>OY740806.1:17810742-19269909 GCA_963514005.1 Raja brachyura | reverse complement strand
GTATTTATGCGATCACAGGGAGAATGAGAAATCTGCACACAGACAACACCTGAGTTCAGGGTCGATCCTGGGTCTCTAGTGTTTTGACGCAGCAAATGTTAACCAGCTCCGCCACTTTGCTGAAGCTCCAAAATTCAACGCTGGTATGGGTTTGAGTCACCAGGCACAGTTTCCCACCTGCTGGCTCTATTGCATTTTGGTGGTCTAGTCTCCATGGAATGCAATGGGACAGCAAGAACTTCTGCAGCTCCCTAGTCTCAGGCTGGGCAATCCATCCACTGAGGATGAACCGGCAAGAAAAGGCGCCCATTAAAATCAATGGGAAAAAACAAATGCTGATGGAATATTAAGTGGAGCATTTTATTTGATTAAGTTCAGTTAGTTTAAATACATTTAATCATTTGTAGTTGTGTGTTTTAATTTTGTACAAGGAGCATAGCTGGTTTAAACTGCTATCTCACAGCACCCATGACCCAGGTTCAATACAGACCTGGGGTGATGTTTGAGTGGAGTCTGCATGTTCTCCATGATTCGGTTTAGGTTCAGGGACAATAGGTTCGATCCTGACTTTGGGTGCTATCTGTGTGTTGCCACATTCTCCCTGTGACCATGTGCTTTTCCTCCGGGTACTCCGGTTTCATCCCTCATTTCACGGACGTGCGGGTTTGGAGGTTAATTGGCCTCCGTAAATTGCCACAGGTGTGCAGGGAGTGGATGAGGATGTGATCTAACATAGAACTAGTGTGAATGGTTGATTGATGGTCGGCATGGACTTGATGGACTGGGGTGGAAGATTGCAACCTTCTCGTGGTCCGCCCTGTTTCGACTACTGCAATCAACTCGACGTGCACAAATGGAAGATCAAATAGAACAAGTTGTCCAACAACTTTAGGCTGTGCACGCCACACGAAAGAAGAAGAAGATGGCCTGAAGGGACTGTTTCCATGCTGTATCACTAAACTTAAATAACAATGTTAAAAGAGAATAGACGCAAAAAGCTGGATTAAATCAGCGGGACAGGCAGCATCCCTGAACAGAAGAAATGGGCGACATTTTGGGTCGAGACCCTTCTTCTGACCCGAAACATCTCCCATTCCTTCTCTCCAAGGATGCTGCCTGTTCCAGTGATTTACTCCAGCTTTTTTGGTCTGTCTTTGGTTCTGCAGTTTCTTCCCACACAGTGTTAAAAGAGTTTTAGATAGATGACAGGTGGGTTTTTTGGGATATCAAACACTTCCGCAGTTGGTGGGTTCGATGGGACCTCGTCTGCTGTCCAAGGTACTCTAGTAGAGTGCCTAGTTCAAACCTGTCAGCTGTGGAATGGGATATCTGGCATGGCATTTGGCTGTACTGGGCTCCCAGTGAAAGACTACACCTTGAAGTATGCTGGAAGAAACAGCAGCCAATTGGGGTCAGCAAAAACTCTCTCCTAGTTTAAAAACACATCCTACAGACAACAGGCAGCTGAAAATTTTAAACATCATATTTCTCGAAATGACACCAGCTCATGAGATGGGCAAGATGGCAACCAGGAAAGAGTTAGTCAGAGAACCGGATAAAGACAATAAATATATTCCCTCAGCCTTTTCAAAAATATATTGTTTTAAAGATTAAACATGGAGGCAATGTCTCCTTCTGCTCTGCTTGTCACATCCATGGCTTGACAGTCCCTGAACTCATTCCTGCCACAAATTAATTGTGTCTTTGGCTGAATATTTCATCCCGATGTGTGGGAGAAACCGAATGTCAATGAGCCCCATAATTTGACATGTGTCTTTGATGACAATCTGAGTCTAAAACGGATACTCTCAATAAATTTGAACGACATCAGATATACACCAGATTTCAATCAAAGTCGACTCCACACAAAATTTCACCAGGTTTGTAGACTTCCTCGGGAAAAGAAAAAAAATGGAACCACTTAATCGTCATATGTTGCAATTCCTGATAAGAAGATTAAAAATTAACCTTGTGGGCAGCAGGGTACATTAATTTGCTTGGGCAAATTAGAGTGCTGGGGACATAAGCACACATGAGCAGCTCAGCATCAAGGAAGCACTCATTCTTCTTTCACTGTATAGGTTTCCTACAAGTCTGGCGTGGGAGATAAACCTCTGACACATGATTGAACCGCTTGGAAAAAAAACAGGAAAAAATCCGTTCCAGGGAAATCAAGTCGTTTAAAGAATGACAGTGGAGAAAGGACAAATGAAAGCATCCATCATGCTCTCAGATGCAGGTCAGGGAGAGATAAGGAGAGGATTAAAGGAACAGGAGAGATTGCCCTTCAGTTGCTCTTGCTCTCGATGAGAAACACGGATCTATGCAAAATAAAGTGGAGAGAGAGAGGGAGAGAGAGAGAGGGAGAGAGGGAGGGAGAGAGAGGAGAGGGTGAGGGAGAGAGGGAGACGGAGAGAGGGGGAGAGAGAGGGAGAGGGGGAGAGAGAGAGAGAGAGAGAGAGAGAGAGAGAGAGAGAGAGAGAGAGAGAGGGAGAGGGGGAGAGGGGGAGAGAGGGAGGGAGGGAGGGAGGGAGAGAGAGAGAGAGAGAGGGGGGGAGAGGGGAGAGAGGGAGGGAGAGAAAGAGGGGAGGAGGAGGGAGAGGGAGGGAGAGGGAGAGGGAGAGGGAGAGGGAGAGGGGGGAGGGAGAGAGAGAGAGATGAGAAGCATGATAATGATCTGGCGTAATGAGGCTCATAACAGATGTCTGGTGGCAATGGAGCAGTCATCTTAGAACAAATGGAGGCCTTAAAAAACATATCAAAAGGAGCATACAGGGGCATGATGTGTGATGTTTCATACATGGTCAAGTTAGCAAAGAAAGCCAGTTTTTGTGCAAACTGCAGGAACATTGCAACAGCATTTTCCAGCAAATTCAAAAACTTTTATTTACTGTATATGAAATACATCAACTTAGAGAGGTGACAATACCTGGCTGTAGATTAATCACTATTGCAGATTTGATCCATACCCGGCTTCTAAAACTTAAATAACTAAAGGACAGTGCTGAATGTGAACTCATCAAATCTGTAGATTTTAATCTGTAAGTATAACCAACATACATCCATTTTTTTTTAATTGAATAGAAAACACATCATGAAATTTTAAAGGAACAAGCGCAATGTTCATTCAGGAGCATTCACATTTCATTCAGTTTACATTCAGGGGCTGATTATGGATACACCGTATTTTACTTGAAATGAGGGTGACATTTTGCTGAATTTTATTGATCATTGCACTCTACTTGCAATTTAGGAATCTTGAAGGCTAAATTCAATTGCTTTCACAGTGCAAAGCAATGGGGGATTAACCCACAACCATTTACTCAAAGCAGGCACCCTGCTAACTGAGCATTGCCTGCTCATTTGAAAGACTTCAGCGTCCAGCCAATGTGAAGCATCATGTTCAGTGACTGGAATGATCAGCAGGGGGCCAATGTCACGAGTGGATAGCTGTCTTCACAGTTATACTGGACTCCATCTCTTAAGAAGCAGGTTTACTGTGGCTGGAGAAAGTATGGCAACTGTAAAGGCAGTGAATATGGGAAATTCTCAAGCATGACACTTGCAAGAGGAAAGAGCGAGTTGTTCTCCTATTTTATTTATTCATCCCTGATTGCTACCTAATCTGTTTGCGAGTCAATTATCATTGTGAGTAAGAAGTCACACAGGGTCCATACCGTGCAAGGCTGATAGATTACCTTCCCTGAAGGAATTAGTGAACTGCTTGAGCTTTTACGCCAATCTGGTAGTTTCTCCATCACTGCTGCGAGCGATTTGATTCCAGGTGAATTACAGTATCTGTAAAGATCGTCACATTATGGAAGACTTGACTTAGGAAAATCAGACTTCACACAAATTCTCCCAGACTGTGGTCTCGAGTATAGTTTCGTATTCTCAGGCTATTGAACATGACAAACGTCAACTTAACCCCGAACGACAAAGTGCCCAAGTTGCAGGAGGCTTTGGTTGTTTTTACATTGTATGTATATATTTTTTAATTTTATTGATCATATTTTTTTGTGTTTGTCTGTTAATTATATAAACTATTGAATACTGTACATTACAAACCAGTTATGCTGCTGCTAAAAGTAAGGATTAAATGGTTCTATTTCGGTACATCTGACAATAAAATACTCTAGGAGCTCCTGGATATGATCCTGCCAGAAATGAAATAATGTTCAACAATGAATGTTCAATGAATACATCTTCACATGTGATATACCTTCTACAATCTAAAACATGACTCAACTCACCATGTCCCACCAATTAGCAACGTATTATTTTTCAAATAAAACTCGCACCTTATCTTCATACTTGCTTAGAGTTGTTGCAAGATTTATAGTTCCATTCACAATATGAAATCTTCAATCGCTCAGAAAATAAAACATCGAACATAGACCAGTAGAGCAGAGGAACAGGCCCAAAGCCCACAATGTATATGTCGAACATGACGCCAATAGCTCAAGTCTTCATGAAGAACACAACTTCAGGTGCATCGTGTCAGCATTTACTAACATTGATTTCAACCAAGGTACTGCACAGTCAGGGTAGCCAGAGCCCGCAGGGAGGAAATGAGGAGGATACAGCATTGGTCATTACTCCAGTAGCCGTTGGCAAAGCTATGCCCAGGTAGCAGATCTGAAACCATCAAAGATGAATTCATTCTCATACAATCCACTTTCTCTTCCATTGTTCCCCACTCAACATCACTCTTAGCCACTCTCAGCCAGGCCTCGAGGAGGATGCTATGAGGCTGCAGAGTGACTTGGATAGGTTGGGTGACTGGCAGATGCATGGCAGATGCAGCATTATGTGGGTAGATGTGAAGTTATCCACTTTGGTGGCAGGAACAAGAAGGCAGATTATTAACTGAATCATGTCAGATTAGAAAAAGCGAAGGTGCAACGAGACTTGGGTATGCAACAGTCACTGAAAGTAAGCATACAGATACAGCAGGCAGTGAAGAAAGCAAGTATCATGTTGGCCTTCATAGCGAGAGAATTGGTGTTTGGAGCAAAGAAGTCCTGCTGCATTTGTACTGGTGATACCATACCTGGAGTATTGTGTGCAGTTTCAGTCTCCTAATTTGAGGAAGGCCATTCTTGTTATTGAGGGAGTGCAGCGTAGGTTCACCAGGTTATTTTCTGGGATGGCGGGACTGGCATTTGATGAAAGAATGGATTGACTGGGCTTATATTCACCGGAATTTAGAAGGATGGGATCTTAGAAAAACACATAAAACTCTTAAGGGATTGGACATGCTAGATGCAGGAAAAATGTTCCCAAAGTCGGGGAGTCCAGGACCAGGGGTCACAGTTTAAGATTAGGAGGTATGCCATTTAGGACTGAGATGAGGAAAAACGTTTTCACCCAGAGAGTTGTGAAACTGTCAATTCTCTCTCACAGAAGGTAGTGGAGGCCAATTCACTGGATGTTTTCAAGAGATAATTAGATATAGTTCTTAGGGCTAATGGAATCAAGGGATAGGGGGAGAAACCAGGTGTGGGGTATTGATTTAGGATGATCATATTGAATGGAGGTGCTGGCTAAAAGGACCGAATATCCTACTATTTTCTATGTTTCTATTTTTCTACATCTTTCATAAAAACACAATGAAACATGAGTAGGAGTAGGATGTCAGGCGTTTCATGCCTGCCACATGATTATGATCATGGCTGATATATGGAGGCTCCTTCAACTTCTCTTCTGTGCCAATTTGCCACAACCCTCAATACCTTCATCCTGCAAATATTTAACCATCTCCTCTCTAAATACATCTAATGATCTGCTTCCATCCTCCAAAGGATCAAATAATTCCAGAGATTCACTGCCTCTGATGTAAGACATTTCTACTCGGCTCAGTTTTAAATGGCCAGACCTTCCTTTTGTAATGATGACCCTTGTTTATGATTCTCCAACTGATCTCTGGAGAAACAGAATAGGTGACATTTCAGGTCGAGACCCTGAGGTATGGCCTCAACCCGAAATGTCACTTATTCCTTTTCCAACGGAATGCTGCCTGACCCGCTGAGTTACTCCAGCATTATGTGTCTATCTTTGGTGTAAACCAGATCCTTCCTACACAGGATAGATGTTGAGACGTTTTAATCAGTGGGGGAGATCTTCAACATCTATCCTGTTAAGCCTCCTTCAGATCTTGAAAGGTTTTTTAAAAGGTCGCTCCTGATTCTCTTACATTCAAGAGAATACAAACCCAAGCCGCCTACCCACTTGACTTGATTTTAGTTTTGGTACAAGAATGTGCACAAGAACTTCTCTTCTTCTGAGAATCTGTGATTCTTGTGTTCAAATCTGAAAGCATTCTCGGCGTGCACGTACTTGTAACAGTTTTTCACTTGAAATGTGTGCATCAGTGAACAAATACAGAGGCAGTGTCAAGCATCAACATTTTCTGACAAGTAATGAAAAGCAATTTGGCCCTTCAACTGAGAGAGTTCAGGTGTTAAATCTTAATGCTATATTCATCAAGTGCAAACATTAAACATAAAATGTCCATCACTGGGTAAACACTGATTCCAGTCAACCAGCAGAGACTCAGACATACATCGACTGTTAATGTCTAAATGATAGGGCAAATTCAGTAAGCAGGCTCATTATCTCCTGGACTAAATATTGGACTGTGACGCAGATAGTGAAGGGAGCCTTATGGCATGGAATAAACTATTTCCTTTGAACTGTGGCAATGTGAATACAATATTACATCGCCTCAAACACATTCATTTGGAACTGTCAGTGAACACCTTGCTCTCTGCCTGTGACGTTCTGTTGAAAAATAATAGATCTGTTTACAGCCAGAGAATACCCAGATGGAGTAAAGAACAAGATCAAATATTTCAAAATATGAACACTGAATTGGCTGAAGAGTCTATCTCGAAGGTATTACATATATTGTCCACTGCACATGAAGGCTTTAGGCTAAGCATTTGAAAACTTATCAAGAGGCTGCTGCCGTGGGTTGTGCGAGCAGGCCTCACGATCAATCAAACTGAACTAGAATTAAAAATATGAAATAAATTTTCAATATCGATTCCAGATCTTCCAGCAGAAGTGGTGGAGGCAGGATTGATTTTAACATTTAAAAGTAAAGTGGATAGGTATATGGACGGGAAGGGAATGGAGGGGTATGGTCTGAGTGCAGGTAGATGGGACTAGGGGAAAATAAATGATCGGCACGGACTGGAAGGGCCGAGAAGGCCTGTTTCCATGCTGTAATTGTTATATGGTTATATGGTTAAAATGTCATTGTAAGTCATAACACAAACTGATGACATTTCGTCCAGCGCACTTGTGTTGTCGGAAAATTATTTTCTTTCTACACAGGTGGCACAGGGATGCAGTTGATAGAGATGTTGCTTCACAGTGCCAGACACATGTTTTGGATCCTGACCTTGGGTGCTTTGTGTGAGGATTTTGCCCATTCTCCCCGTGACCGTCGGGTGCTCCTGTGTCCTCCCACATCCCAAAGACATGCATGTTTGCAGGTTAATTGAGCTCTGTAAATTGCCCCTAGTGTATTGGGAGTGAATGAGAGAGATAACATAGAACTAGTGTGAACAGGTGATCGATGGTCAGCATTGGTGCTGTTTCCATGCTGTATCTTTTAATCAATGAATCGCAAACATTTATTTAAAAAGTGAGAGAAGCAGGAATAGGCTATTCAGGCTTTTATGCTTTCCTTGACAAAAGACCATGGCTGATGATTTACTCTCGTATAACATTGCTGCATTAATCACATGCCCAAAAGTCTAAGAATCTCTGCTGTATGTAGCAATGTTAAAAAAATTTGAGATGTTAAAAATCAAGCCTGCAATTTATCCCATCAGATAAAGCATAAAAAGAAGTTTAATTTGACACCTAATTCACTTTCATATCTTCAGTATTTAAAAAGTTATGGCCATTTTCATACTCGGAAATTAGCATCTTGTTCCCCATTGCCTTTCCATTGACTTAACACAAAAGCTGTGATCAAGGACAGTCAAAAGCCCATAACTTTCTTAAAAATTAAGAGAACTCAATTAAATTTTCAGTTATTATGGGTTGAAGCATTCTGAAACAAATATGAAACAATATTACTTGGATGACCTGAAATTAAAGCATATAATTAGTTAATCTAATTGTAGCTAATTACAAAATTCAATTACTTGATCTAAACATCTATCCATTTCTTAAGAAATGATAAACTTTTTTAAATTGCCTAAGTGTCCAAATAACATTCACACAATAATCCACAATATAACATGATTTTTAAATCTCATTTTCATGAATTTATAGGCCAAATGGAAGGAATTTAGTGTTTACTGCCTGTAAATTAATGGGCATTTAAATCAACTTGCGAGTGGGTTTTAGTGGAATGCGGCGGATTGGAATATTGTGGTTTGCGGTGAAGTCGGTATGGAAAATACAGCCGGTTCATACATTTTTTTTGTCCCCTTTTCGCAACATGAAAGTGTGATTAAAGCCTTCCAAAAAACCACGTTTTTATGTAAAAATAAACTGCGTAGCTTCTTTTATCGCCTACGTTAGGTCCGTTCTGCTGTCGGCGTTCAGAGCTTTAGAAGATGATTTTTAAACTACTCTAGTTAATAAATAATCTAGCGTAGTTTAAAAATAGCTTGATGAATGAAATGTCGGAGCGATTTCTCTTTAGCGATGAAATCGCCCGACATGGATCGACTTGGACTGGCTAGGAAAAAATGGCATTTTAACCCCGCCCCCCTCTGAAAGGCGCCAAAGTCACGCACACGGGGAGCGGCAGAACTGCAGCGCTGCTCAAGGTAGGTATTGTAACATACCTACTGTATGGAAGAAGCATTACTATTATCATGTCTTTGTCACCATGATCATGTTAGAACACTGCACACAATCAGGACTTCAGGCCAAAATATGAATGTTTACCTTTTCCCTTTAATCATTTAGTTTTCTTTAGAGATTCAGCACGGAAACAGACCCTTCGGCCCACTGGCTCTGCTCCAACCAGTGATCACCCGCACACTAGTTCTGTCCTACACACGAGAGACAATTTACAGAAGTCTATTAACCTACAAACCTGTACGTCTCTGGAATGTGAGAGGAAACCGGAGCACCCGGAAAAAACCCACATGCTTACAGGGAGAACGTACAAACTTCATACAGACAGCACCTGGAAAGGATTAAACCCAAGTTTCCAGGGCTATAAAGCAGCAACTCTACCACTACACTATTGTGCATATTGAGAACCCAAAGTGCTCTCTTGTATTTGATCTTTAAATCAAGATTTCAAATTACAAATATGCAACAAAGTGGATTTTAAACATTTTCATTTTCTCTATGAACTCATCAGAAATATATATATTTTTTCTATACTACAGGTTGCTTCATAACCTCCTTTGGTCAAATGAAAACAATTTCCATTGATTTGGTAACTCGGTTTAATTAGCACCTCCACCTCCTGTTATTAACAGGGTGAATCTCTTCTGTAATCTCACCTTGGATTTGACACAAACCGGTCATAATATTTAAACTGTGGTTTGACCAATTACAGTATTACCACATTTGCAAGGTTGGTAATTAACAACTCGTTTACATTTACTCTTCACCTTTCTTCAAGACAACAAATCAGCATGTTAAAAATACTGTGCCTGGTCATGCCCCTGCAGAGAGAGAAAATAAAATCACTTTTTGTATGAAATCCCAGTTAATAGCTAGGATGCATCAGTGAGATTTTGACCGGATTTTAACCTTCGTTACATCGATACAGAAATGCCTAGGGTAATACTGGACAGTGGCTTAGCAACAACAGGATGGTGTACTTTTCCAAAATCTGATTTCCCCATTTCCGATCTTATGTATTCTGTAGACTACTAAGAGCCTTATCCCAATCTTCATCTCCAGCGATTCACCATCTCTGCCCTCAGTCCTTCTCATTATATCTTTTTAACATTAAATCATGTTTCTTGGCTAAAGATTTGACTGAAGTGCAAATGTTCATCTTTTTCTTGCGTTCCATTCCACATTCCAGCGTTCAGAAATGCTGTCTTCTTAAAATGCCCCCTTTATTTGAACACTCCCCTCTCCAACTTCTCAAATCCATGTGGAGATGAAATAGCATATTTCTTGGTTTAATCCACTGGACCCAATTTCATAAGGATGCAGCCAGCAATTCCACTGGGAATAGACCAGATGAAATTGGCCCAGACCTTCCAACTCTGTGTTAACTCTCAGTTCCATGTTGCCTTATACACATTCAACAGTGTGAATGCTGGTATCTATCTATACACATGTACACATTTTTAATAAAATCCTCCCCCCCCCACCCCACTCACTCATTTTTTCGCCTCCTGCTGGCCACCAACGGCTGCTGCCACCCGGCTCTCCTCACTCGGCATCACGCCCACCAGCCCACTCCTCCCTCCCCCCTCCCCATACACGCTGGCGGAAGGCACAGATCGGCTGGTCCCCCCTGCTGTTTTTCACCGTCCTCGCTGGCGGCCCACGACAGCTCACTCGGGATCACGCCTGCCCAACCCTCCCCCCCCTCCCTCCCCGTACTCGGGGTCTGAAGCGTCGAGGATGCAAGGCCTCACAGTCTCTGATGGGGCCGCTTTCACAGACATAACCATGAGAGGCCCCCGCGTTTAACCAGGGCTCTGTGAACTAAGCATCTGATGGGGACAAGGAGGCTTCCAGAGGGAAGGCAAGGACAACTTAGAATCCAGCAGAAGAGTTGCTCCATTAATGGATTCATTCCACAGTGAGTTCAGTTCGGTAACAACCCCCCCCCCCTCCTCCCCCCTTCTCCTCCCCCCCTTCTCCTCCTCCCCTTCTCCTCCCCCTCATGCCTTCTCCCCCTCACCCCTTCGCTCCTCCCATCCAAACCCCCCCTCACTCCTCCCCCTTCTCCCCCCTCCCCCTCCCTTCCCCCCACCTCTCCCCCTCCCTTCCAACCCTCCCTCTCCTCCCCTCTCTCTCTGTCTCTGCCCCAGATCCTTTGCCAAGGTTTGATTTTTCTTCTCTTCATGCATGCTCGATGTGGAGATGGGATTGTAAATCTCATGATCTAATCCATTAGATTCAATTTCATCAGGATGCAAGTCGTACTTCCAATGAGAACAGCCAGCCTTCACCAGATGAATAGGCCAAGATTAAGCAATCCTTCTAACAAGGCACACATCAGGAGTGCGACGAATGCTTCTCCGCTTGCCTGAATGAGTGTAGATCTGCAGATACGGATCTTCTTCTCTGTGGATTGTCACCTTGTCGTGATGGAGAAGCTTGTGTGGTCCTGCCATCCTGAGAGCGATGCCGTCTGGAGCTATGCTCCTGGTAGAGTCACGCATGGCGGTTAGGTCGAGGGTGAGGTCTCTGACAAAGAGCAGTCTAACCAAGACCTCAACGGTGGAACAGGCGGAGGACGATGGTTCACTTTAGTGGAGCGTCACAGCGACTGGGAAGGCGGATGAAGGCTGCAGCAGAAAAGGGTCCCCGGTCATCTTGGATTCCATGCCACTGGATTCTGACCTAGTTCTGTCAAGGACCGTGTGGTGGCTGTCTGCGCACCAGTCTCCCCACGTTAAACAAAGTCACGCACAGGCGTCTCCATGAGAGGATAGTCATACTCGTTTCAAGTGATCGCCGATGATGGCAGATACATAAGGCATCAGCAAAAAAATGGGTGAGGAGGTGATGGTGAATCTCCAAGGTTATGAAGAAAAAATGCATTGCTGCTTTGAAAGAAATCTCCAGCAGAATCCTAAGTTATGACACATTTTTAACCTATATTTAAATAGGCAGCCGAACCCCTGGCTTGCATTCGATGCTTGGGAGTCCATGAAAGTGGCGTCAGTTATGTGACACAATGGACCTTCATACTGAATGAACCTACAACGAATATTGAGAAATGTACTGACATCACACAACTAACCAGCCACATGCAATCATTTAATTCCAAATTACATTTCATCATTTTGTGCAAAAAATACAGCCTTTTTTTCCCAACCATGTCCTTTTCTCTCCCTTTGTTGTCTTCAGTTGAAGTAACAACAATTCCATTAATGGAAAAATATAATTGCAAGCTGTTTGCTTACAATAAATATAAATTCTGCTTCAATGCAACACTGCACTTCTCCAATATTTACTCAAGTAGTTTTTTTTTAAATAGTTGTTTTTCTCTATCAGTTCGATACAAGCTTCTGATTCTGTTTGATTTACACTCGCTCTCCATTGCCACAGTTAAAATGTCCATCAACCTGCATTTATGATAGGGTAGATATGAATGTAATTGAATAAGGTTTAAATTTTAGAAGAATTTAATAAATCAACTCCATATTTGACAAGTCCACAGAAAAATGTTAACCTTGATTGAACACATGTATTTATTCTGCTCCATCAGAAGCAGTAATCTCAAGGTTGGTGATACATATTCAGATCAAAAGGTTTCACCTCACATAAATCCAATCTCAGGTTTCTCCACAGGAGGGATATGTTATTTACTCACAACGCCCGCCTTTCTTCATTGACACAGGAGCACACTGTTGCCTTATTATACAGTACATAATTTTACATTTGTTTCAATCCTTTTCTATTTATCTTTGCTTTTTCATAAACATGTGTTTCTGGCTGCCGATACTGCTGACAGTAAATTTCAAAGATCGCATAGTCGTGGTTCATGATACTTCTGTGATAGTCATGGAAACAGGTTTAACTCTTTGTCAGTGAGGGCAGCCACCAAGATCATTAATACTTGAAAGTCATTTCTGGTCCCTGGTAAAAAAGATATCATTGAACATTATGCTGATTCAGACCCAAACGTTGTATTTGTGAACTCCACCATTTTTCTCCATGATAGGACTACTGCAAGGGTGATGGTATCAAGAGATGAATTGAACAATGGAACATGGCACGATTGATAACACCAATATAATTTGGAACCACATCCCTTCAATGTCCAGATGAATTATCAGGGCCTGATTTTTGAATGATCTACAGGAAGCGCCAGCTCCAGAAGGCAGCTAATATCGAAGACACATAACATTCTGCCCTTCCTCAGGAAGATGCTGCAGGAGCCTTAGAACCAGGTTCAAGAACAGCTTCCTCCCATCAGTCATCAGGTTGTTTAATGACCCTGCATATCCCTTCCTCTGCACCGAACCACTATAGATTTTGCACTCCTCTAGTCGCTGTTTGTCCTTTGATTTTTGTACGATCATGGTCGAATTACAAATTGAAAATGTATTGTTTATTGTTGTTAATTTTGTTGTGCATTTAACGTGCCTGCAAAGTTGCAGCAAGTAAGAATTTCATGGTTCCTGTTAGTACCAGTGCAGAGACCAACATTCGATGGGTTCTAGACCCAGTATATTATGATTCCATTCAAGGGATATGGGAAAAAGGCAGGAATAGGATGCTGATTTTGGATGATCAGCCATAATCACATTGAATGGTGGTGCTTGCTCGAAGGGCTGACAGGCCAACTCCTGCACCTATTTTCTGTTTTCTATATTTTCTAAATGCAACTCTGCAGCATTGTTCCTTGTGATTATGTTGCAGGTGAGATTTACAATGCCATTTCAAGTTAGTCTTGAGACAGTGACGCCATCTTCACTTTTATAATTTGAATAGTTCTACCACAAAGTTATTTGCCACAGTCTCAGGCCAGTGACAATGGCGGAACACCCATGTGTATTCATGGTAGGATGTGTGACTTGATGGAAGTCAGGGAGCCCCCAGGCAATTTACTTTCTTCCTTCTAGGTGGTGGAGATGATTGATTTGGAAGGGATGGAAGGAAGCATTGATCAGCTGCTCTACATGGGTTACCTGGCACCATATTGCATGCTGGTGGAAGGAGCGGGTAGTTAAATCTGAAAACGTCAAAATGTTAAACTATTCATGCATCCAATAAGTGGGAAAAAAAATCCATCACAGGCTCAACTTGTTCCTTGTCTTAGGCCCTGAGGAGCTACTCACCACACAATCCACATGACCCACTCTATTAAACATTCATATGACTGGTCTAGTGCAATTACAATAGTGGTCCCAAGATAACGATGGTGAGTAACAAGATGATGGTATAGCTAAAGATAGATGCACAGTGCTGGAGTAACTCAGCAGGTCAGGCAGCATCTCTGGAAAAAAAGATAGGTGATGTTTTGGGGTGGGGGGGGGGGGGGGGGGGCGGGGTGGGAGAGCTGGAAGCAAGAACATACCATGACCAATCAGGGTCATTAAACATAGAAACATAGAACAATAGGTGCATTGAATAGGCCATTCAATATGCTCATGGCTGATCATCTAAAATCAGTCCCCCTTTCCTGTTTTTTCCCCATATCCCTTGATTCCTTTAGCCTGAAGAACTAAATCTAATTCTAACTCTCTCTTGTTTCTATGTTCTATGTTTCTATGATGGGCAGTCTCCTTTTGTGGCTGTAATTCATCAGCTTGGATTGCCCCGTCTCCTGCGGATGTGGTGACACATCATTGTGTCAAAGCAATACAGTATTAGCTATCTAACAGTGGCTGGTTCTTGACCAGAGCTCTTCAGCACAGAGAACAGGATATTGTCAGATCCATTACTGACATTGCATCAAGCCATTTCTTGAACATGTGTGGAGTAAATTAAATTAATTGGCTGGATACATCTGTGATGGTGAAAACCTGGTGAACATATCAGGATGAAGATTACAATCATGGTCAAAGGGCTTCTGGCTCTAAATAGCCACTAAGAGTCAAGCATTCTAATGTATGTTATCACAAAAGTGCATGATAAATGAAGCACCCTCAGTTATTACTGAATGTATGCTGATTAATTTAATTATCACAGACTGCTGCTGCCTCTAATTTCATATTTACTGTAGATTTTAAACACAAAAACCTCTATGCAAATAAATGCCTGATTTAGGCATAATACACAATAAATTATGAGAATGTTGCATACATTAGAATAATGTTCCTTGCTAAGACAAGGTTAAGCGCTGATGTGGGCTGCTTAATAATTGACTGGTCAAATTTAGACCTCAGATGGAAGAGTCCAAAAACAAACGGGATAGCCTTGAAAATAGAGCAAGTACTGTACCTTTGAATGAGATCAAAAAGCACATTTGCACACAGAGTGCAGTGCATATCTGTCACTCACTCATCACAAGGAAAGGTGCTCAGGCTGCTTAAATTGAAGAGTTCAAAATTCAGGTCAATGCATTTCAGCTGGCAAAGCGGATAAAAGGGGTTGATGGCGTTGGTGATTTTCCTCTGCATTCTTCAACCTCAGGACCAATTAATTTGTGTCCTTCACAGTGGCCAGATCTGCTGGAGAGTAGCATGGGTTTAAGTGTGGAGGCATCTTCTCCTGTTGAAGGTGGTGTGGGCCAAGTGTATTGTCTGTTCTTTGCCATGGCAATATTGTTAGCTGCTCTTGAAATGTTTGTCTTTTGCGATATGGTCCATTCATTGGCAGTCAGCATTGAGAGGGTGAATGGTCTGATCTTATTTCTGCATTCATTGATACATGGCCATGCATTTGAGGAATTTGAAGCACAAATGTTGTTGTTGAAGATGTACGTTAGCTATAGAGTAATAGAGAGCCACATACATGGAAGTAGGTCCCTTGACCCGTCTTGTCCAGGCTGACCACGTTGGCATTCTGTGCTAATGTCATTTGGCTGTCATTGGCCCATGACCCTCTAAACCCATATTTCCACATATCTATCCAAATGTCTTTTAAATGTCATCATGTATCTGCTCTAATCACTTCCTCAGGCAGCTCATTCCAAATACAGACGACACTCTAAGTAAAAGAATTGTATTTCTTACATCTCTCCCCACTCGCCTTAAGCCTATGCCCTCTAACCATATAACAATTACAGCACGGAAACAGGCCATCTCGGCCCTTCAAGTCCGTGCCGAACAACTTTTTTCCCTTAGTCCCACCTGCCTGCACTCATACCATAACCCTCCATACCCTTCTCATCCATATGCCTATCCAATTTATTTTTAAATGATACCAACGAACCTGCCGCCACCACTTCCACTGGAAGCTCATTCCACACCGCTACCACTCTCTGAGTAAAGAAGTTCCCCCTCATGTTACCCCTAAACCTCTGTCCCTTAATTCTAAAGTCATGTCCTCTTGTTTGAATCTTCCCTATTCTCAAAGGGAAAAGCTTGTCCACATTAACTCTGTCTATCCCTCTCATCATTTTAAAGACCTCTATCAAGTCACCCCTTAACCTTCTGCGCTCCAGAGAATAAAGACCTAACTTATTCAACCTATCTCTGTAACTTAGCTGTTGAAACCCAGGCAACATTCTAGTAAATCTCCTCTGTACCCTCTCTATTTTGTTGACATCCTTCCTATAATTGGGCAACCAAAATTGTACACCATACTCCAGATTTGGTCTCACCAACGTCTTGTACAATTTTAACATTACATCCCAGCTTCTATTCTCAATGCTCTGATTTATAAAGGCTAGCATACCAAAAGCTTTCTTTACCACCCTATCTATATGAGATTCTACCTTCAAGGAACTATGCACAGTTATTCCCAGATCCCTCTGTTCAACTGTATTCTTCAATTCCCTACCGTTTACCATGTACGTCCTATTTTGATTTGTCCTGCCAAGGTGTAGCACCTCACATTTATCAGCATTAAACTCCATCTGCCATCTTTCAGCCCATTTTTCCAACTGGCCTAAATCACTCTGTAGACTTTGGAAATCCTCTTCATTATCCACAACACCCCCTATCTTGGTATCATCTGCATACTTACTAATCCAATTTACCACCCCTTCATCCAGATCATTGATGTACATGACAAACAACAAAGGACCCAACACAGATCCCTGAGGCACCCCACTAGTCACCTGCCTCCAACCCGACAAACAGCCATCCACCATTACCCTCTGGCTTCTCCCATTCAGCCACTGTTGAATCCATCTTGCTATTCCTGCATTTATACCCAACAGTTGAACCTTCTTAACCAACCTTCCATGAGGAACCTTGTCAAAGGCCTTACTGAAGTCCATATAGACAACATCCACTGCTTTACCCTCGTCAATTTCCCTAGTAACCTCTTCAAAAAATTCAAGAAGATTAGTCAAACATGACCTTCCAGGCATAAATCCATGTTGACTGTTCCTAATTAGACCCTCTTTATCCAGATACTTATATTTCTTCTGCTTTACAGATACTTTACAGATACTTATAAAACTCTAGTTTTAGAATCTTTCACCCTCGGAAAAAGACTGTGAGTATTAACTTTATTTATGGACCTCATGATCTTGTACACTTCAATAAAGTCGTCCCTCATGCTCCTATCCTCCTAAGAAAAATGGCCCATCCTATCCAACATCTCTCTATAACTCAAGCCCACAAGCCCAGGAAACATCCTCGCGGATATCTACTGCACCCTTTCAAATGCTATGGTAGAGAATAACATAGCTCCTTTCCTATAGCTGGGTGACCAGAACTGTACACAATTCTCCAAGTGTGGTCTCAGCAATGACTTGTACAGGTGCATCATGATGCTTCAAACCTTGAGCTCAATATCCTTACCAATGAAGGCAAGTGTACCAAAGGCATACTTCACCATACCCTGCACCTGACTCACCACTCAGTGAGATAATGGAAGAGATTGATAAGAAAAGCACTTAAGGTGTCACACTGGGTTTTGTAGAGTGCTGGAGAAAAGTTATATTTTCAAAGCTTTATTAACGATTTTTTTTAAAATGGCTTTGGAAAACAACATTCTCCACCAAGGCCCTATTCATGTCCCCAATGTTTCAGATTACCAGCTTCCAACTGAAAAACGGTGTTCTTTTGTAAAGAAGCAATTTGCTGAGTGCCTGCTGTTCTGTGCAGAAGAAGCTTCTGCAGTTGGGAATTATTTCTTGGTTCCAGGAATGTCTGGCACTAAACATAAATAGACTGAAAATGGGATTAGAAACAAGACCAGAACAAAAGGAACAAAAATCACGAATGCAAAGTGCAGATCTGAAAACAATGGTTATGACACCAGAGGGGGAGGGAACTATTACATGGCAGAAGCTGTTCCTAATTAACACTGTGTCATTGATTTGGTCTTTCAAATTTCCTTTCAAACCCCTCTTCATCGCCCGCTTATCATTTTGTAGCATGCTGTTCTGAGTCACCAGCATGCATTTGAAATGGGCTGGTTCTGCTTTAAGGCCAAAGAAGACTCTGTTTACTGCAATGAGAATTGGGCCAAAATAACAAATTTGAATGGCACATCATTGTGTGTGGAATATCTGGTTGCAAGATGAATACCATGCAGCAGTACTGATTATTTCAAAAGGCAATTGTGCTCAAATAATCAGTTCATTTTCAAATTCATTTCCTCAGCTTGTGAAGGGACTTCACTGAACTCAAATAGAATATCTGACTCAGTGGACATTCGGAGAAAATAATGGAACCTGAATGAACTGTCAGGTTTTGTGTTCTGTTTATTGTTTAGCATCAGCTAAATGGTAAGCAGACTTTCTTTTTACAATTATTTTCTTCCCACTGTAAATTGGCCAATTGCCTACATTATGGCTTTTATGATATTTGTTCATACAACGAGGCAGTTTGATGCAATCAGTACACAATTGTGATGCCTTCAGAACATTTTTGTCACGTTTGCACTACTTCTTAATTTTCAACTGTAGTCTATTTCCCTTGTATGTCTTATCCAATGGATATTATTCCTGGCTGGACTGGATTGTGAAGCGTGGGACCAGGGAGTCTCTTGCCCAGAGTAGGGGAATCAAGAACCAGAAAACGTAGGTTTAAGGTCAGGGCAGGAAAGAGTGAATAGGAATCTGAGGGGTGACTTTTTTTTTACACAAAGGGTGGTAGGTGTATGGAATGAGCTGCCAGAGGATGTAATTGGGGCTAGTACTGTCGCAATATTTAAGAAACATTTTAACAGGGACAAGTATAGGATAGGATTAGAGGGATATGAGCCAATTGCAGGTGAGTGAAACTAGTGGAGATGGGTCACGTTGGTGCGGCAAGTTGGGCCGAAAGGCCTGTTTCCACGCTATATGAGTTTCTGAGGCATTTACTCAAATGTCCACATGTGCACTTACAGCCACGATCATTGGCTATTAATGTCAGAAATAACATTTGACTTCCCCTTTATACATAGATGTGCTGAAGATTCCCATACTCAACATTCTGTCCTGGGCCTCCCCCACTGTCAGAATGAGGCCACATGCAAATTGGAGGAACAGCACCTCATATTTGGGCAGCTACCAACACAGAGGTGTGAATGTCGATTTCTCTAATTTCAAGTAACTCCTGCCTTCCTCTCCCTCCCCTCTCTCCTCCTCCCCCACCCTGGTTATTCCACTAGTTCCACTGTTACCATCCTTGTATCCCGATTGTTAGCACATGTTCCCCAGCCATCAATGGACCATTATGGGCTTCATCCTTCCACAGGTAACCTGTTTTGTTCTCTATAGTTCAGCATGAAGAAGGGTTCCAACCGGAAACGTCACCTAATCTTTTACTCCAGAGATGCTGCCTGACCCACTAAGTTACTCCAGCATTTTGTGTCTATCGTGTGCCAAGTCTTGCCATCGATGGTTAAGCATAGCCATCATGTAATGGAAGAACCCTGCTGTAGGTGTTCCTGCTCCGTAGCAACTGGCCATTTAAGATACAATTGCAATGAGGCAACAAGCGGAAAATTCTAAGTTTCTAAATATAAAGTTTATATGTTCTGATTTCTCCAAAGATACAAATTATTTTGTTTTTATATAAAAATGTAGAGTCCTGAAAGCTGTAGTAGCCACTGTTATAACTGCGTAGCACCAACACACGGCAATGTGAGAAACACTAGGGCAGAGGGTCAGAGATTGGAGATGAGCAGGAACAAAGGGCTGGATTTCCATTAGCAAAGCGGAGAAGAAAGAGTACCAAATCCAAATGTCTTTCCCCACATTTTCTCTTTTTTGGAATCACAACTCTCTGCTCAGCTGTGCCCAACAATACAAACAGAGTGGACCGCACCACAAGTCTGTTATTACAAATGTTTGGCTTCAATGGGCCCTCTACCACATTTTCTTTATGTTACATTTAGCTCCTGGCATCAAGTGATTTGAGAAAATCACAGGGAATTGTGGAATATCAGTCATGAACACCTTTGAGCAAATCCGTACCCTCGTTCTCTTTGAAAACTATGCAAATTCTGAGCTGTCTGCTCAATTTCATGGCAGAGTGGTCAGATGCTCAAGAAGAATTGGCAGTAATTTGATAAGCTATGCTCAGCTGAAGTGCTTTTCTGCACATGTGTGCAGAGACATTTCAAAGGAAGCACCTTCTCTGAACTTTGATGCATATTTGATAAATACATGTTGAGCATCACCAATGAGATACACTACTTTACAGGCTCTTTTTTGTTCTTTATCAAGGCATTATGTGTTTCCATGCTCCATTACATGGTAAACCATGCATAAGGGCATTTGACATTTCAATCAATTGAATAAACTACAGTAGGCAGCAGTGGGGTGTTTTTAGTTACTTACACATTTATGACAAATTTATTAAAGCCTCACTGCATATTTATTTTTATTTGTTCCATCTGGCAGCTCTGAGAATGCTATGATGTTTGCATATTTAATTGGAATTGCAAATGAAATTTCAAACACGATTCAATTGTTCTATTGCCTGTAATCTACGACAGGTTACAATGCTTCTCAAGCCTCATTGGCTCAATATGTCCCCAGCTACTTTTAGTTTTATTCCTTTATGGGAATGGATGTCACTGTATTTATTGCCCATTTGTAAACTCTCCTTGTGAAGATGTGGATGACTATCACCTTGAACTGTTGCAGGCGTTCAGGTGAAGGTGCTCCCACAGTATGAGTAAATTGAGTTCCAGGATTTAAACTTAGCATCCACGATGGAACAATCTAAATGATCTATTCCGGATGATCTGATGCTTGAAGAACAATCTTCAGGTGTTCTGAATGACTCCAATCTTTCCTGGTGACTTTCTGCCAGCTTTGTCTGACGAGGAAGAATTACAAACAAGGCACTGCAGATGCTGGTTTACCAAACATGACACAAAGTGCTGGCTTTAATAAATAAAAATAGTGAACCTCTGATCCTGGAAGGACTGTAGGGGTCCCTGGGATGGAGGTGAGGGAGGAGGTATGAGGACAGGTGTTATATCTCTTACGGCTGCAGGGGAAAGTAGCTGGGGAGAGGGTGGTTTGGCTTACAAGGTCTTCCGGTTGCTAACCATCTGAACTCCTCTTCCCATTCCCACACTGAACTTTCCATCCTGGGCCTCCTCCATTGCTAGAGTAAAGCCACATGCAATGTTGAGGAACATCATCCTATATTCCGATTGGATAGCTTACATCCCAATGGTATGAACATTGAATTTTTTAAATTTTTGCTCTATAAAACCTTTCCCCATCTCCCTTTGACCCCCACCCCATCCTTTCTCCCCCTCCCCCCCCCCCCCCCCCCCCCGTGCCCCTCCTGGACTTGGACCTATTTCTCCCACCTCCTCCTCTTCCATCTACATACCTTCTTGTAGCATCACACTTCACAATTCTTCCATTCTTTTGTATCACACCTTCTGTCTTGTCATATCTGGCCTTTGTCAAACCATTAGCCTATCAAACCCCCCTCCCAACCCCACCCACCCCAACCCCTCACCTGTATCTACCTACTACCAGCAAGGCTTTTTTTTTGTGGACAACCCTCAACCGCTTGAGGACAGGCATCGGACGCTATGGAGTAGCGACAAAGAGGTGGGGCCTCGTGGAGAGCGCCTCCTGCGGGTGTGGGGACCAAACACAGACAGTGGAGCACATCGTCACCAGTTGCCCCAAACACCGGCCACCGAATGGTGAACGAGGTCTAATTGACCTGGACAATGACACGTTGGCCTGGCTCGCCTCAACGGAGCTGCAGGTCTAAAAGACATACGACAGAAGAAGCTGAAGAAGCAAGGCTTTCACCTTCCCCCCTCACTTCCAGCTTTCTCCCCCCTCCCCCTAAAATAATCAGTCTGAAGAAGGGACCCAACCTGAAACACGACCTATCCATGTTCTCCAGTGATGCTGTCTGCCCCACCGAGTTACTCCAGCACTGTTTTTTGTCTGTTGAGGCATGTTTGTTCAAGAATTTATAAATACAACATGCACTCAAAGGCATACAAAGGCAGAATTAACAAGTACAACATGCACTCAAAGTACAACTTACACTCAAAGGCATGTCTACACAATCACAGACTAAGAGAATACACATTTCCACCGAAACATATGGCACCTGTCAAAAATGGGTAAAAACTATCAATATTCTATGTCCTTTTGAGGTCTCTTCAAGAAGACAGGTAGCTAAATTGTGATTTAGATTAGATTAGATTAAAAAAATCGCCAATATGTGTTAATTATTCTTGTTAGAGGAAAACTAATGCAGATCTGATCATCGCAATGTTCCCCACAAATTGATGTCCTTAACTGTGAACCCAAAACAGGAATCTTGACAGTCTGATACAGATTCAACCTCCCCTCCATGTCTGTTCTGATGCTGGCACTTGCAAAATTATTTCTTGCAGAATCCCTTTAAAACTGATAATGGAAAGCGAGAGAGTAATGCAGTACTTACTCATTGGTGGCATACAACAAGGGAGCTGGCATCAGTAGTCTATGCGTACATCAATAATCTATGGGTGATAGAACAGTGAATGGCCAGGGAAGGTCATGCCTGTAGTTGAGGATTATTCACGTGCCGCTAGAAGGTCTGATATAATGATGCACATTTAGAACATAGAACATAGAAATTAGGTGCAGGAGTAGGCCATTCGGCCCTTCGAGCCTGCACCGCCATTCAATATGATCATGGCTGATCATCCAACTCAGTATCCCGTACCTGCCTTCTCTCCATACCCTCTGATCCCCTTAGCCACATTGGGGCCACATCTAACTCCCTCTTAAATATAGCCAATGAACTGGCCTCAACTACCCTCTGTGGCAGAGAGTTCCAGAGACCCACCACTCCCTGTGTGAAAAAATTCCTTCTCATCTCGGTCCTAAAGGATTTCCCCCTTATCCTTAAACTGTGACCCCTTGTCCTGGACCTCCCCAACATCGGGAACAATCTTCCTGCATCTAGCCTGTCCAACCCCTTAAGAATCTTGTAAGTTTCTATAAGATCCCCTCTCAATCTCCTAAATTCTAGAGAGTATAAACCGCAGTCTTTGTTCATAAGACAGTCCTGACATCCCAGGAATCAGTCTGGTTAATTTCAAACCATGAATCCAATGGCTCAGTCGTTAGGGGAAATTTACAAAAAAGACACAGGCGAACACCATGTAAGATTTGTTAATATCATTGATCAAAAATATAAAACAGTGTTAACTAACTCTAAAGTAATATATAATAGTGAGAAGATGGCAATATGAGGGAGCAAAAGAACATGGTTACGATAATGCATATATTTAATCTATTAACCACCATAATTGGGGGAAAAATGCTGGAGTAACTCAGCGGGTCTGGCAGCATCAGTGGAGGACGTACATTAGATAAGCAATATTTTGGGTTCGGGCCCTCCTTCAGACTGAAGAAGGGCCCGGATCCGAAACATCATCTGGTCTCGACCCAAAACGTCACCCATTCCTTCTCACCAAAGATGCTGCCTGTCCCACTGAGTTACTCCAGCTTTTTCTATCTATCTACATCCTCCAGATATGCTCCATGACCCGCCAAGTTAATCTTGTACTTTGCATTCCTGTTAGTGAACCATCATGTGCAGTTCTTTGCGCCTCCATTTGGTAATTTTGACATTGCTGGTTTGGCTCACATGTTTGCCCATCTTGAAATGGTCTTGAGAAGCAAAAAATTAGTTGCCATCTTGAAAAGCTAATATTTATCATACTCCATAATTTTTATGACCCAGGAGGCCATTCAGCTCATCAAATGTATGCCAGCTCTCAGTGCAATCCCAACAATCTCATTCTCCCACAACACATTCTCTCTACTACCACTCTGATTCTCCTGCAGCCTGTCAACACCACGGGGAATTTACAGGAGTCAATTCCCCCACATATCAGCATGTTTTTGGGGTGTGGAACAAAAAGAGTACTCGAGGGAAACCCATGTGGTCAGAGGGAGAACATGCAAATGGTCTCAGACAGCTGCAGAAGCTAGGATTGAACCCAGGTTCTTGAAGCTGACAGGCAGAGGCACCACTGTGCCTTCCTTGCACCACTAGATCGTCTGGTGAAGATGATCACATAATGCTGTTGAGGAAAGATTTATAGGATTTAGCTCTATTGAAAATAAAATAATACAGATCATACTGTGAACTGTGGTGTTGTCCGTCTTTGATCTGGCTCAGTCTTTCTCTCTCTGATCTACCGGACACCTCCAACAGCCCTGCTCTTTATACATCACATTATCTGTATCCTCAGCCTGAAACTGCCCTCAATTCACACTTTATGACTGATCTATCTCTCCCTCCTAACCCCATAGTTGCATCTTTTGTTCTCTCTAACTGCCCCCATCAAGTCCTTGAATAGTTGCCTTCAGCCCGGGGCCAACCAGAGAGTCTCCTTGTTCCTATCTGTATCTTACCACCTTCTCTGCAATTTTAAAACTTTTTTTATTTTTCACTCTCTGACTCAGTTATTCTTCCCACATAAT
Source organism: Raja brachyura (assembly GCA_963514005.1). The sequence continues at coordinate 19,245,257 of OY740806.1, read as the reverse complement.
TGAATGGCCTATGAGGTACTTGTAGCATTTTCTGTTTGTATTTCACATTTCCAGAATCCCAAATTTTTCTTTCAATCTCTGTCCTGACGCCCACCTCAAGGTGACGCAGGATTTGCAGGTGCTTGATCCTCATTCCCTTTACTAGCCCCTCACCCGAGGAAATTCCTACTCCAAGGTGGCTCCATTACTTGAATTTGAATTAAATTGTACAGCATAGAAACGGCCTTACGGCCCACACCGGCCAGCAACCACCTGTACATTAATTCGATATTACACACCAAGGACAATTTACAGAGGCCAATTAACCTACAAATCCGCATGTCTTTGGGATGTGGGTGAAAACCAGAGCACCCAGAGGAAACCCACGCGGTCACAAGAAGAACGTGCAAACTCAGCACAGCGAGCGCCCAAGGTAATCAGGATTGAACCCGGTTCTCTGGCACTGTGAGGCAGCAGCTCTACCAGTTGCACTACCTGAGGCAATTGTTTTCATGAGGAGTTGCTGTTTTTAGAAATACTTCCCACAGCAGGAGGTCATGATGCAAAGTTTATTCTGTTCCTGTAACTTAGCAACAAACTTTTGTTTTCTACGAACAGTTGAGCAGCAATGCCTGGAATTGCAATTAAAATGCACAAGACAAAGACATTTGAAAAGTCCTCATCCTTTGCCTTGCCTAAAGCACTCACATGGGTCCTCATTTTACCATACATTTTAAAGCACCTGTCAATTTCTAGGCCAGTGTGATCCACACCCATAAAGCAGAGACACGGGCCGTACATACAGTGGTCAAGAAATAAACTATGATGAGTTCATCTTTCAGAAATGGTATGGGGGAGCAAAGTGATGAAGCGTGCTGATGTGGGAAACGCATTGATTTCCGCCCATGCATTGAGATCCCAATGTGCTCAACATCATCACAGAAGAGAAGAGAAACAAATGTCACCCATTCAATGACCCACTGCAATGCGCTGCTTAGAGTACAGGAGTGAAACTTGCCCAGGAGCAACTCATTTGTGCAAACACCATGGTATTTGGCAAGGTGGGGAGTTGGTGACAAAAAAAAGATCAAAAAATATAAATAGAAAATGGATAAGGGATATAGGGGAAATGGTTTACTAATTTGACAAGGTGAAGGAATATAATCAAGATAGTCGGGTTTGTGAAATCAGTGAAACAACCTTCCATTTCTCAGAGATCTGTGCTGCATTTGTGACTGAAATTTCATCTCATTAACTGGGCTTGGATTATCACAAATTACTATTAAATTATTGCAATTTTTGGTCCACTGCGACTTAATTGGTTCAAGACAACACACAGGCTAAATGTTTATCTGATAAAAATGAAGTGTTGTGAGTGCAAAATTCAGGATTCTGTCCTTCTTTTGGAGGTGAGATGAGGGCCATATGCATCCAAACCTTTGATTAATGTGCATAGTTAAACTCATAGGCAAGTGGCATCTGACGAGGTCGTCGGTAGGTCATAGGTAGGTCGTGATGCTAGTCGTAGGTAATCGTGGCATCAAGTAGGTCGGGGCGTTTTGTTTGGCCTGATGAAAAATGTCCACGAGTAAAAAAGGTTGTGAATTAGGTCGTGAAAGTAGGACAGGCCCTTTAAGAGGTCATCAGTTCCGTTGCTGATTGCGTTATGGTGACTGTTGCTTCAATTGTGTAACTGATTGGCACTTCCTAGAGTTGGTGAAGTATGCACAAAATCTTTCGGCAATCTTTGACGGATTTTTCATGACTCTGAGTTGTCTGCATGAATACAGCTTTCAGATATTCTCCAAGGAATTGTGAATGACTGAGACATAACGAGTGGCAACTTACTAGAAGGGATTGGAAATAGGAACAGAAAAGACCAAACATATCTCGCAGAGAGCTATTCTGTAAGAGGCCTAGGTGATAGCAAAGACATTCGTACTGAAATTCACCATCACTGGACATCCGGTGGCACTGTCGATGGCTGCCTCCGCCTACAGTCTGGTTATCTTTCTTTGTTTTTTGTTATGTTTCAAGTATGTTCTTGGTTTTTTCTGTGTGTTTTATGTGGGGGGAAGGGGGTATGGTAAGGGGGAAATCGTCCTTCAGTCACTTCCTGGAGAGGATGTGACTATTATCTGAGTCGCGTCCTCGCCCCCCTCCTCGCGGCCTACCAACTGGATTGGTGCGGCGATTCCTGCCGGGACCGGACCAGAGCCTTAGCAGCGGCGGCGCAGCGCTGGATATATTGTGGAGCATGCGAAGCCTTACCTGGAATCGCCGTTTGGAGCTGCAGAGCTCCCAGCGCGTGTGGCGCTGACTTCAACATTGCGGAGTCCTGGGACCCTTTGCCGGGGGTCGCCAGTGTGAATCTCCGCCCAGCTCGGCCTGTGGACTTCGGGAGCCGCGGACTCCAGTGAGAGGTGGCCGATTCAGCGGTCCAGTCAGCTGAGCATGTTCTACCTTTCGACGTCGGGGTTCCATCGTTCCCGGCGAGAGGGCCTGAGCATCGGGACGCCCGTAGCGGCGACTGCGGAGGCCACGGAAGGCCCCAACCACGGGTGAAAATTGGGGAACATCATTGAGGAGGTTGACTGGACTTTGTTTCCTTCCCTCACAGTGGGGAACTTTGGTGCCGCTGTGGGGATGTTTGTGTTGTGGACTACTGTGTTCTGTGGTTTTGTGTTTTTTTTATTTGTATGCCTGTAATGGGAAATAGCATTTCGTTGTCTCTTAATGGAAGACACTGACTATAAAATGAATCAAATCAAGTCAAAAATTTAAACTATAGTACAGCAGATCTTTAGGAAATACAGGCGATCTTTGTAATGGTGCCCTTTCATAAATTTCATAATCATACTCATCAGACGGAAACATGCAGATAATTCAATGCCCCAACCCCCATCAGACAACAGATATCTGATATTTATTCTCACCATCTTTAATTTCTCCAAGCAATATTTTGTGCACGAAAGATAATTTCACCCTAAAGTTCCATTGGAGCTTTCACTGATTTAATTACTCAAGAGAAAAAAAATGTAATCATTCATTTACATGTTTCAATCCAGATTGACATTATACATATATAAAAGAATGATATTTGAATTTTTAATGTATCTTGATTGATCGAAATGTTGACAGCGTTCTGCTTGTGCATGCACGTGTGTATCTCTGTATGTATATAATCTATATATATTTCTATTATATCTATATATAGAAATATATCCAGAGCAGAATTATCTGCCAGCAGGTTATCTTAATATTGGTAGAAATGACAGATCTTCAAGTAGGTGGCAGTAATTCCTATTAATATTAAACCTGCATACCAACAAGAGGGCTCAAGTTCCTGCTAGATTTTTGCAGCTAATATATTAATTAGGATAGAAGAACACTACACAGCAGCACCTAGGTAAGACTAGGTAAGAATGAAGATTTCCTCTCCAAAAAGATCTTTCTGATTCAGATTGCTTAAAAAAATAAATTGGTCGGATTGAGTCATTTTTTTCCCCAATTGTACATCCTTCGGTATGAGCACGTCAAAAGTTTGAAGAACGAAGATTAAAAAGAGGTGACTGAAGCTGAGTCACATTGTAATGGAATATGGACTGAGATAAAGGCAAATTGACTGCGATGAGGACAAATGTCTTCATTCAGAGGCCATTGATGCTTTGCAATTTTCTACCATGGATGGTTGTGAAAGCTCAGTCATTGTGTTCATACAACACAGGGATTAATAGATTTTCAGGTATTAAAGGAATCAATGCATGTGAAGAGAGTGTTGGAAAATGGAGCTTATGGAAGTTCAGCCATGTGAATGGTGGTGCAGGATCAAAGGGTAGAATAGTTTACTCATGCTCTTACCTCTTGTATTGTGGTATTAAGCTTGGATTGTAAATGCCTATAGATTGCATGATCAAGGGGAAATTGAGGAAGGTAGATTGCTTCACCGTGCTGCAGTCAAGAGGACCTGATGAATTACATATCGCAATGCTGTGTGAATCATGGAGTGCAGTGGTTTACAGCTGCTGCCGGGGACTGAAGCTTTTAACTATATTTCACAAACTACACCACAATGTCTTCTGAGAACAGGTTTCAAAATCATGAAAGAAAAAAAAAAACTGGAAGCTAGGTTTATAAATCTACACTGACAACCTTTAAAACACAACCAATAAGACACCGTCCTCAAAATCACAGTCAATGCACAAAACGAGAGACATATTGTTTTATTTTAAACCAGTTTTCAAAAAGAAACAACCCATCAATTGCTACCATAATCTACTTTCTCTTGCAATTGTCAATATTAGTGACATTGCATCGAGCCAGTGCAATGTACATTCTGTCTTGGGAACAAGGGACTCTTCATAGGAAGAAAGATTTGGTACGATTTTTCCATGTTCATCGAAGCTTGTAAAAATGAGAGGTGATTGAACTGAACATTACAAGAGGGAGTGTTGGGATAGATGGTGAGTGTGCTCTTTCCCTAGGAGTCCGGAGCTAAGGATCAGTCTCTGGATTAGGGGCCAACCATTTTGCACGAAAATGAGGATAAATATCTTTACACAGCAGAATATAAATCTTTTGAATTTAATACCTCAGAGGTCTGTGAATCTTCAGTCACTTGATATTCATGGCTGAGATTAATAAATGTTGGGACAGTAAGGGAATTAGAGGAAACTGCATTGGAAAATGGATGGGACGCAATTAACCATGATCTTACCGAATGGTATAATAGGCATTTGGGGCATAGAGCACTACTCTAGCTTTGATTGACTACAGAAATATACAGATCAGACACCACAGAGAAAGGCCCTTTGGCACATTCTTTACACACCACCCATCAAGAACCCATGAAGTCCTACCGAAATCCCATTTTATTCTCCCATGTTCCCAACAGTGCGTATCAGGTGTTATCAACCTTTCATGCAAAAAAAATCAAATCTTAATGGCCAATTAACCTTTCCATTTGGATGCCTTTGCTTCTAAAATGGATCGTCTAGGTGAAAGAATACTCCCACAAAGAATGGGCAAAGTCCGCATAGACAACACCCGAGGTCAAGATTCAAACTGGGTCAATGCAGTTGTCAAGGACCAGCTCTACGAATTCACATCATCAGGGCAAACAGCGAACACTCCTATTATACGTGGTCCTGAGTTAATTTAGATTTTTTAAGAATCATTTTAGTTGGCTGGCTTGAGGTGTTAATATTGACAAATTAAAGACACCATTAAATGGCGAATCCCTGCATTTGTCAGAATTGCTTAACCCTTGTCAGTTGAAATTGACAGGCTTTGGATGGCGTCAGTCAGTCTAGGCTTATGTAGGATGGTGAAGGATCCAGGTGTTCTCCTTGTTTCTCCTAAATTGATAAAATGTATAGCAGTTTTGCAAACAAACCTTAAATGCATCACTTTGATTGGATTGCTGCAAGGAGATTGTAAATAGTATAAATAATGTTGCGAGACGGTTACCCTGTTAATTGTTGATTGGTTGAAACTTTAAGCCTTGGAGGAACTGTTTAAATCCTAGGGCACATGTTGCACTATTCATTTATGTTGGCTTCCTTCTGGAAGCTTCTTCCAAATACAATGTATTCAAGATTGTATTATTGGGTTGGGGAACTGTCAATTATGTACTGCTATAATTAGCAATGTTACACAATTTTGAGATTTTAAAAATCAAGTCTGCAATTTATCCCATCAGATAAAGCATAGAAAGAAGTTTAATTTGACACCTAATTTACTTTCATATCTTCAGTATTAAGAAAGTTATGGCCATTTTCATGCTCGGAAATGAGCATCTTGCTTCCCATTGCCTTTCAATTGACTTAACTCAAAAGCTGTGATCTGGAAAAGTTAAAAGCCCATAACATTCTTAAAAATTAAGAGAACAATGACATTTTCAGTTATTATAGATTGAAGCATTCTGAAACAAATATGAAACAATCTTACTTGGATTACCTGAAATTAAAGCATATAATTAGTTAGTTATCTAATTGTAGCTAATTACAAAATTCAATGAGTAGATCTAAACATCTATCCATTTCTTAAGAAAAGATAAACTTTTTTTAAATTGCCTGTGTCCAAATAACATTCACACAATAATCCACAATATAACATAATTTTTAAATCTCATTTTCATGAATTTCTGGGCCAAATGGAAGGAATTTAGTGTTTACTGCCTGTAAATTAATGGGCATTTAAATCAACTTGCGAGTGGGTTTTAGTGGAATGCGGTGGATTGGAACGTTGCGGTTTGCGGTGAAGTCGGCAGGAAAAATACTGTTTGTTCATACATTTTTTTTGTCCCCATTTCGCAACATAAAAATATTATTAAAGCCTCCCGAAAAACCAACTTTTAATATAAAAATAAACTATTTACCTTTTTTTCTCCCCTACGGAAAATCCTTCCGGTTGTCGGTGCTCACGGCTTTTGAAGGTGATTTTTAAATTACTCTAGTTAACAAATAATTTAGAGTAATTTAAAAATACCTTCATTGATGAAATGTCGGAGCGATTTTTCTTCCGCCATGAAATCGCCCGACATTCATCGATTATCCAGGTCTGTGGAAAAACGGCACTTTAAGCCCGCCCCTCTCTGAAAGGCGCTAAAGTCGCGCACACGGGGAGCGGCAGAAGTGCAGCGCCGCTAAAGGTAAGTTTTGCAACATACCTACTATAATTAATAGCAAAGATAGAATGTAGGCAGAGACAGAAAAACTAGAGGGAGAACAGGAAAGGGGGAGGGAATGGAAAGAGAAAGCAAGGGCTATCTGATGTTAGAGAAGTCAATGTCCATACCGCTGGGGTGTAAACGACCCAAGAGAAATATGAGGTGCTTTTACTCCAATTTGTGCTGGGCCTCACTCTTACAATGGAGGAGGCCCAGGACAGAAAGGCCATATTGGAAACGGGAGGGGTTAAGCAGCTTCGTTAAGACAGACTGAGCGGAGGTGTTCAGTGAACCGATCGCCGAGCCTGCCCTTGGTCTCGCCGAAGTAAAGAAGTTGACACCTGGAACAGCGGATACAGTCGATGAGGCTGGGGGAGGTGCAACCTGGGTGAACCTCTGCCTCACTTGGAAAGACTGTTTGGGTCCTTGGATGGAGTCGAGGGGGGGGAAGTCAAGGGACAGGTGTTGCATCTCCTTCAGTTATTGGGGAAAGTACCTGGGGAGGGGGTGGTTTGGGTGGGAAGGGACGAGTTGACTAGGGAGTTATGGAGGGAACGATCTCTGCGGAAAGCAGAAAGGGGTGGAGATGGGATGATGTGGGTAGTATTGGGATCCTGTTAGAGGTGGCAAAAATGTTGGAGTTGCAAATATGCTGTATGCAACGGCTGATGGGGTGGAAGGTGAGAACAAGGGGGACTCTGTCCTTGTTACGAATGGGGGGAGGGAGAGTAAGAGCAGAGCCGCGAGATATAGAGGAATCCCTAGTGAGAGCCTCATCTATACTGGAAGAGTGGAACATGATAGTTTAGTTTAGTTTAGTTTAGTTATACAGCATGGAACCAGGCCCCTCAGTTTGCACTGACCAATGATCGCCCATACATTGGTTGTACGTTATCTCAATTTTGCATCATACACACCAGGGGCAATTTACAGAAGCCAATTAACCTACAAACCTGCACGTCTTTGGAATGTGGGAGGAAACCGGAGCCACCGGAGAAAACCGATGTGGTCACAGGGAGAACGTACAAACTCTGTGCAGACCTGCACCTGTAGTCAGGATCGAACCCGAGTCTATGGCGCTGTAAGGCAGCAACTCTGCACCACTGTAGGCTACATAGGCTACTTCAATGTTGTTTTGCTACTTCAGATTTTTGGATCCCAGTACCTGCGACATGCCTATTCAATGTGGATTCCATTGCCTGCAGGACCGCAAACACGTTAGGCAAGAAACTAAGTGTTATTTGGCAAAGGAAGCAGGATTAACAGTTGGAAGGTTATTTACATATTCAGGGTTTCCAGAACTGGAATTAAAAGTGAGAAGAGATGTAAATATGCCCTCAGAACAATTAATATATGTATGGCTTAGTTCTCTCAGGCTCTTTAGAACCAGGAGAGAATCTTTAATATTCAATTTAAAGTCAATTTTTTAATAGAAGCAGGTTTTATTTTTACATCTGTGGAATTCTGACTCTAAGCACAATGAGTGGAACTTTGAGATAAAAATCTAATATCTGTAGAAGTATCAACTTTCATAATGTACCACAACAGAGGAAATCCTGCTCTTGCCAAATCAGTTTGCTATGTAACCGCAGAACCACCGATGATTCTCAACTAAACTCTGAAAGAGCTTATTTAGCTGCTCCTGTCCGTGGGTGATTATTCACAATCAATAAATGGCAAATGTCCGCAGCCCATGCATGCATAAATTATAAACTAATATGTTGCAACTAAGAGCTTCATTAACTGTTGAGAAGATTGCGGTGAGTTGCTTCCTGGTACAGATGCAGGGGGGTGTACATGCACAACACTATTGGCTGGAATTGGGATAGACTGTGTTGATGAAAGAATAGCCATGTATTTTGTAGATAGAATGCTGTACATCTTGGAGAGAACACATGTGATCTGCCGACACTTTGTGCCTGTTCCTCATTCCAAAAGAAATACAGAGGAAGCTTACAAAATTCTTAAGGGGTTGGACAGGCTAGATGCAGGAAGATTGTTTCGATGTTGGGGAAGTCCAGGACAAGGGGTTGTTCAAGGATAAGGGGGAAATCTGTTAGAACCGAGATGAGAAAAACATTTTTCACACAGAGAATGGAGAATCTCTGGAATTCTCTGCCACAGAAGGTACTTGAGGGCACTTCATTGGCTATATTTAAGAGGGAGTTAGATGTGGCCCTTGTGGCTAAAGGGATCAGGGGGTATGGAGAGAAGGCAGGTAAGGGATACCGAGTTGGATGATTAGCCATGATCATATTGAATGGCGGTGCAGGCTCGAAGGGACAAATGGCCTACTCCTGCACCTAATTTCTATGTTTTTCTATGAAGGTCTGTCATCAGCAGCTTTAAGGAAGAGGACAGAACTTGCAGACATTAAGGATATGCAAGTCCTTCTTTCTACAGGCTAGTGCAACTTACATGAACAGCACAGTTTCAATGGCACTGTGCCCCATTGAACAGGCTATGCAAGCAACCAAATTCACCAAAGTTTTTGCCTCAACCGGTTCCTGCCAGTGTGGAGCTGTGGAGAGTTGCTGCCTGCCCCACTGAGTTACTCCAGCATTTTGTGTCCATCTTTGGAGTAAGCCATCATCTGCAATTCTTTCCTACACAATCACAAAAGAGACTGTGAATGTGTAATACATTCAGCTGTAGATAATCCTATAGTGAGATTGGAACAGACTTAAATTTAGTAAAAAGCATTAATCTAAGGCAATTTTAATTCAGGCAAATGTCATTAATTCTGATTGTCTCACAACTGCACACAATCTACTGTTGGCCAGGTTTTTTTTTGCCTGAGCTTTCTGAGATCAAACAAGCCTTCTTGAAAGATAGTAAGTATATACATTGGAAAGATTGCTGCAGAATTTTGATTATACTTCAACCACAGTTTCCGGTTTTGCACCACAAACATTTTAATCCAATCCGTCGGAGACTTTGACATTGCTCCATTTCAAACAAGTTAGCTCCCTCCAGAAAACATTTCCACTAAATCTCAAAATCACCGCGTGCCAGAAGCAAGGATAATAATATTCCTTGTGTGTGGCATTTTATTTTGATTCCTCTTATCTGAGGCAGTGGCAAAGTGCGACAGAACATAATTAAGGCAAAGCATTTCAGAGCGTCTCACCCACCACAAAGCAGTTGGAGGACTCGAGAGGGCTTGCAATGGCTGCAGTTTTATTATGTTTTATCAGCTGCAATCAGGTGTCAGCAAGTCGCAGGGACTGACGGATTTCTGCCAAACTCTAAGCCTTTCTCTATTCCTCAATTTGCCAAGGTTGCTGTGAAGTTAAATGTCACCATTCCTCTCGCAAAAAAAATCAGCCTTAGTGACTTTGTGTGGCTGGGAAAGATAAAACTACCAGCCTCACACATCCAGCTTTTCAATGCAACCTTTTGATTAGACTCAACATTGTGATTTTAATTACAGCAGAAACTATTATAGAGTGTTTTTGTTAAAAATGTATGCAAATTCATTACATCGCTGGAGTGCACACTGAAGAACTCTCGTAAGGAAAGCGGATTGTATTGATAAATCTGGCTTTCGGTTCTTGTTCACTATGGTAAGCACATTGTTTGCAAGGGAAGCATTGTTATATTTGGTGATTAAATTGTATCCAAGGCAAGAGATTTCCCTGGGAAAACCGGAGGTTACAGTGAGACCTGATGGAAGTATATAAAATTATGAGTGGCATAGATAGGGTAGACAGTCAGAACCTTTTCCCCCAGGATGGAACAATCAAATACTAGAGAGCATAGCTTTAAGGTGAGAGGGGCAACATTTAAAGAGGTGTGCAGGGCAAGTTTTGTTTTTACGCAGAGGGTAGTGAGTGCCTGGGACCCAGTGCTGGGGTTGGTGCTGGAGGCAGATATGGTAGTGGCATAAAGGAGACTTTTGGATAGGTAAATGGATATGTTGGGAATGGAGGAATATGGATTATGAGCAGGCAGATACGATTTAGTCTTGACATCATGTTCGGCACAGACATTGTGGGCTGACGGGCCTGTTTCTGTGTGGTACTGTTGGATAGTCTGCAAGTGTGCAGAATGGTAGATAGGCTAGACTTTCCCTTGAAATGACAACTAAAGCAGATTCCGCTCAATCTGATGCATCTCCCTCACTCTGCCACTGTTCCAATCCCTCAGTGACACCCACGGAAATCTATGGTACTAGAGGCTTCCACTCCAGAACCCTTCCCAGTTTAGTTCATTGTCACGTGTATCGAGGTACAGTGAAAAGCTTTTGTTGCGTGCTAACCAGCCAGCGATTAGCATGAGAGGCATGGTGGGACACAAGCCTAAAGTGATCAAAGGTCTTTGACAACTTTATCTTCCTTTGACAGGTCACAGTGGACAAAAGCTTTTTCCCTGCTTTCAAATAATTTTTTCACCATAATTATCTTTCAAAATAATTCAAGATAAAAATATTAATTTGAGTAAAAAATAAATGAACCAACTGCATATTAATTCCAAACTTAAATGTAAAGTGTAATAAAGAAGCATGAATAGACAAAAGCATCACTTGATCTTCATTGAAGTCAGTGATATCCACGCACGTGCACCAGAACTCCAGCTCCAGCTCCAGCTGCTTCCCATTTCTCCAGTAGTGGTGGAGTGGAAAAGCACGTCAAAGATCCAGGCAACATTGGAGGGTGACTGGTCGCTGTTCCCATATTTATATTCCAATTAATTTAAATTATTTTGGGAACACTCTACAAGACTATGGCTACACGTTAATGCAGTGGGAGAGTTGCTGCCTTACAGCGCCAGAGAACCGGGTTCGATCCTGACTACGGGTGCTGTCTGTACGGAGTATGTAAATTCTCCCCATGACTGAGTGGATTTTTGCCGCGATCTTTGGTTTCCTCCCACACTCCAAAGAGGTACAAGTTTGTTGGTTAATTGGCTTGGTATAATTGTAAGTTGTCCCTGGTGTGTGTAGGATAGTGTTGAAGTGCTGGGATCGCTGGTTGGTGCGGACACGGTGGGCCAAAGGGCTTGTTTCCGCGTTGTATCTCCAAACTAAACCAAATGCCAAGCATTCTATTTCTTTCATAAAAGCATATAGGTCTCAATAGAAAATGTGGATTCTACTCCATCAGTTCATGCTGTTTGGAAACCGTACGGTAACATTATAGCAGAGTTCTTTATGAGGTAGTGATCTTAGATACATAGAAATAAGAGAAAAAGTGCATTGAATCTTGATCATGGGTGGAGCTGGGAAAGGGTCAGCAGTTATGAATTTTATGCCTTGCTGCAAATTCTCTTGATATTTATACAAATCAATTTATTCAGCATTTGTAGAATGGGATCAATGTTAGACGGCACTGCATTGCATAGTAAAGTTGATGAATCTGAAAAATATTCAATATCTTGCGAAAAAGTAGTCAGCATCCAACATTTCTGTGAAAATAATAAGATCCTTTGGGAGATTCCTTACATCTAGATTTCTTGTTCATCCCGATTCAGATATGTGGAAATAATGAATTGCATGGTTCTATTCTTATGGTTGTTATGTTGTAACGTTAAAACAAACTAATCAAGTTAATCTATTGTAGTGATCATAAATTCTGAGAAGAAAGGGAATTGTGTGAGAGTTATTCACATCTTCCATGGTAAGCTGTAGAACTCAATGGCATGCTAATGAACATAACGGATCTGTATCTCACCGACAGTGTATTGAAAACTCCTAGCAACTCCAAAGAAAGACTACTACATGTACAAACTTAGAAATTAAATAACACCACTCACAAATATCCACACTCGATAAGATAGTTACAAAAGTAAATTTTACTTTTGGCCTTAGGCTTTAGAGGTACGGCACAGAAAATGGGGCCCTTTGGCCCACAGAGTCGGCGCTGACCAGCAATCACCCCGTACTCTAACACAAGGAACAGTTGTCCACACTAGGGACAATTTGACAATTTTCTTTACTAAAGTCAATTAACCGACAAACTTGTACGTCTTTGGAGTGTGTTAGGAAACCGGAGCACCTGGAGCGAACCCACGTGGTCACAGGGAGAACGTACAAACTCTGTGCAGTTCTCTGGCGCTGTAGGGTAGCAACTCTACTGCTGCACCACTGTGCTATCCCCAAAGAATCCCTCTGATTTGAAATCCCATTTTAAGGAAATTATGTTGATGAGCATATGACAGACATATATTCATCAACTTTGCAAAATTCATCAACCAAATTACTTTCAAAAAGCAATATTTTGATGTTTATATTTAACGAATGATTAAGTAACAACCAATGTGGAAATTTAAACAATGAGATGGATTTGGGAGTGGTAATGACAGTGTATTTGCTTCTCTGGCACTGCAAAACTGATAACAAATGTTGACTGAAGTATGTGCCCAGTTCATCTAGAAACCCAGGAGTTGCTTAAAATCCATAAAGTCATCTGTGGAATTGAGTGAATTGAATATAAACCCCGCCCATTATCCTTGTTGTATGAAATGCACTGAAAATGTTATATTTATGTTCGGTGCAATGTTTATAATATTTCCACTTGTAACTTGATTGAAAAATATCGCATGGAAACAGGTCCTTTCACCCACCAAGTCTATGCTGACCATGGACCACTCATTCATACTAGTTCTATGTTAGCCCACTCTCGCATCCACTCCCTACACACGAGGGCTAATTTACAGCGGCCAATTAACCTACAAACCTGCACGTTTTTCAGATGTGGGAGGAAACTGGTAGAAACCCATATGATCGCAATGAGAATGTGCAAACTCCACAAAGACAGCATCCGAGGTCATAATCGAACCGGGTACTCTGGTGAAGTGAGGCAGAAGCGCTACCAGCTACTCTAATGCATTTTATTTCTTAAACTACTAAACCATTAAAATATCCCTTAAAACCTCCTGGTTTTTCGTGAGCTTTGTCAGAGTACCCCTGAAGCGGATGCCCAACAGGAACCAATATTGGAAAGGCTGAACACCAGGCAACAGCGATTACTCAGCGGGGCAGGCAGCATCCCTGGAGAGAAGGAATGGGTGACACTTCAGGTCGAGACCCTTCGGTCTGAAGAAGAGTTTTGACCTGAAACATCACCCTTTCTTTCTCTCCAGAGATGCTGCCTGTCGCGCTGAGTTACTCCAGCTTTTTGTTTCTATCTTCAGTTTGAACCAGCATCTGCAGTTCGTTCTTACACAATAGAGATTACCCATTTTCTCTTGCGCAACTTTCGGCAATGTATGTCAACTCCTAACCAATGGACACAATATCCACATCACTCAGTTAATGGCCTAAATAAAAGCAAATGCCATCTTTGCTGCCAATTGGAGACATTTTTCTGGAGGCAAGACAGAACAGCAGTGCATGGAAACAAATGTACTATGTACACATGTAGGAAGGAACTGCAGATGCTGGTTTAAACCGAAGGTAGTCACAAAATGCTGAAGTAACTCAACGGGAAAAGCAGCATCTCTGGAGAGAAGGAATGGGTGATATTTTGGGTCGAGACTTTTCGATGGACTTCTCAGGAGAAAGGGAAATGAGTGGTATAGACAATGATGTAGAAAGATGTAGAACGAATGAATGAAAGTGAATGAAACCGCTAACAATGGCTTGTTGTCTATCATTGTTACTTTTTGCATATCTTTTGTAGGAGCCAATCCTGCTTAGGCTAGTTACTGTGAGCATATTTTATTACTTTGTCTAGATATTTCTTGCAGAATTATTTTGTACAGTTGGGGGTGGGATTTTGATATATAGATGGGTGTGACATACATAGAAACATAGAAATTAGGTGCAGGAGTAGGCCATTCAGCGCTTCGAGCCTGCACCACCATTCAATATGATCATGGCTGATCATCCAACTCAGTATCCCGTACCTGCCTTCTCTCCATACCCTCTGATCCCCTTAGCCACAAGGGCCACATCTAACTCCCTCTTAAATATATCGGATGAGGCTAGCGAAACCACTGGCAGTGGTAAGATCGACTGGGGAGAGCCAGCACAGGTGATTGTGAGTAAACAAACAGCTTTTCAATTCCAGTCTGATAAGCATACGTCATTACGTCAACACGTCATTACATCAACATGTCTTAAAGGGATGGCCACCCGTATGTCTAAAGCTCAGGCACAAGGGGGCGAAGAGGAACAGGACTCTTGAAAATGTGAAAGAAGAACCCTAACCATTAAACTCACCGACAAAGGCCAGGAATTACTCTTGAAAAGATATGAGAAGTCAAGAAACACGTTACGTAAACGAGTTAACAAGTTATTTGAAAAGCTGAAGGAGCTCATGAAATCAGATGAAAATGCGAAGGAAGTATAATCTCACCTGGTTCAATCAATTAAGCTCTGTATTGAAAGCAGAGAAAACTACAAGTCATTGTCAAAGCTGTCACTGCCTGAAAGGGAGCTTGAAAGGCAAGATCAGTGTTTTCAAGAAATGATGGAATATTTTAATGGTTTTATACAAGATGTGAACAGGAGTTTATCTGAAGTTGGAAGCAAACTCCACACTCCATAGTTGAAGGTGCCTTACAACAGAAAGTTGTAGAATCAGAGATAAGATGTGAAGAGAGTAATTCAAATGTCTCAATATGAAGATGAAGCCACAAATCTATTTCTTCATCATGTGCATTTTCAAGGCACTCGACACAGTCGACTCCTGTGCTATCTAAAGAATGAAGATTGGAAACTTTGAAAAGCCAACGCAAGGGATTGTGAGCAAACAAACAGCTACTGCATCATGTTTTATTGGAAAGCTGCATTATGCAGTATTGACAAGGCTGAAAGGCTTTAAGGAACAGCTTCTATGGGAGAAGGCTGTATTAAGAGGCTGCTTTAAGCTTCATGGAACGGCATAGAGGCTGTGTTAAAAGACTTTGTGGAACAGCTTTGAGAAAAGCTGCAAGTAGCAGATTTAAGGAATGATTGTTACTATGGAAGCATGAAGACTGTCCTTGAGTGTCTTAAATTTTACGATGTTTTGAATTCCCGCTGATTGTTTTGAATTCCAGTCTGATAAGCATATGGCTTGCGTCAACACATCATTACGTCAACATATCTTAAAGGGATAGCCACCCGTATGTCTAAAGCTCAGGCACAAGGGGGCGAAGGGGAACAAAACTCTGGAAAATGTGAAAGAAGAACCATTAAACTCACCGACAAAGGCCAGGAATTACTCTTCGAAATATATGAGAAGTCAAGAAACACGTTATGTAAACGAGCTAACAAGTTAATTGAAAAGCTGAAGGAGCTCATGAAATCAGATGAAAATGCGAAGGAGGTATAATCTCACCTGGTTCAATCAATTAAACTCTGCAATGAAAGCAGAGAAAACTACGAGTCATTGTCAAAGCTGTCACTGCCTGAAAGGGAGCTTGAAAGGCAAGATCAGTGTTTTCAAGAAATGATGGAATATTTTAATGGTCTTATACAAGATGTGGAGAGGAGTTTATCTGGTTGGACAGCAAACTCCACACTCCATAGTTGAAGGTGCCTTACAACAGAGGGTTGTAGGATCAGAGATAAGATGTGAAGAGAGTAATTCAAATGTCTCAATATGAAGATGAAGCCACAAATCTATTTCTTCATCATGTGCATTTTCAAGGGTCTCTTCTCGTATTGAAGCTCAAGTAGATATGACTGTTCTCTTGGAACGGGCTGCCGCCATGGACAAAAAGCACGAGCTTGAGGCACAAGAAGGGCAATTGCTAAAAGAGGCTGAGGCACGAAAGGGGCAATCGAAAAGAGGGAAAGAACAGGTGGAACTAAAGATGGAGATGGCAGTAGCCAGTGCCAGGATCAATATATTTGATGGCAAGGGCTCTAGAAGCAGATCAAGACTATCTCACAGGATGAGCTCTTTTATGGAAGAAGGAGCTGCTAAAAGGGAACCAGCAGCGACATTAAATCAAATCTACGGGCAGATGAATACTGGTCTGATCAGGTTCAACAGGTTGTTAGGCCAAAACAACAACTTATGAACCACCTATTTGGGCTCATGTTAAGACCCATCTAACTCTGCACTCTTTCAGAGGCCAAATGTACAGACTCACAGGAGTAAGGGTGTGCAGAGCCTGTTAGCACTGCTCCCCCTGTACGGAGAACAACGTGATATCTGTAAATTAATAGAGATGCAGAATTGCATTACTACTCTTCTAACTCAACAAAATATCTCTTCTACCTTACCTCCAAGAGACATTCCTGTTTATGATGGTGAACCATTGCAGTGTGAAGTTTTCATTACAGCATTTGAGGAAGGAGTGGAAAAGAAAACTACTAAGAAGAGTGATTGCTTGTGTTTTCTAGAGCAATAGAAAGAGGGCGTCGAAAAGAGCAAGTCCACAGTTGCCAACATTTGCCTCCAGCCGAAGGCTATCAAAAGGCGAAATCTCTGCTTAAAAAATATTTTGGTAATGAACACATGATTGCCAGTGTTAACATGAGCAAGGCTTTAGCTTGGTCAATTATCAAGGCAGAGGATGTGAAGGCATTGCATGCGTTTTTGCTGTTTCTTGGAGGTCATTGCAATGCAATGGAACATCTCACCTATATGGAGGAAATGAATGTTGCTACCAATATGAAGACAATCCTTCTAATATTGCCTTACAGGCTTGGAGACAAGTGCAGGGATAGTGCATGTCAGATACAGAAGACGCATGGACGTCGAGCTATGCTTCCTGATCTGGTGGATTTTGTGGAGTGGTAAGTGGAGATAATATCAGATCCACTTTTTAGAAGCATTCATGATCCTAGATCAATGGCAACTGTGAAAGGTTCTACTTTTGCTAAAACAAGAGAAAGATCAGGAAAGAAAGGAACCAGTTTTGCAACAACTGTATTACCTGTAGAAACAGGAGTGCATGGAAATCCGACAACAGGTGGATTGAGAAGAGATGCATTTACCATTAACACTCAAGGTTCTTGTTTGTTTGGTAATAAAAGTGGTCACACATTAGGGCGGTGTCGACTGATCAAGCAGAAGGGGCATAAAGAAAAGATGGACTTCTTAAAGGGGAAGGGAGTCTGCTTTGGATGTTTGAAGAGAGGACGCTTGAGTAGAAACTGCAAGAGTCATATGACTTGTGTGCAAACAAGATCATCCTGAAATACTTTAGACTGAACAGAAGAACGCAGAGAAGAAGCCGGAGCATACAGAACAGAATGTGAATCCAACTGTGAGTGATGCTGTTTCCTCATCTGGGATGTGTGCGCATGTGGGGGCCGGTGAAGAAACCTGTATCTTCTCCATCCTACCAGTACAGGTAAAGAGCCAGAAGGGTGACACGGTGTTGCAAACATACGCAATTTTGGATCATGGAAGTTCAACTACCTATTGCACAGATAACTTGATGAGAAGGCTGAACATTACAGGACAAAGACTAAGATTCTCTTGTGTACCATAAATGAAGGGAAGTCTGTTCAGTCATCTTATCTCAGGTTTGGAAATATCTAGTCTGGACAAAGACAATTTTATACAACTATCTGATGTGTTCACACATAAGACCATACCTGTTTCTCATCTAGACATTCCCAAGCAGGAAGACCTGAAACAAGGGTCTTAGTTTGAAATTGCCATTACATCATTCATTCATTCATTCAGTTGTTCTAAACCTCTCTACATCACTGTCTATTTCCCTTTCCCCTAACTAGTCTGAAGAAGAGTCTCGACCTGTCCCGCTGAGTTACCCCAATATTTTGTGTCTCTATGTACATGTGGTATAAATCAAGAACACATACAGATTTAGAATTTATTCCTTAACTGGTAGTGACACTAAAGATCCAGGGATTCTAACATTTAATCCAATTGAGATATTTTATCGTGTAGTTACTTGAAACAAGTTTGCACGCAGAAGACATAGTGAAAATATGGAGGACCATAAAACCGTGTATAATAAAATGATTCTCGTTATCAGGGCCAATACATTGTGGCTGTTCTCAATCGCTGCCGAAAACATTTGCCTGTCATGTAACACTCTGAGTTAAGTAAGATTATGGTTTGATAATCACTAAAAGGATTTATTCTCACTGGGGTTCAATAAGTTATATTAATGTGCAATTACAAAGCACTAAAATGTCAAAACAGTCAAACTAATGTAAGTACATCCAGTGCTGGCGACAATGCATCTTGAAAACCTTGTGTTAAGTGCTCATCAATGTGGAGGGCAATTCTTATTGACAGCCATTTCATTAATTAAATATCAACTTTGGACAGAGGAAGTTTTACGTCTGATAGGTTTACAAGAAATTGAGCATGTGCTGAATCGAAGACCTTTGTTCGACTCTAATATGCAGTTTACACTGTGGTTAAAAATAAATTAAATAAATAGCAATATCTATCTCTCTTCTATCTATCTATACATAACTAAAACTATGATCTTGTTATCTTCTGGTTTGGTGGTCTTTCTATTTGCGCAAAAACGATTCAAAATGTCCACCCTTGTTCCTATGAAAAGTCCTGGGTTATTTTCTACGTGTGACATGCTGGGGTAATCAGATTTTCATTCATCAATTGTGACGGGAGGCTGGTGCTAAGAATGTCATGTAATCTGTACGACAGCAAGAATAGTCTGTTGTACTTTCGCCATTAGACTACCATTTTGTCAATGTGGCCTTTGAAACTTCCAGTTGCACGTTTCCCTCAGCTGCACTGTCAAATTATACTGTTGCACCTAGAATGAAATCTTGATAAAGGAATGGTTTCACCAACTAAGTGAAGAAATTATAATGATGAACGAGAAATAATGTGTCTATAATTCCACTTGCCGGCTTTTTGTAAAACCTTGAAGGACACTGCACCTAGTTGCGTTAAATTGCTGTCATCTGTTCTCTGCTGTAACAGAAATTGTGAGCTAACTCAGCCTCTTAGATCAAACGGCACGTTAACCATGGAGTAGCTCACGGGAATTAACAAGAGATTTCTGGACTTATTCAACACGCACGCACAAGGTTAGATATTACCTTGTGTTGCAGCCTGTAACATTGCCTGGACAGTTACACTGATCACTCGTGAATTTGAGCCTCTGGGCTCATTATCATAACACAACACCTGAATGGAAATGCAGCGTGAATTTGAATCTGTTTTATTGGAGGCTCCGAGGAGTCATAAAATCAGAAACAGCACAGAAATTAGACCTTCGGCCCAACTTTTCCCCACACAATTGGACATCTGAGTTGGTTCCATTTGCCTGCATTTGACCCACAGCCCTTAAATGCCTCCTATCCATGTACCTGTCCAAGTGTCGTTTAAATGTCATAATTGTACCCTCCTCTACCACTTCCTCCGGCAGCTCTTTCCATTTGCACACCACTCTCTCAGGAGCCTTATCCATGTTCTCTGCCTGACCTGCTGAGTTATTCCAGTATTTTGTCTCTGTTTGTGTAAACCAGCATCTGTAGTTCCTTGTATATGCATTTAACCATTTCTCCTATCATCTGAAACCTACGCGTTTGAGTTATAGATTCCAACACACGGAATAAAAGATTGTGGCTATTCGCCTTATCCTTTGTGATCCTGAAACACTGTTTGGTGCCACAGTTATTAATGAGTCGGAATCACAACACTCGTGCCTGATGTATGTGATTGGGATCCAGTTATACATTTTCCACTCCAAAAGAGAGTTCAAGAGACATTTATGGTCACATGCACCAATTGGGGCAGTGAGATTTCAATTACCATATAGCCATACGAATAAAAAGAACACAATACCTGATAGAATTTAACATGAACATCCCCATACAGCTGAATCAACGTTTCCCACTGTGAGGGAAGGCAATAAAGTTCAGTCCTCTTCCTCTTTGTTCACCCGTGGTCAGGGCCTTTTGGTCCTCCGCAACGGCAGCCCAATGTTTCAGGCCTCTCGCCGGGATGATCGGAGCTCCGGCGTTGGAACACTCTCAGTGGCTTGAAGTTTCCGAATCGGCCACTTCCTACCGGAGACCGCGACTCCCAAAGTCCACAGGCCGAGCTGGGCGGAGATTCAATGCTGGCGACCCCGGCAAGGATTCCAGGCTGCGCGATGTTAAAAGTCAGTGCTGCCTGCGGCTGGAAGCTCCGCAAACCACAGGCCCAACACTCTGGAGCTCTACACGGCGATCCCCGGTAAGGAATGGAATTACGTGCTGCACCGCCACTGAAGCCCTGGCGGCCTCTGGCAGGAAAGGGACAATCCTGATGTAGGCCGCGAGGAGGGGGCGAAGATGCAACTCAGAGAAAAGATGCATCCTCGACCAGGTAGTGGCTGAGAAAACGGTTTCCCCCTCGCCCCCCCCCCCCCCACATAAAAAGGACTACAAGACCTCCAGAAACATACTTTTAGACAGACTGAAAATAGCAAAAAGGATGAAAGGACGGACAGCTGCTGGCGAGGCTGCCACACGATGATGAGCTTCACATATTGCACTCATCAGAAATGTCACTTGTTTTCCTCTGCTGTGGTGTTAGCTTGTTGGATGGATTGACAAGTCAAGATTAGTAATGACAAACCACACATGCGAGTGTTGAAGGGCAAGATCTAACGTTGGAAATGGTCAGAACATGGCAAGGTGTGAGGAGGCCATTTCAGGAGTTTAGCAAAACTGTTATGCAAACAAATAGCTCCTCATAAAGTAGGGTGTCATTGTCCTTTGTGTTGTTTACGTCACCAAGTGTCAAAAATTAAGCTTTGACGTGAATTAGTGACTGATGTTGGACAGTCAGACATGTATTTCTCAAATTGAATGTAAAAAGACCTGTCTCTTCAGTGTCATTTTTGGATAATATCCAAACTCAGGTAGAAGGTGACAATTCAATATAACCCTAAAAGTCTGCTTTCTGTTGCAGCTTCTGTCCCAAAATGAAGATTAAGTAATTGCATTAAAATGAAGCAATATTCCTGAAAAGTTAGATGTCATAATTTGCTCAGGAATCAAAAGATGATTCAATATTTTGAAGAGGATTTTTGACAGATATGCTGAAATCAATAATTATGCTGTTAAAAAGACAGCACGCTACAGAAAGCATTTTTATATAATTATAGACTTTCACTCAGAAACTCGTCACATCAATGGCCTGCCAGTTAAAGTTCACAAAACAAAAACATTGTTGGGTCTGCATGTCAAAAGCAAGAACGCCCATCTCTTGGATAGTTACATTGCTGCAATGTATGCCCCAGAATTGGGATAAAAGTAGGAAAACCTATGTCCCCTGGAGTTCCCACTCATTCTATTAGTCTTATCTGGTCTTTTAGTTTTAGCTTTAAAGATATAGGGATCCCCGTCTGCTAACACTGCCCTACGTACACTAGCAACAATTTACAATTTTACTGAAGCCAATTAATCTACAAACCCGTACGTCTTTGGAGTGTGGGAGGAAGGATGTGAGGACCCGGATGAAACACATGCAGGTCACGGCAAGAATGTACAAACCCGGAGTCATGATCGAACCCGGGACTCTTGCGCTATAACGCACCAACTCCACCTCTACACCACCGTGCCGCCCAGTCTCATCAGAACCAATGCAGAAGGTCACAGTAAGTCAAGTGCAAGTTATGTTCAGTGTACATCAAACCTCAATCTGAAGAGGTAGTGCATAAGTTCATGAGGTGAATAGATAAGGTCGATTAAAGAGTCTTTAACCCAGAGTTAGGTGATCAAGAACTTGAGGACACATGTTTACGGAGAGAAGAGAAAGATTTAATGGAAACTGAGGGGCAACATTTTGATAGAGGGTGGTGGGTATATGGAACAAACTGCCAGAGGAGGTAGTTGCGGCAAGTATTAGAACAATAGTTTTTAAAGACACAGTGCATTATTTGTGAGCAATGGAGTGATGGAGCTATTGAATTGTGAAAGGAGGGAAATAATTCAGAAGATGAATCGTCGATCTTGTGGTCTTGACCTAACAAAATACTGTTTGGGCAAAAGAATCATGTGCCCAAATAAAACACAACAACAAATGGAAGAATGGCTGGTAAAAAGAGAACATATGTTATGAAGTGACAGACTGAAGTGAACCAAAAATTAAAGTCGATTTCCATTAAAACTTGAGATGTCTCCAAAGCACTTTACAGAGTAATTCTTACTTTAGGATTATTTAGAAGTGAGTTTTGCCAATTAGAGTTAATTTGCATATGCAAACTTGGATAATTGACGTTTGTAACCTATAGCTGTGATTCCTCATTTTATCTGGGATCAGCAACATTGTTTTCCCTTGATTAGGAAATGATCCCACAAGCTTTTGGAAAACAACATCTGTCCTTGCTCATTAGAGGATCCAGTGTTACTTAATTGAATATCACTGAATAAACTGCATGCATCATTTTTGCAGCCAAATTTATAATATTTCCTTTGGAACAGCTGTCTTGACTACTGCCTTTGTATCGCTGTGGCTGAGTTGAGTTGAGTTGAGTTTATTGTCGTGTACTGAGGTACAGTGAAAACCTTTTGTTGCGTGCTAACCAGTCAGTGGAAAGACAATGTATGATCACAATCGTGCCATCCACATGTACAGGTATATGATAAATCGATTAATGTTTAGTGCAAGAAAAAGTTCAGTAAAGTCCAATCCAAGATAGTCTGAGGGTCTCCAATGAAGTAGATAGTAGCTCAGGCCTACTCTCTCTCATTGTGTTAGGATGGTTCAGTTGCCTTATAGCAGCTGGGACTAAACCGTCCCTGAATCTGGAGTTGTGCGTTTTCACACGTCTATACCTTTTGTCCGATGGGAGAGGGGAGAAGAGGGAGTGGCCGGGGTTTGGATTTTTGATTCCAAAGTGAGAAGTAGTGAGTGATGTTTTGAGGACTGATCAGCTTACATTTATGGGCACGTCCAATTATGAGTGACGTGAGGATATGTGGTACAAAACGCAGTTCTGTCTGTCATGGTCTACTATTTTCAATATGGAGGCTGGCGTTTTTCTGGTTAGAAATTGCAACCTTTCTGCCAGTTTCTTCGGGGGGCTTAGCATATTGGTTGGCACATGGAAATGTGGTTTTACACGGCCCAAAATAATTGCCAAGCATTTGCTTCCACTTGATTGGTTTCAATATCGACAAAAGTCAGAAAGTAAAATGAAAGCCTTCTCAAAGCCTTAATGAATGTTGCTCCCAATTTTTAAATGCAGAGCATTCATCAAGAAGTTTCATAGCTTTGGCAAGCAAGAAAGTTCATTTTAATCCAACTATTTTGCAAACAGCTAACATTAGCGCACCCCTCAGCAGATGGTGGCACATTGATCCCTGTCACCAGCCCTGAATAGGTAAAGCAGGGGCAGCTGTGCATCGTATTTCATTTCTGAAATTCAATTCCATTAACTTCTTACGAGAAGAATTTTGGAAGCAGAGCACAACATTTAGTCCTGTTTCACACCGTGTGTCCGATGTTACTGGTTGCATGTACATTTCTAAGTAACATTTCTGCATTCACACAGCACTTAAGGACAGCACGGTACAAGTCTAATTTCAGGGTCATCTGTTGAAGCAATTTCAATATGAAACATTTGTCTGCAAGACGTAATGTTACGTAGCGGAGTGAAGCTTAAAATCATATAATTTGGCACCGATATTTAAAGTCTATAAAATATAAATTCCGACAATGTAACGCGTGTAAAGCTAACAGCCGTGTCTTTGTTCCTGGTCCAATATACTTAACAATCCTGGCAATACCAGCTGCAGCTAAGTGCAGAGCACTTCATCTCCAATTCCAAATGTTCTGAGTTCAATTCACTCGAGGAACGTGAGCACAGAAATTATCTGACATTCCTTGTCAAATAATGCAGGCCTGCTGTGTTGTGGGAAGTGTTATCTTTCCATTAGCCATTAAACAAATGCTCCTCTACTAACTTAGATGAACACAAAGGATTTTGTGCCCATATTTGGAAGATGAGTCGTGGTAACATGCCTAAGTCTTGTGGTCAGCATTTATCCATCAAATCAATATTCAGATTTGGATTTGGGAGGAATGGGAGACTTGATTTATAATAAGTGAATGGGTAGGCAAGAACTATTTTCCCTGAAGTAAAAGAGGCTGAGGAGTGACTTCATAGCAGTTTATAAAATTATGAGAGGCAGATGTAAGGTAGATTGCCAAAGTCTTTATCTAAAGGAGTCTAAAAGCAGAGGGCATAGGTTGAGTTGAGACGGGCAATATTTAAAGGGGATCTGAGAGGCAACATTTTCCACACAGAGGGTGGTGGTTATATGGAACCATTGGAGGTGGCATTGGCGGGTGCAATTGCAATGTTTAAAAGACATTTGGTCAGGTACATAGATAGGAATGGTTGATAGCCATTTGGGCCAAATACAAGCAAGTGTAGATAGGCATGTGGTCAGCATAAGTTACGTTGAAGGGCTGTTTCCATACTGTATAACTTGATTAATCTAAAACACCATCCAGTATTACTTTCACAAAATATTTTGTGGGATCCCACTATGTACAATTTGTCTGCAGTTGTTTGCCAAACAGTGGATTATTTTGGTAATTAAAACATTGATATAGACGTATAGAATAAAAATACGTCTCTTAGCGGCTCGTAACGCTTATGGCAGGTACTCGGGAAGACTTGCCAATGGCAGGTAAGCTCGGGAAGACATCTGAAGAGTTTTCAACATGTTGAAAAATGTCCTCGAGAGCGCCGAGTACTGACGAGCGGCTATTACCGTAAATCTCTGAGTTCAAATCCGGGCAAACTCAGGAGAACTCTTTGAATGAACTCGTACAGTGGGACAGGGCTTTGAGGGAAATAACGTTTAGAGGATAAATTAGGTTCTTCTCAGCAACTGATTCTTTACACAGGAGTGCTACATTGTTGCAGGTGCTAGCAGTCCTATCATAATAGGCATACGGACAATTTGACAAGTGGCCAAATCTCCAAGGATGTCTTGGGCACCCTTGGAGAATCGAGAATAATAACTAAATATATCTCTTATGCTATATTAGTTACTAGGATAGAAAGTTACAAATTGCCAAATCGGAAAAGCCCTTTGACTTATTTACCAAAATGCTTAAAAAAAAATCTTCAGTCATTAAAACGACCCAAAACTGGACATACCGCGAGTGGTACCGGTCTTTGGGAATCAGGGCCCTCAAGTCACCATTTCTTCAAGCATTCTATAATTCTAAATGTTACCACAAAGCACCATTTGCAGCGTCCCGTGAACTATTTTCCTCTGTCGTTATCACATCTTATTTTCTGAAAGAAAGCTTGACTCGGTTGTAGTGTCGTGTGAAGAAAGGGCAAAAGAGAATTCAGCATGTTATCCAGACTGTCATTACGGAGTGCTGCGTTGTTGGAGGGGACGTCTTGCAACTATCATGGTCAAACTACCTGTGCCTCCACAGGTGGCAATAACTGATCAAGGTGCAACAGGGCAATTCTGGTCTAGAGATGACGATTCATCAAGATCACAATGAAACAGATTATCTAATCATTTGATATCGGGGAGTGAATAAATTGGCTCCTACATCTTGCACACAACAATGGCAAATTCTCATTAACCATCCTTCATTCACAATGAAGAGCTGTGAGTATCTTGAATGTGGTGTTTTATTTTGAAAGCTGTTTTTGATATAATTTAAAAGGAACCTGAAATGAGATTTTACATTTTATTGTTGAAAGATATTTCTGATATTATTGGAACGAGATATCAAGTCGAATATGTGAAATGAGTTGAAGACCTTCATCTAATACCTGGCAATGTGTGGAAAATACTGATGGATAAATCCAGAATATGGTACCACTGTGTTCCGTATTGCTGAGAAGGTTCTCATATTCACTGCTTGACGGTTCAGCAAGTCTCCTAATCTAATTCTGGACTCACTGGATGTATGGAAGCTGGTGTCTACCTTTCGGCAGGTAAAGGTTCTTCAACTTCTGAATGTTATCCAATAATGTCAGACATACAGTACAGTAACACTACACTGCATTCTCCCCGTCGATAGAATTTGAACAATTTATTGTGGAAAGTGGAACGGTCTTATGTGGAAATTTTTGGTCACTCAAGTGCAGTTAAAAATTGTTAGTGGAACCAAACCTGATGAAAGAAAATACATTTATTGTTGAAAGGGATAATAAAAATGCAATCCATTTTAGGGATTAGTGTTTCAATGTGACAATATTTGGTAATAACTTCAATACATAGGGCGACACAGTGGCCCAGTGCTGCTGGAGACCAGGGTTCGATCCCGACGACGGGTGCTGTCTGGACGGAGTTCATACATTCTCCCTGTGACCTTTGTGGGTTTTCTCCGGGATCTTCGGTTTCCACCCACCTCAAAGATGTACAGGTCTGTTGGTCAAGTGGCTTCGTATAAATGGAAATTGTCCCAAATGTGTGTGTGAGGTAGTATTAAGGGCCTGTCCACTTGGGCGACCCAATCTGCAAGTACTGGTAAGTATGTCCTCGATTCATACTCGCAGCATGGTCGAAACGAGGTCGTAGGAGGTCTTTGTAACTCTCCTTCATGTTTGAGAGTGATCTCCGCGTACCCGAGGCCTCAGCTAGGTTGCTGCGTTTTTTTCAATGTTAAAAGATGCCCGCAAGTAAAAAAAGGTCGCCATGGAAAAAATCGATACTTTTTTTACTCGTAGGTTTAGTCGTAGTAGGTCGTAATAGGTCGACATGTTAGTCGTAGGTAATCGAGGGTAGTCAAAGGTAGTCGTAGATAGTCTTCATCACAGTCGAAGGGAGGTTGAAGGAGATCGAAGGAGGTCGTCTTCACTCTCCACTATTTGGTGTCCAATTTTCCCGAAGTTAGTCGTTGCTCGTCGAAGCTGGTCTTCAACATAGTCGAAGGAGGTCGAAGGAGGTCTCTACATAGTCGAAGGAGGTCTTTAACATGTAATTTTTCAATCTCTCCTAAACTATTCTAAACTCGCCAATTAGGTCGCCCAAGTGGGGCAGCCCCTTTAGTGTGTGGGGATCGCTGTTCAGCCCGGACACGGTGGGCCGAAGGGCCTGTTTCTGCGCTGTATCTCTAAACTAAACATATATATATATATACAAACAGCAGGGGAATGGTAAACTGGGTGTAATTAATATTTCAAATTTATTTTAATTCTGAAGTTGGATTTTAATTATTTTCTTACCTTCAAGAATAGCTGCAAGTGCAGCAGTTGAGATGTGCTGTTCAGAAAAGGGTGAACACAGGTGGAATGGTAAAACCTTATTTCTGGCACAAGAGGTCAGCTTAATCATCAAGGCTTGATTGAATGAGCTCAGGGAACTGAGAGGTATTACACATGCCAATTATATGACAATCTGTACAGATCTTTACTGACCACAGCAGTTTTTTGTAATATCAGTGCACCACTATTAAATGTAGAACGAGGAATTTCACAAATTGGAGCGATATTGCCAGTAATCTGCTTTCTCATCAGCTTCAGACCAATTATGGTCTTGTCAATTAATGAGGCTAACAAGTGAAACACTGAATCAATCTAACTGAGGTATCATCCAATTAGAATTCAGTCAACTGCAAAGATTATTGGAAAACAATGTAACTTGTAATGTCAACTCTCAAAACACATCACTGAAGGGTACCTCAGAATCATTTAAGAAAAAGGTTCAAGTGCTCAAGTGCGCATATACCACAAAGAAAGGTAAATTCACCTGTAAAGTAAATCAAGTCCATTGCCCCTGCCATACTTACTGTGCTGATAACTCTGAGAGGTCTCCCGCTTTTCAGCCAGAATGGACAGTGCCCGTGGTTGCATCTTTTACCCATACCATCTCTGGCCCACCAGACCAAGGACAGAGTTCCCCTTGTACTCACATTGCACCCGACCGCCCGCTATTTTCAATGGATCATCCATCACAATTTGGACTATCTCCAATGAGAGAGCACTTCCGGACACATCATCTTCCTTTTTTAGCCGTTTGAAGGAAACATTCCCGTTGTGACTCACTGCTTCCCATCCCCACAGTCCACTCCACTTCCTATGGTAATTTCCCATGCAACCATCTGAGGCACAACACCTCTTCTAGTGAGGAACAACACCCCCTTTAGTGTATTTTAAAAAGTCTGTGTTAATGTTCTCTGGTTTGTTTTATGTGAGGGGTGGGGGAGGCGGTCGGGAGAAACTTTTTTTCAATCTCTGGTCTTGCCGGAGATGCGATCGTTTTCCAGATCGTATCTCCGGTCGCTGCGGCCTAACATCATGGAGCTGGTGGCCTTGCTCGAGACAGACAACCATACACAGGAGGGGGAAGCTAAAACACCAACCCAGGGAATCAGAATGCTTCCATTTTCTCTTCAGTACTTTTCAATGCCTTTTTGCTTGATATATTTATTTTTTAAATCATGTGTCAGTTTGGCACCATCATTTAAAATGTGGTGTTAACTTGTTTATGAATTAAGTGTCAAGGCCAATCTAATATGAAACTTCTAATATCTACGTCGGTTCTATGAAAAGAAAAAATACAGGTTATTGTAAACTGTTTGTCACAACATTAAATGTTATCTCACTTTCCCTTTTCACAGATGATATGTCAAATTAGAGGGTATTGTTTAGGGTAAAGGGATAACGCGTTTTGAGGGAATACTGTGCAAAGAATGTAGACAAAAGTGCTGGAGAAACTCAGCGGGTGCAGCAGCATCTATGAAACGTTTCAGGCCAAAACCCTTCTTCAGGACCCGTCTAAAGAAGGGTTTCGGCCCTAAACGTTGCCTATTTGTTGGACCTGAGATGCTGGCCTGACCTGCTGATTGTTGCAACATTTTCTGTTTTCACTACAAGTCCACCGCCTATTTTCCAGCAACAGGTGGTTTGGCACCTCCATTCGTCCAGACAAAAATATGAGGGCGCACTTGAACTCCCCTCCTGGAAGTCCCCCAAAAATGTAACGCCAAGTCTGGGTGAGGCAGCCGATCTCTACCCCATCGGGACTTCCGCGCTGGTTGGCAGGTCGAATTTACCCCCTGTGGCCGGGGATGTCAAACTCTGGCCCAGCAGGAGCCGACAGAGACTGTATGTTCTCATCGACAAATTCCAAGACCGACTTTGCGGGCTGGTATCTCGGCTCCATGGCGACCTAGGCAGACTGTTCTGGGGCCATTGGACTGCCTCCTGTAGGAGGCCATGATCTCTGGTGATCTGACAAAACAGAAAAAAACAGAAAGGCTCTGGATCAAAGGATCCCGGAAAATCGGCGATGGACCTGTACCATCACCAACTATAGCTGTTCACCCAGCTTACAAGTGCTTCCTGACATTGTGCAAGTTTGGCAGTGGGGTTTATCTTCCTGCTGTTTGAATGTGGTGATCCCACAAGGGGAGCTACAGACACAAAACGCTGGAGTAACTTAGCGGGTCAGGCAGCATCTCTGTGGAAAAGGAATAATTGACATTTCGGGGAGAAACCCTTCATCAATCGGATGAAGGGTCTCGACGTGAAATGTTACCTATTCCTTTTCTGCAGAGATGCTGCCTGACCCGCTGAGTTACTACAGCATTTTATGTCTATCTTCGGTGTCAACCAGCGTCTGTAGTTCCGTCCCACACAATGGGGGCTGGTTGTGTCTTTTAACGAATCAGACTGCAGAATTCTCACTGACGCACAGACAGCAGTGCATTAAAGTAAAGATAAATATCTATTCCATTTAAATAGCAGAGAACAAATAAAGACGGAATGTAAATGATATTAAAGATTATAGATAAAACAGCAAAAAAAGAATTAATTTCCTGCCTTGGGTATCAGCATTCACAATGGTAAATTTATTTTTTCTGGGTCAAAGAGGTTGTTCAACAGTAATCTTCACTTCATCGTAGTAATCCTTACGGAATAAGGATGAATAAATATAACCATATTCGGAGATAAATCATTGGTGTAGCGAGGTAAAATCATTGCATGACAGATTCTATGAGAATCAATTGAAAATAGAACACAAACTAGCAAAGCAGAGAATATATTGGAAGGGCCTGTCCCACTTCGGTAACTTTTTAGGCGAGTACAGGAGACTTTGCGCTTGCCACATATTCGCTGGTAGTCTCTGGTGAGTCTCCTTCATGGTCGCGAGAAGTTCCCGCATTGAGGGAACTAGTCGCGACCCCAATATGGTCGTTGGACATTTTTCGGCGACTAAAAATTAGTCGTCATGGAGAAAATCGATAATCCTGTAGTCGTAGGTGCAGTTGTAGCGGGGTCACCATGTAGTTATGGGTAGTCGTTGGTAGTTTTAGTTAATCGCTGTGTGTGTGTGTGTGTGTGTGTGTGTGTGTGTGTGTGTGTGTGTGTGTGTGTGTGTGTGTGTGTGTGTGTGTGTGTGTGTGTGTGTGTGTGTGTGTGTGTGCGCATGTGTTCCACTCTGACAGTTGCGTTCCAGTTCCCATTTTTTCAGGCGAGTGCCGCAAACTTGACAGTGGGACAGGCCCTATAGAACAAAGCGGGACAGTCCCTATAGGACACGAAATAGCCAAGCAGATAATCAATTGGTTGAAGTTATTTATTGGCTACTAAATATGAATAATACTGATCGCGGCACATATCAGGAAATTAGAGGTCATACAGCTTGGAAACAGACCCTTCAGCCAAACTTGCCCATACCAAAAGGCGTGGGAGACAGGAGAAATACAGGAGTACACAACCTTTACAGACATTAAGGGTGGTACAATCAAACTTGTTGCGATAAGGTGGAAGATGAATTTGTCAAATGCTTACAAAAATCTTTGCTAGATCAATATATTGAAGAACTCTTAATGAAAGGAGATATGTTCGTGGATGATTAATTGATAATTGTATTGTGAGGAAGTCTTTGGGGAAGAGTGATCATTATATCCTGTTTGAATGTGAAGATGCTCGGGAGAAACCAAGATGTTACATCTAAACAAAGGAAACCATAGTTGTTGCTCATTGTGCAAATTAATTGCAACACCCAAAACCCTGCAGGTATTCTAGTTTTAGACATGTCTGCTGCAAGGATAGGTTTCCTAATATCTAGCCTATTTACACTGCTCACAATTTTATATCCCTCTACAGGGTCCCTCCTCAGCCTCCTCCACACTGGTAAAGCCAAACCTAGCCTATCCAATCTCTCCTCATTACTGAAAGGTTCCACACCAGGCAGCATCCTGGTGAACACAAACTGCATCTGTTTGTACATGAGCAAAACACATAAGTGTGTGCTTGTACACGAGCAAAAGCTGCTTGCAAATCCAGCAAAAGGTTGAAAGGCCAAATGGTATGTCAACTTATTACGAGAGGACTCAAATACAAGAGTAAGGAAGCCTTAAGGGCCTGTCCCACTTACGTGACCTTGGTTCACAAATTACACGACCTCGTGGTCGCTTGAAGTGTACGGGCACCGTATGGCCGTGTGGGGCTGGTCCCACTTAGAAGCACGGAGTTGTGCAGGGCTGGTCCCAACATTGCACGGGACTCCGAAAATCTGACAGTGTCCGAAATCTTCGCGCGCCAACGGCCTGTCGGCACGCAGGCGCATTGCGGTCGTACGCAGCATCTTGACAGCTTATGCAGCGTCTTGACGGCGTACGCCTAGCACGTGGTGTTGCACGATGACATCATCGCCCGGCGTGCAATTGCGTGATGACGTCACCACCCGACGCAGTGCGATGCCGAAAATCCGGCGGCCCGTGATACCTACGTTCCCAGCCGATTGGTAGGTATCATGCAAATGACGTCATGCGCGTACTTAGCGCGAATTTCGCATAAACTCCACTTCCGTTTGGTCGCACCAAACGCATGCAATCACATGCAAGTGGGACGGGCCCTTTAGTGCAAATGTAAAATGCATTGTAGCGCCACACCTTGATGTACTTGTCAGAGAGGGAGTTGAGAGAAGACACAGCAAAATGCTTGCAAGTATGGAAGGGCTGAGGAGAGATTGAGTAGGATGTGACTACAATCTATTACATGTGCAAGTATGACAAGAGCTCATACAAAAGGGCTCATACAGGGCTTGTAAGGCCAGCAACAGGGGGGCTGCTTTCCCTGACCAAGGAGTATTGGACAATGTGTGCAGCTTCAGAATGAAGAGTAACCATTTAGAACTGAACCAAGAAGTAACATCGTCACACCAAAATGGTGGTGACTCTTTGGAATTTTCTGAGAGTACTGGAGGCTTATTTGTTGGGCTCGTTCAAAACATAGATCAATACATTCAGTTTTGTTTAGAGATACAGCGGGGAAACAGGCCCTTCGGCCCACTGAGTCCGTGCCGACCAGCGATCTCTGTACACTATTCTATATAGATTTTGGACTATTTACAATTTTTACCAAAGTCAATTAACCTGCAAATTTTTATATCTTTGCAATGTGGGAGGAAACCAGAACACACGGGAAAGCCCACGCGGTCACGGGGAGACCGTACATAATCCATACAGACAGCACCCGTAGTCAGGATCCAACCCGAGTCTCTAGAACTGTAAGGCAGCAACTTTACCACTGTGCCAACATGCTGCCCAAGTATGGACTTTCTCGACATTTCGGAAAGCAAGCATAGGGAAGGATGCTCAGTCGAAGATCAGCCACAATCTTAATGAATGGCAGCGTGACTTGATGGGTTATTCCTGCTCCTTTATATTATTTCTCAAGTTGAAAGGCAGCAGTACTGTAGTCTGTGGAATACCAGAGTATCATTGATAGCAACTTACACATATCCACAATTAATTGTGTATGTTAACACCAGAAGTTGTTATCAGTTTTATCCAGCAACAATGGTGGAGCACTGATAATCTTCTCGGTATTTGTACAGCAAAAGCATTG
Organism: Raja brachyura; assembly: GCA_963514005.1. Next base: position 19,211,938 of record OY740806.1, on the reverse strand, counting down.
ACAATAAATATTTACTGTGGCAGACTGCCTGAAATACACCGTCAGAATCTGATACCAACATTAAATCTCAAATTGAATCCAAGCAGAAACAATTTACATTTAATCAGGACAAAAATCAAATACAAAACTGGAGCAGCAAGAAATTGTTTACATAGGAGAGGTAACTGCAAAGAGACCAAAAGATGAAGAGACAATTTAGTATCACCACAAACAGCCCAGCCCCAGAAGACAAATTTCAGTATTGATCTTACTTACATGATAAGTGATTCTGGTTATCTGTCCAGAATTAAACACCTACCAGTTTATATAATCTCCCATTGTTCTGCTGGCATGTGCTCAGGATGATCTTTTTCCAATCCATTAAGTTTTGAAGGTAAGTGAGCATGGTCCTGCCTTTTTCACTGTATTATATGGCTAAAGAATATAAATAGAACAGTACAGCACAAGAACAGGCCCTTTGGCCCACAATATCTGTGCCAAATATGAAGCCAAGACCATTTCTTGTAGACCTGCGCACAATCCATACACCCCCCCCCCCCCCACCCCCTACATATCCATATGCTTGTCCAAAAACCTCCTAAAATTACTATTACATTCACCAACCCTGGCACCACATGTGAGGTGCCCACCAGCCTGTGTGTGAATAAAGTTGCCCTGCACATCTCCTTTAAACGTTTCCCCTCCCACCTTAAAACAATGTCCTCTAGCATTTGATTTTTCCATCCTGCTTAAAAGGTTCTGATTGTCTACATATGAATATTAAAACATTTTCATTAGAATTTAGTCACCGGATGGGAGATCAAAGTTCTAGTACTTCTCTACAGAGAAAGCAGCTGATGTCATCGAAGATCCACACCACCCTGGCCATCATCTCTCTACTATGATCATGAATAAGGTGCAGGAACATGAAATCGGTAACCTTCAAGTTCAAGAACAGCTTCTTCCCAGCAATCCCAAGACTTATGAACACTGTACTATATCAGCCACAACTCTACTTCGATAACAATGATCTACTATGGACTTGTTTTTTGGTTGCACTGCAGACTTCAGTGATCCACTATTCTGGCCTGGATACCTACTGACTATTAATTTGTTATATTATTGACTATTGTACATTTATTATGTGTTGCTGCATAATTGGGCCTATAAAGCTGCAGCAAGTAAGAATGTCATTGTTCCATTGCCAGAACATATGACAATTAAATACTAGAATGTCACCAATGTAATTGTACATAATATCAACATGATGATTGTAGACTCAACATTGGAGCATTATCTTTAAAGAAGGGAAAACATTTTATCAACACAGTCTTACAGCTGCAATAATCAGCTACAACAGTTACAGATCACAAATCATCCAAAGTCTAATAGCAGATTTCAGCCCACATATTCTGGAAATGTACATTATGTTTTATACAGATACCTTTAATGGATAAGGGAGAAACTGTCATTACACCCACTTTATGTAACAATACAATAAATGATTTCAAAAGTGCCTTTATCAAAGTCTTGTGTTTGTAATTGGTTATTAAGCCACCAAACAAATCTCTTTGCCATGCAGCGGAACCCGGCTGCATGTTGTCATCAACATCTCCTGCTCCCTATTCAGTATCATCCTTTGAACTCGCATTCACCCATGTGGAATGTTAGTTAAAATTTTTCAAAGGCCTTTTATTGTCACATGTACCACTTAAGGTACAGTGATATTCGTATTACCATACAGCCATACAAAAAAAAGCAACAAGACACAAAACTAAATAAAAGTTAACATAAACATCCACCACAGTGATTTCCCCACATTCCTCACTGTGATTGAAGGCAAAAAAAGTCCAATCTCCTTCCTCTCTGCTGAGATGCTGCAATATACAGAGTTTTCAAACCATCAATAAACTACCTTAATCGATCTTTAAAATTCTGACATCCCAAGACACTAAGTAGCTCGAAGGAACTCTTTGCCCTGATGCTTTCTTATTCTGGCAAACATAGACTCAATGCTTATTTAGTCTCTGCTGGCTCATAGGGCAAACTCAATTTTCCACTAATTTTCCCAGCGACCTATTCTCCATAGAGTCTCATCAACTCCCCTCATAATCTACAATATGCCTATGCACTTGATGCAATATAGATTGGCCAATTAATATCAATGTGCATGTTGTTAGGATGTTGGAGGAAATAAGAGCGCCTGGTATAAATTGAGGAGGTCCAAGATAGAATAGGCAGGCTCTGTTCAAATCGCACCGAAGGTCAGAACCCAGATCACAGTGTCCAGAAACAACCATTCTCACAGGCGTGCAACTCTGCCGCCTAGGCCTCATCAACAGTGACTACAGCGAGGATAAAGACTGAAGGACAGAAATTGACCTAAACAAGAAACAAACACAAAAGGACATGGATGTTTGTTGACAGAATTTGATCAGAAAATGGTTACTTAATACAATTCCAAACAGTAAAACATTACCAGGCAGCATCTCTGGAGAAAAGGAATAGGGACGTTTCGGGTCGAGACTTCTTCACACTGAAGAAGGGTTCCGACTCGAAATGTCATCTATTCCTTTTCTTCAGAGATGCTGCCTTTCCTGCTGAGTTACTCCAACATTCTGTAATTATCATCAGTGTAAACCAGCATCTGCAATTCCTTCCTACACAATAAAACGGTAACAGTTAGATAGAGGAAAAGATTCAACTATGTTTGTAAAACCTCCTCGAAAAGATGTAACGTCCTCAACAAATCCTGAGAATACCAATTCAATTCAATTCAATTCAATTCAAGTTTAATGTCATTGCACAAATACAAGTATAGGTACAACGAAATGCAGTTTAGCGTCGTTCTTAGTGATAGCGATATAGAAAAATAAATACAGAGTGCAGTGGTAGCAATATGGAAAATAAATAAATACAGGGTACAGACAAGTCTTATCAGCTGGGCTTCGAGTTCAGCAGTCGGATGGTGTAGTTGAAGAAGCTGTTCTTCGTCCTACTGGTGCGGGACTTGAGGCTCCTGTACCGCCTCCCTGATGGGAGGAGGGCAAACAGTCCATGATTAGGGTGTGAGGGGTCCTTGATGATCTTCCCGGCCCGCTTCAGGCACCGTTTTCGGTGGAGGGCATCCAAGGCAGGGAGCGGGGCACCGATGATGTACTGGGCGGTTTTCACCACCCGTTGTAGTGCCTTCCTGTCTGCCACGGTGCAACTGCTGTACCATACCGTAAAGCAGGTGGTCAGGATGCTTTCGATGGTGCAGCGGTAGAAGTTCGTCAGGATCTGGGGGGACAGGTGGGCTTTTTTGAGCCTCCTCAGAAAGTAAAGGCGCTGCTGTGCCTTTTTGATTAGCTTTGAGGTGTTGAGGGACCAGGACAGATCCTCCGAGATGTGTACCCCGAGGAATTTGTAGTTGGAGACCCGCTCCACCTCAGTCCCGTTTATATGGATGGGGGTGTGTCTGCCCCCTCTGTTCTTCCGAAAGTCAACAATTATTTCCTTCGTCTTCTGGGAGTTGAGGACGAGGTTATTGTTGGCACACCAGGTAGTCAGGTGCTGGACCTCCTCCCTGTAGGCTGATTCGTCATTATCACTGATCAGTCCTACCACCGTGGTGTCATCGGCAAATTTTATGATGGCGTTGGAGCCATACTTGGGGATGCAGTCATGCGTGAAGAGGGAGTAGAGGAGAGGGCTGAGCACACAGCCCTGTGGCACGCCGGTGTTCAGTGTTATAGTGGAGGAGGTGAGGTTGTTGACCCTAACAGACTGTGGTCTGTTAGTGAGGAAATCCAGTGTCCAATTGCAGAGGGAGGTGGAGATGCCAAGACCGCTGAGTTTGGTGATCAAGCTAGCGGGTATGACAGTGTTAAAGGCAAAGCTGAAGTCAATAAACAGCAGCCTGATGTAGGTGTTGTTGCTGTCCAGGTGGGTCAGGGCAGAGTGTAGGGCCGTCGATATGGCGTCCTCTGTAGACCTGTTTGACCGGTAGGCAAATTGGTGGGAGTCCAGTGTGGGGGGGAGGCTGGCTTTGAGGTGAGCCAGGATCAGCCGCTCAAAGCACTTAGCGATGACAGGGGTGAGTGCCACTGGCCGGTAGTCGTTGAGACTCCCTGTCGCTGATTGTTTGGGGACTGGCACAATGGTAGATGTCTTGAGGCAAGTGGGGACGACACCCTGGGCCAGTGACAGATTGAAAATGTCAGTGAGGACCAGGGATAGTTGTCCGGCACATGCCCTGAGCACCCGCCCGGGGATGCCATCGGGGCCGGCAGCTTTGTGCTCATTCACCTTGCTCAGTGCGTCTTGTACAGCAGACGTGGAGAGACTGAGGGGTTGTTCATTCGGGGGTGGAGCAACTTTGATGGCGGGAGTTTTGTTGTCCCGGTCAAAGCGAGCATAGAAGTGGTTTAGCTCATTAGGAAGGGAGGCGTTGTCCGGGGGGGGGGTGTTGACTTTATGGTAGTTGGCAATGGACTTAATTCCTTGCCACATGCGCCTGGGGTCGGAGTTGTTTCGGAAATGCTCCTCAATCCGCTGTTTGTGATTGAGTTTAGCATTCCTAATTCCCTTTTTCAGATTGGCCCTGGATGAGCTGTATCCCTCAGCGTCGCCAGATTTAAAAGCGGCGTCTCGAGCCTTCAGCAGGAGTCTGACCTCCCTGCTCATCCACGGCTTCTGATTAGGGAAGGTCTTTATCACTTTATGGGTGGTGACGTTATCAGTGCAGAATCTTATGTAGTCCAGAACAGTTGAGGTGTATGAATTTATGTCCACTTGGGAGTTAAAGGTGGCCTGGGTGGCAAACAGACTCCAGTCTGTTTGCTGAAACTGTTCCTGTAAGACAGAGACAGCCCCCTCAGGCCAGACCTTCACTGTCCTCGCGGTAGGTTTCACACGTCTGATCAGAGGTGTGTATTTGGGGAGCAGGAACAAAGAGAGGTGATCAGACTGTCCCAGGTGGGGGAGGGGAAGGGCTTTGTATGCTTCAGTAATATTAGTATAAACTAGGTCCAAAATATTGTTACCTCTGGTTGGGCAGGAGACATGTTGGTGGAATCTGGGGAGCACAGACACGTGACATTGATGACATTCTAGTATTTAATTGTTGTATGAATCGTAAAAAAAGGAGTGTTCAGGATGGTCTTGAGAACCTCAATTATATTAACAAGCCCCATGTTAACAGCAGAGGGAATGTGCCGTCTTGCAGATTAAACACCCTGTCCTACCCTCTGAGCACTCAAACAGCAGAACTGAGAAATCAAGCCCTTGTCTGCTTGTGGACACGGTAAACAGAATCAATGTGTGGCATCATCATCATATCTTGCTCTTGGGAAACATTGATGATATTTGTGGAGGAAGGGGATGATGGAAGGGAGGATGCTCCTCAAACTGTGGAGCATCTTGGCCAATACAGCTCAGCCCCTCCACGCCACATTGGTCAACCTGAGGAGCACCTTCAGCAACAGACTGGTTCCATCAAGGTGTAGGACAGAGTGCCACAAGAGATCCCTTTTCTCTGTGGCTGTCAAACTGTACAACTCCTCCCCTTTCTGTCATGGGTAGACTGACCCCCCCCCCCCCCCCCCCCAATTTTTGCACCCCCCCAATCCTTTCCAATCGTCACTTTGATTTCATGTTTCATGTATCTTGTATTTTATAACTGGTGGCAGGTCAATTTCCAACCTGGGATAAATAAAGTTCTATCATATTGTATATTTTTAATCTATATTCCACCAAAAAGCTGCACACAGCGGCAAATAGATCTCAACCTCAAAGTGAAAATGGTGCTCCTTTCAGATGGAAGAATAAAATACATTGCGAATGGACCTGTTAGTACCTTTGGCCTTTATTTCACTCCTTTCTTAAAAATACTGAGCATCGTCTTTGGGCTTAACTGAGTTATCTATCCACAAACATAAAATAGATACAGATGCGTTCCATATTTTATATTCATAATAAGAAACAAATTCGCATAGCAGAGGATTCATATTTCCAGTTGAGTAATTGTGTTCCCCCAGGATAAACAACAACATCTGTTTGCAAATTAGACAAGCTCTGCAAGTCGATCACACATGCACTTCCTCAGTTTCTCCAAAAAGGATTTAGTAATGGTACATGACGAGCCCCAAGTTAAATTGTTAAGAATCTTTATCCAGAGTAAGTATAGAAGAACGGAGGTTCACTTCGTTTACATTGAAACAATCTTGTTTCATGCAATCAGACAGAAAATAATATCCTGTCTCAGTTGAGTGGACAGAATTGTTGATTAATTCCCATTTCGTTTTGGGTCTCACAGCCGTTTGGTGCTTGCCTATATCTGTGAGGTAGGAAATATATCAACTCAACAGATAAGAGATGTTTTTGATTACCAGGTGAGGCCAAAGCAAAACTGATTAAGGTCTTGGACATTTAAAATGAACATATAATTTGGGTTGTTGACAGCAATCTGCATCAGATGGGACTTTCTGTATCTGAAGGGAAAGTTGACACTTCAAAAACTAGTGTTGAGAGGGAAGGTTTGCTGAGAATGGACAGAAAGGGGGGTGTGTTCAGTATCCTGGATTGGAGAGGAGGATGTGTGCATTTGGATATTAGGGTTAACAGTTAAATTTCTGAAAGAAGTACTTGTCTCTTATGCATTTTCCTGAAGACCATGGAGAATTGACCCTTGAGGCTAATGGTCAAGATTGCAGAAATGGGTCACAGGCAGATCCTGTAATACTGCTTCTTTTTCTGATTTCACTTATTTAATATAAATTAAAGAAGACAGATCAGCATGTGCTTCTTCTGGTATGTCCCTCTGCATGTTGGGGGCTTAATTCCTGTCCATATTGTCGGGGTGGCAATCCAACGCATTCACCGCCATCTTGCTGGCATGTTTCTTAATATAAATTTTAAATATAAAAATTCACATATAAATAATTAGTTCTGCAGAAAATGATTGAATTGGTGACAGCCACATTAGAGAAGAAGACCATTTGATCCATCATATCCTTAATGGCTTACAAACCTGGATTTCAGGTTAATCCCACATGCCATCTCTTGGTCGATGGTCTTGCAGGTCATGATTCTTCAATAAATTCCTAATACAGTATGTGGTCATCAGCAATAGGCAAGTGCACAGATCAAGAGGTGGAGATGGAGCAGGGGCTGGGACTAAAAATAGTACCTCAATGTTCCCTGGTCAGATTGATAACACATTTCTATTCTGAAATCACAGGGGCTATATTGTTGAATGGATTGTTGGTTTGGAATTTAGCCACACAGATTTATGATTGTCGAGGATTTGATCGTCAACCATAAAAGTGGGAAACCTTCAGATGAGAAGAGCAGATACCACACTGGTTTGGAAGGCATCACTGTGGAATATGCAAATGTGGTGAACAACTTGGGTAAAAAAAAGTGGAGTCGGTGCAGAAAGTGGCTGGAAGGATTTGTAGTCAAATTATGTGCGGAAGGTTAAGGGGGACATTAGTACAAAGATATTCTTCAGAACAGAAGTAAAGGTCGGGGAAAACAGGGAAGAGCTGAAGGTGGACCATTCAAAGGTGAAGGATGGGGGGGTAATTGGCAGCAAATTTGATAAACTGGTCTTGTTTGAGTCAAAGGCAGGAAATGGCACATGACCATCATAGGATTAGAAAAGGTGAGAGGACTGGAACATAGAATTTTCGAGATATTACTCAAACAGGATGGAATAGCTTGAACACATTTCAAACACAATAGCAATACCTTTATTTGGAGAAAATGAGTGGAGCTTTTAAATGCACGACTGAGATCAACCAAATGGAGATGAACGGTGGTTGTCCTCAGTTGGTTTGACCTCCACTGAAGGAAGAAGCATTGGCTCTAAGAACGTTTAAATAGGTCAAGATTCAAGATTCAACAGAGTTTATTGTCATGTGTCCCAGATAGGACAATGAAATTCTTGCTTTGCTTCAGCACAACAGAATATAGTAGGCATAATACAGAACAGATCAGTGTGTCCATATACCATTATATAAATATATACACACATATAGGAATGAGACTATAGTGAAAATAAGTGTTTGAGACCAGCAAACCAGAAAATATTAAAGTGGAGAACAGTGGAAAATACATATGGAGGTGGGAAGAGATGAGACAAGGGGTTATTAAATAGGAAAATTCTAAATAGGCCAAAAAACACACTGAAATGATAAGCTGATCAAGACCTGGAAAAGGAGATGATTTGCATGCTACACTGACTACTTATTTATATATTCACAAAAAAAAGATGCTGGTACATACAATTAATTAAATATACATAACATGTGGCGGAAAATGAAATAATGCATTTAACTCATTAGTGCACCAGTGGGTAGAATCACAAAAAAAGACACAAAACAGGCTTCCAGAATTCAATTAATGGCTTTGTTCCAGCAATGCAATCAATTGCAGAATGGCAGAGGGATGAAATCGTGAACGAGACTTGAGGCACAAGAGTCCTACTTGAATTAGCACTTTCAGTGAAAGAAGGAAAGAAAATTAAATGAACAAAAAAGTGAAAAGAATGGGAACAGACCAGACCAAATGTAATCGGGCAACTGCAATACCTTTCTATATTTGCATTGCAATTCACCACGTGACTAAGGATTAAGGGAAAGATGCACTTAGGAAGGAGATTTTATATATGTATACTGAATTCTGTCAGCTGAATTATATTTTAATTTGGTATTTTTTCCTGTAAATATCCAATGTGCCACAGTTTTCTTTGTATCCTGCTCATTAACTCCCCAAATGTGAGTAGTAAATTATATGTTGTACACAGCCCGCAAGCATTTTATAGAAACACAAGTGCATGCTAACCTATCAAACACTTAATTCAAAGATAATTGTGGGTTTTCTGTGAGAAAGCATCCTATTTACACCACAAATGTGTGATATTACAAAGAAAATAGTGCAGAAATTAATTTGTCATTAGATTTGGGCAAGAATGAATAAGGCCAAAAGCTGGCCAAATTGGGTCACAATATTTTCTTCATATTCAATGCAAGCTGCAGTGCCCGGTATCCTTCCAGGCATTTTGCCTTTTGTAGGTCCAAATTTATTTGGCATTGGCTCTTAGGAATAATAGGTTGGGTTGAACAGGGTGGTGATAGTTGAGGGAATTGGCATGGGAGGAGGCTAATGTAAAATCATGATCTGGCTCCACAGAACTATTGCCATTGTTACGGCTAACTTCATTTCTGGCTTGAAATTGGATGGATATAACCCTTCCATCACTATCCCCTTTTCCATTACTGATGCTGAGCACGATATCAGGACAATGTTTGGTTCATACGTTATATATTTTTTCGAGACCACCTTTAGCTTAGTTTGGAGATACAGCGCGGAAACAGACCCACTGAGGCCGCGCCGACCAACAATCCCCATACACTAATGCTAAGCTATACGCGAGGGACAATTTACAATTATACCAAGCCAAATAATATACAAACACATACGTCTTTGGAGTATGGGAGAAACTAGAGCACCTGGGGAAAAACCACGCAGGTCACGGGAAGAAGATACAAACTCTGTACAGACAGCACCCATGGTCAGGATCGAACCCGGGTCCCTGGTGCTGTAGGGCAGCAACTTTACTGCTGCACCACCATGCTCCCCAATGTTCTTGTATAAATCTGAATTTCTAATCCTCCAAGGTATTACTAGAAACATAGAAACATAGAAAATAGGTGCAGGAGTAGGCCATTCGGCCCTTCGAGCCTGCACCGCCATTCAATGTGATCATGGCTGATCATCCAACTCAGTATCCCGTACCTGCCTTCTCTCCATACCCCCTGATCCCTTTAGCCACAAGTGCCACATCTAACGCCCTCTTAAATATAGCCAATGAACTGGCCTCAACGACCTTCTGTGGCAGAGAATTCCAGAGACTCACCACTCTCTGTGTAAAGAATGTTTTCCTCATTTCGGTCCTAAAGGAATTCCCCCTTATCCTTAGACTGTGACCCCTTGTTCTGGACTCCCCCAACATCGGGAACAATCTTCCAGCATCTAGCTTGTCCAACCCCTTAAGAATTTTGTAGGTTTCTATAAGATCCCCCCTCAATCTTCTAAATTCCATCGAGTACAAACCGAGTCTATCCAATCTTTCCTCATATGAAAGTCCTGACATCCCAGGAATCAGTCTGGTGAATCTTCTCTGTACCCGCTCTATGGCAAGGATGTCTTTCCTCAGATTTGGAGACCAAAACTGTACGCAGTACTCCAGGTGTGGCCTCACCAAAACCCTGTACAACTGCAGTAGAACCTCCCTGCTCCTATACTCAAATCCTTTCGCTATGAATGCTAACATACCATTTGCTTTCTTCACTGCCTGCTGCACCTGCATGCCTACTTTCAATGACTGGTGTACCATGACACCCAGGTCTCGTTGCATCTCCCCCTTACCTAATCTGCCACCATTCAGATAATAGTCTACCCTCATGTTTTTGCCACCAAAGTGGATAACCTCACATTTATCCACATTGTACTGCATCTGCCATGCATCTGCCCATTCACTCAGCCTATCCAAATCACCCTGCAGCCTCCAAGCATCCTCCTCACACCTAACTATACCCCCCAGCTTGGTATCATCTGCAAATTTGGAGATGTTGCATTGAATTCCCTCGTCCAAATCATTAATATTATGATGAGTTACTGATGAATACTTCATGTCGAATGTGAAATGGCTGCAACAAACGTCTATCTTTGGAAACCATTTTTATGTAATGCCAGATAGACACAAAATGATGGAGTAACTCAGCGGGACTAGATCAGTTTATAAAAGTGTCTCGACCCGAAACATCGCCCATTCCTTCTCTCCAGAGATGCTGCCTGTCCCGCCGAGTTACTCCAGCATTCTATGACTATATTTGATTTAAATCAGCATCTGCAGTTCTTTCCTACACATTTTGTGTAATGGCATTTCATCTCATGATTATTTGAGACAGAAATGATGGAGTCCAGCAAAAACATGCATCTGACTGACAGGCTGGAGACTGGCCGCTGTGATCCTGCTCTCAAAGGAAGATAAGGCTGACAGAAAACTCTTATATAAAGTAATACATGCACATTTGCTGCGCACTTTCACAACATAACATTTGGTTGCATTTCTTCACAAGCAGACAATGAAATAATCCTTCCCGTCACTCATCTCTGTTCCACTCAAGCTGCTGACTGACAAGCTCACACTAATGGCATCTGACATTTGACAGGCCGATAACAACACAAGATACTTTTCGTTTCACGATTTACAGACAAAATGATTTGACAAAACGTTGCTCTTCGTAGCTCAGTAAAATGCAAATGCCCACCATGTTCTCTGCACATACTTTTCCTTGATCAATATTAACATGGAGGATCGGCTTGGAGAAAGAACATTATAGGTAGTGGATAGTGAATGCTTCAGGGAAAGCAGCATCCAAAACTGTGAAATTAAGGTAAAATAACAAAGGTATCTTTGCGATAGTTAACCACAATCACACAGCGTTCATCAAATGTGAGGCGATCAAATATTTTGATCTGCTGTTGTCATCCTTGAACCATCTTGAATTATCTTAACCATTTCTAGCTTGGTCCACATTTGTTTTAATGAGAAAAGCCGAGGTTTTGACAAAAATGATCCTCAATTTCACAATTAGAATTTGGCAATCACGATATGACAAACTATCGAGCACAACCTCTTAACATTTGGAATGCTACGGAGATCACCTAATGCATTGTAAGATTGTAACACTGCAAAAATACATTATTTGGCTTAGCGAGGACAGTTTTTACATGTAGTACAATAAGTTATCACCACACACCACAGAACTATGTCCCAATAACCTCTTCACATGTCAGGTAAATAAAGCCAAGACTGCCTGAAGCCGCATGGTTCGGTGAAAGTTAAAGACGTCACATTCCTTTCAAACTCCATTCTTTTAATCAACATACTAAACAGCCACATCCATCTCAAGAGCAATGAATTCATGAAGTTCAATGTTCCTGAGCTTTTTATTCCAAAGTATTAAAGTAAAAGTCCAGCATCATTTTCAATGTGAATTTAGGTAAATTACTTGTTGCAATGTGACTTTACTTCAACTACTATAAGTTCCACAATTTCTTCGTAATAGCCAGAGTCACTAGATTATCACCTTCCATAATAAATCACAATGACCACCGTCTGCCATGAATTGTAGAGAAGGTCTCAGCCTTGGGTGCACCATTCCCAGTGTAGCTCACCCTCATCCAGGTGCTGGAGATCGCTGTTGCTGACGTTACAGAAAGAAGGGTCACTTACCCCTTGGAGAAAGGTGACGCCATGTCACGGTGGGCTCTGGGCGTCCAATAGCGAGGCACAGGAGTGTAACATTGCTGCCCTCATTCACAGCGACACTACTGGAAATGTTGACAATTTTTGGTGGAACTGAGGAAAGAAAAATAAAAAAATAAAATTAATTTTAATACTAAGATATTAACTGATGAACGAACCAATGAGGCATGGATTATCTTTGGTTGAACTAAGGACTTTGGGCTTTTTTTCTACAGCATTGGGGATTATAATTTATTACATTTATTATACAATATCTCTGTGTATTATGTTTACAGGCGTGTTATGCTGTCACAGTTAAGAATTTCATTGTTCTGTTGTCAGTAAATATGACAATTAAATGTTCTTGACTCTTGATATGAAAACACCTTACATTGTTTGCAAAGTTAAAATATGTTAATACCTCAGCAAACCTTCCGCACTGTAATGGGTGCATCAATAGAATGAGATGTATTTCAGTACTAATCTCCTCTCTGCTTTTAGGAAAATAACATGCCAACAAGTAAATATTGTTTGACAGAATGTCACATTAAAAAAACACATTTCAAGAAACAATCTTAACTTGGTTCAATGTTCAATTGTTATGGGCCTGTCCCACAGGCAAATTGTTTTGGGCGACTACAAGCGACTGGGGCTAAATGTTCAGTTGGGACAATTCTTGCTGTCGTAGGTTGTTGCCAGGTGCCGCAGGTGAATTCCATTAAAACTGGTCCCTGGCTTAGTCGCCTAACGAGTCACCTAAGTGGGACAGGCCCATTAAGAAATATCAGACATGTAGACTGTATTGATATTCCCTCTCATTGGAAATGCCATACCAATGGGTTTATGAACCAAGCACCCAAGATAATCATGAAAATGACACTTGATTTTTCATTGCGACTTCCACCAAGGTTTCCACCAGATATATCATTGACACATAAAATAAAATAATGCCCATATAACAAGCAATTAGATGCTGTATTCAACATGCAACTGCAAGGCCTGTCAACACATTGCAGTATCTTGACATTATTTGTATATGATTGGGGCAGAAATGAACAAATTCCACAGATGTTTTACATGAGCTGTACCAAGGGGAATCATTCACTGTATCCTGCACTGGTGTTGTGGCTTGGATTTCACGTTCAATAGTGAACTCACGGCGCTGTCAACTTTGAACAATTCACCCACGAAGATTGAGCTACTGTGGTGCAAGCTTCTCCAGTTCTGTTGATAGTTGCTTTTGTTTACCAGTTCAACAAGATCCCTGGTTTGGCTGCACAGCCAAATACATTGAGGATATTCTCAGAGTCAGCAAGCCAACATCGTTTAAGAAGCAGATTTTAAACTCTTCACAAGAGCTAACCAAGGAATGGAACACATGCCTCTTGAAGTAAAACTAATGTTAAAAAAATATTATCGTAAGTACTGATATTTAAGTATTTTTCAAAGTGAATTATAGCTGCTAAATTTGTGTATGATAATTATAAGCAGTTGAATAAGGGGTGGGAATTAATAAGCTTTGGCTTCTTCCTGCTCCTTTTCAGACACGTACGATTTCATTTATTTATAAATATTGTTTATGACACTTTATAAATATTCTTGGTTTGTTTTTTGTATGCAGTTTCACACTTGCTTTTTATTCTTTTATTCTGTTCGAAAAATAAATAATTAAATAGATAAATAAATAAATAAATTACACTCCACCTATTATTTTTATTAAGCCAGAGTTAGAGAAGTAGAAATGATAGCAATCTGCTATTAAAACTCATTTATACCACATACAGGCATCACCACAAAAAATAATAAAGTCGTTTATGACGGGTGCTGACATGTCGCGGGGTGACGCCTGTTTGGTTGTGAGTCGTCTCCAAAAGAGTCGTACCTTTTTCTGGTCGCCGCTGGATTTTGAACAGTTTTGAAAATTTCCGGCGACCTGCTGCGACTATGACGGGTGCCAGCAAGTCGCAGAAAAAATCGCTTAAGTGGAACAGGCCCTTTAGGGCAGTTTACAGTAAGAATAGTGTGAATTTACTATTGGTTCTCAATAATGCACATTCTCAAACCCCTGGGTTGTCCTAAACCACCAGAGAATGCTGAAGGAAGGAAAGTACAAAAACTATTTGGAATCCACAATTCACTTCATTAGTGAACAACATATCTTGAATGCAAACATATACATTTTGCAGGGTCTGGTTAAAGCTGTCTGAGCTTCACAGCTGATAGCTATGCAATTTTAATCGGCTATTATATTATTTTCACATAATCTTTAATAATGTTATCAAGCAATTGATTAGGGCATGGAACAGTTTGACACAGAAACAGGCCCTTCAGTCCATCATGTCTGTGTTGAAGATGATACCAGGTTCAACTAATCTCCTCTCCCTGCATGTAATTGATATTCCTTCAAATGCCTATCTAAAAGCCTCTTAAATGCCTCTAACCTGATGTGGGGGGACCTCCGTGAGGTAGGGGAGGGGAGAACAATGGAGGATCCAGCGTGTGGGGAGAACAAAGGACAATGGGGACCCGGCATGGGGTTGGGGGGGCTGTTGGGGGGGGGGGGGGGTTGTGGGGGGGGGAGAGAACAAAAGGTGGAGCCGGTGTGCTTTGTAACTTTGCCAGCGCTGTAGGTGGCTGCTATTCGTATACATTGGGTATGCAAGCAAAGAATTTCACTGTGCCTAGTCATTCCATTCCATCTAATCTCCTCTGCCACCGATCTTGGCAATGCTTTCCAGGCACCCACCACTCTCTGTGTAAAAAGCCTGCTCCATACATCACCTAACCATTTTGCACTCTCTCAATTTAAAGCTAAGCCCTCTAGTCGTTCACATTTCCACCATGGGAAAAGATTCTGACTGTCTACCCCCTCTGTCTCTCAAAGTTTTATGCACTTCTATCGGTACTCCCTGCAGCCTCTAACACTCCAGCGTAAACTATCCAAGTTTGTCTAATCATCTAATACCCTCTAACCCAGGAAGCATTCTGGCCGACCTCTTCTGCCCCCTCTCCAAAGCCTTCCCATCCTTCCAGGAATGGAGCAGCCAGAACTGCACACAATACATCCAAAGTGGCCCAAATGATCAATGCTTTCCTTGCCCGGCCTGTCAGTTTAGGAGGACGGCCATGTCTTGGTAGGTTTGCAGTTGTGCCATACACTTTCCATTTTCGGATGATGGATTGAACAGTGCTCCGTGAGATGTTCAAAGCTTGGGATATTTTTTTATAATCTAACCCTGCTTTAAACTTCTCCACAACTTTATTCCTGACCTGTCTGGTGTGTTCCTTGGGCTTCATGATGCACATTTAAACTAATGTTCTCTAACAAACCTCCGAGGCCTTCATTGAACAGCTGTATTTATACTGAGATTAGATTACACACAAGTGGACTCTATTTAATAATTAGGTGACCTCTGAAGGCAATTGGTTGCACTGGATTTTATTTAGGGGCATCAGAGTAAAGGGGGCTGAATACTTTTGCACGCCACACTTTTCAGTTTTTTATTTGTAAAAAAAATTGAAAACCATGTATCATTTTCCTTCCACTTCACAATTATTCACCACTTTGTGTTGATCTATCACATAAAATCCCAATAAAATAAATTTACGTTTGTGGTTGTAATGTGACAAAATGTGGAAAAGTTCAAGGGGTATGAATACTTTTGCAAGCCACTGTACCTCTATCCACTTATATTGCTATGTTCAGGGATCTATGAACTTGGACCCCATGATCTCTCTACACTTCGGTGTTGATTGAAAAGGTGATTTGTGAGTACTGTCACTGTTTGGGCTCCATGTCAGATTGTGGAATGCCTAGAACATGGATTTGCAGCTCATGAACTTTTTTTTTTAATTTGCAGTTTCTCTGTCATTATAACATTATAATCAATACTTAATTCCTTTGTCTTTTTGTGCTCCATGTTGTACTCATGTATGGGAACCTTCAGTCTGAAGAAGGGTGCTGAAGGGAAATGTCATTGATCCATGTTTTCCAGTGATGCTGCCTGACCTGCTAAGTTACTCCAGGTTTATGTCTTTTCCTTTGAACTTGTATATGGTTTGATCAAAATCGTGAATAGCTTAATTTTCCTGTATTACGCAATACAAAGTATTTCACTTTATCTGGATACATGGGACAATAATAAACCAAAACCCTTTCCATGACGGTGAATTTTACAGGTTCAGCACCCTGAGTGAAAAATAAATGCCTCTTAAGGGCCAGTCCCTCTTGGACGTCATTTGCGCGTCATTTACGTGACATCATTTACGTGTCATGATGCATGACGCGCACGTGATGCATGAATGGTGTGCATTACGTGCGCATGGCGTGTGGTGAGGGGCGGTGGCGTAGGCAGTGACGCACGGTCGCGCACAGCGCTCCAGGATTTGGGGATTCACAAAATCTTCGTGCACCACTTGTGTGACGCGCAAATGACACCCAAGTGAGACAGGCCCTTTCCTCCTGCATACCTCATCCTCCGTAATAAGAGGAAATTGTTTTAAATAAACCATTCCAAAGCATATAGGGAGACAAAATAGTCAACATTTCTGACTGTTAAAACTGGAATTGTGATTGGCAAATGAGTATGGATGGAATTTCATATACCAATATCACTTGGTGGCCATTAATCCTCATGAAACAATCTCATTTCCTTGCAACTGTGCCCCTTGCTTGAAAGGCAGTTCCAACGGGCCTTCCAACCGTAAAAGATGACAACAACAGTTCCATTGCTCTTGGCAGCAGGACCAGAGGCAATAATGGAATGTGACCCCCTAGCATGGACTAGTTTAACTCCACCACATGTATAATTCATTTGTCCAGTGAATTTTGCAGTCTTCATGCATTGTTCTTTCTTGTCAATTGATTATTGATGAGATAGATAGAAGTGTGAAAATGCACACCTCCAGATTCAGGGACAGTTTCTTCTCAGCAGTTAACCAGCAAATTAATCATTCTACCACAACTCAAGTGGTCCTAAAGTACTATCTACCTTATTAGGGGCTCTCGGACTATCTTTGATCGGATTTTACTGGCTTTACCTTGCACTAAACGTTATTCCCTTATCATGTATATGTACGGTACGAATGACTCGATTGCAATAATGCATTGTCTTTCTGTTGACTGGTTAGCACACAACAAAAGCTTTTCACAGTACAAAGTACATGTGACAATAAACTAAAACTAAAATTGATTATACTGTCCCATACTTCTCTGTATTATGGAGTAAACTTTTTTCTGAATGCCCTTACTTGGCATGTGTTGACACCCGTTGCTCGCAAATGAAGTCTTGCCCCTGAGATGATCATGAATCTGTTTGGAAAACTAATCAAAGTGCTAGAAATTTCAGAAATACACATTTTAACACTGCAGATTATTTTTCTTTTTTACTCGTGCTGCCATTATTGTGAATGTGCGAGTTTTCAAGCAATTATATTTATCTAGTTAATGATTTGTTTATTGGGATAAAAGAAAGAATACAAGATTTAGAAGCCAATGGGAATCATTCTCAAGTAGTGCAAAATTGTGGATTGTGGGAAGATTTGTGATACAGTATGCCTTCCTTACATCACTGAACCATTATTCACAAGGTATTCAATTTTCCTTTTATCATCCATGTGGTTACCTATAAGTGCCCGGTTCCAACAATTCAGCTCCAAATTGACTGAAATGCACTGCAAATTGCTACCATTAACTAACTTTGATATTCCTTATACGTTCAGCATTCCAAAAGAAATACTTCTCTTTCCTATCCTATTTCTTAAAAATAAATTTACTTTGAATTATTCAATCACTGCTGACTTTCAAGCTGAATTCATGGCACAAAAAACCAATTGAACGCTGCTCTTTGAATTCCTATCTTAAATCCACTTCAACACATCGAGTATCCTGAGGATAGATTTTTTCAATGCTTTTTTCATCAATTTTCCTGCCTTCACATTCTTATTGAATTTTATAGCCCAGGTCTTTTGCAACAAGTACTGGATTGCATTTATTCTGAAATCTCTCAAGTTCCAATGGCCTCTGTGCTCCAGAGAGTTGAGTGCGAGATGTTCATCTTTATTTTTAAATCCCTTCAGAAACATGCTTTGTCTTTTTTTCGCAATTTCAGTCCCAGAGCCAACCGAACTGCACACCACATGTTCCAATCATTTCAGAACCTACTTACGTCCACCTTTTTCTATTTTACTAGCGACCTAAACCTTCAGCTATTGCTTTTATACTCTGGAGGTCAATCAGAAAAGATCACCAGATAATCGGAGCCCCTCAAGCTTTCCCCCACCATTCAATATGATCACGGCAGGTCTGTTCTCCGTAGATTCAATTCCCCAATCATACAAAAATGTGTCCATTTATTAAAATAAAATTTCCTAATATGCAACCCTTCACAATCGTTCAGGGTGGAGGATTCCACAGATTTGCCTCCCTCTTCAATAGGATTAATTGCATGATAACTGGCTCAATCACCTGTTCACACTAGTTTAATTTGGACAGACCGCGTGGAAACAAGTTTCAGCCCACCGTGTCCGTGCCGACCAGCAATCCCTGCACATTAACACTATCCTACACACTCTAGGGACAATTTTGACATTTTACCAAACCAATTAACTTACATACCTGTACATCTTTGGATTGTGTGAGGAAACTGAAGATCTCGGAGAAAACCCACGTGGTCAAGGGGAGAACGTACAAACTCTGTATAGCCAGCACCTGTAGCCGGGATCAAACCCAGGGTCCGGCACTGTAAGGCAGCAACTTTACCACTGCGCCACCATGCCGCCCTAACTAGTTCTAAATTATCCACACTAGTTCTATATTATCCCATGTTTGCACCCAACTCTTACTCATTAGAGGCACTTTACAGAGTCCAATTAACCTATAATCCCATGTCTTTGTGATGTGGAAGGAAACTGGTGCACCCAGAGGAAACCAATACTGTTCACAGGGAGAAAATGCAAACTCCGCAGACAGCATCCAAGGTCATGGTCTCTGAAGGTGGGAAGCAACAGCTCTACGAGCTGCACCACTATGCTCTAACTTGTAATCTCTCAACTCACCTCAAGAAGCCCCTCTCCAACAATGCCTTCTTAATGCCCAGATCAGAAATAACAGATTCCTTGGGGAATAATTTGAGATGACATCTAGAAGAGGATGTTATTCAGAGTTGACATTAATGATGAGCATGTGGTTGACAAAGTGCCTCAGCCTTCCAAAACTCACCAATATATTTTTCTGCTGTCAAATTACAGACTTTTGCAAACTTTTTCCTCAAGGAATCATGGAATAGAAGAATGCAGAAGATGAGCAATTGGCCAATTGAGTTTGCAGTATTGTCTCAAAGCAAATTAAACTGATCCCAATGGGTTCAATTGATCGGTAGAGCTAAATATCACTATTTTTCATTCACATACAATGGAATGGTACATCAAGGAAACACTATCTTTATTTGTGTCAATCTGTCTTGAGGCCTGGGCTCGGACGCTGTAAGATAACAACACTACCAGCAGTGCAACAGTGCTGCACTTGAATCTGTACCCACCACCAAAACAGGCAATGCATTCCAAATCTTAAACGTAAATATTTTTATCATGTTTATTTTTCTGGATCTTTTGTCAATCCGTGTCAACACTGGCCCCACTGCATAATGATTTCCCCCCACATACGCTCCATTTAAAATTGCTCAATGATATTTGCACTTATGTACATGTGTGTACCGAAACATCGATCATAACCCTGCCTCCCTGTGGCATAATTATAGTTGGAAGTCACAGAGTAGCAGAGAGGTTATGTTGTCTGCCCATCATAAATACTGATGCTATTGCTACCAAATACACGTTTGGAAGCCGCCTTTAAGTTGTTGCCTCTTGCAAGGTTTTGGTTATAGCCTTCCATAATAGCTGGCATCCACAATGCCTGTTGACGACGTCTTCCTTGACATAATATATCTCTTTTTTAAAATTTATTATAGAATTGTGTACAAGGAGCACTCCACAAATTCAGCAGAACTTAAAAAGGGCAGAAGTCAGATCATTTAGCAGAGATTCCATAGTAATAGATTCATACAGTTAGATTCATACAGATACAGCTTTTAAGTCTAACAGAATCAAGGGATATGGGGAGAAAGCAAGAATGGGGTACCGACTTTGGATGATCAGCCATGATCATATTGAATGCTGGTGCTGGTTCGAAGGGCTGAATGGCCTACTCCTGCACCTATTTGCTATGTTTATGTTTCCTATACAGCACAGAATAGGTCCGTCGACCCACTTTGCCCATGCTAACAAAGATGCCCCACCTACACTGGTCCCACCTGCCCTTGGAAGGTTGGATGGAAACAGAATTTTATTACCCAGCAATAAAATTGCTTTAAAATTGAGTTTGATTTTTACTGAGCAGAAGAGTGCTGGTTTCCAGAACCATGGAAAAATACATCATGCCAAGAGCACAGAGAGTAACCTTTTCTCAATAATAGTCTATAACCAGTCTGCAGAAGGATGACAAGACTAACCTACAATGATTAACTCAACTGTTGTTGCCTCTCTTCGTAGATTGGTCTCTGCTTCAAACATGGCCAGTGGCAGTTGTCACCGTGCAATAATCCTTCGCGCCATCAATCTATTACACAGCAGACTTACTCTTTGACAAAATGCACCACTGATTTGTTTTTCTTTCAGAGAGATTTATCGTTTGTGTGAGATACATAGCCACTCAAGCTAAATAATGGAGCACATTCTATTGGGTTTCAACCGGGGTAAATTTAATTCACTGAAATACTGATTTACAATTGAGCTCAGGTGTGAAGTCTTCACGGATTCAATGATTAAATCATGCAGGTGCTTGAGAAGAATTATAAAATAATCAGCAGCCATAATAAACAAATGTGTGAGGAAGAAATATAATTAGGGTTAATAATAATGGCAAAAAACTAAATACTGCAGATGCTGGAAATCCAAATAACCGAAATTGCTGGAAACACTCAGCAGGTTAGGCAACACATTTGACAAGAGAAACAAAGCTCAGTTTTCAGATTCATAACCCTCCACCAGATAAAAGTTTATTGTCATAAAATATTAGCATTATTTCCCTGTTCACAGTTAATGCCTCATCCGTCAAGTATTTCCGGCATTTTCTATTAAGGTAAATAATTATAAGTGAGGGTAAGCATCCCACAAAGTAAAATAGTGCAGGTATTATTCTTTTATGGCAAACCTCTGGGAGTAAATCTGAACCCTACAGGTAACATTAAACTAATCAAGGCTGAAAGATCAGCACTATGTCGAACTCACTGAAAAATTTACCTAAATTGAGTAAATACTCTGGTGCTTCTGGAAACGACACCTGCAGAAATTGTGTCCAGGTGCAGCTCCTGCATAAACGTCTTGGGGGTAGACAAAAGTGCTGGAGAAACTCAGCGGGTGCAGCAGCATCTATGGAGCGAAGGAAATAGGCATCCATAGGCTCCATAGATGCTGCTGCACCCGCTGAGTTTCTCCAGCACTTTTGTCTACCTTCGATTTTCCAGCATCTGCAGTTCCTTCTTAAACTAAATGGCTTGGGGAACTGGAGAGGCAGTTGGATTACCTCAGGGCCATCTGGGAAAACGAGAGTTTCCTGGACAAGACCTACAGTGAGATTGTCACAACAAGGATACAGGAAGAGCGAAGGTGGGTGACTGTGAGAAATAAGAGTAAACGTGGAGTGCAGGAGGCTGTACCTACTGAAAACAGGTACGCCCACTTGGAAGCGGACAACACGACCAGATTGAGTGGTAGCTAGGGCTGTGATTCCAACCAATCAGAGGTGCGGACAGGAGATTCTGCGGCAACAGGCGAGACTCCAGGAGGGTGTGTTGTGTCCCTGGTGCCAGGGTCCGGGATGTCTCTGAGCAGCTGCACGGCATCCTCAAGAATGAGGGGGAGCAGCCGGAGGTTGTTGTGCATGATGGCACAAATGATATAGGTCGGACGAGGAAGGAGGTTCTGCAACAAGAATTTACTGAATTGGGTAGAAGATTGAAAAGCGGGACTTGCAGGGTCCTGATCTCAGGATTGCTTCC
Organism: Raja brachyura; assembly: GCA_963514005.1. The sequence continues at coordinate 19,189,603 of OY740806.1, read as the reverse complement.
AGTACTTTGTGCTAGTGAAGGTAAAAATAAGAAGATACGGAAAATGAATGTGTGGCTGAGGAGTTGGTGCAGGAGCCTGATGGGTTAGGCAGATGAGCTTAGGGCATGGATAGGTACAAACAACTGGGACGTTGTGTAAACCTGGTTAAGGGGGGGGGGGGGGGCAGGACTGGCAGATCAATGTTCTGGGGTGCAGGACCTTCAGGAGAGACAGGGGCGAGGGAAACAGAGGAGGGGGTTGCATTTTTGGTTAAGGAGGATGTCTCGGCTATGTTCAGAGGTGACATTACGGACGGTTCATCTAGTGAGGCTATATGTGTGGAGCTGAGGAACAAGAAACGGATGATCACCTTATTGGGTGAGTACTACAGACCCCCGAATAGTCAACAGGAATCAAAAGAACCAATGTGCCTGGAGATTGCAGACAGCTGCAGGTCAAATAAGGTTGTTGTAATAGGGGATTTTAACTTTCCCAATATGGACTGGTAAAATCATAGCAAGGGTTCAGATGGGGTGCAAATTCCTCAAAAGTGTTCAAGAGTTTTCTTAAACAGCATGTGGAAGCCCTCACACGTGAGAGGGCAATGCTGGATCTAGTATTGGGAAATTATGATGGGCAAGTTAATGAAGTGTGGGTGGAGGAGCCTTTTGGGAAAAGTGACCACAGTTCAAAAAGGTTTAAGATAGTTATGGATACGGACGGAGAGGGTCCACGTGTTAAAATGCTCAACTGGGGTAAGGCCAACTTTGGGGGTATGAGAAAAGGTCTCGCTCAAGTTGACTGGAGCAGGTAATTAGATGGGAAAGGAACATCAGCCAAGTGGGATGCTTTTAAAAGTGTACTGAAGAAAACTCAGGATGTGTACGTTCCCGTTAGAGTGAAGGGCAGGAGATGGGCAAGGTCCAAAATGAGTATTCTCCTCTGAATTTACTGAGGAGAAAGACAATAGGACGGAGGATATTGGAGCAGCCACTGGAAGTGTCTTGAGAGCAGTCATAGTTATTGTTGAAGAAGTACTGAAGGTAGTGTCATGTTTGTAGGTAGACAAATCTCCAGGGCCTAATCTGATATATCCGAGGACATTGTGGGAAACTAGAGAAGAAATTGCGGGAGCCAAGAATGAAATTTACGAGTCGTCCTTAAAATACAGGAGAGGTGCCGTAAGACTAGGGTGGTGCAAGAAGGGCTGCAGGGAAAATGCTGGAAACTATAGGCTGGTGAGATTAACATCTGTGGTTGGTAAGTTACTGGAGAGTATTCTGAGGGATAGTATATACAGGCAATTAGATGGGCAAAGGCTGATTAGGGGCAATCATAATAGTTTTGTACATGGGAGGTCGTGACTCACAAATCTCATTGATTTTTTTGAAGACGTGACCAAAAAGGTTGATGAAGGCAGAACTGTAGATGTTGTGTATATGGACTTCAATAAGGCGTTCGACAAAGTTCCGCATGATAGGCTGCTCTGGAAGGTTAGATATCATGGGATCCAAGGAGAGATAGCTGAATGGATAGCAAATTGGCTCCATGGAAGGAAGCAGAGGGTAATGGTGGAAGGTTGCTTCTGATACCAGATGCCTGTGACTAGTTGTGTGCCTCAAGATTCAGTGCTGGGCCCATTACTGTCAATGTTCAGTTCTGGGCACCATATTATAGGAAAGATATTGTCGAGCTTGAAAGGGATCAGAAAAGATTTATGAGGATGTTACCAGGACTAGAGGGTGTGGGCTACAGGGAGAGATTGAGGAGGCTGGGTCTCTATTCCATGGAGCGCAGGTGAATGAGGGGTGATCTTATAGAGGTGTTTAAGAGGAATAGATCGGGTAGATGCACAGAGTCTTTTGCCCAGAGTAGGATAATCGAGGACCTGAGATTATAGCTTTAAGGTGAAGGGGAAAAGATTTAATAGGAATCCAAGGGTAACTTTTTCACACAAAGGGTGGTAGGTGTTTGGAACAAGCTGCCAGAGGAGGTAGTTGAGGCTGGGACAATCCCATTGTTTAAGAAACAGTTAGACAGGTACATTGATAGGACATGTTTGGAGGGATATGGACCAAGTGCATGCAAGTGGGTCAAATGTAGCTGGGGCATTGTTGGCCGGTATGGGTGAGTTGGGCCGAAGGGCCCGTTTCCACAATGTATCACTCCATGACTCTATGAATGTAAACTGTTGAAATGAAACCAGATATGAAAGTATCGTGATTATATGTGAAACAATATAAAACTTCTGGATACCAAGAAGAGTTTTGCATTCTGTATCCTGTATCATAACATTCATTTATTTGAGTAGGGTCCAACCCGAAACATTGCCAGAAATGTTGCCCGACCTGCTAAGTTACTCCAGCACGTTGTGTTTTTTTGCATATATTTCTGACTTCTACAGTTCTTGTGTCTACTTTCATTTAAATGTATTTCTTCCTGACTCTCTCAGGTCGATCAACTCTGAGTGCATTTCCTTTGCCAGCTCTTCTTTAAATCCAAATATTTTTTATTCTTCAACTGGCCCCTCTGAAAATCATACTTGTGATTTTGTGTCTAAAATCATTATTAGAATATGCTTTGGTCTTTAGTAAATTGGGTAAACGAGAGCAGGCAATACTGGCTTTAAGAATTGGCAGTTGCCTTTAAGTGACTCAGAGTCATCTGATAATCTTCCCTTCCCCTCTCTCACCAGCAAAAATAGAGCACAGTAAATGAATAGCACCGACTGGTGCATCACCCTGGTATTGAGCAGGTAGCAAGAATATTACATGCTGCATGCCATAATGCTAACAGCTGCAATCACATTTCTGAGACTCTTAAATTGTTTCCTACCTTTGTCATTCTTGCAATTCATAAATCTCTCTGACAAATTCCCTGAAGGTTCAAATCTCAGTTGATGGATTTTAGAATAAGTTTCCCGCCAGTATTTTGTTTCCATGGAGGAGAAGCTTCCTTAAAACTAACCAACATTTTAAAAGCATTTCTAATGTTTAAATAAAATTTTTGATTAACAGTGGAATATGGGTTTTTTTTAACATTGGATATTTCACTGGGAATCAAAAAATAAATCCTCCGCACCTCTTTCTGGTCTCAACAGGGACCACTGGTTTGCTCATCATCTCCCCACACATCTCTCCCCTTATCCAGGCAACTTTGCCTGCAATCGTTGTAGATTTAACGCCTGACCCTGCACCACCTCCTTCCATCAAAGGACCTAAATAGCCCTTCCAGATGAGACAGAGATTCACGTGCACTTGCTCCAACCTCGTCTACTGCATTAGGTGATCCTGATATGGCCTCCTGTACTTTGCTGTGACTAAACACAGACTAGGTGATTGCATTGAAGTGCTACATCCGCTATGGTCCTCTGCTGCCAGTTTTAATTTTCATTCCCACTCCTGCACTGTCCCTGGAATAAGCTGGGACACTATTCCATGCAACACAGGAGGATGAGGGGAAGGAGGATCTTATAGAGATGTTATACAAAAGCACGGGAGGAATAATTTGAGTAGATGCACATTCTCTTGGCCAGAGTAGGGGAATTGAGGACCAGAGGACATAGATTCAAGGTGAAGGGGAAAAGATTTAATAGAAATCCGAGGGGGTCACTTTTTCACACAAAGGGTGGTGGCTGTATGGAACAAGCTGCCAGAGGAGGTAGTTGAGGCTGGGACTATCCCATTTTTTAGAGACAGTTGGACAGGTACATGGATAGGACAAGTTTGGAAGGATATAGACCAAGTGCAGGCAAGTGGGACTAGTGTAGCTGGGACATTGTTGTGGACAGGTTGGGCTGAAGGGCCTGTTTCCACACTGTATCACTCTATGACTCCATGGCTTAGCAAAAGAATATCACAACTTGGCTAAACAATTCTGCTTAGTTTCCCTCTTGTCTTGTTGTGAGGAAACACATTGCTATTTAAAATGACCTTGAATAAAGCTGTCAGGATAGTGCAAATCCTCAATGTGACATTTCAAGATATAACTTGAACAGGATTCGAGCGGCACAGTTGTGTTTCCCAGCACCAGCGACCCGGGTTCAATTCTGACCTTGGGTGCTGTCTGTACAGTGATTGCACATTCTCCCCAAGACTGTATGTGCTTCCTCTGAGTGTCAGAGAGACATGCAGTGTGGAAACAAGCCCTTTGGCTCAACTTGCTCACACCGACCAACATGTCCCATCTACACCAATTCCACCTGCCTGCTTTTGGCCCATATCCCTCTAAACAAGTCCTGTCCATGCAGTTGACCAAATGTTTGTTAAAAGTTGCAACTGTACCTGCCTCAGCTACCTCCTTCAGCAACTCGTTCTATATACTCTATACTACCTTTTGTGTGAAACAGCAACCCCACAGGTTCCTATTAAATCTTTCCCCCCTCACCTTCAATCCTATATCCTCTCGATTCCCCTACTCCGGCAAAAAGACTCCGGTTTCCTCCCACACATTAAAGACGTGCAGGTTAATTGGCAACTGTAAATTTGCCCAATTATGTTTGGAAAGGATGATAAAATGGGATAACCTTGAACTCACGTGAACGGGTGATTAGTGGTCATCGCCATCTAGACGGATCGAAAGGATTGTCTCCACGAAGCAATAGGGAGCAAGGTGAAAAGTAAAAGCGGCAGGCAGACAAAACCAGGGCAAAAATCAAAAAGGGCCACTTCTCAACATAATTATATAAGGGGTAAGAGCGTTGTAAAAACAAGCCTGAAGGCTTTGTGTCTCAATGTAAGGAGTATTCGTAATAAGGTGGATGAGTTGAACGTGCAGATAGCTATTAATGATTATGATATAGTTGGGATCACGGAGACATGGCTCCAGGGTGACCAAGGCTGGGAGCTGAACATCCACGGATATTCAATATTCAGGAGGGATAGAGAGAAAGGAAAAGGAGGTGGGGTAGCGTTGCTGGTTAGAGAGGAGATTAACGCAATGGAAAGAAATAACATTAGCTTGGAGGATGTGGAATCCGTATGGGTAGAGTTGTGAAACACTAAGGGGCAGAAAACTCTGGTGGGTGTTGTGTACAGGCCACCTAACAGTAGTAGTGAAGTTGGGGATGGTATCAAACAGGAAATTAGAAATGCGTGCGACAAGGCAAAACAGTTATAATGGGTGACTTCAATCTACATATAGATTGGGTGAATCAAATTGGCAGGGGCGCTGAGGAAGAGGATTTTTTGGAATGTATGCGGGAAAGTTATCTAAATCAACATGTAGAGGAACCAACGAGAGAGCAGGCTATTTTAGACTGGGTATTGAGTAATGAGGAAGGGTTAGTTAGCAGTCTTGTTTTGTGTGCCCCCTTGGGCAAGAGTGATCATAATATGGTTGAGTTCTTCATTAGGATGGAGAGTGACATTGTTAATTCAGAAACAATGGTTCTGAACTTAAAGAAAGGTAACTTTGAGGGTATGAGACGTGAATTGGCCAAGATTGACTGGCAATCAATTCTAAAAGGGTTGACGGTGGATATGCAATGGAAGACATTTAAAGACTGCATGGATGAACTAAAAAAATTGTTCATCCCAGTTTGGCAAAAGAATAAATCAGGGAAGGTAGTGCATCCGTGGATAACAAGGGAAATCAGGGATAGTATCAAAGCAAAAGATGATGCATACAAAGTAGCCAGAAAAAGCAGCATACCAGAGGACTGGGAGAAATTCAGAGACCAACAGAGGAGGACAAAGGGCTTAATTAGGAAAGAAAAAATAGATTATGAAAGAAAACTGGCAGGGAACATAAAAACTGACTGCAAAAGTTTTTATAGATATGTGAAGAGAAAGAGATTAGTTAAAACAAATGTAGGTCCCTTGCAGTCAGAAACAGGTGAGTTGATCATGGGGAACAAGGATATGGCGGACCAATTAAATAACTACTTTGGTTCCATCTTCACTAAGGAAGACATAAATAATCTGCCGGAAATAGCAGGGGACCATGGGTCAAAGGAGGAATTGAGTGAAATCCAGGTTAGTCGGGAAGTGGTGTTGGGTAAATTGAATGGAATAAAGGCCAATAAATTCCCAGGGCCAGATAGGCTGCATCCCAGAGTAATTAAGGAAGTAGCTCCGGAAATAGTGGATGCATTAGTGATAATCTTTCAAAACTCTTTAGATTCTGGAGTAGTTCCTGAGGATTGGCGGGTAGCAAACATAACGCCTCTTTTTAAGAAGGGAGGGAGAGAGAAAACGGGGAATTGCAGACCAGTTAGTCTAACATCGGTAGTATGGAAACTGCTAGAGTCAGTTATTAAAGATGGGATAGCAGCACATTTGGAAAGTGGTGAAATCATTGGACAAAGTCAGCATGGATTTACGAAAGGTAAATCATGTCTGACAAAACCTGTGGAATTTTTCGAGGATGTAACTAGTAGCGTGGATAGGGGAGAACCAGTGGATGTGGTGTATCTGGACTTCCAGAAGGCTTTCGGCAAGGTCCCACATAAGAGATTAGTATACAAACTTAATGCATTCGGCATTGGGGGTTCAGTATTGATGTGGATAGAGAACTGGCTGGCAAACAGGAAGCAAAGAGTAGGAATAAACGGGTCCTTTTCACAATGGCAGGCAGTGACTAGTGGGGTACCGCAAGGCTCAGTGCTGGGACCCCAGCTATTTACAATATACATTAATGATCTGGACGAGGGAATTGAAGGAAATATCTCCAAATTTGCGGATGACGCTAAGCTGGGGGGCAGTGTAAGCTGTGAGGAGGATGCTAGGAGACTGCAAGGTGACTTGAATAGACTGTGTGAGTGGGTAAATGTTTGGCAGATGCAGTATAAATGTGAGGTTATCCACTTTGGTGGCAAAAACAGGAAAGCAGACTATTATGTAAATGGTGGCCGATTAGGGGTCACAGCTTTAGGATAAGGGGGATATCCTTTAGGACCGAGATGAGAAGGACTTTTTTCAAACAGAGTGGTGGGTCTCTGGAACTCTCTGCCACAGAAGGTAGTTGAGGCCAGTTCATTGGCTATATTTAAGAGGGAGTTAGATGTGGCCCTTGTAGCTAAGGTGATCAGAGGGTATGGAGAGAAGGCAGGTACGGGATACTGAGTTGGATGATCAGCCATGATCATATTGAATGGCGGTTCAGGCTCGAAGGGCCGAATGGCCTACTCCTGCACCTAATTTCTATGTTTCTATGCATCTGCGAACTAAACTCACGTAACTCATAGCTTGTGTAAAACTACACTGTAGCGTGGATAAATGCAGCAAAATGCTACTGTTATTATAATAGTTATGAAACATCAATGTAATATTCTAAAGATAGGCACAAAACTCAGCGGGTCAGGGCGAAGAAGGGTCTCGATCTGAAATATCACCCATTCCTTCTCTCCAGGGATGCTGCCCATCTCATAGAAACATAGAAAATAGATGCAGGAGTAGGCCATTCGACCCTTCAAGCCTGCACCACCATTCAATATTATCATGGCTGATCATCCAACTCAGTATTCTGTACCTGGCTTCTCTCCATACCCCCTGATCCCTTTAGCCACAAGGGCCACATCTAACGCCCTCATAAATATAGCATTCGCTATATTTCGCTGAGTTACTCGCTGAGTTACTCCAGCATTTTGTGTCTATCTTTGGTTTGTACCAGCATCAGCAGTTCCTTCATACACAATGTAATATTCTAATCGATTGGACCCAAAAATTCTATTCCCTTTCTGGAGACCAGCTGGATGCGTAAATGTTTTCTCTTGCATCCAATCACATTGGAGTAAAATAGCATTTCAGACATTGAACGTTCACTGCTTTGAAAGAAGTTTTGAATGACATGGTGAATTTTGGGACAGCGATATTTCCACTCATTTCCAGGGAGAAAATTCTGTACGGAATTAATATACCTGGGAGATTGCGAGCTAAAAGCAGTATCGCCATCTTTTGTTGAAAATCTGCCTGTATTGAAACAAAGCGCCAAAGTCTCTGATGTGTGAGATATTCTACATCAACGGTCTTTCCCACAATATCATATGTATCAACCTGTGTGCACATGTAGAAATATTTACTTTTCACGATCTAATTCACGACCCCTGCCGAGTTTGCCCTTGACACATACTCGCAGCATGGTCGTCACAAGGCCGTAGGTAGGTCGTAGGAGGTCGTAGGTAAGTCGTGATGCTAATCGTAGGTACTCGTGGCATCAAGTAGGTCGGGGCGTTTTTCTAGCCTGATGAAAAATGTCCATGAGTAAAAAAGGTCGTGAATTAGGTCGTGAAAGTGGGATAGGCCCTGTACTTTTCTCCAGGGGAACCACAACTGCTACACTGATTAAGAATTCCTGGTCCTTCTTTAATAAATATTGAAAATACTCAGCCCTCCAGGAAGCATTTGTAGAGAGAAAATGGAGAGTCAATGTTTTAGGTTGATGGACTGTAGTTAGAATGAGGCCGGAAAGTGGAAGGACCAGGAGAACATAAGGGAAGGCATGAGACTGAATGGCACAGCTGGCGTTAGCTGACAGAGGGTGGTGAAACTTATTTAAATACAGAACCTGCCCGGAAGCTATGCAGATCAATTGAAAGCATTCGAGAACAGAGAAAACAAAGGAATACCGGAATCGTGAGATTATTTTAGTATAGTTTATTACCGAGGTAATAGCTTGATTCTGGTTCTCTTGCCTCAGAAGTCACCTTGCCTTTCACTGGAAGCAAATTATACTTTAATTTCGGATTTTCAGCATGCAATTGACGGGTGACACAGTGGCATCGTTTGTAGCGCCAGAGACCCGGGTTCAATCCTGACCTCAGATGCTGTCTGTACGGAGTTTGCGCAGGCTCCCTGTGACCGCATGGATTTTCTTTGGGTGCTCTGGTTTTCTCCCACATCACCAAGTGTTTGTAGATTAATTGGCCTCTGGTAAATTTTCCCTTGTGTGTAGGGAATTGGAAGTTGAAATAATGTTGATTGAGTGTGAATGGGTGATCGATGGTCGGTGTGGACCCAGTGGGCTGAAGGCTGTATTTCTAAACTAGACTGATTGAAAAAAATACTTTTCCTAAATCTTCTATCATGTTTCTCCCTTTCTCTCACTTTCATAGCTGATTGGATACCTATAGGCATATATTCATTCTGGTCTTCCCACACTTATCGTCAGCAGCTGCAGCATTATTCTTTATTTCAGTACCCATCCAAATACAGTAGTATTATTGCCATCATTTTCAGCCGGAAGGCAAGGTTAGGACGGACACAATGCAATCTGTTGGTGCAGCAGCATTTCTGCAGGCTGACCAATTCTCTTTATTACAAAGTTGCCAGTTCTATTCTATTGCTTCCACACATTTTTAAGACTAGCTTTTATTTTAAATTCCAGGATATCACATTTCACAGCTGCCATGGTTGGATTTGAATTTCGACATCTGCATTGTTTGTCCAGCCCTCTGGATTATTGTTGCATTACTTCAAGAAGCAGGCAATACCACTGCACCAATAATTTAGACTTTATTCTTTAGAGCTACTGTGTGGAAACAGTCCCCTAAGCCCGCGCTGACCAGCGATCACTCCTGTATAACAGCACTATCCTACACGCTAGGGACAATTATCCAATTTTTACCAAAGCCAATTAAACCAACACACTTTTACGTCTTTGGAGAGTGGGAGGAAAGTACCCGGAAAAAACCCACATGGTCACAGGGAGAATGTACAAACTCTGCACAGACAGCACCAGGTCTCTGGCGATGTAAGGCAGGCTGTGCCACAGTTGTTTATATGAGCAGCATAGAATCCGTGGAATACGAGTCGAAGGAAGTTGCAGAAGGCAAAAAGCAGCTGAATGTCACTGAACTATCACCTCAACGTGGCAATTCTTCTTCCATGGCAGCTTCAAGATCTGACCTAAAGCAAGATCATTTTGCAACTTCACCTGTTATTTTAATATTTTCCTCCTCTTGTGCAGCTCACAGAATCCACATTGCTGGTTGACGAGTTAGGCAAGTTCAGGCCTCTGCTAAGAATGCTTTACGATCTTGGCATTGTAACTTTTTTTTGCAATGCAAGATGTCACATTTAGGTAATATCTCAGTGAAAGCCAGCAGCCTTTCCACTCACTGCTTCCTGCTAGCGATATTTTACAACATCTTATGCTGCTCTTCTTTATAAAGTAACCATATCCAGGTTAAAATACCAAAGCAACAATCTAGAGAGCTGCTTTGACAATCCAGACACCAGAGTTCTAATCACACCACAGCAGGTCAGTGTAAAGAAGGGTCTCGACCTGAATCCAATACAACTAGAGATTGAGCTTTGTGAATGACTACTGATCGACGTCCTGCTCACCGCCCCTCAAAAGCATCATCAGCAAACCGAGTCAGTAAGATCACCAGCCTTTAAAAACAAACCAAGTGAGTCTCTCCACGTTCTAATTGTTACCAGTAATATAGATCACCAATAATCAGATCTGGAACGTCCGTTTGACAATTATCGATCACATACTTGCTGCTTTGCCAACACTGATTTTAAGTTAACATTAATTGAATCTCTTATTTGATGAACAAGCTCCCTTGAAGCGTAGTCTACAGCTCACCCAGCCTGTAATGAAAGGATGAAACTTGCTCAATTGCAAACAGATTTTCATACCAGGAGCAGACAACTTTCATGACGTCTTGCCAAACTCTTTGTATTCCCGGTCTTGTAAATCTTCTGGGTTTTCTGATCCGTAAAAAAGTCTATGCATCTAATTTCTTAAGATCCCTATTCACTCCATCTCAGGGCTCTTCTCCTCTGCTACCACCGGACTAATGGCAGCCATGGCAGTGCGTGATGCTGCCATTTGGCTACATAATGAATGTTGGCATTTGAGGAGTGGTGAGCACAAAGTTCTCTAACTTCAAGTAACCCCGGCATTCCCTCTCTTTCCATCCCTCCCCCACCCAAGTCGCACCAGATTCTCATTTTCACCCAACAAACTGCTAACAATGGCCTCTTTCCTTTATCATCCTTTTTTGCATAGCTTTCATTCATTGTTCTTTATCTCTATATAACATCGTCCATATCACTCATTTTCCTTTCCCCTAACTAGTCTGAAGAAGGGTCTCAACCCAAAATGTCACCCATGCATTCTCTCCAGAATTCTCTGCCTGTTACTCCAGCTTTTGGTGTCTGTCTTCAGTTGAAACCAGCATCTGCAGTTCCTTCCTACACATCAGAAATTAATTGTTCTCTTGGTAGCAACTGCCTCGGTCTCATCTTCGTGCATCTTCCATGAAGTGAACTGCCCTGTTTCAACAATCATTTGGTCACCTTTCACAGTGCTCTGCGGGGAATCAAAAGACAATTGAACACCCCCAGAAGCAAGTGAAAACAATAATCCCATCACATCCTTCCGCTTCCAACAGTGGCCAAACAGTTCTCGCCTGCCAATCCAGCACTCCACCTGAAAGGTTCAAGTCAACCCTTGAATAAATTCCAGCTGATTTTTAATATAAAAACACAAAAAAAAAAATTTTGTTTAAAACCAAAAGTTGTCCTGATCTGTCTTGCAGTTGTACTCTTATTTCAGATAAAGCAATGATAAAACTGCTGATAACTGAGTCTCATTATGAAGGATGACAGGCCTCATATTTCATGTGTCCTTTATTAAGGTTTTCCTTGCAAGGATGAATAATTTATTGTTGTCTTCGCGTTACTAAACAAGGCGGCACACCTTTCTTTTTCTCCTTAACCCATAAATATCACTCAGCTGGCAAATAGTAATTAAAGATGTACGAGTTGTTATTTCTAATCTTTTGAAAGTAATAATAGCACTGCTGTTTCCTCCAGAGAGATGTTATACTCTTTTTGATGAGGATGGGATCTCGATACAAATGTCAGTGATGAATGTGAAAAAATGAATCAAGTCATGTGTCACATTATTAACCTAAAGCTACCATCATCAGGTTGCACAGTTAGAAAAACTACTGTGCTTATACTCTCAAGGTCTGGACTAAAAATAATTACATTGTGTTTCACAGAAATGATAATGAATGCTGGAGACAACGACGCTTCTCAGCAGGAGTTGATAATCTTTGGGCAGCACTTTCAATTGACACCGTTTTGTAATCTGTTGCTAAAGATATTAATTGCATGGTCAACCTCTAACAGTGCCGGCAATTAAAACAGGTGTACAATTTCCCCTTTGTCACGAAGTAATCCCGGTGGTGAAGCGTATTAGCATGTTCTACATCCTGACAATGACCAGCTAAATGGTCTTGACTTTTTTCCAACAGCTTTAGAATATGCAAAAGCAACGTGGCATGATCTGCGTTTGAGGAATAGGTTTGACAATTTCCAGTGAGGATGAGTGAATATTTAAATGTTTAATGAACCAAAAAGTGAATGTATTTATTAAGGGTTACACAAAAAGCTGGAGAAACTCAGCGGGTGCAGCAGCATCTAAGGAGTGAAGGAGATAGGCGACGTTTCGGGTCGAGACCCTTCTTCAATGTATTTATTAACTTCTTTTACTTCCTGATGTGGTGGCCGAGGGAATGTTTCAGTTGGATTGGCTGCTTAGTCAACAAGATGACATCAAGCACGAATGGAAAAGTGAACTCTATTGCAAGGAGAATGCTGGATCTTGATGGCAAAGGGCCTGTATGACTTTATGACACTATTAATGTTTCCCTAACTGTACACAGGTAGCCCCCATGTGAAGGGCCATTCGGGTTATGGAAATTTACCCTTACAGAATTGCAGCACTAAAAATTTAGATACACAATAAAATACACGCAGAATTTCTGCAAAATTAAAGTAATCAGCAGAAATTATTTATTTCCAACTCATTTTTTTAAACACATGCACAGATGTCGCACCCTTACATGATGGAAAATGGGGTGGGAGATTGCAACCTTCACGTGTACCACCCTGTTTTCGACTAATGCACCAACAAAAAATCAAATAGAACAGGTTGACCTACAACTTTAGGCTGTGCACGCCATACGCAAGAAGAAGAAGATGATGGCAAATTGCAATGCACCCCTTTTCCAGGAACACAACCCCCTCGTACTGTGGGGGTGACCTGCATGTCTAAAGTTTGTTGAAGATCAGTCACGAAGTGCATAAAAAGACAGTAAAGAAACATGAATGCTGGGTTTCTCTGAAGACATGAAAGAGGTCACTCAGTCCGTCGCTGCTATTGACTGAAATGGCTTCACAAATGATCAGAACTGTGAGTGTGGGCGCATGTGCCTGCACATGTGCAGTGGTGGAGTAGGAGGCACAATGCGCGACTGCGTGTGCATGTGAGAAAAAAGAATCTGCTCATGAATGTGTGCATAAACAAATTTATCTCTTCATAAAATGTAGGCATCAGGTGTCAAAATAGTTCTCTTTCATTTCTATGGAAACCATGTGCAAGATTACAGGCAATTTTCTTTGAAGTGCATTTTTTCTGCCTGTGGTGTCATTTGTTTCCTTTTGAGCAATTGTTATTTTATCCTTCAGTTTCCTCTCGCAACCGAGATGTCATATTTAGTTAGCCCTTTAAATTATCCCCGTGTCATGCTGTGGGGCTGCTTCTTGGAATAAAACAATACCAGGAACACTGACATTTTTCGCCTGGCCAGCATGTCAAGCTAATATTGTACCTGCTGCTGCAGTGGTTACATTGCTTAGAATAAAGGGGAGGTCACTTAGAATAAAGGGGAGGTCATTTAAGACTGAGGTGAGAAAAAACTTTTTTACCCAGAGAGTTGTGAATTTATGGAATTCCCTGCCACAGAGGGCAGTGGATGCCAAATCACTGGATGGATTTAAGAGAGAGTTGGATAGAGCTCTAGGGGCTAGTGGAGTCAAGGGATATGGGGAGAAGGCAGGCACGGGTTATTGATAGCGGACAATCAGCCATGTTCACAATGAATGGCGGTGCTGGCTCTAAGGGCTAAATGGCCTCCTCCTGCACCTATTTTCTAAGTTTCTATGGTTATCTGAATGCAATTCCACAATCATTTACTTCCCAAAACAAATTGTCATTCACAAACACACAGTTGTATGTTGGTGTGCAAAAGACAGACATGCACAATGATAGCCTACGTATTAGACTGGAATAAAGGACTGATCAATGCATCTTTCCAGTTTCCAATGGGGATTGTTATGGGCATCTACTAAGGATCAATCTTTCTTTAGACAAACCTTCATTTTCTCCCTTGCAATTTATTGGGTTCGTACTTTGCTATTCAACATTTTGCGCAAAATCTGATAAAAATAGAAAAAAAGAAGCATTCATGATTGGAAGACTGCAACAAATCTTGATTTAAAATCAATACCAACAGAGGTGATGAACAATCTGTTTGAGGTTCTATGGAAAGATAAAATACAATGCTGCCCATTGCTGTATTGGATAATAACTACGACAAGTTAAGGGCCTGTCCCACTTTCACAACCTTATTCACGCCCTTTTTTACTCATGGACATTTTTCATCAGGCTAGAAAAACGCCCCGACCTACTTGATGCCACGAGTACCTACGACTAGCATCACGGCGTGCTACGACCTACCTACGATCTTGTGATGGCCATGCTGTGAGTATGAGTCAAGGGCAAACTCAGCAGAGGTCGGGAAAGTGGGAGAGGCCCTTTAGAGGTTCAAAAATAAATTGTTTGTCAAGAAATGTGTACATCTTGTATCCCCATACAGCAATCAATGGAGGTGACTACAGTATCTCCAGATACCAGGCCATTTTTGGGTCTTGGAAGTTGTTAAAAATTGAAGTTTCATATGGAAAAGAGAAACAATAATGTTGTGAGACAGTTTTAGTGAGAAAAATGATGAGAGAGTTCCGTTTAAGGTTAAAGAAGGGAACAAAAATAATAACTTTGACGGTTGAAGAAAGGTAACAGGCACAAGGTGAGGAAAGTTGCTCGTCAATAAATCGTGATCTCCTCATTCCTTGAAACTGTCAACAAAAATCTGTAAAATAATCCAAGATTGTGTGAACCGAGGACAAACTGAAGAGACTGATGAATGCAGAGTGGCAGCACAGCATACTGAGGGTTACGGATGAACATAGTTGCAGAGAATACAAAGCTTCAAAGATCCTTGGAAATTAAACCATCGATTGCACCTCATAAAGTAACGGCATTTGATTCTTCACGAGTCACATGTGGAAGTGTCGGGTGTAAGCACAGACTTAAAGCATGACATGCAGAAAAGTTACAAGATTGTTTGTGCAATGCAGGAGGTGGATAAAGTAGAGCAGTTAACATAATTAGTTTTGGTAAAAGGGAATTCTGCCAACTTAAGAAATTTCTCGATAAAATAAATGAATTGTTGTGAACAATTCTTCTAAAATAAATATTTAATGGTTTAACATTGTAACATTATTTAGGGATACTAGAATATAATATGAAAGACAGTTCATAAATTATAGTGCATGGAAAAGTCCCTCCAGCCACTGAGTCCATGCTTAGCAAAATGGGTCATTTTTTAAACAGGCAATTAATCTCCTGAACTGAAAACTCACCTAACCATGTTTTCCAGAGATGCTCCCTGACCCATTGAATTACTCCAGCACCAGCAACTGCAGTTCGTTGTGTCTACAATTAATCTACTGACTTATTTTTGCGATATGGTCTCACGAGATAGGAAAATAAATGTGAAGTCCACACACACACAGCCCCAATGATGAGGATTGAACCCTAATTGCTGGAAATGTGAGGCATCAAGTCCACGAGTTGTGCCATTCTGTTACCCCCCAACCTGATCGCCCGGTTGCTCAGCACTTCAACTCCTCCTCCCATTCTCACTCTGACCTTTCTGTCCTGGGTCTCCTGCATTGCCAGACAGAGGCCCAGCATAAATTGGAGGAACAGCACCTCATATTTTGGCTCGGGTAGTTTGCACCCCAGCGGTATGAAGATTGACTAACCTAATTTTAGATAGCCCTAGCTTTCTCCCTCCATTCCCTCCCCTTCCCAGTTCTCCCACACGTCCTACTCTCTCCGTCTACTTCCGTTCATTTTCCCGCCCCCCCCCCGACATCAGTCTGAAGATGGGTCTCGACCCGAAACGTCGCCAGTTCCTTCTCTCCATAAATGCTGCCTCACCCGGTGAGTTTCTCCAGCATTATTGTGTCTACCATCAACGTTACTTTCACTCTGTTATATTCCAGCAAAAACCTTTCTTTATTCAGCTATCCACATGAAATCAGAAAATCTATCCATACATTTTTTTATGGCTGCAGATGAAGGTGCTTCCACCAACCTTTCTGAGACGATAGACTCAGGATACAACTCACCACTTCAACTTTTCTTTCCTCAATTTGCTTCTGGTTCTTTAACTAAGTATATTAAATCTGTGTCCTTGGACACGCCACCTGAAACCTTTCCTCCTATTTGAACAAAACAATTCTGATCACGTTAGAGAGCTCTTCAACTCCACGGGTTTCTTCTGCACTTTGTTTTAATGCTCCAACATTTAATCTGGTATCTCTTTGACCTCAACTATGGGATGTCATCTTCTTTGATTACTGAAGATCTGTACACTTCTATCTCTATATGTCCTTATAATGAAATGTATCTGATCTTTTCGGTCCTTCTTTTTATTGATGTTTCCTCACACTGGCCTATACTCTTTAGGGATTCATTATTTTACCTTCTCTAAACCCAAAGGAAACCGAGTTAGATAGCAGCACAAAGCTGGTGCAGGGATCTTAATTGGCGATGGCTGCCTAAAACAGCAAGCAGTGGATGAAAATGATTCAAGCATCACAGCAGCATCCACACGATGGCCACGGTGGCGCAGCGGTAGAGCTGCTGCCTTATAGCGCATGCAGCGCCGGAGACCCGGGTTCAATCCCGACTACGGGTGCTGTCTGTACGTAGTTTGTATGTTCTCCCCGTTACTGCGTGGGTTTTCTCCGAGATCTTCAGTTTCCTCCCACACTCCAAAGACGTACAGGTATGTAGGTTAATTGGCTTGGCGTATGTGTATATTGTCCCTAGTGTGTGTAGGATGGCGTTAATGTGCAGGGAACGCTGGTCGTTGTTTGTTTCCGCGCTGTATGACTGAACTAAAACTAAAAATCCCATCATGCACAGCAAGCATCAGTACAAACTGCCCCTCAATGTTTGACGCTGTCCACCGCTGCTTAAAGTGGAGCTCCCGCAGACTAGCCACAAGGTCAAGATGTATAATATTGTGTGAGCGCCATAGAATTCTGAGACGACCCAAGGCTTGTGTAAAAGCCTTTCAAACACTAGAAGGTTTGTAATGCCTAAACAAGTTCACATGAATGGCAAAATGGTGCTTTGTATGTGAAAAATACTCACACTTTAAAAGTATAGAACTGAAAACAATGAAGGTAAACTCTGAACAGCACTGTGAATATAAAGAAAGCCATGCACTGTTTCTTCTTTTGTGCTTCTTATATATATTTTAATAAATGTTGATTATTTAAATAAAAGAAAGGATGTGGTGAGATTAAAGGGATATCCTGTGTCTTCAGAGAGCCAGGAGGATTAAGGAAGGAGACAGTACTGACATTAATCAAAAGAGCCACTGTATGAGGAATTAGATGTGAAGTTACATAAAGTTCCACGACACCTCATTAATCACGATCAATAAAAAAGTATCCAAACGTGTCAGACTGTGCCACTGGTCTCATCCACAGTACAATCCAACAAACCATGTCAGCTAACGACAACCAAAATTGTAAGAACTCCAAACTAATTTTCATATTCTCCACCGGACCTTCATATTTCAGAATGCAGAGTGCTGGAGAATTAATGAATTGCAAATTATTCAAACGAAGAGCGAAGATAAACAATAGCTCAACGTTGACTGAAAATGCTGGAGTAACTCAGCGGATCAGGCAGCATCTCCGGAAAAAAGGAATAGGTGACGTTTCAGGTTGATAAGGGACACAACCTGAAATGTCATCTATTCCTTTTTCTCTGGAGATGCTGCCAGACCTGGTGAGTCACTCCAGCATTTTGTGTCCATCTTCAGTGTAAACCAGCATTCCTTCCTACACAACAGCTAAAGGTTGTTCTTCTTAAGTTTGTGGGAGAGGATGCTTTAAATTACAATTCTACAAGACACCTTTAACAGAAACTGGGATGAGTATGGATTAATTAATGGAAGCCAGCATGAATGTGTGAAAGAAAGATCACATTTACCTCACACTAATGAATATCTTGATGAAATAACAGAGAGCAGAATGTATTGGGGCTGCAAAATATGTGTCAGAACATTTGTAGCCCATTGAATAAAATACATTGGGCTGCGTAGATAGGAAATTGGGTTTGTGACTGAAAATAATGTTTTTTTTTCCCCAGTCTGAAGGTTGGTGATAAGACCATTGCTTTTCCTGCTATATAGCAGTAATTTGGATTTCACGGATAGGTGACAATTTCAACACCTTTAGATGACACAGCTCTTGGATAATAGTCAACAGCGAGGAGGCTGGTATTAGGTTTCAAAAGGATATTGACACGCAGAAGATGAATATTAATGCACAAAATGAAAAAAAAGATACATTCTGGTAGGAAGAATGAGAACCAGCACATAACACATTAATTGACACAATTCATAAGGAGATGGCAGAAGAGAAAGAGCTGAGTACTTTCACAAAGGCATTTTTAGATTGTTAGTACAGGTTGAGATTGACATCAACATTTGGAGTAACTCAGTGGGTGAGGCAGCATCTCTGGAGAAAAGGAAAAGGTGATGTTTCATGTTGAGACCCTTCTTCAGACTGAGAGTCAGGGGAGAGGGAAACTAGAGGTATCCACACCTCACCATACCTGAACTAATTTACCTGAAGCCAACGTTGTTAACCATAACATCATTCATCTTATCATCAACCACTCCAACGCTTATCTTCTCTCTTACACAGTAAAGCCCAGTGCAGAGAATTAATCAAAAAGCAGCCATTTTGTGCTGCCTGACCCACTGAGTTACTCCAGAATTTTGTGTCTATCTTTGGTGTAAACCAGCATCTGCAGTTCCTTATTATTACTACACTGTTATAGGCGGTTTGTCAGACCAGTCCAAACCCAACTGATTTTAACAACCTTAGTTGTGAAAACAGCATCATGAAATCAAAGAATGGTAATGACACTGAGTCTATTAGTCTACTGGGCCTGAACTAGCTCCAAGTTCAGAAATACCATCAGTTCCCTTCTCATGCTTTGTCACCATAGTCCAAAATTTGAACCCCCTCAAGTGCTTATCCAATTCCCCATGAAAGCCCAGATTGGCCCCATCACCCCTACATTCAATTAACTGAAAACTGCAACCACCTTTGCACAAAAAAGACGTTTCCCCAAATCCATCCAAGCCCTTTCTCACTCGCACATTTTGCTCTGTTTCCTGTTTCCTGGTCCATCTATGTGGGAACACCATCCTGCCATTTAATTCACCTGACAATCATCCTCCTATATTCATTTAAATCTCCTCTCAACTTCTTCCCTCAACGGAGAGAATACCCAGCCTCTCCAGTCTAATCTTTTCACTGAAATTCCTCATTCCTGGAACCATCTGACAAATCTTTTCTGCATCCTGTCCAGAACTTTACATCCTTCCTGAGGATAAAATAAAATTCCATTGCACCTAGCCTTCCTATCGTATTTTATCATTTTCTCTCTGCTTTGATCGTCTGAAGAATTATCTACATCCCTCAGTCTGATGGAGTTATGAAGATTGATGCCACTGAATCTAAGCTTGTGGATGTGGAGAGGATGTTTCCACTAGTGGGAGAGTCTAGGACTAGAGGTCATAGCCTCAGAATTAAAGGTTGTTTCTTTAGGAAGAAGATGAGAAGAAATGTATTTAGTCAGAGGGTGGTGAATCTATGTCATTCTTAGCCACAGAAGACTGTGGAGGCCAAGTCAATGGATATTTTTAAGGCAGAGATAGATATGGTTGTCAGGGGTTATGGGGAGAAGGCAGGAGAATGGGGTTGTGAGGGAGAGATAGATCAGCCTAGATTGAATGGCAGAGTAGACTTGATGGGCCAAATGGCCTAATTCTGCTAAGATTCTCCTATCACTCATGACCTTATGACCTTGTATGCAAATCACTGATATATTAGATGAACATCAGTAACCTAACAGACATTTTCCAATCACAATGAGAACAAATTCCATTCTCTATCTCCAATCATCCTAATCATTGGTAAGTATCTATTATTATTATTAAAAATGCATTCTCCAGAAATCTCCTGTGCGGATCTTGCAAAACATTCTCCTTAACAGAACACAGTGAAACGAGTGCACTTCCCCCATTATCATGTTGGTTTCATCCTAAAATAATTCATATTTACCTATTCTGTAACCCATGCTGGCTGGGTTTATTTTCTAGATATATTGGGAGCATTGATTTTCTTAAAAAGCTGGAAAAGGTCTTAAATGGCCTAAACCACAGAAGTTAGGCTTGTAAATTACCATTTAAAAAAAAAGGTTACTTGACTGGGCACTGTTAAATCATATCCTACGGTCATTTTAACTTTTGCCATATACTTAAAATACTTCTTCAGAAGTGGCCTTACCTCACCATACCTGAAATAATTTACCTGAATTCAAAGTTGTTAACCATTACATGATTTGTCCTATCGTTCACCACTCCAGGGCTTATCATGTCTGACACAGCAATGACCAATGCAGATAATTAATCAACTATTAGCAACTTTGTGCACATCACAACGATCTACAAACCAATAATTGTCTTCTCTTCGGAATGGATTTTGATGATTGTATGTTATGCATCTGACTATTATGCATATTATCATTACTCACAAAGAGTTGTGATTTGTTTTTATCGTTATCTCATCTGTTAGTTTTCCTTATGCCTTGTTAATGCTTATTTTGTCAGATCATTCTTCAGTTGATCACAAGAGTTCTCTGTAGGCCCTCTTCAATTTAAATTGGATTCTGACCCTTCTTTGCCCAAGTGGAGCATGCTTATTCAATAACTTAAAAAAACAAGAAACAAGCACAAAACAATGAGAGAAATTGAAAACAGTACAGCAATTTATTGCAGGAAGCACTGTTATGTGGCACAATTAAATTATAACTGCATAGAGGAGGATAAAAGCCTGGGCCCAGTAAACAGCTCAACTGATTTGATTTACATGAAGATGAATTATCAAAAGGCAAGGTATTTCACTCAACATGCTTCCAATGCAATAGCAATAAAATAGATATTTTCAAAAATAATCTGTGCTCTGGTCCTGACAAATTATTGTGTAGTATTGGCGAACGATGAAAAATTGAATTGAAATTAAAAAGGTACATTTATACTTGAAATTAGTTGAGTTTAGTTTATTGCCGAGGTACAGTGAAAAGCTTTTGTTGCTTGCTAACCAGTCAGCAGAAAGGCAATACGTGATTACAATCGATCTATTCACAGTGTATAGATACACAATAAGGGAATAATGTTTAGTGCAAGGTAAAGCCAGCAAAGTCTGATCAAGGATAGTCCGAGGATCCTCAAAGTGGTAGATAGGAGTTCAGGACCACTCTCTGGTTGTGGTAGGAATTGTTTAAATGTAGCGTAAATCCACCTGAATTATCAGAAACATGACTTTCAGGTACATGCCGACTACAGTCAGCTGTATTTCACATTCTTTCTCTGAGTATGGAGGACATAAGCAATCAAAAAGAAAGATAAAAAGGATAATTACTATAAAGAACTGCAGACAATATATTTTGAATCCAGACATAAATTGTATACTTGAATCAATTGATCGAGCCTGCACTCTCCAAGTGCATTAGGAACATACTCCTTTGGTTCAGCTCCAGAAGAAAATCAATTGACATGTTCAATTTTTTTCCCATTTGAACAGGCCACAGACATTCAACCTTTCCACTATTTTACCTTATTTACAAGCATCTTGGTGCACTAAAGCAGATGAATTTAAAGGCTAACTAGTATATATTTATATATTTGGGAAAACATTAAATTGATTAGACTACCTGTGAGAGAGCTTGCTTCATGTTTACTCACTTTAAAAAATGAGGAGGGGAGGCAAAATGAGTAAGGTGAGGGGGGGGAATATAAGGTGAGGGGGTGGGGGGGGGAGCTAAGGTGAGGGATAAGATTTAATAGGAACCCAAGGAGTAACTTTTTGACACAAAGGGTGGTGGGTGTATGGAACAAACTGCCAGAGGAGACATTTGAGGCAGGTACTATCAAAATGTTTAAGAAACATTTGGACAGGCTCAATACACTCAATACATTTTTTTTATACTTTGCAATTCATCCACACGAACAGGTTCTTGACCCATAGTTCGTCAAATCTCTGTGAATCTACTCGTGTTTCCTTGGTGTTTTAATCCTCACTCTCGCTTCTCCTTCAGGTCTATAATGGCCGCTTTCTACCATGGGTATTGAGAATACGAACATTATCATCAGGATAATGTTGCCAAATCGAGAAAATGCCTGAAACTTTCACATAACACAACCCATCAGAATCATAAATCTGTTATTTCTGTGGGGGGGAGGGGGGGGAACTTACATTCAACTAATGTCAGTGACAAACTCAGTGATAAACTGCAGTGACACAACCAGGACCCTTTGGTAGTGACAATCCCAGCTCGTTAGTCATGGAGTAATCAGCGGCAGTTTGGCACACAGCTTTATTCAGCTGGTACTCAATTACTCCATGATTGATAGCTTAGATCAGCAGCCTGCAGTGGTAAAGGCTTCAACCTCTGTGCCAGTGCCCAATTCTTGCAGAGAGAGAAAGAAAAATACTGGCAAATTGACAAAACTTCCCTCTCACTCTGCAATGATGGGACATAGCGAGCAATGTATTTTTACACCGAGCAGTGAAAACATTTATTTTAATGTTGACATCTGCAAGGAGTTCACGTCCGAGTAAGTTATGTTGCGTACAAGATCATCCAGTTTGCTTCACCAAATTTTTGATGTTTAAAACTAGGAACCTATATTAAATATAAAAAATTAGGAACATTTAAATAAATATATTATTGATATCTGTGTATATTGGTGGCTAAAATATTAAAAAACACATCTTGAGAGGAAATTTAGTCCATAGAACAACTCCATTTGGCAAACCAGTTCTTAAGTAATTAACCTACAAGGTACAGTACATTATGTTATAATGAACTACACCATCAAATTATGCCAATTACTTGGTACAAAAAACTCCAGTTCTCTTGGTCAAGTTAATTACGATATAATATCATTGATTCATCTACGGGTTGTGGCCAAATTCATATTTATTTTGAAAGGTTGTGTTCCACCTCACCTCCAATAACTTTCCATCAAGTAATTTGTAAATTATGCTACTAAATGCTAAATCTCTCCTCAAAGAAAGCAATTTGGTGGAGTTTTCAATCATTTTTAAATATTTAATGTCTTTGGATTCATATCCAAACTTGCCTAGCACTAAAATAAGCATTTTATTTCCTTTTTAATTTGTTTACTATATTTGTGTTTAATGAGTAATTGCAAATAATTCAAAAGCTGTACAAAATAATTATCTAGTGTGCTTCCTTCCAGGAAGCAGAGCAGGAAAGAAGGAAGGTTTAACAGAGCACTGTTTTTTGGCTCATTGAGAGGCACTGCAGCCAGTAAGAAGAAGTGACCAATTTAGAGAGGCTGTGCCATGAGGTACAGGGAATGGTGCTTCGAGGGTCCGTGAGAATGCTTTGGCTCGAGAGGCTGTGGCCAGCGGGCTGAGCAGAGGGTGTGGGCAACATGAGGCAGAAACCTTTTATCATTTTTCTTCTTTAGTCCACGTGTGGTTGGGATGGCGTGACAATTAGCGCAGTGGTATGCTCCTCCTGCAGGATGTGGGAAGTCAAGGAAATTTCCAGTATTCCTGAGGACAACACTTGTAGGAATTGCACCCATCTGGAATTGCTGACTGACCATATGAGGGGAACTGGAGCTAGGGTTGAATATCTGCAGCGTTAGCCAGGAGACTGCAAGCTTCACATCGGGCTATATTCAGGTGGCCACACCCAAGGTGATTGCAGAAAGTAGCTGCAGAACTAAAAGGCAGCACAGGCAGGGACTTTCTTCTTTGGTGCGCAGGAGGCTGAGTGATGATCTTATTGAGATGAATAAGATCATGAAGGGTGCAAAAAGGAACTGCAGATGCTGGTTTAAACCGAAGATAGGCACAAAAAGCTGGAGTAACTTAGCGGGACAGGCAGCATCTCTGGAGAGAAGGAACCGTGACGTTTTGGGTCTGAAGAAGGGTCTCGACCCAAACCGTCACTGTGTTTGTGCTATCTGACTCTATAGGACCACTTTAAAAAACATTTTCCTCTCATATTGTGATTGCAGCAACTAATTTCCAACCAATTAATCTAACATTTATTTTGTGAATTTCTCTAAATCTTACTATTTACCGCCCTCATGCCCAAATGATCAAAACAATTTTTAAAGTCTCTCAAATGATAAACACTCCAAATAGCATTGGAAGGTGAATTATTCAAAGACAATAGTTGAAATAATTTTCCAGAACAATATATTAACATACCTCAACTCCATCCTATCCCCCTTTCTACTATCTACAGAGACCATTCCCTCCGCAACTCCCTGGTTAACTCATCCCTTCCCACCCAAACTACCCCCTCCCCAGGTACTTTCCCCTGCAACCGCAGGAGATGCAACACCTGTCCCTATACCCCCTCCCCCAACTTCGTACAAGAACCCTGACGGTCTTTTCAGGTGAGGCAAAGGTTCACTTGCTCCTCTTCCAACCTCATCTACTGTATCCGCTGTTCCAGGTGAGGACTCCTATATATAAGTGAGACCAAGCGCAGGCTCGGCAATTTTTTTATTGAACACCTCAGGTCAGTCTGCCTATACCTACCTGATCTCCCAGTTGCTCCGCCTCCAATTTCCTCCTATTCCCATACTGACCTTTCTGTCCTGGGCCTCCTCCATTGTCAGATTGAGACCCAGCGCAAATTGGAGTAACAGCACATCATATTTCGCTGGGGCAGCTTACACCTCAGCAGTATGAATAATGAATTCTCTAACTTTCCCAGTCTCTCCATCCCTCCTGCAACTCCTAGTTGTCCGATCAGTCTGTCTGTTCATTTGATTACATTTTATCTTTGTATGCTTCTTTTCCACCGTCTCCTAGCTAACAATGATCCTTTCTACATGTTCCTTGTACACTTATCCCCTTTGATGTCTCGTTTTCACACCTTACACTTCCTTATCTCTGTGTCTCCTGCTCCCCTGACTCTCAGTCTGAAGAAGGGTCTCGACCCAAAACATCACCCATTCCTTCCATTTGGAGATGCTGCCTGTCCCGTTCTATATTTGGTGCAAACCAGCATCTGCAGTTCCTTCCTTCACCATAAATGAAGGAATCAGTTAAGCTAAGGACTATAAAATCTTGTCATGTTATTGGAGGAGATTATTTATTAACCTCTTCAGAATTATATACTTAAATTGGAAATAGAGTCTTGACATTAAATAAAACCAAGTACTTGAGCATGAGAAATGAATCATCGAAGATAGAATAGGAAATTAGATTAAAGGGCATGTCAGTTGATTTGCAATTGCAAACATTAAACATATCTGAATTGTCTGAGATATGTGCAATTATGATCGAAAAGGTCATAGACTAAATGTGATCTGTCAGGGCCAAAACCAATTAAGAATCATAATAGTGAAAAGAACAGGTCAAAGATGTTGGCAAAAAGAATAGGAAGCCAAGGAATGGGAGAATTTTAGCAACTAGCAAATGATAGCCAAAAAAGGATAAATCAAATAATACAACAAACGGGAAAGAAAAATAATATATATATATATTTAAAACCGTCCTGCACAGCAAGATAAACCAGAAATAAAATCCATAAAATAAATTTCAATCTCTTACTCAGGAAAGAAAGGATTTTTTTTGTCTGATTCTGCACACCATCAATTAGAAGAGCAGAGTTCAGGGAATGAGATGGATTTCCCTCTGATCATAGAACATGATGGTTCATGCAAGAATAGTCAGCAGATCAGGTAGTCATGGCCAAGAATCAACAAAAGAAGCACAAGGCATGAACTTAATATTTTTAAGGTTTAAAAAAGATGGAGCAGAAGTAAAGAATGTACATTGAACACTTGTTAGACATCATTCTCACCCCAAAAAAGAGATTTAATGTCACACTTGCCACACCTCAAGACACTTGAGGCTCTTTCCACATTCCTTCCCTGAGCTATTAAGAGTTACCTGCATTTAATCTGCTCTAATCTATCACTTGGTATAAATACCTGAAATCATCACCAATTGGTTGTGGACTAATCAGTTCTGCATTCTGTCAGTTCGATAGCAGTTCTGACGGTTCCATTCGTGTCTGGATTTTGGGTTTCCTTGAGTACTTTTCGGTGAGCTAGCCGACTGTTAAATCAATCATCTGGGCACGCTGATTGATTTAACCATCCGGATAGATAACCGGTTCCGAGAACGAAAGCGAGACAAGCTATCAGCAGCTCTCAAACAGTGTCTGTACCCATCACACTCGTCTCGTCATAGTGAGCCGATTGACTCACTTCCCTCGGGAAGTAAAAGCCCCGCGCATCCCGGTCCTCATCCAGTGATGGGGGAGCATATGCACATTGGCCGCACCAGGCTGAGTGAGGCCGAGCGCCAGAGACACATACGGGAGAGGTGGTGTCTCTACTGTGGAGGTCCTGGAAACTTCATTGCCCTGGACTTCATCACTGGCTTGCCTCTGTCCAGGGGTAATACGGTTATTCTTACCATTGTGGACAGTTTCTCCAAGGCTGCTCATTTCCTTCCTCTTCCTAAAGGGCCTGTCCCACTTACGTGTCCTTGGAATGCAAATCATGCGATCTCGTGGTCGTGTTGAGGCGCACGAGCATCGTATGGCTGTGCGGGGCCGGTCCCACTGAGAAGCGCGGAGGGGTATGTAGTTGTGTGCGACATCGCGCGTGGCTCCAAAATTTTTGTAGCGAACAAAATCTTTGCACGCCAATGGCCTGTCGGGTAACTGACGGCCAAAGTGGGACAGGCCCAAGACCCTGGCGCGACGCAACGTCTCACCTCCAACAGCAGCAGAAGCAGGTAAACGATTGCCGAACTCGGCGTGGGGCTCACGGACGTTGCGGTCCCGATCCGCCCCCACTTCTACTCCCAGAGCGGGGCCAAGAAAATTGAAGACAGACACAAAATGTTGGAGTAACTCAGCGGGACCGGCAGCATCTCTGGAGAGAAGCAATGGGTGACGTTTCGGGTCAAGACCCTTCTTTCAGACTGAAGAAGTCTCGAAACATCATCCATTCCTTCTCTCCAGAGATGCTGCCCGTCCCGCTGAGTTACTCCTGCATTTTGCGTCCATGTTCAAATGACGTCACGCGCTCCAGACGTCTGTGCGGGTGCATGAAATCGCGCGCGACCTTCGCGTCTCAACGCGAACACGAGGTCGCGTAATTTGCGTGGATGGTGGAAGAGCCTCCATGGGCTGAATGGCCTAGCATTTAAGTTCTTGTGTCATAAGAACCCCCAAGATAACTTTCCTACCCTTCATCGGCACAGTGCTTTGGGTACTTCTTTTATTTAGTTTTAGTTTAGTGATGCATCATCGATGGGCCCACTGAGCCCACACCGACCTTTGATCACCCATTCACCCATTACACTTTCTCATTGACTGCTTACAAATTAAGAGCAATTTACATGGGGGGCAATTAAGCTACAAATCCGCACGTCTTTGGGATGTTGGCGGAAGCCAGAGTATTCAGAAGAAAACCAAGCAGTGACAGGGAGAACATGTGACCTCTGCACAGACAACACCCAAGGTCAGGTTTGAACCTGGGTCTTCGGTGCTGTGTGGCAGCAGCTTGACCAGCTGTGCCACTGTGCCATTCCTTTCAGCCCCAGTAGCTAATTCGCTGGGCACACAGTTACATCCCCTATGTGCAAGATGTGGACTGCAAATGTCTCTGAGTGCCAGCCATTATTTTTGTGCAGGTTCTCCACAGCAAATTAACTTGTCAGTCAAGGACATTGTCGCACCTTCAGCTTTTCAAAATATTCTCTCTCCATCATGGAGCAGGAATGCTTCTTGAAGATGTGCGAATCAAAGAGGATAAAAGTCAACACTAAAGGTTCATTGCATCTTATTTTTAAAGTGCAGCAAAGAACAGGTCTGCTGTTTGCTGAAATTGTATGAAACGATCATAAAGAGTTAAATGGATCCTGTCTCTTTAGCTTTCCACAAAATCAATATCCAATTTATTCCGCAAAGCTAACAGTACCTTTTTTTTACCAGAAGCAGTGTGATCCGAGCTCCTATTCTGGAAGAGTGTAAATACAGAACAGCGTGCTGTCAGGCAAACTGGTAACACGGACCCAAGAGGCTTATTTTATTAACGCTCACTTGAGGAAAAAGGGATTTGATTTTAGAAGTACACAACAAAGGAAAATTGTCAGGTCACAGGGAGGCATTCTCCCAGATACCTTCTGCGAGGTGTATAAGAGGTTTCAGGCAAAGACAGCTATCCTGAAACCATTGCACTGCACCTTTTAGTGTTTGCTGTGGGTAACCTATGACTTTTCTCTTTCAATCTCTCAGCTACAAAATTATTCATAAAAAGGAATATTAGAACAAAAAATATTAGAACAGTTCAAGAGCTGCTCCCATGGGCCAGTGTGAAAATACTAAGGAAATATCATACTTCAGTTCTTCACCAAAACAGAGAGACACAAAGTCATAAGTTCAATTAAAAAACAGACCCAGCATCTGACAAATTAAAATGTGCCTTTTCTGTGATGTGGGTGCAGGCAATTTAACTGGCCCCCTGCAGGCACACAAAGTGGAAATGCTGCACTTTCGAAGCAGTGTGAATATACTGTAGCTCTGTCTATCTTGATGCTTCTTTTCCGGTGTTATTGTAGATAGATCTCAGACTTCCATGGCTTTCACTTAATAATTAATGGGTGTAAAACTCTCCGATAGCTTTGCTGTTAGTAATGAGATGTTCCTGAATCCAGTCCACTGTCCCCAGCCAAGATCATTAATGTGGGCTCCTACTGGCACTACTGCCATAAGCAAAGAACCCAGGAGGGAAATATAGTGACGGTGGGAGGCAGACCCACTGAACCACAAAGACATTGTTATTAAAGGAACCACACATGCTCAGAAAATGTCCCTAAATAGTGACTGCAAGGCTTCCCACCAGCTCAGGCCTGTTGCTGAAGAACCCTGACAGCAGAAAAAGAGGTGCAACATCAGCAAGGGGGCATTCTTGCTGCAAAAAGGTTTTCAAAGGGTTGTGGCCACCTTCGCACAAATCCCTATTGTCCGCCTTCTGTCATTTCTATGATTAACAGTACCTCAGATGGCAACAGAAATATTTCAAGAATGTCAAGAAGGTTTAATTTAGTTCATTACTGTCACATGTGCCAATGTGCAGTAAAAAGCTTTTGTGTGCTATTCAGTCAAAGAAAATACTTTGCATGCATACAATCAAGCTGTTCACAGTGCACAGATAAAGGGTACAACATTTAGTGCAAGATCCTATTAAAGACTAGACTAAGTGGGACCCGTTGGGTTCCATGTTCTCACTGGAGGGCTTTTTACTTCACCCAAACCCCCCAAACAACCATTTGCAGGCAGTGCCTTTTTACTTCAAACCAACCATTTTTTTATTTTACATGTGTTCAGTGTTATTCAGAGCTCAGAGAGACGTGACGCTCTGGCTTCCTCCATCTTGCAGAGACTGAGGCACACCACTTCTGGGTTTTATAGTCCCTCCCCCCTCCCACCAGCAGGGGCAGCAGAGAGAATGGCAAATTAAAAAAAAAACATTAATATCGCTCTGATTTGTCATCGATGGGAAAAATCCTCTGGTCCAGTCTGGCGGAGGGGGGCTCTGAGTGAGGTGGCCAGAAATGACGGCCGTAAGTGGCGGCATTCTCTTGGAAATCAAATCGCAGTGCGTCAAAAGCAGTCAAAATCTTACTTTTAGTAATATAGATAGTTCAAAGGCCTCCACTCATGTAGATGGAAGATCAGGACTGCACTCCAGCCAGTGAGAGGACTGTTCAGTTGCCTGAAATCAGCTGGGAAAAACTGTCCTTGAATTTGGAGGCATGCACTTTCAAACGTCTTTACCTCTTGCCTGATGGGAGAGTTGAGAAGAGGGGGTGACTGGGGTGAGCCTGGTCCTTAATTATTTTAGTGGCCTTTCTGAGGCAGCATGAAGTGCAGATGGAGTCAATGAAAGGGTGGTTGGTTTGTGTGATGGTCTGGGCCACGTCCACAACTCTTGGGCATTAAGGAGAACACGGACGGAAAAAAAAAGTATTCACGTTGGCTTTGCTGATAACAGACAATTTGTAACTCCAATTGTTATTACTATATCTCTACTAACTGCAGTAAGTATTATGTGGTTGGTCAATCTTGTTCCAATTCTCCTTTGAAACCAAACTCAAAGCAAACCAAAGTTTCCCAGCTTATCTCACTCTTCTGATGCATGATTTAGGATGTAATTCTTAATCTAAACAATTTTAACCTTTGACAAATTATTTCAATGTTAACCAAAGCCAAGTCTACATTTTCATGCTACCACTGTGATTAACACTCCTGCCTCGAGATTCATTCCTGATCAATGATGGAGGTCAGTGGGCTCATTTTCAGAAACACAATATGCTCTTAAATAACCCTTTTAGCGCATCTGATGAGGCCGTATTTACAAACAACTAAGTGTGAACTGTCATCTGGAAATGAACATTTAACTGTGATAAGTGTATCCACTGACAGCAGCTGGAATTCATATCCCTTTCCTCATCTGATCATTCACGTTTTACATGAAACCCAACTCCTAGCACAATTGGCAAAGGCATTATCACCAGCAACTTTAAAATACTCCCAAATTAATAATGCAGCATTTCATTTTTATTCCCATTTTTTTTAATATCAAAATCATTCCAAAGTTTTTGAATCCGTCAAGTCTGCAAATGTTCTATGAAATTATGATTATTGAAAGTTCACTATTTTTGGCCAATTTGTCAGAATTGTCATGGGGATATTTTCTAACAGAAAATCTTTAATTGAACATAATACAATAATGCTCCTGAATCACAGTGAGGATGAAATATTAGAGAATTGACATTGAGAACTGGGGCACCCAATGAAACTACATTATTAAAAAAAAACATATATAAATTGATGAAACTGTTTTAAACTGTTTTAAAATGATAATATATATATAATTTAAAAACTCTCTTTGAGCTTATATACTCAAATGGGCAAACACTACAACAAAACTGCTGCAGGGTGGAATCACAATTTTGTAATTATTCAGTTTGTAATTAATTGTTCTTATAGATACAATACTAATGTGATAAAGAACATGCTTTTGGAGATAATGTTATTAATGGGAAAGTATAGTATCTTGTAGAGACAAGGAACTGCAGATGGTGGTTTACAAAAAAAAGATACAAAGTGCTTGAGTAACTCATTGGGTAAGGCAGCATCTCTGGAGAACATGGGCTGGTGACATTTCAGGTCAGAACCCTTATTTAGACTGATTGAGTTGGTGTCGATTGAAGGGACAATCAGTCTAAAGAAGGGTCCTGACCCAAAATGTCACCTATCTATATTCTCAAGAGATTCTCCCTGACCCATTGAGTTATTCCAGTACGATGTACTTTTGTGATAAATTGTATTGTTTTTTTTCAGTTATACCAAAATTATTCTGAATTTATCTGAGATAAAATAATAGTACTTTTTAATCAGTCAGTACTAAATTATCCCATGCCAAATAACTAAAAATAAATTTATAAAATGCAGGAAATACTCAGCAGGCCAGTCAGCATCCATTAGAGTGTCAATGCTTCCTCTACTTGTGTATATTTCTTGGATTGATTTAGAGATTCAAACGTGGTGATCCAAATCTCCAGCGAACAAAAAAAAAGGAAAGTAATGGCTTTCAAAACACTTCAAATCTTTCAAAACACTTCACTGTATAATTAGACAAAGTCAGAGAATGTAAGGAGGGATAATGGAATCTGCATCCATGAATTTGGACATGGAAAGTTATACATAAAGAGAGGAGATTGATTAGAGTATATTTAATATACTTAAATTTATGAGAAAAAACAACACAGAATGATTCCTTCAGTCCCACTGTGTCTGTGCTGGCCAAAAAGTAGCCACGCATCCAATCCCACGTTTCAGCAGGAGGGTGATAGTCCTACAGATCAATGTTCTTCAAGTCCACATTCAATTCGTGATGAGAGTTTCTGCCTTTACCACTATTCGGAGAGTGGTTTGATGAAGTAGTGGAGTTGTGCTTTCAATCACAGCGTGGCCGCTGAAAGTGGAGCTCATCAAATCTGCTGGAACATTTAGCAAGAGGTTGCAGGTTCATCTGCTAAAGAGGTTGCAGGATGAGCTACAGAGTGGTTTGCATACTTGAAATGGAAATTCCGAACTTGAGGATGAGTAATCATTGAAGATGGGGTTACTAGGTAAGCAAGGCTGCTTTGATACAAGTAGTTAGCATCAGTAGAGAGGTAGTGTGACAACATTAAAAGCAGGTAGTACTGTGTTGTGTCAGAGGATGGCTAAAGGCAGAGGAATGTTTAACATGAATGCAATTGCCTATCCAATTGGAATTGGCTATGTGTTATTTTGAATCACGACATGATGCTTTTATCGATTCAATAATTGGAAAGGATAAATAGGATGGAAGATTTTTGGGTCATTCTTATTTAGTTTGGCCCATTTTTTACATCCTCCAAGTTCCTTTTTGTTCTAGGGCATGTTATTTTTACCAACCTACAAGATGATGAAAAGAAAATAGATTTAATGCCATATTTTAAGAAACTGTATATGTGCAATAGTTGTGGGTACACAAAAGGCTGGAGAAGCTCAGCGGGTGCAGCAGCATCTAAGGAGCGAGGCGAGATAGGCGACGTTTCGGGTCGAGACCCTATCTCCTTCACTCCTTAGATGCTGCTGCACCCGCTGAGTTTCTCCAGCCTTTTGTGTACCCTCGATTCTCCAGCATCTGCAGTTCCTTCTTTAACACTATGTGCATTAGTTAATGTTTGTGTGTGTTAATGTTGTAGTGAAATTGTTTTGACTGTAATTAGATTATCAAAGTGACCCTTTCTCAACGACTAGTGGTTTTCAGAAAACAGGATAGAAGATTTCTGGCCATAATTTGCCTGAGAGGTGATATTTATGGGTCATCGTTCATTCAATTCCCAAGTTACACAGTGCAGGGGTCCTTCACTCTGCAGAAATCAGACCTTGTGAGGGAAAGCTCAAACCTTCACTGTTAATTCAATAAAATAGGGGCACATTGTGCAGGGTTTTGGAATGGGATGTCAAACCAGGATCTACACTGTTACATTAATGGTCCATACACAGCATCTCCCAGCCTCACAAATCAATGGCCAGCACCATGGAGCTACTTTCACTGATTGCAGACTATTTGGAACAATTACCTGTCACCAGCAGGCACTGATCGCTGGCCTGTTGATCAGTCTACCACTGCCAACTGCACCACAGAAGCTGATTAGGGCAGTACATTGGGGGCATGGGGGTGGGGCAATCCCCCACAATGGACAAAACCACATCTTCCCTCATCTCCATGGAAACCACTTTCTGTCACTATACTCGGGTTACAAGTGGCAGTGACTTGCTTCCCAGCACACAGCAAGGCAATAACATCACAGCCGACAATAAGTGCCTGACAGGAACAGCTAACATCCCGTTTCCGCAGAGGAATATGTACTTAACGATAAAGTAATGCTGTTCATGACTTCATGCACCAATCGCAGTGTCAATTTATGGGCGGCGTGGTGGCGCAGCGGTAGAGCTGCTGCCTTACAGCGCCAGAGACCTGGATTCAATCCTGACTATGGGGGCTGTCTTGATGATGTTTGTATGTTCTCCCCATGATCGTGCGGATTTTCTCCGGGTGCTCTGGTTTCCTCCCACACTCCAAAGAGGTACAGGTTTGTAGGCAATCAGACCTGAGCAGTCAGCCTTCGATAATGAAAAGGAAGGTTTGTGTTATGGATGACACTTCTCTCTCTCCCCATCCACCCACTTGTAACAAGGGCAGATTCCCACTAGTCCTCACCTTCCACCCTACTAGCTGTCACGTACAACAAATAATCCTCCATCATTTTCGCCACCTCCAACTTCCCATCTCCTCCCCTGTCCGCTTTCCACAGAGACCGCTCCCTCCGTAACTCCCTGGTCCATTCGTCCCTTTCAACCCAAACCACCCCCTCTCTGGGCACTTTCCCTTGCAACCGCAAGAAATGCTACACTTGTCGATTTAACTCGCCCCTGAACTCAATTCAAGGACCCAAGCAGTCTTTCCAGGTGAGACAGAGGTTCACCTGCACCTCCTCTACTCTAGCATCCGCTTCTCTAGACGTCAGCTGCTCTACATCGGCGAGACCAAGCATACGCTTGGCGATCGCTTCGCCCAACACCTCCGCTCGGTTCGCAATAACCAACCTGGTCTCCCGGTGGCTCAGCACTTCAACTCCCCCTCCCATTCCGCATCCGACCTTTCTGGCCTGGGCCTCCTCCATGGTCAGAGTGAGGACCACCGTAAATTGGAGGAGCAGCACCTCATATTTCGCTTGGGCAGTTCGTACCCCTGCGGTATGAACATTGACTTCTATAATTTCAGGTAGTCCTTACTGTCTCCTCCCCTTCTCAGCTCTCCCTCTGGCCCTCTGGCTCCTCCTCTTCCTTTCTTCTTCCCGCGCCCCCCACCCTCACCAGTCTGAAGAAGGGTCTCAACCCGAAACGTTGCCTATTTCCTTCCCTCCATAGATGCTGCCTCACCTGCTGAGTTTCTCCAGCATTTTTGTCCTCCTTCGATTTTCCATCATCTGCAGTTCCTCTTTAAACATACTGATTTTGGATGATCTGCCATGATGATATAGAAGAGCGGTGCTGGTTCGAAGGGGCGAATGGCCTACTCCTGCACCTATTTTCTAAATGTCTATGGTGCATCCTGTAACATAGTGCACTGTTGATGGAATGAATATTTTGGTGCAAGATGTTGTGCCAATCAAACGGATTGCTTTGTCCTGGGTGGTGACCATCTTCTTGAGACTTGTTGGAACTGTGGCCATCAAGGCAAGTTGAGAGTATTCCATGAGGCTCCGCAGGTGAATCTTATAACTATAGAAAGGCTTTTGAATGGGAGCAGGTGAGTCACTGAGCACATGATACCCAGCCTCAGACCAGCACTGTAAATTATCATCTTTATGACAAGTCACGACACCAGGAAAAGTGAGCTGAATGGTTACAAAACATTGGTCCAGCTCAGATTGTTTGCTCCAGTTTAGTTTAATGATACATGATGAAACAGGCCCTTCTGCCCACCCAGTCCGTGCGGACCAGCGAACCCTGCACACCAGCACTATCCTACACACTAGGGACAGTTTATAATTTTACCAAGCCAATTAACCGACAAATCTGTCTGTCTTTCAAGTGTGGGATGCCCAGAGAAAACACACACAGGTACAAACGTACAAATGTACAAACTCCCTACAAAAGCACCCGTAGTAAGGATCGAACCCGGGACTCTGGTGCTGTAAGGCAGCAACTCTGCCACTGCACCACCGTGCTACCTTACAATTTTGGTTGCCACTTTGCAGAGAAAATTCGTAGCCATTTGAGAAACTCCAGGAAGGATTTATGAGAATTAATGCAAGGATGCGGAGCAAAAATTTCATAGATAGATAAGAAAGGTTGGGATTGTCTTCTGTATCGAAGAGACGGCTGAAGGAAGATTAATTTAAAAAATGAGGACACTGGACAGAATGGATAGTGAGCAGCTGGCTGTTCCTTCTGGTGAAGCGATTGAAGACTGGAATTTACTATATAAAATAAAAGGTAAGGGAAGTATAAGAGCCACTAAAGAAAGCATGGTGTGGTTAGAATAAGGAATGCACTGCCTACAGATATTGTGGATTCAAGTTTCCTTGCAGTGTTCAAGAGGGGATTTAATAAATATATCTACAAAAACGTGTGCAGCTATAAAGAAAAGGACTGGGTAGAACTTACTCTGGTGCTAGTGTGGGTAAAACGGATTTCTTAAGGGCCTGTCCCACTGTACGAGGTAATTCTCCTGCGTTTTCCCCTGATTCGAACTCGGAGAATGTCTGTAGTGAGTCCGTAGGAGTTTGTGGATGTCTTGTAGCGGTTCGTACAAGTAATGGTAGGTACTCAGGAAATCCGGTAAACTCGTGATGTTTTTTCAACACTGTGAAAAAATGTCCGCGAGTACAAAAATACTCGTGATGAAAAAAATTGTTACTTTTTACTCGTACGAGCCGCTACGAGACATCAACAAACTCCTACGGACCCGCTACGGACATTCTCCAAGTTCGAATCAGGGGAAAACTTGGGAGAACTCTTGAATTACCTTGTACAGTGGGACAGGCCCTTTAATCTGCTAGAACTGTTCTATCATATGCTTCTATGTGGCTGGTCAGGTTGGGTTTGAAACAGCTGGTAAGCATTAAAACATGGGTGGGGGACTTGCCAATGATAATGCGATTTAACTTGAAGTGTAGGTGGTTATACTCTCCTGTTGGACAAGATCACACCTTTTATAGTGGAAATGTTGGCTGCTAGGCTGACTGAATATTGTCTCGGTCATGACGTACGTCGGTGTGGTCTCCATTATTTATTGAAAAAATGGGAATGGAAATGGTTTAGTTGAGTTCAGTTTAGAGATACAGTGTGGAAAAAGACCCTTCAGCCCACTGAGTCCACGCAGACCAGCGAACCCCGCACAATAACACTATCTTGCAAGCCAGGGACAGTTTATAATATTACCAAGCCTATTGACCTATACATCTTTGGAGGGTGGGAGGAAACCGGAGCACCCGGAGAAAATCCATGTCGGTCACGGGGAAAACATACAAACTCCGCAAACAGACAGCACACATAGGCAGCATCGAACCCGGGACTTTGGTTCTGTAAGGCAGCAACTCTACTGCTGTGTCACCGTGACCATCCCACAGCTGACCTTAGGATGGAATAAGGTCATTAAAGCAGCATTGAAGATGGTTGTACCTAGAAGACCGCCCTGTGAAACTCCTGCACTAATGTCCTTGGGCATTAACATCATCAAGAGTATTTTGTTGTCATATGTCCCAGAAAGAACAATGACATTCTTACTTGCAGCAGCACAACAGAATATGTAAACATAGTACACTGTAAACAATATAATAAACGAGGAAAAAACCCAGCCGTAACCACCTTCCTTTGTATGAGCAATGTCTCACAGAGAGTGGTGAGTCTCTGGAATTCTCTGCCACAGAAGGTAGTTGAGGCCAGTTCATTGGCTATATTTAAGAGGGCGTTAGATGTGGCACTTGTGGCTAAAGGGATCAGGGGGTATGGAGAGAAGGCAGGTACGGGATACTGAGTTGGATGATCAGCCATGATCACATTGAATGGCGGTGCACGCTCGAAGGGCCGAATGGCCTACTCCTGCACCTATTTTCTATGTTTCTATGTTTCTATGTCTCAAGCTAATGGACAGTTTTACCATTGATTCTCGTGGACATTAGTTTTTCAAGTTCTTGGTCACTCTCATTGAAATTCTGCCTTTAATTTAAGGGCAGCCACTCTGGCCTCAACAATGGAATTCAGCTTGATGGGCTGTGCAGTATCACAATCTATGCTTGTTTGCCCTGCCTTACTGCAAAAAAAAAATCATCATGACTGCATTTTGTTATCTACTCATGTCACCTTGAATATTATTCTTATGCAGAAATTGATGCTGCTGTTTGGACTGCTGATTCCTCTCAAAGATTTATGCAATCATTTGATCTGCAGTGCGTGTTGCTTACTGCCAGTTTCATGATTCTCAGGAATTTGACACACTTCACATAAAAATAATAACACAAAATAAATTAATTTAAATAGAAATGGGGAATAGAGTTAAAGCAGCATTAATTCTCGTCAGCACCAGATTCCTTTCCAAATAAATATTCTAATGAGTTGACAAGGTTTATAGGTCATAAAATGTTCAATCTGTAATATCTAGGCACTTAAATTTGTAGCGTTGTACAAATTGTGATAAGTATCAGAAGTGATACAATACCTGACTGCTTCCTTCATCTCTCGTATTACAATAAGAGTTACATATGGGGCAGCATGCTGATGGAGATAGGGTCAATGATTAAAGGTTGGAAACATCAGTACAATTCTCAATCCCATCCTAAACAGTTTTAAATTGCTGTTTCGCAGAACACTTAACATTATTGCAAAGGGCAATAACTAGTGCGGGGATGAGATATTCTCCATCAATTGTCAGCGATTCTCAATTTGCAGCTTCTTTTAGCAAGTAGGCTGAGCTGGAGCTGATGCCAAAGACGATATCTGCCAGCATGGAAGATGACAGCGTCAGTCTGGCTGACAACGAATTGGAGGAAATTCTGTTTCAACTGTGATATAGCAACAGACAGTCGGACAGCGCAGCGTGACAGTGAAGAATAAGGGGGAATGTGGGTATCAACAGCAAATGTCTGGCACTCTCCATGCATGATGTCACAGAGAAGCTGCATGTAGATGACAAAGTGGTGGGAGGAAAATATATTGTTTGAGATGTATCATGGCAGTTAAGTGATATTTGATTGAATCGATAATACACAGAACAAAGGAAAACACACGCACGCGCACGCACGCCAGACTCAGTACGGAATGCAATCTTATACAAAGTGGGACGATTGCACAGCGTCAAGAGCCTGTTAGTTGATGATCATGGAAGGAGGGACAGCCAGTCATGCACAGTGACATCAAACAGTCTGCAAATCACAGTTTAACATGAATCATGTGAAGTGTGTTTAAATATATGAGGAGTAACACTTACACAGAAGCAGGCATGAATCAGAGGGTTGAAAGCTCATTTGCTTACTCATTGGTCTTTAACTCCAAAGCACTG
This sequence comes from Raja brachyura, assembly GCA_963514005.1. Next base: position 19,150,751 of record OY740806.1, on the reverse strand, counting down.
ACCTTTGCTCTAGAACGTGCCTCTTGGTGAACATTTCCTATTGTTGGCCTCTTCACTGCCAATGTCAATATTAATTGCGTAACCGCCTTACTTGACACCTGGATCCCAGTCACAATTCATCTCCAAAATACTCCACCACTTTCTAATGATGTATCTGTAACTCAACGATCTGATCCTTCAAAGACCCAAAGCAATCTCACCCAATAATCCTTGTCCTTCATTCATCTCCCTTAATTGCCGCCGGTTTACAATACAATTTCTTTCCATGGCAAAGTTAACAAAACCAAGTCTCTTGTTGGATGTTTGCATTAGAATATTTTCCATTGTGTGGCATCTCATACAAAATAAAATATTGCTACTGAGAATGGGAGTATCCTCAAACCAAACTGGTCCCTGCATGATGCATGTTCACTGCAGTGTTCAGAACTAAGGAATATCCAGGCCAGCATCATTGTAATGTGACCTTCAACCAATAGCCCCAACATCAAAAGAAACATGTTAATATGACCCATCAAGCCCACATTAATGACTTGTCCCAAAATGTTTTGTTGAGACAAAATATAAGATGTGGGAAATACTCAGCAGATCAAGCAGCAACTTCAGGGTAAGAGGTTGTTAACATTTCAGGTCCACGACTTGTTAGACAAAGGTGATGAAGCTGAAATGACAACAGTGAATCTTTCTGCGATTTATGCTTAATTTGTAGAATATTCCAAGCGATTTCTCTTTTGGTTTTAATTTACAGAAGTATTTTACTTTTCATTTGCACTGTTTGCAGCAGTTAATTAATGTTCTACTTTATTCTCGTGGTCAAGTCACGAATCCTATTCCTTTACCTTGTAAAAGGAAGAGTTAAATCAAGAGTTGCTCCTCACGCTGATATCTTGGATAAAATTAAACGGAGCTTTGCATGACCCTTAGTATTCCAACCGTCCAAATTAGCCACCCTTTGAAATAAATTGTTTCCAAGTCCATTTGGAGATTGGGTGATAAAACATTTATACAACATAGCAAATACACCCTCGCAAATGATCTGCAAAAAGATAATAATATAAGTAGATTGAATGACATTTGTTCCACTTTTACTTAAAATTTTGACTGAATAGACATTAATTGCTGCAACTATATTCCAATCCTTTCATTATTCCCAATAAGCTCTAAATAAATTGCATTTAAAATGTTTTTCTTTCCCCCACTGCATTAATGTGCTTCCTCCGCTGATTGGGATAGATATTTTTAGATCTATTTTCTCTTATACATTGTTACCTTGGTCACATTTTAGGGAACAGTCACTTTATACACAAAGTACCCCGTCATCATTGTTGGACGTATGAGTTATTACTCTCCAATGCAGTCAACTGCAAAGTTTACGAACCAAAATACATGCAATGCAGCAAGCTGGTGGTTTACCAGCGGCAATTTAGTGAGTGATTCTGAAATTTCCTATGTACACACTGCATCCAAGATAACAATAGTAACACAAAACACACATATCATGACACAGATTATAATGGGGTGCAGCAATTAATACGGAGCAGCTATTATTGTTCACTACCAGTATGATGCACATGCACAAATAATTTATGAATATTGGTGCAGCAGAAGATGATTATATAAGATGAACGTGTGCCCGATCTAACACATCTCTTGGAATGGCTCCCATGGCAACGTACTTCACTGTACCTCGGTACACGTGACAATACACTAAACTGAGGTGAACAACAGGCAAAGATGCAACTACAATAATTCTTGTGGTAATAGCGCAAGAATTACCGCAATAATTGAGATTTACACATGGTATTCAGAAAACACCAGCATTTTTCTTCTAATAAAAATTTGTTGTGCCTGACATTTTTAAACCCTTAAGAATGCTTCCAGCCAATGCGAAATGTGCCAATGATGCAAAAATAGAATGTTAAATTATGTTATTTAAAAATAATGACAAAATATGGTAGAAGAGATATGATATGGAACTATACTTTATCAAAACATATATATTTACCAGCACCACTTGCTTTTCCTCTTTCTTCATCCCCTCCCCCTTCCCAGTCTCTGACCATTCTTACTGTCTCCGGCTACGTTTTATCTCTGTTTGTTTTGGTCTTACCGTCTCCCAACTAACAATGATCTATTTCACATTTCACATTTACCTTGACTTCTCTTTGTCTTGTTTTCACACCTTATGGTTCCTTATCTATAGACTTCCTTAACTATAAACCTCCCACATGTCTGAAGAAGGTTTTCAACCCAAACCTATTCCTCTCCAGACATGCTGTCTGTCCCACGGAGTTACCCCAGGATTTTGTGTGCATTTTACTAGTTTATTGAAACATAGAAACATAGAAATTAGGTGCAGGAGTAGGCCATTCGGCCCTTCGAGCCTGCACCGCCATTCAATATGATCATGGCTGATTATCCAACTCAGTATCCCGTACCTGCCTTCTCTCCATACCCTCTGATCCCCTTAGCCACAAGGGCCACATCTAACTCCCTCTTAAATATAGCCAATGAACTGGCCTCAACTACTCTCTCTGGCAGAGAGTTCCAGAGACTCACCACTCTCCGTGTGAAAAAAGTCTTTCTCATCTCGGTCTTGAAGGATTTCCCCCTTATCCTTAAGCTGTGACCCCTTGTCCTGGACTTCCCCAACATCGTGAACAATCTTCCTGCATCTAGCCTGTCCAACCCCTTAAGAAGAAACCCCTTAAGATTGATAATTATGAGATTAGTTTATTGATAACCCCAGATTAGAATATTCTTGAAATCATTTCCAGGTGAAGTTGTAGAAATGGCTTGGGCAACTGGACCAAGCACTTTGTGGCTGATGCATTGCTGGCAATCTCTGACCTGCAAAACAAATTTCCACTCTTGATGGCATAAACTTCAGCTTTTGGATGCAGGCTACAACCCCATAGTACCTCTCGTAAATCAGGCTGACAAGCTGGAATGGGTACCAAGAAGATTTCCAAAGATGTTGCTAGGACTAGAGCATCTGAGCTAGAGGGAGAGGTTGAGCAGGCTGGGACTCTATACCTTGGAGTACAGGAGGATGAGGGGTGATCTTATAGAGGTGTATACAATCATGAGAGGAATAGATCAGGTAGATGCACACTCACTTGCCCAGAGTAGGTGAATCGAGGGACCAGAGGACATAGGTCTAAAGTGAAGGGGAAAAGATTTAATTGGAATCCAAGGAGTAACTTTTTCACACAAAGAGTAGTGAGTATATAGAGCAAGCTGCTAGAGGAGGTAGTTGAGGATGTGACTATCCCAACAGTTAAGAAACAGTTAGACAGGTACCTGAATGGGACAAGTTTGGAGGGAAATGGACCAAATGCGGGCAGATGGGACCAGTGTAGCTGTGACATGTGTGGGAAAGTTGGGCTGAAGGGCCTGTTTCCATACTGTATCACTCTATGACTAGGTTAATGCAAGATGTCAAACCTGTGGTACCCTGCAACCGGTTGTTTAATGGTGAGAGGCCATCTGGTTGAAGAGCGGTAGATAAGAAGAGGGTCCCTGATGGTGAAAATCCCACTTTGGTGTGGCATCGAGGGGCATCTATTCATTTCATGCTTTAAGAGGGAGGATGCAAATGCACCAATGTTGGGAAGATTCCACAAACTGTTTTTATTTCCTGGCTAAAGGACTGCAAAGCTCATGGAAATCCTTGACATCCTTGGGATTCACAGTGATAATGTCAGACATGATACATTCAACATCCAGATCCAGTTGGAATAAACATCAATATGACCAAAATAATTCATTTAAGAAATATTGACTGAAGCATATTGAGCGCAATGCCTCGGTTATCACCCCAGCTCTTCACCAAGATAGAGTTGCGGGATCTTTTATGCCAAGCAATGTGATGTATCTATGGCACCTATGACTGTGCAGCATTCCCAATGTGCTACATCGCTGTGATTTTGGTGCCCAGATTTCCAGTGTGGGATTTGAACCTGGAATTTCCTGACTCAGAAATGACTGAGCTGCCAACAAGTTTAGGTTATTGGGTTAGAAGTATTGTAACAATTTACAGCTCAGAACAAATACCCCACAAATTGCTGGAGGACAGCAACAGATCAGACAGATCAGTCTGAAGAAGGGTCTCGACCCGAAAAAAGAGTCTGAAGAAGGGTCTCGACCCGAAACGTCGCCTATCTCCTTCGCTCCTTAGATGCTGCTGCACCCGCTGAGTTTCTCCAGCCTTTTGTGTAACCAACAGATCAGACAATATCTGTGGAGGAAATGAACAGTTGGCACATTGAGTCAGAACCCTCATTCAGGCTCATCTCTTGCCGAGTTCCTTCAGCGCTTTGTGCTTTTAGTTCAACATCTTGTGTTTGCAGCTCAGAAAGGTTATTTGACCTCTAGATTTATTCCCGCTGAGAAAAGGCAATTCCACTTCCCTCCACCCTTTACACAATTAATTCAGAAGCAACCTAAACTATCTGAGACGTATCTTTGTCTCCTTGCATCTAGTCCTCTCCGTCAAAAAAAAAGTAAAGGTAGATAGGAAATCTGCTCACTGAATCAGTACCAAGTGAATCTGCCCCAAGTGAAACCCGTTGCAAGTACCTGTAAAAGTTGCAGGAATCAACCCCTCTACCGTCATGTTTAAGAAAGAACTGCAGATGCTGGAAAAGTGGAAAGTACACAAAAATGCTGGAGAAACTCAGCGGGTGAGGCAGCATCTATGGAGCGAAGGAATAGGTGACGTTTCAGGTCGAGACCCTTCTTCAGTCTGAATTAGTTAAAGTTTCATTATTAGCAAACTCAGTGGAAATATCTGTATTATCCAAACAAACACATTTGTTAGAATAACTCAATATTTGCACCAGACTTTGTACACAACGTGAATAAACCTATAATCGTGTCAGTAAAGGCTGATTTTCCTGTTAAAAGGTCGAGCATTGAAGAGATTTTGCAAATAACAGAACAGGTTATTTTTACAATAGCCTGGAATTTCTGCTATGACTAATGCAGCCACATCTCATAATTTAGTGAACAATTGTGACCAGATGGTGCAGATTTCCATATGCAATTTAATGGTCAGAACTAAAATTCACTTTGTATGATTGAATCTGGTGAATTTGAATGGAAGGCTTCCTGTTACCTGCTTAAGCTGTCAAATGGAGTGGAAGCACAGCTGTGATATTAAATTATAGGGTAAACAGGCAGAACCGTTGGCTTTCTATAATGCATGTACTAATGGAGGTACAGCTTAGAGGTTTACAATGCAAGTTCCAACAATCAACCTTCCCCAACCCTGCGTGGTCAAAATTGAATAGTGCATATCTTATCTCTCTGTACATTTCATGTTTCCTCCCCTCCCACTACAATCTCTTCTGAACGAGAATGAAGAATAATGTTTAATGCATGGGCATGCAAATAATTCAATATGGTAATGCTGTTGACGTGTAATATTCACGTTGGTACTGATTTGCTTGCTGCTTGCATTTTTACTGGACAAATTGATAGTAAGTTTTATTCAATAAATATTTTGAGCACCGTCAAACCTGTACTTTCACAAATATTATCTGCAAAATTACATGTCATTGCCTCGTTACTGGTAAAACTTTTCCTTGAACTGTCTTAGGTTTTCTTGTAAAGGACACAAAGGTGCTGAAGTACCGCAGCGGGTCAGGCAGCATCTCCAGACAACATGGATAGGTGATCCTTCTTTACATTGAATGGGGGCGGGGTTGGAAAGAAAGCTGGATGAGGATTCTGAAGAAAGATCCCAACCTAAAAAAAATCACCTATGCATGTTTACCAAAGATGCTGCCCGACCCGTTGAGTAACTCCAGTACATTGTGACCATTTGTGTCATTATCCAGCATCTGCAGTACCTTGCTTCTACATTTTTCGTTTTTCTTGTGTTTGATCTACAGTGCAGTTTATTTTTAAGTATTTTCTTTGGTTTCAATCACCTGTGATGATCCAATTTACTAATTTGTTCTTCTGAGATATGTACGCCAGGGAAAATATAGTTACGAGCTACGGTATTGATTCCTCCTGAGCTTTTGCAAAGTGACAATGAGTCTGTGACTGGTGCATGTCTTGATTTCCCCTTGTTAGTTGCCAGTCCCACATTGCATCCTCAGCCCTCATGTATTTGGGGAACTGACTGATGAAAGATGCATGCCTGATAGTTTAGCATTTGTGCAAGTGAATGCCAGCACAGTGGTGGCACAATGCCTCAGCGGTAACGTTGCGCAGCGATTCCCCACATTCCTCACTGTGACGGACGGCAATAAAGTCAAAACTTCTTCCTTCATTTTTCTCCCGTTGTCAGGGCAGCCAACCCATCCATCAGAGTGATCAAAACTCCCGCAGCCGGCAGTCCAAGCCCCTATATCGGGCGATTGAAGCTCCCACGTGGGGGCGATTGAAGCGCCTGTCCAAGCGCTCAAAACACCTGAAGCTCCCGAAGTTGATCTCTAAACAGAGACCGCGTGCTCCACGATGTTAAAGTCCGCAGGCTCCCCCGATTGGAGCTCAGAGGTCGATCCCCGATAGGGATCGCGAGCTCTGCGATGTTAAAGTCCTGCAGGCTCCTGTGGTTTGAGCTCCCCAAGTCGTTCTCCAGCAAAGGCCTCCAGTTTCTCAATGTTAGGTCGCAGTGCGGATGGAGATATGATACAGAAAAAAAAATCCCATCTCCGTCAAAGTTAGAGATTATAAAAAGTTTTCCCACCCCCCACATCAAACGAGCTAAAGAACACCAAAACGTACATTTAACACATACTATCAAACAACATAGAAGGAAGGAACTGCAGATGTTGGTTTAAATCAAAGGTAGACACAAAACGCTGGAGTAATTCAGCGGGACAGGCAGCATCTCTGGAGAGAAGGAACTCCCTGGTCAACTCGTCCCTTCGCACCCAAACCACACCCTCCCCAGGTACTTTCCCCTGCAACCGCAGGAGGTGCAACACCTGTCCCTTTACCTCCCACCTCGACTCCATCCAAGGAGCTTGACTGTCTTTCCAGGTGGGGCAAACGTTCACTTGCACCTCCTCCAACCTCATCTGCAATATCTGCTATTCCAGGTGTTACTTCCTGTATATCGGCGAGACCAAGCACAGGCTCAGCAATTGTTTCGGCTAACACCTTCGCTCTGTCCGCCTTAACCAAACTGATCTTCCGGTTGCTCAGCACTTTAACTCCCCCTCCCATTCCCAAACTGTCCTTTCCGTCCTGGGCCTGCTCCATTGTCAGAGTGAGGCCCAGTGCAAATTGGAGTAACAGCACCTCATATTTTGCTTGGGTAGCTTACACCCCAGCGGTATGAACATTAACTTTAAATAGCCCTTGCTTTCCCTCTCTCTCCTTCCCTCCCCCTTCCCAGTTCTCCCACCAGTCTTAAGGGCCTGTCCCACTTGGCCGTCATTTATGTGACAGGCCGGTAGTGACTGAAGAAGTGTCTCGACCTGAAACGTCACCCATTGCTTCTCTCCAGAGATGTTGCCAGTCCCGCTGAGTTACTCCAGCATTTTGTGTCTATCTCCAATCATCGTGAACCCCGCTCTGGGAGTAGGAGTGGGGGCGGATCCGGATCCGGAACAGCCGTGAGATCCAGGCTGAGCTCGGTGATCGTTTGCCCGCTTCTGCTGTTGTTGGTGGTGAGACATTGCGCCGAGCCAGGGTCTTGGGCCTGTCCCACTTTGGCCGTCAGTTACGCGACAGGCCATTGGCGCGCGAGGATTTTGTGCAGGACGAAGTCCACACTCCTCCACGCCACTTCACACTCCTCCACACCACCCCATGCTCCCGTCCTGCGCTACCCACATGCTACCCACACGCTAGCAGGTCGCTTAAATGGCGTGCGAATGACAGGCAAGTGCAACAGGCCCTTTACTATCTCTGACTACATTCTACCTTTGTCCCACCCACTCCCCAGACATCAGTCTGAAGAAGGATCTCGACCCGAAACATCACCCATTCCTTCTCTCTTGAGATGCTGCCTGTCCCGCTGAGTTACACCAGAATTTTGTGTGTACCCTACCAACAGATCTTCAAGTCCGTTCCTGTATCTTTCAAGTCTCTGAAAAGTCTAATCTTGTTTTAAGGTGATATGCAATATTTCATCTTTCACTTTAGAGCCTGATGTCCAGGTGGCATTGAATCAAAGAAGCAGGGGTTGCCCTGGCCCAGCATGATGCCATCAGCTCTTTCCACGGCCATTACATGGAGCTGCTCAAGTCACTTGTCGCCCGGCTGCTGTGGGGACTCTCACGACTACCTCCACAAGCACCACAACCTGCGGCCAACACAAACACGCAGTACGTCACTTTAGCAGCAACCCCTCATTTTCCACGCAGGAGGAGCTTTGTTGTGCCAGAATCAGATGTACGAATACCACTGTATCAGTGGTGTAAGACCAGTGGTGTTTTTCGAATAACGGTGCCAAACATCTCTTCCAGACAGTTGTCTTTGTTGTTTTTAACTCTCAAACAATATATATATATCTTTTGTGCAGGACATAATGTGGCTCAGTGCCAATATCAAATATGCAGTAAGATTGCTGTGAAGGGAAGGTGACCACAACACTGGTGAAATCAATCACTTTGTCAGCAGAGTGGGATGCAATGTTCTCATTCATCAGTGCAAGTAGGATTACACATGGTGCACAGTCATGTCAACTGTTTCTCTCTGGAACAGTAAATCTGCTGCCACAAAGACTGATTTGCTGCCCCAAAGGCTCTTACAAGCAGCTTGCCAGATGCTCTTTTCTCACTCTAAGTGCAAACCACAGTGGGTAAGTATTCCTAGTCTCAATATTTTATCACAGTGCAAGGTAAACTTTGTTCTTATCGTAATTGGCATTGAGGAATGTGAAAGGGGAGTAAAAAGGTCTCTTCAGGAAGATTTTGACAACATAATTATCAGGTATTTCTATTCAAGTGGGATAAAGGTTAATTATATGGTATGGAAACAGGCTCTCTGGTCCAACACGTTCACCCCAGCCAAGTTGCCTACCAGAGCGTGTCCAAGTTACCTGTGTTTGGTCCATAAGAGATATGGACCAAAATCTTTCCTATCCATTTACCTGTTCGAATGTCTTTGACACATTTTGGTTGAACCCATTTCTACCATTGCCTCTGAGGGTGTGTTCCACATAGACACCACCCTCTGTGTGACCAACTTGCCCCTCATGTCTCCTTTACATCTTTCCCTCCTCATCTTGAATCTATGCCCTCGAGGTTCAGACACCACTTCCCTGATAAAAAAAGCTGTGATCATTCACCTTTCCTCTGTCCTTTATGACTTTATATACCTCAATAGGTTCACACCTCAGCCTTCAACATTAGTAATCTAATAGCTTCAAGTTCATGGTAACGTACTGCAATATTATAATGCCTGACTAATCAGGACTTGATACACCATTTGGAGCTCAAAGTGTATGGTCAAAGTAGAACAATCCCTGGGCATCCATTGTAGTCGATGTATGGATAAGCAGATGATAGATGCAAAATGCTGGACTATCTCAACATCACAATGCTGCATGGCCCACTGTGAAACTCCAGCATTTTGTTTCTATCTTCGGTGTAAACCAGCATCTGTAGTTCCGTCTTGCACATATGGAAAAGCAAAGGCAGATCATAAGGTGCTAAATCTACGATTCCAGCTTTGTTTGACTCTTTCATGCTACACAACATAAAACAATTCTGCACAGAATCCATTGGCACCCTGAGAGTGCTCAGCATTCACTTCATTAACCCACTTAAAGACAACAGATGCACTTTCTACAGTTATAAGAATACCCAGAAGATTCATAAAGCTACTGATTTGATTACTGCAACTGCTAAATCCTTTGGGCTGAAATGATAAACTGTCTAAATTTCATTGGACGTGCCAATTACATTTGTGCGCAAAGTCATTTATCGTCAAACTTGCCAAAATCAATTTTGCCACCCACCTCCATAATCTGTGGTTACTTCACAATCATCAAAGCTGGAGGCTCCTCAAAATAACCAGCAGAAACACACGCTCCCACTGAGATAAAAGTAGATTATATAAGCATTGTCAACATGTCTATTGTAATGGAAAAATCTGACAAGGCTAAACAGGTACACATAATTCTTTCCTCAAAAAGCATGCTGCCACTGTGTCAGCGACAAAAGCATGAGGTGATAGGGTGAGTGCAATTATCTTGGAGTGAATAAGCCACGGTTTCAATTCGGAAAACCAATCACCACAAATGCTTTCCTTACTTTGAATGCATGTTGAGCAGCGAGGTATTACAGACAGCTGAAAAGTAGCTCTATGCCAGGCAACCATGTATGTTTGCTTCAGGTACAAATTCATCAGCTGAGCCAAAACTGCTGGGTGAAGTATACGGCACTTCCTTGCTGACCAATGGATCTTCACGATTCTAACGCTGAAGCATTAGATTTAGCTTTTTATGCTTCCAGCACTGAATACGTCACCCATTCCTTCGCTCCAGAGTTGCTGCCTGTCCAGCTGAGTTACTCCAGCTTTTTGTGTCTATCGTCGGTTTAAACCAGCATCTGCAGTTCCTTCTTACACTGAACATTTCAATGCACCCATGGACATATGCCTGTCAAGCTGATGGAAAATAAAAACTGCTGTAGATATAGTTACCTTTAAAGTAATAAAGTTAGTAATAAAACTGCTGTAGATAAAGTTACCTAGCAATGTTAGTAAATGACCATTGACAAGGTGGTGGTGACATCTGGTTTTAAGTCAGTGGTCATGGTGGCCATCAAGGCCAATTCAGTGGTTGCTTGGCAGCGGGCTGATGAGGGTAATAAATAGACATTACCTTTTACTACTAACAAAGTGACCAAAGTTACCTTTATCTAGTATTACATCTCCTGCTCCTCCTTTTCCACCACCCTGGCCACACACTCATTTTACCACTGCCACCAGTACAAAGATATACTGTAGGAGCCTGAAAACTGTAACATCTAGATCCAGGAACAGCTTCTTCCCAACAACCTCAAAATAAGCTCTGAACAACATCAACTTGATGGGAAAGACATAAGATGCTGGAGTAACTCAGTGGGACAGGCAATATCTCTGGAGAGAAGGAATGGGTGACGTTTTGGGTCGAGACCCAATCCGAAACATCACCCATTCTTTCTCTCCAGAGATGCTGCCCATCTCACTGAGTTACTCCAGCATTTTGGGTCTATCTTCAATTTAAACCAGCATCTCCAGTTCTTTCCTGCACGTAGACTTAGGGGGATTGGTTTTGGTTTATGGCATTGTTTATAGAGTACTATAAACAGATTTTATATGTTCTCATATTCTGTTATGCTGCGGCGAGTAAGAATGTTATTGTTCTGTTTGGGACATATGACAATAAAACACTCCTGACACTTCCCTGCCCTGTTCCATCTGACCACCCTTCCCTATTCCAGTCATACCTGATTGCAGTCTACTCAAAGGCTTCGAGATTTGGACATAACCAAAATGTTCAAAAAAAAAACAAAATGCCAGAGTTTCAGCAGGTCAGGCAGCATATGTGGAATGAAAAACAAAGTTAACATTTCGGGGCAAAGTCCTTTATAGTTGGAAAGAAAGTCTTTAACCTGAATCATCAGTCGGTTTCTCTTTCCACAGATGCTGCAGGTGACTGCTTCTAGACTTTTCTGGATTTTAATGTCAGATTTTAGCAATTATAGTTTTTCAATTTTCCTCCACTGGGTGAAATTGAAGTAATCTCTCACAATTTTGTTCAACACTGTTATTCAACAATGAAAATTCTGCAAAGCCAAAAAACTACTGGCTTTCCATCTGTATATTTCTCATATTTTTCTTTACAACCTAAAAGGAGACAATTCAACCCATGAGTACAAGACTGCTCACAATGCTCCCGTTCCCAACCAAATTGTGCCGTAATTTATTCTCCCCACATTCCCATCAACTCCTTCAGATGTTACCACTCACCTGGCAATGGCCATTCACTTTAGCATGGCCATTTAACCTGCCAACCACATGTCTTTAGGTCTTCAGTAGGAGGAAGGGTCTCGACCCAAAACGTCGCCCGTTCCTTCTCTCCAGGGATGCTGCCTGTCCCGCTGAGTTATGCCAGCATAACTGGAGCGTGACTCCAGGGTAACTATTTTGTGTCCACCTTTGATTTAAACCAGAACCTGCAGTTCTTTCTTTCACATGTCTTTAGGATGTGCGAAGAAAAACTGGAGAACCAGTGGAAACCATGGAGCCACAGTGAGAATGAGCAAACTCCACACAGACAGCAACAGAAGTGAGAATTGAAGCAGAGCTGCTGATGCTATGGGACAGCAGCTCCACTAACTACACCACTATGCTATCCAATGAATTATCAGCAAATCTACTGCATGGAGCAGTGACCTTAGTTTTGCTTAAGTGCAAAAAAGACTATGACTGCAGTCTACACACTGTATTTTGTATTTCTTGCTGGCTCTAATCTTTAATAAATTATCCCTCTTCAGCCCGCTGCCAAGCAACCACTGAATAGGCCTTGGTGGCCACCAGACCATTGACATAAAACCAGACCACCACCTTGTCAATGGTCATTTACTAACATTGTCATCTGGGTATGGATAGCTGGTGATTCAAAGATATCCTCCTTAAATATAATCAGCAACTTGGCTGCTTGGCCCTCTGGCCCAGGTAAATGAAAAATTGTTTCCTCTTCTCGGTCCCACATCTTATTCTGAGACAGCAACCACTTGTTCCAGACTTGCCGGCCAGAATAAATATACTTCTTGCATCCATTTTGTGTAGTCCAAATCAAAACATTACAACCTTCAAATATATCATAGAACCATATAATCATATAACAATTACAGCACGGAAACAGGCCTTCTTGGCCCTTCCAGTCCGTGCCAACCATTTATTTTCCCCTAGTCCCATCTACCTGCACTCAGACCATACCCCTCCATTCCCTTCCCATCCATATACCTATCCACTTTTCTTTTAAATGTTAAAATCAATCTTGCCTCCACCACTTCTTTTGGAAGATCATTCCACACAGCCACCACTCTGAGTAAAGAAGTTCCCCCTCATGTTACCCCTAAACTTCTGTCCCTTAAACTACAATCCTCATTCATTTGTCAAAACTTCAGTCAATACAAATGGAGGTGGCATTCTCTCTCCCGCTCCTGCAGGGACCAGCTGAGTGAATCCTCATTGCATCTCCTGTAGTGCAAACATATTCTTCCTTCTATTGGGAGACCAGACACACACAATTCTTCCCTTTGGCCAACTTGCATGGACTTCAAGCACATTCGTACCCACGTAATAAATCCCTCCATATCAATAGGGGCAGCACGGTGGCACAGCGGTAGAGTTGCTGCCTTTATGGAGTCTGTACGTTCTCCCCATGACCTGCGTGGGTTTTCTCTGAGATCTTCAGTTTCCTCCCACAGTCCAAAGATGTACAGGTTTGTAGTTTAATTGACTTGGTATCAGTGTAAAATTGGTATAAGTGTACAATTGTCCCTCGCGCGTGTGAGATAGTGTTAATGTGCAGGGATCGCTGGTCGTCGTGGACTTGGTGGGCCGAAGGGCCGGTATCCACACTGGATCTCTAAAGTAAATCACAACTCAGACCAATATCTCTGTTGGAGTCAGGCATGCCCAACATTTCCAACTCGGAGTAACTTGGATCTCAGTGCTGTTTAATGCCAGTCTTTCACTGGGATTGCAGACTAGGTCCTCAGAAAGGAGGACTCTCTCTAACTTCTACAGGTGCACAGTAGAGAGCATGCTGACCAGTTGCACGTGGCTTGGTTCGGCAACTTGAGCGCCCTGGAGAGGAAAAGACTACAAAAAGTAGTAAACACTGCCCAGTCCATCATCGGCTCTGACCTTCCTTCCATTGAGGGGATTTATCGCAGTCACTGCCTCAAAAAGGCTGGTAGTATCATCAAAGACCCACACCATCCTGACCACACACTCATCTCCCTGCTACCTTCAGGAGCCTGAAGACTGCAACAACCAGGTTCAGGAATAGCTACTTCCCCCCAGTCATCAGGCTATTAAACCTGGCTCGGACAAAACTGATTATTAATAACCCATTATCAGTTATTTGCACTTTATCAGTTTATTTATTCATGTGTGTATATATTTATATTATGGTATATGGACACACTGATCTGTTTTGTAGTAAATGCCTACTATGTTCTGTTGTGCTGAAGCAAAGCAAGAATTTCATTGTCCTATCCGGGACACATGACAATACACTCACTTGAACTTGAACTTGAGGTTAGTGCCATGAATTGCGTGTCATTGTGGAGCAAATATAAGACAGAGATAACCTTCTGTGGGCAGCTGAATTTAAGGTGGGTATTCCACCCTCCCTTACACTTAATATAGTCAAAAAGCTTTTGTGAGATCAGAGAAGGCCAAGTATGGAGGAACATACCATTCCTTGCACTTCCAATGGAGTTGCCAGCGGATGTAGGTAATGTCCATCGTGCACTGATGTGGATAATAATGGCTGGTGCCCTCAGTGCATGCAAAGGTCGACGGATATTAAATGGTTCAGAAGATGCTCCTTCAACGTACCTCAGGCACTTGCCATCAAATATTTCCGGTTGACCTTTGATTCCGTGGTGCAGACTTTGCACAGAGTTGATTTCGACAGAAACCTAATATAACTGTGCACTTTGTACGCATTAATACAACCTGTTCTTCTTGCTGTAAAATGCTGTGTTTATTGATTGCTGTGTGCTATCTAATTTGGCGGCACCAGCACCAAGATCAGATCTGTCTTGACATTGGGTTTACTTGCACTGAGCCTTTACTACCATCTTTAACAATGTGGCAGTCAATACTGGACATGTTAATATGTGCACGAGCAGCTCACACAATGAATCTGAATCCACTCGGCATATGTAGCAGCCAAACCTTCAGCCCAATTTCATGGCAAATTCTTTTGCATCGTCCAGCACTTGAACATCTGCCTCCAGGTATTTGATTCCAAGAAATTAGCACAATATTTTGTGTCTATCTTCGGTTGATCAGTCTGAAGAAGGGTCTCAACTCGATACGTCATCCATTCCTCTCCAGAGATGCTGCCTGTCCCGCTGAGTTACTCCAGCATTTTGTGTCAATCTTCGGTTTAAACCAGCATCTGTAGTTCCTTCCTACACAATATTTATCTTCACTGAAATGACATAATTTTTCTTCCTAAATATCAGGTGTCACTGGCTACCTGTATTCCATTTGATGGAAACATATTTCAATAGTTTGTTCTGAAGAATTTGCCACTCATACATCCACATCACATCTGTTTTAGTTTTGAATACTAGAAGGCTGCATTGCAAATCAGACATCCACTGGTTTGGGTCTAACTCGCAGTTGACTTGGGTCCGTGGAATTCTCTGCCTCAGAGGGCGGTGGAGGACGGTTCTCTGGATACTTTCAAGAGAGAGCTAGATAGGGCTCTTAAAGATAGCGGAGTCAGGGGATATGGGGAGAAGGCAGGAACGAGATACTGATTGTGGATGATCAGCCATGATCACATTGAATGGCGGTGCTGGCTCGAAGGGCCGAATGGCCTACTCCTGAACCTATTGTCTATTGTCTAGGCATATAATCACTGCAAAAGAGGAAAAGAGGGGGGGGGGACTCACCAAGTCTACGTTTTCCACGGATATTTCTTGCTGCTCACTGTACAACTGATACGCATAAAGGGGGCCAGCATTTGGATGACGTGAATCACTCGTGTGTGGCATAAACAGCACATGCAACATGCACACACGCTGTTATATCAGATCTAGGATCTGTCTGTAAGCATGCCCTCTGCTGATTACAATGCAAGTCTATTGACTTGCATTGACCCTTTATCAGTAAAAGCATATCTCAAAGTTATTGGTCAGATTTCTTGTAGCCACACAGATCAAACGTTTTGCTTTGGGGACCACTCACCCTGGAGCAGCAGAGAAAGTTTGGTATTGCCAATTACTTGCTTGACTCTCTTTCCACTCAAATGGAACGCAGTCTCAAGTTGGTTTCTGTGGATATGTCTGCAGACAGAAGACTGGGGAAATATCTTTTATTGAGAGTAATAAGACCTGCAAATACTCAGCCGTTCAACCAGAATCTGCATAAGAAAAGGACAGGGGAATATAGTCACTGAATTATACAGCACAGGAACAGGCCCTTCGGCCCAATCCATCCATGCCAACGAAGAATGTCTTCCTGGGTTAGACCCATTTGCTACATTTGACCTATATATTCTAAACTTTTCCTAGCTATGACCCTGTCCAAATGTCTTTTAAATGATATAATTGTTCCAGTCTCTACCACTTGCTCTGGCAGCTCTGAATACTCTCCAACTTGTGTGTGAAAAACTTGCCTCTCTGGACCCATTTCACGTTAAATCTATGCCCTCCAGTTTTACACTACTCTAACCTCAGTCATAGACTGTGACCATCAACCTTCTCTATGTTCCTCATGATTTTATGAACCTCTATAAGGCCACTCCATAGCTTCCATCGGTCCACTTCTGACTGTATGGTGTCCTGAAACTTATACGATATTCCCAGTGTGGTATCGCCAACTTCTACCGAGCTGGGGCATGATGTTCCAACTCTTGTGTTTCAAAGCCCCATCCGATGAAGGCAAACATGTTAGGTGGAGGTTTCATTCTAACAAAACACTAATCAGTCTTGGAGAAACAAGGAGTTGCAGACGCTGGTTTACAATAAAAAGGCACAAGTTGCTAGAGCGACACAGCAGGTCAGACAGCAGCCCCGGAGAACTTGGATAGGTGATGTTTCGTGTTAAGACCTGCTTTTCTTCAAAAAACGCAGATTTCTTTCTGCAATTTATTTCTTGCTTTTTCACTGTATTTAGTGTTTTCCGCCAATGCTCATATTGGAAATAGTAAGTAATTTTCTTGGACAAAATATGCTGATCAAGGTTTCAGAAGAAGATTTAAAAAAAAACAATAGTTAGCTATTTATTAATCCATCTGAAGTTGGTTAATCCAGTTCAAACGGAAGCAATTAGATGTGGCAGAAGGCAACCATTTGGCCATATAAGCTTATCAATTAAGAACATGGCTGATCTTTAATTTTAATGCCACATCCCTGCATTATCCCCATATTTATTCCTTTCTTGAATATCGAGAAATCTGTTGACCTATGTCCTGAATAAAGTCTATGGATGTTTTCCATCCTTCTGGGCCAAGAATTCCAAAGGTGTCACCATCTTCTGCATGAAGTAATTTCTCCTCAGCGCTGTCCTAAATGGCCTACCCTTGTTCTGAGACTGTGATCCTCAGTTCCAGACTCTTCAGCCAGGGAAACGTCATACTTGAATCGATCCTGTCGAAGCTCTTAAAATCTTCGAGTGCTCTCCTCCCACTCTTCTAATCTCTGGAAAATACTGACCTCCAGGTTTTCTACCTGTAACTTGTCCTCAAGCCCACCACCATTGGGAACAACTTCCTACTGTCCTCTCTGTCCAGACCTCTCATCATTTTTGTGTAGGAAGGAACTGCAGATGCTGGTTTACACCGGAGATAGACACAAAATGCTGGAGTAACTCAGCAGTTCAAACAGCATCTCCAGAGAAAAGGAATAGGTGACGTTTCAGGTCGAGACCCTTACTCAGTTAGAAGAAGGGTCTCGACCCGAAAAGTTACCTATTCCTTATCTCCAGTGATGCTCCTTGACCCGCTGAGTTACTCTAGCATTTTGTGTCTACCCTCTCATCATGTACTTATGTTAGGTCATCACTCTCCCCACTACCTTCACGTCCTTTCTATGAGGAAATGACCAGAATAGAACACACATTCTGGCTGAGTGTGTGTCATCTAGTCACACAGCACAGAAGCATGCCCCTCAAGCCAATTTCCCCATGCTGACCAAGATGCCCCATCTACACTAGTCCCACCTACCAGCATTTTGCCCATATCCCTCTAATCCTTTCCTATCCATGTACCTGTACACTACAAAGTGTCTGTGTTTAGTAAAGTATAACTTCCCAACTTTGTCTCTATTGATAAATATGCATAAAGCTCGGGATTGTGCGTACTTATTGACGTTTCCTCAATCTACCAGCCATTTGCATCGACTTATGCACCCTCTGGTCCCTTTGATCCAACCCCCTTGTTTAGTTTATATTCTCAATCTTTCCATCATGTTCTCACAATTCCTGATCCTATATACATCCGGCTGTAATGAAAACAGGAAATACTGGACACATTTTGAATGTCAGACAGCTTATGTAAAAATAGAAATGGGGGAGGAATTCTAATGAAGGCTCTTTAATCTGCACGTTCCCTGCACTTTCTACAGATGCTGCCTGACCTATTGAGCTTTTCCAGCATTTTCTGCTTTAATTTTCCACTTCCAGCATCCTCTGTTTTCTTTTTCTTGATTTCTCTTCCCCGCTCTCCTGCATACATTACAATATTTCAATAAATCTTTTTAAATCAGATGATCCAGGGAGTCATGACCACTCAGCAAAATCATATTACTTCCATAAATCACATCCATTATTCATGTTTTGATCAGTGTTCACACCGCTCCCCTTGTTGGAGGGCAAACCGAACACTGCCTCTGCCTCCGTCCGATTCCGCTCTCCCACTTCACCGTTTCTCTTTGAGTGATAACCTTCAAAGTTAAGCACACTACCTGCTGCTTCTGCTCTTTCGCTCAAATGACAAATCTCACCCGCAACACACGTTTGAATGTGCTTGCAACACCTTACACCTTTCTCTCCACATATTCTCAAAGTTACAGAAGCAATGGACAATAATTCCTCCTGTCTTCATGCTTCATATTATGCATATTTGCCTAAAGGTGCCCCTTCCTATTACCCCCATTGACTCCATCATTATCTCTATTTTTCAATTATCCTTTGATGTTTCTGGCCGTCTGTTCAACAAAGTGGGAAATTGAACTGGTGGGAAATGGAGCATCGAACCACTTTATACTAATGATAATAACAATCATATCTAGGGCAGGTCTACAATGAGAATACAGTTACTCCTGCACTTCCACAGGTAATTGATCTCCAAGAACAATATCAGACAGCAAACCAAGCAAATTCTAAAAACGATGCAAAAAAACACAAAATGGAAGTACACACGTTTCAAATGAAGACTCATTTTAGTTTCAATACTTATTATGATAATTGCAAGTTTTATTTTGTGACTTATTGATGCTATGTCCAAAATTAAAGGCCTTGATGTTAATAGGTTTTGATGGAATCATTAATGGGATGAATTTAAGATGTGCAGGCTCAAGGTGTTTTACAGCCAAAGTCTCAGGATAACTAACGGCCAGTTTTGCTGTTGAACTGACTGACTGGAAGGCTGACCCACTCAATCTCTGGACACAACTCACAATGCATCTCTTGAAGCCGAATTGCCCGAAAGGAGAGAGAGCAAAGTTCTTCTCCCCTTCTCCAGCATTCTATACAAAATGTGCAGTTAATATTTTCTCAGAGTCTTTCAGGAACATAGCACAGAATCAAAGTGATTTAATTCAAGTACAGTTTTCACCTTTGCAGTGTCCATTCCTGTGCCCACTATGTCTATTGTGATTATCCATCTGAAATGTCACCCATTCCTTCTCTCCAGAGATGCTGCCTGTTCCGCTGAGTTACTCCAGCATTCTGTGTTCAACTATACTAATCCCTATTTCAGTTCTTGGTAATTGTACACACATGTACACACACACATGCGCACACACACACCTTGTTAATAAACCTTGAAAACATCTACTCATACTGTTTCCTTTTATTTTATAGTCTCAGTGGTGTTACTTGCTCCTTTCAGGGTTCAATTCGTGATTTAGGCACAGATTTCACATGAGGCCTCAACTTTTCATCCTGTTTGCATCTCCCTCTCCTTAGTTTAGAGATACAGCGTGGAAACATGCCCTTTAGCCCATTGAGTCCATACGGAACAGCAATCACCCGTATACCAGTTCTACCTTACAGACTAGGGACCATTTACTGAAGGTAATTAACCTACCACCCTGCACATCTTTGGAATGTGAGAGGAAACTGGAGCACCGGGAGAAAACCCATGCAGTCACAGGAAGAACGTACAAACTCCGTACAGACAGCACCAGTTGTCAGAATGGAACCCGGGTCTCTGGCGCTGTGAAGTCGCAAGTCTACCGTTGCGGTACTGTGTCACCTGCATCTTCCTCGCATGGCACGCATTTCACATTCTCCCTCTCAGTAACTACTCAGTCCATCAAGAACCTATCAACTATCACTTTAAGTCGCGTCCTTCCTCCTTGCAGAATACGCAGGAGAGATCAAATCTGGTGGAGGAACCGCATGCCCCTAAATAAGATGGAAATTCATGAACGCTGCTGCGACCTGCAACAACACTGCGACCTTCATTCAACCAGTTTCTCAGCATTACTTTAACTCTTCATTAGACACAGGAAAAACAATGTGCAGCAGAATCAAGGAACTGCAGATGCTGATTTACAAAAAAGGACACAAAGTGCTGCAGTGATTCCAGGCAGCATCTATGGAGACTATGGTGAGGTGACATTAGTCAAGACTGATTCAAAAGATGTATAATCAGCCAACTTTGACTTCATCATTGTAATACTTGCCTGTACCAACAGTCCAGCCTCGACAGGTCCCTCAAATTAATCACAAATCCTCCAAAGAAGATACTTTAAAGCATGAGAACATCTGGTTGGAAAAATTGTCTCGTTCTCAAGCTCCAGCTTTGGCTTAATGGATGATTTATCTATTCTTCATGGATGGAGGCATCTTAAGCTGGTAGTTTGTGGCATTGATTCAGGGTGGTGTTCCCCATGCTGTTATGTTGGTCAGGGTCAGCCAGTATCTGGGATGGAATAGACAACTGATGTCTGGGTCAGGACCAGAAGCAGAACCTCTTTAAGGTAGCTATATTTTGAGGAGATTTTGCAGTGGAGCAGTAAAGTGGACATACAAGGAACTGCAGATGCTGGAATCGAGCAAAACACAGTGTGCTGGAGGACTTCAGCAAGTCAGGCAACATCTGTGGAGAGAATGGTCAGGTGACATTTTGGATCAGGAGTTTCTTCCAACTTGAATGGGTAGGTGATTTCATTCCAAAAAAATAATCCTGCCATTAGCTGAAATTCGTAACTTCCCATTAGAACTCCTATATCAGGAGCCTAATCCCCATGTTAAATTCTTCCCTCCAGCTCCCTTTATCCCTTTAGTCAAATACAGTCTCACTATTAATTAATTAACTAATCAGGATGAAATATGTGGCTTTATCCGACTACTCAAAACGGTGGCTAATTAACCATTGTTCTCATGAGATCTCCCTTCCTGATATTGTTCCACACAGATAGAGGTTTAATTCCCCCCCGGCCTGTGTCAACTTGTGTCTCAGCACTTTTACTGCAAGGGTCTTTAGCCAATCCCTCATCTATGCCTCGTTTCATTCAAATCACTGTAGTTCAAACCTAACGCCATAATATTGATACAAAGGAACTTAATTATGGTGGAAAAAAAATTAACCACATTCACTGGAAAACAATTGCCTTCTGGCATTTTTGTCCCAGCATACAAAATAGTCAGTGCGTGCACCACAATGGCTTTCATGTCAACGTTTGAGTCTGCTCCCAATGGAGAACGTTTTGACACTAAATGTTATGCATAATTAACAGAGACCCAAGGCGAAATTTTCAAACATTCTGTGAACATTTATTTTATTATAATGGGACACTCCAGTCATTAAAAACCATCACTGCGACTGGATTCCATTTTGAAAGCAGTTGACAACTGTGCTCCTTCTCCAGTTGAATAATTTGGGCAGTGAAAGAGAACGTTAGAAAGTATATTTAATTATTATGAAATATTAAAATATCCATGTAATAAGGTAAATGTCCCACAGGTGTTCTTAAGGATGAGTTATGAAATATTGAGTAGATAGCTGTGTGTAATTCCAGCTAATGATTTTACAAGTATTATGTTGATGGAACATTGCAACTGCCCTGACCTTAGCAAGTCCAAATGCATTAAATAAATGAACAATAACAGTGCTCATGTTCTAACAAAGCCCCATTCAGATTTGAAAGTACACAAAGACTGCCCAAGCAGAATAAGGGTGGGCAATTTGGAAAAAGGAAGAAGAAGATGTGAAGCAATTGTTACGACAATAACATACAACATCTATACAAATTCCATCCATTCAAGTTCCAATCCAACTCACCTGCTGGATAGACCTCAAAGAATTTGCCACATACAAGACATTTGGACACACGGACATATATCTCTTGTTTCCCTTTCCCATGACTATCAGTCTAAAGAAGGGTCTCGACCTGAAATGTCACCAATTCCTTTTCTCCAGAGATGCTGCCTGTCCCACGGAGTTACTCCAGCTTTTTGTGTCTGTATGTGGACAGGTACATGGATAGGAGCATTTTAGAGGGATATGGGCCAAAAGCGGATAGGGGTAAGTGGGACTAATGAAGATGGGAAATCTTGGTCGGCATGGGCATGTTGGACTGAATGGCCTGTTTTCATGCTGTATGCCTCTATGACATAAGACTGATTCATTCACATATGATTCATTCATTCAGCAGTGGGTCAATTGAACAAGTGCAATTATTCCACGCTGCTCAAATCAGCAGAACATTGTGAAGATCAGGTGGGAACAAACAGTGGAAATGTTGGTTGGGAGAAATAGCCCACTTTGAAAATGTCCATGAGGGCATGCACACACATTCTCCAAGCCTTTTTTGTGGCAACATGCACCTGACCAATTTCCTGCTGGTGGCTTCAGTTAAAATAACCCCGCTGCTGTTTATTGTAAGGCAGAAAACTAATCATAATCATACTTTATTTGCAACATATGAGGAATTTGATTTGACATAGTCATTCCAACAAAAAGCAGCAAAACACACAAAACTGTCTCTTCAGAAACAAAACTGCCTTGATGAAACAGGAGAATTATGATTTCATCCTTTGTCGCGAATAAAATATTTTTATTGTAACATACTAAATGTACTGTAGGAAGAAAAACATAGGGTTCACTAAATAATAGACACAGTGAAGAACATGTGGCTGCTCAAATATAATTGTGTGTTCCATGCTGAAAACGGAGCCAATCTTATTGTCCAATTCTCCATAATCACAAGCTTTATTCATGTCTATAAGCAGAAAAAAGTGGTATCGAAACTGATTCAGTGCCCTGGGTGGGAATGAATATTAGCCAGATATTCCCATTAACTGTCATTTGCAACCATTTGCCATCTTGTGGCGGCACTGGGTGATGGGCCACGCACTATACATAACCTTAGGCTCTTTGGGGTGGTCACGTGTCCCGATGATGAGAGACAGAGGTCACGGTTTGGTCAAGGGTGCCCCTGGGGAGTATTTAAGGGTTAATCGCACATGCGTACACAGGGTTGGTGAGTGAGGAGAATTAGTGTAGTAATAATTAACCAGTATTTCGGACAAACTTCATGTCTACCTAGTTCTTTAACGGACAACACCACGTCCGCTACATTTGGTGACCCCGACGTGATTTGAACACTCAGCCTTGCCGCCGACGGCATTCGCCATCTCGGGTTCCACCTAGTTCGTCCTTAGCAGAAAATAAACCTTAGCGTGGGGTCGTACGTACGAGGTCCGGCTGCCTCGTTCGGCTGCCCGTCCGTTTTTGTGCCTCCGGTTCTGGGGGGGTAATGTGGTGGCACTGGGTGATGGGCCACGCATTGTACATAACCTTCGGTTCTTTGCGGGGTCACGTGTCCCGGTGACGAGAGATAGGAGTCATGGTTTGGTCAAGGGTGCCCCTGGGGAGTATTTAAGGGTTAATCGCACGCGCACAGGGTTGGTGAGTGAGGAGAATTAGTGTAGTAATAAAGAACGAGTATTTTGGTCAAACTTTGTGTCTGCCTCATTCTTTAAAGGACAACTCCGCGTCCGCTACTGATTCCTTCATGAACTTAGACAAGGTGTTTCATCGAGATGAGGCTTCCCGATGCTGTCTCTCATGCTGAATTGCTCCGCAAAAATGCCCATCTAGGGCTGTGCATGGAGAAACACTCAAGTAAAATGCTTGAGTGGCAACCTACAAAGGCTCCATAAATCATCAATTTTAAGCCAACATGAAGTGGATTTGAATGTCACTGTATTTCTGCATTGGGGCACATTTACTCATGATACAGCGTTATCATAGCTGGACTAACATCATACTAATATGAAGATGTAAATATTAGTAATAATGATATTGAGCTGTGCTTCAATGTATTTCAATTGTGGGGAGTTTGCACGTTTTCCCTGTGACTGTGTGCGTCTCGTCCGAGTGCTCCTTGTATTCTCCCACATCCCAATAACATTAGGTCCATTGTTAATTGCCCCCAGTGTGCAGGCGGTGGTTACGAATATGGGACTACGTAGAACTAGTGCGAATGGATGGTAGGTTTGGACTCGGTGAACCAAAGGGTCAGTTTCCATGCTGCATCTCTAAACTAAACACTTAGTCTTGAGAGTGACAGGCAGCATCTCTAGAGAGAAGGTATAGGCGACCTTTCGGGTTGAGACCCTTCTTCAGACTGATCAGTCAGAAGAAGGGTCTTGACCCGAAATGTCACCCATTCCTTCTCTCTAGAGATGCTGTCTGTCCCGCTGAGTTACTCCAGCATTTTGTGTCTACCTTTGATTTAAACTAGCATCTGCAGTTGTTTCCTACAAAATTAGTTTTGAGACTTGACCGACATTGGTTTGAATATTTCAGAAGCAAAATTATTTTGCTTCGGTAAAATTGGTTAAAAAGACAAATCATATTAAACACTGTCACATGCACACAGATCCAGTGATGGATTGTTTTTTTAAAAATAAATTGCAATCAATGTTCTAAAATTACACAGACTGCAATGTTCGTTTTTTTTTAAAAGTGATCTATCATATCTTAAATATGGGACTCAAGTGGACTCAAATGGAGCAAATCTGAGTCAAGTATCTAGAGATTATTTGCATGCCGGGGCAGAAGTCTGAATGAGGAGAAATGATCACTATGCAGGTAGTGACTGACTCCTACGGACAATTAAACATATGAATATTAAGCAGATTATAATGAGCACAAATTGCCTCAGTGCATTTTTTTTCAGCATAAATGAGTTGGGAGTATACAAATCCATCTTCCTCCTGAAGTGTGCATTTTTCCAACTGTGGTAGACAATAATAAATGTGAAGTTTTAAATTATGCATCGCAGTCTACAGTATAGAATATGGTCCTCTCTGAGCTTCCAAACCCACAGATTCTAAACAACACATTAGAAGTTTAGTTTAGAGATACAGCGCGGAAACGGGCACTTTGGCCCAACCAAGTCCGCACCAACCAGTGATCCCCACACATTAACCCGGTCCTACACACAGTAGGGATAATTTACACTTATACCCAGCCAATTAACCTACAACCTGTACGTCTTTGCTCCGTACAGGCAGCACCCGTAGTTGGGATCGAACCCAGGTCTTTGAAGCAGCAGGCACTGTAAGGCAGCAAATCGACCACTACACCACTGTGCCGCTCCTACATGATCAACAGAAAAGTGTTGGGCATCAAAGACTAGTTTGTCCAGGCTTCTGGGGAGTTAAATGTTGAACACTCCATGTTATGTTAAAGTGAAATGTCCAGTTCGCCGGGTACCATGAAGTGACAAATGTTCTTGGAGTCACAAAACCTGTGGTTGTACAGTAAACCGATTCCTCATCAGAAGTTTCAGTTACATCAGCATAGAGAGAAAACTAATAATAAACCGATATAATAGTGACATTTGAGATTCTTTTAAATGGGCATCTGGATGTACAGGGAATGGAGGAAAATGGATCACGCGCAGGCAGATGACTTCGTTCATCTTGGCCTCATGTTTGTCACAGACATTGTGGGCTGAAGAGCCTCTCCTGTGCTGTACTATTTTGTACTGTTCTCGGGCAGATGGGGCTCGTCAGCCTGGGAAGGCAGTCCATCCAGGAGAGGGAAAACTCTGATTTAAAACCTCCACTGCACTTGTGGCCATATCCAGTCATGGAAAAGGCTCCAGGAGTAAACCTCAAGAAAATCCGGAGTCGGAGCCCCTAAGGCAGTTCGTCGTTGTCTACAACCTCGTTCTGGCAGCTCCTGCGACGGCTCTGGTGCCAAACTGTAATGGCCCTGCTGTTCCTTTGGATCGATCTGCTACGTAGATAGGGGGGACGTGCTGCATGGGTAACAGCCTGTCCTCCATATGACATTGCCTAGGCTTACATCTGACCAGGATGCATCACCCATGGTCAGTTACTCCAATTTTCCTTGGCAATAAGTAGATTATCATGGTTTCATCCTCAACAACTTGCTTTAACAAAAATGCCATGTTTTTCTGGTTACGCAAATGTCATCCCAGCCCATGCAAGTGGGTACAACATGTATCCTGTCGAAATATGCACAAAACTGGAATGCATGGAAGCAGAGTTGGTTTCTTGGTATCATCTATGTCATTCAACAAGCCCACAGATGGTGTGACATAAATTCACAGACTATCTTGCGTAGGAAGGAACTGCAGATGCTGGTTTAAACCAAATATTTACTGTCTTCCTGTATCCCTCAATAACTTTGGCACTGTTATTCATATCTATTGTTCCTTAATTTCATATATTAAAAAATTGGCAAGAATTAATTGCAGATGAGAACTTTTTTCATCCACTCCACAGAGAGGCATTACCTTATTTCAATCTTGAAAGATGTGCTCAATTTTTTAAACCAAAGCAGCCAGTGACTTCAGACTAGGGGAAGACATTTCTCCTGATCTAACTCAAGAAAGAACTGATAAAATCCCCTTTAGTCATCAAAATGCTAAGAAGTGCAGTCCTCATGTGTTCAGTCTCTCGTAATGTAATCATTGGAATCTAAATTTCATTCTTCAAAATCTCACTGCACTTTCCCCAAACCTATAACGTCTTTTATATGTTTAAGAAGGAACTGCATGCTGGAAAATTGAAGGTAGACAAAAATGCTGGAGAAACTCAGTGGGTGCAGCAGCATCTAAGGAGCGAAGGAAATAGGCAACTTTGTGGGCCGAAACCCTTCTTCAGTCTGATGTAGGGTGGGGGTGGGGGGAGAAAATGGGGAGAAGAAAGGAAAAAGGAAGACAAGGGGCCCGAGGGCTGAAGGAAAGCTGAGAAGGGGAGGAGACAGCAAGGGCTACCGGAAATTGGTGAATTCAATGTTTATGCCGCTGGGGTGCAGGCTGCCGGCTGCCTAAGCGGAATATGAGGTGCTGTTCCTCCAATTTCCGGTGGTGCAGGCCCAGGACAGAGAGGTCAGCTTCGGAATGGGAGGGGGAAGTTGAAGTACTGAGCCTCCGGGAGATCAGGTTGGTTAATGCGGACCAAGCGGAGGTGTTCGGCGAAACGATCGCCAAGCCTACGCTTGGTCACACCGATGTAGATCAGCTGACATCTAGCGCAGTGGATGCAATAGATGAGGTTGGAGGAGATGCAGGCGAACATCTGTCGCACCTGGAACATCTGCGTGGGTCCTTGAATGGAGTTGAGGGGGGAGGTAAAGCGACAAGTGGAACACCTCTTGTGGTTGCAAGGGAAAGTGCCCTGGGAGGGGGTGGTGCGGGAGGGAAGGGAAGAATTGACCAAGGAGTTACAGAGGGAGCGGTCTTTGCGGAAAGCAGACAGGGGGGGTGATGGGAAGATGTGGCGAGTGGTGGGGTCACGTTGGAGGTGGTGAAAATGACGGAGGACTATTTTTTGTATGTGCCGGCTAGTGGGGTGAAAGGTGTGGACTAGGGGCACTCTGCCCCTTGTTACGAGTGGAGGGATGGGGAGAGAGAGCAGTGTTGCGGGGTATGGAAGAGCTCATCTATGGTAGGGGAGGGGAACCCCCGTTCCCTGAAGAATGAGGACATTTCCGATGCCCTGGTGTGGAACACCTCATCCTGGGATCAGATGCGGCGTAGACGGAGGAACTGGGAGTAGGGGATGGAGTCCTTACAGAAATCAGGATGGGAAGAAGAGTAGTCTAGATAGCCATGGGAGCCATATGTTCCCTCACATACAACAAATAGTCCTCCGTCATTTTCGCCACCTCCAACTTGACCACTGGCCACATCCTCCCATCTCCCCCCCCCCCCCCACCTGCTTTCCGCAAAGACCGCTCCTCTTCCTTTTTCCTTTCTTCTCCTCATCCCCCCCCCCACCCTACATCAGTCTGAAGAAGGGTTTCCGCCCAAAAACGTTGCCTATTTCCTTCTCTCCTTAGATGCTGCTGCACCCACTGAGTTTCTCCAGCACTTTTGATCTTCACATGAGATCTCACCAGAGCTTCGCACAACTGTTGTTTAACTCTCCACAATCTTAGTCAGCAGTCTTGTTTTTTGGCATCATGCTAAATTGTAGCTGAAACCTGAAGGCAGCTTGCTGGTTTACAGATTCAATATGATGAGAATAACAGTCTTGTTCACCGTGAGCGGTAAACACATTGTAACCATAAGTTCCCAATCTACATTCATCATTTTCAAGAGTAGCCCAAGCAGCAACTTTGTCAACCACTTATAATCAATTAAACAGAGAAACATGATTGTATTCATGAAGGTTGCACAATATTGCACTCATGAACGTGACTTTGAAACACATGACAAACCTGGTGGTCCATTCCAGCTGAATGCATGTTTAATGACCTGATAATTTAATAAGTGCTGAACAATCACCTGCAACTATTACAAACATGAAATATAATTCATATTGGTTTTAGTATTGTTGGAATATCAAGGAATGTAAATTATGAATTATCTATTTTAAAAAAATCTAAAACTCATCAATTTTGCCCTTAATTTGTTTTTCTCTGTTCACGGTTTGGCAATTAAATATTTGATATTTTTATTGACAACATTCACTCAAGCAGTGAATTGGAACTGGAGCTTCATTGCATTAGTCTTTGACAGCAAGATTCAATTGAACAGCAAAATTACTGCAACCTCCCAATAATAGCATTAAAGAGAACACACTCAGTATTGGATAGAAACAGGAGTGTTCTTTTCAAAATGTGTAGATTGGAAATGCAGATGCTGGTTTAAACTGAAGATAGACACCAAAAGCTGGAGTAACTCAGCGGGGAGGCAGCATCTCTGGAGAGAAGAAATGGGTGACGTTTCGGGTCGGGACACTTTATCACTCTGAAGAAGGTTCTTGACCCAAAACATCATCCATTCCTTCTATTCAGAGATGCTGCCTGTTCCGCTGAGTTACTCCAGCTTCTTGTATCTATTTTTGGTATAAACCAGCATCTGCAGTTCCTTCCTACACACTACATTTGCACACCTGTTGTGCTTCTGCAAGTAAGCATTTCATTGTTGTGCTTCAGAACATATACATAACTAAATGTCTCATCTAGACTACTTCCTGTCTGCGCTGTATATTGATTTTAGTAAAGAAGCTACTCTATATCTCTATGATTTTTGGCCATCTTACAGTCCTCCTCTGCTGAGGCAACCCTGAGGATCTTTCCCATCGATGAAAAAAAAAGTTATGAGTGTTTAAAAAATCTTGAGATTAGCTGATTGGTCCTCTTGCCTGTCAATCACCATGATTAAGGTAACGCCCCTTCGGGGGGGCAGGACTATAAAACCCTGGATGCCTAGACGTGAGTCAGTCACTCTGGAAAATCGCGAGGGAGAGGCCACAACTGTGATTCTAAGCTATGAATCAACTGAACTGGGAGTCTGCAATGTACTTGCAATAAATAATTTGTTTACCCTTATTGACAATACCATGAGTTGTTTGGCCTGCCCTGTGCTTTAAACTACAATGCAAAATGGAAATGAAATGACAATGCCATGAGTTGTTTGTCCTGCCCTGTGCTTGAGACCGCAATGCAAAATGGAAATGAAATGAAAATGCCATGAGTTGTTTTTAATGATATCTATTTTTTTTGCTCAATTAGTTAATATTATTTTTGTTTTTCTGAACATCTTTTCCAATTTTATAGTCTTTAACTGCTGTTCAGTGTCTGAGGCATTAAAAGCCCTGGACAGTTTTGCCAGAATAAATTCATTGACAGAAGTAAGTTTTGACATGATAAATTAACGGACACACAAGAGACTGCAGATGCAGTATTCGCCAGCAAAGACAAAATTGCTGAACAAACTCAGCAGGATCGTCTGCCATCCCCTGCCTCACTCTTCCCCTCTTCATACTTGTTTATGTCCCTCCACATTTTGATGTCCTGATGCAGGGGCTCAAACTGAAATATCAACTATTCCTTTGCCACCAAAGACTGCCTGGCTTACTGAGTTCCTCCAATACTTTGTGTTTTGCTGTTGACTCTTGGACAGTTTTGACACGAGTAAAATCTCTCTTCCAGCCTTGAATCCTGTTAAGCTCATGCCCTCGACATCCTGCTCATTTCGGTTGACCCAATTTACTATTGGTGCATGCATGGTGACTTCAGTTACTGGCTGGATCTATCCCAGTATATTGTCAAATGCATTTATTCCAGACCCTAAAGTTCACAATTTTCAGTGTTAAATTCAACATTTATTATGTATTCATTCATGGGTGGAAAATAATTTTTGCTATTTTCTCACACAAAAAAAACAACTGTATATATTCAATATAGCTGTGACTTTTACTGGCCTAATGAAGACCACTTTAGTTATACAGATTTCTTAATTTATAACTATACCTTGCCATCGTCTGTGATCAAACATTCTATTATACATAAATATTCCCCATTTGTAATGGAGCACCCAAACATTGGAGAAACAGTCTCAATGTTCTGTGCAGATTTATTAGTCTCCTGTGCACTGTAAAGAATGAATCTAATACTCTCTGAATATAAAATGTAATTGAATAAACAGTTAAGAACTATTAACTACTATAATTGTATTGCATCTGATGCCCAGAAATACTGTGTACATTTGCAAAAAATATTGCTGTGCGGTTTAAATGTTACAATATAAATGTGAACAAATGCACATTTAGTGGTGTGTTTTCAATTAAATATTTCTAAAGCGAAATTGACCTATTTTAATCAGTATTCTCACTCAGCCTGAGGGTCTACTCTGCTTAAGCAGCAATCTTAACAAAGCAGTCTCATTAAAAACAAACATTCTAGTTGCCAGATCTGCAGTTTTGTATGAATATCTTTTATGAAAGTGAGAAGTAAATGCTCTGTGATTGTCCACTATAGCCTGGCAAACTCTTGCTTAGCTAACAATAATGCAACAGCTGCAGAATCTCAACTCCACTAACTTTACAATCTATGCACTCTTGATATTATGCATTTTCATTGTCTGCACCACTCAATACAGAATAAACAAAGATCTGGCCAGTACACGGTCTCCAGATATTGATGTCCAACAGAAACCAGGAGAGATACATTATGGATGGTCAAATTTAGAACATCTTCACAATATCAAACTGCAAAGCCAAACAAAAATAAATTCTTATTGCAATAGATCAGTTTGTACAGTAAACCCCTGTATGGACCATATACCATATAGGGGGTGGGGAGGGAGCATAATGTTTGTTATTGCCGATTGCCCATTAGCAAGAGAGGTATTATCATTGCATGTAGTTGAAACAAAGAACTGCAGATGATGGTGAATGCACAAAAGGACACAAAGTGCTGGAGTAATTAAACGGGTCAGGCAGCATTGCTGCAGAACATGGAGAGGTGACTTCAGGACCCGTCTTCAGGCTGATTCAGTCCGTTGAGTTACTCCAGCACTTTGTGTAATTTTACCTTAAATCTAGTTGCCTTTGCCACAGGTCTGCACCAGCGATCCTTCCTTCATGGGTTGACATGGCTGTTGCTGTGGCTCACGTTGTAGCCCTTGGCCGATAGCTCTTTCTTCAAGCATCTGCCAAGGACAGGATGCGCTTGGTCACCATGGGATTACCCCCCCTCTCACCTGTTGCTGCTTCCAAGCTGCAGTATGCCAGGAGGAGGAGGAGATGGCGAAGGAGGGGAAGGGAGTGGGGGGGGAGGGTTAGGGGAAGAGGCCGAGTGAACAGAGCGACAGGAGAAGGAGGAGGCGACTGTGGTAGAGCAGGCAAAGCGATGGAAGTGGCGGTAGCTGGTCAGAGAGGAGGGAGCTCCATGTTCACCGAGTACATTTTGTCGCTGGCAGCAGCCTGAAGAAAGATCTGTTCCCAGGGGCTACAACGTAAGCTGCAACAAGAGCTGCTTCAACTGCACCATGTGGGAAGTGAAGAAGGGGTTGGTGGTGCACCTTGCAAGTTGGGCGGGGGCACTCTAAGCAGCCTCGGAGGCGGTGTGAGACAGAAGTCAGTCCGCTATAACCAAAATCCATTATAAAGGCATCCATTAAAACAATAATTTACTCTATATGCATTCTATAATGGAACCAATTGGAAGTGAAGCAATTGGAACCAAGTTAATCAATTGTGATGAAATCTGCTGGATTTGCCAGGCTTTCACCACTCTTCTAGCTTTCTTCCCTCTCTCCCCCCCCCCCCAAAGATTCCAAACTGAAATGTCACCTATCCATGTTCTCCAGAGATCCTGCCTGACCCAATGTGTTCCTCCAGCACTGTGTCTTTTTGTTTGTACATCAGCATCTGTAGTTCCTTAATTCTACAAATAAGAGTTGATCTTAGCATCATGTTCAGCACAGACATTGTGAGCTGTATGGCCTGACACTATGGTGCTTTGTTCTATGTTCTAAGTTACACATAGTGACGAAAGACAGAGATGATGAATATCCCCCTCCATGTATAAAGATCACCTTCTTTTGGTTTAACAATGAAGTGAAGGAGGGAAGAGGTCATTAACCAGACTACCAGCGTGTTTAAAGTTTGGATCCACCAGTAAGGAAAATGCAAAAGAGAAGAATCATTCTGACAGGTATTCCTTTATCTCCACAAGACACACTGAGCCACCATATGCTCTGACCCTTATTTTGCAGTTACACGTAGTACCTTGAACTATAATTGTTGACACTTAGGAACTGAATAGAGTGTTTAAAAATCTCAATAACACAATTCAGATCATTATTCCTGCTCAATGATATTGCTCATTCGCCTAAGTGCAGGGGCAAATTAAATTTGGTCCTTCAGCTTTTATTCAAAATATGCTATCAGAGCTCTGCAGCTTGCTAGAAGGCTCAATGATAAAAAAAAATATCACAAGGTGTTTTACTTCTTGTCTAGGCAGGTCTAATTTTGTGTAGCTACGGAATTGATGTTAAGTGTCCAAAAATGGAAAAAAAACAGCACCTCATTCCCCCTTCATTTAAGAGATTCCAACATAAATAGTTGAAGACAAAATTCCTTTTCATTAAATGCTCAGTCCATGAAGGGTGTTTAAACTTATTGATACCAATGCACTCTATTTGAAACTATGCTTTAAAGTACTTCAATGATTTTTTAAGGGGCAATAGTGGTATTATCACATCTAGCTTCAATTTCTAATACAAGCGGAGATATCCGCAAACATCCCTTTTGTTCCTTCAAAATGTTGCTAATGTTCCACACATTTCACGTACCGCCCCTGTGTGAATCCTGGCTAAAACAGAGCAGTAATAGCACCAAAATTTAGTAAAGGACTTGTGTATTGTTAGGTCATTGTGATCAAGTCTGATGTGCTCTGCAGAAATAAGACAAGCTTCTGAATGGTGCCAGTAAGTCTAGGACTCAGATCAGTGTTGCAGATAAGAGTACCTCTTCAATTGACAGAATGAATGTGGTTTGTTTGAATTCCAGGATAAATGTTGCATTATTCAAGTTAAGTTAGCTTCTTCCAGAAGCATCACCTGAAACAATGTATGGGGGGTTCTGTTATTGGTTTGGGGAACTGTCAATAATGTACTGATGTAATTAATATGCTTGATTGGATTGTAAGGGCCCATCCCTATTTAGTTCGGCCCCTCAAGGTTCGGGGACCTATAAAAGGTAGCCCCAACTAGGTCTTTTGTCGATCTTCTGGAAGAGCGCGTGGGACTGTGTGACCTTTAGGAGTGTTTCTGCTTCCATAAGGCTGAAGGGCTTGGCCAGGCAGATACAAGGATTGGACCTGCAGTGGTTTAGGTATCGTATAGGGTAATTTATCATGCAATCCAAAAATAATGTTTAGTTCTTCCAGTGCTTGACTCAGTGGTTTTTTGACTGAACTAGACTGGGAGGGAGGATGGAGGAGGGGGGGGGGGGGGGGGGGGGTAAGCTTCAGAAGAGCGTATTTACACCTGCATTATTAATTTCAGTCTCTGGAGAAATGAAGTCCACATCTTCTGACACTTCATCCCTAATTGTCTCTCTCCATAGATGATCTGCTAATTATTCAGTCACATGCTTCTTCTATGGACTGCATCAGCATTGTTTCCTTTAATTGGACTCATCTCCGTGCAACGGCTAACTATATTTCTCTCTCTCTCTCATGCAAAAAATATTTTTGAGGAGGATGTGGATTCCGATTTACTGCAACACATTTGTTTACATGATGGGGATAAGTTTATTAGGCAGACTAAATTCAATTGCCGAACATTTGATTCTGCAATGTTATGCAACTGAAAACTGATTTTGCCTGGGATGACAAATAATAGAATCACATCCAGTCTGCTTTGTGCTGGTCTGGAAACTTGACTGTCTGGGCAGCTCTCAAGGTGAATCACCCTGATTTCTGCATCAGCCACTTATGAAGAACAACATTCTGCATGTAATAGTGTGGCATTGCAATGGAAATTCTAACAAATGACCATTGTTGGGCACTCTAAGGGCAAAAGGATTTTACTATCACAGGATTGGGACTATGTTTAAATTAAGTCCCTTTACTTTGATTTTTTAGGTCCTGTAACCATGTAAATGGTCAGGTATCAAACACCTCACTATCCCAAGCTCCCACACTATCTTCTGAGAGCCAGCCAATAGCCCCCTTATTGATCTCCAATGTCTCATAGTCCTGAATTCTCCCTGTTCTCCCAACACCATAACATCCTGAATCTCCGAGCCCCAAATGCTGGCATCTTGATTTCCCCTCTTAAGATTCCACAATTCGCACCCAGTTCTCGTCACCAAGAGTCAGAATCCCAACCATAAATCCTGATATGTAGGAAAGAACTGAAGATGCTGGTTTAAATCGAAGGTAGACACAAAATGCTGGAGTAACTCAGCAGGACAGTCAGCAACTCTGGAATGGGTGATGTTTCCAGTCAAGACCATTGATACTTGACCATATATCTGACCCTCATCCAGGCATGAGGGTGGATTCTTTGTCTGAGCCTTCTTGCCTCCACCCCAACCTCCGCTCAACCCACCCCATCTCATGGCTCCTAGCCATCTGTACGCACAGCAGATAGCCCAGGGAACTGAATTACTTTCACTTTGTCATAAAACGGTTCCATCAACCAGCAATCAGTCAATCACAATTGTTAGCTCCCATACAGGTTGAAAAGTCAACATGATATTTCAAGTATTAAATATCAATAGATTTTATTTCAGAAAACAATGCGCATCAATTTAAAATTATGTTGATGTATATTATTAATACTCAGCTTTAGAAATGTTAGCTGGGATAACAAAGCAGCATATTTATCATAATTTTGATAATGTAACAGTTGACATTCAATGTTAATCAGTTCAATGCAATGAGTGTTGTTGAGAGCAATGGAGTCTCCTTTTGAACATCAGAGAAGAGATATTTCTCTTTGAAATGAATTAAAATAAATTAAACAGCTTGCGAGCATACTGTGCATACTCCAATAGTTCAATAAAGAATCGAAATGCTATTTCTCCTCCACACTCCATGATATTCTGACCCAGGCCGTGTAGAAATGTCTGGAATTATATTCTTAGAAATTCGATCAATAATGCTGTTTTTTTTGGCATTTGACAATTTTAAATGGATTATTTTGAGCATGAAACTCAACAACAAGGATGTAGTGAAAGGTTTTCTCACCATCTGAGAGGGTATTGTCAAATTACTGTCCACTGTGATTCCCAACAATGCTATTGCAATTTCCAGATCAGTCCCGACACGTGGACTTGAACCTGAAGACTGGAAATGATGGGAAGCTGCATTAAGTAGACCTTATGAAACATTGCCCCACTCACCGTGGGAATTAAATGAAACATCTCCATGTTTGAAGATGACACAAGGCTGGGTGGCAGTATGAGTTGCGAGGATTATGCTATGAGGCTGCAGGGTGACTTGAATAGGTTGGGTGAGTGAGCAGATGCATGGCAGATGCAGTATAATGTGGATAAATGTGAGGTTATCCACTTTGGTGGTAAGAACAGCAAATTATTATTTGAATGGTGTCAGATTAGGAGAAGGGGAGGTGCAATGAGACCTTGGTGTGCGTGTACATCAGTCACTGAAAGTAAACATGCAGATACAGCAGGCAGTGAAGAAAGTTAAAGGCATATTGGCCTTCATTGCGGGGGGATTTGAGTTTCGGAGCAAGGAGGTCCTACTGCAGTTGTACAGGACCCTGGTGAGACCGCACCTGGAGCATTGTGCGCAATTTTGGTCTCCTAATTTGAGGAAGGACATTCTTGCTATTTAGGGTGTGCAGCGTAGGTTCACCAGGTTAATTCCCGGGATGGCGGGACTGACATATGATGAAAGAATGAGTTGACTGGGCTTGTATACACTGGAATTTGGAAGGATGAGAAGGGGTATTTTGAAACATATAACATTCTTAACGGATTGGACAGGCTAGATGCAGGAAAAAAGTTACCGATGTTGGTGGAGTCCAGAACCAGGGGTCACAGTTTAAGAATAAGGGGTAGGCCATTTAGGACTGAGATGAGGAAAAACCTTTTCACCCAGCGTTGTGAATCTGTGAAATTCTCTGCCAATCATGGCAGTGGAGGCCAATTCACTGGATGTTTTCAAGAGAGAGTTAGATTTAGCTCTCAGGGCTAAAGGAATCAAGGAATATGGGGGAAAAAGCAGGAATGAGGTATTGATTTTAGATGATCAGCCATGATCATATTGAATGACAGTGCTGGCTCCAAGGGCTGAATGGGATACTCCTGCACCTATGTTTCTATGTTTCTATCATGCTGCCTGCTGCAGCTGACCTATCCACATCCATCGTTCTGAAAAATATCAGGCTATTTCCAGCAGGCGTTCTCTGCTACTTGTTTCTACACAAAACAATGTTCATTTTGGAAAGGCTTGGGGTCTTTGGTAATGCATTTATGACAATGAGGCTTGCTCAAAGCCGAGACCGTGATCTAAATGTTGATTTGAATAAGTTCAACGGTGCCTGAACACACCGAAACATAATCACATAATTAAAAGCACTGTAATTAACACAACCAACAACATATATTCTATTTAGAAATGGTCACATGTTTCTTTACATGAATCTTGAATAAGTCAACATTAAACCAATTAATGCAGCCTATCCAGACACGGGTCTCTACCCGAAACGTTGACCATTCCTACGTCCCCACAGATGCTGCCTAACCCACTGAGTTCATCTAGATGCTCTTTCTTTTAACATAACATCTGCAGTCTGTTGCATCTCCATTAAACTTACTTAAATTGGGTTAATGAAAAGACCCTTATACTTCCTCAGACTTGGCAATCTGCAAGAACAATCAAGCGAATTAGCAGGCACAGCCACATTTCTTTTTTTATCCTTGAGAACCAGAGATATGAAAGAAAGAATAACTGCCTTTCTCCTTCACGTTGTAGAGATGAAAGCATTGTCTGTAGCAGCACAGCCAACACATGAATAATTTAGAGTTTGGGTGCATATTTTTGAAACATTAAGTTTAACGTCTAGGCTAAAGGCTATGCTAATTGTGAGCAAAAGTTAACAAATTAAATCTTAACTTTACAATCAGACACAATAAAATTAGGAAAACATCAAGACACCAGGAACTGCAGATGCTGGTTTACAAAAAAAAGACACAAAATGCTGGAATAACTCAATGGGTCAGACAGCATCTCAGGAGAACATGGACAGGCGACATTTTTGGAAAGATCGACCCGAAACGTCGCCTATCCATGTTCAGCTGAGTTACTTCAGCACTCTCTCTCCTTTTCTAGGAAAACATGACTGGGGTTCAGCTGAAAATAAAGCAATGTGTTTAACACTATTGACGTACTTCCAAACTGAGCTAATGTGATTTGGTGTGAATTGGTACTGAATCCTGTTGATGCTGACTCGGGTGACTTCAACTAAGTTCCATCTTCAGATCACCAACATTAAGTCCATGGCTGACGTGGACATTTCATGAAGGTCAGAAAGATGACTCATGCCCAGAAGAGTCAGACAGAATTTCTGAAGCAATGGGAAATTACATTAAAATGATTGT
The DNA here is from genome assembly GCA_963514005.1 of Raja brachyura. The sequence continues at coordinate 19,112,516 of OY740806.1, read as the reverse complement.
TATTCTTTTGGGCTTGCTAGTGGGCTAAAATGGAACACGGGTATTTATTCGATTGATGCAAGGACTAGGTTGAACTTAAAATAAGTGAATTCAGATGCTTGATTTAAAAGAAAACAATTAGTGCCATAGAACACCATAGGTGTTCCCAGACACATCCTTTCTGAGTTACTCCAGAACTTTGTGTTCTTTTCCAGAGACCTTGTTACATTGTTAAAGTACTAACGTCTGTTGTTTTTTTCACCTTCATGTTGGTCAGGTTCAAGGCAGCATGCTGTATGAAAGTTAATGTCGTAAGACCAGAATTAGGCCAATCGGCCCATCGAGTCTACTCCATCAATCAATCAATCATGGCTGATCTATCTTTCCCTTCCAACTCCATTCTCCAGCCTTCTCCCCATAACCTTTGACACCCGTCAATCACCGCTTTAAAGAGGCATTTAAATGTGCACAAAGTATCACAGAGGAGGTCTACTGATCATCAGGAGTCGGTCTCCCACAGTAACACAGAGGAGAAGCGGCGAAGAAAGGACTCTGTTTTTTTTTAAACATACAAAAAAGACTGCTCTGGTTAAGATGGCGAATTTTCCTCGAGGCGTTGTCTAGACATTATATCTTTGGAATGTTAACTCAATGTCGAATTTTATGTTTCACCTCAACGAAGGATTGGAAAAGAAGAAAAACTGTGGTGGGGAAAACAACAAAAAAAAACGGAATTTGAGAATATGGAAAAATATTATCAATGGACTTATATAGAAATTTATGATTTAAGAAACACACAATTACATACCAACATAAAATATAACTAATAAAATTGTGTAATATTAAGGCACAGCGTAACAATGGCTGATGTTTATTTCATGATGTTAATTACTTGCTAAATATAAGAATAACAAGTTAAATATGATTGATAAGTAATAATAATATACTAACAAATATTATGGATATAGTAGATTGTCTAAATTGTGCGTAATGAGGGGGGGGAGGGGACTCAGATACTTGGAAGTTATCCAAGGGTCTGAATCTGGTTAACCCCTTGGAACCTGCTGTTGGCTGATTTAATTGTAATAGTTCTTGTCATATCGGTAGATATGGATATATAACTAACATAATTACTGTTATGTCTAAGTATATACTTAATGTTGGAAACTCTTTTTTATTCTGTTTTTCCTCGCTGAAGATACATTCCAATAGATAGATTAGAAATGTGTTTTATTTTATATATATTTTTTTTAACTTTGTATCGCTCTCACTTCCAATTAATAATAATTGGCAAGCGGGCAGAGCGAAACATATAAAAACACCTACGGAAGTCAACAAGAATTTTTCTACCACCTGTTGGTGGTTTGTTTTTAATTATAATATCTTTATTTTTGGATATTATACCATCACTTTTTGTTTGTTAATTATCTTTTCACGACTTTACACTTTCTGGTCTTTTTCAAGGTCTATTCTGAAGGGGAGATGCCAACAAAACTTAACAGCTGGGGATGACCATCCTTCACCGAGAGTTCGGAGGTTCTTGGTTGCACCAAATGAAGTAAAGGTATTAACATGATCCATAATGCAAGACGATAAACAAAAGAAAACTGGAGGAATCACGTTCTGTAGCTGGAATATAAGGGGCGCTAATGAACCAATTAAAAGGGGTAAGATCTTTGCCCAATTAAAAGCTCTCAACAGTGACATCATTTTATTACAAGAAACCCATCTGAAACATCAAACACAGATAAGACTGAAGGCAAATTGGATTGGGCAAACATATTGCTCTTCATTTACTTCTAAATCCAGAGGCATGGATATTATCATTCGTAAAGGTATACCATTTCAATTAAAAAATACCATAGCAGATAAAGAGGGGAGGTCCGTCATAGTCATGGGAGAAATTCATTCTACTCCACTTACTTTGATAAATATTTATGCTCCTAATTTTGACAACCCCCAATTCTTTAGTAAAATTCTGGATACAATTTCAGAACTTAACTATCAAAATGTGATAATAGGGGGAGATTTGAATTGTGTTTTAGATCCATATCTGGATAAATCAGCAAACCAAAAAAGGATTAACATAAAATCTAAAACTAGTGAACTCCTAAATACATACATGAAAAATACCAACATAACAGATGTATGGAGGATCGCTAACCCAGTAGGTAGGGAATATTCATTTTATTCAACGGTACATATTCACATATTGATTATTTCTTAGTGGACACAAAATTAATTCCATACACATATAATTCTAAATATCATAATAGTATTATTTCTGATCATTCCCCGTTAACGTTTTCTTTAAAATTAGAAGGAATGCCTGATAAAAAATTGTTCTGGAGGTTTAACCCCCAAATCTTAAACAACTCACAAGGTTGCACATATTTAAAAGAACAGATAATATTCTTCTTTGAGACAAATGATACACCAGACACTTCACCTTCCTTATTATGGGTAAGGCATTTATTAGAGGAACTATAATTTCATATCAAGCTTTCCAAAATAAAAAGCATAACACTGAACAATTGCAGTTAGAACAAGAAATTAGACAATTAGATTTAGAAAATGCCAAAGAACCAACTATAGATAAACATAATAAGATAACAATACTAAAATATAAATTAAATAAAATTTTATCGGCCAGAATAATAACATTATTTCAAATTACAAAACAAGAATATTTCGAATTTGATGATAAACCACGTAAACTCTTAGCACGCCAACTGAAAAAACGGGAAACAGAAAATACAATTATTAAAATTAAATCAGACAAAGGGGAATTACTAACACTACCTAAAGATATTAATAAAAGATTTGCTCAATTTTATCAAAATTTATATACATCGAAAACCTCTGCAAATAATACTCAAATTACAAATTTCTTAGACAATTGTAATCTTCCAAAATTAAATATGGTGGAACAAGAGGGATTAGGAGCTCAGATTACACTTCAGGAAATAGAAGAAACAATATATTTGTTGAAGAATGGCAAAACGCCAGGACCAGATGGCTTTAGTAATAAATTCTATAAAAGATTCTACGAGATAATTTCTCCACGCCTGCAAGATTTATATATACACGCTTTTAATGAAAATAAACTACCAGAAACACTAACTGAGTCAACTATTACACTTATACCAAAAAAGGATAAAGATCTAGAAGACCCAGGCTCATATAAAGCCATAGCACTCCTAAATACAGATCAAAAAATATTAGCGAAGACCCTAGCGAGAAGATTGAGTAAATATGTAAGCAAACTAATAAACCCGGACCAAACAGGGTTTATACTAAAGAGATACTCATTTAACAATTTGAGACGGCTGTTTAATATAATGTACTCACATAATACTGAAGAAGACCTAGCAATTATTTCATTGGATGCAGAAAAAGCTTTTGATCAAGTAGAATGGCAATATTTATTCAAAGTATTGCAAAAATGTAACATGGGAGATAACTTTATCTCATGGGTAAAATTATTATACGATGAGCCGATGGCTAGAATACTGACTAATAATATATTATCCCTGAAATTCCAATTATCAAGGGGCAATAAGCAGGGGTGCGCACTATCGCCCCTGCTATTTGCACTAGTGATAGAGCCTTTAGCAGAAAGTAGAAGTCATCCGAATATTCATGGATATAATACCAAACACTCAAATAATAAAATCTCATTATATGCAGACGACATAGTATTATATATTACAAATTAGCATACCAAATATACTAAATTTAGTATATTTAGTAAATGGTTCTTTTTCAGGATATAAAATAAACTGGAACAAAAGCGAAATTATGACGATAAAACCTCAAGATTCTTTAAAAACCTAGATTCTGATATTATAAACTTCATATGGGATTATAAATCACACAGAATTCAAAGAAAACACTTGTGTTAATCCAAAGAATCAGGGGGACTGACACTCCCTAACTTATTGTATTACTATTGGGCAGTGAATATTAAAAATCTAATCTACTGGTTGGACAGTTCTGCCCAACAGGTACATTAGATAAGAATGGAGAAAGAGGATTGTTCCCCTTATAATATAGGAGCGATCCTTCTTTCCCAAATGAAACTGAACAATATAATATATAAGAAGAATCCGATTATTCACAGTATAATACGAATTTGGGAACAAATAAAATTTAAAATCAAGAAAATTATCGTTTCTTTCTCCAATAGCTAATAATCCCTCATTCAAACCATCTATTATTGACAAAACGTTTAATCAATGGGAAAGAATAGGAATTAAAATGATGGGAGATATGTATGAAATGGGAAAGCTTTTATCATTCCAACAATTACAACTAAAATATAATTTGAAAAGTAATCAATACTTCAAATATCTTCAAATTCAAGATCATTTGAAAAACATATACAAGGATATCAAACTCTAACCCCAGATTTATTAGGGGAAGGAATCAATAGAAAGGCAGAATCAAGCAATTTAATATCTTACTTATATAATATAATTCTAAATATAGAAACACCAACGACAGAGGCAATTAGAAGGGACTGGGAACAAGAGTTATTGATAAAAATTCCGAACGATAGATGGGAAAAAAATCTATTATATGTAAATAAATGTTCAATTAATGTAAGACATAACCTAATTCAATTTAAAATTTTACATAGATTATATTATTCAAAAACTAGACTGAATAAAATATTTTCAAATGTTTCCCCCATTTGTGACAAATGTCTGACTCAAAATGCCATTATAGCACATTCCTTTGTCTCTTGTACAAAACTGCATACATTTTGGAATGAAATTTGTGGAATTTTTACAAAAATATTTAACATAAAATTGAACCCCAATACAGAACTGATTATCTTTGGATCAATGGAAGAGGGAAGTAAACTAACTATATTCCAAGAAGCTTTTCTTAATTACGGTTTAATAACAGCAAAAAAACTTATACTCAAATTTTTGAAAAACGCAACCACGCCAACATTCAAAATGTGGATTTCAAATATGTCAGAAATGCTTCATCTTGAAGAAATGAGATTCCTCCTACTAGGCAAAGTAGACCAATTCTTAAAAACTTGGTCTCCTTTTATCAACTTTTTACATGCAAATGGTGCAACATAACATAACCTTAGAAATTAAATGGTTTCGAATCGGGTGACGGATGGGCAAAAATACGAAATAGGTAGATCTCTCCTAATCTCTCTTTTCTCTACTTTCTCCTTTTCTTTCAATCTTTTTAGCTTCTCATCTCTGTCCTTTATTTCTTTTGCTATCTGTTTCTACTCGCTTGTCTATCCATTCCGACACTCTTTATTTCTTTTCTCTCTCACTGTTCTTTTATTATTAAATTAAAAATACGAAGTTGTACAAGAATGGAAATATGTATTTATGTATTAGGTACTCAAGTACCACGCTATTGTACTTCTAACAAAAATAAACAACAACAAAAAATTCAAAAAAATACAACAAAAAAAATCACCGCTTTAATAATACTCAATGACTTGGCTTCCACAGATTAATCATCCTCTGACTAAAGACATTCCTCATCTCATTTTGAAAGGCATGTCCTTTTATTCTGAGTTTGTGGCCTCTGGTCCTAGAACCTCCCACCCGTGGAAATATATTCTCCACATCCACTCTATCCAGACCTTTCACTATTCGTTAAGTGTTAATGAGGTCCCTCCTCATCCTTCTAAACTCCAGCGGGTACAGGCCCAGAGACGTCAAACGCACATCACATGTTAATCCAGTCATCCCCAGTCATCCCCAGAATCATTCTCGTAAACCTCCTCTGGACCCTTTCCAACAGCACCACATCCCTCCTCAGATATGGTGCATAAAACTGCTCACATTATTTTAAAATGCAGTCTGACCAGTGCCTTATAAAGCCTGACTTTTTAGGATGGTTGGCATGTTTTAATGCCACAGTCTTTGTTAATGCAAGCATTTTCAACAATAAACACTCCCATATAATTTCCTTCAATTATTTATTCTGCTGTTTTATTTTGTTTCATTTATAACAAAATATAAAATTCAGAGAGATGCTGACAAGTCACTTTGAAAATTCTTTGTCAGAATCCTTTAGTCATGCAATAAAGATTGGAACAATTATTTATTGTTTCTCCATGCCCTTAGGTGTCCATCAATAGCTCGATGAGAGACAAAAACTGCTCTCGTCTCTGCTCAGCATTGGCTATTTTTACCCTGTGAACACTCCACCATTTTGTGACAACACACATTTTGTTCACAGTAGAAATGGCATCCAGGTTAAGAACTTCACGCAAATTGTTGACATTGGATCAAGGACACAGACTTTAATCTCGTGATATAGATTTTAAAATATTTTCTGCTACTGTCAGGTCTTTGCAAACTAAACGCACTCACAATTTTCCTGTGGTCAGAATATTATCCGCATAAGTCCACAACATTTTCAATCATTTGTTAGCAGCGGAACGCCAATAAACAGACTAGACCAAAGGTTGCCGACTTATAAATCAAAACACTTAAAGTAACACATTTAAGCAGAATTCCCTTTGCAATATCCACAATATTTTACAAAGGTTCCCGACTTATAAATCAAAACACTTAAAGTAACACTTTGAAGCAGAATTCCCTTTGCAATATCCACAATATTTTAGCTATTTTTTAAAAAGTCTTTTGAAAGAGGCGAGAACAACAATCATTTTAGTTATGTTTGATAGAATATTCTTTTCCTTCAGTTCTCCAACACCATACATTATTGATACTTATTGTTTTTTTTAATGTTTTGTATTCTCCAGCATCTAAAATAAGCTTTTGCATTTTAGTCAAAGTTAACGATGATGCAAAACACACAATGCTGGAGGAACCCTCAGATCAAGCAGCATCTGTGGAAGAAATATATCTCCCTGATGCGGCCAAACCTGTAGAGTTCCTATAGCACCTAGTTTTGCTTAAGATTGCAACATCTAACTTGAGGATGGTCTTGATACCTACTGACAACATCAGCACTCACAAATGGCATGGTCTTTGACCGAGTCCCACACACTGGTCTTTCCTTTATCATGGACCTTTATACTGTGGACAGCTCAATTGTAATCTTGTATTGTCTTTCCGCTGGCTGGTTAGCTTACAACAAAAGCTCTTCACTGTACCTCGGTATACGTGACAGCAAATAAATTCATGGGTAGCTTAAAACTCAACCAATCCAAGAGAAAGTAACAGGCAGAGTCTAAAATAGGCTCATTGGAGGAAGGAAAATAAGATTGGCCGATTATAGTTTTACTGGCTGGAAGGGTGTGTACTATGGGTCCTTTCCTTTTATATGGTATCAATAGTTAGACAGTTTGCAGTCAGAATCAAAATTGGCTACATGAGTAACTATACAGAATGTTGTAGGCTGCAGTAAGAAATGAATGGTCCACTTTTAGTTCAGTTTAGTTTAGTTTAGAGATACAGTGCGGAAACAGGCCCTTCGGCCTACCGAGTCCGCCCTGACCAGTGATCCCTGCACATTAACAGTATTCTACACCCACTATGGACAATTTACACCTATACCAAGCCAATTAACCTACAACCCTGTATGTCTTTGGAGTGTGGGAGGAAACCGAAGAAACCGAAGATCTCAGAGAAAACCCATGCAGGTCACAGGGAGAAGGTACAAATTCCGTGCAAATAGTACCCGTAGTCAGGATCGAACCTGGGTCTCTGGCGCTGCAAGCGTTGTAAGGCAGCAACACTACCGCTGCGCCACCATGCTGCCACAGTTGTACATACAAAAGTATTAGCAAGTGGAATTTAATCCAGAGGCATGGAAAAAGATGGTTTTGGAAAGCCAAAGATGGCTGTGGATGCCAAGTCATTAGGTATTTTAAAAATGGAGATTGACAGGTTCTTGATGAAGGGTGTCGGGACATATTGTACGCTCCATTCTGAAACAAATCTTAATTCAGAAGTAATGCAATGGTTTTGCGCAGGGTTATTTACCCATGAAGATTAATTTTTATTTTTCAAACAATACATTTCCAATGGAAATGAGAGAAACGCTCACAGGTTTAAGCTGCAAGTGCAGTGATGCAGACGTCTTGTTAATCCTACAAGTTAAATCTGGGTAAAAATGGGGGATAGAGGAAAGGATTTCTTACTGATTGCCCTCAGAAAAATAATAGAGTTCTTTAGTTCTTAATATAACACAAGCTCCGTGATGTTTGCACATAGTACTCCCAAGTTTTTGACCTAAAATAAAAATGCATCAAAGGCTATGGGAATAAGGCAGGAGAATGGGGGTGAGGGGCAAACACGTCAGCCATGAACAAATTGCATATCAGACTCGATGGGCCAAATGGACTGACTGTTTCTATGTCTTATGGTCTTATTAGTCTCCCATTTCAGGCTGAGGAGCTTCCCATACTCTCCATCGACCCAATGAAAAACCATGAAACTCAATCATTTTAAGAAGATGCAGAGAAAAATTGGTCCTTATTTTCACAAGAAATCCTTATACAAGGTAAGGATTGTCCTGCTAAAAAGGTGCTTGCAATTGTATGAGACGAAGGCCTGTTAACGAAACAGCTGAATCGTTGATATTTGGCCGAGTCTCATCACATCATGCATGTTTCCGAAATGTATGGCATTCTCAAACATACATATATTATACAAACTAAAGAAGAAATTCCAAATGAGTTAAAATAGGTATTGACTAAGAAAGCAAAAATCAGATAAACCATTAAAAAAACCCAAATATAAAATAAAAAGTACAGGATTTAAAGTACTACCAAGGTTCTCTATTGAAATTGATGTGAAACAAACTAGCATTCGATGCCACATGGATTTACCATGAAAATTGGTATCTCCGCAACCATGTGCTCTCTCACTGGGTCCCATGAGGAATCCAACATCAGATTTCAGTCATAAACAATAACCTGAACAACTGGCACCAATGTTGTATTGTCTCGATTTATATCGTCACAATCAGTTACAGGGTCATGCTCCATATCCTGCTGCAAAACGGGCAATTAAGTTTGTGATTGAAACAGTTAATTCTGGTTACATATCATCTGAGCAAAAACTTATATGAGGTTTTACTTAATGAGGTAAAATCTCTGGGTTAGCACAGTGGTAGAGTTGCTGCCTTACAGCGCCAGAGACCCAGGTTCAAGCCGTAGCATGGGTGCAATCTGTACGGTGTTTGCATGTTCTGCGTGTGATCACGTGGGTATTCCCTGGGTGCTCGGGTTTCCTCCCACACTCCAAAGACGTACAGGTTTGTAGGTTAATTGGTCATTGTAAATTGTCCCTAGTGGGATAGATCACATGTATGGGGTAATCACTGGTCGGCAAGGACTCAGTGGGCTGAAGGGTCTGTTTTCACACATCATCTCTAAAGTCTAAAGAATTTTGTGTGAAACTTTTTATAAGCTTCATCATGCAAAGCTGGGTTATTATCCTGGCATATTCAGCTGCAGAACAAAATTCACTTGTCCATTACTAGATTCTTGATTTCACTCATAGTTTTCTGTGCAATCCCCTTATTGTCTTTTGCTTGGAAAAGATGTAGGCATCAAGCCCAAAACAGCAGCTTCTTGTTTGCCATATAAAATCTGATTGCATTAGCATTCATTAAATTGTAGTTGCAAAGTGTAATGAAATAGAGTGGGCAATAGCATAACTGTCGCTACCTCAAAAAGGCTGGCAGCATCATCGAGGACCCACACCATCCTGGCCACACACTCATCTCCCCGCTACCTTCAGGTAGAAGGTCCAGGAGCCAGTGGACTGCAACGTCCAGGTTCAGAAACAGCTTGTTCCCCACAGCCATCAGGCTATTGAACTCAACTCAAAACTCTGAGCATAAATAGCCCATTATCTGTTTATTTGCACTTTATCTGTTTTATTTATTCATGTGTGTTTATATTTATACAATGGTATATGGACACACTGATCTGTTCTGTATTCATGCCTTCTATATTCTGTTGTGCTGAAGCAAAGCAAGAATTTCATTGTCCTATCTGGGACACATGACAATAAACTCTCTTGAATCTTGAATTTCCTGAAACAGCAAACTTTTAATAAATCAGGATTCTCAATGTGTATTCTACTCAAAAGAACCTGAATCTGCATCTGCAGAAACTCCATTACTACCTTCTAAAGGCTTTACCAATGTGATGTGAAGGCCCTATGGAGTTTGAGATCTTCAATTGCAATGTTCACAGAACATTGCTGTCCCATTTTTCATTTATCTCCCCTCTCGATTGATTTCTCTTGCAGCTGCCCAAGAAGAACAGTACCTGCAGGAGACATGTTTTTTGTGCAAGGAAAACATGGAGAACCTGTAAGGCTGATCTAAAGACATGAATGAAGACTCTGACAGGCTGCGCTTTGGAGAAACATAAACATTGCAGCACAGTGTTACATAAGCCACAGTGGTACGGGGGCGGCATGATGGTGCAGCAGGAGAGTTGCTGCCTGACTGCGACAGCGACCCAGATTCTCTGTCTGTTCTGTGCTGGGTTTGTCTGTTCTCCATGGCAGTGTTGTTTTCCCTGAGTGCTCCAGTTTCCTCCCACACTCCAAAGCCAAAGAGGATAATTGGCTTCAGTAAAGGTTGTACATTGTCCCTAATGTGGAGGATAGTGTTAATGTGTACGGGGATTGCTAGTCGACACTGACCCGATGGGCCGAAGGGCCTGTTTCCGCGCTGTATCTCGACAGATAAACAAAAGGAAAAAAAGCAGCAGACCCACTCTGGTTGTTCCTGTGCAACAAAACAAAAGCAATGAAGTGGCTGCTCCTTAAGCATGGAGTCCGAGTGTTCTCCATCATCTAGCAGTGAAATACGAGAGGTTCGGAGATCAGAGTTAACATCCTGCAAATGATCCCGAGGCCAGAAATGTCCAAGGCATTGACCTCCAGAGAGAAAGAAGTCAAAGTGTGCATGTGAAACTGGTTTGGAGCTTGCAGATGGTCACAAATGTCAATGAGATTTTGTTCGGCACGGTGGGGCAGTGGTAGATTTGCTGCCTTCCAGCGCCAGAGACCAGGGTTCAATCCGAAAGGGTCTGTCCCATTGTACGAGATAATTCAAGAATTCTCCCGAGTTTCCCCTGATTCAAACTCAGAGAATTATGGTAATAGCCGCTCACAGGTACTCGGGGCTCTCGTGGATATTTTTCAACATGTTGAAAAATCTTAACGAGCTTACCGCGTTTCCCAAGTCCCTGCCGTTAGCATTACGAGCTGCTAAGAGATGTCCCGAGCTCTGATGTACCCGCTATGTACATTCTACGTACTTTCCACGAGTTTGATTTTTTTTTAAACTCGGGAGAGCTCTTGAATTACCTCGTACAGTGGGACAGGCCCTTAATTATGGGTGCTATCTGTATGGAAATTGTACGTTCTCCCCGTGACCTGTGTGGGATTTCTCCGAGAACTTCAGTTTCCTCCCACATTCTAAGGACGTACAGGTTTTTTGGGTGTTCGGCTTTGGGAAAATTGTAAATGGTCCCTAGTGCGTGGTGTGGGATAGTGATATTGTGCAGGGATCGCTGGTCGGAGTTTCAGCTCTGTATCTCCAAACTAAACTAAAGTAAGTGATGCAAGTTTGATTGCTGGCCTTTCATATAACATGAAAGTAGTACTGCATTGCAAAGAAAAAGGAGAGTCGCTGGAGGAGCTCGATGGGTCAGCGAGTATCTGTGGACGAAAATGGACACTTGACATTCTGGGTCAAGACCCTGATCCATTTTTTGCTCCAGGTTCCACTGTCTGCAGTCTCTTGTACCTCCATGCAACAACTTGTTTCTTTTCAGTGCAACAAAGTTGAAAGTAACCTTGGCAACTGATTTGCCCAAGACTGCAAGAAATTACAGGCAGTTGTGACCGCAGCCTTATCAATCACACATAACAGCATCACTCCAATCGCCTCCATCTACACTTTATATTACCACGGGAAAGCAGCCAACAGTCAAGGACCACACATAATCTGTCCATTTAGTCTACGCTCCTCTCCAATCGGGCAGAAGATCTAACAGCTTGAAAACACATACCATCAGATTCAAAAACACCAAATTCCCAAATATTATCAGAACCTCAAGTGCTTGCGATAACTTCCCAACCTTCCCATCTACCTCAAAGCGGCCGTTGTACTTTTTTCACTTGCAATTCCTCTGTGGCTGTAACACTATATTCTTCACTGTTTATTTTCTCTTTTGCACTCTCTAATGCCCTCCAGTGTGGTAGTTTTTGCCTGGATAGCACACAACATCATTTGTTTCACATTATTCTCTGACATTTCTGTTGCCTCCAATGTAATCCTAACACTGGTCACGTCTTTCCATCCCACCTCTTTCCACCTTCGGCAGAAACTGTTCCCACCTCAATTTTTACCGAAGCCAATTAACCTACAAACCTGTAGGTCTTTAGAACATGGGAGTCATGGGACCCAGCAGTCATAGGGAGAACGCACAAACTCTGTACCAGTGTCCATGCTCAGGATCGAACCAAGTTCTCTGGCACTGTCCGGCAGCAGTTCTACTCTACCACTGTGCCACCATAAAAAAAAACATTAACACAATTAACAAAATGACCAACTTTGCACTGAGTGTCTATTTCGATATTGACTATCAATAAGAATAGTACATACTTAGCTGATAATTTCACCAACATTTTTGAGGAAGGGTTATGGATTTGAAACATTAACTGTTTCCCTTTGTATAGACATTGCCTGACCTGCTATCTGTTTCTTGCACATTGTTTTACATTGATTTTTTTTTAAATGGGGTGTTCCCATATTTGAAAATGGAAGGATATGGTTTGGGCAGGTTAAGGTGGAGAAAGATGAAAACTGACCAAATAAACCTTCATCCATCACGAAAGAATGGATGTGCTAACAGGGCAGTTAACATCGGAAAATTATTTAAATCTGCTCCTGAATACCTACTCCAGAATCAGTAACATCAATTGGATTTCACCAAAAGTACATAAAGAATTAGCATAAAAGCTCTTTGTTGAGCAATTTGTTCCATAAAAGCTGTATCTGTTTTTGTTGAGGAGAGATTCAACCGGGTTTTAGGATAATGATTTTCAATGTCTCAAATCAGAATAATGCCACCAAATCTCTCTTATAATATCCTGGTCCAAAATAACATTTCAGTCTGAAAATTGCTGTCTTATTTATTTAATCAGATGAAGCAACACGAGTCGGAATTTTTGCTCTTTCAATGTTGTCGTAGTGCAAATGATAATTGCTTTGAATGAAACTGGACCCAGAACATTATTAAGAGCGTTTTTGTGGCATTATCCCACATTCTCGAGCAGAGCAGAAATATTCACAGCAATAAGAATGCCCATGGGAGTCCGAAACAGGGCAAGTGCTTCTTTATAAAGAGTAATTATGAGAATCATTCTGTGTGCAAAGATTTATCTTTATGACTGCTAGAACTGCTTTACATTGATTCTGAAGTGCATTTTATTGCTCCTTGTGGGCTGGCAGTGGACAGTTTGCAGTTGAGCTGTTTCTGAAAAGGATTTATTTTCATCCAGTATCTGCCATTATAGAAAGTGAACACTGGAATAGTTGGATTTCTAAGTAGTCCAATAACTTAAACTTTTTTTCCAGCTAAATAATTGTACAACATCCATTTTATTGAATTACTGAAATGGCTCGAATCGATTTGCCAACTTAACGTTTAAAGTCCAGAGATGGCCAAAGCTGAATACATTCAAGTTTAAAATGGGGGCTTAAATTAGAGATACAGCGCGGAAACAGGCCCTTCAGCCCATCGTGTCCACGGCAACCAACAATCGCCATACATTAACAACGCTCTCCTACACATACTAACAATACACACTAGAGACTATTTTACAATTTTACCAAGCCAATTAGCCTGCAAACATGTACATCTATGGAGTGTGGGAGGAAACCGGAGCACCCAGTGAAAACCCACACAGGTCATGGGGAGAACATACAAAACTCTGTACAGACAGCACTCATCATCAGGATCGAGTCTTTCATTTATGTTGCACCTTGTCACCTCTTGGCAATGTCTCCGAACATTTCATAGGCAACAATATCACATATGGACCTGATTGCTTGTGCAGGGAATGGCCAACCCTATTGTTCTACCTGGTATTTCTATAGATTTCTAGTTAATCATCCCTTGGCCTCCTCTGATCCAGGGAAAACAAAGCCAGACTATCCAGTCTCTCCTCATAACTTAAATCTAGGGTGACACAGTGGAGCACCTTGAAGAGCTGCTGCCTCACAGCACCAGAGACCAGGGTTCGATCCTGACCTCAGGTGCTGTCTGAGTGGAGTTTACATGTTCTCCCTGTGACTACACAGATTTCCTCTGGGTGCTTCAGTTTCCCCTACATCCCAAAGACACACAGGTTTGTAGGATAATTGGCCTCTGTAAATTCCCCCTAGCGTGAAGGGAATGGATAATAAAGTGGGATAACATAGAACAAGGGTGATCAATGGTCGGGCAAAGGGCCTGCTTCCATGTTCCATCTCTGAACTAGAAACTAAACTAAAATGTTCCAAGTCGGACAATATCTTGGTTGAACTTTTTTTGCACCTTCTCCAGTGCAGCCACAGCTTTCCTATAGTCTGGCCACCACAACTGTCCCATATGCTCTAGTTGTGACCAAACCAATGTTTTATGATTTAAACCAACTGTTAATTAAAAAAATAGATGAAAGACAGAATATGGGCCCAAGAAGCCCAGAGGGTAAATTTAGAAGATATTTTTTTTTTGTTGTCCGGGAAATACTTCTCCAGGCCTAGGAGGGAAGCTTTCTCCATCCACCTTGCTACTCCTAATTTTAGCAGACTTCCCCCAGATGATGACACATTTTTTCCCAGTGTTAGATTTTGCCAACTGTACGCAATCTATCCTGGTTTGAACAAAGCATTTCGTGTAGTTACATTCCCAATGTAACAGTCTGAAGAAGGGTCTCGACTGAAAACGTCACCTATTCCTTCTCCCCGAAGATGCTGCCTGACCCGTTGAGTTACTCCAGTATTTAGTGTCTATCTTTGTTTTAAAGCAGCATCTGCAGTTCCTTCGTACACACTTCCAAAATCAACTTCCACCACCACCATGTGAAACATAGAAACATAGAAAAATAGGTGCAGGAGTAGGCCATTCGGCCCTTCGAGCCTGCACCGCCATTCAATGTGATCATGGCTGATCATCCAACTCAGTATCCCGTACCTGCCTTCTCTCCATACCCCCTGATCCCTTTAGCCACAAGTGCCACATCTAACGCCCTCTTAAATATAGCCAATGAACTGGCCTCAACTACCTTCTGTGGCAGAGAATTCCAGAGACTCACCACTCTCTGTGTAAAGAATGTTTTCCTCATCTCGGTCCTAAAGGAATTCCCCCTTATCCTTAGACTGTGACCCCTTGTTCTGGACTCCCCCAACATCGGGAACAATCTTCCAGCATCTAGCTTGTCCAACCCCTTAAGAATTTTGTAAGTTTCTTTAAGATCCCCCCTCAATCTTCTAAATTCCAGCGAGTACAAGCCGAGTCTATCCAATCTTTCCTCATATGAAAATCCTGACATCCCAGGAGACAACCGGAGCACCCAGAGAAAACCCATGCAGCACATAGCCAGCATCTGTGAGGCTGCGTCACTGTGTTGCCCAGGTGAGGTGGCACAGTGTGTATAATGATGTGTACCCACAAATTGAACATGCTCCCATATCATACGCTGGAATTTTGTGAGATTTATTTAAAAAAATGTTGCACATATTACAATTATGAAAGTCTAAATTGCACAGATGCAAACTTTATCAGCAAATGAGAAATAAATGTATTAAGTTTAAACATTCTAGAAAATATGTCATTATCTTAAATAAGAAAACATACAGAAGTTGAATTCCTGATGGCTTGGAGATACCAATGAATTAAGTGAGGTCATTAGTCTTTATGTCAGATCTATTCATTTTGTAGAGTTTAATGCTATTCCTCTAATTGTTTGTTAATGGCAGACACCATAATCTCTGGATATTGCCACTGAATCTTGAATATCCTCCTTAAATGACACAATAAAATACTGCAGACCTTTAGGTTAACACTTTCGCCCTTCACTATAGTTTACTCACTGGTTAAGTGCTTGAATCCTGGATGAGGGTTTGATTCAAATCCTTATTCAGAGGTGAAATGGCAGTAGTTTAGTCAAATCAACAAATATACTAGAGGCATAAAATTAACAAACATTATTAACCTTTGTGCATATTGTGCTCAATGATAATGTATTAAAAAAACATTGAATTAGGGGTATTTGGTTACATCTACACAGGCAAGGCATGAATTATGACCCTAATTCATTCCTCGTTTATGAATAATGTAGATTGTTAATTGACAATTAGAGAAATAGCATTAAATCCTTAAAAAAAATCATATACAAATTAGTGCATTTAGTTAACTCATTGGTATATTCCAGCCACCAAATGTAAATATCATATTTTTTGTATGTTTTTTTAAATTATAATGACATATATTCCAAATGTTATTAATACAATTCCTTACTTTCTAATTTGTAGATAAGTTTTTATTTTAATTGTGCAATTTCGACTGTCATAATTGTAATATATGCAATTTGTGTTTTAAAAAATCTGCACGTACAGTTTGGGTGATATGAATTTTTCAATTTGTGGGCACTTATCATCTTCTGTACATTGTCATCACTGCACTGCAGGCTAGAAAATTTAATTCCACCCATGCTGGCAAATATGCGATCGGGACAGTAATGTCTGAAGAAATGCAAAGTAGATTGAAAGTGTAGAAAGGAACTGCAGATTCTGGTTTAAGGCAAAGAGTCCGAAGTGGGGTCTCGACCCGAAACGTCACCCTTTCCTTCTCTCCAGGGATGCTGCCTCTCTCGCTGAGTTACTCCAGCTTTTTGTGCCTATCTTCAAAGCAAATTGAAGATTGACACTGGTGTTACATAAGCCATCTATTCGGCAGTCCATTTGGTGCTTTACATTAGTTTATCAAATATAGATCAGTGGACAGCAGGAGACAGGTTTGCACTTAGAATTCCTGACAAGACAAGGTCTTTCTCAGGCAAGGGCCAGGGAATAGTTTAAGGAAAAAGAAAACATGGATTTAGCAAACTAGCAATATGCGTCCACATATCTCACTGGGTTCTTTGCTCTGCTGCCTGGGTGGGAGATTAAAAATAAGGATAACGAGAAATAAGGCATTAAAATTGTTCTTTCCTTTATGCTATATTCATACCAGAAGAATACTTTCAAGGAATTAGAAACTAAATAGACAGCATTTTGTTCCCGTAGGATACTGATATTAAAACTGTTAATGTTCCTCAAGAAAGTTCAGACCAAGTTCACTGCGGCATTAACTTCACAGCATGCGGCGGTTAAAACAGTCTCCCGTGCACTTGAAGCTTTTAAAACACCTCTCACTGCTTTCTGTGCATCCATTGTCCTTTAATTTGTACTGATGCACTTAAAGTCGTACCATAAAACGTCAAGCACTCTCGAGCCCATTGAGCTCGAGCCCATAGTTTTCTCGCCCAGCCTTGGTTTTGCAGAGTGACTCATCCTGCATATCTTCAACCAGAACCAAATTCTTCTTTATTCTGGCTGTTCAGCCTCTGAGCTCAGTTATCCCATAGATTAACTCTTCCATTCACACTCATCGCTATAATTATTCCCTTGTCTGTGTCATTAGGTTGCTTTATCAACTCAACGTTGCTACCATTTAAAAGACCAAGTTAAATTATTTTCCTTCCTCCCTCACTATATATGTCATACAGTATATTTCTGGCCCCTCTGCCATTGCATTGGGAATAAAGAGCAAACAAAAGGTAGCATGGTGGTTCAATGGTAGAGTTGCTGCCTTACAGTGCGAGAGACTGAGTTTGATCTTGACTATGAATGTTGTTTTTTACGGAGTTTGTATATTCTCCCCATGAACTGCGTGGGTTTTCTCCGGGAACTCAGTTTTCCAAAGACGTACAGGTTTGTAGGCAAATTGGCTTGGTAAAATTGTACATTGTTCCAAGTGTGCGCGGGACAGTGTTAGTCTACAGGGATCGCTGGTCACCGCAGACTCGGTGGCCTGAAGGGCCTATTTTCATACTATATCTCTCAACTAAACTAAATTAAACTCTTGGGTGTATAACCAAGACTGCCTTTCCACTGCTTGTCAAGGAACATAACAAAACGCTATCTTCTGTACCTTCATTCCTTGTGAATTTTGTTGTTTTTCCCCCCAAGGCACCATTCCCTTGGATAGCCATCTCATCCAAAGACCAAAGATTTTGCACCAGACACAAAAGGGATCTCGCTCTACCAAATATTTGTCAAATGCTTCTTGTTTCTGCAATTATTTACATTCATTGCCCCACCTCTTGTCTGAAAATTGGATTTGCCATGATCTTAAAAATGTATGCTATTTCAACTTAATCATTGGTTTTAATTAACTGTACACCACTTAAGCAAACCACTGGCACGTGAAATGTTCAATTCTCGATGCAAAGTTAATTAGCACGTGAAGACTCAAATTGGTTAGAGAAGGATTTTGTTTGAAAAAGTAACTTCAGTACCAAATGAAGATTAAAAGAAAATAGAAAGGTAATAGCTTGGAAAAACACAATGCCTCAACAAAATTGAAACAGAGAATATTGCACGTATATCATGAGAGTCACTTAACAGGAATTGACTTGGTCCAAGAAAATAACAGATTGTCTGATAGCTCTTTTCCTGTAAACCATTGCAATACAAGCAACTTCAACATGAAATGTTACTCAAAGCACTCCCAGAGGAGAAAACTGATTTGTAAAGGAGCAGGAAATCAATAAGCAGGAATGGTTCCCTCCTGAAGCTTTGGAAATACAACAGTGCTGTTACCATTCACGTACTGTGGATCAGAAACCAACCAGTGAGCATTGGTTTAAGGAATCCACACCAGCTGCACCATATATATATTTCATATAATGAAAAGCACAATGGGTTAATCAAATATATCAAGGAAGCAAATATAAAGATAAATCTCTTTCCCAGATTAATCTTCCTATATTCTTGCATTTTTAGTATTCCCATTCACTTTTCTCAGGGATTTTCTTGTGTAAGCTTTTCACCACTAAATATGTTGGAACTCAATGAAATTAAAGTTGATGCGGCACTTCATGAGATCAATTCTTCCATCACGCCACTAAATAAATGTTAAGCTGAACACATCTCCCAAAAATAGCACACTCCATTGAAACGGCAATGATCTAAATGATGAAAATAAAATGCATCATACAATTTTCGAATTGACGGATCAACCTGCTTACTTGGCCACTGAGTCCTTCGATTTAATGGGCTTCTCAAATGTGCTAAACGATTGAACAGAACACTCAAATCCCAAGAGATAAAACAAGCACTCGGAAAATTAGTTGCTTTCCTTGAAATACGCGGGCCGCTGCAGCTGACACCCGTGGACAACAACGCTGTTACAATCACCATCATTAGCAGCTACTGCATAGCTTTTCACAGCCCTTACTGTCAGAATTTCATTAACAAAAGGCAATGGGGAAATGCAGAGATTTGTCAGCGAAATGCAAAGAGAATAAGTACAAAAAATGGTTCTGGGAATAGAAACCTGGACATTGTAAACACTATTGTGAGATCTCTCCTTGAATTACACAGCAAAGCGATTAGTTAATCAATCCAATGAAGTGAAAGCATATGTAGTCAAGTTGATTTCTGGGTTGGAGATATTTGACAATGTTTCAGAAGACACAGGTTGGTCATTTAAAGTTGGGTCTTTATTCTTTGGAGCGCAGAAGGTGAAGGGGGGACTTGTTTGAGGTCTTTAAAATGATGAAAGGGATAGACAGAGTTGACGTGGATAAGCTTTTCCCATTGAGGGTAGGGAAGATTCAAACAAGAGGGCATAAAATGAGAATTAAGGGACAGAAGTTTAGGGGAAACACAAGGGGGAACTTCTTTACTCAGAGAGTGGTGACTGTGTGGAATGATCTTCCAGCAGAAGTGGTGGAGGCAGGATCGATTTTAACATTTAAAAGTAAAGTGGATAGGTATATGGACAGGAAGGGAATGGAGGGGTATGGTCTGAGCGCAGGTAGATGGGACTATGGGAAAATAAATGGTCGGCACAGACTGGAAGGGCCGAGAGGGCCTGTTTCCGTGCAGTAATTGTTATATGGTTATATGGTTAATGGGGAGAAGACATAATATTATCATGCTGCAATTTAATTCCTGTAAGTAAATATATTTTGAACACATTCATGCTTAAATGACGGATTGTGGATTATAGTGGGGATGAGGGTGAGAAACAGCAAGAAACAGGAGAGTAGAAGTGAAGCCAACATCAGAAGAGCCATACATTCCTTCCTCTGGCTTCACAATTTGAAACTCTTCAATCCCTCGCTGTCCCACACCTGCTGTTTTAATATCTGGCCTTTGTTCCATCCATCTGCCTATCAAATTCCCCTCATCTGCACCCTGCCATGCTCTGTACCACCTCTACTCTCTTCCAGTTTTCTTCACCCCATGCCCCACATCCACAATCAGACTGACGAAGGGTCCCAACCTGAAACGTCACCTATTCATGTTCTCCAGAGGGGTATCCCTCTCTCCGTCCAGGGTACTGCAACACTCTCTGTTGCTGCACCCCCTCTGTGAATCCTCCTGCTCACCAGCTTTTTGCATACATTCCATTGATTTCTCCTCAGTACCGTCTGTATCTCTCATTCTCTTTTCCCTCGACTATCGGTCTGAAGAAGGGTCTCGACCCGAAACGTCACCTATGCCTATTCTCCAGAGATGCTGCCTAACCCGCTGAGTTACTCCAGCCTTTTATGTCTGTCTTTTGTTGTCTGACCTGTTGAGCTACCCCAGCTCTTTGTGTCTTTTTAAACCATATTGAACAAAGGCGTTGGCTCATAGGGACATATTACCTGCTCCTGCTCCTCCCATTCAGCTTCACAAATTCAATGTTCTTCATATCTTTTTCACAGATTACTTTGGCCATTTAACCAGAACAATAAAAAAAAATTCTAGTCCCTCATGTTTTTGGAATCTTTGAAGAAAAAAGAGATATAAATCTTGATTTCCATGTCTGCTTGCTTCACTTTTCACCTAAAGCTGTTTCAATTCTTAATTCAGGATAGAAAAATATGAACTCGACCAAAGCAGTACTAAAGGGTAATTCATGAGTCAATGGCTTATTAAACACAGCTGTGTAAAGAAGATCACCTGGTATGTTTTTAAGGAAACCTAAAGTCTATGACGAACATGATGCCAGACTAAAGTAAATCATTCAGCATGCACATGAATCAACTGCTACCATTCCCTATTGAAGTGCCTTCCATAATGTTTGGGACAAAGACCCATCATTTATTTATTTGCCTCTGTACTTCACAATTTGAGATTTGTAATAGAAAATAACCATGTGGTTTAAGTGCACATCGTCAGATTTTATTAAAGGATATTTTTATACATTTTGGTTTCACGTGTAAAAAATGCAGCTGTGTTTAAACATAGTCCCCCCTATTTCAGGGCACTATAATGTTTGGGACACATGGCTTCACAGGTGTTTGTAATTGCTCAGGTGTGTTTAAATGCCTCCCTAATGCATCTAGTTTTTCCTCCAGTCTTTCCATCACCGTTGGAAACATTTATTGCTGTTTATCAACATGAGGACCAAAGATGTGTCAATGAAAGTCAAAGAAGCCATTATGAGACTGAGAAAAACTGTTAGAGACATCAGCCAAACCTTAGGCCGACTAACAGCAACTGTTTGGAACATCATTAAAAAGAAAGAAAGGAAGTACTTACTCATCTCAAAGGGATTGGCAGGCCAAGGAAGACCTCCACAGCTGATGGCAGAATAATTATCTCTATACTAAAGAAAAATCCCCAAACACCTGTCTGACCGATCAGAAACACTCCTCATGAGTCAGGTGTGGATTTGTCAATGACCGCTGTCTGCAGAAAACTTAATGAACAGACATACAGAGGCTACACTGCAAGATGCAAATCACTGGTTAGCTGCAAAAATAGGATGGCCAAGTTACAGTTTGCCAAGAAGTACTTAAAAGAGAAACCACAATTCTGGAAAAAATTATTGTGGACAGATGAGACGAAGATTAACATATCAGACTGATGCCAAGAGCAAATTGTGGAGGAGAGAAGGAACTGCCCAAGATGACGGTTATGTCCTGGGCATGTATGGCTGTGGAAGGTACTGGCTCACTTATCTTCATTGATAATACAACTGTTGATGGTAGTAGCATAATGAATTCTGAAGTGTGTAGAGACACATCCTATCTGCTCAAGTTCAAACAAATGCCTCAAAATTAATTGGCTTGCAGTTCATTCTATAGTAACACAATGATCCCAAACATACTGTTTAAGCAACAAAGGAGTTTTTCAAAGCTAAAAAAAGGTCAATTATTGAATGGCCAAGTCAATCACCCGATCTGAACCCAATTGAGCATGCCTTTTATATGCTGAAGAGAAAACTGAAGGGGACTAGCCCCCAAAACAAGCATGTTAAAGATGGCTGCAATACAGGCCTGGCAGAGCATTACCAGAGAAGATACCCAGCAACTGGTGATGTCCATGAATCGCAGACTTCAAGCAGTCATTGCATGCAAAGGATATGCAACAAAATACTAAACATTACTGTTTTCATTTACATGACATTGCCGTGTACCAAACATTTTGGTGCTCTGAAAAGGGAGGTCTATGTATAAACACTGCTGTAATTTCTACATGGTGAAACCAAAATGTATAAAAATGGCCTTTATTAAAATCTGACAATGTGCACTATAACCATTGATTTTTTTCTATTATAAATCTCAAATTGTGGAGTACAGAGGCGAATAAGTAAGTGGTGGGTGTTTATCCCAAACATTATGGGGGGCACTGTATATCCATGTGCCCATCTAAAAGCCTCTTAAGTAATGCAATCTTCTCTCCATTCACCACCATAGCCAGCAATGTGTTCCAGGCACCTACTACTCTGCATAAAAGAATTGTTCCAGATTTGACGTTTCCATTGTGGGGAAAAGATTATAGCTATCTATCCTATTATAACTTTATCAACTTTTTCTTGGTCTCCCCTCAGCCTCCGGTGCACCAGAGAAATCAATGCAAGTTTTTGCAACCTCTCCTTATAACACGTTCCTGACACCCACCACTCAGCATGAAAACAAAACTTGTTCCGCACATCTCCTTTAAACTGTGCCCATCTCACCAGAAATCTATGCCCACTAGTCTTTGATATTTTCTGACTGTCTACCCTATCTAAGACTCTTCTAATATTATACTGTATATTCTCTCATGACTTCCCTCAAACTCCTACATTCCAGAAAAAAACAATGCATGTTAGACCTACCTCTCTTTATAGCTATTACCCTATAGTTCAACTGGTAAACCTCTACTGCAACCTCTCCAAGTTTGATAATATTGAACAAACATGAACTGGTTGGGATGGTCATTGCGGACTCAGTGGGCTGAAGGGTCTGTTTCCATGCTGTATCTCCTCACTAAACGTGCGTGGGGATTTCTTATTCTCCCTGTGACAGTGTGGATTTTCAAATTCACAAGTTATAGGAGTAGAATTAGGCCATTTGGACCATTGAGTCCACTCCGCCATTCAATCATGGCTGATCTCTGCCTCCTAATCCAATTTTCCCGCCTTCTCCCCACAACCCTGACACCCGTTCTAATCAGGAATTTGTCCATTTGCCTTAAAAATATCCACAGACTTGGCCCCCACAGCCCTCTGTGGCAATGAGTTTGACTGATTAACAATCCTCTGACTAAAGAAATTCCTCCTCACCTCCTTCTAAATGAGCGTCCTATAATTCTGAAGCTATGACCTCTGGTCCTAGACTCTCCCACCAGTGGAAACATCCTTTCCACATCCACTCTATGCCTTACATTATTCTGTAATTTTCAATGAGATCCCCCCTCAACCTTCTAAACTGCAGCGTGTAGGGGCCTAGTGCTCATCATATGCTAACCCACTCACTCCTGGATTAATTATTGTAAACCTCCTCAGGACACTCTCCAGAGCAAGCACATCCTTCTTCAGATATGGAGCCCACATTTGCTCACATTACTCCAAATGCGTCCTGACCATCACCTTCTAGAGCCTCAACATTACATCTCTGTTTTTGTATTCCAGTCCTCTTGATATAAATGCTAGTGCTCGCATTTTCAACCTCATCCCAAGGCATGCTAGTTGATTAATTTTCAACTGTAAATTACCTCTGCCATAGCTGGGAACAGAAGAATCGGTAGGTAGTTGATATGCATGTGATAGAATATAGTTAATTTGATAAGAAGGAACTGCAGATGCTGGAAAATTGAAGGTAGACAAAAATGCTGGAGAAATATGAGGTGCTGCTCCTCCAATTTACGGTGGTCCTCACTCTGGCCATGGAGGAGGCCCAGGACAGAAAGGCCGGATTCTGAATGGGAGGGGAAGTTGAATTGCTGAGCCACCGGGAGATCACGTTGGTTATTGCGAACCGAGCGGAGGTGTTTGGCGAAGCGATCGCCAAGCCTATGCTTGGTCAAACCGATGTAGAGCAGATGACATCGAAGAGTAGCGGATGCAATAGATGAGGCTGGAGGAGGTGCAGGTGAACCTCTGCCACACCTGGAAAGACTGCTTGGGTCCTTGAATGGAGTCAAGGGGGGACGTAAATGACAAGTGTCGCATTTCCTGCAGTTGCAAGGGAAAGTGTCAGGAGAAGGGGTGGTTTGGGTGGGAAGGGACATTGACCAGGGATTTACGGAGGGAGCGGTCTCTGCGGAAAGCAGACAGGGGAGGAGAAGGGAAGATGAGGCCCATGGTGGGATCCAGTTGGAGGTGGTGAAAATGTAGGAGGATTATTTGTAATATGTGACGGCTGGTAGGGTGGAAGGTGAGGACAAGGGGAACTCTTCCCTTGTTACGAGCGAGGGGATGAGGAGTGTGAGCAAAGTTACAGGGTATAGAAGAGACCCTGGTGAGAGCCTCATCTATGGTAGATGAGGGGAACGCCCCGTTCCCTGAAGAATGAGGACATCTCCGATGCCCTGGGGTAGAACACCTCATCCTGTGTGCAGATGTGGCATAGACGGAGTAATTGGGAGTAGGGGATGGAGTCCTTACAGGAAGCAGGGTGGGAAGAAGTGTAGTCCAGATAGCCATGGGAGTCAGTGGGTTTATAGTGGATGTCGGTCAGTAGTCTATCACCTGCGATGGAGATAGTGAGGTCAAGGAATGGTAGGGAAATGTCGGAAATGGTCCAGGTGTATTTGAGTGCCGGATGGAAGTTAGTGTTGAAATGGATGAAGTCAGTGAGTTGTGAGTAGGTGCAGAAGGTAGCACCAATGCTGTTGTCGATGTAGCAGAAGTAGAGTTTGGGGATAGGGCCACGGTAAGCCTCGAACAAGGGTTGTTTGACGTGCCCTACAAAGAGGCAGGCGTAGCTAGAGCCCATGCTCGTACCCATAGCTATGTATTTGGAGGAAATGGGAGGATTCAAATGAAAAGTTATTAAGGGTAAGGACCAGCTCCGTTAGGTGGAGGAGAGTATCAGTAGATGGGGATTGGTTGGTTCTCCGGTCGAGGAAGAAACGGAGGGCTTTGAGACCCTCCGGGTGGGGGATGGAGGTGTAGAGTGACTGGACACCCATGGTGAAGATGAGGGAATGGGCGGCCTAGAAAACTGAAGTCAATTGGTTGGTCTGAGCGTGAGCATAAACTTGTTAGGTCAAATAGCCTCCTTCTATGTTGTAAGGATGTGTGAGTGATTACATTATAACTTGCTTCCTTTAAGATGTACAATATAAATGCTAGTGTTTCTCTCAGGCCAAACAGCTACACAATGTAACCAATTGCCTATAATGGATCCTAACTGGTTGTTATTTTGGAACTAGTTTTCATGATCGTTTTATAGATTGGATTAACACGGTGGCGAGCAGTAGATTTGCTGCCTCACAGCGGCAGAGACCCGGGTTCGATCCTGGCTATGGATGCTTGTCTGTACGTTCCATCGGTGACTTCATGGGCTTTCTCCGAGGACATGGCTTTCCTCCCACAGGTTTGTAGATTAATTGGCCTGGTATATATGGCAAAAATTGTACCCAGTGTAGGATAGTGCTAATTTGCAGGGAACGCTGGTCTGTGCGGACTCGGTGAGCCGAAGGGCCGGTTTCTGCGCTGTATCTCTGAACTAAACAAAACTGAACTAATCTCAATGGTATCCACATTAAAACGAGATGTGATATTACATGCGTAATGTGCGTCCATCTTAACTACTTATGCAGTGTTTTCTGGGAGCTTTGGAATGTGAATTTCACATGAATTACCTGAATTTTAAACCCGGGGCTTACATTTATAAGCTGTTAGAATATGAAAGTAAAGGATCCATTCAACCATGTGATATTATTATCCCCGGAGGGTATAATCAGTTACGGCAATATCCATCTGCGGACAGAGATTTAAGTACATTTTTACATTCAGGGAAAAAAGGCATCAGTGCATCTTACTAACTGTACATAGCAGTCAACCACACAAGTAATTTACTACTAGCCCTACAATTTATTTTGACATATAATCCGAGCCATTGAACCAACACCTGACTGAAATCAATATTCAGAAATGTGAAACCCACACTGCCACCAGCACCAACTCTGGACAGCGAGTGAAAGAGCCTCAGGGGTTTCTCCCTAAGCAGTTCCTAGGATTTGCTCTCAAATCCGAATGGATTTCTTGGTTTCCAGCCTTGCCATCCAAGCTAAATCAGAAGCTTGGGAGCACAACCCCAGAGATAAACTTGTCGATAAACCTGGTAGATAAAGTACAAATTCTATCTTTTAAATCAATGACTTTAAAAAAAAAAGAAAATATGGCTTGTATAACCCAAATAATTTACTGAAAATTTTAAGATTATATCAGGGATAGGATTTAAAATATCAGAGTTCTAACTCTGAAGTCATACCAATATTTATTGCTTAATCGATCTGGATAGGATGTGTAATTGGCAGCACCAGTTCTGAAGGTTCTGGATGGTCCGTGCATGGTGCGTGCATGGTGCGTGCATGGTTCATCATAAACAAGTGATGCAAACTTTTCAAGGTACATCACAGGGAAATTATGGAGTAAGGTGGTGACAGGAAGATCAGGGGCTACTGAACTAGGCAGTTTACCACACGTCAGATAAGGCGCTGCTTCACAAGATATCAGACCATAATGGAAAATGGCTATCGGATTTTAAAAGAGAGCTGTAGATTCCTTGCAGGCACAATCCAACTCATTGTGATGGCAGAAACTGCAAGAATGAGGCTCAGATGCATGTAAGTATACCGCGAAAGGAGATTGTTTCACAGAAGGCTGTGCTTCACATCTGGAACATAGTTTTAAACCCATCTTACACTGACGGAAAGGTAGTGAATCTCTGGAGACAGCAAAGGTCTGATGTTAAGTGAGTTTCACCAATCACAATCCCGTTCCTGATGGATGCTGAGCAGCTGCAAGTCAGCATTACATTAGCAGTTGGACCCAGAGCAGCTGCACGACACATTCCACGCTAAAGTGACGCAGTCCTATTTTTAACATCACACCCACACAAGAGAGGCAGGATAACTGTAATTTAACACTGGAGGACATCAAGTCACGTCAATGGAGTGATTTGACGAGCACAAGTTGATCTCGGACCACTTCTATGCTAAGATTGTGATTTCAAGTTAAACATTTTGATTCAAGGATATTAAATAGGGCGGCACAGTGGTGCAGCAGTAGATTTGCTGATTCATAGTGCCAGAGACCTGGGTTTGATCCTGACTACAGGTGCTGTCCGTATGGTGTTTGCACGTTCTCGCTGTGACTGTGTGGGTTTTCTCCGGGTGCTCCGGTTTCCTCCCACACTAAAAAGACGTGCAGGTTAGCAGGTTAACTGGCATTGGTAAAATAAAATTTGTAAATTGTTCGTAGTGCGTGTAGGAAAGTACGAGTGTACAGGATGATCACTAGTCGGCACGGACCCAGTGGGCCTGTTTCCAGGCTGTATCTCAAAGGTTTGAAGTCTAAAGTAAAGAGCAAGTTTTTACCATGTCTGTGCAAATTCAAAGCTAACTAGGTTCCAGAGTTATTTATTTTTAAACTGCAATTGTGTCTGTAAATTGTGTAAAAATCAAGTTATTTTGTAACATGGTTACATCAAGCAAAGGAATTTATTATATATGATCTGTTGAGAGGAGTGATTGTGAGAAGCTGAATCTAAGAATACATCATCCGACAGTTCACTAAAGCTAATTTGGTGCAACACTCATTTTCATGGACAGCATCTAATTTTATTAATCAATTTGTGTCATATTTGTCAAAATGTGTCACAAACATGCAGCAGCAAATTCCTTCCCAATGTTAATTGATTGGAAAGATTTATGAAAATAAATAAGATGCCACTCAAATGCCTTGTGCTGGTACTCCATTTTATATACGGGGCAGATCTGTAATTTCTCAGAAGACAAGAAAAGTAATCTCAGAGCTGGCATAAAGCTGAAGCAGAGATTTTTTTCAGTTTGAACAGAACGAAAAAAAGTGGACATCCAATGAGAAGTAAAAAGTAAACGATTTGATGCTGAATGGAAAATTGGTTTCAGATTCACCAGGTTTTTATTAGAGCATTGGTTCTTGGCACCTTTTTGTATATTTGTGCATATATATATATATACATACATACATATATATATACATATACATTAAATATATACATATACAGACTGTAAAAGGGACTCGCCTTGAAACATCACCCAATGTAGGTCCCTTGCAGTCAGAAACAGGTGAATTGATCATGGGGAACAAGGACATGGCAGACCAATTGAATAACTACTTTGGTTCTGTTTTCACTAAGGAAGACATAAATAATCTGCCGGAATAGCAGGGGGCCGGGGGTCAAATAAGGTGGAGGAACTGAGTGAAATCCAGGTTAGTCGGGAAGTGGTGTTGGATAAATTGAATGGATTAAAGGCCGACAAATCCTCAGGGCCAGATAGCCTGCATCCCAGAGTACTCAAGGAAGTAGCCACAGAAATAGTGGATGCATTAGTGATAATTTTTCAATACTCCTTAGATTCTGGAGTAGTTCCTGAGGATTGGAGGGTAGCTAATGTAACCCCACTTTTTAAAAAGGGAGGGAAGAGAGAAAACGGGGAATTACAGACCAGTTAGTCTAACATCAGTAGTGGGGAAACTGCTAGAGTCAGTTATTAAAGATGGGATAGCAGTACATTTGGTGAAATCATTGGACAAAGTCAGCATGGATTTACGAAAGGTAAATCATGTCTGACGAATCTTACAGAATTTTTCGAGGATGTAATTAGTAGAGTGGATAAGGAAGAACCAGTGGATGTGTTATATCTAGACTTTCAGAAGGCTTTTGACAAGGTCCCACATAAGAGATTAGTATACAAACTTAAAGCACACGGTATTGGGGGTTCAGTATTGATGTGGATAGAGAACTGGCTGGCAGACAGGAAGCAAAGGGTAGGAGTAAATGGGCCCTTTTCAGAATGGCGGGCAGTGACTAGTGGGGTACCGCAAGGCTCAGTGCTGGGACCCCAGCTATTTACAACATATATTAATGATTTGGACGAGGGAATTGAATGCAACATCTCCAAGTTTACGGATGACACTAAGCTGGGGGGTAGTGTTAGGTGCGAGGAGGATGCTAGGAGGCTGCAAGGTGACTTGGATAGGCTGGGTGAGTGGGCAAACGCATGGTAGATGAAGTATAATGTGGATAAATGTGAGATTATCCACGTTGGTGGCAAAAACAGGAGGGCAGACTATTATCTGAATGGTGGGAAATTAGGAAAAGGGGAGATGCAACGAGACCTGGGTGTCATTGTACACCAATCATTGAAAGTAGGCATGCAGGTGCAGCAGGCAGTGAAGAAAGCAAATGGTATGTTAGCATTCATAGCGAAAGGATTTGAGTATAGGAGCAGGGAGGTTCTACTGCAGTTGTACAGGATTTTGGTGAGACCACACCTGGAATATTGCGTACAGTTTTGGTCTCCAAATCTGAGGAAAGACATTCTTGCCATAGAGGGGGTACAGAGAAGGTTCACCAGACTGATTCCTGGGATGTCAGGACTTTCATATGAAGAAAGACTGGATAGACTTGGCTTGGACTCACTAGAATTTAGAAGACTGAAGGGGGGATCTTATAGAAACTTACAAAATTCTTAAGGGGTTGGATAGGCTAGATGCAGGAAGATTGTTCCCGATGTTGGGGAAGTCCAGAACAAGGGGGTCACAGTCTAAGGATAAGGAGGGATTCCTTTAGCACCGAGATGAGGAAAAACATTTTCACACAGAGAGTGGTGAGCCTCTGGAATTCTCTGCCACAGAAGGTAGTTGAGGCCAGTTCATTGGCTATATTTAAGAGGGAGTTAGATGGCTAAAGGGATCAGGGGGTATGGAGAGAAGGCAGGTTAAGGATACTTAGTTGGATGATCAGCCATGATCATATTGAATGGCAGTGCAGGCTCGAAGGACTGAATGGCCTACTCCTGCACCTATTTTCTATGTTTTCTATGCCTATTCCTTATCTCCAGAGATGCTACCTGTCCTGCTGAGTTACTTCAGCATTTTATCTCTACCTTCAGTGTAAACTAGCATCTATAGTTCCTTCCTACAGGTTTGTAGATTAATTGGCTAGCTATAAATGTAAAAATTGCCCCTAGTGTGGGATGGTGTTGATGTGTGGTGTTCGCTGGTCAGTGCACACGGGCCCGTTTCCGTGCTGTATCTCTAAACTGAACTAAACTACTTAACATTCTTTGAAGGTACTCAATTGCTCCAATGTAGAACCCTGGAATGAAAGCAATGGGTATGAACAACATTTGGCACCAAGCAGAAAACACAAACATACTGAGTTCCAATATCGGCAGATGGTGCTTCAGATAACACTCAGTCACATGTTATGGTCTGGTGAAACCACAGCAAGACCACCAAATGGTTTTGCTTCACATTGATATTCCAGCTACTATTTAGCACAGTGTGAATCTAGTTTTTCCATCCTCAGATTGAAGCACAGCAAGACCATATTTGCTCAGTGCCAGACCAGACCATACAAACTCTCATTATGAAGCGGTGCTCACAGAAGGACCACTGCATTTCTCTATATAAAATAAGTGAGATGACACTGGATAAACACTGCTTTTATTTCAAGCAGTCCTTGGTAAATTAAGCAACCCTTCACTCTATTTTCCGTGGCAGTGTTGAAATTAGTTGGATTGTGAGAAGAAATCGGCCACACTGCGGATGGAAACATTGGCCAATTCGGGCAAGGACTGATAATCAAAGAGTTATGGGGTATTGCAGCCCTGAAACAAGCAATTTTGCCCCAAATCATACATGCCGACCTAGATGCCCCATCTGCGCTGGTCCCACCTACCTGCGTTTGGCCCATATCCCTCTCAACCGTTCCTATTCATTTACCTGTGCCTGTGTCTTTAAAGTGCAGTCCGCAACTACCTTCTCTGACAGCTGATCCCATATACTTACTACCATCTGAGTGAAATGAAAATTCCCCTCAGGTGCCTATTAAATCTCTCCCCTCTTACCTTACACCAAGGTTCTTGAGTATCCTAGATAGACACAAAAAACTGAAGTAACAGCGGGTCAGACAGCATTTTCTGGAGAAAAGGAATACATGACCTTTTGGGTCGCGACCCTTCGGTTTAAACCAGCATCTGCAGTTCCTTCTTGATTACCTGATCCCGGGTTAAAGACTGTGTATTCAACTTATCTATTCCCCTCATGATTTTATACACCTCTATAACATCACCCCAGCCACCTGTTCTCCACGGAATAAAGTCCTTGCCTGCCTAACATTTCCTTATAGCTCAGACCCTTGAATCCTGGCAACATCTTCAAACCTCGTCAGATTTATGTGTTTCCCCGTGGAAACAAATGTGAGAGTAGAATTGCAGAAATTTAGATTTGTGGATAATATCTAACTTTATATTCCTGAACATTTTTCTTTTTTACACAGAGAGTGGTGCCTGCAACTTGCTGCAAGCTGGGGGCAAATATGACGGTAGCATTTAAGAGGTTTTGCACGTGAATATGCAAGAAATGGAGGGATATGGATCACGCGCCGGCAGAGGGCATTAGTTTAATTTGGTATCATGTCCAGCTAGGACAATGTGGGCTGAAGGGTTTGTTCCTGAGCTGTATTATTCAATGGTCTATGTTTTTCGTCAACAATGGCTCCAGATAACTAGTTTTTGCTCACCAGGTATGCTCCGCATTATAGCATTTTTCCTCTAAATAGTTATAGTTCCTTTTACCTACTCATTGCTACGATTCCCTTAATCCCATGATAAAATGTCTGACTCTTCTTATTCAAATAGCTTTAAAAAAGTTTTTCTTTCCACTTAGTTTCAGAGGGTTATGCAGCAGCCTTGAGAGGGCCTTGCAAACAAACAGATGCAAGAGGAAACTGAATCAGAGAGGAAAAAAACACACACAAGTGCCTGGAGACGCAGAAACAATTTGTATCAGATGGAAGCTGAATTTATGAATGTGGAGAGATAAAGCAGCTCACTACCACACACTGACAATGAGACACCTTGGGGTCTGTTCTCTGCCACAGAGTAGACCGGTCATACCAAATGGCTTTAATGAGATTTTTAGTTTCAGCCTCAATCAATGAAAGGCAGAGTTTAAACTTTTCAACTAAAACTATAGTGGTGAAAATGTAGAATAGTGTAACTTACCATGATCCATATGTTTATTGTCACACATTATGATTTGAGTTTAGCTTAGTTTAAAGATGCAGCACAAAAAACAGGTCCTTTAGCCCACCGAGTCCGCACTAACCAGCGATCCCCCCCCCACACTAACGCGATCCGACACAAACTAGGGACAATTTACAATTATACCAAGCTGAGCATCCTACAAACCTGTACGTCTTTGGAGTGTGAGAGGAGGGCGGAGTACCCGGAGAAAACGCACGCAGGTCACGGGGAGAATCTACAAGTTCCGTACAATCACCCATAGTCCATACCAAAACCCAGATCTCAGGCACAGTAATGCAGCAACTCTACTGCTGTGCCACTGTGCTGCCCAAAAAGTGTTTCACTGTGTCTCATCACACATGGCAACAATAAGCCAATACTAATACCATTGACCAATTTACTTCATTGTCGAGGGACATTTCTCTATGATCATATCACCAAGAAAAAGCTGGTTAAGAGTAATCTGACCAGTCTGACTGACCTTGATTACATTTTATCTGTTTGTTTTATTGTTACCTTCTCCTAACTAACAATACGATATGATAGAATTTTATTTATCCCAGCTGCTAAAAACACAAAATACATGGAACATGAAATTAATTAAATTGATGAGTGGAAAGGATTGGGGATGTGCAAAGATAGGGGGGGGGGGGGGGGGGGGGGGGGAGAGGAAGCAGTCTACCCCATGTCAGAAGGGGGAGGAGTTGTACAGTTTGATGGCCACTGGGAAGAAGGGTCTCCTGTGGCGTTCTTTCCTGCATCTTGGTGGAACCAGTGTGTCATGGAGGGGCGAGCTGTATTGTCCAGGATGCACTGCGGTTTGAGGAGCATCCTCCCTTCAAAGACTACCTCCCATTAATCCATCTAACAATGACTCCATTTTCCTTATTCTCCATCCCCTTTGGCACATTTTCATACCTTACACTTCCTTATCTCTGTATCTCCCTCTCCCCTGACTCTGTCTGGACAAGGGTCTCGATCCGAAATGTCATCCATTCCTATCCAGAGATGCTGCCTGTCCCGCTGAATTTCTCCAGCGTTTTGTACCCATCTAATGCTTGGTATATGTTCATTGAGACCGCAGTCTGATAAATAGCACTTAAATTAAATCTGACTGGGTAACTCATAATTGGCAAGCTCAGTGTCATCAGAGGAACTAATCTAGCATTTTGTAGCCTAAGGAAATAATTTGAACCTGCTTGATCTCAGTTTGTCATGGGATGTCGTGCTGGCATACAACCAATTTCTGGTTTGTTTCAAAATGTCTTTACTATTCTTGTTTCTTAATGTAGAAAGAAATGTAAGTTTCCACTCAGTCAAAAGGCCCATCATGCCCATTGATCACATTTATTTATTTATTTTCAGGTAAAATATTTGTAACCAAGAAACCTTTAGTTTGGTTTTGTCTGAGCAGCAGTATTAATCACAGTACTATTACATTTGCAATCCCAATTTCAATGACAGTATGGGGAGTGGGTGGGAATAATAGCCAGCAGGTCCACAATGGAGAAAAGGCCATCATGGAGCAAGAGCAGATTATAACGCACCAAACAATTTTACTGGCATTGTCCACTTCTGAAGCTTCCATGCTGTGGAAAGTAATGTGTACGAAAGAACTGCAGATGCTGGTTTAAATCGAAGGTAGACACAAAATGTTGGAGTAACTGTCCCGCTGAGTTACTCCAGCATTTTGTGTCTACCTTATGGAGAGGAATGTTGTACACTCTTAATACAGCATTGTTTCAGTCCTAATTGTGTGGCAGCACTGGTTCTCACCCTCAATCACTATACAACTGTTGCTCAGTCTTCATTGTTAAAACATAGAAACATGTCCCCTTTCAGCTTGTCTCATAATTGTATTGCTGTTGTTGTTCACCATGATACAGAACTATGAAGGTGGACCTACAGTGTCTTGTTGAGTCTTTTGAATACTAGAATACTAATAAATGAAGAGAAGGCCAGAGTGGGGATCACTGGTGAACCAATACACACACACACACCTCTACCAGAGCAGAGGGTGATTTGGTGGGAGTCCTGCAGTTGTAACCTCCATTAAATGTGCCACAAGATTAAAGGATGAGGGATTTTGTGTTATGAAAGCTAAAACAAAATAGACAAAGAAAAATGTTTCAATTTGTGTATCCTCTTTGGCTTCCCTACTAAACATCAAAATGAAGATAGCTCAAATGCACCATTGTTGTTTTGATTATATATCCATTGCAAACTAATTAAATGCCAAGAACTCATTATCTCAGGAGCTCCTCCTTGTAAGAGATGTAACTCCATGAAGCTTGAACATGATTTAAATTTAGATTACCAGAAGTTATTGACAAGATTCAAGGTCATAATTCCAGTGTCTCTGTTCAACTGATCAGAGATAATTTATCAAATGAAACCTACTTAAGCTTACAAAACAGGTAACCAAATTCCCTTGTTGCATCCTCTATTCCAGTAAGACTAATCTGATGCCATGTTACACTTACGCCTACTGACTGTGCAATGTCCAACTACTAAGTGAAACAGTCCTGCCCTTGTTCCTGTTCTTTATAATTACATTTGCAGGTCCCAAAAGTTCACATAGTCTGTAAAGGACCATGACATCTCTAATGAAACACTTATTAATGTGTTAAACATATTAATCTTTACAAGTTTTCTGATTCTTCTTAATATTTATGCTGCTGAATATTTTAACAGCTCATTACTCTCTATGCAGTCGAGACAACAGAGATGAGATGAATCTCCACTGCTTAATGAGTCCCTCTGGTTATTGTGGAATATATTAAATCTGAGTGAGGGGGGGGGGGGGAAAGAAAAGATTCCCAGAACGTAAAAAGTAACAAAAAGCTTAGATAATTAAACACAAGAGGAAATGTTGGCCTTCATAGGGTCGAGACCCAAAACGTTACCCATTTCTTCTCTGCAGAGATGCTGCCTGTCCCGCTGAGTTACTACAGCTTTTTGTGTATCTTAAGTTGTGAACAGCACCAAAGAGCATGTACAGTTAACTTGAATTTGCTCATGCTAAACTGTTACATTTTTTAGAACCATGTTACCAGATGTCCAAATGAATAAGAAAGCGGTATTTTGAGATCCCAAGACAAGTAGACTTGATGGTTGAATGTAGAAACAAAGCACTGCAGATCCCAGTTTACAAAAAGGGACACAAAGTGCTGGAGTAACGAAGCAGGTTAGGCAGCATCTCTGGAGAAAATGAATAGGTGACTGAAGAATGGTCCCAACCCAAAATGTTGCCTGTCTCACTGAGTTTCTCCAGCTTTCTGTGTCCTTTCTTGATGGTGGTATGATTACGTCAAAAGATTTCAATGTAAATATTTCAAGAAGATAAATCACATAAATTGCACCTCAGTTTTCCTTCCTACAATTGGAAGATTTTAATTGAATTGAATTGAATTGAATACAATTTATTAGCCAAGCATGTATACATACAAGGAATTTGCCTTGGTGCTCTGCTCGCAAGTAACAAAACGATAACGATAACGATACAGTAGACAATTAAAAATAAAACATTATAATTTGATCATGTGAAGAATGAAATAAAATACCAGAGCACAATGATACTACAGACTTTTGGTTGTTGAGTAGA
This sequence comes from Raja brachyura, assembly GCA_963514005.1. The sequence continues at coordinate 19,076,176 of OY740806.1, read as the reverse complement.
GCTACTGCTCGTGGAAAAAAGCTGTTTTTATGTCTGGCTGTGGCGGCTTTGACAGTCCGGAGTCGCCTTCCAGAGGGAAGTGGTTCAAAGAGTTTGTGGCCAGGGTGAGAGGGGTCAGAGATGATCTTACCCGCTCTCTTCCTGGCCCTTGCAGTGTACAGTATGTCGATGGGGGGGGAAGGTTGCATCCAACAACCTTCTCGGTTGATCAAATGATGCGCTACAGCCTTCAGATGTCGTGCTTGGTGGCTGAGCCAAACCAGACCACGATGGAGAAGGTGAGGATAGACTCTATGATGGTGTTATTCCTGGCTAAATTGGAGCAGTCAGGACTTCAAAATGGGGTTAAGTGTCAGGGATTGCTGGGAGATTTGGTCAAATTTTGAATGCTCTCTGCAGAGCTGGGACAGGCTGCGAGAAGTGCCAGAGAGTCTGGAAATTAGAAACAATTAATATGCAAAGAATAGGAAGCCATACGAGGCTGGTCAATCTGATACCAAATGCATAGAATGGATTGGGTGGCTGCAAACTATATATATATATTTATATTGTAAATAGCTTGTAAATAATGTTGCAGAATCTGACTGCTGGATGTTTATTGGATGGGGTGTTAACCCTTGTCTGAGAGTTCTGTTAATCAGAGTAAATGTTTCAAAGGTGACTTCATCTCAAAGTCCGTTGTGAATACAATGTATTGAACTGTTGTATCATTGGGTTAGGTAAATGTCTGTTATGTATGGGGTTAATCGATACCTGTAATTGGGTAATTGAAAGACAACCCCCATGTGGTTCAGCCCTCGGTTCACGGGGCATATAAAAGGCCATGATCATGAGGCTCAGGGTCGATCTTCTGGAGGAACTTCTGGAGTTTCTCTGTCTGCCTAGAGGGCTTGAACAGATAGACACAGGGATTGAACCCACGGTGGGCAATAGGTACAGTGTTTTATCTGTGACGCGCTTTTGGTAAAATAAAACTTAGTTCTAGTGCTTAATTCAAGTGCTTGATTCAGTGTTTTTACTGAAACCAGATTGGGGAGAAGCTCAGAAATTAGCAATTATCAATGGCAGTATAAAACTGGACCATCAATGCCTCTGGCAGATTGTGTTTTCTCAGCTGCCGCAGGAAGTACATTCTCTGCTGGCCCTTTTTGACTGTGAATTCGACGGTGGCCTCCCATATAAGGTCCCTGGAGATGATTGTTCCAGGAAGTTAAATGACTCCACAGATGTGACTGTGGTGCGGTTGATGGTGAGTAGGGGGAGGAGAGGAGGAGCTCTCCTAAAGTCTACAGTCAATTCCACCGTCATAAGAGCATTGAGCTCCAGGTTGTTGCAGTGGCACCAGGAAGCCAGCTGTGTCACTTCCTGTCTGCAGGCAGATTCCTCCCTATCCTGTCATCCACAAACTTGAGAAGCTTGACAGAGGAGTCTGTGTAGGTGCAGTCGTTGGTGTAGAAAGAGTAAAGGAGAGGGGAGAGTACGCAGCCTTGCGGTGTTCCTATGCTGAGGGTCTGCAGGTCCGAGATGAGCTTTCCTATTTGGGCACAATCTAAGAATCTAGCAATGCTCCAATTAATCTGAGCATTTGGCTCTGATATTCTGGACAGTTTTATATCCAACAGACTAAGATCCATCACAGTTCATAAAAATAATAATAATAATGTCTGATATTTTTGGAAAGCTAAAATGCCAATATCAAATGAACCATTTCCATGTGAAAATGTAGTGACCATTTCTCAAGTTCCATTAAATCTCCTATGCATAAAAATTAAATTAAATGTGTTACGTAAACACAAGCATCATTCTTAAACCACATTCAGAATTATGTAGCATAACGTATTCCAGATGACTACAGATGATTATTATTTAAAAATGCAGTTTAACATTAAGTAAAACCAATCTTATCTCAGTCATGAAGAAAAGACACAATTTTAATACAGCCTTATAATTTGCTTTTTCAACTGTAATACTGAATAATCTCAAATTCAGACTACAATTCTATACCTATCCTAGTCTGAATGCTAAATTTATTTTTACATAGTCTTTTGTTATTTTCCAAGAACTGCATGCAATTAATGTGTCCAAGAGAGCAGAAAGACACCCATATGCCATTATACAGCTTATCTCGATCACATTTGCACACATTGTTGCACAAGATATGTAAAGACAGCAACCAAGTGAGCTATTATTTTGTTCCACCATCGCTTTTATCACAAATAATATCAATGCTTGAATTTAATAAAATACGGTTGCCTTGGGATCTCAAAATAGACTCATTCACCCTGAAGTCTGGCAACATTATGTTGATAAATATAAAGCAGATTAACACAGATGAGTTAGGCTGAGGTTTATTATTGTCCTGTGCACTGAGGTATATTGTTTTGCATGCTATCAAATCAGGTTGACTTGCAAACCAAATATAGCTTAATGGCCCCAAAGTGTACTATATTATCCTAATATTAGTATATATTATACTAATATAATGTATATTATACTCTATATATTATGTATATTATATATAAGTAAATACTCACATTGTTTATAAGTAATGCAAGTATTATACTATAAGTAAATACAATCAAGCCAAACTCAAGTTCTAAAAGTGATCAGAGAGATGTGAAAAAGTGGAGTGTGTAGTGGCCATTTGGCCCGTTTTGCATGTCATCGAGGATGGCATGTGCCTTTAAATTTTAGACTGCCCATTATATTGTGGGTGGGATTTATGACATCTTTATTGGGCATGTTTGGAACTTAGATGCTTGCGCAGTAGTTTAGTTTTTAGATTAGTTTGGAGAGACGATGGGAAAGGTTAACCCTTCGACCATGCGGGGTCCATGCGAGATCTAAACGACATCATTCCAGTGTAACGGAGACACAAGGAGTTTTCTAATGTTTAAAGTAATAAGGTGGAGTTCGATGAAGATTGTAGTAATGTGTCGGAAGAAATTTGGATGTATCTTACTGTTTTCTATCAACAATAAAGCGTTTATTCATCAAAAGACTGTTTTGAAGCCATATCTGTGAAGAAGCTCTGAAGGTTTCTGTGAGCGATCTCGCATGCGTTTCGAAGACACCCCTTTCAACCATTCTCATCCATTTAGCGGCTAGGGGGCTAATTTCCTGAAAGATATGAAAATCTGCCGCAACGGAGTGATGTAATGGATGATAGAAGAATCTCCTCTTGGATCAGTACCTGAAGTGTTGCCATGTTCCATTGCCATTTTCGGAGCCATCGAGCACTGGTTCGTTCATGAGTCAACCAGATTCCGTAATACTCTTATTTAAATGTAGTTTATTTTTAACTCCTCTAGTGAAATATCAATCACGAAAAAAACAAGTTGATTCTGTTGTGTGGCATTCAAATATGTACACACACTAATACAGGTAACTCCAAGGTCAGTTCTTATTGGAGTGCCCGCCTCAGGACGTACCCTTTTACAATTTTTTTCTGCAAGCTTCCTATCAACAAATTATATTTTCACAAGTCTCTGGAAGTACAAGTATGGCCTACTAATCCACAGACCTGGATCCAGAGACAAAAGGTTTCAAACCACTGCAGCAGCTTAGAATCTAAAGCACAATAATTAAATAAAAAGAGTGAGTAGAAGTAATCATTAACTCAGAAGATTATCGCCAAAAAATTCTGGTTTACGTATGAGTGTATAAAATTATGCGAGGCATAGTTATGGTGGACAATCGGAATCCTTTCAGCCAGGATGGCAAAAAAATACCAGAGGGCATAGTTTCAACATGAGACGCGTAAAGTTGAAAAATGTACGGGGCAAGTTTGTTTTTTTTACGCAGAGGGTGGTAGTTCCCAGAACGTGCTGCCTGTGGTGGTAGTTGAAGTAGATACATTAGTGGCATTTAAAAGACTTTTAGATAGGCATATAGTTGGGAAGGAATGGAGGGATATGGGTTATATGCAAGTTGATAAGTGATGGTCTTGGTCTTGTGTTTGGCACAGACATTGTGGGCTGAAGGTCATGATCTTGTGTTGTACTGTTTTATGTACTTGTGTCAGAGGAAGGAAATTCACTATCCTTACCGACCTAACTATGTGACTCGAGAAAACTGATGTGATCTGACTTCCAGGCCTGCAATTAACAAGCTAATCAGTCGCCAGTAACGCAGGTCATGATCACCTTCTGAAGGAATATGTGGAATGGTCAACGAATGCTGGCCTGTTCACAATGTCCACATCCCACATATGAATAAAATGAAAACTCCAGCAACGATCTAGTGCATTAAAGAAATAAATGCATAACTAGTTTCCTTTCTGGACCAGGGGAGTGGAGTACTTTAATAACTAGTCATCATTAAAAATTATGCTTGCATCTTGCTGTAGGACTAAAGGGTAATTAATCTGGAAATCCAATCAATTAAGTTTAAGTTCCCCAGTGACCAAGGCAAGATTTGAATCCGTGTCTGAGGATCCTTCATCCGATTCAGAGGATGAATAAACCATTAGCGCACGGCAGACAAATGGGGTTTGCACAGAGAGGAATCTTGGTCAGTGTGGACAAGTTGGGCTGAAGAGCCCGGTTCCGTGCTGTGTAACGCGATTAATTTACGAAAAGGTACAGACGATTGTACCTACTCATTCCTGACCCATTCGTAGGTTGGACGACATGTGTGAGGGCAATGGTAGATGCACCCGGGTGAGAAAATTCCATGTTGCATTGTTCCATGTTTAAGGCAGAGACAGATAGATTCTTGATTAGTACGGTGTCAGGGGTTAAGGGGAGAAGGCAGAAGAACGGCATTACGAGGGAGAGATAGATCAGCCATGACCTATGGTGGACTAGACTTGTCGGCGTAGACTTGATGGGCTGAATGGCCTAATTCTGCATTGCAGTGTATGCAACTAACCTCTTCGAAAGCATATAATGGTTGCTAGTGCAAAAATGGCGTATTATGACAAGATAAGAACTGAGCCTAACAATTCAGAGCGACCACAAAGGCAGCAATTGCTTCAAAATAAGATCATCTTATTCATTTAATAAATTGACTTCTCCAGCTAATGCATAATTGATGACTTTTACAACACATATTCCACTTGAGATTTTTTTAAAATAATTCCTACAAAACTAATACAGGAATTAGAAATGCAGATATCTCACACTTGTCCAATGAAACACGGCTTGACAGATTTCTTCCAGAGCCCATCACCTTAACATAGCTGAGTTGTATTAAGATTCTGCAGGGACTTAATTACTGATGGTTAAGAATGGAAAACACTTTTTAATTGACAAGATACAAGCTTTGAACTGGTTAAGCATTACAATATTAAACCTAAAAAATGCCCCTATATTAATTTATTTCAAGAAATAGCAGTTCTGCAAGATCATAACACAAACTACAATTGTTAGTGTAGGAAGGAACTCCAGATGCTGGTTTAAACCGAAGATAGACAGAAAATGCTGGAGTAATTTAGTGGTCCAGTGGGTTAGTTTGACCTTCTGAGTTACTCCAATTTTTTGTGTCTATTTTAGTGGATGCAGAGCCCAGAAACCGTGCAAAAAACTGACCCCTCCCAGAATCACGTGTGCACGGCTTCCGACCGCAGGGTTCGATGCTGACGCGCGCCAGCAGGTGCCACTACACTATCTCCAATTGTTAGTGCAAGATGACAATTTCCAAAGCTAATGAGTAAACTGTGAAGGTGACAAAGATACAATTCTAAACTCTAATACAAAGCAGACCAATCATGGTCCATGAAACATAACAATCCTGACACTCGGATATCTTTATTTTCCAAGTTTTAAATTATTTAAAAATCCAGATTACTATCCTTGCTGAAAGATAATAATACATTTATATTCGTTCTCCGGTATGATATAGAGATCCAGCATGGAAACAGGCCCGTCGGCCCACCGAGTCCACGCTGACCGTCGATCGCTTGTCCACACCAGGTCTAATATCCCACTTTCTTATCCACTCCCGGCATACAGAAGCTAATTGACCAACAAACCCCCATGTCTTTGGGGTGTGGGAAGAGGATGTTTCCGTTAGTGGGAGAGTCTAGAACTAGAGGTCGCAGCCTCAGAATTAAAGGACATTCTTTTAGGAAGGAGATTAGGAGAAATTAATTTAGTGTGAGGGTGGTGAATCTGCAGAATTCTTTGCCACGGAAGGCTGTAAAGGCCAAGTCCAGTGGATATTTTTAAGGCAGAGATCGATGGATTCTTGATTAGTACAGGTATCAGAGGTTGTGGGGAGAAGGCAGAAGAATGTGGTTAGGAAGTAGAGATGGATCAGCCATGATTGAATGGTGAAGTAGATTTGGTGGGTCGAATGGCCTAATTCTACTCCTATTCCTTATGACCTTATGAAACAGGAACACGCGGAAGAAACCCACGTGGTCACAGGGAGAACGTGCAAACTCCACACAGACTACACCCAAGTTAAGGAGTGAATCCGGATCCATGGCGCTGTGAGGCAGCGTCTCTACTAGCTATGCCACTATGCCACCCCTGGTACGGAAGATGGAACATCGTTTATTTGATCCATTTAGCCTCAGTTCACAAGGGGTTAAAAGGCTAAATTCAAGAGGCTAGTTTTATTTTCATATGTCCCAGATTGAACAATTAAATTCTTACTTGCAGCAGCACAACAGAATATGTAAATATAGTACCCTGCTTGAAATTAGATTAGCAAAAACAAATGTGCATCTTTTTATGTATAAATGAAATGTTAAAAAGCACATTTTAGGAAAAGTACCATGATCTTTTAGAAATCCCATCGATCAGGAAATTGATCTGTGAATTTACAGTTATGAACCGTGTACCACTCCCTATCCTCCATTCCCAGTGCAAGCATTCTATCCCCAGCACAATTCACTGATGTACAAATATTGATATATAATCATTAAGTAGCAAGCAGAGAAAGGAGAGATATGGATCATGCACAGGCTGATGAGACTAGTTTATCTTGTCTTCGAGCCAGCAACGCCATTCAATATCATCTAAAATCAGTAACCTGTTCCTGGTTTTTCCCCATATCCCTTGATTCCTTTAGCCGTAAGAGCTAAATCTAACTCTCTCTTGAAAACATCCAGTGAAGAGAGCCATGATCGAGTAGACTTGATGGGCCAAATTGCCTAATTCTACTCCTATCACTTATGACCTTATGAGAAACACAGCAGTGATTTCTTAAAGCAAAGATATTCACATTTCACTTTTTTTTGTGATCGCAAATTTGACATAAGTGCCATTCGCAAAACAGATTCCACCACTATGAAAACATTAACCATTTATATTATCAGAGACCTTTAACACATTTCTTTTAGGTGGACAAAAGTGCTGGAGAAACTCAGCAGGTGCAGCAGCATCTAAGGGTTTCGGCCCAAAACGTTGCCTATTTCCTTCGCTCCGTAGATGCTGCCTCACCCGCTGAGTTTCTCCAGCACTTTTGTCTACCTTCGATGTTCCAGCATCTGCAGTTCCTTCTTAAACACATATCTTTTAGTTTGGTTTAGTTCAGAGATACAGTGTTGGAAACAGGCCATTCCACCCACTGAGTCTGTGCCGACCAGCGTTCACCCAAATCTCTCCCACATTTTCCACAAACAACGACACCCTTCAGTTTCTCCTGCATTCACATATTCTCTCTGTGTCTGTGTGCCTTTCCCCCTGACATTTCACCATCCTCTCCCAGCACAAGGATATGCTGGTAAGTTAACCTAATGTGAATGGATGCAAGAGAATCAGGCAGGAGTTGATGGACCCATGGGAACAACAGGTGACAGGAAAATAAACAGAGAAATGGTGTTTATGGAATTACTCTTCTGGGCCAAATAGGCTTCCTGAGTCAATATGTCAAGAGTGTTTAATTGTCGTGTGTTCTGACAACGGAGCAATGAAATTCTTACTTGGAGCGTCACAAGTAAATAAAAATGACTTTCTAAACAAACAAGTTTTAGGCAGTCTCCACTGATCAAGTTTCACAAGCCAATACTACTCACACAAAGCAATCTGGTGTACAAGATAGAAATGGAAACCAATGGTCATTAAATTGGAAAAGGAATTGGCATTTTTGTTCCCACATTATTATATACTGCAATTAAACTAAAATAAAACAGAGAAGTGATGTTTGCGGTTAATCCTGGTGGATTTAGTGCATCTGTTAGTGCTACCTTTACTCATTAGATCTTCGGTTAAGATTGAGTGCGCGTCCTATTTGTAAATGGACAGATGGTCCAAGAGGACTGAATTGGGTAATAGAGCCTTGAAGAATGACTGCACAAACGTTTAAAAAAAAAGTGATATTGAAGAAGTGTAGAGCCAGCAGGGAGAAGGAAAATCAACTGAAAGCCATCTTGAGACATCATCATTGCATTATTGCGTCAAGATTTCATTCTGTAGCTCATAGCCAATCCACCTTAACAATATCACAAACTCACTGAACTGCCTTCAGCATTAATGTGTGCGCATAATTAAAAACAATTTTTTGATTAATTCAGTGCAAGTATTATGTCTGAGTTCTTGCCGTGCCCTGTAACAATATACACAATTGCCAATGAGGGATTGATTATAAAGTCATTGCATCAGCAAGACTTCCATCACTTAAGTTCTCCTTATTTGCAATCCCAGACCACATCTTCCTGCATTTTCAACTTTCTTTCAGCATTCAGATCAACAAATGCATAATAAATATTCAGAGTCAAATCTGTTTGTCACTTAAATACACACACTGCAGAAATGAAGAATCTGTCAAGTGCAAATATATGAAACAAAATACATACTGCAGAGGATTTTGTGCCTGTTCCAATCAAATGAGATTTCAGAATTCAATCTGCATTTTACTCCTGTAGTGCTCTATTATGAAATAGATTCATATCTGTAATCAATACAAATTTAAGAAGAATTTTGAAGCAAAAACACAAATGCACTCAATTCAATTTGTCACAATAAGGTCAGATCGTGCACCATCTACTTTATTACTTTGACTTTAGTGCAGGTAAATGGCATGCAGTAATATGCAGTAGTCTAAGGTATTTCTCCTCAGTACATCCAAACTATACCTTGTCTATCAGTGGTGATACATATCAAGCACCACAGATACGATGAGCTGGAGAAAAAGGCTGGGTGATGTTTTGGGTAGGGACCCATCCCTCTCCAGAGATGCTGCCTGGCCCGCTGAGTAATTCCAGTGCTTTAAGTCTATCTTTGGTATATACCAGCTTCTGCAGTTCCTTGTTTATACTAATATTTTTGAGAATATCTTTCTTCTTCCGAGCGTCTGAGTGTTCCCTAACCAGAGGCCTTAGATGAACCAGGAGGTCCGCAATCTAGCGAGGACATGCGGCATTCAAATCAGGCGGTCCAGTCACACAAAAAGCCCATGTACAATCTCCAGAAGGCCATCAAGAAAACAATGGACACTTCTGGACAGAACTGGAAACAGGGCTTGGACGCCATCACTTCCAACATGGTAAAACCCCGATTAGCTCAAGTGACAGTGATGCAGCACCTCCTGGATGAGCTTGACAATTTCTATGCTCTCTTAAAAAGGGAGAAGAATTATATTTCTTCACGGGCTCCCGCAGACTCTGACGATCTTGAACTCTCAGTCTCTGAGGCTGACATGAGAAGATCCTTCTTGATGATGAACCTTTGGAAAGCATCCAGTCCTGCTTGTGCACCAGGACATATTCTTAAAATGTTGGCAGAACAACAGGCTGGAGTTATTGCAGAAATATTCACCCTCTCACTGCCAAGGTCTGAGGTACAAGGACACCAATACTGGTACCCAAGAAGAGCAAGATGTCATGCCTCTCTACCTACTGACCAGTGTCACTTAGATCTATTGCGATGAAGTTCTTTAAGGGGTTGGCAATGATTCACTTCAACTCCCACCTCGGTAATGACCGAGACCCACTTCAATATGCCGACTGCCTCAACAGATCAACACTGGATGCAATTTTAGTGGCTCTCCATTCAGCACATGACTACTTGGACAACAGGAATACATACTTCATGTTATTGTTCATGAGCAAAAGCTTGGCATTCAATTCCATCACCCTTTCCAAAGTCAGGTATCTGGTTCTGTGCTCCTTCTTATACAATTAGATCCTCGACTTCCTCATCAGCAGACTTCAATTGGTATGGATTAAACAATAGACGATAGATAATAGGTGCAGGAGTAGGCCATTCGACCCTTCGAGCCAGCACCGCCATTCAATGTGATCATGGCTGATCATCCCCAATCAGTACCCCGTTCCTGCCTTCTCCCCATATCCCCTGATTCCGCTATTTTTAAGAGCCCTATCTAGCTCTCTCTTGAAAGCATCCAGAGAACCTGCCTCCACCACCCTCTGAGGCAGAGAATTCCATAGACTCACCACTTTCTGTGAGAAAAAGTGTATCCTCGTCTCCGTTCTAAATGGCTTACTCCTTATTCTTAAACTGTGGCCCCTGGTTCTGGACTCCCCCAACATCGGGAACATGTTTCCTGCCTCTAGTATGTCCAAACCCTTAACAATCTTATATGTTTCAATAAGATCCCCTCTCATCCTTCTAAACTCCATTTGGCCCCAACACCTCCACCTCACCGAGCATCAGTACCCAGGCACCTCAGGGCTAAATGCTCACTCCTGATCGACTTTGTAGCCGGACAAAGCATAATTACACCATCATTGGGCAAGCAACAAGTCAGAGGACAGGACAGAGATCGACATACTGGTTGAGTGGTGCCAGAACAGCAATTTTGCTGTCAATATTAGTAAGACCAAGGAGCTAATTTGTGACTTCAGGAAGGCAAAGTCAAGGGACCACTCAACTGTCTTCACCGATGGGATAGTGATGGAGATAGTTACTAGCTTCAAGTTCCTGGGCATACACATATTTGGTCATCTGTCCTAGGTTGAATAACTTGATGCAATCACAAAGAAAATGCATCAACTGAGAGGCAACTTGTTCACACAGAAGGTGGTAGGACAAGCTTCCAGAGGAGGTAGCTGAGGTAGGTACAATAACAACATTCAAAAGACAGGTAGACAAGTATATGGATAGGAAATAGGTATAAGGGTCAAGCATGGGCAGGTGGGACTAGTGTAGATGGGATGCATTGTTCGGCATGGGCAAATTGGGCCAAAGGACATATTTTCATAATGTATGACTCGATGACATCTCTACTTCCTCAGAATTTTGGGGAGAACTAGCATGTCACTGAGTACTCTTAACAAATTTGTATAAAGAATGGGTGACACTCTTTTGAACAGAACACAGGAGATTATTCGGAAGATAGACACAGAATGCTGGAGTAACACAGCGGGACAGGCAGCATCTCTGGAGAGAAAGACAATAGACAATAGGTGCAGGAGTAGGCCATTCGGCCCTCCGAGCCAGCACCGCCATCAATGCGATCATGGCTGATCATCCCCAATCAGTATCCTGCCTTCGCCCCATATCCCCTGACTCCGCTATTTTTAAGAGCCCTATCTCTCTTGAAAGCATCCAGAGAACCTGCCTCCACCGCCCTCTGAGGCAGAGAATGCCACAGACTCACCACTTTCTGTGAGAAAAAGTGTTTCCTCGTCTCTGTTCTAAATGACTTACTCCTTATTCTTAAACTGCGGCCCCTGGTTCTGGACTCTCCCAACATCAGGAACATGTTTCCTGCCTCTAGCTTGTCCAAACCCTTAACAACCTTCTATGTTTCAATAAGATCCCTTCTCATCCTTCTAAACTCCAGGGTGTACAAGCCCAGCTGCTCCATTCTCTCAGCATATGACAGTCCCGCCATCCCGGCAATTAACCTTGTAAACCTACGCTGCACTCCTTCAATAGCAAGAATGTCCTTCTTCAAATTAGGGGACCAAAACTGTACACAATACTCCAAGTGTGGTCTCACTAGGGCTCTGTACAACTGCAGAACGAATTTTGAGTCAAGGCCCTTCTTCAGTCTGGTCTTCTTCAAAGAGCATACTGACTGTTTGCATCCCAGCCCAGCTTGGAAATCACAGCCTGACTTCAAACACCCAAGAATGAACAAGCTGCAGGAAGTGGTTAACATTGCCTGGTCCATCGAGGCTACAGACCATACCATCGAAGAGAGCAACAGGAATTCTTGCCTCAGGATGACAATTAATATGATCAAAGACAGACACAACCCTGGCCACCCTCTCTTCCTGCAGCGAGCACTTTGAAGGAGGTACAGGAGTCTGAGAATCATTGCCTCCAGATCCAACAACAGCTTTGTCTGATCGACCAACATGTTTTGGTCACCTCGAATAACCCTGCCTCAACCGCAGAGAACCACAAATAACTTAGCATTACTTTTGAGCTCTCTGCACTTTGTATTCTGCACTGTCGTGTCTAGTTAATGAATAACAGTTTAACACCTCTGTAAATATAGCAGGCAAGCAATATCATAAATATGTCATGTTGTGTGTGTATGTGCATAAATAATAAAATAAGATGAACTGACAAATTATTGTATATTTAATGCTGTTGCATCTAATCGATCCGGTGTATATGCCATAAAACATGGTTAATTTTAAGGTCCATACCTATCATCATCCTTTAAAACCACCCTTTTTCCAAAAAGGGTGGACATATAGTGTAATCTCCCACCAATGTTTTAAATTAGTTTGAAATCAGTTCAATTATTATGTAGGAGAAACTTGCATTTCATTGCCTTAATTTAGAATACGATTTATTGCTGAAATTAGAGTCGCACAGAATGGAAAGAGGCCCTTCAGCCCTATTTCCTCATGCTAACCAAGATATTCCATCTACACTAGTCCCATCTGCCAGTACCTGTGTCACTCTAAACCTGTCCTATCTATGTACCTGTCCAATAGTCGTTACAATGTTTTACATGGTTTGAAACTTATTTTTGACAAAATACATAATATTTGGCTCTCACTTGATGTGCTGAAATCAATCCTGATAGATTGTCCAGTGTGTTGCTTCTGACGTTGACTCAGTGAGGCATTGATTAGTTGGCAATGGTTAAAATGGTCAAGTATGGCTTGATAAAGCAAAACAACTATCGCATTGGATATGATCTTGGTTCAATGAGAAGGAACAGCCAAGCTTAATACTCATCTCATGGTAGAAAATAATCAAAAATCTTTGGAAAATAACTATATGATTCAGGTTAACAACAAGAGATGAAACATCAAATTGTGCAGAGTTGCTCAGTATAAAGTTGGTTAATATTGGAAAACGGCAATGCCATCTTATCCGTTGTGCTTGGATATTTAATTGCCTACGGAAGGCCAATAATTTGGCTGGTAGACAAAAAATATAAACAGAGGAAAAAACAATATGATAAACATACTTCTGCACCAAAAATGTTGGCTGCTATTAGGAATGTTGATACTTTTCACACTCAAGATTGCATTTCAAACATCTCTTATAATCAAGTTTGCTATTTCGTCTCCTGTGGATCTGCTGACAGTGCACAACATGGGGATAATAAGTTCATAGGTTCATAAGTGATAGGAGCAGAATTAGGCCATTTTGGCCCATCAAGTCTACTCCTTCATTCAATCATGGCTGATCTATCTCTCCCTCCTAACTCCTTTCTCCTGCCTTCTCACCAGAACCCCTGAAACCCATACTAATCAAAACAAATCATCCCCAGTCACAGTTGCTAATCACATGTTAGGACAGTTTATACACATTGAAACCTATTTCCAAATTGCAATTCCACTGAAGTTAATGAAATTGGTTATCAGAAGAGGAGATCAATGTCTAAATTCATGCTAAATTGTGCACATGATTCTTAACTTTCATCTTTAGAACACAACTCACATTTGATAAAGATGAAGTGCTTGCAACTCAATTATTTGTTTTCCTTTGAAAGTAAAGAATACTCTGTTCATTAATATTAACAACATTTTTCAGAGACAACTGATATTGTAAATTAAAAACTACTCACCTATCACTTTCAATTAGTTTTATGCCATTGAGAAAAAAATCTATAACAACTAAAGTTCACAATAAACTGACAACATGAATCAAATATTAATGGGGTAAACCACTTGCAAGCTTGGGTAAATCCACCCCTAACTCCACTCACCCTAGTTGCAAACAGCAGTGTATCTTCCTGCTGACTAGACCATTGACACCTGGACACCAATGCTGCATTTGTGAACCTCTCAAAGACCCTTGATCAGTTCTTAGTTACGCTCCAATTCCTTTGATTTAATTGACTAAACAGACACAAGATTGGTCTCTCTGGTCACCAAGGTCTTAGCTGATCATTATAGGACTTTTGGCAAGGTATGGTGCAGCTTTCTTTAATGAGCTGAGGCTGCAGGAAATGTCTCACCAGGTATAGATGATTGTGATCATCGTTCAGATGCCCCACCTAGCATGACCTGGCCATTAAAACCAGTTAAGTCAATAGACCAGTATTTTTTCCGGAAACGACTGAAAATTAGTTTAATCTCCTTTCACTTCCCATGTCCATTTATCTTCTGTATCATGGACTTTTATAATTTCCTTGTATGACAAAGTGAATAGTGTTTGCACACACCAACAACCATCAGGCTGACAACCAACAACCATCAGGTTGACAAAAGAATAGCAATCTCTCCTCATCACTGACTTGCCAGCCAAAACAAATATTTGTATTTGTCTGAAGAAGGGCCTTGAACTGAAACGTCACCCATCCCTTCTCACCAGAGATGTTGCCTGTCCCGCTGAATTACTCCAGTATTTTGTGTCTATCTTCGATTCAAACCAGCATCTGCAGTTCCTTAATAGACAAATATTTATGTAAGAGCCACGCATTAAATATTTGATTGATTTTTACTGGATTTTACCAGATAATCTCCCCCTCTGTATATTATCCACATATCCACATGATACACTGGGCCACATATGGAAACTTCTACAGATCGATTGCTGGCAAGGTTGGGTTCCCTTATGGGAGCGATTCAGTGAACCAGGTGATTTTGGGAACTTGTTTTCACTGATTGGAAAATCTAGAATTGGGCAATAGATCCAGGATGAAGGGAAGTCTGTTTAAGATCAAGACAAGGAATAATTTCAGAATTCAAAGGTTTGTGAATGAGATCATAATCATTATGATTTTAATATCCATTTTACAATGGAGGACACAAAACTGCATGCAATTACCAAAATGTGTAATATCTGATATTCTACACAAATTTGCAACCTTTTGCCTGCTCTGGTCACTCAACAAGGGTTAATTTCAGATTCACCTCCAATGTTGTGAATTTGTGAATTTTCAAATAGTTTGAAACCATTAGGCCTCAGATATTCAGCCAGGCTTTGCTTGCTTTGTAGATAACAAACAGCCGTCTTGGTCTCCAAAATGGAAGATAAAATGTATCTTCACTATTAATAGGAAGCAAGCTTGATGTAGGTCAAAGGTTGCCATTTTGTGGTCTAACCTGAAGTGAGGTTAGCTTAACCAAAAGTAACATATATATTCCTGTATTTGTGAAAATCAAAGCTATATATACATTTTTTACTTGAAGGACTATTCCCAATTTTGTTCCCTGATTCATTCCTTTCAGGTCACAAGTCAAGGTCACCAATCACTGCCACTCTTGCTCATTTCCAGCCATTCGTCATGATTATTTTGAACCAATCACCAACATGACCTCCTGAACCAACCAGTAACATTAAGTGTCATGGAGTTTACCTGTACACAAATAAAACAGCACGTTTACCTGTTGCAAGTGCACTAAGTAGTAAACATTCTTGCACGCGTCAGCCACAATAACCAAAAAATCTGCGCTAACAAAACTCAAAACAAAATCATCGCAGCATAAAAATGGTGACATGAATTGAGGCAATAAATTATCTAAAACCTGGATATTTTATTCAACTCACAAGCAGTTTTTAAAAAACCCTAAAGGGACACCATCATGTATTCAGGACAAACAGGCTTAGATTTTTTTTTCCCATTAATGAAACATTTTTTCAACACATCATTCTACCAAACGACAGTGTTTTTATCCCCAAAAGAATCACAAATAAATAATGTAAATGTGTTGACCAAATTTGACAGACCTGTCAAAATTATCATTTGGCATCCAGACTAATTATCTCAGAAAGCTGACTATAGCTTCTCGATTCAACTATTCAATGAAGAAAGCAATACTGATTTTTTTTCCAACATAAATGTTTAATGGAAAAATGTGTATTATGGTGTTTATTCATCCCACTGACATATTCTGTAAATTATTTAAAATAAGTGAATTTATTCTAAGGTTTTTGGAGAAAAGTGTGACAACCATGAAAGGTGTTCGAGGAATTCTTCAGCAAATTGCAGCAACACTGCCTCTGCAATTTTATAAGGGGAATGTTGTTTTTGTAGCATACTACTAAACAGCCTTGGATATCTATATAATTAAAAGTCTAAATTTGACCACTTCCTGTTTGCACTGTATATTGATTTTAGAAACAATGCGACCACTTACGGCTGTGATTTTTGGCCACCTTATTCAGAATTCTCCTCCAGCTGTCAGGGCCAGAGGATATTTCCCATCAATGAAAAATAAAAAACTTATTAATGTTTAAAAAATCATGAGATTCTCTCTCCTGTCAATCACGCCATGAAGGCCATGCCCCTTCTGGTGGGGGGGAGGAGCTTCTAAAACCAGAAGTGTGGCTCACTCTCTGCAAGATGGGGGGTGCGGGGGGAGGGAGTCACGACTCTCAGTCTGAGCTGGAAATCTACAGAACACTGAGAATACTGACCTGTGAGTGCCCTTTATGCGTTTTTAAACATGTGCCTTTTGCAACTGTGTGGCTATTGAAATGTGTGCCTTTTGCAACCCTGTGCCTTTTGAAACCATGTGCCTTTTGCAACCCTGTGCCTTTTGCAACCATGTGCCTTTTGCAACCCTGTGCTTTTTGCAACCATGTACCTTTTGCAACCCTGTGCCTTTTGCAACCATGTGCCTTTTGCATCTTTAAAAAAGATGAAAATGTCTAAAATTTATTGTCCACCCCTCTTCCCCTTCTCTCTCAGTCTCTCACCTGTTTTGGGCAGAATTTCTGGCAGTTTCTGAGCTGCCAGGCTTGAGTTACTGAGCTGCCAGGACTGAGTGACTGAGCTTCCAGACCAAGAATCCATTTGGCTCACAATGTCCATGCTAGCCCTCTGGAAACCCGTCCCTACGGCCCACAACACCCGTGTTAGCACTCCAGAACCACCCCCCCCCCCCCCCCCCCCCACACTGGCCAGAAATCTTGGAATTGGTGGAGAGGCGGAATATTGTGTTGGGGGACCAGCCCTCCCGTGTGAAGCTGGGACCCAACGGGTCCCACTTAGTCCAGTAATTATTTAAAACTATCGACTAGTGATTCGGGATTGCTGAATGGATTATCAATCCCCCAAAAAATCATATAAAATGGAAACCAAACAGCTCTTCGGGCACCAAGATCATGCTGACCATCCCGCACCCATTCATACTAACTCCATATTTTATTCTCCCCACTTTCCAGTCAACTTCACCCGTTTCTGCCAATCACCGATCTTCCAGGGGCAATTTAGCGAGGCCAATTAATTTATTAACCAGCACTTGGTTGTGGGAAGAATCTAGATAACCCACATGGTCAAAGGGAGAACATGCAAACTCTATGGACAGCACCTGAGGTCAGGATCAAACTTGGTCATGAAGGCTGTGTTGCCACTGTACCTCTAGCAAATATTAGTAATTAAATTAGTAAATAATGTAGTTCTGTTCACAGGATGAAAGGAAATTCTATTCCATTCTGAGTCCTTTCCAATTGAACACATGTGTTCTTTGACAAATACTTCAACCAAAATGTATTCCTTGTTAGATAGGCACAAAACGCTGGAGTACTTTGGCGGGTCGGCAGCATCCATGGAGAAAAAGAATAGCTGAAGTTTTGGGTCGAGACCCTTAGCTCTCAGTCTGAAGAAGGGTCTCGACGTAAAAGATCACCTTTCCATGTTCTCCAGAGATGCTCCAGGATGGCAGGACTGTCATTGATACAATGGAGCGGCTGGGCTTGCATATTCTGGAATTAAGAAGGATGAGGGGATATCTTATTGAAACATATAAGGTTATTAAGGGTTTGGATAGTGGATGCAGGAAACACGTTCCCGATGTTGGGGGAGTCCAGAACCAGGGGCCACAGTTTACGAATAAGGGGTAAGCCATTTAGAACGGAGGTGAGGGGTGTGGAACTGTGGAATTCTCTGCCTGGCAGTGGAGACCAATTCTCTGTCTGCTTTCAAGAGAGAATTGGATAGAGCTCTTAAAGATAGTGGAGTAAGGGGATATGGGGAGAAGGCAGGAGCGGGGTACTGGTTGTGGATGATCAGCCATGATCACAATGAATGGTGGTGCTGGCTCGTAGGGCCAAATGGCCTACTCCTACACCTATTGTCTATTGACCTGCTGAGTTACTCCAACATTTTGTGTTCTTCTTCAGTATGAACCAGAATCTGCAGCTCCTTCCTACATATTTATTCCTCGTTGGCAACATGACTTGTTGTATTGTCTAATCTTTGTACTGTTGTGAAGATGGGTCAACTGGCTCTGTTGTCAGTTGAACACATGTTTTATCAACAAATTGCCATTAACTGAGCCACTTCCACTGCATGGGATGAATCTTTTTGATGCATTTTACATGTCACACTGAGGTAGATGTTGGCTAATTGCCGTTTACACCAAATGAATTCATAGTAAATGGTTTTGAGACAGCTAAATGTACTCAGGATATGCGGATGTTACGAAACATCTGAAATAACTGCAATAAACAAAGGCAAGGGAATGTTTCTGGATTGATTCAAATTTAATGATGGCTTGATTAGGATCTAGATTATTATAAGGAAAGATCAGAGGGATATATTGCTTTGAAGGGGAATGCCCAAAACAGAAAACATTTTTACAAAGGCTTAGCAAAGAGGAACTGTTTTGCAGGCCAAGTAACAGTCAAGGAGAGAGGAACACCAGAGTTAAAGATCTGGACCGTGTTAGATTTGGCACTTGCCTCACAGTTAGTCTCACATTATCAGCATGAGTGCACTAAACTTCCACAGCTTTCTGGTTTGAAAGGTCTTGCCAACATTGAAGTTGCAGAATAAAGAGTAAGCCATTTAGAACGGAGACGAGGAAACACCTTTTCTCACAGAGAATTGTGAGTGTGGAATTCTCTGGTTCAGAGGGCGGTGGAGGCAGGTTCTCCGGATGCTTTCAAGAGAGAGCTAGATAGGGATCTTAAAAATAGCGGAGTCAGGGGATATGGGGAGAAGGCAGGAACGGGGTACTGGTTGTGGATGGTCAGCCATGATCACATTAAATGGCGGTGCTGGCTCGAAGGGCCAAATGGCCTACTCATGCACCTATTGTCTATTGTCTATTGTAGTTCCTCAACAGGCCGAAGAGAATGGAGGGTGGCAACATTTAGGCTCCACCCACAAACATCCTTGCCGACTTTCACACAGCATGTAAATATCTCAGTAATCAGGGGATTTTGGAAACAGTTGGATCACAAGATTTTAAAATATATTTAAAAACACTTGAAACTGCAATTTAATAATCAACATTAATAAAATACAATAACTTTTAGTTTTTTTTATTTCAGAATTCCAGCATCTTCAGCATTTTGGGGCACTAAAACTGGCGCAAATGAAATATTGGAGAGGTATATGAATAAGGATTCCTTCAAGAATATTGTCGACGCTCAAAATATTTAATTTAGTTTACAGACACCGCATGGAAACAGGCGCATTGAGTTCACACTAACCAATGGTCACCCATTCACACCAGTGCTATGTGATCCTATTTTTGCATCTATTATCCATACATGACGGGCAATTTACAGAGGCCAATTTCATCTACACCATGTTCTGCCAATTATTTTCACAGAACAAAAATGTACAGTGGGATGATATAGCTAAGTTACACCTCTGCTCTGAATGAATAAACTCATGGTAAGCCCAATAGTCTTTCTAATCAATACCTGCCCAAAACAGTTGTATACGCTTCGTTCTGTGCCAAAGATTACACACCTTAAGAGAAGGTGCAAGTCACACATTTGGGCATTTTCCACTGGGAAAAAAAATTGCAACGGTCATGTTCATGTCGTGGTTTGAACTGAGAAGTCCATCAGATCTTAAAGAACTTCACCCTATGGCATAGCTATATAAAAGGCTGCCACGGAGTTAAGGGGAGATGCAGAGGGAGGGGTTGGGAGACCCTAAGATCCACCTTGTGCCTTGCCAGCTCTTATAGAAACATATAAAATTCTTAAGGGATTGGACAGGTCAGATACAGGAAAAATGTTCCCGATGTTGAGGGAGTCCAGAACCAGGGGGGTCACAGTTTAAGAATAAGGGGTAGGTCATTTAGAACTGAGATGAGGAAAAGCTTTTTCACCCAGAGAATTGTGAATCTGTGGAATTCTCAGAATTCCACACCTTATTTCATTTCACTGCACATCCCGTATGTGTATGTGACGAATAAACTTGCTTGAGAAGGCAGAGAAGGCCAATTCACTGGATGTCTGCAAGAGAGAGTTAAATAGAGCTTGTAGGGCTAACTGAATCAAGGGATATGGAGAGAAAGCAGGAACGGGTACTGATTTTGGATTTGCCATGATAATATTGAATGGCGGTGTTGGCTTGAAGGACTGAATGGCCTAGTCCTGCACTGATTTTCCATATTTCTATGTTCCTAATCAATGATATGGAGTCTTATACCATGGGTAGGTGTGTACCAATTATTGTTACATTGGGGTGCATAACATATATGGCCCACATTTGAGCAGTGAGGCAGGCAAATGCTGTTTGTGAATGTCAGAATGGAAACTCTTTAACAAACATCTCTTTGATGATCTGAGTGCAATGTGTTCCTTCCTTTATACAACTGCTGCTTGACATTGACGGAGTTCCAGGCTCGGTCAGCAGGGGGTGAAAGTGCACTGCTGAACCTGTGACATAATTTCTTGTGCGTCTGCCAACGTGTAAACAGTCAAATAGGTTACAGTGGATATCAGCAAAGCTGCAAGGTCCAATTTCATCCAGATATGATTGCCAGCATGGTCAACTAAGGATGAAATCAATTTGTGCTGCTTTGGTGCTTAATAAACAGGTGCTAATTGATCCAATTTTTGTGCAAATTTTCAATGTCCTGTGCTTATAAAACAGATGTGGCTTCTTGTTTTATTTTTCAATATTAATTGTTTATCATTTGGGAGTTATTTCATAATGACCAGCAAGCCTTCTACCGCTAGGCAATTTTGTAAGTTTCTCCAAACACATAACATTCGTCATTATTGTTAATTTTACCCCCCTCGATTCGAATCACATTTTGATTGTTTGGTCATGGTCGAGCAGTGAAAGGACAAGAGGCTTCTGAAGGCTGCAGGCAATGCAGATGAGAATATGATCCTCAGTGACAGGGATCCGAGTGATGCTGGAAGACTTGGGCTCATCCCCTGTGAGATTTTCTAAACAGCATACCACACATTCTGCATGCCCGCTTCGTCATGAGCGACTGAACTCTCTGCTTATGCCATGGCACATTGGTGCATTAGCAGACCATGTGGGCAGTAGTCCTTTAAGGATTACACGCGATTGCATGCGGCGAGCACTACCTAACGTGGCCGCTTGAGCCATGCGGCCTCACGTGGGCGGTCCCACTTCGATCGCCGGAGGCATATGGAGTTGTGTGGGACTGGTCCCGACATCGCGCGGGGCTCAGAAAAACTGTCCAAAAGTTCCGCTCGCCAACGGCCTGTCGGCACGCAGCCGCGTTGAGGACATACGCAGCGTCTCAACGTCGTACGCAGCATCTTGACGTCGTACGCAGCATCTTGATGGCGTACACATGGCGTGTAGCGTTTTGCGATGACGTCACCGCCCGACACCGTGCGACAACCAAATTCAGTCGGCCCGCCTCCTGCCCAGCTGATTTATGAGTATGATGTCGGGACCAGCCCCGCAGAACTCCATACGCCTCCGCGGTTCGAATTGGAACCGACCCTGCGAGGCCGTACGCCTCAAGTGACCACGTTTGGTCGCGCTAGACCCATGCAAATGCATGAAGGTGGAACAGGCTCTTTAATCCACGCACCAAGTCCTTGATTTTCTTTAATAGAATCATGAAGTCCTACAGCATTGAAACTGGCCCTTCAGCTCAACTTACCCATGCCAACAAAGATGTTCTATCTGCACACGTCCGACCCGCCCATATTTGACCCATATCCCTCCAAACCTTTTCTTGAGGAGTTTCTCATATATTGTAAAATGCAGAGCATGTAAATATTGTATGACTCAAAAGAGCTTTGAGATCCTCGTCAATATCCACAGGCCAGTTTTTGTACCCATGTCTATCACTAACTCCCTTCTTGAGGCCTAAAATACAAACAGAAAAGACTAGAAATACACCCCAGGCCATGCTGCATCCGTAGAAGGAGAAACAACTCTTTGACCTGATTCGTTAGCTCTGCTTTCCTTCCCGCAGATGTGGCCCAGCCTACTGAGTAGTTCAAGCCTTTAATTCCATTTTAGAATTATTTTGCCTACATCTGCAGATTTCTTTTGTTTTTCCTCTTGAGGTTGATTATTCCTGCAACTGTACTTGGCCCCGCAAGGTTTTGCAGACTCGGTGGGCCGAAGGGCCTGTTTCCGCACTATATGTCGATATTAAACTAAATAAAAACTAAACTAGTCTGTGTGAATCTGGTGGAATTGCAAGGACTGGACTTGACGAGGAATCAACTTCTCCAACCGCTGACAATTTTGTCGGCATCCTGGACTTGCAGAGTCATGAGATTGGCATATGATACCACCTCAGCTATAAATAAAACCCATTGTGCAAAGAAATTGAAAAAAGCAGCCAAAATTTGCACAAACCAATTCCAAAAGTATCCAATAGTGTTATTTTATCATTTGTAGCAGGTTTTTTAAAAAAACTTCTATGTAAAAATTTGGATTTTAAATGGTGTTCAGTATTCCATTCAAAATATTCCTTAAAGTGTACTGCATTAAATTGCATTCTTCCGATTAAAAAATCTCTCCTGAAATGCCGTTTATATTTTTGGAAATCATAACTTGATTTTAGTAAATTGCCTGGCGTGGACCGCTTGATTACACAGGTGCTGCGGCACCTGTTTTACAAGCAGTAATTGCATAGTTGCATCCCAAGGGCTGACCATGTTTCAAACCTGCCTGCAAGTATTGAAAGTTTCATCAGTTTCCAGGCATTCTGTTACATGAGAATGATTCATTAGGCAGTGAGAAAGTGGTGTGTTTGTTCTGTTGCAAAGTCAACAGATTTTAGTGGCAGTATTAATGGAACAAAAGGGATGCTGGCTATTCAGTCCAAGCCGATAGTAGTTTCCTTACGGACAACCTGGAAAGATTGAAAAACAAAGCAAAAAAATAATCAGCCTAAACTCTTCATGATAACTTTATCATCATTCATAGATAGACTGTGAAATGTGGAGAAGTCATTTCCAGTCGTGGAGGAGTCTGAGAAGAGGGCACAGCCTTAGAATAAAAGGATGTACCTATATAATGGCGATGAGGAGGAATTTATTTAGCTAGAGGGTGGTGAACCTGTGAAATTAATTGCCACTGATGGCAGTCGAGACCAAGTCATTGTGCATTTTTGAAGTGGAGATTGAAAGGTTCTTGATTCGAAAGGTTGTCAAAGATTATAGAGCGAAGGCAGGAGAATGGGGTTGAGAGGGAAAGATTGATCAAAACCTTTGTTACAAAAGTCAGAATTCACTACTGATTGTCACTCTTGCCTGTATTCATATCTTCCTAAGTGTAAACAAAGAGCGGTCATGGTGCACCGCGGTAGAGTTGCTGCCTTACAGCGAATACAGCCCGGGAGACCTGGGTTCGATCCCGACTACAGGTGCTGTTTGTACAAAGTTTCTATATTCTCCCCGTGACCTGCGTGGGTTTTCTCCGAGATCTTCGGGTTAATAGATCACTGGTCGGCGCGGACCCGGTGGGCCGAAGGGCCTGTTTCCACGCTGTGTCTCTAAATTAAAGTTTGACGATAAAAGCCTCAAGTCTTTAATTCAAGTTGCGAGAACAAGTTGAAGAAGGATCTCGACCTGAAACGTCACCTATTCCTATTCTCCAAAGATGCCGACTGAGCCGCTGAGTTACTCCAGCATTTTGTGCTATTCTTCGGTGTAAACCTGCATCTGCAGTTTCTTCCCACACACCAGACTATGGGTGCTATCTGTATGGAGTTTGTACGTTCTCCCTGTGACCTGCGTGGGTTTTCTCCGAGATCTTTGGTTTCCTCCCGCACTCCAAAGACGTACAGGTTTGTAGGTTAATTAGCTTGGTGTATATGTAAATTGTCCCTGGTGTTTGTAGGATAGTGTAAATGTGCGGGGATCGCTGGTAGGCAAAATCGGTGCACCATAGGACCTGTTTCCGTGCTATATCTCTAAACTAAACACACACTTCTCAATGTCTGATATATTTGCAGAACAAAAATCCTGTTGTTTCAGCAGTGATATTAATATTGTGAATAACAGATTAACCCGTCTGCAAATGTAGTAGGTAAGCAATATCATAAATATGTCATATTTGTATGTGTATATGTGTATGTGCCAAAGACAAATATTTCTGAGACAACATAATCCAAGCCAATTCAACCTGGTTCATCAGATAATAGTGGTGTTTAAACTTGAAAACACTTGAGTATTACTTTAAACCAAATACCATGTAAGAAATTAGCAATATTTTGATCTTGCAGTATAAAAGAATAACATTTACAGTTCCAATCTTTCTTTCATTTCACTATCCAACTAAGAAGAACAGCAAGTTTACCTTATTTAATCACCATAATTATTTAGGTGAAGTGTTGGTGTAGTGTGGTATTACTACTGAAGCTTTAGACTGGCAAAAGAAAGAACATTGTTGAGTATTTCAAAAGTTTGAATGACTTTGATGATCACCAATATATTGATGGCAATAATGAGATATGTGGGATATGCATTTTCTTATAACTTCTTATAATAGTTATTTTCCTCTGATCCCTTTACTTTCTGCCTCTTCTCTCTCATTTCCCAGAATTTTTTAGACAGCGCTCCCCCACTTCCCCTGGCCCCCGCCTTTGCGATGTGTTTGTGTGTGTGTTCCACTCTGACAGTCGCCATTCCAGTTCCCGGTTTTTCAGGCAACTGAAAAATCGCCCATAACTTTATCTGCACCAATACAGAGTTTTTATCTGAGAGACAAGAGTGAATGGAGAACACAACTTGAGTTGCTCTTTTTTTTTTTAACTTCTGGACAATTTGGAGAAATAAAAGTGATAACAGATCAAAACAAGGACACAAAACTTTAAATGTCCAAACGCAACTTTAAAACAAAATTAAAAACACCCAAAGTGGTGGAGTAACTCAGTGGGTCATCTTTCCGTCTATCTTTTACTGATGACTTCTGATACAGTTATTCATGCAGAACATATTGCTACGAAAGCTAAAAGGTGCTTTGGAATATCTTAAGGTTCTGCAAATTGCCAGATAAATTCACGATTGTTTTCTGAAGGGCCACCTTTCTGAACCACTTTTAAATCCTTGAAAATTTCCTTTTGCAGAAGTTTTGATGTTTTTGATCAAAGTAACTTAAATTCTAACATCTTGTCATTACTTTTTCACGACGTCTCACAAATACCATTTCCAGACAAACCGGATGTACGAAATCAACATTTTTATAATAAAAGTGCAATTAATTATGAAAAAAAGAAATAGCAGCACTTTTTTTTAAAATTTGAGAAAATCAGCATGCAGATTTTCTGAAAATATTGAGTATTCCCATTTCATACATCACCCTTCCAGAAATAACGTGATAATTACATTGTACTTAGCTGACAGCACTTGGTTCACTGCCAGACAAGTCCAAATTAATTCCTAACACCTTGTATTGTAGGAATGTGCAAATATAAGTTTGACTAGTTAATAGAGCAAGCAGTTCGCTAGGAAGAGCAAATTCAAATGTTTGTATGTCTGGCTTGGCAAGAATCAGAGGGCTGAAGTTATATCCTGCTCCTTATTGGCCTGTCCCACTTAGGCGACTTTTTAGGCGACTACAGGAGACTGTGCGGTCGCCACGTGGTCGCCACATGTTCGCGGGTGTTTGCCGAGGGAGTCGCCTTCATGGCCGTGAGTGGTGTCCTCAAGTCGTAATGGCATTCGGGTCACCGCTAGTTTTACAACATATTGAAAAATTAGCGGCGACCAGAATTTTGACGCCATAGAGAGTAGCGAGAATTCTTGGGACGTACGTGCAGTGGTAGAGGGTCACCAGGAGGGCGTAGGTTGGCGTAGGTTGTTGCCATTGCTGACCGGTGAATTTCTTTGGATCATTGAGAAAGAAACCGTAAACAGTAGTTTTCAGAACCAAGGATAACTGAACGGTAATGTTAATGTCTGCCGAGCTTCACAGCTGTGTATCTCTGGCTTCTTAAAAGTTGTCTCCACTCTTTCTCCCCACCCTGTCTCCCCCACTATTTTAAAGGTCTTAAGTGACCCTTCCCATACACTGTGCTTTCACCATGTTAATTACAGCACCAACCTTCCTGTTCATCGCAGTGTGTGTCTGTATAACATTGGCTTTGCACTGTGAAATTCACTCAGACAGTGCTCCCCCACTTGCCCTGTCCCCTGCCTGCATAACTGGCTGGTGAAGGAAGCGATATGTGTATATGTGTGTGCGTTCCACTCTGACAGTCGCCGTTTCAGTCGCCGGTTTTTCAGCGACCTGCTACAACTTGACAGTCGCCAGCAGTCACCTGAAAAATTGGCTAAGTGGGACAGACCCATAGGATACGCAATTGTACAATGTATCCCTAAGAGGGGGAAATAAGAATCTTATTTTATGATATTTTAACTTCTTTTCAAGGAGAGGATTGTTGCCACTTTAGCAATATGGGAAAAACGGTGGCTAATTTGTGCACAGCTGTTGGCTAGGGTAACAATATGGACATACACAACCAAAAGAAGACTTCTGCCTTGAATGGTTTTCTGTGATCTTTAATATCTACTTTAAAGGCAGACAATCATTTAATGTTTTTACCGAACAAGTAGAACCTCTGACTTTAAGCATAGGGGTTGGTGGTGGAGGAAGATATGACAGCGGTATTTCAGAGCCATTTGGATAAGCACATGTATATGCAAAAAATAGAGGGATGTGGAGTATCTGCCGTCAGTCTGAAGATGGATCTTGACCCGAAATATCACCCATTCTTTCTCTCCATAGATGGTGCCTCCGATACTCCAGCATTTTGTGTCTATCTTTGGATTATCTGCCAGCAGATAAGGGTAGGTGTTGGCATGTGTAGTACAAAACTGCAGAGGTGGGCATCATGTTTGGAACGGACTTTGTAGGCTAAAACGCCTGTTCTCCTGTGCTGTACCACTACTATGTTCTCCAATTGTAAACAAGTGTCACTATAGACTCTGCTTTCTGAAGTTCAGCCCAAAACTGCAAATTCTGACTCATCAAGAATTTGATTAAAACTGGCATCATAATATTAATATAATTTACATTTTATAGAAAGATAGATTTAATTATCCTTGTAACAAAATATTAGTACTTTAAGGAACAAATGTGAGCTATTCTTGATTGTATTATTTTATCCTCTATTCACATGCTTTGTTTCCATTCAACTGCCTTGAAACCTATTTTCCTCATTAAAGCTTGACCCATAAGGTGACTACGCAGAAATAAGATTTTACACATTATTGATGCAATAAATAGGTGCAACGTTTTGTCCTTAAAGTAAAACAGCTATTCAGGTATCCTTGGTTGAAGATTATTTTAATAGTAGTTTCCTCCCATTTAAAAGATCTAAATGATAATTGGTGATTCAATCAGTACAGTAACGTGGTTGACACGTTGGCAAAGCATGAAGAGCTGCTGTAGTTTCAGGTGACCCAGGCTCAACCCTGACCCTGAGAACTGTCTGCTTTTAGCTTGCACGTGGTATCTCTTATGAACAATGGGGTCGTTTCCTTGCCAGATTTGGTGTCACTTCGAGTTTTCTTACGTTGCACATCCAGTTGACATTCAATCATTCTCTCCATCACATAATGCAGTGAAAATGCAATTGTAGATGAACCATGACAATTAATTGATCATAATATACCTGGAGGTTACATAAAAATGCAGGCAGTTGGCAATCTCTAATCCATGAAACTACTAATGTGATTTAAAGAACATATCACATTCTTCATTCGTGACCTGCTGACCATTCATAATTGCTTCTGAACACAGGAGATGGTAAAGAGTCATCTTCAACCTTCGTACTCAAAACTATCCTTCTTATCACTGCCACCAACTCCCCCACTGAGAAGGTTCTTTGAACTGAAATAGTAATACTTCCTTTTCCATAAATGGTTTCTGACCTGCTGAAATATTTCCTGCATTTTCTCTTTTTAGTTCAAGATTTCCAGCATCTGCAGTTTATTCTTGATTTTCATTGACCTCATGAGTGTGTGCGGCATCACGTATAATCCAACTCAGTAAAATTGGTAGATTGGCGGCAAGTCCACTGAAATAGTGTTTCTGGTTTGAATTTATTGAATTCAAGAGCAGAGTCTGGGACGTGAGGCAAAGTGGATTTTCATGGTTTACATTCGTGATCTATTTGAAAAACTACAAACAGCAGTAATTTCTGGCAATCATCACTTTTCCAGCAAGAATCTACTCAATTTATGGAACTTCTCGCCATAATTGCAATGCCACTTTTCTCTCAAACATTCTCAGCGACATATTCATTCTGACGTGAACACCACTTGATTCAGAGATTCAGAGCCAAAAAGCACATCGGTAGTATTAAGAAGATTAGATAATTAAATGAGAGGAAAGAGAACAACGAGATTGGAATAAGGCATGCACATGTGTGGAGGATACGTATTTGTACAAGGGAAAGATTGTCATGAACAGATTGGATGGGTCATATTGCCTGTCATAGTGCTGTAATCTCGCTGTAATTCTTTGTAAAATTCATGTTCAGGGACAAGGGCATGGTGCCCAAGCAGCTGTGAAAATGTTTTTGAATTCAGTCCAACAAAAGTAGGCTGGAAGTTTGTTCTCCATTTCTGCTGAGTCTATGCAAAGCAACTGATTTCACTTGCTAATTACTGCATTCCCCCCCCCCCCCCCCCCCCATATTGTAGATAAAGAAAGAACATGCCCTTGGAACTGTGGTCACAGTGCATAGTCATCAATGAAACAAAGATTTCAAGGCGCAAAATAATTTCAAAAAGCATTTGTCATGTGCTAATGACTCAGAATTAGAATGCACTCCATGGTGGATCTCTTTAAACCCTAGACAGTTCTAAATGACATACAAAATTCCTTTTAATCTACAATCAGTTGCACACAGAAGTTCAATTGCCTTTCGACCTCAAAAGTTTTCAATTGTTTCAAGTTATTTTCATGTAGAAAATGTTGTTTTTCGAAGATTTTTTTTCGTTTTGAATTTCCACTGAAATTCCTCCTCTGTCTAAAGTTTGAGAATTAGATAAGAAGAGACACAAAGTGGAGGAATAACTCAGCAGATCAGGCAACATCTCTGGAGGACATCAACAGGCGACATTTTGTGGTCAGGCACATCATGAAGATTAATCAAAAGGTGGTTTATCTATCTGTAGGATGGAACTGCTGATTTAAACCGAAGATTGACACAAGATGTTGGAATAACTCAGCGGGACAGGCAGCATCTCTGGATAGGAGGAATGGGCCTTTAGATAGGATAGTTTATCTAAATGGAAGGAAGCTGAAAAAGAGTGGTCGAGAGAAAGTCCTAAGTCTTTCAGTGCATGAATTACAAAAAATTAGCAGTCAGGTGCACCATGATTAAAAAGGTAACTGCTATGTTGGCCTTCATTACAAAAGAATAAGAGTTTCGAAATAGAGAGTTTTGTTACAATTATACAGGGTGGTGAGACCACACCTGTAGAAATGCCCACGGATTTGACTCCCTTATGTAACAATAGATATTGGAGCATTCAAGGCAATTCCAGAGGGTAATTCCTCTAATGAGAAGATTATCCATCAAGAGAGGCTAAACAGTTTAGGTCCAAACGCTCTGGAGTTTAGAAGAATGAAAAGTGACCCTATTGAGATATTTCAGATCCTGAAGGGACAGATATGGAATTGTTTTCACCAGTGTGAGAATTTTAAAATCAGTTTTAAAATCAGCCTTTGCTCAGAGACTTATGAATTTCTGTAATTCTGTACCCTAGATATTTGTGGAAGCCAGGGTATTAGCTGTATTTAAGGCAGATGTAGATGGGTTTTCAAATACATTGAGGTTTGCAGGGAGTTGTCACAGAATTAAAGTTGAGGCCAGCATTAATCACGTTATGCACTTTGTCAACTTTTTCATGATTTCATCGCCGACTTCAAAAAAAAAAACCTCTTTGCTCACTGGATCCTCTGTTCACAAACATCAAACAAATCCATGAGGTTAATTTGCTTTGTGTTGTCCCAGTCAATAAATTATTCAGACCTGCATGGAAAACTGTTGGAGCACAAATTGGTATTTTATTTTGTCTGGGTCATAATGATTGTTGAACACTCATGAAATGCTGTCTTTTCTTTCCAATAAGTGCTGACCAGTGCAGGAGGCCACAGTGTGATCGCTGTTCTGGAGATTCGAAACCAAAATGCAAATGTCTGACAATGCACAAGCCCAGCATGTCGACAGACTGGCTGATGTTCACATCATGAAGTAATACGACAACAAGCAAACTGCTGTCGTGGTATTCTTGGAGATATGATTGAACTCAACACAGAGTACACTGGCACTAGAAATTAATTCTAGCCATGGTGCTGGGTGATGCCGGGAAACACTTTTCATTGTAGCTCGGTACATAAATTAAACACTTTTCAGAAGTTTTAGTGAGTTTCGTAATTTGTCCCAACAGGTTCTAGATAAGGCGTGCCAAGTGTGATTCTATACCATGTGTGCATGATACCATATATTCTCAACACGTACGCAGGTGTAATCTTATTAATAAGTGGCAAAGCAATCAGTATTGCTATTTTAAACAAATGTGATAGAAATGTGCTTGGGAAGGCATAGTGGTGGAGTTCCTGCGTTACAGCACCAGAGACCCAGGTTTGTTCCTGACTGCAGGTGCTGTCTGTATGGAGTTTGTACGTTCTCCTTGTAACTGCTTGGGTTTTCTACCGAATGTTCCGGTTTCCACCCACACTCCAAAGACGTACAGGTTTGTCGGTTAATTGGCTTTGGTAAAATTGTAAATTGTCCCAAGTGATTAGGGTGGTGTTACTGTACGGGAATGCTGGTCAGCGCAGACTGAATGGGCTGAAGGGCCTGTTTGCTCGCCGTACCTCTAAAGTATACAGTGTAAAAAATCAGAGAGCATCTGTGGAAAGAGAAAACCACCTTCATATTTCAGATTAAAAATTCTTCATTAGAATTCCTTTCATTACAAATGTTATTTCATGTTAGATTTCCAGGGTCTACAGTGTTTTACTTTTGAAGCATTATCAGAGCTTGCCTCGTTTTGTACTGCGCAGAGCAGCCAATATTAGTAAAGGTGTGAAATTTCAGTGGTAAGTCTTGTAAACTAAAGGGCCTGTCCCACTATACGAGTTTACCCAAGAGCTCTCCTGAGTTTTAAAAAAATCAAACTCGCGGTAAGTACGTAGAATGTACGTAGCGGGTGCGTCGGAGGTAACGCGGTAAGCTCGTGAAGTTTTTTCAACATGTTGAAAAATGTCCACGAGAGCCCCGAGTGCCTACAAGCAGCTATTACTGTAATTCTCCGAGTTCGAATCAGGGGAAACTCGGGAGAACTCTTGAATTACCTTGTACAGTGGGACTAGTTTAGACAACCCCTCAGTCAAAACAAAACATTTTCCAAGTGAGAAGACATTACGCAGATGTAGCAAAGGCCTCAGCCAAGTATTCATGATTGCTTGAGCTTTATTATGTCTAACCATTTACTTTCAAACAATTTTCACTATTAGTGTAAATGTGGTGATGGCCTAGTTCTATCGCTTTCTAACCCTACCGTTTCAAAAAGCATGAATGAATTACCAGCACACGTCATTCATGCAAATGGCCACAATATTCGGACCGGCCTGAGGGACATGGCTTTAAGCCAAATTTAAGAGTTTAGAGATACAGTATGGAAACAGGACCTCTAGACATGCCTAGAGTCCATGCCTTTCATCGATCACCCGTACACTAGTTCTATGTTATCACTCTTTCGCGTGTTACTCACTAGGGGCAACTTGCAGAAACCAATTGATCGATAACCCTGTAAGTTTCTGGAATGTGGGGGGAAACCAGAGCACCCGGAAAAAAACTCATGCTATCACAGGGCCAGTGTACAGACTCCGCACACAGACAGCAGCCGAGGTCAGGATCGAACCCAGGTCTCTGGCGCTGTGAGGCAGCAGCTCTGCCAGCTGCGTCTGTGCTGTCCATGTGCGAGGAGAGGGAGGCATTAGAATGCAGCACCATGTATCTGCACCCAGTAGCCTATGAAAACAAAACACGTCATTTGGTGCTGTTTATGATGGAACTGTTGATATGAATGTAAAAGTACATTTGTCATTTTACCCACATGCAAAATTGATTGAGTTTCCTGTGTGTTCTTTTTTACATAACCTGTATATCATGTGTCAAAGCTTAAAATGGATCGCACACAACAATGATGCCGCCAGTCCACTCAATCCTTACTGCTCCAGTACACGAGTTTGACATGTCCATCAATCACAACACTCAGCTATTTACTGTCGTCCAGAAGTGAGACTTCAAGACATGAAGATAGATTGCTGCTTTGACACAGTAAAACTTTTAAGTTGTTAATCAATTTCAACAAATTCCACTCTGCAGCACATCTGCCTAACGGATGTACACAAAAAAAGCAACCTTGCTGAAATGATCGCTGCCAATCATTCAGAACTGATGCCAACTTGGATCCATGCCAGTCTCTGCAAAATAAATTTAATTGTGCAGGACAATTTTATGTGAATGCCTGCAAAATGTAAAATAAATATAGACACAAAATGTTTTCAAGATGTTTCAGTGATTTTTATTCTTGTTAGGAAACCCTTGCTGTTGATGGTGGAAATCTCTGCAATATGCTTCTCCAGAGTGCAAGGAAATGGGAAAAAAACCCAGGATGATGCATAATTCTGCCTTGCATGAAGGTTGGTGGACATGAGCCAGTGAGGACCTCGGTAGTGTAATTTATTGTCAATTTTACTGGAGGGATGCTTTGGGTGGCACAGTGATAGAGTTGCTGCCTTACAGCACCAGAGACCCAGGTTTGATCCTGATCCTGATGTTATCTGTATGGAGTTTCTACATTCTTCCTGTGACCACTTGAGTTTTCTCCGGGTGCTCTGGTCTCCTCCCACATCCCAAAAATGCATGGGTTTGGAGGAAAATTTGCTTCGGTAAATTGTAAATTGTCCCAGGTGTGCAGGATAGTGGTACTGAATGGGGTGATCACCGATGAGTTATAAATAAATTGAAAGAAATGGACGGCATGTTGTCCATCTTCTAATAATTTATCAAAATGAGACCAAAAAGAACGCAAGTATGCTACTTCCACCGATGAAGAAGCAGCATGCAACTGAATCTACTGTTATCTTACTGAAAATAGCAAAACTCTAACATGGATCAGCTAATGCGCATTGTTTTAAGTGAAAAGTTTGCGCAATTTATTTGCCTGGCATTTGAGTAGAACCTAATGTTCAAAGTCCCAGAACAAATTGCAATGCAAATTGTTTTTTTCCCCCATCTAAGCCTAAATGCTTTTCATCCACACATGCCTTCTCAGAGAACTTGCCCATGCCATGTTCCGTCGAAAAGGAGAGCAGTAATTTTGATTACTTCCTTCAGTTAATCAATCCTAGAAATTAAGTCCTGGAATTCTAACTTTGAGTATTCCCTTGATTTACTGTATGTTTACCCATTAGTTAATCCATTAACTTTTATATGAAACTAATGAGGGCATGAATTACAATCTCAGGCAGGGGGACCATTGTGCATCACATAGTTTCTAGAGAGGAAGATTAGTGGAGGAAAGGACATTTGTTTGCCCTGTGGTATTGATTATAATTCAGGTCACACTTAAAAGAGCAAGTTCCAATTCACTGAAGGTAGACAATGTTTAATGGAGCAGCCTTTGAATAGTGAGCAGAGGGGTAGAACCCCCCCCCCCCCCCCCCCCGTACTCCACACCTTGTCACTTGAATTTAATGTATATACAATTGCAATTACATGCTCAACACTACTTTCGGCTCCATTGACTTCAGTGGAATTGCATTAAGAATGCAGGTCATGATGCAGCTCTATAGGCCAGTTCAACATTTGGAGTATTACATGCAGTTCTGGTTGCCCCATTACAGCTAAGATGTGGCAGCTTTGGAGGGGATGCAAAGGAGGTTAACCCGAATGCTGCCTGGATTAGAGGGAATGCTGCCTGGCTACAGGGAAAGATTGGAAAGACTTGGATTGTTTTCTCTGAAACGTCGGAGGTCAAAGGGAGAGTTGATCGAGGGAAAACAAATTATGAGAGGCATAGATAGGGTAAACAGTCAGAATCTTTTTTTCCCAGGGTGGAAATGTCCAACAGCAGAGGGCATAGCTACAGTTTAAAGCAAGAGGGGGAAAGTTTAATGGGGATATGCGAGGCTTCACACAGAGAGTAGCGGGGCTGGTGCCACGGTCATGGCATATAAGAGGCATTAAATAGCACATGGAAGTGCTATTTAATGCATAGAGGGATATGAGGGAATAGAGGGATATGGACCACATGGACCAGACAGTTGGGATCAATTTAACTTGGCATCATGTTTGACAGAAACATTGTGCTGTACTGTTCTACGTTCTTTCAGAATGTGAAGTATATATACATTTAGCACCACATTTTAAGGGTAAACATTTATATCAACTTTATTTTGTTAATAGAGAACAAACCCAATGATGGCATCAACCTTACTTGAATTCAAAAGCACCTTTCACCTGAGCTCTGTGAGCATGTCTTAACAATTGGTGGAATTTGTGTTATATTTTGTGAACACTTACTATGCACATGGCAGACATATTCTTGAAATAATTTAATGAAAGGTCACGTTAGGAAATAAAGAAAATAATAATTGTCAGTTGATAAGTCTCTGTTCAGTGACATTCAGATAGTCCATTGTCCATTTTCATCTCATTATACTTAAAAATCTTGAAAACGATG
Source organism: Raja brachyura (assembly GCA_963514005.1). The sequence continues at coordinate 19,040,987 of OY740806.1, read as the reverse complement.
GCCAAGCTTTAACAATTACCATCGGAAGACACTGGAACATGCTTTCACTCAGAGATAGAATATCCATAAAGATCAATAAAAACAATAATAATCCAGCAGTGCCATTATCACCGTATTAATTTACAAAAAAGTTAAAACCTGACAGTTTTCGGAGATATTTATTTCCGCACATATGCTGACATATTCATGCATCAGGGCATGTTAAGCAAAATTGACAGGAAATCTTTGTCAGATAAATTTGCAACTAAATCCGGAAAGAAGCTGCAAATAGTTCTACTTTCAATAAAAGAGTGATGTTTGCAAATCCCAATATCAATAAATGACCCAGAATTACTCAGCATGAGGCATATAAGCAGTGGATTTAACATATTTCACCTGTTGCTGTTGTAAAAGTGGGTATTGAGATCGACTGACCTTGGAAATGGGCACAAGGATATGACACGGGAGAACTCACGTTAGTGGGGTGAAATGCAAACAAGTTACGACTGCTCGTCCTTTTGTACAATGGTCATGCTTGCCACAAGTTTCAGTGGAGGAGGCAAAATCATATGCTTCATGTCTGGATTAGAGGACATTACACATAAGGATAAAATGAAATAATGAGGCCCAGAAAGGGTAGTCTGTCAGAAAATGTTTTTCAGGGTCAAAGTGGCAAAGACTAGAGGGTATTGCTTGAAGGTGAGAGGGCCAATGTATAAAGGAGGTGTAGATTGGTGACCTGTCGGTCACCACAGGTGTCCCCTGCTGCATCGCCCAAGTCACTCAAAATAACCTTATGTCAAAGGTTATCTATCCAGATTCCCACTAACATTCATAAATTATCTCATCCTTACTGCTACGTGATTCTTAGCCGCACCTGTACACAAAGTCTGCTATGCGATCACAAGATTACGTTTATTGTCATATACACCACAGTGCAATGATATTCCTTATTCATATGAAGCTCATAGAGTACGCAGCATAACCAATAATGATAGATGTAAAAATAAATACAACCATGAGCTGAAGGGCTTGATCCTGTGTTGTATTGTTCTATGTTCCAGTCCAACAAAATTACAGAAGTTATACAACACAATAACTGAATAATGTAGATATAAGAGGAGGAGTACATACCACTCTCTGCAGGTTTTTGTGGTGAAGACCAGAGCAGTTGCAATACCAGGTTGAGAAGCATCCTGCCATAATCTTTTCTACAGTGCATCTTGAGAAGTTCAAGAAAAGCCTTGTGCAAATCTCTGATCCTAAGAAAGTAAATAGGCTGATGCATTTTATGGATCACCGCACCAGTCTGAAGATCTGAGGTTAGATTATAAGGTATGGATCCTTGGGAACTTGAAGCTGTTCATCATCTCTCCAGCAGATCTGTTGGTGAATCACATTACCCACAACACAAGACACAAAGCTGCCTCATACACTTTTCGCTCTCTTGAATAACAAGATAGCATACGGCTAGAGACTAGAACCAAACTTGAAGGATGGTGTGTTGCCTCCCTTATGCCAAGGTTAATGATGTCTCTGAGTGGGCACCAGACATTCCTATAGGGCAGGGTGAACACCAGAGGTGGTGACCCACACTGGTATCAATGGCATAGGTAAGAAGGGAGAGAAAGTCCTGCAAAAAGAATTTAGGGCGGTGCGTAGTAGGTTAAAAAAAACATGACATCCAGAGTCGTAATCTCAGGATTACGTGCTCATGAGGCAAGAAATAAATAAAGAGTGGAATTCCATACTAATCCTTCAATGCTACTGCTACTCACAGAAAGCATTTTTCCTTAATTCTATTTTCATTAAACACAAATTTAAATTTAGATTTAGATTTCTTAATTAAATTACATTCATGTGACCAATGCGTATACCATGTTGTGTCTTGCATACAGGGAATGGTCTTTTATTCCTTTTGCCATAAGAATCCATTTCATCCTTATATCCATATATCCCTTCATTATCACCTCTTCCACAACCAACAATGGACCATTGTGGGCTCCACTGTCCTTGGTCATCAGTGCCAGTTTTGATTTGTTCTGAAACTTTTCGTACCTCCAGTTTCCCTCTCCCCTGACCTTTAGATTGAAGTAGGATCTCGACCCGAAACATCACCTATTTCTTTTCTCCAGATTTGCTGCCTGGCCCACTGAGGTACGCCAGCATTTTGTGTCTGTCATCCTTTTAAACCACTGATATCATTAACTCCTGCATTCTGTGCTGTGAATGTCACCGAAGTATCTGTAAATACAAGCCTGTGAGTGTGATTCATCACCAACGTGCAACCCTGCCTCATATCAATGCCAAACTTGCACGGTGTAAATGGACTGTCAGAATCAATCCTAAGCAAACAGCAGAGACAATGCCTCTCTCAGTAAATCATGCTCCTCTTTGCTTCAGTGTCACATTAGGCCTTGCCTTACCATTTAAATAGATTTAAAGCAATGGCGATGGCAGCTGTGTGAAATAAGACATCTTCGCTACGACACCATAGCTATTATGTGAATTTTCCCAAAGATACCGCCATGCATCAAAAGGCAGAATAACACAGAATCATGCACCGGGGAAAGATTTATTTTCATTTTCTCACAATAAATGAAATGAGGTTATTATTAATTCATGCTACATAATTATCCACTTTCCACTAAGAGCTACGAAAATCACTTTTAACTCCCTGAGTAAATCGACAGTGGAATTTCATCACAAATGCGGAGTAGGGGGATATGCCAAAGGTCAGGTGCCTGCATTTCTGACTGTTCCATCATAGAATTGACCATTGACCACAGTGGGAAAGCAACGGGTCACAGAGAACATGATCCCAGTGCACCACATCTGAATCTCAGCCTTCCATGTGGAGTAACCCCATCAATGGGTGACATAACCTTCACCAATCTACAACCTAGAACCATGACATTCCCATGGTAAACTTCCTGCGAGGCTACAAATAATAAAAACAAAACTTCAGACTTTACTTCAGACTTTAGAGATACAGTGTGGAAACAGGCCCATCGACCCATCGAGTCTGCTCCGACCAACGACCACCCTGTACAATAGTTCTATCCTACCCCGTAAGGGCAATGCACTGAGGCCAATTCAATCCAGAGCACCTGGAGAAAACCCACGCGGTCACAGGGAGAACGTACAAACTCTGTACAGATAGTGCCCATAGTCAGGTCAGACCCAGGTCTCTGGCGCTCTAAGGTTGCAACTCTATTGCCACGCCACTGTGCGGCCCCACATTCTGGAAAAACGCAGCACGTGCAGGTGCATCTTCAGAAAGAGAACCAGTTATCATTTCAGGTTGACAACCCTTCATCAGGACTGAGAGATCAGAATGGTGGCCGATTAGGAAAAGGGGAGATGCAACGAGACCTGGGTGTCATGGTACACCAGTCATTGCAAGTAGGCATGCAGGTGTAGAAGGCAGTGAAGAAAGCGAATGGTATGTTAGCATTCATAGCAAAAGGATTTGAGTATAGGAGCAGGCAGGTTCTACTGCAGTTGTACAGGGCCTTGGTGAGACCACACCTGGAGTATTGCGTACCGTTTTGGTCTCCTAATTTGAGGAAAGGCATTCTTGCCATAGAGGGAGTACAGAGAAGGTTCACCAGACTGATTCCTGGGATGGCAGGACTTTCATATGAAGAAAGACTGGATAGACTAAGCCTGTACTCGCTAGAATTTAGAAGATTGAGGGGAGATCTTATAGAAACGTACAAAATTCTTAAGGGGTTGGACAGGTTAGATGCAGGAAGATTGTTCCCGATGTTGTGGAAATCCAGAACAAGGGGTCACATTTTAAGGATAAGGGGGAAGTCTTTTAGGACCAAGATGAGAAAAAGAAAATTCACACAGAAAATGGTGAATCTGTGGAATTCCCTGCCACAGAAAGTAGTTGAGGCCAGTTCATTTGGATATATTTAAGAGGGAGTTAGATGTGGCCCTTGTGGCTAAAGGGATCAGGGGGTATGGAGAGAAGGCAGTTACGGGATACTGAGTTGGATGATCAGCCATGATCATATTGAATGGTGGTGCAGGCTTGAAGGGCCGAATGGCCTATTCCTGCACCTATTTTCTATGTTTCTATGTTTCTATGAGAGAGAAATGTTCTGGATTTACTTACGAATTTTAAGTTTCTTCTTCTCTCTCAATCCTGATGATTACGGGTCTGCAATTTGAAACATTAACTGTTTATCTTTCCACAGATGCTGCCTGACCTGCTGAGATTTTCTGTTTCTATTTCAGATATCTACAGTAGCTCCTGTGGTTTATTTGATTTTCATTTTCTACTTCTCTAGCTCTCCTTTAAGTTGATTCCCAAAGTAAACCCAATAAATCTGGCAGGAAATCATTTGTTCATCGTACAAGAAAGCAATAAACTTTATTTGATAGAAAATGACACATGAGATTAACTATGTTCAGCATTGAACATAAATGGGACAGTCTATTGCTCCCTTTGTCCTTAAGCTGAGTATTCAGAGCCAGCAGTCCAACGATATGAACACATGTTGCATTGTCCCAGATCGGGCCCACAATGGCACAGAAGTAGAGTTGCTGCTTTACAATGACAGAGAACCAGGTTCGATCCTAACTACAGGTGCTATTTGTACGGAGTTTGTACATTTTCCCCGTTACCATGTGGGGTTTCCCCAGGTGCTTCGGTTTCTGCCCACACTCCAAAGATGTACAGGTTTTTAGGTTAATTGGCTTTGGTAAAAATAAATTGTAAATTGTCCCTAGTGTACGGGGATCAGGGTGGTCGGCGCGGACTTGATGGGATGAAGGGCCAGTTTCCGCACTGTATCTCTAAACTAAACTAATCAAATGCACAATTTATCTCCAAATGCACAGAAGTTGGAAAAGTGTATAGATTGTAAGGTATAATAAGGCAAGAGTAATGGCTGTACAGCAAAGTAGTGAATTAGGCTAAATCGTGCAGAATATGTCAAGTGGGGACAAGGGACCTAATTGAATTGCACTGACAAAGGTGCTTTGGGATCACAATGTGTGATTACACAGCATCTGTTCAACCCCTGCATAACTTAGTCCTGCCACCTCACCATGATTTCAACCTTCATCCCTGCTGCAGCATTGCTGATTGTGGTGACACAAAACACTGGGAGAGATTGGAGGTAAAAAGTGTTTTCTTTATATTGCCTGGGAGGAAGGCTCACACGGTGAAGTAATTTAATCTGCATAAGTGCCATGTTAAACTACCAAATATCTGTCAACAATATTCAATGAAAGGTCATTCATGTCATGACTGGCAGAATTTATAAGAGCATCAGAAATAGGAGCAAGGGTAACCCAATAAGTTGAAGGTTATTATCGTCACATGTATCGAGGTACAGTGAAAAGCTTTGATTTGCATGCTATCCATTCAGATAATACCATACGTAAATACAATCAAGTCAAACTCAAATACAGTAGGTAGAGCAGGGGAAGATGCCGAGTGCAGGTTATGATTCAGCATTGGAGCGCAGTAGTTTCATAGACAAATATATCCGCAGTGGGGTACAGGTGAATCAGACGATGCCCTGTCTTATTTTTAGAAGCCTGATAACAGAGGAGAAGAAACTATCCCTGAGTCTTGTGATACACACTAGCTCTACCGTTATATAAGATCTTCTAGTTTAATGCCACGTTCGTGCCCTAATCCCATGCTTCCTTTAATATCTAAAAATCTCCCTGTGACAAACAGATTTGGCTTTGGTAAAATTGTAAATTGTCCCTAGTGTGTAGGATAGTGCTAGTGTACGGGGTGATCACTGGTTGGAGCAGGCTCGGTGGGCTGAAGGGCCTGTTTCAGCACTGTATCTCTAAAGTCTAAAGTCTAAGGTCAGTCCCTCTGTCATCCCTCAGGCAGAGAGATATCAGATGAACAAAAATGAACTGGTGAACAGCTCCCTACATTTCCTCTCAGCAAACCTGAGGTTAGACACAGCCCAGAAAGGTTTCCATTCAAAGCAAACAAAAGCTACAGGTATTTTAGCAGGACAGTGAATGTTCCTCTACAATGTATAGCCACCAATATCTGAGCTTGTCAGCATACCGTTTTGTCTTCTGTGGCAATAAATAGTTATGCTCTATGGCACTGATTAAAATGAAAGATGGCTCACACTGCTCTAACTGTAGACCAAACACAGCAATTAAAATTCAATTCAGCTCCCAGTAAGTAGCAAAGCACAGAAAATCCATATTTCCAATTTTTATGCAATTAGATCAGCAACAGACGATTGTGAAGCCAGCATGATTCGACCCTGGCTTTGAACTCTGTGGGAGAAATTAATAAATTAAAAAGTGTTATCACTTTCGCAGGGAATGTTCTTGTGTGAGTCTCCCAATCCATTGCACCACCTTTAGCAGATGGAAAATGGGAAACTCTGGGGCCAATAATACTGAAATGAAACATTTGTCATTAAGCTTCCACTGATGTTGCAGGAACTCCACTGAAATATTATTTAACATTTCAAAGTATTTAAGGTTGTCGGCGAAGCAAAAAAATGGTAATGGTGTTTTATTTTTGAAGTTTAATTATCAAATGATTTGTTCACTCAACAGTTGGCTTAAGGTACAAAATTGATTGGTTTGACCGACCACTGGGATGAGATGTAATTGCGAGTATTTTTCTCCAGATGAAAACTGAACAGGTTGCCTCTTTCCCAATAAAACAAGGTCAAAACAGGTCAAATTGCCAATTCTAGATGCAGTGCAAGCATGTGAGCAATTAACCACCACACCGGGTAGCAAATGGCTGCTGAAGTAAAATTATAACATGGATCGTTGTGTGTTCAGAACATCATTATTCTGAAGAAGGGTCTCGACCCGAAACGTCGCCTATCTCCTTCGCTCCTTAGATGCTGCTGCACCCGCTTAGTTTCTCCAGCTTTTTGTGTAACCCTCGATTCTCCAGCATCTGCAGTTCCTTCTTTAAAACATCATTATTCAGACTCTCAAACCTGTTTTACCAAATATCTGAAGGCAAATCACTCAGCTGAGCTTCACGTCTCGTAAAATTCAACAGGTAAAGATTTCAGATTTACTGCAATTAATTGAGTCAATATTGAGTTTTGTCCACACTTCTATCTTTTGGATAGATTTTCTTTCTATCCTCTGTCACTGTGGCCTGACCCAGGTGTGAAGATTAAAACCTAAATCATATCACTCATCAAGCTTTGATATTCGACAGGATGCAAGCATAGTTTAACCAACATCGAACCCCTGGAATTGCGACAACTTTCAGCTGAATCTGTGGTTTGTTCACTTCAAGGTTGATGGATCTTTTCCAAGGCATCACGTCTGGAACAGGTGCTAGAATATCCAAAGTGTTGTCAAGTTTGCTCTTTCTCTGCCTGTTGTAAAATTTCCTCACCTCTCTAATATAGCCTTCTGTTTCAAAATGTTGATGTTCCATTAGTCTTATTGTTTTGTCGCTGATCATTACATTTTTAAGGATTCGTTTTGTAGGCTTCCAATCTTTGCATACTTTAATTAATAATGAATAATCTATCCTTTCTTCCAAATCAATTTATCTGTGTAGATATTTATCTGCTTAATTCCATTTATGTGTAACTTTAAGATCCATTCACAATACATAGTGCAAACCAATCTGTGTGTCGATGGTGAACAGGGTAAAATATCTCTGTATTGTCTAATCCAAGTTATTAACTGCTGTCAAGATCTACTGATGCTCCAGCATAGATCCCATGGGACACCACAGAATACGTACAGCTCAAATGCCTTAGTAGTAGCATTCCTACCTTCTGCCATTTACTACCTAGTCACCCAACAAGAAGAGAACTTTAGCACCAATTCCTTGAGTTTTAATGTCAACATTCTCCATGGAGAATCTCACTAATGCCCTGTAGACTATGTTCAATGACATTTCCCAGTTTAATGCTACAGTCCCTTAAAATATCCACTGAGTTTCCTTCAACTTGAATCACTTTTTTCCCAAGCCATGCTGTTTCTTTTTGATCAGGTTATTTTGAGTTACAGATTCAGATTAATTATTCTGAACAGACATGTCTGTCCTAAATGTCCTTGTAAAAACGGAGTTACATTTTGAAGTTTCCAACTGAAGAGACAATTTTGCGATTCAGTTTCCATTGGGAGATTAGGTCCTCAGGTTTGCCTGTTATTATTGGACTTTTTTTTCCCAAACTGACAGTTCTCCTGAACCTTTGTGCATTTCTGCCTTCAAATGAGATGCTTGCAAAGAATTTGGGGTGGGGTGGATTGTGGGGTGGAAGGCCACAGCCACAAGAAAGCAGGAGCAGGTCACAAGGCCTTCAAGACAGTCCTGTCTTTCAATATTATCATGGGTCATCTACGCTGGCCTCAACTCTTCGTACGTGCCCTCTCAACAGTCCTAAAGTATATTAAAGATACCAAGATAGCATATCAATGTGTTTAATTAACTGGTGCTCCATTTTATTTTGTTTCTCTACCATGAAGATTAGCAAGAAACCATTTCCTTGCTTTTATCTGCAAATATACCTTTTTAAGATATCCAGATTGCTTGGAGCAACTGTCTTCTAATATAATTGTGAAAAGCTTTAAATTGCTTGTGCACTTATTTTTGAATAAGCTGCATTTGCTCGCCTGTTTTTCTTTTCATGTATATCCCTTCAACACTTGGATTTATTCTTACCATTTTTGTTCTTTCTTTTCATTTCATTTTTTCCTCACTTTAAATCTCCCTGACATAAATCTGTTGCTTTAAAACTTGCGTAGAACTTATGAAGGATATGAATTTTGTTTCAAATGGTTTTAGGTCCTTTCAGCACTTCTCACTATTCAGCTGCAGTTCCCCCAGATAATAAGCTCGATTCATTTTCTGACATTAATGAGCAGTTGGATACCAAAACCAAGAGTCTAGTATTTTTTGTTGTTACTCTGTTTTTCAACCTAACATTGCATTTGATAATTTCATAATCTCCATTGGATAACAGTTGCAATGGTAGATGATCATATGAGGGACTTATTATTGAATCAAGTAGCAGTTGTTGGTTTTGAAACATTATCCCTTGGAAAACAACCTTGTTGGAATCACAGAGCCACAGAGTCCTACAGCATGAAACAGGCCCTTTGGCCCAACTAGTCCATGCCAACTAAAATACCCTACCTAAGGTCGTCCCATTTGCCCATATTTAGCACATATCCCTCTAAACCTGCCAAACCTTTCATTATCCATCAATATGATGGATTGTTAAAGGACTGAGTGTAACATTGAACACTTACATTTAAAAAATTGAAAGTCAGACAAAATATTTTAGTAATAGGCAGCTTCTAAAATGATATCCCTGAAAAAAAAATATGCAGAAAAGTGACCAAGGACTTAGATTATTCACTTATTACAAATGAACATGACTGGTAAGGTCAAAATTTGTCACTAATCCCTGATCACTGTTGAGATTAATAGTTAGCTTGCTTGCAGCACAATGGTTAAGAGTCAACCATTCTGCTGTAAATTTGCAACCAGGAACAGCCCCCAACGTATGTCAGTGCACTATAGATTTGTAAAGTCAGGTTGGTTGCTTTCCTTGATGGTCCATTGCTTGGACTAGATTTTCAATCCCAGCGTTTTGTTTTTCACACAATGCAATTTTTTTTACAATTATATGATCTACAGCAGCTATTTATTTTGAGAACGCTATTATATTTCTTCACATTATCCATTTCACAGGTCAAGTTAAATTGAGGAAATGTATTTACTGTGCAAGGCCATCATCAGCAGGAGCGATGATTTTCTGAAGGTACTTCTCAGTCATTATTCAAATAGATTAACCATGTCAAACTATTAACTGCTCATTTAATTTTTAAATGTAGTTAATTTTCTTTCGTAAAAAAAAGCTTTGGTGTCTTGTGGAAATATTTAAAATGCTATCAGTCCCAATTATGTCCTGGATATTGCATCCCAACAATGGCCCTTCCCCAGAATGTTTTAATGTATTAACTTACATTAAACGTAAGTTAATACATTAAAACTTAGACGTACAACTTCCAATACTTATTATTGGACATACAACTTCCAATACTTATTATTACGTGAGAGTCAATTGTAGACATTGTTTCAATAAAAAAGAAAGCTGTTGGAGGAACTCTGAGTGTCAGGCAGCATCAATATGGAGAAATTACCAGTTGACGTTTCAGGTCGAGACGCTTCATCTAGATTAAAAGAGTATTGGGGAATGAGCCATAATCATGTGGTGGAAGGAGGTGCTGCAGAAGAGCTAGAAGCGATAGTTGGATACAGGCACCGGGCATGTTTTTCAAAGATACACCCATTGTCAATAAGAGAGAATTTACAATATGTTAAATGCAACTTGAATTCAAGCTGGTTTTGTTTGACAGGATGTACGCCATGGGAGATCTGCATTTGAATGAAAAGTTCACTACATCAGATGTGTTCAGAGTCAGCAATTACAATTTTAAGGCTTCCCCATAAAAGATATTTCAATTCAAGACTTTATGAACCATAGAAACGTTAAGTCCATCGCACACTATTTAAAATGGCAATGTAGACAACAATGCTGGAGAAACTCAGCGGGTGAGGCAGCATCTATGTCTGAGTTTGACCCTTCTTCAGACTCAAGCATTTCTCCAGCATTTTTGTCTACCGCTCTATAGATGCTGCCTCACCCGCATTCACACTCCCGTGCAGATGGTGTGAGAGGTGAGACGCGGCGGTGGTCCCTGCACCGTCCCAGCACCCCCCCCCCCCCCCCCCAGGCACCGCTCATCTCACCCACCCTCACCTGCGGCGGCTCTGTGGCTGTCGGCCGCTGTGTCCACACCGCATGGAGTTGCCAGGAGCGAACCGGGTGCGTGGGGGCGTCGGTGGAGTCTCCGGAGCCGCGGGGATGAATCTCGGGCTATAGCTCCGCTCCGATGCCCGACCCCCGGGTCTCAGTCCCTCACCTCCCCCAGACCCCCGGATCAATGACCCTCACCTCCCCCAGACCCCCGGGTCACTGACCCTCACCTCCCCCAGACCCCCGGGTCACTGACCCTCACCTCCCCCAGACCCCCAGGTCTCTGTCCCTCACCTCCCCCAGACCCCCGGGTCAATGACCCTCACCTCCCCCGGACCCCAGCTGGATACGGAGCGCCTAGGCCGGCCCGCATTCCCGGGGAGGGAGGGAGAGAGGGAAATGTTCCCTGGACATCACCAAGTCTCCGCTCACTCCGGGTGTTGTCGCCGCTTCACTGACACACACTCTCATGCACAACCTAACACACACTCTCACACACAACCTAACGCACACTCTCAGACACAACCTAACACACACCCTTACACACACACAAGGTTTAAAGGGCCAAATGCAGATACATGGGACTAGTTTAGATGGGGCATCTTGATCTGCATGAACAAGTTGGGATGAAGGGCCTGTTTCCATGCTGTAAGACTGTGACACACTGTAGAAAGGGTGCAATTGCTCTGGAGAGGATCCAGGGGCGATTTATGAACATGTTGGCGGGGCTGGAATTTTTTTTTTCACTTTGAAGAAAGATTTGATAACTGGGATTGTATTCTCTGTAACAACGGAGGGGATGAAAATACTTAGTTGAGGTGAATAATATTATGAGAATAGGACCTGTTTCGCTTAACAAAGAGTGTAAGAAGGAACTGCAGATGGTGGTTTAAACTGAAGATAAACATTACAAGCTGGAATAACTCAGCAGGACATGCAGCATCTCTGGAGAGAATGAATAGGTGATGTTTCAGGTCGAGACCTTCAGACTGAAGAGGTTGAAATCCAGCCATAAAACACAAGGACGGGAGATGTGTGTTATCCAACTTAGGGCAGAAATTATAATCATGTGTTCATCTTTATTGACGTGACACCATAATAAATATATTACAGAAAGAATAATTTAATGGGTGGCACGGTGGCGCAGTGGTAGAGTTACTGTCTTGCAGCACCACAGACCCAGATTTGATCCTGACTACGGGTGCTGTCTGTACAGTATTTGTACATTCTCCTTATGACCACAAGGTTTTCACTGGATATTCCGGTTTCTCCCACACCCAAAAGAAGTGCAGGTTTGTAGGTTAATTGGCTTCTGTAAATTGTTCGTTGCATTTAGTATACAACTGGTGTAAGGTAGATTGCTGGTTGGTGTGGACTTGGTGGGCCGAAGGGCCTGTTTCCATATATATGTTTTACATATATATCTTAATTTCATTGAACCATATACGGTTGAATATGTGGCATTATTTCTGTCTTGTTTCTATAGTTAAAGGGTAAGGCTGATTGATTTATTTGTGCAGAACAGTGATGGAAGTCCAACTCCTCTTGCCTTGTTTCTAGGTTTTTGTTTCCCTTTATATATGCATAACATCATGAATTATAATCTGATTTCCATACATGAATATACTAAGGTCATTCATGTGCTGCACCTGTTGGTCAGAACCTGGCTCTACTGTGGAATGTAGTTAGGAATGTAATTTAGCCTAACCTTATTCATACCTAATCCAATTTGAAGCATAAATGTTATATTCAATTGTAAGTTAAAAGACTCGCAAAAGTATGCACCAGATTGCACAATTTCATGCTGAAAAATGCAAAAGCTCCCTACCGAACTTGGGTCTCTGGTATTGTAAGCGCTGTAAGGCAGCAACTCTGTGTCACCGCGCCACCCAGGTGCCTCTGGTCTTATATATTTAGCTTATAATTAAAACAAATCTTACATAGTAAGATTTACTTGACTCGTGCCTGATGGGAGCAGAAAATAAACATTGAAATATCTAAGTACATAGGATAGTTTTATAAACCATAATTCTTAATTTCACAATATTTTATTTGTTGGTTGCAAGGCTTTGTTCATTAGGTGTCAAAATTGTCCGCCTCAAAACATGAGTGGTTGTAAATTTGGAACATTTCCATGGAAATGGCTTTAATCACAAGACATAAATTTCAACCATCAAAACATAACATGCAGCAACAGCTAAATCTGGATTTGGAGTGAAATATGGCACACACCGAGTTAAGTCACCACTGTTCGATGTATAAGCTGATTAGGGTTTCTCGAAAAGCAGTTAGCTATCAATCCTTGAACTAATGAAAGAGTTTGGTACATAATTTCTAATCATGTGATTACAGATGCACTGGCTGTCAAGTTGTGCTGTTCAAGAGGTAACGTACTTGCCTCATTAACGGCCTTGAAAAGTAAAAGACGTCAATTTATGGAGGACCTTTCCCTTTGTTTTCAAAATGTCCCTCGGCACCCTTCAAGTAATGAAACCCTGAATTGCAGTCAGTGCCATAATGTAGGAAATATGACAATCAATTGTGAAAAACACCCACAAACCACAATGTGGCAATTTAATCTGTTATAGTTATGGTGGGTGGGCAATAAACCGAGGCCAAGACATTGTATAAACTTCCAAACTCGTCTTTACAAAACAGCCGCAGGAGATTTTAAGTACCCCTCAGAGAGCAGATGGGGATTCAAATTAATTGACACAAAGTGCTGGAGTAACTGAACGGATCAGGCAGCATTTCTCAAGGACATACTGTAGATAGGTGACATTTCGGGTTGGGAACCTTCTTCAAGCGGATTGTGATGTGAGGGGGGTGGGTGGTGGCGGAGAGAAGACTGGAAATCTCTCTTCTAGCTTTCTTCCCCCCTCCCACCACAATCTCTCTTCCAGCAGTCACGGTAGCGCAGCGGTAGAGCTGCTGCCTTACAGCAAAATGCAGCACCGGAGACCTGGATTCAATCCTGACTACGGGCGCTGTCTGTACGGAGTTTGGACGTTCTCTCGTGGGTTTTCTCAGAGATCTTCGGTTTCCTCCCACATTCCAAAGACGTACAGGTTTGTAGGTTAATTGGCTTGATAAATTTAAATGTAAACAAAAGAATTGTCCAGTATAAAATTTTCCAACTTCCAGTATAGTCCCTGGTGGACTCTTCGGAAGGTTCAAGGTACAACGTACAAGCCTCCTTTACTCCACCACAATTAGTCTGAAGAAGGATCTCAACCCGAAATCTCACCGATCCATGTCGTCCGGAGATGCAGCCTGACCCGCTGAGTTACTCCAGCACTTTGTGTGTTTTTTTGTAAAGCAGCATCTGCAGTATTCTCCCAGTGCACTGCGGTGCTGACTTAGATGTTTATGCTCAAGTCAATGAAATGCGCTTTGACATTGCATCTGGAGATAAGAGTGCTACCAACCAGGCAATACTTGACAGGGCTAAACTTCACTTTCACCATCGTTGAATTGATTGAGGACTTCATCAAAATACAATTGCTTCAACATTAACTCTTTCCTAAAACGACATGAGCTTTATTTTTTGTGTAACATGGCTTACATATAGAATTTGCTTGAGTTGTGTTTAAGGGAAGGGCAGCATCAGAGGAGATTGAGTATTTCCACAACAGAGAGTAAAGAGATTCACTTGTGTTTTATCAAGATCATTCAACTTCATATTGGGGCCATTCAGATTATTTAGCATCCTCGACAGTTTAAGAGCTGGCAAAATTATTGTCCTTTTAGAATCTGTTTTAAAGATTGTATCAGCTGCCAAATGCACCTCACCCCAATGCATGATGTCATGTCATGCAAAGCCCCGTTGCTCTGAGAGGTCACTAGATACAAGGAACTGCAGATGCTGGTTTACGAAAAAAAGACACACAGTTCTGGAGTAACTCAATGGGTCAGGCAGGATCTCTGGATTATGTGGATAGGTGACATTTCGGGTCAGGACTGATTTCCAGGTCAAACCTGGAAGAGAGGGGTAGCAAGACAAAGCTGGGAGGGTGATAGGTGTATACAGGTGAGGTGAAGGGGGGTAGTTATTGAGCAGATGAGTGGACAAAGACCAGAGGTGAAAAAACAAGTGTGAGATAAGGATAGAAGATGCATTGTGAAGCCAATGAGGTGAATTGGGGGGGGGGGGGGGGGGGGTAGATTTCTAATGGGGTACAAGGAAATGGGGGTGTGCAGAGGTAGGAAGGACTGTTTGTAGGTTAGTTGCCTAAAATTAGATAACTCAATGTTCATATTCTTAGGTTGGAAGCTACCCAAGTCACCTTCTTGCAGTAGTTGACATCAGCAAACGGCAAATACAAAGACTGCTCTCAGCAGTTACTTCTGGCCACTTAGCCTTCGGGAAGCTCTTATTTGGGACAGGCATCGGTGTTTCAAAATAATCCATCATGAAAACTCATTCATGTTTGAATACAGGTAGTGCTTATATGGCTGTGAGACCAGGAGAATGGATAAGTGGTTATTAAATGGGACTTAACATTGTAATAGCAGTAATTCAAGGATTTCTGATCCAGCTGAAGCACACTTAGGTATCACAGAAGTTACCAAAAGGCATAAAAAATACTTTGTTGAATTCTATGTAGATACTCGGAAACATGTGGAGAGCAGGTTGTTGGATGATGGGGAACCACAGGGAATATCTTTGATAGAAAGGAGGGAAAAAGAATAAATATCAGATGGAAAATTATTACCAACAAGTGCAGTCTGAAGAAATGAGGCAGTGGTCATGGTGAATCTAAAGAACCCAATTGATAGATGAGCTGTTTCCACTGAGCTTTCGTAGAACGGGATTTAATTGCAAAGGGCGGGATGTCAAAGTGGGATAGTTTAGTTTTTAGTTTTAGAGATGGGTGAGAAACAGGCTCTTCGGCCACCAAGTCTGTACCAACCAGCAAGCCGCCCCCCCTCCCCCAATATACTATCCTACATACTAGGGTGAATTTACAAAAGCCAATTAAACTATAAACCTGCATGTCTTTGGAATGGGGGAAGAAACCCAAGCACCTGGAGAAAACCCACAAGGTCAAGGGAGAACGTACAAATTCCATACAGGTAATGTGCATGTTATAATGGACGTTGCATCATGACAATGTGGAATGAACCAATAGTTTATAACATTGCATGTTTGCTTCCATTGAAATGCCAATATTGTGACAGTTTTAGTGCTTCTGAATAAATATAAGCATGACGGGCGAAAGTAGTTTCCATGAACATCTAAAGCTTATAAGTAGAGATAAGGACCATGCCGAGAAATTGGATTTCACACATTTTTGATGTGCTAAACGGGTGTTATGTTTCCCCTGGAGTCAAACTGTTAGTTAAGAAAAAAATTGCTACAATGAAATATTTTTCCTCAATAAATTACCGTCATGGATTTTTCCCCACCATTTGGAAGCATTACAAGTTGGCTTGCAATTCACAGGCAACAGCTACATTACGAGCATTCATCATAATATAGAATCTGAGTTTTTGATTCAGTAAAAGATTATTGATTATCATACACAATATCATACACGAGTCTCACCCTGGTCACTCCCCTCTTCTCCCCTCTCCCATCAGGCAAGAGGTACAAAGGTGTGAAAACACACACCTCCAGATTCAGGGAAAGCTTCTTCCCAGCTGTTATCAGACAAATGAGCAATCCTATCAACAACTAGAGAATGGCCCTGAGCTACTATCTATCTCCCTGGAGTCCCTCGCTCTATCTTTAATAGGACTTTACTGGACGTTATATTGCACTAAACATTATTCCCTTTAACATGCATCTGTACACCGTGGATGGCTCGATTGTAATCATGAATTGTGTTTCTGCTGACTGGTTAGCATGCAACAAAAGCTTCTCACGGTATCTCAGTACATGTGACAATAAACAAAACTAAAATAATATGTTCATTGTGCTGCATAACCATTCTACTGTTGCAGTTATGAGTAGCGTTGATAGTCAAAAATGATCAATCTTTCAAACATGACAAAATTAAATCTTCAGTGCATAAAATGTGCAGCAGCAATAACTGTAATCTGTCAATAGTGCTTCTGACAATCAACAGCTGGTGCATTTTAATTAAGTACTGCGGCCTGCAGCTTCAAAGTTCAATCAGCAGGAGTCATTTACTGCTTCATGCGTACCTTTGGAAGCAAAGACAATGCTTGCAGGGAACTTTAATAAATGAGTAAGTACAATTAATGTATTTTTATCATAACTATCCTATTATTAATTTACCGTTCTTAAAGAGAGAATCTTGGCAATGGAATCTCTTTACAAAAATCAATTTTAAATAATGAAGATTTCAAATCCCCATGTGGCTTGTTGGTAATTTGTGTGAGGCCACTAATATATGATTTACCTCTTTTAAAGAAAGGACTGCTTCTGAAACAATCAAAATTAAATGGGCTTTGAGAGGATTTCCTGCCTCCAATCTCTGCCAGTGTTTTCCACTCTTAATGAGTTTACCTTCTCTGCATTTGGAAGACTAATCTCACTGATTCAAGTAATCTGAGAGGGGAAAATCCATACTTATTTGATGGTATTCCATTCATAAAGTGTTATTTTGAATGTTCCCCGTCTCCTAGTTGCATCTACTTGACGTTTCTTTAAAAATCTTCCAAGATATTCACCTCATATCTCTATCCAGAAGTCACACCCACACTGCTTTTGTTAGGTCTGGATTATGCACGCAGTTCCCTATGAAGCGTAGAGCATGTCTCGGATTACACGTCTGAACGTTTTAGCAACTCTTGCTGAACCTGCTGGGTGAACTAGCAAGTGTGAGGT
The DNA here is from genome assembly GCA_963514005.1 of Raja brachyura. Next base: position 19,023,452 of record OY740806.1, on the reverse strand, counting down.
ATTGCACTTTGCAGGTTGAATGCAAGTGCAACTGTATACTTTACAGTAAGTATACAATTAATGGTAAGACCTTAAACAGCATTGAGGTACAGAATGTTCATGAGATCTAAATCCATGGTTCTTGAAAGTGGTAACACAAGAAGATAGAGTGATATAGAAGAGATCTGGTATGCTTGCCTTCATCGGTTGGGGCATTGAGTAATACATATTGCAGCTTTGTACAACATTGATTAGGGTGCATTTGGAGTATCACTTGCAGTTCTCGTTGCCCCATTGCAGGAAGGGGGTGGAGGCTTTGGAGGGGATGTGGAAAAGAGTGACTAGGATTCTGCCTGAATTTGAGGATGTTAACTGTCAGGAGATGTTGGATAAACTTGGGTTGTTTTCTCTGGAGCAATGGAGATTGAGGAGAGACCTTCAATAGAAGTATTGAAAATTACAAGGGACATCGATAGTGTAGCCAGTCAGAAGATTATTTTCTGACCGTGGAAATATCAAAGACTACAGGGCATAGTTTTAAGGTCAGAGGGGGAAAGTTTAAAGGGTAGGTGTGGGACAAGTTTTTTTTTACACAGAGAGTGATGGGTATCTTGTTTTGTCCTTGGATTCTGATAGGCCTTGACTGGGTCCACTTTTAGTTTTATATACTTGAGGAGACCATTTGGGTGTATTGAGAGGGGTCTTCTCTGGCCAACCCATGTCATCACCTCATTATGTTGTTGCAAGCAATGTTGCCACTCAAAGATTCCACATAACTCCATGATAATGAAGGATTAGCATTCTAATGCCAGAGAAGAAAAATTCAGGGGGGCTTGGACACACTGGTTATAATTGTGAGCAGTAGAGTTCACTTCAGAAAATCCAGGCTTTGTTTTATCCTTTAGATATTTGTCAATTCCAGACTTTGTTACAAAGTCAGTATAAATAAATGTTTGCTTATTCTGGATTGGGCCTTGCCCCACTCGAGTTTCACATTCATCAAAAGATAGACACAGTGCTGGAGTAACTCAGAGGCTCAGGCAGCATCTCTGGAGACAAAGGATGGGTGACATTTTGGGTTGGGGTCGAAAAAAGGTCCCAACCCAAAACATCAACCATCCTTTTTGTCCACAGGTGCTGCCTGACCACTGAGTTCTCCAGCACTTTGTGTCTATCTTTGGCATAAACCAACATCTGCAGTTCCTTGTTTCCATTCATCCTTCCCTTTAAATCAAACGCACCCTTCAGCCCTTATTTAGATGAGGTTTAGGTTCAGATTTATTATTGCCACGTGTACCAAGGTCCAGTGAAAAACTTTGTTTGTCAAATTTTGGTACTTTAAAATTCTTTACTGGGCACGCTACTCCAAATGCGGTCTAAGGTTTTATAAAGTTACAAAGTGTTGCCATTTGCTTTGTTGCCATCACTTCTGAATCCTTTCTTGTGTGTCCCCTTGATCCTTCACAACATCGCTGCTTATTCCTGCTGCTATCATAGGATTTCATTACTTAACCATCCCCTAACCCCACCCCACTACCCCCCTCTCCCCACAGCCTCCCCCAACACACCACAATATCCCATCCACGTTCCAACCTCTATTTGCTCTGCCGAAAATCCCTCTGAAAATGTGGGGGTAGAAATTTGTTTCCAGTTGCAATATCTGGATGTACGGCACAGAGGCATATGTGCAACACACTTCCAAAATGTGTCTTCACTGACTGCAACTGTCTTCACCAGTCAAACGTTGCTAAAGTGTCTGTTCAGCACACCAAGATCGAGGAAAATATTTGACCCTCTTATCTTTCTGCAAGGTTTTGGTTATCTCCTGTGACATGATGCTCTTGGTGCAGCATCAAATTTCCCTGTGCCTTTCTGAAGATCAATATAATGCTGACGTTGCACTGAAAAAAATGCATTGTTTTGTTGAAATTTTCTTTCATAAATATTAATTTTGCGTTTTGTCAGTCTGAAGTTGAAACCAAATCACTTGTTATGGAAATGCCAACAAATCAGTGGCCTGGGCCTTATTAATCCACACATGCCCTTAACTCCATAGACGCTGCTTGACCCATTGAGTTATTTCAGTCATTTTTTATACTCATTAATGCACAGATTCTACAATATATACAAAATATAACAAAACACACACACTGCAAGATATTAAAACATTACTCTGCTGAAATGAGCAGAGCTAATTTAATTTTGGAAGGGGTAATATGCCCTTTGAGAGAGGCATTGTATGCAATTTACAAGAAGCAATTTTAAAAGAAATTGAACACCCTGGTTATAACTGTGGGTAGTAAAGTCCACTTCAGAATACAGTATAGTTGGACCCTTTTTGTACTGGATTATATCACATTATTTACACATACCTCAGAAAATGATGGCATTGGATTTGTTTTTGCTCTCACAACCTTTTCTGCATTGAAAAAAAAACAAATGCAAAGTGGCTGATTGCTTGGTTGAATACATAGTCAATCCATGGGTGTCACCTTGCGCTTCCTATTGTCTTTAACTTTAATTCTCTGACCCACTCCCACTCAATGAACTGCAGTATTGTTACAATCAGGTCCAGTATTAGTGTTCCCAGAATTTTCTCTTTTTATTTCAAATCACTCACATCAGCAGTTTTTTTTCGATTATAAAAAAAAATCAGTTATCGACCCCACATTGTCCCTGATACGTTATTACACTGAAAGACTACCCAACACACTCGATCTCTCCTACAAATGCACATACCTGTTGTCTCCATGCCATTCTAGTATGCCTGGACCCACAATCCCCCTACTTCACTAAAGATAGCAGCTTCCCTTTTGCCTGGCCATCTTTAGTAGACACTCTAATAAACACTCAGTAGCCTCTACATTAAAAAAAAAATCTTGCCTTCCTGTTAAAGTCTCTCAATCCTAATTTTCCATCCATATCACCAAAGGCTGATTGTGGGCCAAAGGCCCTGGTCCTGTGCTGTTCTTTTCTATTGTCTATGTTCTACATCACCTCAGTTTACATTCCTCAGTCTCATTCTACATACTGTATGTGGCAGGACTGACATTGCAAAAGCTTTCTTGCCAACTGCAAGGTTATTGGAGTTTAAGCTTCATTTCACAGCCTAGAGCACATAATTGAGGCCAACGCTTCACTGGAGAGGTGCATACACAGAGGTGCTACTCTCCCTCAGATAGAATGTTAAAGCCAAGGCACCTTTAACCTTGAAGAGGGGACATAGTGTCCCGCTGCCCAATTTGGATTAGAAAAGGGTTGTTCAGTGTTTGTCAGCACGTGTCTCTCAAACAATAGGCTGAGTGGTTTTATTTCCAATATTTGAGAGAGTATGCAGTACAAAAATCATCTGCAATAATTCCCTAAAACAGAGAACAACTCCCTGAGAAGTTATTTATTGGTTAAAAGCACTTTGGGACTGGCTGACATTTCTTCATGCAAGACCTTCAATTTGCACCATTACTTTAACAACCTTAAACTCACATCTTGAGTGAATGAGCGTGTGACAAATTGCCACATCTTCCCTTGCATTTGTAAGTCTTCACACCAGCGAAGCTGCTGTGTTATCCCACTATGCTTCCAATAGCATGGACTGCAGCATTACCTATAAATGCATTCATAAACTCATGCAGCAATATGGCTTTGTTACTGGTGCAGCAGTAATGCAGTGCGCAATCTTTTGTACACGATGGAAAAATCCGACAGCAACACAACATGCGACATATTCATGCACACCTGTAGGGGGGGACATGCATGAAGCCAAGTTACAACTCAGCGAGCTCTATTTGCCTGAAAATGAACAATGGCTCTGACAAGTACATTGAGAAGTTCAAATTACTTTGTAACATGCTCGAACACAAAACCTTTCAACACTTGGATTGAAGGATAAAAATGTCAGTACTTAAAAATCTGAATAACATTTGAAATTTGGGAGGCAGAGATTTGAAAAGTGGCATACTTAGGGCGTGCCATTGCTTTAGATTCCTAAAGCTATTCTCTGATTCATTTTATCCATTTTGTTACTTCATGTGCTGGCTTTGCCTCAATGAGCCTGGCAGCTATTATGAAGTTGAGGTTATCACTCTGCATCTTCACATTGATTGAAAAGGTTCTGCATATGCTGGGACTCTTTAAAAAAAAATAACCTCCAGCAATTTTGGCACCTCATATTGATCACTGATGAGCACTGCAACAATTGGACTGGTATTGACATCAATATTGAGAGCGATGCAGGGCTTAGTACATGGAAACTATTCATGTGGCACAGCTACTGCATTGAGAAACACATTTAGCATTAAAATATGGGTCTCACCCACTGGGTCCAAACGCATGTATTTTTAGAATCGCAACATTTTCAGCAGCCAAATAGACCATTATTCCAAAAATAAAACTGTAATTGAGTTTAAATTCCTAGTCTGAGTCTGAAGAAAGGTCTTGACCCAAAACATCACCCATTCCTTCTCTACAGAGATGCTGCCTGGCCCACTGAGTTGCTCTAGCTTTTTGTGTCTATCTTTGGTTTAAACCAGCATCTGCAGTTCCTTCTTATACTATTCATCACTGCCAAGCTGCAAAACTTGGTTCTGGGTAAAATAGAAAAAAATCTGCGTTTTATCGTGAATGCTTTTAATATATAACACAGGAATGGGCCCTTCGATCCTGTATGTTTGTGCCAAATATGATGCCTAGTTAAACTCATCTCATCTGGCTGTACATGATCAATATTCCTGTATAGCCTGCATTTCCATATGCCTAACTAAAAGCCTCCTACCGACAACTATCATATCTGCCTCCACCACCACCACCGGCAGTGTGTTCCAGGCCCCCTTCACTCTATGTAAAAACACTTTCACCCACATTTCCATTAAACCTTCCCTCTCTCACCTTATAACTATGTCCTTTAGTATTGGACATTTTCCGCACAGGGGATAAAGGTTCTGATCGTCCAGCCTATCGATGCTACTCATAATTTTATATACTTTATCAAGTCGCCCCTCAACGTTCGTCATTCCGGAGAAAACAATCTATGTTTATCCAACCACTCCCTGTAGCTGAAACCCTCGAACCAGGCAGCATTCTGGTAAACTACCTCTGCACCCTCTCCAAAACCTCCATCTCTTTCCTGTAATGGGGTGATGAGAACTACATGAAATACTCCAAATGTAGCTTGGCAAATGTGGCAGGTGGGACTTGCGTAGCTAGGACATGTTGGCTGATGGGGGCAAGTTGGGCCCGTTTCCACACTGTATCACTCTATGACATAGAAACATAGAAATTAGGTGCAGGAGTAGGCCATTCGGCCCTTCGAGCCTGCACCGCCATTCAATATGATCATGGCTGATCATCCAACTCAGTATCCCGTACCTGCCTTCTCTCCATACCCTCGGATCCCCTTAGCCACAAGGGCCACATCTAACTCCCTCTTAAATATAGCCAATGAACTGGCCTCAACTACCCTCTGTGGCAGAGAGTTCCAGCGACCCACCACTCTCTGTGTGAAAAAAGGCCTCCTCATCTTGGTCCTAAAGTATTTCCCCCTTATCCTTAAGCTGTGACCCCTTGTCCTGGACCTCCCCAACATCGGGAACAATCTTCCTGCATCTAGCCTGTCCAACCCCTTAAGAATTTTGTAAGTTTCTATAAGATCGCCTCTCAATCTCCTAAATTCTAGAGAGTATAAACCGAGTCTATGCAGTCTTTCTTCATAAGACAGTCCTGACATCCCAGGAATCAGTGAACCTTCTCTGCACTCCCTCTATGGCAATAATGTCCTTCCTCAGATTTGGAGACCAGAACTGTACGCAATACTCCAGGTGTGGTCTCACCAAGACCGTATGCAACTGAAGTAGAACCTCCCTGCTCCTATACTCAAATCCTTTTGCTATGAAAGCTAACATACCATTCGCTTTCTTCACTGCCTGCTGCACCTGCATGCCTACTTTCAATGACTGGTGGACCATGACACCCAGGTCGCGCTGCATCTCCCCTTTTCCTAATCGGCCTCCATTTAGATAATAGTCTGCTTTCCTATTTTTGCCACCAAAGTGGATAACCTCACGTTATTCACATGACTACCAAAGTCCAATAGAGCTGCATCATGACTTGCTGACCCTTGTACCCTGGCAATGAAGGCATTTTTCTGCCTTCTTAACCATCCTATATATTTGTGCTTGACACCTTTAGTAAGCTATGCTTATTCTATATGTTTGCTGCAGGAACAGTTTCTGCTATGCAGGGAATGGACAGATATGGATCACATGCAGGCAAAGGAGATTAGTTTAACATGGCATGAAGTTCGGCATGGACAGTGTGAGCTGAAGGGCTTATTCTGTGTTGTTGTATTCCATGTACTTTAATTAAGCCTTTACTGTATATCTGTTGGTATATGAGTGACACCATCAATTTCTTTGCTTCCTCAACCACCAGCATTATAACATAAGCTGGAGACAATTTTTCAAAAACTGGAATAATCTACCGGAGAACTTTACCCATCAATGTGCAAAGTTGGACTGACGAATTATCACCCAATTATTAGCGAATGGCCCAATATGTAAAGTTACAGATATTTCATTTTTTAATTCCACAAAATCAATAGCCATCAGCAGTTTGAAATGCAACCCTGATTAGATAGTATTCTTTTAACAATTTTTAATATTTACATAACACTCGAGGTCATGTCCTGGACTCTTCTGAAAATGATATGGGATTAATCTGAGAAGATTATGTCTATTTTATTATCCTCTTTAACCTCGGGACTAACAGTGATCTGCCCCCCCACCCCCAACCCCGAAATAAATTAATATAAATGTACCTGCATTTATCGGAAAAACAATTTCAGTTGGATTGTTTGATAAATTAGATTCCTCCAAATCTTCATAAACAAATCCAGGAGACTTTTGAAATGAGAAAGGACTTTCAAAAGTTCATCACTACATTTATTTGCAAAATTCAAATAATGCCATCACAAAAGTACAAAGCCATATATGACCATTGACCACTTGGGACATGGTTTCATGACGACAAGTTTTCATTCATAAAAGGCAGTGCTGTCAGCCTTGTTTTCATTCATACATCTTATCTATCATTAGTAGCCTGTATTTCACATACTGACAGTCACCCTTCCCCACATTCTAAAACATGAAAGATATTCCAAAAAGGCAATTGATAACTGCTATGCTATCATTGTAATTTTATCGCAAGATTTATTATTAGTTTTTTAATGTAAATAGACAATTTTCTCCCTATCCAAATTTGAAATAGAATACTGCATTATAGGTACTGGGTGTTTTCTAAAACTATAATTTTCTTGAAATTTGTTCCATTTAATTGTTACGTGTGTTATCAGAGGGAGAGGAATGTCCCAAACTGGGCTGAAGCTATTGATGTTGCAATGATGCACAACTATTTTCAGGGTGGTAGAATGCAGAAAACTCAAAGATTTCACATTGTTTTTACTCACTCGTGCCTCCAAAAACTGCTGCTCAAACAAACGGACTGAAACTTTTTTTGGTGGTGCCTGTTAGAAACAACAGACTAAACCTGTTCCACCTGAGCCTACCCTCCTTCACAACTGCACTAACTGCTCAATCTGAAGAAGGGTCTTAACCTGAAACGTCACCCATTCCTCTCTTCAGAGATGCTGCCTGTCCCGCTGAGTAACTTCAGCATTTTGTGTCTATCTTTGGTGTAAACCAGCATCTGCAGTTCCTTCTTACACTAATCCATGGATCAGGACCATACTTCACACTTACTGCAGTACGGGAAAGAAAGCTGGAAGATTTTCAGCTGTGTTTGCCCATTATGCCACTTTCAGCGAACTATGCACTTGTATTGGTAGGTCTGTCTGTTATGCAAAACTCCCTGGAGCCCTACCATTCACAGTGAGTGTCCTACACCTTCATTAGTCATATAGTTGAGGACCTGGAGGGAAAAGTGGTCACAGAATATCCTAGAATGTTACGTTAAGACTGAATGTGATGCAGTTCAATCAAAATCTAGGGTTCAAATCTAAATAAAGGCATGAGACATGAGTTGGCTGTGATTGATTGGGAAACTACATCAATAGACTTGATAGCAGTCCAGAAAGAATTTGAAGAATTACTGCACAGTTTGCATCAAATATGCTGCAAATGCAAGGAACTGAATGGCAGACACCTGTTTTTATATTTCACTAGACCAAGTGCAGACCCATTGGGTCTTCTCCCCCATCGCACCCATCCCCTAACCGTAGCCGCCACGGGAGGCCTGTTCCTCTGACTCAACATGTTGCCCAAGGTAAGATTCGAGCACTCCTCAGCAAAGATCATAGCTTGGGAGCCTCCCCCAGCATTGGAGTTGAAAAAAAAATCCCAATCGCATCTTCCCAATTGCAATACTAATTGACCCTCCACCTCCAGTCCTGCCAGGAGCTATGATGACAACATTTTTGCAAATGTGCACTTGGTGTGAGATGCCATTGAGCTGAAAAGTTCAGAGAGTTCCTGTCTTGCAACTTTGTATTGAAGTGTGTTGGAAGCTCTGAGAAATGATTTTAACTGGAAAAAAACATTTTAAATCCAAAGTTTTGTCAGACCTTTGAACATTTTCATTAATAACGAAAAATAAAGCATTAATATTTCAGATAAGTAGCTTTTGGACCCCACGGGAAAAATCTCTACCGGAATATGTAACTATTTTACCGTTACCACGTAGATTTTTCACAAGATGTGATTACAAACACACACACACACACACATCCAAGATAAGGGTTTTAATAGTTATATGATGCTATACTCTTGTTATAGTCTTAACTTACTGGCCGAGAACTGGACTTTAATATTTATATAATCACTATCAATTACAATCCTCCCTTGTATTTTACAGATTCTTGCTAAAGGTGTTTTTTTTTTGTGACATAAACATGCCATACCCCAGATTGGCCTCTTAAAAAGTTCACCATTATTATTTTGTTTTCTAGCCACGTGATGTGGATATATATTAAAGGCCCTTATTGGCACTTTTTGTTTACACAAAAAGCAATGTGTCCTACCCTAAAATTACTCAACCACAACACGATAACTGGCATATTTCATGCCATGACTTTGCTTCACACTCCCACATGAAAATTCCTCAAACCTTCCTACGTGTGGTAGTCCCAATGTATGCATTTGTAAATGTCTTGAAATGAGTATCATTATGCTCCACAACAATCTACCCGCAAGTACACATGTTCAAGGTAAAGAAAGAAGATAGAAGGACAGGCAATGTTGATTGTACAAAGATTTGTCTCGTGAAGGCCTGCCCAACAGGTCTTACAAGCTCTCCAGAACCTCATCTGCTCAAGTCGTATGAATTGAGGAAATGTTAGTTAACTGGCTGATCGACTGTGAAGAGGATCAGAGCCAGACCTGATCCTATCCATGTCCAAGCTCTTTGTGAGCATTCCTCATTGTAAAGTAACAGTTGTGCACCAACAACAGTAATGGTTGAAGTGAAACTATGTCATTTATGGCTGAAACTCTGCAGGAGCTGAAGACAAGGTATTCAAAGCGTCTGCATTATCTTGGAATGAAATGCTGCTTCCAATATCAGATCTGGAAAAATCAATTAGCACATTGATGTGTGCACATTTACAGTTTCAAATAACTAACTTGCTCATTACCTAAACAAAACATCACTATTACACATTAGCATTTGAGATGAGTTTCAAACATAGTTGGCAATAATCATGAAGCTATTAAAATGGTTTGATGTATTTCCTCGGTATAAAGCGATTTTAAGTAAAAAGTGATTTCCAAAGCAACATAACTTAATGTTACATATTATAAGTTAAAAAATCAGCTTGATTCAATTTTATTTCAGGTTGTTTAAACAAGCTACCGAAACAATTGCAGGGATTTTAAACCTTTGCTATTTTGGATGATCTTTTAAAATTTAATTAATTTCATCTTTGTACTTAGTTTGCAAACAATGGTCCCAAACAATTGAAAGTGGTTCCTACCTTGTACAATGATGTGCACCCGAGTTGTCCTGGGATGGTTGAGAGTTTGGACTGAGCAAGTGTAAGGGCCTTCATCGTACACATCCACGGACATGATCTGAATGCTGTATTCTGTTTTGCTGTTTGTCACGATAATCACTCGAGGGTCCAGTGACCATTTATCCTTCCCTGCGTAGAGTATGCTGGAGCGGTTCAGCCATGCCACACGTGTCACACCACTGTCAATTAGACACCTACAATTAAACCAGGAGAGAGGGACAAGACTTAACAATGTGCGGATATCGGGGAATTAACAACACTGCACCTCTCGTTACAAGATTGCAAGTATCAAAATATTGTTGATCGTCCACGTGAACTGGTAACTCTCACTCGCTCTTGATACTACCCGACCAGCCATTTTCACCATTTAGCATTTATAGAATCATATATCACTTCTCAAATGATTATAACAGTTACAGAAGTAATCCCTTTTTTGCAGTAATACAAGACCATTACCCATTCCTTCTCTCCGGCGATGCTGCCTGTCCTGTTACGTCACTCCAGCATTTTGTGTCTATCATAAGCAAGTTAATCTCCACTCTATAGCATCTCCATAAGAAAAATCAAGATTTTTTTTTAAGAATTGGAGGGAGTATCAAATATTTTATCTAATGGATAATTATTAGAGACAGAATTGAAAAATCTCTCTCTCAAGGGAGTAAATAGAAAATATGCAGGTCAAGCATCTGCAGAAAGAAAGGAACAGATACTGGAGTATTGTTCCTTACAAGTAACCAAGTCCATTTAAGTTTCTATGTTTTGTTTTCCTCTGGAAGTTAGAGACCCAAGTTTGAAATGTCATCTTAAGGAAATCCGATACCAGTCTGACTCGCCAAAAACTTGTACTTAAGCTAAAGAATAACACTCAATATTTGTTAACTTTCAACACAGAGGCAGGACCAGGAAGAGTATATTGAAATATTCAATGCTTGTTAAATCAGAGAAGGAAATAAAAATTGATATTAAGAGGGAGAAAACAATCAATAAAGATTAACACCTGTGGGAAAACAATTCCTGAACGTTTGTTTGCAGTACCAGGAATGATGTTGATCTGTAATTAAGACAAAGCTGTTAAAAAAGAGTAGTAACAGAGATAGATGGTCTCCAACCTGCTGTGGGCCCCACACCTATGACATGAATATAGAAATGAAAGTGTATTCAAAGTGCTTTGCAGTGGTCTAAAATAGAATGCAATGCACAAACCGGCATACAGAATTATCCAATTTTAGGTAACTAACCTACAAACAACCTCCCCCCCCCCCCCACCCCTTCATTGCACTTATCTTCCCTGTGTTCCTCCAAGACTCGCTCCCCTCCCCCCTCCCTCCCTCTTCCCACTTGCATTCCTTCCATTGGCTTCACATTTCATGCCTCTCCTATACTTACTTCCTTCTCTTAGACTTCTTGTCTTTTTATCTCTGGCCTATGACCAACCATCTACCCCTCGCCTGTATCATCGATCACTCCGCAGGTTTTGTTCAGGCCCAAACTCCTCATCCAACCTCCTTGCCCAACCACCTCTCCCCCCCCCCCCCCCCCCCCCCCCCAACACCACATTTAGTCTGAATGTCAATATTCACGTTTTCCAGAGATGCTGCCAGAACCACTGAGTTACTGCAGTATTTTATGTCTTTTTTTGTAAACCAGCATCTGCAATTCCTTGTGTCTCCCATATTGTCCCAATGGGTGCAAGCAATGGAGAATAACCTCCCAGCCTTGCATCACCGATTCAATTCATCCGGAAGGAGTGAGGTGTTGTCTGGTGCAACTTAAAGTCAAGTAGCATTTTCTAAAACATCAGGCATTTGGCCAAGTACCTATGGAATCAGGAAAAGCAGGCAGACTCATGACAGGAAAAGATCTTGGACAAGTCCTGAGTAAAGTTGTTACAAAACGATCGACAAACAGGACACAAATGCACAGCAAAAAAATAGAAACGGCAACATTTTTATGTGAAAAGAACAATTAACATAGCGGTTGTATGAGGAGATGGAGATGGTTAAAAGCTGGAATTATATTACATTTGGAGAACTGGAGAAAAGCACATTGCAGGAGATATAAAAGAATAAGACATTTACATGACATAGAGAATGTGTGAGAGGCTGATAAGGGGAACAGAAAGGCAGGCAGAAGCGTGAAAAAAGCACAGTATATTCTGACTGGTTGAGGCACGAACACTTGTGCTCATTATCTTTGGATAACCTTCTTGCTATTGACATCTTGATTTTTGGCCAAATCACTTCAAGGCACTGGAAGGCAGAATTTGAAAAACATGAGGTGCAAGAAGCAGATCTGGAAACTGTGGTTATGATTCCCCAAAGGGCAACTGACACAGGCTCGCAATTGGGGGACAACTTAACACGGATTCCTAATCGTGCTTTACAGCTTACCCTGCCTGAAGTCTGCAGGGTGAGCAGATAATGGTGTGACAGGCTCCAAACTACGAAGCGTGGTAATGGGCCTCATGGCCCATTTCAGCCAAGCTCACTAAGTGGCCTAACTGAACCCATTCCATTTCCTGTACCTGGACCACATTCATCCAAACCTTTCCTTTCCAAGTGTATTTTAAATGTTGTAATTGCACCCAGCTCAACCACTTTGTCTGGCAGCGCAGATATACACACAAACCTTTTCCCTTTTAAATCTTTACCCTCTCACCTTAAATCTATGCCCTCTAGTTTTTAGACACCCCTACCCTGTGGATATTTACCTTATCAAGATTTTACAAATCTTTATAGCATCCTCTGCTTCAGGTAAAATTCACCCCATCTATTCACTCTCCTCATAACTCAAACCTTCTTGAGCCGGTAATATCCTCATACATCTTGTGTGCACCTGTTCCAGTTTAATGTCATACCTCCCATAGCAAGGCAACCAGGACTGCACACAGTACTCCATATATGGCCTTACCAACATCTTGTCCAGTAATCACATGAAGTCCCAATTCCTGCACTCGTGACACTGGCCGATGAAGGCAGCATGCCAATCAGCTTCTTCATCAAAGATGGTCACCAAATGCTGGAGTAACTCAGCGGGACAGGCAGCATCTCTGGAGAGAAGGAATGGGTGGCGTTTCAGGTCGAGAGCCTTTTCATCACCCTGTCTAACTGTCATGGAACCATCCACCTGCACCCCAAGCTCTCACAGCACTCACCAGGTCCCCTACCATTTACTGTGCAAGACCTGCCCTGGTTTAGCAAAATGCAACACCTCACGTGTAGCTGTATTAAACTCCATCTGTCTTTCCTCGTCACCGGCTCAGTTGTTCAAGATCTCATTGTAATCTAACCTTCTTTACACTTCACTACACCACCAATGTTGGTGTCTTCTGCAAATTTACCAACATACCAACTACATTCACATCCAACTTATTAAAATAAATAACAAACAGCAGTGGACGCATCAGCAATCCAAGGGGCACAAATCAGTAGATATCTCTTAAAAAATAACCTTCTCCTATCACCCTCAGTCTCTTACCTTCAAGCCAATGTTGTATTCAATTGGCTATCTTGCCCGGATCGCATGTGATTTAACCCTTCAGACCAGCCACATGCAGTTCCTTGTCAAAGGCTTGCTGGAGTCCAAGACAACATCCATTTCACTGCTCTCATCAACCTTCTTTAAACAACTCTGTGGGATTTGTGAGGCATGATTTCCCACTCTGAGGCAATGCTGACTATGCTTAATCTGCCCTTGCCTTTACAATGTATGACCTACCTTTCAGAATCCCCTCCAATAATTTTTCCACCAATGATGTTGGGCTCACTAGTCTGCAGTTCCCATTTGTTGTCCTTGTAGCTTTTCTTAAATGGCGGCACAAAATTAGTCACTCCCCCCCCCCCTCCACACAAGTCTTCTGGCACCTCAGCCATGGCTATCAATGGCATAAACACCTCTACCAGGTGGCCTGCAATTTCCTCCCTAGCTTCAACCATATTGTAAATCAATCAACAGAGTAGATTTGACAAAAGCACTGCTATTTTAGAGCTCGACTCTCAAATAGAGTATGAAAGAAAACTGGCAGGGCACATAAAAACTGACTGCAAAAGTTTTTATAGATATGTGAAGAGAAATAGATTAGTTAAAACAAATGTAGGTCCCTTGCAGTCAGAAACAGGTGAGTTGATCATGGGGAACAAGGATATGGCGGACCAATTGAATAACTACTTTGGTTCCGTCTTCACTAAGGAAGACATAAATAATCTGCCGGAAATGGCAGGGGACCGCAGGTCAAAGGAGTACTTGAGTGAAATCCAGGTTAGTCGGGAAGTGGTGTTGGGTAAATTGAATGGATTAAAGGCCGATAAATCCCCAGGGCCAGATAGGCTGCATCCCAGAGTACTTAAGGAAGTAGCTCCGGAAATAGTGGATGCATTAGTGATAATCTTTCAAAACTCTTTAGATTCTGGAGTAGTTCCTGAGGATTGGCGGGTAGCAAACGTAACCCCTCTTTTTAAGAAGGGGGGGAGAGAGAAAACGGGGAATTACAGACCAGTTAGTCTAACATCGGTAGTGGGGAAACTGCTAGAGTCAGTTATTAAAGATGGGATAGCAGCACATTTGGAAAGTGGTGAAATCATTGGACAAAGTCAGCATGGATTTACGAAAGGTAAATCATGTCTGACGAATCTTGTGGAATTTTTCGAGGATGTAACTAGTAGCGTGGATGGGGGAGATCCAGTGGATGTGGTGTATCTGGACTTCCAGAAGGCTTTCGACAAGGTCCCACATAAGCGATTAGTATATAAACTTAAAGCATATGGCATTGGGGGTTCAGTATTGATGTGGATAGAGAACTGGCTGGCAAACAGGAAGCAAAGAGTAGGAGTAAACGGGTCGTTTTCACAATGGCAAGCAGTGACTAGTGGGGTACCGCAAGGCTCAGTGCTGGGACCCCAGCTATTTACAATATACATAAATGATCTGGATGAGGGAATTGAAGGCAATATCTCCAAGTTTGCGGATGACACTAAGCTGGGGGGCAGTGTTAGCTGTGAGGAGGATGCTAGGAGAATGCAAGGTGACTTGGATAGGCTGGGTGAGTGGGCAAATGTTTGGCAGATGCAGTATAATGTGGATAAATGTGAGGTTATCCACTTTGGTGGCAAAAATAGGAAAACAGACTACTATCTAAATGGTGGCCGATTAGGAAAAGGGGAGATGCAGCGCGACCTGGGTGTCATGGTACACCAGTCATTGAAAGTAGGCATGCAGGTACAGCAGGCAGTGAAGAAAGCCAATGGTATGTTAGCTTTCATAGCAAAAGGATTTGAGTACAGGAGCAGGGAGGTTCTACTTCAGTTGTATAGGGTCTTGGTGAGGCCACACCTGGAGTATTGCGTACAGTTCTGGTCTCCAAATCTGAGGAAGGACATTATTGCCATAGAGGGAGTGCAGCGAAGGTTCACCAGACTGATTCCTGGGATGTCAGGACTGTCTTATGAACAAAGACTGCATAGACTCGGTTTATACTCTCTAGAATTTAGGAGATTGAGAGGGGATCTTAAAGAAACTTACAAGATTCTTAAGGGGTTGGACAGGCTAGATGCAGGAAGATTGTTCCCGATGTTGGGGAGGTCCAGGACAAGGGGTCACAGCTTAAGGATAAGGGGGAAATCCTTTAGGACCGAGATGAGAAGGAGTTTTTTCACACAGAGAGTGGTGGGTCTCTGGAACTCTCTGCCACAGAGGGTAGTTGAGGCCAGTTCATTGGCTATATTTAAGAGGGAGTTAGATGTGGCCCTTGTGGCTAAGGGGATCAGAGGGTATGGAGAGAAGGCAGGTACGGGATACTGAGTTGGATGATCAGCCATGATCATATTGAATGGCGGTGCAGGCTCGAAGGGCCGAATGGCCTACTCCTGCACCTAATTTCTATGTTTCTATGTAACATCTCCACTTAATTATGCCAAATCTAGCACGCATTCATCAGAGGATATTCAATCTGTCTCTCTCGTCCTCATTTGAAGGAATTATCAACCACTGTCATGTTAGTTGCTGATTGACCACAACTGGTAGTTGGTTTGATCAAGGAAGTGTGTTCTGCTCCCTCCAGTTATAAATCCAGAGACTGGTGTGACAAATGAAGGAGGACTTTGTGTTAATAATAATAATAATAATAATTATTATATATTTTATTGTCATTACACATAAGTGCAACGAGGTTTGGTTTGTAACTTCCATCCGATGTCATAACTTAATCGACAAATAAAATTAGGTTTAGATACCTCTAGACTTGTACACTAATCAGTTGCTCAGATATGAGTGCACTAATAGTCATCCCTGCATGTATCATGCAATTTGGGGAATAAACATGGATGAATACACAGAATAGGGACAAACTATAAAAGAGGGAGAATGCAAAGGCTACTCTGGGGATGAGAAACATTTGTTTTTAACAATAGGAGGCCATTTCTGGTCAGATGGTGGTGGAAGTATCCTGCCTGCCTGAGGTCCAGTGAGGAACAAAGTGGTTGGTTTGGTTTAGTTTAGTGATACAGCGTGGAAACAGGTCCTACATCCCATAAACCAGCCATCACCCAGTACACTAACGCTATCCTACAGACTAGGGAAATGTTTTACCATTTTTACCAAAGCCAATTCACCCACGCGGTCACGGTGGGAACGCACAAACTCCATACAGAGGACACCCATAATCTGGATCGAACCCGGGTCTCTGGCACTGTAAAGCCGCAACTCTACCACTACGCCACCGCTCCGCCCATAGCGCTACCGTTCCACAGTGCCGAGTGGGATGATTGTGTCTCCATATGAATGTCCTCGTCAATATCTGCCACTAGCTCCAACTACAAGGTATCTCTCCTTTTAAGAGGTTTTAATTCGCGCTGGCTGGCGTTAAAAGGCAGCATCTTCTCCCACTGCTTGGTCCCTTGCCGATGAATTGAACTACTTAACTGGCTGTACTTTGCAGACATGTTAATTGGCAGGCTGTGCAAAGTTGGAAGGGTCCAAAGTGCCAAAAGCAGCAATTAGTTTGCACCACGCCACTGCTGTTCTCTTGTAGGTTGAGTAATGCCACCACTTTGTCAAAATTTAACAAGAATTGATTAAGTCTGGCACATTCATCAAATCCTTTCTTAACAAACATATTCTGAAGGACTAGTCAGACAGCATCTACCTTTAGCATTGGACCCAATATTGTACAGCCCCATGAAGACCAATGAGCACAATGTGGATGTCAACAACAGTCCTACACAGCATAAAATATATCTGGCCAATATCTTATTAGAGTTACCCTTGAAGATGCAGCATCTGTACTGATTGAGCTTAATTCTCAATTACATGACTTTGGCCAATATTGCGAGCACCGCACCTCAATTTTCAAGTAATTCAGGCATATATTGCATATTATTCCAAGCAGAACTATTCTCCATAATTAAACTATTCTTATAATTAGACCATCAAACACTTCAGCTATTTTTACATATCCGTACAATTATATTCCAACATTGCTTCCTTAATTGCAGGTCTTAAATGGCAACTGCAATATAAACCTGTCCAATTGGGTGATTGTGTTGAAGACAATGTTTATGCATCTGAACATAAACCTCAAGTTTATTTTCTTGAATCCCAGTCCCAAGGAGGTTCACTCAAGTGCACTGATAATTGCTTTGCATTTTCCTGACATACACACATGTGGAATGAGAACTGTAAAAGCCTTCTGAATTGACACAAAAAACAGCTGTTCAAAGCCACGTCAGACTCAACAGATTCAACACTGACGATGAACGGAATAAAGCATGGGCCGAAAACAAGAACTCATTCAAACTTAACTTCAAGGTTAGACACGAGGGGCCACAGATGCTGGTTTACGAAATAAACAAGACACAACGTGCTGCAGTAACTGAGTGGGTAGGGCAATATCTCTGGAGGACATGGAGGGGCGATGTTTCGGTCGGGACCCTTCTTCATATTGATTGTAAAGGGAGAAAGAAACCTGGAAAAGAGGAAGGGGCAGGACAAAGCTTCACGTTCACACGTTATAGGAGTAGAATTAGGCCATTCAGCCCATCAAGTCTACTCCACCATGGCTAATCTCTGCTTCCTAATCCCATTTTCCTGCCTTCTCCCCATAACCCTTGACACCCATTCCAATCAAGAATTTGTCTATCTCTGCTTTAAAAATATCCACTGACGTGGCCTCCACAGCCCTCTGTGGCAATGAGTTCCACAGATTAACTACCCTCTGACTAAAGAAGTTCTTCCTCACCTCTTTTCTAAAAGAGCTCCCTTTAATTCTGAGGCTATGACCTCTGGTACTAGATTCTTCCACCAGTGAAAACATCTTTTCGATATCCATTCTCTCCATGCTTGCCAACATCTGCCACCTAACTTGGCAGTACAGTTGAGGAGGGTTTTAAGATGGGCAGATGATTGAATAGAGGCCAGAGATGCAAAGACGGAAGGTGGTAGATTGAATTGAATAATTGCAAATTGTGAAGCTAGAGGTAGGAGTGTGGAGGAAGGACCTGAAATGTTGCCTATCGCTAGTCACCAAAGAAGCTGCCTGATCCACTGAGTTACTCTAGCACAGTGTGTCTAACTTCAAGGCTCCCAGGTTTCACCACTGGGAGGCTTAATCAGGATTCCAACAAACATGGCCCAAGTGGTCTAACTTCCTCTGTTTGTGAATGTGGTCACCCGGACCAAACAATGGGCCAATTCATCATACCCTGCACTCAATACAAACTCGATAGGCATGTGTTTAGTTTAGAGATACAGCATGGAAACTGGCCCTTTGGCCCACCAACCATCGATCACCCGTTCACACTAGTTATATTTCATCCCACTTTCTCATCCACTTCCTACACACGAACAGCAATTTACCAAGGCCAATTCACCTACAAACCTGCACGTCTCTTTGCGATTTGACAGGAAACCAGAGGCTCCAGAGGAAATCCGTGCAATCAATAAGAAAACGTGCAAACTCCACACAGGCAGCACCCAAGGTTAAGATCAAAACCGGGTACCTGGCACTGTGAGGAGGCAGCTCTACCAGCTGTGCCACCCTGAAAACTCAGAGAGAAATCCCCCCCCTACGAAAAAGGCCACACAATAGGATTGACACCTCAAACTTGGTTTATAAACATGTGTTTTTTGTTGGATGCAAGATGACAAGATGTTGCTGAAGCAGATGCAACTGCAGCACTTTTACCACTTGACTATCGGAACATCAACAAAATCAGTGGGTACAATCAATTCAGCTTCTCACTCTATGCCAGTTCTCCTGGCTTCATTTTACCCACAGCATGCCCTCATGCCATCAGCCTCTCATTCTTGCTGTCTGCAGCTGCACTCTGCTAAATCACGTAATAGCATAAAAGCAGATCCAAAGTGATGTCCACAATGCAGAGCTCTCCACGTGATTCCATTTTTCTACCTATGTGTCGCTCACAATAACCAACATCCAGCTCAATAAAACTGCAACTAATTTAATCTCCTATTCTTCTGTTAAGTCGAAACCCTCTAAACATATTCGCAATTTCAGTCAGACAGCTTTTACTGAGTAAACATCTGACTCAATTCTCGACTGAGGAATTAATTTGCCTAAGCCAGCCATCCACAGACACAATTCTACTTTCAGGTCTATCTTTTAAACTATTGGACATTACCGCAGTGCTATCCACATGTTAAAGCAGCTTTACTGTGTCTGCTTCTCGCTGAAAACATTTGTTACGATAAGATTCCCACCTTAACATGCTGTACGTCTAGAAATTACTTTGTCCTCAGAGCTTATTGAAACCATTCATCTTTCGTTCATGATTTAGAAAATGCTGACAAAGAAAAATCACATAATTGAGAAGACAGCTCCACAGACATCTGTGGCGGTAGCAGAGCTTCGAATTAGCTATCTAATTAGTCCAAGATTTTTCCAGCATTTCTTTGCAAATCTCTTCACTTCTCCAATGCATCTTCTTTACTTTTGACCATTCTCCTCTGTTTCCCAACATTTTACCAAAGAGTAAATATACTTCCTGTAAACATTTGAATTAGTAATTGACATCAGCAACTTTTTAGTCTCTGTAGTATGGCTCCTTTGAAGTAATGATTACTCTGGTGTCTTAGTCTGATGAGAAGTGACATAGCACCGCCTTTCAACTCATAGTTCTTATTTTACTGTGAGCTGCTCTGTCTCGTCATAGATCTTTTCAATGATATCAAAGCATCACTTTACCCCATTTTTCCCAACCAGTTCTCAAATGCAGTGGTGGAAACAGAATATCATTTGTGCTGAATACAGGTGAAGATAATATCCTCCAATTCATTTAGAGCAAGCTCTAAACTTTATGTTGCAAGGTTTTGGACAATCTGCCTTGCTCCATTAGTTTTGTGATTAAATAATCCCATTATGAAGATATTGCTGCTAGAATGACAGGCTCCAGGTATCCAAAATATGTTGAATGATATGTGACACTAGTTTAATATCTAATTTCCATCTATATAGTTTGTCTCCTTCATTTCTGGTTAATTTTCCTTTGGCATCAAAATGGATTCTGTTAATTTGTTCCAAATTCCATGAGTTATATTTCAGCGCACATTTTTAATGTTCAAAAATTAGATTTACTGATCACATTAGCTGGACACTCAAAGCTGTTAGGCTGCAGAAACACGATATAAATTGTAATATTTGAAGCTTTTTCAGGGGGAAAAAATCTCATTAGTTGGTTAAATGCTGTGTGCCAGGTTTTTGGGAACTAAGGTTTTTCTAAGTATGACCAAAGGCTTTCCCCAAGAGGATTCCCCTCCCATTCTTAATATGTTACTGGAGTAATACTGAGCAGTTGGCAGACTGATCAGATTTATTAGAAGCATGCACACCAGTCGGTAGATCCCACAAAAGGAACCACTGCCCATTCACAGTGTGTTACTGTTCTTAACCTTTGTTTAGCTTCAAACCTCTCGTGAACACTTCATCCCGTTGAAGAACAAAAGCGGAATCTTTTCATCCAATATGTGGAACAAGGAACTGCAGATGCTGGTTTATAAAAAAAGACACAAAGTGCTGGAGTAACCCAGCAGGTCAGGCAACATCTCAGTTTAGTTTTGAGATACAGCACGGAAACAGGCCCTTTGGCCCACTGAGTCCACACCAGTCCACCATCACTCAGAACATTAGCACTTTCCTGCACACTTTTTTTCAGAAGCTAATTAACCTACAAATCTGCACATCTTTGGGATGTGGGGGGAAACTGGAGTACCCGGAGACCCACGCTGTCACAGGTAGAACGTACACACTCCATACAGACAGCACTCGTAGTTGGGATTGAACCCTGGTCTCTGGCGCTGTATGCAGCAACTCTACCTCTGCACCATTGGGCCATTGTGCCGCCTCGAGGAGAACATGGAGAGGTGACGTTTCAGGTCAGGACCCTTTTTCAGATGTTTTGGGTTTCGATCAGAAACATCACCTATCGATGTTTTTCAGAGATGTCGTCTGTCTTGCAGAGTTACTCGAGCACTTTCTGTCATGTTTTCAACCAATCCTTGTTCAACTCATGATACATTGTACAACGCCTGTTCCATGACCAGTGAATCCAATTCCATGCTTGTTTACAAATTATAGCATATTACTGCAATTTTTCTTCAAAACCCTATGTCAACTTCCTGGGACTTTGCTGTTTGTCCAACACAGCAATACTTCCATTGACCTTTGGTAGATGTTCTATTAATGCAGTTAGCAACAACATTTTTTTTTTTGCAAAACTTTGTATTCTTTGGCAAGAAGTATGATGACATTTTTCACATCTCTGGAAATGTCTCAGAGGCTGCAGTTTTCTTTTTTTATATATAAGTGGCTGCATGACATATTACAATGCAATGTGATTTCTTCCCAAGACTCAAACCCACAACGTAAAATGTGCTTAACTGAAAGACAGTTAATAATATTTATTCAGCTCATCTCCTCATCCAACAAAATAATCCCACCTCACTCTATAATAATGTTGCAAATGTTCCGAGGATTAATTTATTATCAATAAACCCTTTCAACCTTTGAAGATAATACTGCTATTCCATAACACTTCAAAGCAATTAAATTATGTACTTCAAACTATGCTTGCCGCCTAGAGAAAGATCCATCATGGTTTGTTAACCAGAGATAAGTAAATTTAGACTAAATATTACTCTTTTACAACAAAATATATTATGTTATCTATTGTGTGCTCGCTTATTAAACTTATGTTGTTACCATGGAGACACAAGAAACTGCAGATGCTAGAAGCTGTGTGAACAGCATACTGCTGGAGGAATTCAGTGGCTCAGACAGCACCTGTGAGGGCAATAGACATAGACACCGTTTCAGCTTGGGATCCTTATTCAGACTGGTCCTGACCCAAAATGTTATCTGTCCAGTTACCTCCACAAATGATGCCTGACCCGTAGGATTCCTCCAACACTGACGTTTTTCCAAAATGATTTTCCACATGGTTTATGTTTCCTATGAAGACTTATTTCCAAATGTTGCCACGGCAGTGCCTGAGTAAAGTCATCCCTTGGAAGGCATTCTCAATTGTCACGACGCAGATATAATGAGGGAGAAAGGATTTCCATGGGAACCACTCATCTCACCTAACATTGCTTCCTAGAAGAAAGAAAATAAGGCAACACGCAGCAAAGAGAAAATAAAACGTGAATGAAAAATGGTAGTTATGAATAATAGAATAGTAAAACTGCATCACAATAAACGTGATGTATTTAGTGATAAAGAATAATTTTCTGACAGATTATTTAAAATAAAACTTTCATAACAATGTTGTTAGGCATCTATCATAGCATCTTTCAAACACAAAACAATGATATTGTGTTATCAGCACCTCATAGATGAAGCTGTTGGAGCATTGGACAACAGATGATACAACAGTATAATTTACAGTGAATCATCGACTGGGACATTATCTGTTCCTTTCTGTCTTAACCAGCCTCTCTAAGATACAGGCAAATGTGATTATGATTAAGAAGAAAGGTGCGCCATTAAGGGTCGCAAAGTTCAGTGAAGGACAATTGCCTAACAGTCATTTGCACAGATCAGTTCTGATTAGTTCTGCACTGAACCATTTGCAGCATCATTTACAGAGATGGTCACATTCTAGAATTCTTATCGGGGCTGATGTCCAATATTACACCCATGTCACACTTTCATTTCCCCATTTGACCCAGAGGTCAATGACCCAGTGTGCTTTCTGCACACTGGAAAAGATCTGTACCAGGTCATTTGAAGTTTTATTCTATGTGTCTGCCAAAGTGGCACAGTGATAGAGCTGTTACCTCACAGCGCCAGAGACCCGGTTTTGATCTTGACTATGGGTGCTGTCTGCGTGGAGTTTGGATGCTATCCCTGTGAATGCGTGGATTTCCTCTGAATGCTCCGGTTTCCTCCCACATTCCAAAGAAGTGTTGATTTGTGGGCTTCTGCTAATTGCCCCTAGTGTGTCAGAAGTGAAAGTGGGATAACTGAGAACTAGTGTATGGGTGATCGATGGTCGGTGTGGACTTGATGGGCCGAACGGCTGCAGCTCCAAAACTAAAAAATTGTGGTAGAGTAGGGAATGTTACAGATTAATTAATCCAGAGACCCAGCTTCAATCCTGACCTCTGGCGTCAATTAGGAATATGCAGGTCCCCCCTAGGTCCTCCCTTTCTCTGGTTTCCTCCTACATTCTACAGACATCCTGGTTGACAGGTTAATTTTGAGCTGAATTGAATTGAAAGACAAGTCATGGAAACTGGCTTTTCTGCCCACCGAGTCTGACTTGGTATTGTAGACTCTTGTATGCTTTATCTTTTGCCCTTTCGGCAAAAGCCCAAGAAGGGGGATGTAGAACAAACAATATTGCTGATTTGTTCCATGTCTGGTTTTGCTGCTGATGACCTGATCCACAATCCATGTCAGGTTTTCCACATCACCACCGTCTTGTGCCATGCGGGCAACAATGTTGTTTTTTAGTTTTAACTTACGATCTGGAGCTTACAGTATTCATCTCGATGGTCTCTGTATGTATACAAATTAAAGTACTTGTTATGATATATAATGACTTTGTATCGTAAGAACTTTACACAGGTATAAGTACACTGACAATTGATCACCCATTTAACTAGTTCTATGTTTACACTCCCTACACATCATTTCATCATCATTCTTCCTATTATGCCTCCTGGCTTGTAGGGTAGCAATGAAGGTCCTCCACTCAGTAGTCTTGATTCCTTCAGTTGCCGTAACATATTTATTTTACGCGACAGGGTTGTGAGCCCTGTGCTCAACCTCCAACCTGGAGGACTAGTGGATCGCTCTTCGTCTCGCCTCTACCCTTTGACCTGTCCAGCATGGGAGACCCTAACAGGAGACGAATCTCCCGCTGGCATAGCTCTAGGGGTCACTGAGACACACAAGCTCCCCAATCACGACAAGGTTGCAATCCAATGGGGAGCCTACACACCATGAGCAATTTGTAGAGGCCAATTAACTTCAGAGGGAGAGATAGATCAGCCATGATTGAACGGCGAAATCGACTTGATGGCCTAATCCTGCTCCTACGACTTACGATCTTATGAACTTATAAACCCTTTATATCTTTGGGATGCGTGAGGTAACTGGGGCACCTAAAGGAAATCCACATGATCACAGGGGGAACGTGCAAATTCCACACAGACAGGGGCTAAGGTCAGGATCGAATCTGGTCCTCTGGCACTGTGGGAAAGCAGTTCTACAAGCTGCACCACTGTGAATTACTCACTGAGAACAAGTGGGTTGCATGAATATCAGGGATGAGGCTGTGATTATGTGATGGTTTTGTGAGAGAGATTTGGGAAGTAGCAAAATGGAATTGATTGAATTATACAATAGACAATAGGTGCAGGAGTAGGTCATTTGGCCCTTCGAGCCAACACTGCCATTCAATGTGAACATGGCTGATCATCCCCAATCAGTACCACGTTCCTGCCTTCTCCCCATATCCCCTGACTGCTATTTTTAAGAGCCCTATCTAGCTCTCTCTTGAAAGCATCCAGAGAACCTGCCTCCACCGTCCTCTGAGGCAGAGAATGCCATAGACTCACCACTCTCCGTGAGAAAAAGTGTTTCCTTGTCTCCGTTCTAAATGGCTTACTCCTTTTTCTTAAACTGTGGCCCCTGGTTATGGACTCCCCCAACATCGGGAACATGTTTCCTGCCTCTAGTTCCAAGCCCTTAACAATCTTATATGTTTCAATGAGATCCCCTCTCAACCTTCTAAACTCCAGAGTGTACAAGCCCAGCTGCCCCATTCTCTCAGCATATGACAGTCCCGCCATCCCGGGAATTAACCTTGTAAACTTACGCTGCACTCCCTCAATAGCAAGGATTATTTATTTCTATGCTATAAGGAAATATTTACAAATTAGTTGACTGTCATGCTGATGCATCCAACTGGAGAATGTTTAGTGGAAAAGCTGAAAATGGAAAGTTTCATTCTTATTTCCAATACAACTATTTCACTGGCTTCTTCCAAGCGGTTATTTGCCCTCTGAACATCCATGGACCGCACTACAAGTTTATGCAAACATGATAATTCCTTCCAATTTCTCTTGTCCACGTGCTGTTGAAAAATAGATAAAGCTCTTCTGCAGCAACACATATGCACCAAAGTTATTTATAGTTCAAAATTATTCTTGTCTTCTTTAAGTCAAGAAACGCAAAGGATCATTGCCACAGAGAAGCTACAAAACTATCCACAAAACCGAAAGATTTCCCATGTCTCGTGAAGTGAAGGTTAGTTTATTGCTCATTAAAAAGAAACAAGTATGGGACATCAAACAGTGACCATGACATAGTCTGCCGTCCTTGGAAACTAAATAGCAAACTTTTAGCACGAAGCTGTAAATTTGTCAAAGCTTTATTATGCTGGTTTAGACCCCAGCTGGTCCCAGCAGTAGATTGGCACATTGATAAACTGCTTGGCTTCTTGTTTTTAACAACTTCTCTACAAATATGTAGATTCAAACTGACACCAAACCATTGCACTCAGGCTGACTATCACCAGGCATAAAAAGGCACCTTGAACACCGAATAAGAAGGAAAAGCACCAGTCTTGTTTTCCCCTGCGTCTGATATGTCATCACAGTATTGCAGAATAATCACTGACAGTTAAGATACTGCTCTTGCTCTCTTCCTCCGTCCTCTCCTTGCTGGCTACCTATTTATTTCACATAGCCTACATACAATGAATTACCAGAGCCGGATTTACCTATAGGCTTCACGGGCTGAAGCCTAGGGCCACAAAATCTAGGCGGCCTCTGGCCAAGGTTTTTTTTTTCCCAGAGTAAGAAAAATCCTGAGAAAAAGAAAATTGGAGCGCAATCAGCGTTTCCACTTTGACGGAAATTGCCCCAAATTCTGGTTCTGGCCCGCTGGATGTTTTTGGGGGAAAAATTGCGACCATCCGCGCCTGCGCTGTTGGGAGAAGCTGGTGACGTACTAGCAACGCAAAATGACGCTGTCTCGCCGCGCAGTGGGCCTGAGCGGGTTCAGATTTCAATTTGCACTCCACACAATCACCTCGATGCATCATGTCTACTTTAGGTAAGTAGTGGAATATTGCGTTATGGGAGTGCCCGTTTCTCCAGGCCAGAGGGGGCTGTGGTATCTGCAGCGTGGAGTCGAAGCCTCGCTGCCTGGGAGGGAGAGAGAGGGGGGGAGGGGAGGGAGACACAGAGGGGGAGAGAGGGAGGGGAGGGGGAGAGAGAGAGGGGGAGGGGGAGAGACATAGATGGGGGAAGGAGAGAGAGGTGGAGGGAGAGGGAGGGGGAAGGAGGAGGGGGAGTGGGTAGTGGAATTATCTTTAGTGAGATTGCAAAATTAAGGTAGGTTTTAGAGCAACTATATTTTCTCCTCCATTTGAATAATATCAAACAATTAGAACTGCTTTATTTCCTTGATAACAGTACTGAAAAATATGAATTCCATAGTTTGCGACTTTCTTTTTGCATCATATTTTTAATGTGCACACACTAACACAGTCAAACAGTAACAGGCAATCAAATCAGCACACAAATCATTTTCTAAAACATTTCCTGCAAAAACTTACAGTATTTTATTTGTAGTGTTTGCATGCTCCTTTATATCATTTTACATAACATTTTACAGTACGACTTGATTATTAAAAGGACAACTTCAATTCTTGATTTTTTTAAATGTATACAACAATGATCCCAATCATCCCATTCCAACCACTCATTACTCTTGACTCAACCAAAATTATTTCTGAAATATTGGTCATTAATTTGGTGCAAAAATGCTCCAAAATAAGGCGCAGAATGCACCAGAGAGCATCTAAGACCCCAGCTAAAAGGGATTTTGAGCTTTGCGCTTGTGATATGCGCTGCGTGCACTTATTTCACATTTCTCTTCTGGTGGGTGGCGCGACTTTTGTCGCAGCGGCCTCTGCAGTCCGTCTGTCTTGTTTTATTTTGTCTCGTTTTGAGTGTAGTTATAGTGGGTTTTTTTAGCTGGGTATGTGTGGGGGTGGGGGGTGGGAGCGGGGTGGGGTAAACTTTAAAATCTTTTCCCTGTATGGAGGACCCGACCTTTTCTCTGTCGGGTCTCCGTTGTCGTTGGGGCCTAGCACTGTGGAGCGGCCTCCAACTGGACCTGGGGCTCCAGTCGCAGAGCAGCGGGCTACTTACCAACGTGGAGCTGGCCGAGTTCGGAACGGGAGGAGCTGTGATGGAGCGCTGCTGCTGCCCGACCCCGGAGATTCGGAGGCTCCAGCTGCAGGCCGGTGGACGGTAACACCGGGAGCTCATGGATCCCTGGTGGGAGACCGCTTTTCGGAGCTCCCGCAATGGCAACTTCTCCCACCCGAGATGCGGGGTTGAAAATGACATGGAGCGAGGCCTTACATCGCCCAGCGCGGCTTTAATGGCCGTGGGACTTGCTAGGGCCACAGTGAGGAGGAGTTTCACTGTGATGGATGTTTGTGTAAATTGTGTTGTCTTGGTTCTTTTCTTGTTTGTATGACTGCAGAAACTAAATTTTGTTTGAACCTCAATGAGGTTCAAACAAAGGAAATATTGTATTGTATTGTATATATTGTATATAATTGTTGTGATCCTGCCACGCCCCTTTTTGAAAAGCTTCGTACGGGCCTGATGTATTATATTTTTGACACTGCCATAGGTCGTTCTTACATATGCTGTCACAACGCACTGTAGTCTCTAAACAACAGTAATTTTCCTTGCCCTCCATTTCAGAATAATAGTGTTTTAAGCCGATAACTCAACACTAGCACTGGCAATAAATAAATAAATAAATTTTAAAAAAGCACAGCTTTCTAGTCCTTATCTCATTGGCCATGCTCGGTTGCACATCGGTGTCAATCTGGTGGACTCTTCCATCTTCCTCTCGTCGTGGGGGTTTGGGAGGGGCCTCACAAGTGGAATAGCCTAGGTCCTCTCTTCATCTAAATCTGGCCCTGTGAATTACTAACCTTAACACCAATCTTTAGCCAACCCACCAGACAATTCTGAATTCTGAGATCTATCTTTTACCCAGTTGTTAAAATTTCTTCCCTCCACTCCCCACCTCATCCTAATAAACAATGTCCCACCTTGTTTTTTGAATAACCCTCCGTAGTCTCTTTCTAATTTAGTTCTAATTTAGTTTAATTTAAAATCACGTACCAAGGTACAGAGAAAAGAGTTTGTTCCTGTCTCCATTGTCACTATCAGGTCTACTATCCTCCTCGATCTTCCTACTCTTCAAATTGGCGTCTCAAATATCTCCCTGACATTAATTTCCAATTTGTTATCTTTCCAGATCCTAAGTGCTGGAATTTACTTATTGTACCCATTTCTCCTTTACGTTACTCCTTCCTCAATGACCAAAAGTTGTCCTCCGTCCAAATATTTCCTTCCATGGCTTGGTATCAACATTACCCAATAAAAAAAAATTGGGAGATTTCACTGGGTTATAAAGATAAAGTGAAATAGTTATCTTAGACCAATGGGCCATAGGGTAAGTCAGTAGTTCAATCACATACTTTTCTTTCAATTTCAATTCTAATACAACATTGTAACTACAGAGTGTGTAGGAAAGAACTGCAGATACTGGTTTAAATCGAAGGGAGACACAGCATTTGGTGTCATTTTGTTCCTTCCTACACATAAACAATTGGCATATTTTAAAATTTCAGAACCATACTGTAGAGATCACCATTAAACGACAGGAGATAATTCAAAGGGAGGTTGAGACATAAAAATCAATCGAGGAAATTAGATTTCTAGTGAATTTGTGGAAAAGTACAGCCCAAAAGCAGGCTCTTACAGCACTTGCCAACTGTGATGCCTGTCCATAAGAATCACATTTGCCTGTTTTAGGCCTGTATCCCTCTATTGCTTTCCTATCCATGTACCTGTCCAAATGTATATGAATTGTCATAATACCACCATCTCCTCTGCCAATTTATTCCTGGTTACCAACATTTGTAAAAATGTTGTTAAAAAAAACATACCTCAGATTTTCAAATATTTCTCCTCTCACCTTAAACCTGTGCTCTCTTACTCTAAGCAAGTGTGCTGTGGAGAAAGAAATCAATATATCTAATTATTGCCACTCATAATTTTATAAGCCTCTATAAGGTCACCCCTCAGTCTCTTTAATTACAGTGAGAATAAATCTAGCCTAGCCAAACCCTCATTATCACTATAGTCCGCCTTGCCAGGCAGCATCCTAGTGAATCACTTTTGCTCGTTCTCACTGTTACTACCATGTCCTTACTGCAGTGTGGCGACCAAAACTGTTGCCAGCAGACAAACTAACGTTTTGACTAAAGATGTTTATTGGCTCGCAAGCCAGAAAGATAATTTCAGTAAATCAGGTTGATCAGGTAGTAATTGCCCCTACCTCCAGGGGACGTTATATAATGGCAACAAACCAACACCTTTGCGGAGCTCTCAACGAATAAGGAAATCAGAGATGCGACTAAATCTGTATGTGTATTTAGTAAGGAGAAAGCAACGTGGTGTGTGCATATCTATGTATATTGTATGTGTGCTGCTTTAAGGTCAATGGGGCTTCAGTGGTGTGGCACTTGTAATTGTGACACTATACACACACACAAATATATTTGTGTATATGTATATACTCATACATGCATGAACAAACATATATATATATCACATATATATTTACATACATAAACAATATATATACACACAGTCACAATATACATGCCACACATGTCACTTATTTTTACATTTATATGCGCGTGTGAGAGGGTGTGTGAGAGTGTGTGTGAGTATGTGTGTGTAGGTAATGTGTGTGAGTGTGAGATGTGCAAGAGAGTGTGTGAGTGTGAGTGTGTGTGTGTTTGGTGTGCGAGATTGTGTGTTTGTGCCTATATACACCCACACACACACAGATAATGTCTCACACATAGTTATCCTCCATGTTTTACTGATCCTCTTGCAATGATTCTTATGTAATACTCCTCAGTTAAATTAACAAGAACCCAAAATTCTGTAAGAATGATGTCTTAGGCAAGCAGAGAAAAGCAATACTCCTGACAGAGATAAGGCCAGAAGCATATGGCATGCTGACAATTTCTTTCAGACACACAAGGGAAAAGATGTCTTACTTAATGATGTTGTGAAGAAACTGGATGATTACTGCAATCCAACACCATCAGAAATTGTTCAAAGCTGTAAGTTTAGGACAAGATGCCAAAAGCAGGATGAGATAATCAGTGAGTGCAATGTTTCTTGAAGAAATTATTCTTCTATTGAAATTTCAGTGCCTTCTTAGATCTGATGTTGCTCCGTAGGTGAACCGAGTCAGTCAAAACTGAAAACCTAATATTCAAACTCGCAAAACTGTTCTGAATGGAAATAGCATCCACGAATGCCAGGGAAAGTCATTAACTACAGTCAAAGTACTGAAATGGAGACCAAAGGCTATAAAACCAATCCCAAAGCAGTGTAATGAGGGCACTTCAGTGAATTGCAATCACCATCACTTACCTAAACCTGCCAATTGTTTCCCTTGCGGCAGCAAATGCCACATTTTAAGACCCTGAAGACTTAGTAAGTTTGATAAAGGTAACACAATTATTGTCACTGCAAATTCAAAATATCAGTAGAAAAGAAGATGCTGCTAGAGTCTGGCAGTTCATTCAGCCAACGGACAACTGGGGTTGGATTGTATAAGGTCATAAGTCATAAGGAATAGGAGTAGAATTTGGCCATTCGGCCCATCAAGTCTACTCTGCCATTCAATCATGGCTTGAGGTATCTATGACACAAGCAAGCTAACAAATGCTTGTTTGATTGTCAACCCAAGCAGCTGTAGATGCTGGTTTACCAAAAATGACACAAGGTGCTGGATTAGACCAGCAGGTCAGGCAGCATCTCTGGAGAATACAGATTAGGCTTTTTTTGTTCAGGCCTTCAGAGCCGTCTTCAGACTGATTATAGTTGTGAGGAGAAAGCTGGAAGAGAGGTTGTGGCAAAACAAAGTCTGGCAAGTGATGGAGAGGGGGGGGGGGGGGGTTGGTAGGCTGATGGTTGGATTAACTGCAGAGATAAAAAGACAATGAAGTGTGAAATAAGGAGTTAAAAATAGACGAGGCGCAAAGAGCCAGATAAGGAACTGGAGATTGAAGAGCAGACGAGCGAGGGAATAGGGAGAAGTTGTTGCACGTCATCCAGATGGGGTATAAGAAAGCGAGGGAGGGGGGAGAGAGAGAGAAGGGAGGGGGAGAGAAAGGGACGGCGGAAGAGGGCAGGGTGGAAGGAAGAGGAGGGGAGAAAAGGCATGGAGAGTTATTTACGTATTAGTAT
Source organism: Raja brachyura (assembly GCA_963514005.1). The sequence continues at coordinate 18,991,627 of OY740806.1, read as the reverse complement.
GTTGGGTTGTAAGTTACCCAAGTGACCACTTGGGCAGGCTTCAAATCTCTGACATGAACATTGAGTTATCTAACTGTAGGTAAACAAATGTGACCGCCCTCCCTCCCATCCACCAACAATCTGCTATGAAAACACCCCCTCCACTCTATCCACCTCCCAAGTGGCAGACTTTGCTCCACTCCTTGTTGGAGCAAGGAAGAGAGAGAGAGAGGGAGAGTAGGGGAGAGCGCGAGGGGAGGAGAGCGAGGCGGGGGTGAGGGGGGAGCACAAGGAGTTGGAGGGGGAGAGCGAGGAAGGGGAGAACGGAGGGGTGAAACGGAGGGGTGAGTGAGGAGGGGGAGGGGGAGGAGGGGAGAACGAGAGGGAGGGGGAGAGCGAAGAGGAGTGAGAGTGACAGGGGAGAGTGAGAGGGGGTGTATAGAATGAGGGGGTAGAGCAAGGGGGGAGAGCAATGGGGAGAGAGGGAGGGGGGGTAGTGTGAGGGGGAGTATGAGGAGAGGGAGAGGAGAGGGAGAGGGAGGACAGAGGAGAGCAATGATGTCCCTTGATCTTGCCAAACAATATAACTCAGCAAAATGCAGTATAATAAATACAAACATTTGGGACAAGTGATTTGACAATAAATAGAGTTGTGACTTAGTATATGTTTGGCACATTAATGATCTTGCATCCCTTAAAAATCAAACTGTGGAAACTAACAATGAACAAGTTGAAGAAGGTTACACAAAATGCTGGAGAAACTCAGCGGGTGCAGCAGCATCTATGGAGCGAAGGAGATAGGCAACGTTTCGGGCCAAAACCCTTCTTCTCCAGCATTTTGTGTACCCTCGATTTCCCAGCATCTGCAGTTCCTTCTTTAAAACAATGAGTTGAAGAAACTGTTTGTTATTCATGTGCAAAATACATAGCATCCTCCAGCTGAGAATAAATACTCTGCAAAATGCAAAGCTCCACATTGCCTCTCACACATGGATGACAGATTGCCCTTAACTTACCATACGTTTTATGAAGTTGCTGCAACTGCACATTAAAGGCCAATTAAACAGAAAATAAAAGGAGATGCATTCCTGAGAAAGATACATTATTTTGACAAAATACTGCTTAAATTGATAGTTTCCAAACCCCGGCTCACAAATGTAGCCTCTGCTTCTGCATAAGTGAAGCTATAAATGTGTTTTTTAAGTAAATAATCCTGAATGCTATCATTAGAGAATCACAGAAACAAACAATTTTACCTGTCACCTCACGATGTTAAAATGCTCTATGCTAATCATCTCTGTTAGATATTGCCCTTGCTTCATTCTCAAAGTTAAAAATGACTCAAAGAGCTCAGAATGCACAATCGTCAAATATGAACAATCTATTCACCACCCTATTATGCTGCTTTAAGAAACAAGCACATTACTTGGATAGAAACTGACAATATGTAGTGAGGAACACGACACAATATAAATACCGTGTCATCCTGTGTATCTATTATTTTTTTTGTTGCTGAAACTTGCATTTAAACTCCTTATAAACCAAGGAGAGCTGTTCCCCACTTGTATGCAAGAGCATGTTCCTGCTCCATACAATGCAAATCATCATATGAGAGGGTAAAAGAGAATTGTTTCATTTTAACTGGTGCATATTTTTATACTGCTCATTACTGAAAAAGATCATTAAACGCAGTTACCAAAATTAGGGTGTTTGTATTCATGTGTGAATTTCTGGTGATTGCTAAGCTTTTAGAGGTATCTTCTCGTTATCTCCTTTAAAAGGTTCAGCACAGGACAAATGACAATAGGCTTTTGATCAACATGAGGCAATCAGGTAACTTATTGGTCACAACAAACATTTCCTTTGTTCCACTTTGGTGAAATTCCAGAAAGAATAATTTAGACTTTAATAATGTTATAACGGATCTAATCAACAGTGGGCAAGCATGGTGGACAAGCAATTATTAAGTTACCAATGTAGCAACCGTGAGGGTTACACAAAAAGCTGGAGAAACTCAGCGGGTGCAGCAGCATCTAAGGAGCGAAGGAGATAGGCGACGTTTCAGGTCGAGACCCTTCTTCAGACTGGTCAGGGATCAGGGAAACGAGAGATATAGACAGTGAGGCTGAGCTCAACCGTGAGGCTGAGCTCAGATCTCACTAGACTGTCTATTAATTCAAAATAAGTTAAAATAAAGTCATTGTCGCATTCAAAAGTCTTGCTGACAGTGTACTTCCCTGTGTAGGATGTTAATTGATGTCCAACAGGGAATTAGAGTGTGATCTTTGCCTAATCAGACTCATCAAATCCCTTCTGAAATAACATTCAGTTGTATCATTACTGCCCAAAACAAGCAGAGGATAAATTAAATCAGATAGACAACAGTTTATCTACCTGATGTGCAGAAGGGAACTGCAGGTGCTGGTTTACACCGAAGATAGACACAAAGTGCCAGAGTAACTCATCAGAACTCATCAGAGTAACTCATCAGGTCCCTTGCAGTCAGAAACTGGTGAATTGATCATGGGGAACAAGGACATGGCAGACCAATTGAATAACTACTTTGGTTCTGTCTTCACTAAGGAAGGCATAAATAATCTGCCGGAAATAGCAGGGGACCGGGGGTCAAATGAGATGGAGGAACAGAGTGAAATCCAGGTTAGCCGGGAAGTGGTGTTAGGTAAAATGAATGGAATAAATCCTCAGGGCCAGATAGGCTGCATCACAGAGTACTTAAGGAAGTAGCCCCAGAAATAGTGGATGCATTAGTGATAATTTTTCAAAACTGCTTAGATTCTGGAGTAGTTCCTGAGGATTGGAGGGTAGCTAAAGTACAGTGGCTTGCAAAAGTTTTCATACCCCTTGAACTTTTCCACATTTTGTCACGTTACAACCACAAATGTAAATGTATTTTATTGGGATTTTATGTGATAGACCAACACAAAGTGGTGCATAATTGTGAAGTGGAAGGAAAATGATACATTGTTTCCAAATGTTATTACAAATAAAAAACTGAAAAGTGTGGCATGCAAAAGTATTCTGCCCCCCTGAGTCTATACTTTGTAGAACCACCTTTCGCTGCAATTACAGCTGCAAGTCTTTTGGGGTTTGTCTCTACCAGCTTTGCACATCTAGAGACTAACATTTTTTCCCATTCTTCTTTGCAAAATAGCTCAAGTTCAGTCAGATTGGATGGAGAGCTACTGTGAACCGCAATTTTCAAGTCTTGTCAGAGATTCTCAATTGGATTTAGGTCTGGACTTTGACTGGGCCATTCTAACACATGAATATGCTTTGACCTAAACCATTCCATTGTAGCTCTGACTGTATGTTTAGGGTCATTGTCCTGCTGGAAGGTGAACCTCCGCCCCAGTCTCAAGTCTTTTGCAGATTCTAACAGGTTTTCTTCCAAGATTGCTCTGTATTTGGCTCCATCCATCTTCCCATCAACTCTGACCAGTTTCTCTGTCCCTGCTGAAGAAAAGCATCCCCACAGCATGATGCTGCCACCACCATGTTTCACAGTGGGGATGGTGTGTTCAGGGTGATGTGCAGTGTTAGTTTTCCGCCATACATAGCATTTTGCATTTAGGCCAAAAACTTCAATTTTGGTCTCATCAGACCAGATCACCTTCCTCCTCATGTTTGCTGTGTCTCCCACATGGCTTGTGGCAAACTGCAAATGGGACATCTTATGGCTTTGTTTCAACAATGGCTTTCTTCTTCCCACTCTTCCATAAAGGCCCGATTTGTGGAGTGCACGACTAATAGTTGTCCTGTGGACTGATTCTCCCACCTGAGCTGTGGATCTCTGCAGCTCCTCCAGAGTTACCATGGGCCTCCTGGCCGCTTCTCTGATCAATGCTCTCCTTGACCGGCCTGTCAGTTTAGGTGGACGGCCAAGGGAGAACCAGTGGATGTGGTATATCTGGACTTTCAGAAGGCTTTCGACAAGGTCCCACACAAGAGATTAGTATACAAACTTAAAGCACACGGTATTGGGGGTTCAGTATTGATGTGGATAGAGAACTGGCTGGCAGACAGGAAGCAAAGAGTAGGAGTAAACGGGTCATTTTCAGAATGGCAGGCAGTGACTAGTGGGGTACCGCAAGGCTCAGTGCTGGGACCCCAGCTATTTACAATATATATTAATGACCTGGATGAGGGAATTGAATGCAACATCTCCGAGTTTGTGGATGACACGAAGCTGGGGTGCAGTGGTAACTGTGAGGAGGATGCTAGGAGGCTGCAAGGTGACTTGGATAGGTTGGGTAAGTGGGCAAATGCATGGCAGATGCAGTATAATGTGAATAAATGTGAGGTTATCCACTTTGGTGGCAAAAACAGACGGGTAGACTATTATCTGAATGGTGACCGATTAGGAAAAGGGGAGATACAACGAAACTTGGGTGTCATGGTACACCAGTCATTGAAAGTAGGCATGCAGGTGCAGCAGGCTGTGAAGAAAGCGAATGGCATGTTGGCATTCATAGCAAAAGGATTTGAGTACAAGAGCAGGGAGGTTCTACTGCAGTTGTACAGGGTCTTGGTGAGGCCACAGCTGGAGTATTGCGTACAGTTTTGGTCTCCTAATCTGAGGATAGACATTCTTGCCATCGAGGGAGTACAGAGAAGGTTCACCAGACTGATTCCTGGGATGGCAGGACTTCCATATGAAGAAAGACTGGATGGACTCGGCTTGTACTCGCTGGAATTTAGAAGATTGAGGGGGGATCTTATAGAGATGTATAAAATTCTTAAGGGGTTGGACAGGCTAGATGCAGGAAGATTGTTCCCGATGTTGGGGAACGCCAGAAGAAGGGGTCACAGTTTAAGGATAATGGGGAGGTCTTTTAGGACCGAGATGAGAAAATCATTTTTCACACAGTGTGTGGTGAATCTGTGGAATTCTCTGCCACAGAAGGTAGTTGAGGCCAGTTCGTTGGCTATATTTAAGAGGGAGTTAGATGTGGCCCTTGTGGCTAAAGGAATCAGGGGGTATGGAGAGAAGGCAGGTGCAGGATACTGAGTTGGATGATCAGCCATGATCATATTGAATGGTGGTGCAGGCTCGAATACTCCTGCACCTATTTTCTATGTTTCTATAAGAAGAATGCAAAAAGTGGTGAACACTACACAATCTATCACGGGTTCTGACCTCCCCACCATTAAAGGGATTTAGCGGAGTTGCTGCCTCAGCCAGCATCATCAGAGACCCACGCCATCCTGGGCACACACTCGTTTCATGCCTGCCATCAGGAAGAAGGCACAGGAGCCTGAAAACTGTAAAATCCAGGTTCAGGAACAGCTTCTTTCCTACAGCCATTAGGCTATTAAACATTACACCCTCAAATAAGTTCTGAACGACATAGATTATTAAGGTTATTATTGCACTATTATTATTTGCTTGTTTTTTATTGCTTCGTATGTGTGCGTTTGTACATACAGTCCTACGAAGATTACTCACAACTTAGCCGATCGTGCAAAAACCTCTTGCCAAACATCTGAAGACTCGTATAAAAATTGAAAAGACATTTGTACAGATTGGCCAACCATCAACCCAACACGTATTAAGATCCACCCTGGTTGCAATGCGCCGGCACCAGCAGGACCTCGCATTGACTCTCCCGAATCTTCGGGCCTCACTCACCCAGACCTGCAACGGACCCCAACTACACTACATCCTCCGGAAGATCCACCGCTTCAATCAGCAATTCCTGTCCCATCTTACCTCCACTAAGGACCTGAAGTTAGCCCGCCTCCAGGCCGTTCCAGCTACCGACAATCCCCGACTCGAACGCCCGCATGCCCCGGGCCCCAACTTTGGCCCGAGCCTCCGGCCTGAGTCCCCCGACGCCATCTTGGCCACCAGGAGCACCTCCAGGACTCACCAGGACGCCGCCTTCGCCGACCTTCACGCCGATGCTGCCGCCGACCTCCACCTGCCTACCGGTGATGCCCAGCCCCGCTGCCTGCCCGGTAACTCTGTTTATCTCACCCTCCCTGGTTCCACCGCCCATCACCAGCACAACGCGACCGCCGAACCTCGCCGTCCGCCGGGACCACCTACCCTCATCGCCGCACCGGGCCCATCCTGCATCGCCGTTGTACTGGGCCCGCCGAAGACCACAGCCGCACCCGCCTCACCTTGCATCGCCGCCGGACCGGGGCCCCCCGAACATGGCCGCCGCACCGCACCCCACTCATCTCGCCGCCTCACCGGGCGGGCTGAACCTTGCCACCGCCCCACCGACCACTCGCCCACCGGGACCACCCACGCATCGCCCGCCGACCCCGACTCCACTGCCCGCAGACTCCTACCTTCGGGCCCGCCGACCCGCGACATTCCACCGCTCTCCAGCAGCCCGCAGCCGTCGCCTCACCTACAGACTGGACTGTGCAGCGGGCCTGAAGCCTCCACGTTGCTCACTCCTCCCACCTCTCTGTTGCTAACGGCACTGGGTCCTAATGCCCGTCTCCCCAGCCCCGGTGACCTCAGTGGCTATTCCACTGGGTCTTCCCCATTCCCCTCCTACCATGTAACCCCTGCTCTTTCACACCCACATCACAGCCCCCATATCCCCCCACCCCCTGACCACCCTCCACCCCCCCACCACACTACACCCCGTCCTCAGTCCACTCACCTGCCTTCCTCCAGCCACAACCCCCATCCCTGCCGTGTGTTCACCATCCCCCCGGACCTCCCCCTCTCCGACACCGAAAGGTCGGTCCTCAGCAGAGGTCTTACCTTTGTCCCCCTCCGTCCCCACCTCAATGAGTTCCGTGCCCACCACGACTTGGAGCTCTTCTACCGTCGCCTCCGCCTCACAGCGTTTTTCCACGGGAACAAGTCCTCGCCCCCCACTGATGATCCCTTTTCCTGTCTCCCACGTACCCCCTCCTCGTGGACCCCCCCTCGTGGCCCTCCAGCTTTAGAACTATTTATACAAAACTGCCGTCGGGACATCAACCGCCTCGACTTCTCCACTCCCCTGTCTCACTCCAATCTCTCCCCCTCCGAACGTACTGCCATCGACTCACTCCGCAACAACCCAGACTGGGTTATCAAACCCGCCGACAAGGGAGGTGCCGTGGTAGTCTGGCGCGTCGATCTCTACAAAGCAGAGGCCACGCGCCAACTCTCGGACACCTCCTCCTACTTACCCCTGGACCATGACCCCACTGACGAGCACCAGGCCACCATCTCGAGCACCATAACCGGCTTCATTAACTCCGGCTCCCTACCCCCCCGAGCCTCCAACCTCATCGTTTCACAGCCCCGCACAGCCCGATTTTACCTTCTCCCCAAAATCCACAAACCCGACTGCCCCGGCAGACCCATTGTCTCTGCCTGTTCGTGCCCCACCGAACACATTTCCACATACCTTGACTCCATCCTATCCCCCTTTGTTAAATCCCTCCCCACCTATGTTCAAGACACCTCAGACACTCTCCGTCGGCTCCGCACATTCCGTTGTCCAGGCCCCCATCCTCTCATCTTCACCATGGACGTCCAGTCACTATACACCTGCATCCCCCACCAGGATGGTCTCAAAGCCCTCCGGTACTTCCTCGACCAGAGGAGCAACCCATACCCATCCACTGACACCCTCCTCCGCCTAGCGGAGTTGGTCCTTACCCTAAACAACTTCTCTTTTGACTCCTCCCATTTCCTCCAAACACGAGGCGTAGCTATGGGCACACGCATGGGCCCTAGCTACGCCTGCCTCTTTGTCGGGTACGTCGAACAATCTTTGTTCTCGACGTACCAGGGCCCCACCCCCGACCTTTACCTCCGTTACATTGACGACTGCTTTGGTGTCACCTCCTGCACCCACGCAGAACTGACTGACTTTATCCATTTCACCACCAACTTCCATCCGGCACTCAAATATACTTGGACCATTTCCGACATTTCCCTACCATTCCTTGACCTCACCATCTCTATTGCAGGTGACACACTCCTGACTGACATCCACTACAAACCAACTGACTCCCACAGCTACCTGGACTACTCTTCCTCCCACCCTGCTTCCTGTAAGGACTCCATCCCCTATTCCCAATTCCTCCGACTACGCCGCATCTGCTCCCAGGATGACGTGTTCCACACCAGGTCATCGCAAATGTCCTCGTTCTTCAGAGAACGGGGTTTCCCCTCCCCCACTATCGATGAGGCTCGCACCAGGGTCTCCTCCATACCCCGCAACACTGCCCTCTCTCCCCATTCCCCCACTCACAACAAGGGCCGAGTCCCCCTGGTCCTCACCTTTCACCCCACCAGCCAGCGCATACAACAGATAGTCCTCCGCCAGTTTCGCCACCTCCAACGTGACCCCTCCACTCGCCACATCTTCCCATCTCCCCCCCTATCTGCCTTCCGCAAAGACCGCTCCCTCCGCAACTCCCTCGTCAATTCTTCCCTTCCCTCCTGCTCCACTCCTTCCCCGGGCACTTTCCCTTGCAACCGCAAGAGATGCTACACTTGTTCCTTCACCTCCCCCATCCACTCCTTTCAGGGACCCAAGCAGTCATTCCAAGTCCGACAGAGGTTCACCTGCACCTCCTCCAACCTCGTCTACTGCATCCGTTGCTCCAGATGCCAGCTAATCTACATCGGTGAGACCAAGCGGAGGCTAGGCGATCGTTTCGCCGAACACCTCCGCTCGGTCCGCAATAACCAACCCGACCTCCCGGTGGCTCAGCACTTCAACTCCCCCTCCCACTCCGTATCCGACCTCTCGGTCCTGGGCCTCCTCCATGGCCAGAGTGAACAACACCGCAAGTTTGAGGAACAACATCTCATATTCCGCTTGGGGAGTCTGCATCCTCTGGGCTTAAACATTGAATTTTCTCAATTCTGTTAACCCAGACTGCTCCTTTCCCCCCACCCCCCCACCTCTCCCTCAGCCCTCGGGCCCTGACATTCCTTCACCATCTCCCCCCCCCCCCCCCCCCCAAGTCGCACTAGCTTCTCATTTTCACACCAGAAACAGCTTACAATGGCCTGTTTTTCTTATCACCAATACTTTTTTGCATATCTTTCACTCATTGTTCTTGCTTTATCTCTCCATATCACTGTTTATATCTCTCGTTTCCCTGATCCCTGACCAGTCTGAAGAAGGGTCTCGACCCGAAACGTCGCCTATCTCCTTCACTCCTTAGATGCTGCTGCACCCGCTGAGTTTCTCCAGCTTTTTGTGTAACCCACGGTCAGAGACATACTGTCCAGACTATACTATATTAGCCATAGAGTCATACAGCAAGGAAACAGGCCCTTCAGCCCAACCTGTGATACTCCTCCACCACAACACCGGGATTCATCTTGTCCCCTCCAGCAGGACAAAGGATCCTGAGGGGAGTAACTCAGGGTGCGTACCCAGGAGGTAGTAACCTTTGATGCATTCAACGACGACTCTGGACTCCATAGAGTCGCAAACCATCATGAGCAAAGTGTATAAAATTAGGAGGGGCATAGATATTGAGATTGCACAGTCTTTCGCCCAGGATACAGGAATCAAAAGCAGAAGACTTACGTTTAAGGTGAGAGGGATAACATTTGGTAGGAACGTAATGGCAACTTTCTCCCACAGAGGTGATGGATATATGGAAAGAGCTGCCTTAGGAAGTAGTTGAGGCAGATGCTATACAGCATTTAAAATACACTTGGACTGGTACATAGATTGCAAAGGTGTAAAGGGATATGGGCTAAACAAGGAGAAAAGGGATAGACATAAACAGCTGGAGAAACTCAACAGGTCAGACAGCATCTCCCGCTGAGTTACTCCAGCTTTTAGTGTTTATCATCGGTTCCTTCCTGCACTAGGGAAAAGGGACTCTGATGTAACATGCATGGTGGATGAGTTGGGCCAAGGGGCCTGTGTCTGTGCTGTAAACCTCCTCCTAGATATCACCTTCCAAGCCTCCTCTGTATTTTACTATTTCATTGTAATAGGAGCCGTGGTATAATTTCAACGTGAAATCTGGTCATTGCAGATCTTTCTTTGAATCTTGGACTAACTCCACAAACAACAGAACTGATGTTTTTGTTTGAGATGATAACATTTTGAATTATCCTGGTCTGTTTCTACTGTTCCAAAAACATAAATTCATAAGTGATAGGAGCAGAATTAGGCCATTCGGCCCGTCAAGTCTACTCCACCATTCAATCATGGCTGATCTAACTTTCCCTCTCATCCCCATTCTCCTGCACCTGTCAAGAATATATCTATCTAATAGATAGTTCTATCTGATAAAACATGACTTGTTGAGTAATCGAGAATCGCTGTGTATTTATAAACCATTATTTTTACGCAAATTATAAGAAAATGTAGATGCTTTAAAAATATACAAATCCCAGCTTAGCTTCTAGGTTCAATAGATAACTGCCCATTTCACTAATGGTCAGTGGGCATTTAATGAACCTTTTAGGGTCTAACTTGGTGAAAAAAAACATTTTGCATCAGTCAATTATATAGACCTATTTGACAGATTTACATCAATAGTATCGAGCTGTTTAATGCCATAAACCTGCTCCGTGTTTATTATTCTAAACCACATTGAGCAAGAGTCCTAGTGTTCACATGGGATAAGTCAAACTAAGCCTTGGATGAATGTTTGCCACCGTCAGGTTAATGCTGAATACTTTCACAGAATGTAATCACCTTAATATTGTATAAACTTCCTCTTTAACTACTTTGTGACAAAGGCTTCACATTTTCAATAGCCACAGATGCTGTAATGTTCATAAATGGTAGCATTTATCGCAATGGAAATTAAAGCCTCAATACCCCCACTGGACTACTTTCTATTTGCCATTTTCTACTTTCTGAGTGTGTTCCTCTCATTCTCTTTATTTTCCTCGAAAGAGGAAGTGCACTGAAATGTCAAAAAGTCAAAGTCAAAAGAGTTTATTGTCATGTGTCCCTGACAGGACAATGAAATTCTTTCTTTGCATAGCACAACAGAACATAGTAGGCATTGACTACAATTATATACGTAAATACACACATGAATTAATAAATTAATAAAGTGCAAATAACAGATGGAGGGGTATTATTGTTCAGAGTTTTGTCCGAGCCAAGTTTAATAGCCTGATGGCTGTGGGGAAGCAGCTATTCCTGAACCGGGTTGTTGCAGTCTTCAGGCTCCTGTACCTTCTACCCGAAGGTAGCAGGGAGATGAGTATGTGGCCAGGGTGTTGTGGGTCCTTGATGATGCTGCCAGCCTTTTTGAGGCAGCGACTGTGGTAGATCCGCTCAATGGAAGGAAGGTCAGAGCCGATGATGGACTGGGCAGTGTTTACTACTTTTTGAAGTCTTTTCCTCTCCAGGGCGCTCAAGTTGCCGAACCAAGCCACGATGCAACCAGTCAGCAAGCTCTCTACTGTGCACCTGTAGAGGTTAGAGAGAGTCCTCCTTGACAGACTGACTCTCCGTAATCTTCTCAGGAAGTAGAGGCGCTGATGAGCTTTCTTAATACTTGCATCTCTGTTCTCAGACCAGGAAAGATCTTCACAGATGTGCACACCCAGGAATTTGAAGCTCTTGACCCTTTCAACCAAGACTAGTATAAACAGGACTGTGGGTCCCCATCCTACTCCTTCCAAAGTCCACAATCAGTTCATTGGTTTTGCTGGTGTTGAGGGTCAGGTTGTTGTGCTGGCACCATATGGACAGTCGCTCGATCTCTCTTCTCTACTCTGACTCATCCCCATCAGTGATACGCCCCACAGCGAACTTGATGATGGAGTTCGCACTATGACCGGCTACGCAGTCATGAGTATAGAGTGAGTACAACAGGGAGCTGAGCACTCAGCCTTGAGGTGCTCCCGTGCTGATTGTTATCGAGTCTGACACATTTCCACCAATACGAACAGACTGTGGTCTGTCAATGAGGAAGTTGAGGACCCAATTGCAGAGGGATGCGCAGAGACCCAGTTCTGCGAGTTTGGTAACCAGCTTGGAGGGGATGATTGTGTTTAATGCCAAGCTGTAGTCAATGAATAACAGCCTGACATATGAGTTTTTGTTGTCCAAGTGGTCCAGAGCAGAGTGGAGGGCTAGTGAGATCGCGTCCACCGTTGATCTGTTGTGGTGGTAAGCGAACTGCAGTGGGTCCAGGTTTTTGTCGAGGTAGGAGTTGATTTGCGCCATGATCAACCTCTCGAAGCACTTCATCACCACAGGCGTTAGCGCTACTGGTCGATCGTCATTGAGGCATGTCACCTTGCTCTTCTTGGGCACCGGTATTATTGATGCCCTTTTGAAGCAGGTGGGAACCTCAGACCTCAGAAGTGGCAGGTTGAAAATGTCCGTAAAAACTCCAGCCAGTTGGTCCGCACAGGTTTTTAGAACACGACCATGTATGCCATCAGGTCCAGACGCTTTTCGAGGGTTCACCCCTCTGAAGGATTTCCTGACGTCGGCCTCGTGTCGTGTGACTGAGACTGAAATAGCATCACAGCAAATGGGGGCTCGGGAAGGCACATCGGTGTTCTCCCTATCAAAGCGTGCGTAAAACGCATTGAGCTCATCAGGGAGTGCTGTTTCACCGACATCCGAGCTGTCTCCTGGTTTCGCCTTGTAGGTGATTGCATTCAGTCCCCGCCACAGTTGCCGAACATCTGTCTCATCCTCCAGCTTGGAGCTGAACTCCCTTTTGGCCTTTTTGATGGGCTTACCAAGGTCGTATCTGGACTTCGTGTAGACCACTGTATCATCAGACATGAATGCCTGGTGTCTGGTCTTCAGAAGAGTGCGGATCTCACAGTTGATCCAAGGTTTCTGATTGGGAAACACTCGGAAGGTTTTGGTGGGGATGCAGTCTTCAACACATTTCTTAATGAAGTCTGTAATGACTGCGGCGTATTCATTCAAGTCCATTGCCCAGTCTACAGACTCCAAACAATCCTGCAGTGGTCTGGAGAGCTACTGTCCTATTGTCCGCAAAATACTGGATATAATGGCACTGCTATTCCTAGGCAGACCAAAGGTGATAAATAGTGTAGGAATGAACTGGAGACAGACGCTACCTGAGTTACTCTAGCATTAGTGCATGTGCCCAGATTGCTCAACACTTTAACTTCCCCTTCCTTTCCCATACTGATCTTTCAGTCCTGGACCTACTCCACTGTCAGAGTGAGGCCCAGCGCAAATTGGAGGAACGACACCTTATATTTTGCTTGGGGAGTTTACAACCCAGCAGTATGAATATTGATTTCTCTAACTTCAAGTCACCCTTGCTTTCTCTCTCTCTATCCCTCCCCCATTCTAATTCTCCGACCAGTCTGACTGTCCTCATGATTAATTTTTATCTTTGTATGCTTCGTTGTCAAGAGAGAGCTAGATAGGGCTCTTAAAAATAGCGGAGACAGGGGATATGGGGAGCAGGCAGGAACGGGGTACTGATTGGAGATGATCAGCCATGATCACATTGAATGGCAGTGCTGGCTCAAAGGGCAAAATGGAATACTCCTGCACCTATTGTCTATTGTCACCATCCCTTAACTAACAATGATCTATTATACATGTTTTACTTGAGCCTCGTCCCCTTTGACACCTTATCCTTCCATATCTCTGTGTCTCCCTCTCCCCTGGCTCTCAGTCTGAAGAAGTGTCTCGGCTCGAAACGTCACCCATTCCTTCTAACCAGAGATGTTGCCTGTCCCGTTGAGTTACTCCAGCATTTTATGTCTATCTTCGGTATAAACCAGCATCTGCAGTTCCTTCCTACACACACAGACACCTCTATCGCTGTGTGTGTGTGTGTGTGTGTGTGTGTGTGTGTGTGTGTGATCAAATATATACACATACATAAACATGTACATATATGTATATATATACATATACACATACACACACATATATATATATACACACACACACATTTATAAACACTAATAACTCTTTTATTTTTCACCGATGGGAAAAATCTTCTTGTCCTGCGCGGCGGAGGGGGACTCTGAGTAAGATGGCCAAAATTCACAGCCGTAAGTGGTAGCGTTTTTTTCTAAAATCAATATGCAGTGCAAGCAGGAAGTGGTCAAGGTGAGACTTTTAATTATATAGATATATACATACACACACACACACATATATATATATATATATATAAATTACACACAACAGAGCAACACCTGCTGCTAAGGGAAGGTGAAGATTTTCCAAAGGCTCTATCTGATGCTTCCCTTCTGTGTAATTCCCGATATGTGTAATCCTGGTGGCTGGTCCACAATTTGATACAATTCAAAATGACATTCAGCATTTTCAGTCTGCTTATATTATTATTTAAGCGACCTATCTCATCTGGGATGCAGAATCATGGTGCAGGCGACAGTCCGTTGCATTGTATTTAAATCAAGGTCACCAAGATAATGCTGGTTCATAAGAAAATGCAAGGGTTTTATTTGAAAGCAGCAATAAAAGTAATAAAATCCTTGTGTCCCAACTATGATGTTAAAAACTGAATTGATCACAAGGAAAGGAAAGAAATATACGGCCAACATCCAGAAACACATTACACCTTCCATCTCATCCAACATCCTCTAATCGTCTGACAACGCAGAGCAAGTAATAATAAAACAGACTAAAGTGCAATGATACCATTGGGATCACTTAAGACTTGAACAGTTGGCAGGGCTATTGGCTTATTGATTTATTTTTATTCATTCATTGGATTTGGGGATGTTCAGCAATGCCAGAAGACAATACGCGACAACAAATTGAGTGTAGAAGGCACAGAATGCGAGAGTAAATCAGTGGGACCGGCAGCATCTCAGGAGAAAATGGATAGGCAACATTTTGGGATGGGGCTCTTTTCCAGATTCATGTTCTCCTGAGATGCCACCGGATCCGCTGAGCTACTCCACAACTCTGTGTCTTCTTTTGTACAACGGCATCTGCAGTACCTTATATCGGTACTAAACTTGTATCTTGCTTGCCATTTCTAACATGCATACACACAAGGGGACCAGGCACACACACACACACACACACATGGGACACACACACACACAATGATGAAACAGTCCCACACACACACATACAGAACAGTCAGACACACACACAGGAAACAGACACACAAACACAACGACGAGACAGTCATATACACACACAGAACAGACACACACGCACAGAATGATGAAAGAGTCCCACACACACACACGGAACAGTCACACACGCGGGACAGTCTCACACACACACACGGAACAGTCACACACGCGGGACAGTCTCACACACACACATACACGGAACAGTCACACACACACACACGGAACAGTCACACACACATACAGGGGACTGTCACACAAACACACAAGGGACCTTCACACACACGGGACAGTTGCACGCACACACAGAGAACAGTCATGCACACACACACAGAGAACAGTCATGCACACACACAGGGGACTGTCACACACACACACAGGGGACTGTCACACACACACACACACACAGGGGACTGTCACACACACACACACACACACAGGGGACTGTCACACACACACACACACACAGGGGACTGTCACACACACACACACAGGGGACTGTCACACACACACACACACACACAGGGGACTGTCACACACACACACACACACAGGGGACTGTCACACACACACACACACAGGGGACTGTCACACGCACACACAGGGGACTGTCACACACACAGGGGACTGTCACACACACACAGGGGACTGTCACACACACACACACACACACAGGGGACTGTCACACACACACACACACACACACAGGGGACTGTCACACACACACACACACACACACACACAGGGGACTGTCGCACACACACAGAAGACAGTCCCACACTGAACAGTGCAGCTGAGGCAGCAGAAGAAAATAGTTTTTGCATAATACACGACTATTGAACCATTTGTAAAGTTCAGACAGAAGCCTTTTTCTTCAGTATATTATTCATTCGAAGTCCACTGGGTAAAGGGTGCAGAGTGGGCCTTTATAAAATTCATGCGGGGATAGATTCATGCAGTACAGGAACAGGCCCTTCAGCCCACCGTGGTCATGCCAAACATTATATACCTATTTATTCTTGTTCCATTTGGTTCGTAGTCTACTATGCCAGTTGCAATTGGCTTATTTTATGCAACTGGGTGGCTTACTGGGCCAATTCAGAGGGCAATTAAAAGTCAATCTAATTTGAACAAAAATGATTGCAACCAAAGAGGATAGAACCGAAAGGTTAAACTTCACACAGCCATCATAGAAACATTTGTCTCCAATTAAGTGTTGCAGGCCTTAATGTGAAACTCTGCTGTGGTGGCAATAATGGAGAACACCGGACGTGATTTGTTATTGCCATCTGCTCAGAAGATGCTTGGAGTAGTGTCAGTGGGCGCACGCACCAACTGCCATCATTTCTGGGAGATGATCACAAAGTGGCACACAGCCCTGGGAACAGGTCCACAGGTTTAATGATTGGCCTTGTCTGCCTGCTGTCATGTGCAGCTCAGGTCAACGTGGCATTCCCACGCCTGCCAAGATCTCTGATTCGGGCTCCTGAAATATCCCAGATACACGCTTCAGCTATGGCAATAAATGGTGAAACATAGATACATAGAAAATAGGTGCAGGAGGAGGCAATTCAGCCCTTCAAGCCAGCACCACCATTCTTTGTGATCATGGCTGATCGTCCCCAATCAATAACGCATGCCTGCCTTCTCGCCATATCCCATGAGCTCTATCTAACTCTCTCTTAAATCCATCCAGTGAGTGACTTGGCCTCCACTGCCCTCTGTGACAGGGAATTCCACAAATTCAGAACTCTCTGGGTGAAAAAGTTTTTTCTCACCTCAATCTTAAATGGCTTCCCCTTTATTCTAAGACCCTGGTTCTGGACTCGCCCAACATTGGGGACATTTTTCCTGCATCTAGCTTGTCCAGTCCTTTTATAATTTTATATGTTTCTATAAGATTCCCCCTCATCCTTCTAAACTCTAGTGAATACAAGCCTAGTCTTTTTAATCTTTCCTCAAATGACAGTCCCGCCATCCCAGGGATCAATCTCGTGAACCTATGCTGCACTGCCTCAATCACAAGGATATCCTTCCTCAAATTCGGAGACCAAAACCTGACACAATACTCCAGATGTGGTATCACCAGAGCCCCGTACAACTGCACAAGAACCTCTTTACTCCTATACTGAAATCCTTTTGTTATGAAGATGGACACAAAATGCTGGAGCAACTCAGCGGGACAGGCGGCATCTCTGGAAAGAAGGGATGAGTATTGTAGTTTCGGGTCGAGACCCTTCTTCAGGGTCGACCCAAAACGTCACCCATTCCTTCTCTCCAGAGATGCTGCTTGTCCTGCTGAGTTACTCCAGCTTATCATGTCTAGCTTTGGTGGAAAACAGCATCTGCAGTTCCTTCCTACAATAAATGGCGAAAATCATCTTCTCATTCCTCAGTACATTCCAGCATAGAATCTGCGAAAAGCTTAAATTGACATGTTACCGCAACAAGTATAATTGACTTAATAGGCAAGTGCACCAGGCATTGAATTGCAATCAATATTATGAGACAAGGCAATATTGGCCGGAATTTTCAGTCCATTCTCATCAGTGCGCTTAAAGGGCCCGCAGCAGGGCACTGACAACCATTTGGTCATTAGTCCCAGACAGATTGATTGATTGAAAGGAACAGCATGGAAACCAGCCCTTCGGCCCACCGAGCTCGTGTTAACCTTTGATCACCCATTCACACTATCCTACTTTTGCATCCATTCCCTACACTCTTGGGGCAATTTACACTCTTGGGACAAATTAACCGACACAGCCGCACATCTTTGGAATGTGGGAAGAAACACGGGCACCCGGAGGAAACCCACGCGGGCACAGTGAGAACGTGCGAATGACACACAAACAGCTCCCGAGGTCAGGATCGAACCGGGGTCTCTGATGGTGTGAATCAGCAACTCTACCAAACTCCGCTGTGCCACCTAGTGTGATGTGTGGATGTTGGGTGCAGATTTGGTGGGGGGTGGGGCGACGAACTCGAGGATTGCGAGGTGATCAAGACAGAGGAGAATGGGCAAAGCAAAAAGGTAGAAGGTAGCACCGTCCACTTGACACTGGGGAGAACACATTGTCCCTGGGTGTGAGACCACTCGTGGTTCAACTTCCACTGAAATGCTTCAAAAAGAGAGTTGAATGGGGAACAACATCATACCATGGAAATGATGCAGAAATTGCCTCAATAAGCAACACTGAATGACATGTGACTGTACCTCATCACAAAACTGGGTTGTTGTACAACAACATGAAAATGGTCTGTCTTGTATTTCTGGAGAAAGAAAACACATTATTTTTAATCTTAAATGGATTTTGAGGAATGCATACACTAAGGTGTAGTACAGCAGTTAAACACCGTGGGAGACCAGTTCACATTATAAAGGTACGGATCTCTTGACACGGGTCTTGGGACTTAACCGAATTATTTGTAGGATCAAATTTTTGTTTCATTATTTATTCTGTTTAAACGCGTTTACAATAATATGTTGGAATCCACCAAAAGCCTTCAATGCAGGCTTGCTTTTAATACCTTTCATCCAACCCCTGAGAAATTCAAAGCCACACTCAAGTAATCTTCACTGATTCTGTTCGTGTGCTCAGAGCACTGTGGGTGAGCCCCAAAGCGCTTATGAATACACTGTTCCAACTAAGGGAAATGATTATAGTCTTGCACCAAACTTGGTCCCTGGAGCAACCTTTCTTTCAAACTTGAAATATTCAGTTTGACAGCTAGTTCTGACAGTTACGTATTGAAAGCTGATGAAAGAGACAGATTTTCACACTAGCCTGATAAACTGCTGCAGGATAGAGCTCTTGTACAATTCACACAGGAGCAGAGAATCCCCTCCTCTTTCTTTGAGGGTGGCTCTGTCAGAGAACACAGTGCCAAAGAAAACTGACACAACACCAATCCTTGCATCTATTCAGTGTGAGTTTAGATTAGAACAAATAAAGCCAGGATGCAAGCGTGTGGTGAAGGGATTGATGCAGTGGGGCGGAACGGTGGCACAGTGGTAAAGTTGCTGCCTAATGCCCCTGTTCCACTTAAGCAATTTGTTTGGCGACTACAGGTGACTCGGCTGTTTACACATGGTCGTGGGGTGATGCCTGTATGGTCGTGAGTAGTCTCCTCAAGTTGCCTAAAGAGTCATAACGTTTTTCTGGTCGCCACTGGATTTTGAAATATTCAAAACATTTCGCCGACTGTGGGCTTAACGTAGCTTGTCTTCTCCTGTCGAAGGTGCTTTCGTAGGTTGTCGCCAGGATAATGCAGGTTGCTGCCCCGTGACGTTGGTCGTGACTTTGGTGAATTCCATTGGCGACTACATACGTCATCCTATTAAATTGTCTTCAGTTGTCGCCGACAGGGTCGTTGCTTGTCGTTGCTTGTCACGTGGATGTAGTTTGACTTTGGTTGTCGTATGTTGTCGCCTGTGTGGTCGTAGTTTGTCGTAGGTGTGGTTAGAGGTGGACATCGTAGGTGTGGTTAGAGGTGGACATCCTAAGTCGCGACGATTGGGTTGATGGTTATCGGTAGCTTGCCGCACCTTGACGTCGACTAGGCCGTAGGCTGTCGTAGACATTGTCGTGGGGGGGGGGGGGTCCAGGCGGCGCTTTTTCGGCGGCCTGCTACGACTGGAACAGTCGCCAAAAACAATTGCATAAGTGGGACAGGCCCTTTTACAGTGCCGGACATCCGGGTCCCAGGTTCGATCCTGACTACAGGTGCTGTCTGCACCATGTTTGTACCTCCTCCCCATGACCGTGTGGGTTTTCTCCGAGATCTTCGGTTTCATCCCGCACTCCGAAAACTTTCAGGTTTGTAGTTTAATTGGCTTGGTATAAATGTAAATTGCACCTAGTGTGTGGAGGATAGTGTTAATGTGCAGGGATCGCTGATTGTTGAGGACTCAGTGGGACGAAGGGCCTGTTTCCATGCTGTATCTCGAAACTAAACTAAACTGATAACTGTTGAATGATAGTTCAAAGCTGAAATGCAAGAAGGCTGCAAATGTAGTTGAGTTGTAGGCATGTCAAGATCAAAAACTAAGCACATTTTCAGCAGCCAAGATATCCAATATTTAATCAGAAAAACAAGAAGACCCATCTTTGTTTTTTCTTACAGCCTCAGCCTATGTGGAATGATTGATTCTTCATAGGCATTCACCTATGGGATTGGGGTAATTGATTTTCATCAATTTTGATCATGCAATGAACCAAAGACAGTAGTCAGAAACTTACAATGTTACCAGAAAAAAGTCTGAGGCAAACAAAAGTCTGTGACACAGCTGAAAAGGGAAATGGGGCAAGAGATGTTGTCATATTTTGAAAGGATACCTCTGTTCAAACACATGGTTGATTTATGGACCATGGCAAGAAAGACCATGGAGGAAGTCACTTAACCCAATGTTCCTGGGTAGAAACATAGAAAACTAGGTGCAGGAGTAGTCCATTCAGCCTTTCCATCCAGCACCGCCATTCATTAAGATCATGGCTGATCATCTAAAATCTGTACCCCGTTCCTACTCTTTCTCCATATACCTTGATTCCTTTAGCCCAAAGAGCTAAATGTAACACTCTCTTGAAAACATCCAATAGCTCCCTGAAAGAACCAACCAGTTAGTCAAACCACACTGTTCACTTGTAGTGGCTGTTGTTTTTTTCCCTTTTCTAGTACATACACAATTTTCTTTCAACAGAATTGTAACACTACTCCAACCAAGCTTCAGAAACCATTAAGATTAAAAACTTCATTTTAAAAGCTTGTTCGTAAACTGTTTAGTTTAGTTGAGAGATACAGTGCGGAAACAGGCCTTTCGGCCCACCGAGTCCACACTGACCAGCAATCCCCGCACACTAACACTATCCTACACACACTTGGGACTATTTACAATTATACTAAGTGAATTAACCTATCAACATGCACATCTTTGGAGCATGGGAAGAGACCAAAGGAGATCCCGGAGTAAACCCACACAGGCCAAGGGAAGAACGTGCAAACTCCACACAAACAGCACCCATAATCAGAATCAAACATCTCTGGTGCCGTAAGGCAGCAACTCTACTGCTGCGCCACCGTGGCGCCCAAACTGATGCACAGTTAGCACACAGAAAAAGGCCGTGTTAACACTGTATGTTCCTGACTGCAGCAGTGGGTTCTTTGCACAATCAAAGTTGATGAGGAAAGGCAATTTGTCTCATTATAGATCAATGCCCATGAAGAATCAAAATCATACCTACACAGCAACAACAAAAACAAACAAAAACTTCAGGAACTTCAGGAACTTAAAACAGGCTGCGAAATTTCATCAAATCTGAAGGGTACGCACCTCAAACCATGTGGTAACTCTGCCAACGTCAATACAGAAAACAGGTTGCAACATTCTGCCTCTACCTTTCACCAATTCTGAGATTCTCACAGCGTTCGTTCTTTTTTATTTGAGATAATCACAACAGGATTCTTACCACTTTCAAAGTCTCTGATATTGTTTGTTTCTGAAATAATCCACAGTATTTGCACCACACCGAGAGATATATTTAAGAGAGAGTTGGATAGAGCTCTAGGGTGCTAGTGGAATCAGGGCATATGGGGAGAAGGCAGGCACGAGTTATTGATAGCGAACGATCAGCCATGATCACAATGAATGGCGGTACTGGCTCGAAGGGCCGAATGGCCTCCTTCTGCACCTATTTTCTATGTTTCTATGTTTCTATATGAATATTAATTCCAATCTGAATTACTAGATATGCATTTTTTAAATACCTTACTGTTTTCTGATGGCCTCAAGAAGGGTTCTGACCCAAAACGTCACCTATTCCTTTTCTCCAGAGATGCTGCCTGAGCCACTGAGTTACTCCAGCATTGTGTGCCTATCTTCTGATGGCCACTGTTTAATTTGATGTGTGTCAAACTCGCCTTATCCATGCAATTGATAAAATATCATCTGCTTTCTATTTTATAACACCGACATGTGAAATTGGTCTCGTAGCTCTAATCTGCACCTTCCCAATGCTCAGATCATTCATTTTTATTCTTGACCAGAGCAGAATAATTCCTGTGGTCTGATGAGAAAACAACAATCCAGAAGAAAGATTATTTTCCTTCTCAAAGTGTACAGTTTGTTGTATGGTACGGTAAACCCCTATAATCCATCAAAATTGGGATTTCAATGATGCTATTTGAACAGATTTAATAGGCTATTCTACAGGGCATATTTTTTACTACTCCAGCACACTTTTAATTTTATATTAAATGTTGCACAGTCTTAAAATAAACATGGCACTAATACGGGCTCCACTGGGCAACAGAAGAAAAAAAACAGAAAGTGCTGGAGTATCTCAGAGGGTCAGGCAGCATATCTGGAAGAGGGTTACACAAAAAGCTGGAGAAACTCAGCGGGTGCAGCAGCATCTAAGGAGCGAAGGAGATAAGCGACGTTTCAGGTCGAGACCGTTCTTCAGACCCTTCTTCAAACTATATCTGGAAGACATAGTTTGGTGAATTTTGCTTTTGGGGCCTATTTTCAGTCAGCGTCAAGGGGAAGGGTGGGGAAAGGAGATGGGAGGGAAAGTGATGGGGACCGGGGGGAAGGGGAAGGGGACTGGGGGTGGGGAGGGATGGGGGAAAGGGGATGGGAGAAAGGGGAGGGAAAAGGGGATGGGAAAAGGGGATGGGAAAAGGAGAGGTTGGGTTACAATGAAGAGAGGGGGAATGAAAAGAGGGGGTAAAAAAAAGTGCGGCGGGAATTGTTCCCTAAAATTGTTGAATTCAATGTTCATACCGTTGGATTGTAAGTTACCAGCAACGGATGAGGAACAGGAGACCAGTCAATGACCAGGAGCGGGGAAACCAGAGCCCCGGTAAGTGATGAAGGAAACGGGAAACAGGGCCAAAGTGAGTGGGAGTTCTAAACATTACCTCTCAGAGCCTGCAACTCCTCTAAATTTCATTTGACACTTGTACTCAAACGATGCAGAATGACAGTTTGTAATCTCGATGGTCATCCTGAGATGACTGAACTGTGAAGTCAAGATGTTATCCAATTTACAGAAGACAAGGGTTAAAATAATAATTTCAGCGTCTTCCCTGACAGCTCCACCCACTGTTCATTTGCTCTCTCCTCACTAGATGTCAATGTTTCGACCATTCCAAACTAGTCCATCCATCCAATTTCATATTTAATCCTTTTTTTCCATCCGTGAATATTTATAACCTTAATGTTACCTTAATTTTTCATGTGAAAAGTCCGACAAAGATTGTTTGGAAATCGAACAAATTATGAGTTAGTCCTTAGCTGATTGGAAATGACATTTCGCCAAGCAGATTGAAATGTTAATCCACACTAATTAACCTCTCATTTTGTTTCAGCCTCTGTTCCTATTGTGAACGCACTGATATTTGCTTTTAAAAATGAAATTCAATTTTTGCATATTAAGTTGAAAATATAGATTAGCAATTATAAGATGTATTTATCTGAACTTTTACTGTTCTTCCTTCCTGCCGAGCGATTAGCGGACTTAAAAAATCTTGCTGCGCAAGTGAGTATAAACTTTAATCAGTATCTTCAATGAAGCCTGAAAACAGCATTGAACAATACAACTATAATCTTATATGTTCCTGTTGTACTTAATTTATTCTCTATCTCCAAAGTATAATATAATGTATTTTCACCTCAAAAGGCCATGTAAGAAAGCAAAAATAAATTGATTTTTTTACCATAGTTGTTTATTTTATTCTCGCTGGAGTTTACATCCCCCCCCCCACCCCCCCCCCCCTAGCCTGCATACGTGAGGTGCAAACGCAACTCGCTGACCAGGTAATAAGAGTAGAGAGTGACTTCACGGACTCCATGGACATTGTATTGGGGGATTTTAACAAGGCTAACCTCAGCTTCCAAAATACAGACATCATGTGCTGCCCCACCAGAGGTGAGAGAACACTCGATCATTGTTATACTACGGTCAAGAATGCATATCGCTCTGTTCCCCGTGCGGCCCCGGGACTCTCTGATCATTGTTTAGTTCACCTTATTCTGACCTACAGGCAGAAACTAAAATCTGCTAAGTCTGTGGTCAGAACAATGAAAAAGTGGACAAGCGAGGACATTGAAATCCTACAGTTCTGCTTTGAGCGCACTGACTGGAATATGTTCAGGGAAGCAAACACAAGCCTCGATGAATATACAGACATCGTGACATCATATGTCAACTTTTGTGTGGCCAGTTGCATTCCCACTAGGACCCGGATCAGGTTCAACAATGGCAAGCCCTGCTTTACCGCAGAACTCAGACAGTTCCGCCAGTCTAAAGATGAGGCCTACAGGAGTGGGAATGAACACCTCTACAGACAGGCCAAGTACAAGCTGAGAAGGGGAATCAGGGCTGCCAAGGGAAGGTACTCTGAGAAGTTGAGGAGCAAGATTTCCCAAGAAATCACCAGCTACAAGAGGAAAACCCCCCACTCTTTGGACAATCGTCAGCTGACCAACAACCTGAACGAGTTCTACTGCAAGTTCAATGGGCAAAAACATAACCCCTTTGCCCCCGCCCACTCTTCCTCAATCACCAATTTACATCTACTCACAGCCTGACTCCAGTCTGCAAAGACTGGACCTTTCCCCAACCACCACTTCACACCGATCTCCAGGACTGGACAATGTTTCCCCCTCTACCCTCAAGCTCTGTGCCGAACAACTGGCACCAGTCTACACAGACATTTTCAACCATTCCCTGCAAGCTTGCACTGTCACTGCCTGTTTCAAAGTCTCCACTATTGTTCCTGTATCCAAAAAGCCAAGGATTACTGGTCTTAATGACTACAGGCCTGTCACACTGACCTCTGTAATCATGAAGATCCTTAAAAGACATGTGCTGGACCCCCTGCAGTTTGCAAACCGAGCCAATAGATCAGTGGATGAAGCAGTCAACCTAGGCCTGCACGTCATCCTCCAGCACCTAGACCGCCAGGGGACCTCTGCAAGGATTTTGTTCATGGATTTTAGCTCTACATTCAACACCATTGTGCCAGAGCTACTACACTCCAAACTCTCCCAGTTGACTGTGCCTGAACCTCTCCGTCAGTGGATCACCAACTTCCAGACAGACAGGAGGCAGCATGTGAGGATGGGAAAGCACATCTCAGGCCCGCTGACCCTCAGCATAGGAGCACCTAAAGGCTGCATACTCTCCCCTCTCCTTTACTCTCTCTACGCCAACGACAGCACCTCCACAGACACCTCTGTCAAGCTTCTCAGGTTTGCGGACGACACAACCCTGATTGGACTAATCCAGGATGGGGAGGAATCTGCCTACAGACAGGAAGTGACACAGCTGGCGCCCTGGTGCCATCGCAACAACCTGGACCTCAATGCTCTTAAGACGGTGACATTGATAGTAGATTTTAGGAGAGCTCCTCCTCCCCTCACCCCACTCACCATCAACAACACCAGTATCACATCTGTGGAGTCATTTAAGTTCCTTGGAACCATCATCTCCAGGGACCTTAAATGGGCAGTCACCATCGACTCCACAGTCAAAAAGCCCCAACAGAGGATGTACTTCCTGCGGCAGCTGAGAAAACACAATCTGCCACAGGCAATGATGAGGTGTAGATGGAGTCCATGGGGGAGGGGGTGAGTAAATGATAGACTGGGCTGTGCCCATTACATCTGCATTTTCTACATCTGCCAAAATATATTGGCTAACACTGATTCTGAGCAATTAGACTCGATCATATCTGACAATACCTCAGAGGAAACTGACTTTTCCAACTTTGCTCTATTCCACATCATGGAGCAGTTTAGTAATTCTTCTTAACTTCTTCACCCCTGAGGCAAAACACCAGAGCCTGCATATGAACGTTTGCCCCAGTTGATTGTATGGTTGTGCAACCCTTGTCTGTCATTCAATAAGATAATTGCTGATCTGACCATATCCTCAGCTTCATATTTATCTCTGACCCTGATGTGTATGGCACTGCTGCGGATCGCGGAGCCTCTGCATCACATTTCCAGCAACCTGCATCCAATCTTGATCTCTGGCGCTTTCTCTGTGGAGTTCTTTGTTTCTGTGATTGTATGCGAGTTTCCCCTGGCAGTTCTGGTTTCTTACCATACCCACAATGTGCAGAATATCGTCCAATATCTACAGATTTTTTAAAAAGTGCCAGGGCCACAATGAGATGGATTAGAAGATCGGGAATACACCATTAGATTATGATAGGATAATTGTCTGTTGTACATTGTGCTCATTGTGAAATGGAGAGGTTGAATTTGGGGCAGTTGTTGGGAATAAGGAGTGAACTAATTGGGATCAGCACTCAATTAATGTAGATGGCTACTTCATGGTCAGTATGGATTCAAATGGATCAAAGTTCTGTTTCCTTGCTTTCAGACTTTAGGGTCCCTCAGCCTTGACATTGCTATAGACCAAACATCAACATTGAATATGTTCACTGCAGTTTTCCAGGAATACATTTCCAAAGACACAAACCCAAATTCCTCCCCATCTCCATGTTAAATATGTGAACCTTTATTCTTCCTGGTGTTGCTGAGATGCCTCAGGAATTGCAGCATGCCTGCTTTGCTCACCTCCTTGCATTTACAAGACCAGAAATGGAGAACAAAATAGGTTTTACAATAATGGCAACGTCATAGCTAAAAGAGTGGTGTCAGGCATGTTCAAAGCGTCATTCAAAATGACAAATAAATATAATCTAACAGACTTTCTGATTACATCTCTTCACTATTGCTAATCTAAGAATGCTTGTATCCTTCAAGTTTCTTCTAAATTAAAGTATGTTTTTAATATTATAGTTCAGCACAACAACATACAATATTATTACTCACTGATAAGATTATTGATAATTGCTATTGAGTAGCAAGTTTTATTTGATTATCAGAGATTCTAGTTCTATTTGCAACAGGGAGCACTGTGGTAATGAATACAATTATTATTATTGTACACACAAATACATTGTCAACAACTGCTATTTAAAGATAGAATAAGTAAAATCTCCATTTCCTTTAACTCTGACCAAGCACTTATCTGCCTTTTGCAGACAGCCATCCAATTTAATTCACAAAAACAGCCTACTATATCAGTTTTAATAAAATTGTGCCATGTACAATGAAAAGGCCTGGGGGAGATTAAATAATGCAAGTTCCATTAAAAACCAAATTTGCATCCGACAATTCATCAGTGCAGCTTTGCAGTAGGCTGTTCATACTTTATCTCTATTAAAACTGCATTTTGATTTCTGGCTGATAATTAGAATTTATTTTGAATTGGGAAGGCAGTTTTTTCAACCTTTGAGGCAGCTTTGGTATTCACAGTATTTTCTTTTCTTCTGCATGCTTCAACACACCTTGTGAAATATTCATTGGTGACAATAGGACACAGGAATGTAGATGAAATGCATTATCTGTCACTGACCGTGAAATTTCCTCAACTGCAGATTAAACTATAATGACAGGCAAAATGTGCATTCTTTTAATACCAGTTTACAGGATTAGAAGTAAAGTATTTCCAACATTTAAATGAAAAAAAAGCACCTGTCAAAAAGTGACAGCAATGGCAATATGTGTCAACTTTTTTTTTTAAGTCACGCATGTATTGTTCAATGGGAAAAATCAATGCATGTTTTTGAAGGCTAGAATTATAGTGGTAAAAGTACAAGAGAAAGAATTGAATTCAGCGACGTCTTTACTTTTTGACACATGCATAGTAAGTTTTTCCCTAATGGACACTTAAATCTAACCAGCGTACCAAAACCAAATAAGTCAACAAAAGCCCCAGGATCAATTGTTATCTTTGATTAGTTAGCTGTTCACAGCCGGGAAGCAATTGATGTGTGACAATTAACCACAACACATGTAGATGGAACAGATAAGGCAATGAGTACAAACCCAGCAGTTGACGTTTGCACAGATATTCCTCTTCCCCCCCCCGGGCATAAAGTATGTGGAAATGGGCAAGAAACAAGTACAAGTATTTAATACACAGCAGATCTAGAAAGCAGCAGTGAGAGACTTGATTTTGATCATCATACTCAAACTTTTCAATGTCATTTCAGCTTCAATTTCACAACAAATGGAAAAGCTGAATACAAAGTAGTCCCCCAGTTCTCTCATAATAGCAAATTTATCCAGGAAGCAGCTGAACCAAGCAGATAGCAAAGGACCCAAGTCATTGTCTATGATAACCTCAACCAAAAGTGCAGTTGCTGCATGATAATTGATGTCAGTGGTGGATTCTGTCTATCAGCCAATGTTGTTACTTCTCAGTACCATTTACTGACTTTTTAAACTGTGATCATGGAGTGAAACAGCATGCAAACAAGCCCTTCAGCCCAAGTCACCGATGCTGACCAAGGCATCCTCCTGCTCTAGTCCTATCTGCCTGTATTGGGCTCAAATCTCTCTACATTTTTTTCCGACCAATGCACCTGCCAAATGCTCTCTCCACCACCTTGCCTCCCACTGTTGGACCTTTTGGGGCATTATGTTTATTGGCCCTATGTCATTCTGTTTTGCAACGTTCCCCATGCCCTGTCATTCACTGTGTATGTATGTCCCACCTTGCACTAACATTTATCAATATGATGCATCCTAAAATGTATAATTTTTACACTTTTCTGTTAAATTTAATCACCCTTTCCTTAGCCCACTTTTCCAGTTTACCTAGGTTCCATCATCTGAGACAACCTTCTTCACTGTTCACTAATTTTGGTGTCATAAATATTGTCCTTAAAGGATTATACATTTTTTTAAGGGTTCCAAATTCAATTTAAGTTGCAATGTATCTCTTAAAGTGTGCCAAAACATAATTGTTGAAGTACCCTGACAGTAATTGTTTCATTAACTGTATACTAAAAGTTCCCTAGCCCCACTGAGCAGCATTTTCTGAATAGACAAAATAGAAAGTTATTGGCCTGTATTATTTTTGCACCACTGTGATCTGCTTAGTCAGTTAAATTCAGCAAACTCTGGACAAGTTAGGCAAGTTAAATTGGCCAGAGAAAAAAGCTTATCTTATGCACCTAGATAAAGAAACTAATGGATCTGAGTTAACAAAAGTCAAACATATTCAATTTACCTCTCTTCCTGTGGACATTCGGGAACCCAGAGACTGTCAAGGCAAGGTCAAGGTGTGTCTCAGTTCAAGAACCACACAATGCACAATACCTCGTTCATTTTAAATTTTGTTTTCTGCAGCTGAGGCAACAGTGACAAGAAAAAAATATTTTGTAAAACTGACCAGAACACCCACTCTAGCTCTGAATAGGTTTTCCTGGAGGACTGAAGGATCAAGTCAAATAAGGGCAGACATTTGCACTGAATGCATCATTGCATTCTATGCATAGTCTGCCTTGGCCTATGTCATCTGGATGTCAAACATTTTAACTCTCCTTCCCATTCCCATACTTTTGGTCCTAGGCTTCCTCCATTGTCAGAGGAAGGCCGCACTCAAAATGGAGGAACAGCACCTTATGTTTAGCTTGGGCGGTTTAGTCGCTTGAGTATTGATTTCTCTAATTTCAAGTAAACCTTGTGTCCCTCTATAACCATATAACCATATAACAATTACAGCTCGGAAACAGGCCCTCTCGGCCCTTCCAGTATGTGCCGACCATTTATTTTCCCCTAGTCCCATCTACCTGCACTCAGACCATACCCCTCCCTCCATTCCCTTCCCGTCCATATACCTATCCACTTTACTTTTAAATGTTAAAATCAATCCTGCCTCCCCCACTTCTGGTGGAAGCTCATTCCACACAGCCACCACTCTCTGAGTAAAGAATCTCCCCCTCATGTTACCCCTAAACTTCTATCCCTTAATTCTCATGTCATGCCCTATCTCCGCCCCTCAAGTCATCCTGCCAGTCCCACTGTTCACATCCATATATCTCTTTGTTAACACCTCCTCCACAACCAACAATGGGCCATTGTGTGCTCTATCTTCCCTTGGTCATTATTGCCAGTTCTAAGTTGTGCTGAACTGTTCATGCCTTGAGTATCCTTCCCCCCCTCCCCCCCGACTCACAGTCTGAACCCAAAATGTTTGGCCTGGACCCAAAATGTCAGAGATGCTCCCTGACCCACTGCGTTACTCCAGCATCTTGTGTCTAATTCCGCAAAAACCAACATCTGCAGTTCCTTCCAATGCATCATAACATTCACTGTGGTTTGAGGAACGTATTTATTTTCCGTTTAATTACAAATACAGCACTTCTGAGCTCAAGATTAAAATTA
This sequence comes from Raja brachyura, assembly GCA_963514005.1. The sequence continues at coordinate 18,961,352 of OY740806.1, read as the reverse complement.
GCTCTGAGGTGTATTTGATCAAAGTGTGAAGTAGTATTATGCACTAACAGAGTTTTATCCTGCAGCTGAAGAATGTTTTGTACAAAGTTATGAAGAACCTAAATCTTCTTATCCAATATTCAAGCGAACCAGATGTCTTCTTATTTAAAATTGTAATAACTGAAGTTTTAATTAAGACAACTCATGGCTCAAAGCCAACACCAATAATTCTTTGTAACCATGTTGCTTGCTATTTTCCCAGAGAATTGCTCCTGAGTGATTGGAAGGAGCAATCCAAGTCTATAAATGCAGTTTCTTAATTTGCTGAGTGTCTCTCCTCTCTCAGGCTATTTACATTGATTTGTTTGGTTATTTTGCAAACAACACACCTTCATGGCGTTTTTGAAGGGATTGGCCCAAAGAAATGACTGAAATGACACACATAGCAAATTAATTTTGACTGATACTGAGGATGTAGTCTTTCCGCTGACTGGTTCAACTTTTCATTGAACCACGGTAAACGTGACAATAAAGAACCAAACTAAAACAAAACCAATATTTCTGCTTTTGGTGTTTTCTTTCAAAGTAATTGGCTCTTTATAGGTCGTTCACTCGATTGTCAAACATTGGGAATCTAAAGATCATTGTTCCAGTTTGTTATTTATTTCATAATGCCAGCTCTAGGTGTAGAATGAGGTACTATAAATTGAATTATCCCATCTGACATTTACAAACAGACCATTAAATAAAATAATCTTGAACATGGTTTTTGAAAGACTATATCAAGGACCGGATTTCTCATCTTAGCTTCTAGATACAACAAGCTTAGTTCGTGAAGGGGCTTCTTCACAGCGTGAAAGTCTAATGGGTCTGTCCCACAGGCTATTTTTTAGGCAACTGCCGACGACTGTCATAGTCGTAGTAGCAGGTCATTGAAAAACTGGCCCCCCATAACATTTGAAATTGTCTACAATAAATCTATAAAGAATCATCACTTTAACAACAACAAAAAATCGAAGTCAGCACCGGCGACAACCTACATTAACCTGGTGACAACCTACGACAGCACCTACGTCAGGAGAAGTCAAGCTACGATCATTGGCATCAAACCCACTGTCGCCGACTTGCTGAAAATTTTTCAATGCGTTGAAAATCCAGCGGCGAACAGAAAGACGCTACGATGCTTTGGGCGACTGAGGAGACTACTCACGAACATACAGGTGACAGCCCGGTGACCATGTGGTGACAGCCTGGTCGCCTAAAAAATCGACTAAGTGGGATAGGCCCAACAAGGTGTAAATTTATTAGAGGAGGCCTTGGTGAACATCCAGTAGCTCTGGATCCAGAAGCCCCAACTTCAGACCACATGTCTTCAGTATGAGTGTCCATAGTCAGGACTAACTAATAGACAACATCAAGGGCAATAAAAACATAACATTCAGGAGGTTAGAGAATATCTAAGGAAAGTGAAAGTCAGAACATGGGATCTTTTTCTCAAGAGGCTGCCTGACTGCTGAGCTTCACCAGAATTTTTTATTTTTATTTCAGATTGCTGGAATCTGCAGTTTAAAAAAAAAAATGTTTCTATAGCAAGAGCAATGCTGGAGTTGAGGTGGTGTTTATTGTGAATGCTTCTATCCTGAAAGAGGATTTTAGACATGGTTCATGAGAGCTTTGGGACTTCCAGAGGAGATGATACATTGGGAATGTCTGACCACTGGATTGTTGCCACATCCACCGCTTGTGAAGTTAGCAGTCTGCACTTGCAGAGATGAAGTCTAATCATCCAGCCCAGGGCAGCTTCAATGACGATGAGTGGCATCAGAGGTTATAGGGGGACGGCAGGAGAATGGGGTAAGGAGAGAGAGATAGATCGGCCACGGTTGAATGGCAGAGTAGACTTGATGAGCCAAATGGCCTAATTCTACTCATATCACTATGTTCTTATGAGACGCTACCTCTGTAGCCCTGCATCGAAGATGGCTGCAAGTGTGCTAAAGCAATGGAGCATCCCTCCAATGTTGGAAAATATTAGCCCTAGGTTTTAGTTTCGTTCAGAAATACAGCTTGAAAACAGGCCCTTCGGACCAATGAGTCTGCACCTACCAGTGATCCCCGCACATAAAGACTCTCCTACCAACATGATTGACAATTTACAATTTCACCAGTCCAAATAGCCTACAAACTTATACATCTTTGGAGCATGGGAGGAAACCAGAGCTCCCGGAGAAACCCTTTACATGGTCTAACCAAAGTCCTATAAAGTTGCATCTTGATCTCCTGCATATGCCTTCTTTATCGGAATCTACTTGATATCAATTGTATCAAATTGATCTAATTGATATACACACACTTGATTCATACAACACGGTGACAGGGCCTTCTGCTCGCCAGGTCTGTGCCTCCCATCAAGCACCCACTGACACCAATGCTCCACTAATTGAATTGTTTTCCTCACACATTGTCGTCAACTGTGAATGCAGCAAACTCCACGCAGACAGCAAATGCGGTCAGGCCTGAACCCAGGTCACTCACTGGAGCTGTGAGGCAGTGACTCTCTGCGCTGCACCATCATGCTGCCCTGATACACAGATGGTAAGGATGGCGATATGTCCACACTGAGTGACCTCTGGTCTCAGTCACAAAGTTCCTCATCTGGGTTGCATGGAAAAATCCCTCACTCTGCCAGTCCGACAGACATGTTATTACAGATCAATGCTCTACCAACCGAAACTAGCTGACAATAAGAAAAAAAGAGCCTTCCTGTAACCAGATCTTAAATTACCATCCCATTAGTTTCCACCTGATGTAGCAAATATGAGAAATGACACGATGTAACAGCGCCAGAGATTGCATCTGAAACTTTACAAATGATCGTTCAAGATTTTTCACAGTAAAGGCAGGACATGAAGCAAGGTGAAATTTAGTTTCAGCTGAAATAAGACTGCATTAAATGTGTTCGGTCTGTGCCAATGTTCTCTGAGGAAGTTTGCCAGAAATGATATACTGTGAAGAACAAGGACACTGATATTTTATGAAGGAATTTTGTCAGCACCAATGTGTAATCATCAGCCTAAGGGATAGGTTGTAACATATTTAAATAACCTCGAACAAACATTGGGGAAAGTAATTTGATCTATGAACACAGAAACATTGCTTCCATCACAGTTATTTAAAATAGACAGCCTAGAAATGTCAATATTCATGAAACTCATGCAAAATGTTCAATCGTTCCTGCTGAATGAAGTCATACAACTGGAATGTAGAGAAGGCCACTCGGCCCATTGAGCTTAGGCCTGCCCCTAGACAGCAAACCCATCAGCTTCATTCTCAATCTCTTTTCGCTCAAGACTCTGAGCTCTTTTGAAGACATTAATTAATCTCCGTCCAGCTCTGTGCAAGCATTGAATTACAGATCCTAAATCCTCACTGAGTATAAAGTCTTCTCCTATTGCCTTTATCTTTATTCTCAGAAATGTTAAAACCATTTACCCTGGCACTTGGATAGATCTACCAACGGGGATGGTTTCCCTCCTACAACCCCTAGAGTCATAAAGTGATGCAATGTGGAAACAGGCCCTTTGGCCCAACTTGCCTGCACCGGCCAACATGTCCCAGCTACACTAGTCCCACCCGCCTGCGCTTGGTCTATATCCCTCCAAACATGTCCAATGCATGTATCTGTCTAACTATTTCTTAAATGTTGGGATAGTCCCAGACTCAACCACCTCCTCTGGCAGCTTGCTCCATACACCCACCACCCTTTGTGTGGAAAAGGTACCCCTTGGATTCCTATTAAACCTTTTTCCCTTCACCTTGAACCTATGTCCTCTGGTCCTCGATTCCCCTACTCTGGGCAACAGATTCTGTGCATCTACCCGATCTATTCCTCTCATCCTTCTAAAATAGTCATGGACATTGTTAAACATCCTCTCAAAAATCTTGGGTTGAAGGAGAACAACCCCAGCTTTTCCAGTTCAACCTTGGAATGGGAAACCTTAATCTTATGGATGTTGACGTATTTTTGCTTTTTAGACTCTGTCAAAACTTCTATCATTTTTTAGTTAGAATAAACATTCTTTGCATCACAACATGACTAACTGGATTCTCCAATGTTAATTATTAAGTAACTGCATCATGACCATATTCTGAAATTTATTACTTCAATTATTTGATGCACCCATTAATGGAAGTCAATGCAAGGTAGAATGAAGGTGAATAAAGAGTCAAGAGGGTTTAATTGTGAAATGACATTCTTATTTGCTTTAGCTTCACAGGCCCTATTAATATAAAAACTCAACAAATAAATGTACAACAATCGATATAATAAATTAATAACATGTAATACCAGGTAACCAACAATAATAGTGCAAAGCTGAAGTAGTGTAGTTTAGCCTATTGTCACGTGTACCGAGGTACACAGTTGGGAAGAAACTGCCCCTGAATCTGGAGGTGTGCATTGTCACATTTCCAGACCTTTTGCCCGATGGGATGCAGGCTCCTTTGTCTCTCGGCATTCAACTTACCAAACCAGGGATGCAACCAGTCAGTAGATGCAGTCTACCATACAACTGCAGTAGTTTGATAGAGTATTCGATGACATACCACATCTCTGCAACCATCTAAAGAAGTAAAGGCATTGATGCACTTTCTTTGTGAATGCATCAACATGCTGGAGCCAGGACAGATCTTCACAGATATCCACGGCCAGGAACTTGAAGCAGTTGGTTCACTTGATGATATTGGTCAAGGGATCTGACCTCCAGCATCAGGGCCAAGAATAAGCGGAAAAGAACTGAAGGTATTGGAGATGTAAAAACTATCGAAGAGGCAGGCAACGGCCAAGCAACAGAGGCTGTTTAATCTGCACAGCAGCAATAAAAAGGCAGTAAAAACTCCAAAATAATGTGAAACCCGATGTCAACCACTAGAAATCAACGAAACATGATAGATTAATCAAGGCTCGATGCTATAAAAATCAACCACGCTCTTTTTCATTTGACTGTAAGCAAGGTTGCCATGGCCCTTGGCTAACAATGTAAGCCTTTTGTTTCTCCATGTGCTTCACTAAGCTGTCTCAGAATCTGATCAGAATGGGAAATAATAAGCACAAGCCTCTGGATGGATCTCACAGCCCACTCATGCCACAGACCATCTCACTCTGCTGAAGCAATGTGGAAAGTTTGATCCAGAGACTTTCATTGTCATCATTCATCTAGGGCTTGAAGTTTGTTGTTTATTCATTCCTGGAACACCTGAACAAGAGAGACACTTACATCAGACTCCTATTCATAGAACGACAACTCTGCTTTCAATACCATTATCCCATCCAGGCTCACCTCCAAACTCGTGCAACAGGAGCTTTTCACTGTACCTCGATACACGTGACAATAAACTAAACTAGAACTTGGAGTCAGCAACTGGACCTGTTTCTGACTTCCTGACCAACAGACCACAATCAGTAATGATAGGTGATAAATCATCCCCCATGTAAATTCTCAACACTCGTGCCCCTAGAGTATACATTCTCGGTCCCCTTCTTTACACCCACAACTGAGCAGCCACACACAAATCCAACTCAATTTACAAATTTAGAGATGACACCACCCTAGAGGGTCGGATATTAAATAATGACAAGACAGAGTAGAGGAAGGAGATGAAGAAACTTATCACCCGGTGCCGAGACTACAACCTTTCGCTCAACATCAGCAAGACGGAGGAGATTACGATTGGCTTCAAAAAATGAATCAGTACACACACACAGACATTGATGGGGCTGAAGTAGAGCTGGCAATTTAGAAATTGAATGAATCTAAGAATAGCAAATAACTTACAGAAACACCTCAGACCTAAATCATAATGATGAATGTGCAGGGCAGGACAAAGCGCACTGATTAACAATTAATGCCTGGGGATAGACTTCAATCCCTTCTCAAAGCAGGCAAGGAACTGATAGAGGGATAATGAGCTCTTATTCACTTAGTGCCAACATGCCTGAACCAGGTTCTCTCTTAGCCGACACTGGTGAGCATTTTGGTAGCTGTCTCGACCCGAAACGTCATCCATTCCTTCTCTCCAGTGATGCTGCCTGTCCCGCTGAGTTACTCCAGTTTTTTGTGTCTATCTACCATCTGGTGAGCTGCAGGTATCTATTGAGTCACATCACACTGGGAGATATTGGGGTGTAATCTTCTGTGCCACCAGCAGAGGGCGGGTTAGGCGGGAACGGTGGGACTATTTGGTATAGTTTAGCGACACAGCGCGGAAACAGGTCCTTGGGCCCACCGGGTCCGCACCACCCAGTGATCACCCCGTACATTGGCACTGTCCTACACATTAGGGACAATTTATACTTTTTACCGAAGCCAAATTAACTTGCAAACTTGTACGCCTTTGGAGTCTGGGAGGAAACCGGAGCACCTGGAGAAAACCCACACGGTGAAAGGGAGAACGTACAAACTCCGTACAGACAGCACTCATAGTCAGGATCGAACCCGGGTGTCTGGTGCTGTAAGGCAACAACTCTACCGCTGTGCCACTCACTGCTTGGTACAAACATTATGAAAATCTTCCCAACCATTTCTTCCCCCCTCTCCTTTAACCATGTCTCTGTTCTGGTTTCTCGAACAAAGTTATCTGTTGTGGTTTTATCTGTAGTTCCAGAGGCAGCAATGCATGAAAAATCTTTCAAAAGCTGTCCACAGGCAGGCAATCAGAGAATGTTATTGATGTAAATCTCCATTTCTTACAATCACAGAGATTTTCAGCACAGCTTCACTCAACAAAGCATCAATCCCCATAGATCTACACTGTAGCCACAACAAAATTAGCAACTGGTCTAATTTCTTCGTTTTTTGGCTCGAATCCACTATCCAAAGATGACAGCCACTGCCTTTACTTCCACCATCTAGCTACAGTCAAAAGCCACATTAAAAACAATCACTGTGGTGTAAAATACTTTGGTCAATTCCCTTAATGCCAAAAATTACATCAAAAGGGCATATTGAAGCATTATGATGCCCATTAGTTCAGTGGAGAGGATGAAAAACAGATTATATGAATGATTACTTGCATATCCCCATCTCTGCCAAAGGAAATATTCAAAGGACCTTCATTATCAAATGCTATATATGTGATCATTAGAGCATTGGTTTATATTTAAATAGTTTTGGTTCTGCTCAATTTAAATATTTGATTCGGGTTACATTTCTTTTTATGTCACCGACAGCTATTATTCGAGTGCTATATGGTTGGAAAAGAAATTGTGCTTGGGTGATTTAATGTTAAATTATTGAGCATATCATGCGATTATTTCTTGGAAAAAATGGTCAATGGAAACAGAATTCCTGCACGAGGGGACTTTCATCACTGTCAGACTTGGTCAACAAAAGTGTGCATCTATTTGATAGATGGCAGGTGTTGTTAACAATAATGCACTGAAAGTGACCAGCTATTGTTTGTGGCCCAGATGGTTGGTAACTAGTGACACAAATATTAGAGCCTTTTAGATTTTAAACGTGAAATGTTTAAATATCGATGAATATGCAGGTCGTCCTGCATAACTTGCATTTCAATGCTGCGAAGATGGACACAAAATGCTGGAGTAACTCAGCAGGTCAAGCAGCATTCCTGGAGAGAAGGAATAGGCGTTGTTTCAGGTCGGAACGTCTCTTCAAACTGAATTTCCCATTGTGAGTATCGCACCAGAGACCTGGTTTTGATCCTGACCTCGGATGTTGTCTGTTATGAGTTTGTATTTTCTCCCTGTGACCATGTGGGTTTCCTCCAGGTGCTCCATTTTCCAACCACACCCAAAGATGTGCAGGTTTGTAGGTTAGTTAGTCTCTGAAAATTGTCCCCAATGTGTAGGGTGTGGATGCGAAACTGGGAAAACATAAAACTAGTGTGAACAAGTGATCGAAGGTCAGTGGCCTGAATGGTCTGTTTCCGTGCTGTATCTCAAAAATGATTCAGAAACATGCATTCATTTTAATCACCATAATAGTCTATTTACAATGCTGTAACATAATCCACCATACTTCGATTTCATTTCGGAGTCACGTGAGTGACTTCGTGAAGAACCCGCCAGCACGCATGCGCGACATATCGTCGCTCGCATTTGCAGTCGACGGCTGGAGGTGGAGCGCGGCTCACCACCAGTCCTTCATAAGGACCACCTCAGGTAAGTATAGACAACCTTGAGCTGGTTGTTTTCTGTTTGAAATATTTTCTTTCCTACAGGAACATGGACAAAAGGAGTAAGGGCCGCAGAACTTTCGGAAGGAGTTGCCGGCCACCTATCCTGGAGCTCCCTTCTACAGCAACCGCTGGTCGGGCCGGGAAAAAGGCGCGCAAATCGGGGAGCCCTGTAGTCACAGGACCCGAATTACCGACACAGCTGAGCCCTAGCGGGGTTCCCGCAGAGCAGGAAGTCGGAATAGCGCCGGAGCAGGTAAACCCTGACTCCATTTCTTTATCGCCAACAGGATCGTTGGCAGAGGCGAGCAAAGAGGGTTCACGTGCTGTTGCACGGCCCTTCTCCCTGAGCCCTCATAGAAGGGCCAGGGATAGAGCTCGACAACCTAGCCCTTCTCGGGCGGAGGTTGCACCAGGAGCCGCAAGATCGCGGCCTGGTGTATCAGCGAGACCCGAATCCACTGGCAGACCAGGAAGAGCCAGTAGAGATTCACCACCTAGTTGGACCAGGAGGAGTCACACAGGTGGAGTCTCGCCACGGTCACCGCTTCCCCCGCCGGGGGCGGGTCGGGACTGTACGCCGTCTGGGTCCAGGAAAAGGACAGTCGGCAAGCCCGCGCGGATGTCGGGTCACCACGCTGCGGCGTTTGGTGCCGACTTTTCACCGCATATGCCCTCAGAGGCAGCCGGACTTAGCTCAGCCAAAAGAAGGCATATGAGCAGATCCGCGCGGGAATCGCTCAGTTTCGCTGAGGCGGCTGGTAGCGACTTATCGTCACGGCACCGATATTACCTCGACGAGGTACAGGCCGATGATAGGAGCCTCAGAAGTTCCTTCGGGCATGAGGACTCTAATCGCCCATTCACGCACGATGAAGGGCGCATAGATCGGATGGAGAGGATCATGGAACAAGTCCTGCTCAATCAAAGACAGGAAACACACAGTTCCAGGGTACTCATGAACATATCCCCATCATCTATGGACAGCATGAGGCCGGAAGAGGAGGAAATTTTGGTACATGCCCCAGTAGCACCTGAGGTTCCCCAGGAAGAGCTCCTGGACGTGGCAGCCAAGTTTGGATTACCCACATCATCGGGACAACCCCTCGATACCAAGCTGGCTGCTACCATAGATTTCCTCACAAACCATCAGCTACAGGCGGAGGTCCTTGCAAAGGCCATGGACAGACACAAGGCACCGGGCAATTGCAATTCGCTCAATGTGCCTATTGTCAACATGCCAATTTGGGGCAATATCAGCCCGGGCATTAGAACTCAGGAAGTGAGATTACAAAGAATCCTGAAGTTACTTACATCTGGGATTACCGCGTTTGCAAGGTCGGTGGATGGTGTGGATTTGAACACCGAACAGGAGGATGCCCTGGCACTACTTTGCAATACGCAATATGAAATCAATGCTTTTAGAAAAAGCATCATTAAGCCAACATTAAACCCCAAATTTGCGGGGTTATGCAGAGCACCTCCGACACCACCACCCAGACAACTATTCGGAGAAGACCTTCCTAAGCAGGTCAAAGATTTGGATGACCATGCTAAAACAGTGGGTCTCATGAGGTCATACACCTTGACCAGACAAACGGCCAAGAAAACACCTTTTTTCAGGCCACGAGGTAAAACCGATAGGCCAGCAAGGACCTACGTTCAGGCGCCTCCTCAATACCAACAGCCTCAACAGCCCAGGCCTTTTTTAGGGCTAGGCCCTCAACGGCCAGCATGGAAAATGCGGTTTCCATATTACCAGCGCAACCCAGCACCTCCACGTCCCACCAAACACGTCAGGGACCACTGATAACCATGAAGGGAAGGCGGTCTGGTTTTCATACACTGGCATGTCTAACCTCACATGTTGGGGGTAGACTACGGGAGTTTAAGGAGGCATGGGAAACTATCACCTCAGATGAGTTTATCTTACAAAGTATTCAGGGCTATGAGATTGAGTTCATAAATGGCCAAATTCCTCCACCTCAGCATATGCCGAATCGCAGATTTGCACTTTCCAGGAAGGAAACAGCAGTAGGCTATGCTGAAATCTTGAGACTACAAGAGAAAGGTGTGATAGAAAGAACTACACATGAACCAATTGAATTTGTATCTAACATATATACTAAAACCAAAAAAGATGGTGGATGTCGGGTCATTATAGATCTAACCCATTTGAATACCTTTGTAAAATATACCCATTTCAAAATGGACACGTTTGAAATAGCCAAATCTTTGATTTTTGAGGGCTGCTTCATGGCATGCATTGATTTAAAAGATGCATACTATTCAGTATCCATTCAGAAACATCACAGGAAGTTCTTGAAATTTATCTGGATGGATCAACTTTGGCAATATAAAGCTTTGCCCAATGGGCTTACCACAGCCCCCAGACTGTTTACCAAATTACTCAAGCCAGTGCTAGCAACACTGAGGAGGGAAAATCACACGGTCATGGCTTATCTAGATGATATCCTAATTATTGGGCATACATTGGAATCAGCAAAATTGGCAGTTTCAGCCACTGTGGAAATATTTCAAAAAATGGGTTTTATTATCCATCCAGATAAATCAAAGTTCTGTCCTTCACAGACCATGGACTATCTGGGGTTCACGATAAATTCCAATCACATGATTGCCACCATACCAACTAACAAAGTTGGGGATGTCATTCAAACATGCAAGAACCTGGTCTGCGCCAGTATACCATCAATCAGACAAACTGCTAAGGTAATTGGGAAAATTGTAGCAGTTTTTCCAGCTGCTCAATTCGGACCTTTACATTATCAAAATTTACAAAGATCCAAGATTTCAGCGTTAAAATTGAATGCTGGCCATTTTGATAGACCTATGCAGCTGCCACTCAAGGCAAAAATTGAGTTACAATGGTGGATTGACAATATTCATAACTCATTTAAACCCATCATTGTGTCTCGTCCGGTGGTATACTTACAAACAGACGCAAGCTCCCATGGCTGGGGAGCTACGGACAACAACACCAGTTGTGGGGGCAGATGGGACTCACTCGAATCTACCCTTTTGTTAGCACAAGGGATAAATTATTTGGAGATGCTTGGGGCATTCCACAGACTTAGAGCTTATTGTTCAAACTTTACTGACACTCATGTCCGTCTCCAAATGGACAACACCACTGCGGTGGCATATCTAAATCATATGGGCGGTACCAGGTCAATTTCATGTGATGAATTGGCTAATACAATTTGGCTCTGGTGTATACAAAGGAATATTTGGATTTCAGCTACCTATTTACCAGGTAAGCTCAACACAGTGGTGGACACCAGGTCACGGAAATTTAATGACAACATCGAGTGGATGTTGAATTCCCAAATATTCGAAAAAATTACAGCCAAATTTGGTAAGCCGGATATTGACCTTTTTGCGTCACGGTTAAACCATCAGGTACCAACATATGTATCATGGGAACCAGATCCTGGGGCAATGGCGATGGACGCTTTCTCGCTAGACTGGGGGAAATGGTTTTTCTATGCATTTCCTCCATTTTGCCTCATCAGTCGGGTATTGCGGAAAATCCAGCTAGATGCTGCTAATGGCATTCTTATCATACCCGACTGGCCTACTCAGTCATGGTATCCGGTGGTCCTTGGTATGATCAGTCAACCATGGGTCCTCTTAGAGGGTTGCCCACAATTGGTGATAAACAGGGGAACCACATCCCTGCCATAGTCATTTGAATTTATTGGCTTGCAGGATTTGAACAGACTATTACTGCAGTATGGTCTCTCATCAAGGACCATGGATACCATGGGAGCATCATGCAGGGAGTCCACAAGACGGCAATATTTATCGCACATCAGGAAATGGGAAATCTACTGCGGCCGCTTGGACATTGCATATGACTCCGTTTCAATCACAGATGTGCTGGAGTTCCTTGCGGGGTTACATCATGACGAACACCTCAGCTACAGTGCCATCAATAGCGCCAGGAGTGCACTATCATCCTACCTCAATATTGAGGTAGGATCCAATAAACTGGTGTCCAAACTGATGCGGGGAATATTTAATTCCAATCCGCCTAGACCACGTTACAACATCACCTGGGACATTGGGAAAGTACTGACCTTGCTCAGGACGTGGTCGCCCATGACTGGGCTTGAATTGGACAAACTCACCCTGAAGCTGGTGATGTTATTGGCACTTACTTCGGCACAAAGGGTACAGACTCTTCACAAGGTCAAGATTGACAGAATGATCTCTACCCCAGAAAAAGTAATTTTCTTTGTTGATGAATTACTTAAGCAGCATAGACCTGGATTCACAGGGCTGCAGCTGGTGTTTCCAGCATACCCCACTGATGCTAGGCTATGTATAGCCACCCATATCCACCACTATATAAGAGTGACGCGGAAAGTAAGGGGAATGGAAAAATACCTGCTAATCAGCCACAAAAAACCTCACCATAGAGTGACGGTACAGACGATCTCCAGATGGCTCAGGATCGTCTTGAACGAAGCAGGTATATTGACACTAATGTGTTTAAATCCCATTCCACCAGGGCTGCATCAACGTCGGCGGCAAAGGTCATGGAGGTGCCCATGGACCATATACTTGCCACAGCGGGATGGGCCAGTGAAGCCACTTTTCAGCGGTTTTATAATAAACCTATTACCGCTCCTGGAATGTTCGCAGAAGCTGTGCTGAATGCAGGCCGAGAACATACGACTACTCCCCAGTGAGAGTTTTTTTCTTTTTTGTTATTATTAATAAATATTATTATTTTTTCCAGAACAAGCAGTCTGAAAATTTTTGAAAATTTACTCCTATCCATCCTTATCGTGGCGTGTGATAGCATGGACGTTGTCCAGGGCGTGAAATCACAGAGCTTTGAAGTCTTCACGAAGTCACTCACGTGACTCCGAAATGAAATAGTAAGATTAAACGAGAACTTACCAGTTTGAAGTTTGATCTTTATTTTATGAGGAGTTGCGATGAGGGATTTCGTGCCCTCCGCTCCCAACCCTCGATCATAAAGTCAACTGGTAACTAGAGTCTCTTCAATCTTACTATAACAAGTCATTTCTTTGTTGGTTCTGTGATTCCACACCGCTGCTTTGAAGAGATGTCGCGCATGCGTGCTGGCGGGTTCTTCACGAAATCCCTCATCGCAACTCCTCATAAAATAAAGATCAAACTTCAAACTGGTAAGTTCTCGTTTAATCTTACTATTTTACAAAACAGTTTTCTCTTTCCTATTCCAAAGGCATTGAAAACTAGGTACAGAATTCAATTCAATTCAATTCAATATTAGCAGAACAACATTTGGTTTGACATTGATAATCATGCATCAGTTTAACGTGTTTGTCAACCAGTGAATAGCAACAAGTAGTGAAATTAAGTGCAATTATGCCCTTGACAGATGTCATCGCACAGACACTCAACAGATTTCAAGTGAACTCTATTACTAATGTTCCCATTGTAAATCACGGCTAATGCCAAGGAAATGGCACTACTGGTGACTTAAATTAACCCACTACAGAATTAAATAAAAAACTGTCTTAACCCATAAAGCTTGTACCAATGACTGGACATAAGGCCATTGCAAAACAATAAATCAGATGTACTTGAAGATTAAAATTACAGAATAGAAGATATTAGTAAATCATGTCCTGTGAATAGCTATTGGAACTTTAGTTTATGTTGCAGAATGAAAAATATGTTTCCAAAATTCACACCATTGAGACCTTAATGTTTTGGAAGGAACTGCAGATGCTGGCTTAAACCAAAGATAGACACAAACAGCTGGAGTTACTCAGCGGGTCAGACACCATCTCTGGAGAGAAGGAATGGGTGGTGTTTCAGGTCGAGACCCTTATTCAGTTCTTCAAACTAAGACCTTAATGTTAGTGCTGTTAGCTTCTATGAGCAATAGTTTTGATCTGCAAATAACTCATTGCGTTGAGTTTGACATTATTTTGACGCTAAGAAAACTGACCTGTTAAATAAAGTTCTGAAATGCTCCAAAGCATCTTTATGTTTGGTGGAATGAAAATATTAATTTGGATGATACATGACTTGCTTGTGAACTGAGATAACCAATTTGAATAATGAAATAAAAATCGCACACTGGCATGTAAATTGTCCTGAATAGTGTATATTCTACACATATTGTCTGTGAAATGCGTGTTGGGTGGGAAGAGAAACAATCCATATGGCATAGACACATAAATCTGGAGGAACTCAGCGGGACAGGCATTCTGGAGAGAAGGAATGGGTGACATTTCACGTCAAGACCCTTCTTCAGATTCCTTCTCCCCAGAGATGCTGCCTGTCCCGCTGAGTTACTCCAGTTTTTTGTGTCTATCTTCGGTTTAAACCAGCAGCTCCTTCTTAGACAACCCATATGGCATGTGGTGTTGCTTATTTTTCATCCTATGGTAGCTGTCAAATTATGCACTGCAGCTGAATTGTCAAGAGGAATCTCCAACATCTGATCTTCAGACCAAGGTGCTGAAACTACAAAGCTATGCTCCTTTCAACAGCATGTAGAACATTCTAATCTTTACATAGCTTCCAGCTAAACATTGCCTTCAGGCCTTCTGAAACTGGAGTTAGGTATTAAAAAGTTCTACAAAGTCTGTACCTCAGTACACCAATTATTTATCATCCAATGGACAAAAAAGCAATAACATCTCAAAATTGTAGATTATGTGTGCAAAAGTTCAAAGTTATTTGCAAGGATGATTACATTGCATCACCATAGCCTGCAACTCATCAATCCTAATTGCAGATATCTCCATGAGAATAGATGCAAAAAGCTGGAGTAACTCGGCAGGTCAGACAGTATCTCTGGCGAAAAGGAATAGGTGGCGTTTCGGGACAAAACATCACCTATTCCTTTTCTCCAGAGATGATCTCTATCCCACTGAGTTACTCCAACCTTTTGTGTCTATCTTCGGTTTAAATCAGCATCTGCAGTCCCTTCCTACACATATATTCATGAGAAATTTGGCGAGACGTAGAGCTACAGTCTCACAGATCCAGCGACCTGTTCAATCCCGACCACTTTTGTCTGAGTGGAGTTTTTACGTTCTCCTGGTGCCACATCACTTTCTTCTGGGTGTTCTCATTTTCTCCCACACAACAAAGACTTGTAGGTTGCAGGTAAACTGTGCCCAGTGTGTCTGTGAGTTCTGGAATCCAGGGGGAAATAATGGAAATGTGAGATAATAGGTTACGAGGAAAATTAGTGGTGGAACTTGATTGCTCTGAGAATTGTCAGAGATTCAATTGGCTGAATTTCTTCCTTCAATGTTGTGAGGAAAATGTGAAGGTATCTTTAAAGTTGATTAGTTTAGTTTAGTTTAATTTAGAGATGCAGCGAGGAAACAGGCCCTTCGGCCCACAGAGTCCACACTGACCAAGGATCATCCGTATACTAGTTTCATCCCGCACATGAGGGGTAATTTGCAGAAGCTAATTAGCCTGCACACCTACAGGTGTTTGGAGTGTGGGAGGAAACTGGAGCACTCGGAGAAAGCCCCCGTCATCACAGGAAGAACGTATAGACAACACCCAGAGTCAGGATCGAACCGGGCTTTGTGGCGCTGTAAGGGAACAACTCTACTGCCACGATACTGTGTGCCACTGTTTAACATGTGACACACACAGGTCGGTGTTCAAAGGGCTAGCTAGACATTATGTTGCAAAGAGCAGTACAATGCTATTCTGTGCACTAACCAGTTGATTTAAAAAAAAAACAGATCATTACACTTAATCCTGACATCAGTCTGAAGAAGGGTCTCGACCCGAAATGTCACCCATTCCTTCTCTCCAGAGGTGCTGGCTGTCCCGCTGAGTTACTCCAACATTTTGTGTCTATTTTTCTTAAACTCAATCTTTCATCCAGTCGATACCTATACATGCGCACGGGGACTACCTATCTAATGGAGTGCGGCACTTAAGTTGGCATTGCTGATGTAATAAACATTTGCTAATGGATGGCCGTGAATGACACGGGACAATCACGCAGAAGACAGACCTCACTGGAGAGCAGAGGACAGCTTCAGAAGCAACAATGGCTTGTTGTGTGGATGGATGTGACATCTTTGCTCTTTCCTCATTCGAGTTACGGTGTGTCCCTCTCACACACTAGCTCACAAACTTATTTTAGATGTTTAAATTTCAAATATCTAATGCTATATCCCCCACACCCTCACCCTTCCAATTCCCCATTCTACTGATGCTTCCAAACCTCTCAAGTCCAGGTTTGATCCTCCAGCCATTCTCTCTATACTCACTCAGAGCAATCTACAGTGTATCTAACCTGCCAATTCTGAATGGAGATCTTGTGCACAACCTGTGCATAAATTGTGTTCCCACCCACAGTATCTTGCTGTTCAGCATGATTCACACAGAGCAGGCAGATACAACACTGCTTTAATGCACCACACAGCGTGAAGGAATTTCCAACTCAAGGTCTGCATGAAACAGATAACAGTAAATAATTCTCTCAACCTCTATGCACAGGTGGGCTCTCCACCCTTTTTCACACAACAAATTCCTTCCATGTGGTCAAAGAAAAACAACACATTCTGTAATTTGCATCATGTTTTCAAAGGCAAATATCAGCTTTCCCGAATCTCACTGTTCAGCTAAATTTTATATTTGTGCTTCATAGTGTTGGAAAATAATTAACATAGAAACATAGAAAAATAGGTGCAGGAGTAGGCCATTCGGCCCTTCGAGCCTGCACCGCCATTCAATGTGATCATGGCTGATCATCCAACTCAGTATCCTGTACCTGCCTTCTCTCCATACCCCCTGATCCCTTTAGCCACAAGTGCCACATTTAACGCCCTCTTAAATATAGCCAATGAACTGGCCTCAACTACCTTCTGTGGCAGAGAATTCCAGAGACTCACCACTCTCTGTGTAAAGAATGTTTTCCTCATCTCGGTCCTAAAGGAATTCCCCCTTATCCTTAGACTGTGACCCCTTGTTCTGGACTCCCCCAACATCGGGAACAATCTTCCAGCCAACTGCTTCATTCTTCATATTTTTGTTGCCGTTTCAAACATTTTCAATGTAATCAGCTTTTACTCGCCATTATCCTTTTGATTTGATATTATACTTTATTAGAACTTTGAATGCTGTTAAACTGAAGTAACTTAATTCAATTGTTTTGCTCTTTCCTGCTTGTCAGGAAAGAAAAGTAAATCAGACCAAAAATAAATCTTTGAGCATAAATGTGCATGGTGTTTCTTCAAAATGGAGCACGGGCATGTCTAGCATAATTTCCACATCCTTATGGGCCTGTCCCACTTAAGCGACTTTTTAGGCGAGTGCAGGAGACTCTGCCCTCACCACATGGTCGCCACATGTTCGCTGGTGGTCTCTGGTGAGTCTCCTTCATGGTCGAGAGGAGGTCCTGCATTCTGGGAACTAGTCGTGGCCTCAGTATGGTTGCTACAAATTTTTCAATATTTCAATTGAAATATTCTGCCACCAAAAATTGGTCGCCAAGGAGATAATCGATAATCCTGTAGTCGTAGGTGCAGTGGTAGTGGGGTCGCTATGTAGTTGTAGGAGATGTATCTAGAAGATGTATATTTTTCACATAGGTAGTCGAGGTAGTCGTAGGTATTTTAGTTAATCGCCTTTGCTGACCGGTCATTTTCATTGGCTCATTGGGGAAAAAAACACAAGCAGGAGTTTTCAGAACCAAGGAAAACCGACCGGTAATGTTAAATGTCCGCCGAACTTCACAGCTGCGTATCTCTGGCTTATTAAAAGTTGTCTGGCTTCTTAAAAGTTGTCTCCACTCCTTCTCCCCCCTCCTCCACCCCTCTCCCCCCCCCCTTTTAAAGGACTTACCGTACACTGTGCTAGCCGTCTTATTTACAGCTCCAACCTTCCTGTTCATCGCGGTGTGTGTCTGTATCACCTTGGCTTTGCACCATGTGAATTTCAGATAGCGCTTCCCCCACTTGCCCTGGCCCCTGCCTTTGCGATGTGTTTGTGTGTGTGTGTGTGTGTGTGTGTGTGTTCCACTCTTGACAGTCTCCGTTCCAGTTCCCGGTTTTTCAGGCGAGTGCTGGGAATTTGACATTGCCGGCAGTCCGCTGAAAAATCGCCCAAGTGGGACAGGCCCATTAGAAAATTAAACTTGGACTCCTTGTCAGTTTGAATGGCCCTGTATTAATGTGGCAGAAACTCCCAGTTCGGTAAATGTTTAATCCTTTTTTCACAAAAATAAACGCAAAACAAGAACAGTGCAAGAACACTCTTCAACCATTCTCAGCATTTATACATTAATTGGTGTTATATTTGTAGTGTTCGCAAACTCTCCTTTCTACCAAGCGATCTTGCCACTTGTGTGACCTCCTGTGGTGATATTCCTTCCCTTGTCCGAGGGGCGTCTCCACCAGACACTAACCCCCTTCCAATATCTCACTGCGGACAGACCCTAGACTGTGGTCATCTCCCACAGAGCCTTGGCATTGGTTGCACCGAGCTTCAGCGAGTCCCTCAGCACGTACCCCTGCAGTCTGAAGTGAGCCTGTCGGCAACATTCCCTGACGGACATCTCATTCTGCTGGGAGATCAACGCATTGAATCTGGCACGTTGAACTATTCATTCCAATCAAATGCCAATGTAAAATGCCTGTCCTGATTATCAATTGTTTGCAGTGAACACACATGTCGGCTGCAGATAGCATTCACTCTCTCAACACTGCTTTGGCCATTGTTTTATTTCAGTGAATGTCACCACTTTCATTAGCATAGGTCATTTACATTTGCTACGCTGAGGAGTTTGATTAACTAAATTCAACGTCTGAATATTTAGCTGGTATTGTGCATGCATATATTGCTTCACATCAGGAAAAGCTACAGACCCAGACAGGAGTGATATAATGTTGTGTGGAAGTTTGAGCATCCTGAAATCCAGCAATCTATCTGCATGCTTTGCCAACAGTATTGCACCTCCAAAATTTCTATTTGGTGTAAGCTCAATTAAGGATGCAACATGAAACAGAATGAAGGACCATTGGAAGAGGAGAAACAGATCCACATTGCTGAATGACAGGATTACAATATATATGCAGAATAAACCAGAATAAATTCAGGGTGATTTCAAACATGAAGGATTTCAAATTGTCCACGTTATCTCCCTGCCATATTCCAATCATTACTTAGTAAAGGATGGAGCATAAGAACACATTGACTCAAAAGCCTTTGTACATGAGTCGTAGAGCCTTACACGGCGGAAACAGGCCCTTCAGCCCGACGCCCACACCTGCCAACATGTCCCATTTAATTGGTGATATTGGCAAACGTTCTACTTAATTTCCCATCAATGTTCCCTTCAAAACAAATATTTTAGCTTCCTTGGCAGTTCATCACCACCATTATTAACCAGGTGTACTTAAATGTGCAAAGATTAAGCACTGGTGTCTCAGATGCCTTTCAAAAGGAGAGGAAAATGACCAAAGTATGTACTTTTTTAAATACTTCACATGGTGATCCCTACATTGCAGTGAGTTGTGTTTCAAGAAAGTGGATCATATTGTGATTTTCCATAACGCAGAACAATATTATCTGAGCATGAGTCAAAAAAAGCTAATTGGAAAAACATTTTTTTTTGCTCCACTCCAACATAAATTCTGTGAGAGCCTATTTTATCTCAAAGTTTTGGGTGGTGATTTGTAAATTCTATAAAGGTGAACTTCCTTTACCCGAAAATGCAGAAGGCAGGGGTCGCCTGAATAAAATGATACAAAACTACTCTACCACTGATTAACATACTGACAACAACATATAGACATATGTGGGTGCATGTTATTATGATTCAAGGCACCATCTAAATACTGAAATAAACACAGATAATGCTGTACAAATCTAGCAGATCCAGCAACATCTATGGAAATAGAAAAACAGTCAATGTTTTGAACCCTTCAAAATGCTGACTGTTTCCCTTCCATAGATGCTGCTGGATCCTCACCTGAGATTTTCCAGCATTGTCTGTTACTATTTCAGATTTTTAGCATCCGCATAGAACATAGAACAGTACTACACAGGAACAGGCCCTTCCGTGCCAAACATGATGCTGACAACAACTCTTATCTGCCTGCACATGATCCATGTTCCTCCAATCCCTGCAAGTCAATGTCCTTATCCAAAAATCTCCCAGATCCCACAATGGTATCTGCATCCACCACTACACAAGTCAGCATGTTCCAGGCACTCATCACCCTCTGTGAAAATAAAACTTGTCGCACATCTCCTTTAAACATTTCCACTCTCACCTCACCGCTGTGTCCTCCGGGGTTTGATATTTCCATTCTGGGAAGAATGTTCTGACCATCTACCCTTTCTATGCTTATCCCGAAGAATCCTCTTCAATAGCTCCCCTGCCAACGACGTTGGCTCACGAGCCTATTGTGTGTGTGATTCCTTCTACTTCACTTCTTATAAAAAGGAACAAGATTTGCTACTCTTCAATCCTCTGGGACTTTGCCTGTGCGCAGAGAAGATGCAAAGATCTTCATCAAGGCTGTCGCAATCTCCTCTCTTGCCTCTCTCTAAAACCCGGGATAGATCCTACAACGTCCTGAGGATTTATCCAATTTAATGGACTTCAAGAGCCCCAAATCTTCCCCCTTCTGAATCTCAGTCTGTCTCAGCATATTAGCATTTCCCACACTGTTCTCACTGTCCTCCATGTCCTTCCCCTTGGTGGAAACAGAAGCCAAGTTATCGTTTAGTGTATCGCTAAACATTCCCTGACTCCAAATAGGAATTCCCTCTTTGATCCGTGAGTGGTCCTATCTTTTCCTATTTGATACCTTCTTGTTTTTAATATTGGTATAAAATCCCAGGCATTTTCTGTAGTCTGACTTGCTAGAGCTATTTTGTTGCCCCCTTTAGTCCTTCCAATCAGCAGCTTGAGTTATTTCCTCATCACTTTATATTTCTCAAAGTCCCTGTCTGATTCCATCCCTTTAAACCTTGCAGGTGCTTCCTTCTTCTTTTTGGCCAAATTTGAATTTGACTTACATTAAAGTACTTGCTTCTAGAACACAGAATTAATCCCCAACAGAAACTCACCCCAAACCCCAGCATTGTGGGAGAGAATCATGTATTTATTCATTGTCTGCTCTAACTAAAAACATGTTGCAAAGAAAACTACTCGGGGAAATTCAAGAAACACAAAGTATCATCACGGTACAGTAAGCAAACTGAATGGAGAACATATCAACAAGAGGGGGAATTAATCCACAGTATAAGCCTCTATGGACATAAAATCATACAGAACTCAAATTGGTGGTGATTCAAAGACATTGAAAATAATAGATATTTTCAGATCTTCAGGGACATGAGTTGAACATTGTTTGCTAGGACTTAATATGCAGAGCCTGCTACTCAATGTGGAGTTAGATACAACTTAGCATAATGAAAGAAATAATCAGGGAAATTGTTTCACCTGCAGATAAACCAGCTATGAGATGATTTGCCAGAAGCAAAACACGGCATTGAGTTTTGTCAATTTCTAATTAGATCAGTTTAGCAGAGGAACCACACCACTTTTGTTTTGCAACATAATTTCAATGCAATGCTGTTGTTGGTTTCGATGAGAGGGGGCTGAGAACAATGGAAACAATCACCCTGGCTTCAAGTACCCATTTTTGTAGAGTTTTGTGGGAAATTCAGTTTATGGGGGGGGGGGGGGGGGATAAAATCACTTGTATAACATTTTCTTTTTTTTTCATTGTTGGCAGAGGATACATGTATCATTTATATATATATATCTGGAATTTCTGATCTTGTTTGAAATAATAAATGAATAGAATGTATATAAATTATATATATATATATGTGTGTGTGTGTGTGTGTGTGTGTGTGTGTGTGTGTGTGTGTGTGTGTGTGTGTGTATATATTCAAAGCAGTGCATTACAACATTACAGACTGCATATTTATATATAGACAGTTTGTAATTTTGGAATGCAATACTTTGAATCAATGCTGAAATGACTAATCTGTGATCACAATTGTGTAATTCAGGGATGAATAATTGCTATTCTTTTACAGTCTGGCCTGTTTATTGAACATGGTGAGCAAAAGGTGTATGAAAGGGTTTTATCCAGAGGAAAACATCTGACATCAATCTAGGTACCAAAATCAGAGTTACTTCCAGCCCAGTTAACATTGCAATTTTACTCTGACTCGTTAGAGCCATTTAGTGCCCCACTTTAGCCCAAATAACTTAGCATATTTTCTTGTGACTATCCAGGTTTTCTGGGCTTGTCCCACTTAGGCAACTTTTTAGGGGACTGCAGGAGACTATGCAGTCGCCGCATGTTTGCGGGCGGTTGCCGGGGAGTTGACGTCATGGTCGTGAGGATTTCCCGCATTCTGGGAACTAGTCACGGCATCATTATGGTCGCCGCCATGGAGAGTAGCGAGAATTCTCGTGCCGTAGGTGGGTCGCCAGAAGGTCCTAGTGGGTCGCCAGGAGGTAAAAGGTTCTCGCAGATTATAGCCGGTGCTGACCGGTGAACTTCATTGGCTCATTGGGGAAAAAAAACGTAAGCAGTAGTTTTCAGTTCCAAGGATAACTAACCGGTAATGTTAATGTCCGCCGAGCATCACAGCCGTAGATGTCTGGCTTCTTAAAAGTTGTCTCCACTCCTTCTCCCCCCTCCCCCCCCCCCCTTTTTTAAAGGACTTACCATACACTGTGCGTGAGCTTCTTCATTACAGTGCCAACCTTCCTGTTCATCGCGGTGTGTGTCTGTATCATATTGACTTTGCACCGTGTGAATTTCACTCAGACAGCGTTCCCACCGCTTGCCCTGTCCCCGCCTGCATAACGGGCTGGTGAATGAAGCGATGTGTGTGTGTGTTTGTGTGTTACACTCTGACAGTCACCGGCAGTCGCCTGAAAAATCACCTAAGTGGGACAGGCCCATTAGAATCTTACAGTGCGGCAACAGGCCCATCGGCCCAACTTGCTCACACCCGTTAACATGTCCCATCTACACTAGTCCCACCTGCCTGCATTTGGCCCATATCCCTCTAAACCTGTCCTATCCATGCACCTGTCTAAATGTTTCTTAAACATTGCGATAGTACCTGGTTTAACTACCTCCTCCGGCAGCTCCACCCATATACCTACCACACTTTGCATGATAAAGTTACCCGTCGAGTTCCTATTAAATCTTCCCCCCGTCACCTTAAACCTATGTCCTTTGGTTCTCAATTCCCCTACTCTG
Source organism: Raja brachyura (assembly GCA_963514005.1). The sequence goes on along the minus strand of OY740806.1, from coordinate 18,937,926 downwards.
GTCAAGGGACTCTGTGCGTCTACCCCATCAATTCCACCCATGACCACTACAATGAGAGATTTATGCCACAGAGAATTCATGAAATATGATTCATGAAACTGCAACTTATAGATATTGTGTTAGACATGTTCTTACAGGCAGCAAGGCTTGTAGTTGCAAGCCCAAAAAATGGCCATCTCCAACAAGACACAATTGAACCATTTATCTTCACTGTGACATTGTGAAGTCTCCTACCATCAAGATTCTGGAGTTACCATTGACTAGGAGGCCAAGAGAAAGAACCACAGAACCAATGTACCTGCAAGAACAGGTAAGCGAGTGGGCAACATGCAGTAAGACCTCTAAGCCATTCACAAGGCATGTTAGAGCATGATGGCATTGTCTCCTCTTCCCTGGATGGCAATGAAGAGGCTCAACACCATCCAGAGCAAAGCAACCTGCTAGACTGGCATTCCACCAGCCAATGTAAATATTTCCTCCACCACCATCAGTGTCCCAAGTATACCATCTATAACATGCACCATGGTTATTTGGCTGGGCTACTCCAACAACAGCTCCCAAATCTGGTACAAGGACAAAGGTACCTGGTGGTTGGAACAGCACTGCCACCTGCAGGTCTGACTTTGATTCACAAGTGACCCAGATTTGGATGGATCACCATTCCTTGAAAGTCTCCCAAGTCAAAATGTTTGAACTGACCATACATCAACATAATGGCGGTATTTATTGCTGTGATTCATGAAGGTGGTTCACCACCACCTTTTCAAGGGCAATTAAGAATGGGCATAAATACTGGCGTTGCCAGCAATGAGCACATATTAAAAAGATGAATAATAATGTTACGTCATAATAGCTATTGTATAATAATATGGGCATTATGTAACAATAACTATATATTATTGAATTCAACTTCAAGACTTTGTTTGTCATCTTTGCATTGCTCCATTCCTTCTATGTTGGCACTCTTCCCATCACAGAGATCTCTTTCTTTTTATTGAATCACTTCTTGCTGCAATATTTATCAATATTTCTTGAAAAACATTACTATTTTATTGGTGGTTGATAGCAACATTTCTTGCTTTTCCTGCTGATACGGGTGAAATATTTTAGATATCAGTTGGTTGTTCTGCAACGGTTGTCTGATGAGTTCCTGTAATTGTTCACTGGCTAACTTTGGAGATTGTTACTTCTTTTTCACTCTGCTGCTGCTTCCATGACATATCCACCAAGTCCATTCTTATTTTATTTTCCTCTGGACCTTGGAACATAAATGCAAAAGATACCCCTTGAATTGGCATATTTACTATTATCACAGTATAGCAGTTTGGTGCTTAAATGCTCACCAACAAGTTTGAGAAGGCTTTGCATGCGGCTAAATACTCAATTGAACTTCTGTAGGTGTATGGTTGACATTGCATAAAAAAGAAAGGACACAAAGTGCTGGAGTAACTCAGCGGGTCGAGCAGCATCCCTGGAGAACATGGACAAGTGACGTTTCGAGTCAGGACCCTTCTTCAGACAGCTGAGTGTGTGGGGTAGAGGGAGGGGGGAAAGGAAGCTAGAAGAGAGGAGGAGCAGGGCAAGATAACCTACTAGTTTATTGTATCACAGCCTAGTTTGGTCATTCGAATGCTAAGGAATGAAGTAGGCTCCCTGAAGTGAAGTCCATCACGGGTATCAGCAGTCCCATTCTCAAAGGGATCTGCAGGAAGCGATGCCTCAAAAAGGCAGCTACTATCATCAAAGACTTAGCACCGGCCAGGCCATTTTCTCATCCTGCTGCTCCTAATCAGGAAGAAGATACAGGAGGCCAAGAACCATTTCCTCCAGGTTCAAGAACTGCTTCCTCCCATCAACCAACCGGCTCTTGTCCAACTCCATGCCTACCTCAGCACCAAATACCTTGAACTTTGCACTGCAGTTGCATCATGCATTTTGGCTTGCACTACCATGGTCCAGTTTCCTTAGAATAACTGATAATTTATTATATACATTGACTTAATTTTACTTAGTTTTTGCTCTTTGAATTATCTGGCTGCATTGAAGGGCTTTAATTTGTTTATTTATTAATTTATTACCTTAATTTGTTTTCTTTTTCATTGTGTTAATACTTTTTTAGATCAAATTGCATAGCTTGATGCTCAACGATAATCAAACCCATTATTTAAAAAAAACAGCGGAAAGTTGTCCAAGGTTAACAGGGCATTTGAAGGTGGTGGCCCCAGTGGGACAGTGCCCAAAGCCCCATCATATCGCGGATCCCGTGGGCTGGGAAGGTCAGAGATTCCAGTCGTCCACATCCAGATACGTGCGGGCCAGCAGCCATCATGGGCCCAAGTTCAGACAAAGATCTGATCTAAAGTTCACTCCTAAAGTGTTACAAGGGAAAAGAAAACAATGCTGGCAGGCGATTAATCTAAATGCTCTGCACCCCCGACAAAAAAACGGCTTAACAATTTATTAATCCGTCACCAAAACTGGAGTACTGTAAAGGTTATATCTATTTTTAATAAAGGGTAAAGTTATTCTAAGGTTAAGCACCATCAATTATTAAGTACTTTACTATTGATCACTTTAGGTAACCCACATTTTTTTAAAATACCTTTTTAAGTGGATTGTACCTACAAGGTTGTTTTACTGAATCCTCTGTGGACTGATAACTGTTTGTAGCAAATTATGGGTCCACTGCTCGAGTGAGGCAAGTTGAGCCTTGGAATGTACTTTCTTCATTGTGTAAAATTTAAATCTGCCCATTTCTCAGACTTCCTCAGTCTACATGACTATTGATGAGAAATTGGAAGCATGCTGCGTCAAATGGTTTAACAGATTCATTTTGGTATGATCAGCCACAGATGTGTTTCAAACATTCCTTTTTCATTTACATATCACTAGTGTCTCAAACGCCCCCTCAAATCAAATGGACATAATTCCCTTTAAACAGGAAATGCACACCTTTGTGTCTCTCAGAAAAGGGTGAGGCTGCAACAAGTCGCGTAGTGATTCCTTGGACGGAAAGGTTAAAGGGATAGCATGGGAAATAGAGGGCCACTAGAGAATGGCTATGGAGCTGCAGTGGACACTAGCTAAATGCAGGTATTGGAGCCCTCCGATGAAAGCTTGAGTGAATATTCTGTAGTAACCATGTGACATTTCATTTTGTCGACGAATGTGTTTTGATGTATTTGGCTTCTGCTCAGAATTGTTAAATGTGAAATGTTGCTGATAAGAAAAGAGTGTCACATAGACTAGAGGAGTGCTCATGGTGGAGACTTTGCCCTCAGACTGGGTCATGGCTGGTGCCAAACCTCCGAGCCATGCTCGGGACAGAGCCGCCTGCAATGGACTGGAGGTCAACCAGGCATTGTTATTTATGTAGACAAAAGTGCTTGAGAAACTCAGCGGGTGCAGCAGCATCTATGGAGCGAAGGAATAAGCAACGTTTCGGGCCAAAACCCTTCCTCAGACGGGTTTACTTTTACGAGGATGTTTCCATAACTAGCTTGTGTCTCCGCACTAGTTATCTTTGCTCCGCTATGGGATCTTTGGTGAGGAGACGGAAGCCGGTTACGGAAATGAGGCCGAAAATTCCCCATGAATCTGCCCATGACCGTACTACGTCTTTTTCGTCGAGTGATCTACCTTGCTCGCTATGTTGTGAGGTATAAATGCTTTGTCCGCAGTAAAGCTTGCATTGATTAACATCAGTTAGAACATCAGGAAGAAGGGTCTCGACCCAAAACATCACCCATTCCTTCTCTCCGGAGATGCTGCCTGTTCCGTTGTGCTATCCAGCGTCTTGTTTCTATCTTTGATTAAAATCTTACTTGTGTGGTAATTGCAATTAAAACAACTTGTGCGGTAAACCTGTTACAATACATGTCCCGCTGAGCTCCCCCAGCATTATGTGTCAATCTTCAGTGTAAACCAGCATCTGCAGTTCATTCCTACACACATATAACATGTACAGCCTTGAGTGTTTCAGATGCACTCCCCGTTCTATTTTACAATTGCTTCTGGCATTAAAACATTGGCTGCATTTTAATACTCCATGTTTCATTTTTAAATATCGTGCTATTCACTGAACTAACAGCTCTATGATATAAAAAAATTAATCATTTTGACTCATTCAAATAAACCTATCTCACATCAGTTTCATTAAAACTATATTCGCTGTAATGTTAGTTTTATTAGATGCCAACCACACGTGAACCTCAGGGCAAAACTCACCTGATAGACCTCATGTCTCAATGAGATACATCGCTCGATGTGGACATTTTCACACTTTTCTTTGTGGGAGCTAATATCTTCCTGCAACTGTCACCATTGCAGCATCATAAGATCAATTAAAATGTGAACTATAACTATTCTGTCACAAAAAAACTAAAGGGTAGATTAAAAGCTTATCAGCTGGTTACAAGTATTAAAGATTAAGGTCATAAGGTCATAAGGAATAGTAGAATAATGCCACTCGGCCCATCAAGTCTACTCTGCCATTCAATCATAGCTGATCTATCTCTCCTTCCAAACCCCATTCCCCTGCCTTCTCCCCATAACCTCTGACACCTGTACAAATGAAGAGTCTATCTAGTTCTGCTTAAAAATATCCACTGACTTGGCCTCCACAGCCTTCTGTGGCAAGGAATTCCACAGATTCACCACCCTGTGACTGAAGAAATTCCTCCTCATCTCCTTCCCAAAAGAATGTCCTTTAATTCTGAGGCTATGACACTCCTACAAGTGGAAACATCCTCTCCACATCCACTCTATCCAAGCCTTTCACTATTCTAACTATCGTAGCATGTACCTGGTTGTACCAAGTTTCACAGTGCACAAGTATTTTGTTTTCATTCTTTTATTGGCAAGGCCAGTGAGAATTGCCCATCCCTAACGACTTGAGAATGTGATGGCGAGTTGTCTTCTTGGCCTGATGCAGTGTTTCTGGTCGAGATCTTCTCCAGCATTAGTGAGGAAGGTCGAGGATTCGGATCCGGAAGGATGAGGGACAGTGATAATGTTCCCAGTCAGGATGGTGTGCAGTGTGGAGAGGAACCTGCAGGTAGTGGCGTACACCATGCTCCTTGCTGCTGCTGAGCTTCTCTGATATCTTCTCAAAGAAAAACAAACTACTGACGGAAGCCCAGGGACACAAGAATCTGCAAATGCCGGAATCTTGAGCAAATACAGCGAGTCAGGCAGCATCAGTGGAGGGAATGGGTTCAGACTCTGCAGCAGGGTCATGATTCGAAAAATTGCTGCCTATTCATTCCTTCTAGAGATGCTGCCAGATCTGCTGAGTTCATCCAGCACTTTGTGTTTTACTGGAGGAACTCAGCAGGTCCGGCAGCATCTGTGGAGAGATAGACAGCATTTTGGGTCAGGACTCTTCTACAGACTGTCAAAGAAGCCAAGGCAAGCAACGGTAGTGTTACTGAAGAGAAAGATTTATATGATTACAACAGTTGGATTTGTTGCTCTCTGCTGGATTAAAGGGCCAAGGATTGATTTAACCCACAAGTGCCAACGTTTTCAGCCCATGCTCCCTCTATTTTATTCTGCAAAGCACTACGCAATTTTAAATGGACTGGATGGTTCAGGAGTCAACATATAACCTGATCTCACTTTCATCAGTAACTGCCTGCCCGCACTAATCTCAACTGCGTACAGAGGAATCTCAACCCACCCCACCCCCACAATCAAGGGGGTAGCCCACAAGCCTGAACCCTCTCCTCAAATGCCCTGATGGTCTTTTCACAGCTTGCTCTTTGAATTGTTTTTAAAATGTTAGTAAACTTGGATTCAATTGCAAACAATTCAAACAAACTACAATGTAGGCAAAAGAAAATGTGTTATTAAAGTCATTGTGATAAAGCGAAATAGAGAAATAAAAACTACTTAACCCATGTTTTCAGCCCTGAACTGAACTCCATTCAAATAAGTGGATATACATTACTGATGTTTGACCACAAAATGGTCTCTGCCTGCTACCCTTCACCTCACAGGTCTGGAAGACAGAGACATACTATCTACAAAGGGAGACATTGCTGGCGACTCAAGTATGACTATTATAATTGTGAGATTAGCAGGCATTAGGCATTTTTCAGGGGTTATGGTTAACTCGCCCCTTCCCACACAAACCATTCTCTCCCCAGGTACTTTCCCTTGCAAACGCAGGAGATGCAACACCTGTCCTTTTACCTCCCCCCTCGACTCTGTCCAAGGACCCGGGCAGTCTGGTCAGGTGAGGCAGAGGTTCACTCGCACCTCCTCCAACCTCATCTACTGTATCCGCTGTTCCAGGTGTCGACTACAAGCGCAGGCTCAGCGATCATTTCACTGAACACCTCCGCTCAGTCCGCCTAAACCTACATGATCTCCAGGTTGCTCAGCACTTTAACTCCCCCTCCCATTCCCAATCTGACCTTTCTGTCCTGGGCCTTCTCCATTATCAGAATGAGGCCCAGCGCAAATTGGAGGAACGGTACCTCATATTTCGCTTGGGTAGCTTACTTCCCAGCGGCATGAATATTGACTTCTTTAATTTCAGGTAGCCCTTGCCTTCCCTCTACCCTTGCCCAGTTCTCCCACCAGTCTTACTGTCTCCGACTACATTTTATCTCTGTACCGCATACTCCCCTGACATCAGTCTGAAGAAGGGTCTCGACCCGAAATGTCACCCATTCCTTCTCTCCAGAGATGCTGCCTGTCCCGCTGAGTTACTCCAGCATTTTCTGTCTACCTTTGATTTAAACCACCATCTGCAGTTCTTTCCTACACACTTTGCATGTTTGTGTATATTATACAAAAATATATATCTACATATATATATACATCTACATATATATATATATATATATATATATCTACACATATATATATATATATATATATATATATATATATATATATACATATATATATATACACACACACATATATATATTTACACATGTGTGCGTGTGAGTGTGAGTGTGTGTGTGTTTAAGTGTGTGAGCTTGAGAGTGTGTGTCAGCATGTATGTACATGCGATTGTGTGTCTGTGCGTCTGTCTGTGTGTCTGTATACATGCAACACACAGGCTCAGGTCAAATTATCCATTGCTAGTATGGACAAGATCAGGGGAATAGATCACAGCCTCACTGCAGCCTCACAGTCAATTCTTTTCTGAAGGTGAAATCCAAAGATTTCTGGCATTGTTACAACCTTGAAATTGAAGCCATTGGTCTTTTCGAAGAAAGCAAGTACATTTTTTGGAAGGGAAGGCAAGAGCAGCAGAACTTGTCTTACTCAGCAACGACAACAGATTGGCAAAGGAACTACTCATTGACTGGTACCTGTCACTATTCCTCATGGTTCTCATCTCTCACAACGGAATCTTGCCAATCAGTTCTGCCTGCTGGAGACATCCTGTTATCCCCTTCAAAATATATCACTAATTTGCTCGTATTTCCACGGATTCAGAACTAATACAACCTCAGACTTTTACAATCTTATTCCAATGGACTTGAGTGGATTTGCTAGTCATTTGCAGGGTTTCAGGGACTATAATTGAATGAGTTAACTTAATACCAGGTTTAAAAGATATGCAGAAGAAAGACACAAAAATCTGGAGTAACTCAGCGGGACAGGCAGCATCTCTGAAGACAAGGAACGGCTGACGTTTCGGGTCGAGACCTTTCTTCAGACATCCTTCTTTTCATGATGATGTCACGTTATATTATCTGATCATATCCTCTCCTGCTCTCATCTTTGTCCTTTCATATTCCACAAATCTTACTCGTTAACTAACAATGGATTAAAACAACTCAAAACATGTCAAAATATACTCAAGATGTCAAGCTCAGAAATTAAGGACCCCATTGACCTCTGGCAAAGACACATTTGTCAGGCTTTTAAAGTAGATTTAAAACAGCCGCTGTTCAATAGTTCAGCCAAACACGGTGCTGTGTTGCTAGTGTTCTTTTGTCATTTAAGTAAATTTCTTATCATCTGTATATGTTTAAAATAAATCTGATAAATGTCTCAGATTTTAAAAGTCAAAAACATTTTTATTTCATTCTTAATAGAGTTCAGATTAAGGACATAAGAAAAATATCAACTGGAAGGCGTGGGGCATATAGCTCTTAAGATCCTGTCTGATTATACATCTCGTGTAGGTATGAACTGCAGATGCTGGTTTAAACCAAAGATAGGCACAAAATGCTGGACTAACTCAGCGGGCCAGGCAGCATCTCTGGAGAGAAGGAATGGGTGACATGTCTGAAGAAGGGTCTCGACCCGAAACGTCACCTATTCCTTCTCTCCAGAGATGCTGTCTGCCCCGCCGAGTTCTCCAGTTTTTTGTGTCTATCTTCTGATAATACATTGCATTCATTTTACCATGCATTCCTCACTACCTTGTACGTGTGCCAAAACATCTATTGGACTAGCGATTAGTCAACGGCTGGCAAAAATGCCAAAGGTTTAGAATGATCTATGTAAAGACATTTGTTATTATCTCAGTTTTTGAAAAGTGTATCCTTTCTGATCTGAGAGATAGGAAAGAAAGAGCCTCTCAAGCTGTATCAATCTCAGCCAGAATCTTGCACGGTTCCCAATCAAAGGAATCAATGATGACTCAATTTCCAACTATCAGAACAATTTTCATATTTTTTGATTTGTCCCGAAATTAAAAAAAACAGATCTCAAGTACTGAGAAATGCAGTTCTATGTCAAAAATGAAGGATGTTCTTGTTGAAGGGATGTGCGTATGTATAGCAGCATGTGTGTTGACTTTTTTGAGTGGACGGGAATGGAAAAAGCAGCGACAAATAGACATCAAACTGCACTCACCATGGAGAAATTTAAAATGACATCTATTTAGTTGGAGGAGAAATGAGTATTCATTTTTATAATTCAAGATCAGGCAAGTTGTCTCCAAGTGAGGGAGGAAATTATGCAAGAGGAAGAGGAGGAAAAAGGAAAAAGCCCGGGCGATGTCATACCGAGGACAGGCTGTTGCCCATGCGGCACGTCCCCCCTCTCCACGTCGCTGATCGATCCAAAGGAACAGCAGGGCCGTTACAGTTTGGCACCAGCGCCATCGCAGGAGCTGCCAGAGCGAGGTTGTAGACAACAACAAACAGCCTTAGGGGCTCCGACTCCGGATTTTCTTGAGATTTACTCCAGGTGCCTTTTCCATGATTGGATATGGCCACAAAGCAGTGGAGGTTTTAAATCAGAGATATCCTTCTCCTAGATGGACTGCCTTCCCAGGCTGACGAGCCCCATGCAGGTCTATAGCTGCTGCCTACTGCCCATATATATATATATATAATGGATTCAGATGTGAATTTTTTTTAAGTGTTTGTAATCAGCAGCATTCATGATTTAAATGTTCTTCGTTTGAATGGATAAGGCATGTAAGACCTTTAAGTTATTGGGCAACTTTGTGCATGTGATCACATAGCCACATGTTATATGTATGCTTACTTTCATGCCATTATTGGGGAGAGCATGTATGTCCCCCAACTTTCCCCCTTTCTGCAATCTTGCACCATGTCCCTGCTATACTTAAATTATGATGGCATTCAACTTGTCCAGTCAGCTAATGAAAATATATTTCTGGAAATAACTGGCTATGTGAATTGATAGAGATTGCAGACACTCCATGTTGATTTGATTGCACAAACAAATTTGCGATAGCAGCCCAAATGTAATTAAAAGAAAATGTGTCAATCTCATTAACGTTCTACAAAGCAAGACTTCTATCACATTCATAAATGTGTTTTAACCCCATTTTAGTTCAACTTTCATCTTGTCACCAGACCACTGAAGACTTAGTTTCCACAGTATCTTTGATGCAACCAAAAGAGCTTGCTCATTCCCACACCAAATCAGCAAGTTGTCTTCCTGCAAAGCTCCATCATATCCAAACCTAAACATAAAATCTCTTAAAATGCTCTGTACTTGCCATCATTTTAGATTATCATTAAAATTCTGAATACTACTTTGCCATGGGGTATGTTGTCGAGGCCAATGTGTTAAATCTGTTGAAAATAACGATCTTGGTTTTGTAGCAGTCTTCCACATTGGGTTTTGAGATGTAACATGTAACTATTTATGAATTGGGATCCAAATTACCCTAAATATGTCATTTTTCTGCAGTTCCAGAACCCTGCCAACGTCTAATTAACACGGCTCCCACAATGTGAAATTTTAATAATCAACTGTAATTATCAGCTGAACCAAAACAAGAAATTACCACACAACTGATTCCACACATTTAAATTGCCGTCCAAAGCCACTGAGTAAAACCAAATTAAATAGAAAATACCTTTGCAAAAAAATGAATGAGGACAAATATTTCTAAGCAGTGAGATACAGCACTAACTGTATGTTCACATTGATGGGCAGCCAGGAGGGTTTCCTGGGACAGCTTACTAATAGGCCGGCTGCCATGGTGATTGGCACAAATCCATGAAAAAAAAGAGTATAAGAAGCTGGAGTGAATGGAAACAGGGATAAGTATTTAGAAGCTCAGTTCTCCCTGCAGACTTAAGTAGCTGCCTGGTAAATATCCAACTGGTAGTGTTCACTTGACTTAGATAGATAATTTAACTGAAAGCTACATTGAGTTATTTAACATTTTCATTTTTGTTTGTAGTTCAAGGTTCTGCGGTGAAGCCAGCCTAACAAAGCACTCGGTATCACACAAAGCCCAGAAGAATGCTGCTTTTTTTTCAAATTGAATTGTCCAATTTATCCTTGAGGAAATTGATGTTGGGAGGCTCGGTGGGGTTTCATGAGCGGGAGAATGACGAGCAAGGGACACCATTGTAAACCAAGGGCCAACTGAGGTGTGTAGCCTTGTCTTCTAACGGAGGAGGGGGGATCGCTCTAATTCTCTGCCCCTCAGGGTGGTGGAAGCCAGAGCATTAGATATATTTAAAGTCAAGAGGTAAATATTTGAAAGTGCACCAAATCAATGGTAATAGGGAACTGGCACAGGAGAGGAATGTACTGCATTAACATGTGGTACTCCAACTGCAACTGCTCAGACAGAAAGGCTCTGCAGGGTGTAGTGAGGGGAACAGAGAGGATCATTGGCGTCTCCCTACCCTCGGTACAAGAACTGTTCCAGAGCCGATGTCTGAAAAAAGCACTGAGCATTGCAAAGGACAGTCTGCACCCCCTCCACACACATCTGGATCTCCTGCCATAAGGCAAGAGATACCGTAGCATCAAAGCCCGGACAACGAGACTGCTAAACAGCTTCCTTCCACAGGCTGCGAGGCTGCTAAACAGTCACTCCACCTGATTCTGCTGCTTTTTTGCACTGACAATTTAATAACAAACTCTGGCACTGGCCACTTAACTCAGCTGCCCTGGACAATTTATGACTGTTTTTACTTGTATTTAAATGTTGCTGGGTTTTTTTACCTGCACTTTTAACTATTCGTATTGTTTTTATCAGGGACTGGATTGTTTTTTATTTATGTGTGAAATGTTTAAGCTTTATGTGCGATGCTCTGGTATTTCCTGGGAAACGTCTTCTCTTTTTGCACCGTACAACTGTTGCTTTGCAAGATGACAATAAAGCTTGATTGATTGATTATGGCCAGCACTGGCTAGCCAATGTCATATTGATGAATAACTAGGACAGGTTAGATGGGCTTAATGACCCATTCCTGATCCTTTTTTCTTGTGTTCTGGTGTTGAGGGAGTGTCGTACACATCACAGGAATGTCACAGGAGTGGAAGGGCCACACGTCATTTTAAATCCCATCATCTAAACTTGTGAACTTCTGTAAACCGTAAGCCTCAGTTAAGACCACCGAGAAGGGTAGTTCGAGAAAGCACGCAAGCTCCAATGACAATGGTCCAAACTTTGACCATTCCAAATTAGGACAAAAAAGGACCCAATAAGCAGGTAGCTGGAATGGGCTGTAATTGTGCATTGTAATTGTAATTCAAAATGGCTCCTGCATAACTTGTATCATTTAAATATTTTTGGTGCCCTGTATAAATTATGATTGTGGAGAAAAGGTGACAACAATTATAACCAGCTGGTCTTTATGGATGCAACTGATATTTCTTTTCAGTGAACCACTGGATCATCTTTCATGTTTTATAAATGTCTTTAATTACACCATTAAGGTTTAAATAGAATTAAGCAATTGCCATTATAACTAATGCACACTGCAGCTTTCCCTTTGAAGAAGGATACAATTCAAGTGACAGGGTGAGAATCGCACTCTAACACAACACTCTCTCGCCTGTCGAAAGCCAGCCAGGTGAGAAATGACAGACAGCTCCGAGACTCAGATACCTGATCCTGAAACTAGGAGTCAACTATTCAATCAACAGTACAACTGTATTATCATATGAATATGTACTTCAAACTGCAAAGATTTCAGAAGAACCCAAGGCACGTTTACTTTGATTCAGAGAGCAAGTTTTTACTCATTCAATTCTTGAAATAGTTGAATTATAATTTTTGAATTATACTCCTCATTGCGCCGGCTCCATTGTTTGCTAAAAAGCACCAGATCCAGAGATTCTCTACTCTCGGAGAAGTAGTCTGTGTGGTGTGTAGCTGGAATTCTGCAATCATCCTGTTCTTTTTAAACAGTCATTTTGTTTACACTTCAGCAGAGAATGGAGGACGAGCAACGTAACTGAGAGATGGCAATTTGAGTAAAGCCTTTTGACAGCTCTTCAACATTTTATGCTAACATAGTTGATGAACCAACATGATGGAAAAGATCTCTTATGAATAATTGCTGTCAGGATTATAATGGCAGATTGGGCCCCATTCATTCTGCTTCCTACGACACACAACTGCCGATGCTAAGCTTTCCTGTCCTTCTTGTATTTGTATATGGCTGGGTATAAATGATTATTTTAATACTCTCCTCTGTTGCACTGTTACACGTGACAATAAAATACCTTTGAAACAACTTGGAATTATAAATGTCAATATACAATAGTCATTGGCACAGCTGGTAGAGCTGCTGCCACACAGCATCAGGGACCCATATTTATTCCTGAACTCAGGTGCTGCCTGTGTGGAGTTTGCATGTTCTCCCAGTAACAGCGTGGTTTTCCTTCGGGTGCTCCGGTCTCCACCCACATCCCTGACGTGAGCGGATTTGAAGGTTATTTGTAAATTCTCTCGACTGTGTAGGGAGTGGATGAGAAAGTGGGATAACATAGAACTAATGTAAACAGGTGATCGATGGTCGGCATGGACCTGGGTGGGTTGAAGGGCCTGTTTCCATGCTGTATGTCTGAACTAAATTACACCAAAATTAAAATGCAGTGCTATCGTGGGACGTACATCCAATAGAACAGGTCTTAAGGGCCTATCCTACCAGCATCCGACTCCATGCGATGAGCGCGATCAAACTAGAAGCGGGGGCCGCGCGGAGGTCGGGTGATCCCTGTACAGGGCCGTTCCCACCAGCATGCGCCTGTATGCGGCAAGCGCGACCAAACTGGCAGCGAGGGCCGCGCGGAGGTCGGGTGAGTGGCGCAGCGTGGCGCGAACTTGGAACGAAGTCTTAAAGGTAAGTTCACCAGGACAGAGAGGGGCACACAGAGAGGGGCACAGAGGCACACACACAGAGGGCCACGGAGCCACACACATAGAGGGTCACGGAGGCACGATGTCGAGATGGTGTGTAATGCGTCGAGGCGACTGCGAGCCGACAAGCCGTTGCCGCGTGGAATTTTTGAACATAGTCAGTTTTTCGGAGCCCCGCGCGATGTCGGGATGAACTCCGCACAATTCCGCACGGCTCCGGCGATCGAAGTGGGACTGGCCCCGCGACGCCGGACGGCTCAAGCGACCACGTTAGGTCGCGCTCATCGCATAGAGTTGCATGCCGGTGGGACAGGCCCTTTACTGATTTAATCTCCCTGCCTCGACTTGCTGTGGATCATCCATACTTGTAATTACTTAGTCCAGAGGAGCAGGACCAAGCTCAATGGATTGCAGCACCCTGGACTCTTAAAGAATGATTGAATTGTGGCAGAGCTTCCAACAGCAGGGGAAGTTCCATTCTTGGAATTCTTGGAATTCTATCCCAGATTCGAATTTCTCAGCCCAGCCATTCCAGCCCTGTACACATAAGAAATACTCATAAATATTCTGAAACCTTCTTGTGATCGACTCGTGCTCTGGTCCATTCAAATCAAGTTTGGTTATTGTCATGGACAGTGTGATATAAGTACAATGAAAAAAGTTTGCTTTCAGCAGCATCACAGGCATATAGACTAAGACAACACACTAAACATAAATTGTACATAAATTATGCAATACAAATGATCCAAAGTAAAAGCATGCAACTTAATGACAGTATAGAGGTGCAAATACCCATCGAATACAATTCCATCTAAATGCAATCACTAAATCCCATCAGCTGCACATATTCTCACACACACCACTATAAAAACTAATTTATAAGCCTCATCAATTCCGTTTCACCCATCATTTCCTATCCAAAAGGAAAAAGGATTGCCAAACAAAAAAGTAATATATAAAGCAATGGCAAAGATACAAAATGGAATTAGAAAAAGATTGCAAAATAATCTGTGCAAGTGACAGAAGCAAAGACGTGGCATCATATAATGAGCAATAGCAGATTAAATGTCATTAACAATTCTGTCCACCCTTTTCTTCCATTGAAGTTAATAGAAGGGGAAATTAATTTTGATGGTCAATTCATTTCAGGCTGAGAAACAAAATTACTCAGCCCGTATTCTACAATTTGCCAAGCGCAAGTCCACTGTTAAATGCAACACAACTATTTAGGTGGCAAATGGTCATCAATTCTGCACAATGTGTAGGAAGGAACTGCAGATGCTGGTTTAAACCAAAGGTAGACACAAAACAAAGCTGGAGTGACTCAGCGGAGACAGGCAGCATCTCTGGAGAGAAGGGATGGATGACGTTTCGGGTCGAGACCCCTTTTCACTGAAGAAGGGTCTCGAGCTGAAACGTCACCCATTCCTTCTCTCCAGAGATGGTGCCTGTCCCCGCTGCGTCGCTCCAGCTTTTTGTGTCTATCCTCAATTGTACACAACAAGGGCATGATGAAGCAATGGTCATGTGTTGCAAGTCATTGGAAAAGAGTTTCAGCAAAGGAATGCAATGTAGGTTCAGATCAGCTTACTGCCATGTACACCAGGGTGCATTGAAATTCCTTATTCACATGAAGCTTGCAGAGTAACCAGTATACAGTGATTAATGAGAAGTACAACAATCAATATGATGTGCTGGCAAGACAGCAGAATGGTGCAAGACTGTAGTCCAATCTGTAAAGTTTACTACCTTACAGCATTTTCCTGTCACTCACATTATAGCTGTTTCAAGCTCAATTATTGACATTTCCTTTCAGTTAATGGTTGAAAGACATTTGCAAGCAGACCTTCATAAACAATTCTGGTTGTGTGCAGACTTACATTACGGCCCATAAAATGTCAACTCTAATCAAACATCATCAATGTGCAGCATAATTATCAATGATGTGTATGGGATGTTCTATGAAGGCTTTGACAAGCAAAATTAAAAATTACTGATAGTTCAAATTTGAAGTAAATGTAGGAAATGCCGAGAAATATATAGAGCGGATCTAAGTGAAAGGTTGCAATCCAATGGCGTGATCATTGAATTTGGCAATTTAAAGTAATATCCCACTACCCCCCACTCCGCTCTTTCCTGTGCCCTCCACCCATCCCAGAGGGCACTTCTTTCTCCCACTTCCCCAGTCACCCTGTGCCTCCTCCACGGCCAGAGTGAGCAACACTGCAAATTGGAGGAAGAGCACCTCATATTCCGCTTGGGGTGTCTGCATCCTCTTGGCATGAACATCGAATTCTCTCAACCCTGTGCTGTCTCCTCCCCATCCTACCTCTCCCTCAGCCCTCGGGCTCCTCCTCCTTTTTAATTTCTTCCCCCCGCCTCCCCCCACCCCCCATCAGTTGAAGAAGGGTTTCAGCCTGAAACGTTGCTTATCTCCTTCGCTCCATAGATGCTGCTGCACCACCCGCTAAGTATCTCCAGCATTTTGTGTAAACCCTCAATTTTCCAGCATCTGCAGTTCCTTCTTTAACACTCCCCAGTCACCCTGCTCCTTCCCCCATTTGTCATACACTCACCTCCTTTCCTGAGTCCCTCATTTCCCTTTAATATCCCCTCTCTCCCCTCCCCATATCCCCGTCCACCACACCCCTCGCATTACAATCCCTCACATTTCACTCCATCTCGTCTCTCCTGAAATGACACGCTTTTGTTTATTTTCACCGTTAACCTTAGTCACTTACTCCACCCATCTGCCAACTAAGCTTCCCTCACCAACCCCACATATCATTTACCAGGCTTCGTCCCACCCCCACCTCCCTTTTCCAGCTTCTGTCCTCCACTACAATCAGTTTGAAGAAGGGACCCTTCCCAAAACGCTGTCTGTCCATTCCCTCCACAGACGCTGCCTGACTTGCTGCGTTACTCCAGCACTTTGTGTTTTGCTCACAACGAGAGCATCTGCAGTTCCTTGCATCTCTATTTCTTCAAATGGTCGTGTTGCCTCCCACCCACCAATCAAGATATATTTTTTCTGTTTCTTCTCTAGATGTTAATCAATAATTCCTTCCAATTTTCTCATATTTATAGCACATTAAATATTAATTTGATTGCTCTATTCTTAAAAGTACCCAATGTGTTGAATGCTTCCAAAATCCTTGTGTTTACCTTCCTCGGAACTACTCATTTCCCTTTAGTTGAACATTAGCTTCCCTTCAGTGACTTTTAACAAACTGTAAAAGCCATGTCTTTGACTGACAAAGCTATTCCACAGTGCTGTCATCAATGAATGCAATGCATGAAAAACATTCATCATTCATTAGCATAAGCATTCAAATTTCAAATCTTTTTTCAAACATTTGTATTTCTCGTTTTATTTAACCTAATTCAGTACAATTCTTCTGCTGGCTCTTGTGAGGTGAAGACACTTTATCCAATATGATCTTCCTCCACCCCATGACTGTCATTGTGCTTATATTAAGAGTCGAATCAGCTTCCACTCCATTCATCTCACCGAAAGCTGCAACTTCTTCCCTTCAAAAGTCATAAAGTTCCAATGGGTCAAGCAGCTGAAGCATCCCGAGCCAAGGTGTCACCTGTCCACAGTTGCCAGAGATGCTGCCTGACCTGCTGAGTTACTCCAGCACTTGAACTCCAGTGTCTTTGTTGGTAAACCCAGCATCTGCAGCTCCTTGTGATTGCTTCATCTTACATTATTTTGTTTGTGACCCTGAAAGCAAGTTTCCCCTTCGCATTGTCCACAACTGCCTTTGATCCCCAGCTTGTTATTCTTTTTACCCACACACTAGCGCATTAATTCTTGCACTGATTTATTTAAACCCCTCAAGTAGGTGACCGACCATTTTGATGAAGTTTAAAAATAGCAACATTTTCAAATCCGCTTCAATTTGTGAGTCATGTCTTACATTAAAGCAGAACAAAACCCCAAAAAGTAATTTAGACCTGTCAGACTTGCTGGCAAATCTGTAAAAGAGAGAGAAATGACACCGGCAACCTCTGTTACCAAGACATTCAAAGCACTCATATTAAGTTCCAATTTTGACAGACAATACTATCCTCTGCTCATGTCATACAGCCATTTCAGACATTAAACTATTCTAGTTTCTGAAAAGCAATTATAACTGCTCCAATAAGAGCTCAATATGATTTAATAAATAGGCCTAACTTTATACACTCCTCACCGGCAACGACTGTGACAGAACATATTAAATTGAACGTACTAAAAATATTCCTCACGTGCAACTATTCCAGGTTAAAATATTCAATTTGATTGTGTGTACAATAGGGACGGCTAATTCCAATCAATGCATTTGTAGCTAAAAATAACACACAGCATGGACATGCTGCCTAATTACACATATACCCTACAATTACTTCATGGCTAACAAATGTGTTTTATTTTAGCTACACTTTTGGAAAAGATGCACTACAGTTTGAATGTCAAGTTACAATTTGCCAATGAATGACCACTTTAATGGATAGAAAACTAAATGGACAAAAATACGAGGAAAAACAAATGCTTAAAGTCAGTGGGGCGTGTGTATATCAATTTAATTAATGGCTGATTACTTTTTTTTCCCTTTGCAACAATCGACAGCATTCTTGGAGAGGGTAACATAAACGCGCAAAAGTCTAAAGATGATTCCTTTTCCTTCCTTCCATGTGTAAAAAGACCCAAGCCTTCATTTACTATTGTAGCGTTATATATCCCCAAAAACAATTTTGCTCCATGCCTCCAGTTATCTACATAGCCATAGCTCAGAACCAGCATTATAATCTCAAACAAACTGTTTCTTAGACTGCTCTCATTAAACTTTTAAAGGCATGGTGCTCGAGATTCACAAAATTCAAGTCACAGAAACACAAATATCAATCGTCATTTTAACTTCGACCATAATGTCAATGATATGAAAAAAAACGACAACAATGACAGCTTTCAATATTTTCAAGGGAATACTTCTGACAGAGACTTTGATTGTTCTGCAGAAAAAGATCCATCTTAATTTAGAGAAAATAAAAGATTTCTCAGCTGAGCCCATATATACTGTATTTTTTTTAACTATCACATTTAATTACACCCATTCCATAGCCAAGATTTTTCAAGCACACGATTTGATGGACATGCTGCAAATTATTCTATGCAATTAAGCTTGTGTGCACTTTCTCCTGCTCATCACACTTCCCATTTCATGATGTTATGCTCTGAAAATTATGTGCATCAAATGGAAACTTTCCAATCGAATATGTGTTTGCGCAAAACAGCTATAGAGTTCATTTAATCAGAAAGACAATATTCAATCAAGGCAGTGACAATAACCATATGGAGAGGGGATGATGGGCAGATGACACCAAGATGAGATCTTCTGCTATTGTACTTTGGAAATGTCTTCTTTCTTCCAGAATCTTCCCATATCCCATAGATGGTTGAGCCTTCACACACATTTCATCCATTCCCCCCAGATGTGTGAACCACCTGTAGACAAACCAGAGTTCTCACCTTTAACCGCACCAGCCTCCGCATCAAACTCATCATCAGTTCCAGACTCCAATGTGATTCCACCACCAGTCACATCTTCCCCACTTCATCTTTTCTGTTGTCCACAATGACTATTCTCTCTGTAACTGCCTGGCCCGCTCATCCCCCCCTACCCCCACCCCTTTCTGTCCCCCGGCACTTTCCGCTGCATCGAAAGGTGTATTAACTGACCCTCCTCACCACCCAGGGACACAAACAGCTTTTCCAAGTGACACAGTCGTTCACCTGCACCATTTCCAACTTGTTCTACTGCATTTATTGTTTGTTAAGTACTTCCTCTATATTGGTGAAAGCACAGACCAGGCGACCATTTGTTTATTTCTTCACAAAAGCAGTGTGCAGATCTAAACTTCCTGCCACACAAATGCTGATGTGATGTGGCCTCAGGTTTTACACCATGAATTTTTAAAACAATCAGTTCTTCATTAAAGGTAGACAAAAGTGCTGGGGAAACACACTCGCTGAGTTTCTCCAGCACTTTTGTCTACCTTCGATTTTCCAGCATCTGCAGTTCCTTCTTAAACAGTTCTTCATTAAATTTTACTGACATTATTACATTTTATTCTTACAAATGTGTAGCAACCTGTTAAGCTATAATTTATTATTTTAAGCATTGCAAAGCGAATTATAAAAATGTACTTCCAAATATTAAGTGAGTATGGGCAGTGAGCAAATTAAAGGGAAATAATCAAAGTGACAGCACAAATGATCATTCACAAAGGCACAGATTAATCAGGCATCGTCAAGTTGTCTATGGAAAAGGGTAAGGAATGTCTTTTTTAATTTGATTGGATTTTTTCCAAGGCGGGAACTTGGAGAGTCAATGATGATCATTAATCTTTGCAGTCTGTACAGATAAAGGCAAGAAGCTCTTGTCAATGTCCCAAATAACATCCCATCCACCACTGGTGGCAAATTGATGGAAAGACAATACATCCCCATTACTCAACAAGGCTCTTTCAGCAAGATTTCTTGAACTTCTGACCTCTGCCACTGAGGAAGACAAAGACAGAAAAGGGGCGGCATGATGTTGCAGTAGTGGAGTTGCTGCCTTACAGTGCTTGCAGTACCAGAGACCCTACGTTAGATCCCAACTATGGGAGCTGTCTATATGGTGTTTGTACATTTCTCCGTGACCGCATGGGTTTTCTCCGAGATCTTTGGTTTCCTTCCACACTCCAAAGAGGTACAGGTTTGTCGGTTAATTGGCTTGGTGTATGTGTAAATTGTCCCTAGTGTGTGTAGGATAGTGTTAATGTGTGGCTGGTCAGCGTGGACTCGGTGGGCCGCAGGGCCTGTTTTTGCAATGCATCTCAAAACTACACTAAATATAGCGTATGGGAACAACACCATCATTTATTCCGCTCGGTCACCCATTACCTTGACTTGGAAATATAATGTGGGTTAGAAATCCTGGAAGACCCTCCACTATCACGTTGGAAACTGCAGCAAGTCAAGGTGATGTCTTACTATGATCTTGTCATGGACAATGTTGGGCAATAGATGCCGGTCTTGCAATGGCATTGGTAAATGGAGAGAAAATGGCAAATTAACGAGGAAATCAAGATCCAAAAAGAAGCGAGAAGATGGATCCAAAGTGGGTGAATCGGGGAAACACCAAAGTCGTACTCAACAGGTATTTTACGGATTACAGTGCTGCCATGAAGTTCCACAGGAAATTAGCACCATGACCATTACATAAAGGGCTATATATGAATGGAATTAACAAGATAGACACAAAAAGCTGGAGTAACTCAGTGGGACAGGCAGCATATCTGGAGATGGAATGGGTGATGTTTCGGGTCAAGACCCATCTTCATATTAACTTATCGTGTGAGAGCCTGCATTTGATCAGGGAAAACAAGGCAAGAACAGGGTGGCACAGTGGTGCAGCTGTTCCCCCATGACGGGTCCCCATTGTCCTTTCTCCCAGTGTGTACGTTCTCCCAGTGACTGTGTGGGTTTTCTCTGGGTGCTCCGGTTTCCTCCCACATTCCAAACATGTGTAGGTTTGTAGGTTAATTGACTTCTGTAAATTGTGCAAGATGGAATTGGTCAGCGTGGACTCAGTGGGCCGAAGAGCCTGTTTCCATGCTGTTTCTCTAAACTAAACTAAAAGTACAGCAATAACTGGGGAGTACATGTTCTCAGATCTCACAACATTGCTGCACAGGCAGATTGGGTAGTTAAGAAGACAAACTATTTAGGTCACTTTAAAGCAAAGGTGTGCTCAGGATTTAATCTGATATCCTTTCAGGGAGTGAGTTCCAGGCTACTATCATGGTGCAGATGAACAAAGTAATATTTCCTACACTACACTACACCACAGAAGCTGCAGAACAAACTGACAAGGGTATCCTCAAGATTTGTGAATATTATGGAGGGATTGGCTAAATTGGTGAAGCTCTCTTTGAAATTCAGAAGCCTGAAGGGAGACTTAAAACCGTAAGATGGATCAATTTCCATGAGCAGAGCGGGGCTCAGGGATTTTAAGTAATTGGTGGAAGGATTAGAGGGATGATAAAGAAATACGTATTTCAACCGCACAATGGCAACAGTCTGCAACTCACTCCCTGAAAGGATATCAAAGGATGAAACTCTCAGCACATTTAAACAGCAGCCAGGTGAGTTAGAGCCCCAGACATGGAACGTGGGATTAATCCATACAGCTCATTTATGAACAACATGGATATGATCGGCCAAATGTCCCCCTTTGCCTTAACCTTCAATAATTCAATGATTATATGAGCATTGCTCATTTTCTCTCACCAATTGAAAATACACGAGTTATTACTGGGTCTCGTTTTCAATACCGAAGTAATCATTCCACGTGGAAATAGGATTTCCTCCTATGCACTACTTGCAACAATAAAGCACCATTTCCAACTAGGATTTGAAACCTGAAATTGAATAACATTCCCTCGTGCTGAAAATATAAATATTGCTTGGAAATGTATTCCTCGTTTTCAAAAGTAGCAAATACACTTCGGCTTCACATTAACATTCATTGTATATGCATAAGTGCAATGAAATCTGAAATGAGAAACAATGCCAGATATACATCTCACTGTTCAGTCATTGGGGCACAGAGTAATCTGCCATTGCTTCAGTTAGCCATAGTCTGCTCTCTGGTGGTATTTGTTATTCCAGGCCATGACCCAACCTGTGTTAAAGCTGAGCATGTCCTACTCGTTGTCACCTGGTCCATGGCTAATAATGGCTTGTTTCCTTTCAGTAAACATCATTACTTATTTGCATATCTTTCATTCACTTGTTTTATATCACCGCCTATATCTCCCGTTTCCCTTTCCCCAGACTCAGTCTGAAGAAGGCTCTCGACCAAAAACGTGGGGTGGAAGATTGCAACCTTCACGTGGTCCGCCCTGTTTCGACTACTGCAATCAACTCGACGTGCACAAATGGAAGATCAAATAGAACAAGTTGTCCAACAACTTTAGGCTGTGCACGCCACACGAAAGAAGAAGACGCAGAAGACCCAAAACATCACATTTGTTTTCTCCAGAGATGCAGTCCGACTTGCTGAGTTGCTCCAGCTTTTAGTGTCTACCTTCGGTTCAAGCCACCATAGAAACACAGAAAAAAATAAGTGCAGGAATAGGCCATTCAGCGCTTCGAGCCAGCACCGCTTTTCAATATGATCATGGCTGTTGATCCTAAATCAGTACCTGCAGTTCCTTCCCACACACTACCAAAGTATAATCTATCGATCGATTAGATCTGGCACTGATATGGACCAATTAAAGCTACATTATGTTAACTGCAGAGGCTAATGTGTTATAGGATCTTTAAACTGCAATTTTTAAAATTCTCTGAAAATTAGAAAGATGCAATGTGGAAAAAAAACACTTTCTGTCAGCTTGCTCTTCCACAAACCAAAGTCATGAATAAAAAGCAACAAACTGAAATGTTTCACCCAAGCCAACAGTGGAATAAGTCACACAATATTCCTCTTTTTTCCTATTCAGCAAACAGTTGTGGCCCGTTGCAAGATTGTAACAAACTAAACTTGGTTAAAACAGGAGAAAGAAGGAACTGCAAATGTTTATTTACACAAAAGGACACCAATTGCTGGAGTAACGCAGGCAACATCTCTGGAGAACATGGATAGGTGACATTTTGGGTCGGGACTCTTCATCAGACTGAAGAAGGGTCTTGACCTGAAACATTACCTATCCTGGTTCACCAGAGATGCTGCCTGACCTGCTGAGTTACCCCACCGCTTTGGGTCCTTTCGGTTAAAACTAGTGGTGCACTGTTAGATAATATAAATTGTGTCTTTGTGCGGTCCTAGTTGAACTGAAATTTCAGTGCAATTTCAATCATGCTTTTCTCAGCATCTTTTTGCTCTGAAGCAGCAATTGCAATATATTCTGCGAATTCTCCCACAACTGATTTCCATGGCTGTGATTTTTCTTTTACTGAAATTAAAGGCAGAAACTGGGATATTTTAGAACGAGGCAGGAACATACCTTCAGCAAATATTTCAGTAGTTGACAGTTCAGATGACGTGTAATTTCCGTCTTTCTCATCTTCATGCAATCTCATCGTCTCCCTGGTCCATTATCAGGAATCATCCCACATGTTAGCTGCCTGGTATTGAATATATAGTCAGCCACACCATTTCAACTCCGCTATTACCATTTATTTTCGCCAGTTTGGACGCAATTATTTAGCTTTAATGATTTTTGCTTTGATGGAGCCGAGTTGCCTTCAAGTATCACATTCAATTGGGAAATAGTTCAACATGACATCTTTTTAGTTTAGAGATAAAGCACAGAAACAGGTCCTTCGGAACCGACCAATGATCCCTGCACATTAACACTTTTCTACACACACGAGGGACAATTTACATCTATACCAAGCTAATTAAACATGTACATCTTTGGAATGTGGGAGGAAACCGAAGATCTCAGAGAAAACCCACCTGGTCATGGGGAGAACGTACAAACTCCATACAGACATCACACTTTGTCAGGATTGAACCCAGCTCTCCGGCACTATAAGCCCTGTAAGGCAGCAATTCTACCGCTATGCCACCATGCCGCCCATATATGTAATTTAACCATATACCCTGAATCTCAATATATCTCCATACCTGCATATCTCCAGTATGAGTTACTGACTAACAACTATGCAATGAAATTATGAAATTCTGAACTATTATTCAATTAAAATCAGCTGAAGAAATATATTGGCATAACAACCAACCTAGCTTTGTCAAGGTGTCAGTAATCCTTTAGACAGTTAAGTGTCCATCAACCATCAACATCCATTTATAGTAATCCTACCAAAGTCCTAGTTTGACTACCCTCTCCCCCACCAAACAGTGACATCAGCTACCTGCAAATTGTATCACTCATCCAATACTTGAGGCAATTTACAGTGACCAATTAATATGTCAATCTGCGCATTTTGTGGGATGTGAGAGAGAACCAGAGCATGCAGGGGAAATCCACATGTTCAGAATGTACAAATCTACACAGACAAAACCAGAGGTCAGGATTGAATGAGTCACTGCAGCTGTGAGCCAGCTGTTCCGCCAGCTGTGTCACTGGGCCATCAATTTATCTTCTGCAAATGCAATGTATTCTGTTTCTGCACAGCAAGTGTATTTTACAATCTTTAGCTAAATAAATGACTTTAATCACATAAATGGGAACGCCAGCGCCAATTTTACACAACATGTGAGAAGTGGAGAAATGTCAACTCGCCAGATGCAAGTTAAAGGCAACTGAGGCTCAGTGCACAAAATATTCTATCGATGCAACTACATTAAAATAAGGCACTGCGTGTGCCTTTATGGGCACAAAAATATTTTACAGATCGGATGGCAGTTAATGACAAAAGCCAAAGGTCTTCAAATGTGTACAGCTGGGTGAGTAGAGGTGAAAGCATGGATGAATTACTTTTCCACTAGGATTCAGCCAGGGTTATAACAACTGATCACTGAATCCACCATGAAATTCCACATCAATTTAGAAGGATGAGAGGTTATGTTATCGAAACATATAAAATTGTTAAGGGAATGGACAGGCTAGATGCATGAAAAATGTTACCCATGTTGGGCGAGTCCAGAACCAAGGGTCACAGTTTAAGGTAGGTTATTTAGGACTGAGATGAGGAAATACTTTTTCACCCAGACAGTTGTGAATCTGTGGGATTCGCTGCCACAGACGGAAGTGGTGCCCAATTCACAGGATGTTGTCAAGAGAGTTAGATTTAACTCTTTGGGTGAACGGAATCTAGAGATATGGGAAAAAGGAGCGGGGTACTGATTTTGGATGATCAGCCATAATCATATTGAATGGTGATGCTCGCTCAAAGGGCCGAATGGCCTACTCCTACACCTATTTACTATGTTTCTAACATATAAAAATCCACCGTAATGGTTTCAAACACAATCTTTTAAAATGCTAATGTCACCTATACGTCAGGATTCAATAAGACAAGTGGACAGGTAGTTCAGTGTCACATTTCAACTATTAAAACTGATAAAGAGTTCTAACTTCAGATGAAACGTACACGTCACAAAGAGCCCTGTTGTTTTTCAGTAAAACTTTAATGCCACCTATTGCTTTTCATCATTAATTCGTAAATATGTGAACATTTGGTTCACATTCTTGAAAAAAATTAAGTTACATATGTTTATTCAACTTTTGAACACAAAATACATCAACTTATAACAATAGTTTGAAAATATATCAACCTGTAATAATAGTAAGAAAATACATCATCTTATAACAATAGGTAACCGAACATAAATTAAATAAATTATATAAATATAAATGATACTGATTTGCTCAGAATCACTAATAAATGATAAAACGATTAGAACAACTGAGATGTTACACAGTAGATAACCACTCTATCTCTTTGCCAGCCTGAGCTATGAATAAAATCATTTTTAGCAGCCCTTGATATCCACGCATGCGTTTGGCTCAGATTCCTCCAAACCACTCTTACCCAGGTACCCGTTCAAGTGTCTTTTAAATGTTGTTATAGTACCTGCCTCAACCACCTCGTTCCCATTCCATGACCCATGTGGGGATACCTTGAAAGCCACTATTTTAAAGGCGAGAAACTATCACAGGTTTGATAGGGTGCTTCACAGGCAGTATGGTGGAGGAAGGGAGCTGATCTTGTGAAGTTACTCTGCAGTGAAGCAACTTACCTTAAGCCAAAGGACACGTCCTGCATTCTTTATTCAATATTTTGTGCCATGTATTTGTAATATCCAATGAGTCAATCTTACTCCAGGGCTTTAAAGAGCTTGCTGTAAGTGGTCAATGCCTCTTCACAATGGCAGTGAGTGTGATTGCCTTGTCAGCCATGAGAGAGAGTTGGGGTTTAAATCATGGGCTTCAAATGTTCTCTTTTCTCAGATGATTAAAGAAATCTGGTGGTGTTACTTTTAGTATATAGTCACGTTAAGATAACTGCTGCATCCACTTTCATGGGAGGTAGACACAAAACGCTGGAGTAACTCAGCGGGAAAGGCAGCATCTTCTGGTTAGAAGGAATGGGTGACGTTCGGGTCAAGACCCTTCCTCAGACTGAGAATTGGGAGAGTGGGAGACACAGAAATATGGAGGAGTCAGGTTTGAAAATGAGACATCGTAGAGGCATTTTATTCGGCTTCTAACAACTTTCTTATGCAAAAAAGTCAGCAAAAGCTCTGGAATTAAAGGCTCGAAACCACCTGACACCATGCCAAAAGTGCTATTAGAGAAGTTATCATACATCATTGTAAAATGCTTGGATAATGTTGTTAATATTGCACGTCGATGAGTGGTTAAGCATTTATCAACCTGTTTAACTGTTCCAAGCTCTGTCAGAGGAACAGATTGCCAGGTAAATAGAGGGGGGAAATATCAAGGATGCGCTGAAAGATTTTTAGAAAAAAATGCAACAACCTCACTTGGGAATCCCTGGCCCATTACAAATCAGAGTGAAGGTTTTCACAGTTCTTCAGTGTGTTTCCCCAGGTTGCTCAGAGGATTAATGATGACCTCATATCCGGGGGAACAAGGAAGACAGGCGGCACAGTGGCGTAGCGGTAGAGCTGCTGCCTAACAGTGCCAGAGACCCCAGTTTGATCCCAACCATGGATGCTGTCGGTACGGAGTTTGTACGTTCTCCCCGTGACCTGTGTGGGTTTACTTCACAATCACCAGTTTCCCCCTGCACTTCGAAGATGCACAGGTTTGCAGGATAATTGGCTTGGTATAATTGTAAATTGGCCCTAGTGTGTAGGATAGTGTTAGTGTGCAGGGATCGTTGGTTGGCGTAGACTCCGTGGGCCGAAGGGCCAGTTTCCATACTGTGTCTCCAGCCAACACTAAACTAAACATGCACCTCCTCACAAGCCATCCACCACAATAGGTACCTTCTGCCCCATCTGAGGAGAAACAACAGTTCTTCCCACATTGGTTTCCTCAGTCGTCAGAAGCCTTGAATGCAGAGTGGGAACAAAATAACTTAGATCATCAGGTTTATCGACCACAGGTTAACATAGTCGCATCCTGACAGGGCAAGGCCACATCACATTTTATACACCTTCATGAATTGCCTTTGCATAATGTCGAAGACAAATGCCAAAAGAATTGTTCCAACAATATTCTGATGTACAGTTGTAAGAACTGTATTAATCTGAGAGTGATTTGAAAGAAAAGGCTGTTCAAGGAAATACAACACAAAGGTGAAGAATTCTTCTTAAATCCTTTATTTTTATTCCATGACTCATTTCTCACAGACAGTACTGACAGACAACTGCACGTATAATTCCTAGTGCAAATGCTATATTTAAGAAATGAAGTCTATTTTGGGAAAATAAAACAATGGTCTTGTTTTTTACAATCTAATTAACTGCACTAGAGATGAACAAGGAATTAGACTCAACGCCAATTTAAAAATAAGCTCCATGTTACATTCCCTGATCCTTCCTCCACATCATTCTCCCATGAAATGTTGCAAAATATTTTTTGCAGCATATGAAACTATTTTGTAAGCCAAGGACTCATGTCAGAGACATGATAAATATAGTGTTGGAATAATAATTATAATGACTACAGTGCTATATATAAAATGTCAGCAGCAGCACACTCACGTGTGAAGAGACAACTTAGAGCAGACTTTAATTCAGAAATATCAAACACTCAGCAACATTGAGTAGGTTTTCTTTCCTCTGTGGCTGGAAGATTTTAAAAGCATGCAGCGATCAAGATGTGATCATTTACACTATCACATACCACCACTTTCTTAGAATTTATCAGTTTTTAAGATTTCTAAATTTTTTTTTAACTGTTTTATAAAAATGCATTATTTCTTAAATTTGTCATTCTCATTAGAACTTTCATTCTGTAATATATCTGGAATATTTTGCGCATCTTCTCCAGGAAGGCAGTTACAAAATAACTACTTAATTCCCCTGGGTTTAAATATGTAATTGAATTGAATTTAATAATTGAATTGAATACATTATTAGCCCAATGTGTATACATGCAAGATTTCCCTGGATAGGACGCAAGGTTTTTCACTGTATCTCACTAAGCGGAGCAACAATAAACGTATACCAATATATTTGTCGAAGAAACGTCGACAAGCTTGTGAAGGGCAAATAAATTCAATTGAATTGAATTAATTTTATTAGCCAAGTATGTATACATACAAGGAATTTGCCTTGGTGCTTTGCTCGCAAGTAACAACACGATATACAGTAGACAATTAAAAATAAAACGTTATTATGTAAACATGTGAAGAATGAAATAAAATACCAGAGCAAAAGGAGGCTACAGACTTTTGGTTGTTGAGTAGAGCTACTGCTCGTGGAAAAAAAGCTGTTTTTATGTCTGGCTGTGGCGGCTTTGACAGTCTGGAGTCGCCTTCCAGAGGGAAATGGTTCAAAGAGTTTCTGGCCAAGGGTGAGAGGGGTCAGAGATGATCGTACCCGCCCTCTTCCTGGCCCTTGCAGTGTACAGTTTGTCGATGGGTGGAACGTTGCAGCCAACAACCTTCTCAGCTGATCAAATGATGTCATGCTTGGTGGCTGAGCCAAACCAGACCACTTTTTCATGTCTCGACCCGAAACGTTGCCTATCTCCTTCGCTCCTTAGATGCTGCTGCACCCGCTGAGTTTCTCCAGCTTTTTGTGTAACCCACTTTTTCATTGTTCTGGCGACAGGCTTAGCCGATTTTAGTTTCTGCCTGTAGGCAGAACAATGTTATAATAAAAATAGGTCAGGCAGCAGTTGTGCGGGGAATGGATAAGATGCCGTTTTGGCTAACATCGTCTGCCCCTTCCCTCCACAGACACTGCCCGACCCACTGAGTAACCCCAGCGTATTTTGCTCAAGGATCCAGCATCTGCAGTTCTTTGTCTACCAAATAAAAACAATCAGGTGTACTGCTAATTGTTGAGTTGGAACTTCCCTTTCAGGTCTGAGCTGTTTTCAAGGCCCTGTGAACATTTTGTCAACCAGCACAGTGCTCCATCAAATTGAAAAGTGGAATACCTATCTTGTCACGGTAAAGTGTTCACTCATTGCCCAAGGTGATTCAATTACTTCTGAAATAGTGAGCAGGGTCACATCATCTATTTTTTTTAATTACACACAACTCTATTATAAATATAGCTCCAAGGGTGATAAACTGATCAGCATTCCTCAGTGCTGAATGGACATAAATACCTCCATATTGACAGACAGATTTACTCCACTCTTGCTCCCTGAGGAAGCTAACACTTTACTCTTGCGCTTGTTTAAACAGCACTAGGATTTACCTTCGGCAAATAAATGAGGCAGCCAATGTACAAGTATTCCCTATTGTAAGACTTACATAGTAGAACTAGGTTAGACACCAAACGCTGGAGTAACTCAGCGGGACAGGCAGCATCTCAGGAGGGAAGGAATGGGTGATGTTTTTGGTCGAGACCCATCTTCCATCTTAAGTTCTTAAGATGGAAGAAGGCTCTCGACCTGAAAAGTCACCCATTCCATCTCTCCAGAGATGTTGTTTGTCCTGCTAAGTTACTCCAGCTTTTTGTGTCTATCTTCAGTTTCAACCAGCATCTGCAGTTCCTTCTCACACGAGGAGAAGTAGTTTGGGCTTTGAAAAGTCTGCTAATTAATAAGACAGAAAAGCCGGAAATCTCCAGGACCGGACAATGTTTTCCCCTCCTCTCTCAAACTCTGTGCGAACAACTGGCGCCGGTCTACTCAGCCATTTTCAATCAGTTCCTGCAAACCTGTACAGTCCCTGCCTGCTTCAAAGTCTCCACTATTGTCCTTGTACCCAAAAAGGCAAGGATTACTGGTCTTAATGACTACAGGCCTGTCGCACTGACCTCTGTAGTCATGAAGACTCTTGAAAGGCTTGTGCTGGCCAAGCTGAAAAATAACACAAACCCCCTGCTGGACCCTCCGCAGTTTGCATATCTGGCCAATAGATCTGTGGATGACGCAGTCAACCTGGGCCTGCACTTCATTCTCCAGCACCTAAACCACCAGGGGACCTATGCGAGGATTTTAGCTCTGCATTCAACACCAGTGTGCCAGAGTTAATACACTCCAAGCTTACCGACTTGACAGTGCCTGAACCCCTCTGTCGGTGGATCACCAGCTTCCTGACAGACAGGAAGCAACATTTGAGGCTGGGAAAGCACATACAGGACCCGCAAGCTCTCAGCATAGGAGCACCGCAAGGCTGTGTACTCTCCTCTACTCTCTCTGGACCAATGACTGCACCTCCACTGACTCATCTGTCAAGCTTCGCAAGTTTGCGGACGACACAATTCTGATTGGACTGATCCAGCTTGGGGAGGAATCTGCCTACAGACAGGAAGTGTCACAGCTGGCGTCCTGGTGCCATCGCAACAACCTGGAGCTCAATGCTCTTAAGATGGTGAAATTGATTGTAGACTTTAGGAGAACTCCCCCTCCCCTCACCCCACTCACCATCAACAACACCACAGTCACATCTGTGGAATATTTTAAGTTCCTGCGAACCATCATCTCCAAGGACCTTCAGTGGGGGGCTGCCATCGACCACAGTCAAAAAGGCACAACAGAGGATCTACTTCCTGCGGCAGCTGAGGAAGCACAATCTGCCACAGGCAATGATGGTCCAATTCTACACGGCCATCGTAGAGTCTGTTCTCACCTTCTCCATCATGGTCTGGTTTGGCTCAGTCACCAAGCACGACACCCGGAGGCTGCATTGAATCGTCCGATCAGCAGAGAAGGTTATTGGCTGCAACCTTCCCTCCATTGACGAACTGCACACTGCAAGGGCCAGGAAGTGAGCGGGAAAGATCATCTCTGACCATTCTCACCCTGGCCACAAACTCTTTGAATCACTTCCCTCTGGAAGGCGACTCCGGACTGTCAAAGCTGCCACAGCCAGACATAAAATCAGCTTTTTTTCCACGAGTAGTAGCTCTACTCAATAACCAAAATTCTGTAGCCACCTTTTGCTCTGGTATTTTATTTAATTCACATGTTTAATCAATAATATTTTATTATTAATGTTTAATGTTTTATTTTTCTTAACTGTCACTGTGTCATGTTGTCACTTGTGGGCGGAGCACCAAGGCAAATTCCTTGTATGTGAATACTTGGCCAATAAACTTATTCATTCATTCATTCATTCAATTTTGATCGTAACGCAAATGATAATCAGCCACGAAGAAACACCATTTATTTTCAGTCATCTTGTAAAAAAAATGTTTAAAAACCATTAACAAAATAAACAGTGTTAGGCAGTGAAGTTAACAGGCAGAAATTATGGAAGAAAAGCTTTGTATGAATCTGTGAGATGTCATGCAGTAGTTTGTTTGGTGGTTACGTTACAGTGAAAACAAGGTTGATTAAGCATCTGCTTCCTGGAGTTCGGAGGCAAAATATCCTATTAATGGAATAGCAAGTAGTATAAACAATGTGAAAATATGCACTTGCTCACTGATGAGAGAGAGATGAAAACAAGTTAATAATATCAGTTCAAAAAACAACACAAAGTGCTGGGGTAACTCAGCGGGCCAGGCAACATCTCCGGAGGACATGGGTAGGTGACATTTCAGGTCGGGACCTTTGATCAGACTGAAGAAGAGTCCTGACCTAAAACGTCAGCTATCCATGTCCTCCAGGGATGCTTAGGAATGAACTCAGTTGCTGGTTTATGTTGATGATAGAAACAAAATGCTGGAGTAACTCAGCGGGACAGGATAGAAGGAAAACAAAACGTTACCCATTCCTTCTATCCAGAGATGCTGCATGTCCCGCTGAGTTACACCAGCGCTGTGGTTTTTATTTGTGAACAACTATCTGTAGTTCCTTATTTCTACACTATCAGTTCAATTCTACCTGTCAAGGGCACAGGTAAAATCCAATTCATTCAAAAAACATCCCACCAAGCATAAATTGTTGTTTGTGGCATGCATTCAAGGGTTAATGTCACACAGAGAGCTTCCCATTAGGTTCATTGTGATGTGATATGACACCAAAATCATTCAGCCCTGACTCTCTCATCCCAAAGACAGATCACTATAAAAGTGCATTTATCACACCACAGTGCAACATATCTTCAAAAGGCACACATAACAGCCAGTTTATTTGCTGGCAGAGATAATCCCAATATATTTTCAAAGTAATTCTAACCATTTCATCTCCCTTTCTCATTCCCACACTGACCTCACTGTTCTGGGCATCCTCTGATGCCAGTGTGAGGCCACATGCGAACTGGAGGAGCCGTACTCTTTGGAGCTTACAACCCAAAGGTATGAACGTAGAATTCTCCAATTATAGGTAACCTCTTAACTCATCCCCCACACACGTCTCCACCCCTTTTTCTTCCACACCCACCCTCCCCTTCGCCCGCTTCCCTCCCCAGAGCCCCAGCTGGACTCCCATCTATTTTGTTTCCGTCCCTCCTTGTGGCTTCATATTCCGCAACTCTTCAAACCCTCTCACACCCCGGCTCTTATTTCTGGCCTTTGTCCCAGTCACCTGCCTCTCACAACCCCCCCCCCCCCCTTGCCTGTGTTGATTTATTACTTGCCACACTTTGTCCTGCCTCTCCCGTCAGCAGCTTTTTTAAATCTCCTCTACAATCAGTTGTGAAGAAGTGTCTCAACACAAAAACGTCACCTACCCATGTTCTCCACAGATGCTGCCTGGCCTGCTAAGTTACATCAGCACTTTGTGTCCAATGCTTTTGTGACAATGTGTTTTGCTGCAGTAATGAAGGATTTGTCAAACATGTAACAAACACAATGTCGCCTCCAGTTGGTGATTTTTTTCTGCTCACTTATTAATGTAAAGTTTATTATCAAAATTAAAAATTTCTATATGGACAAATCACAATGGAGTAAATAGTATATATGTTCAAGTAACGTGCACGATCTTATGTATATTTCAATTCCAAATACATTTTATTTTAAAAACTCCCATGCAATAACCAAATAGAAGTAGCTTGTTTATTGTTCCTTGATTATATTGTTGACGTCTCGATTTTTATTCACATCAGAAACAATTTCCACCATTTACTTCTGGAAAACTGAAATAAAATTAAGGCATTGGCTCATATTATAATAGTTATTGAGTCAGTGGGTCATGCAGCACAAAAGCAGGCCCTTCATTCAAATTTGTCCATTTCAACCAAGAAGCCCCATCCAAGCTAGTTGGTTTGCCAGCATTTGGCCCATATCCCTCTCAAGTTTTCCTATTCATATACATGTCTAAATGTCTTTTAAATGTTGCTATTGTACCGGGCTCAATTACTTCCTCTATTAGATCATAAAAACATAGAAACATAGAAAAATAGGTGCAGGAGTAGGCCATTCGGCCCTTCGAGCCTGCACCGCCATTCAATGTGATCATGGCTGATCATCCAACTCAGTATCCCGTACCTGCCTTCTCTCCATACCCCCTGATCCCTTTAGCCACAAGTGCCACATCTAACTCCCTCTTAAATATAGCCAATGAACTGGCCTCAACTACTTTCTGTAGCAGAGAATTCCAGAGACTCACCACTCTCTGTGTAAAGAATGTTTTCCTCATCTCTGTACACCTACCACCCTCTGTGTGAAAACTTTGCTCCTGGGTTCCTATTATTTTTTTTTCCTTCTCCCTGGTTTGTCCTCTGGTTCTTGACCCACCCTGAGTAAAAGACAGTGCATTCACCCCATCTATTCCTCCTATGAATTTATACACTTCCATAAGACCGCCCCTCAGCCTACTGTGATTCAAAGAATAAAGTCCTAGTTTGCCCAACCTCTCGCGAAAGCTCAGGCCCCGAAGCCCTACATCATCCTCATGAATCTCTGCAGTTTTTACAAATTAATAATAACAATATTAATGGCATTTTGATGACCAAGACTCATTCAAACCCAAAAGTTGGAAGAAAATCCTGAATTATTGGGGATGGAAAGACGTGTTTTAATTATTCCGATCATTTTCTTAATTAAAAATGCATTCAGCACCATTTCTGGAATGCATTTGCTGACTGAAGCCTTCTCACTTCAGTCATAGATTTCAGTTCAGTCCAGAGATACAGCAAAGATAAAGGCCCTTCGGCCCGCTGAATCCTTGCCGACCATCGATCACCCGCACAATTCATACTAGTTGAATGATATTCCACTTTCTCATCCACACCCTACATACGAGGGGCGAATTACAGTGACCAATTAACCTACAAAGCAGCATACCTTTTCAGATGTGAGAGGATCACCCAGATTCCAGAGCACCTGAAGGAAACCCACACAGGCACAGGGAGAAAGTGTAAAGTTCACCTAGACAGCACTCGAGGTCAGGATCGAACCCGAGTCTCTGGCGCTATGAGGCAGTGGCTCTACCAACTGGGCCTCCGTGATGCCCATTTTGAATTCAAGTCCCACAAAGCATAACATATTGTGCTGCACTGCCATAGATGCCAAGCTTTGGGGTGAGATTAAATGCAAGTCTTATTTGAAGAATACCTATTCTTCTCTCAGCACCAAAACAGGTGACGTACGCAACAATTTCACTGCTGCTTGTGAAAACCTGGTGAAAACTATCCACAGCTTTGATCAGCAATGTCATTGTCAAAGCATAGCCTGCGCCGGTTCATTCGTCACCTGTTTCACATCTCTGTCAGTGAGTCATCAGGAAGGAATAATGCAATAGCTGCACAAATATATTCACCACATTCAATGCCTTCTGAGCAATAAAATGCCCAACACCCATGCAGTAATACTCTGTGTGAGACTTTGGCTCAGTTTCTGTCTCAAATAATGCAATAACAATGCCTATAGGTTTGAAGCATTTCATTACATTCAAAATCAATAACCCTGTGTCTATTTCTGGTGGTTGGTGTGTGCATGGAAAAGCTCCAAATCCAAGCTGGTCTAACTCTGAATTACCTGAGAATAAATCAATCCTTTATTCGTGCAGAATAGGAGGTGAATCATTGGAGGGAATTCTGACATATTCTTGCAGCATTGTGAAAGATCATAAATCACTCTGTTCATATTCTTTATCTCTCTGTCAACTGAGATGTCAGCCTGCCTCACACATGTGACGTTATTGTAGCAGACATTGCCAGGAGAAGCAACACATGGGAAGGGAGGGAGCATTCAGTGACTAACACACCGCAGACATAATCTATCGTGCACCTGCGTGTGGATTACTGCAGAGAGGAGTGAAGATAAAGTTGGAGACCATGTTGGCACACTTCCCTACTGTACTTGCATCAATTAAACCCATTAAACATAGTTGGAGTACTGCATGCAGTTCTGGTTGCCCAATACAGGAAGGATATGTTTGTTTAGCTTAGTGATGTAGCATAGAAACAGGGACTTTGACCCACCGAGTCCATGCTGACCAGCGATCATCTTCGACCCACCGAGTCCATGCTGACCAGCAATCATCTATGCACTAATGTTATCCTACAAACTAGGGACAATTTACAGAAGCCAATTAACCTGAATGTCCCTGCATATGAAGGCTTTGGAACGGGTACAGAGGATATTTACCAGAATGTTGCCTAGATTAGAAGGTATTAGCTACAAGGAGAAGTTGGCTCGGTTTCGGTTTCCTCCCACATTCCAAAGCTGTGTAATGTTTGTAGGTTAATTGGCCTCTGTAAATTGCTGCTAGAATGTAGTATGCAAAACAGGGATAACAATAGAACTAGTCTACTGTTGAGCATTGATCAGCATGGACTAAATCAATGCTGATTAGCATTGCAGGATCAGCAGGAGGGCCTGTTCCCGCGCTGTATTTTTCAATTAAACTAAAACTAAACTAAACCAGAGGTTGAAGGGTGACCTGATAGAAGTATAAAACATTATGAGAGACATCGACACGGTAGATTGTCAGAACCTCTTTTCCAGTTAGGAAATATCAAAGACTAGTGGGCATAGTCTTAAAGTGAGAGGGGCAACGTTTAAAGGAGGTATGCGGGGCATTTTTACACAAAAGATGGTGAGTGCCTGGAAAGTGCTGTCGGGTGTGGTGGGGGTGGAGGCAGATACGACAGTGGTATTTAAGACACATTTGGATAGCATATGGATATAAAGGAAATTGAGGGATATGGATTATGTGTAGGAATGTCAGAGTTGGTTTTTATATTATATTTTGCACAGACATTGTGAGGTGAAGGGCCTATTCCTGTGCTGTTCTATTCTATGATCCATAACATAAAATATGGGTAGTGTCAATGGGCACTCAAAGAAACAAGCAAAATAAATTGATCATTAATTAATTTTCCTGCAAATAGAATTAATGAGGAGAAAGCAAAACATCTTCAGCTTCAGAAGCCTCTGAGTAGACTATCTGAGCCTCTGAGTGTCCTCCGCCACAGTGCCATTTTCCCAACATTATTCTCATTATTCTTGATATCTACTTTGAAAGAGGTGATTGCCAAGCTCCCCACATCCATCCAGAATAAATAATTCCAAGGGCTCCCCACCTCGGAGTGACAAATGTTCTGCTTGCCTTAGTCCCAAATTGCCTGCCTCTTATTCTGAAACTGCGACCCTGTTCTGAAGCAAAGGCGAGTTCCCAATTTTACCAGTTGATTCTTTGTGGTTTTTACTTCAACATTTATTTATAAGGTCAGAAATATTCAAGGTGTTGCATGGATTTTGTGTTCTATCTGAAATTGGAAGCCATCTCAAAAATTCTGTGAATAATGGTAAATATTAGTATCATCACAAAGAAAATATAAGTAACTGAAAGATAAGAATGAATCTAACGGAAGGTGGATGGTGCCAAAATGCCCATGCTTTTAATAAAATCGTGGACAATCCGCCACCTCAGATCCACTTTTCCACATGATCCACACATTCTAGCTTCCTTTGATGTCTGTAAGTGCATTAAATCCAAGATTCTAAACCTTGAACAACCATTGCCCAGTGGAAGAGAACACTTCAAAGTTTATAAGAGGCATAGATAAAGTAAACAGTCTGAACTTTTATCCCAAGGTGGAAATGTCAAAAGTCTAGAGGGCATAGCTTTAAGGTAAGAGGATAAATGATTGTCCCACTTGGACAACCTAATTGGCGAGTTTAGAAGAGTTTAGGAGAGTTTGAAAAAATGTCATGTTGAAGACCTCCTTCGACTATGTTGAAGACTATCTTCAACTAGCTACGACTAGCTACGACTAACTTCAGGAAAATTGGACACCAAATAGTGGAGAGTGAAGACAACCTCCTTCGATCTCCTTCAATCTCCCTTCGACTATGATGAAGACTATCTACGACTACCTTTAATTACCTTCGACCACCCTCGATTACCTACGACTAACATGCCGACCTACTACAACTAAACCTAAAAGTATCGATTTTGTCCATGGTCACCTTTTTTTGCTTGCGGGCATTTTTCAACATGTTGAAAAATACGCCGCGACCCGGCTGAGGCCTCGGGTTCACGGAACTACTCACGCGCATGAAGGAGAATTACAAAAACGCCTACGACCTCGTGTCGACCATGCTGTGAGTATGAGTGGAGGGCAAACGCGCCGGATTAGGTTGCCCAAGTGGGACAGCCCCATAACATTTAAAGGAGAGGTATGGGGTAAACTTATTTTTAACACGCAGTGGTGGGGTGCCTGGAACATCTTGGACACAGAAGATCAATTAGCATTGTTTTAGTGTCATCTCGTATTTTGTACGCCAGTGATTCTTGTCACGGATAGTTTCTTATATTGAGTAGTTTAGAGATTCAGCGTGGAAACAGGTCTGATGAGTGGTGGACACAGACACTTTAATGGCAGTTATGAGGGGTTTAGATAGGCATATGGATAGGCAGGGAATGGTAGGATGTGGATCTAGAAATTCAGAGATTAGCCTAACCCTGAATCATGTTCGGCACAGTCATTGTAGGTTGAGAGGCTTGTTCCTTTGCTACTATTCCTTCGATCCATTCTCTACATCTTGCAAACATCTAAACAAAGATTTCTCCCCAGTTTCACAGTCCTACTGCAGCATCCTGCAACTTGTTGGTGATTTGCAGGATTGATCCCCATTCTTAAAAATGAGAATTCCCTCACCTGAGTCTAAGCCCCCCGAGTTCAAGTCTTGGCGAAAGAAAAAGAGCTTCTCACCCAGTCACTCCATCCCATAATCTTGTAAACATCAACGAAATAATCTTTAATTCTGCTGAACACAGGAGAAAAATCCGATCTTATGCAGTCTCTTTTCACGAGATAGCCTCGTCTCCCAAGACTAAATTCAGTGAATAACACTGCAAAAAATATCAAGGTAATTACATCCTCCCACTGGCAACGAGACCAGACACACTGTATTCCAAACGTGCTCATCTAACACTTTCAAAATTGCAGCTTCCTTAAAAGCATATATCCAACCTGACGCGACATCCCAAATTGCTTGTTGCACATGCAGATTATTTTCTGTGTCATTGATCCAGCATAATCAGAACCTCCTGTACATCAACAACCTGGACCATTTAAGAGGTACTTTGATTAGCTAATCCTCTGACCGCAATGAACAAGCTCCAATTTTCCTACAGCATGCTCCTATCTGCTGCATTCCTACCCGCTCACTTAAACAATCAAGGTCCCTTTGCCGTCTCCTTGCACCCTTGTTACAGTTCATTTTCTTGGCTCTTGGTTCTTGGTTACTTGGTCCTCCAAAATATTCCAACTGGAATATAAACTGGAGGTGGTGAAGGGAGGGGTTTAGCCAGAGAGGGTTATTGGGAAGAAAGTGCCACTTTAAATTTAGTTGCATCTGGCTGGGCAACCGTGGCTTGGTGGAGATTATTCCATGCTTTAATAGTGCATGGAAAGAACGAATTGCTGTACACATCTGTCTTTGAGGATGGGACCACAAATTGGATCAAATGCCCTCGTCTGCTCCTAATTGGTTTGGGGTTGGTGTAGGTCTTGTGATCTATGTCTAGCTGATCATTTAACATTTTGTAAAAACAGGTCAAACGGTGAGCTTCACGTCTGTCTTGGAGAGGGTTCCACCCCAGAGAATTCAGAAGTTTGGTAACACTCGTTTCTCTCTCGTAGGTGTTAGTAACAAATCGAGCGGCCTGTCTTTGGACACCTTCGATGGATGAAATGTTTTTATCTGTGTATGGGTCCCAAGCTGCAACTGCGTAGTCCATTTTCACAGTCCTTTAATCAGTAAACCCAGATACGCAAATGTTTTATTTAATTCATTGTGGTAAGTTAAGGGCCCAGGACCAATCCCAATGGCATCTTGCTAATAATAACTCACCGTCCTGAAAATAAGAATAT
Source organism: Raja brachyura (assembly GCA_963514005.1). Next base: position 18,898,048 of record OY740806.1, on the reverse strand, counting down.
TTTTACAAGACCACCAAATTTCCTTCTCTTGCTCTCCAACAGAATATGGGGATTTGTGGAGTAACTATTCAGCTGCATCTGAAAACTTTGGCATCAGAGTCCATGAACTCCTCAGTGGCACACCAATGGTCAACGCTCTTAATTTAGTTTAGTGATAACACACGGTAACAGGCCCTTCGGCCCATCGAGTCTGCACCAACCAGCACATTAACACTACCTTACATACACTAGGGACAACTTACCCCTATACCAAGTGTACAAACCCAAGCCAATTAACCTACAAACCTGTACGTCTTTTGGCGGATTGTGGCTATTACTCTCGAGTTGGATCTATTAGTATTTTAAAACAACTCTGATCCAAAATCTGGATTGGAGACTGGCCCTGCAATATGAATGTTTGTCCAACTAGCAGTTAAGTATTTAAAAGAATGACAAATCATCTTGTTTAGCAGCACAATGGTTCTGTGAGTGATTAATATGGTCAAAGGTGAGATTATAATTCCTATGGTGAAAGAACTGAAATCTGGAGGGCATGTGGTCAAGATGAGCGGACAGACATTTACAATTGAAATTGGAGGCATATTTTCGGTCAGATGCTTGCATACCTTTGAAATTCTTGACTCATAAGGGTCATGAATGCTTAGTCACTGAGTCAATTCAATGCTGATACTGATAGATTGAGGCCATCAGAGACTCAAGAAACTTAGGACTCAGTAAAAGAGAGAATTGGAGGTTCAAGATCACTCAGAATCTTACTTAATTGGACACCAGGTTTGAGGGCTTCTTCGGTGTCTTCTCATTTCTCTTTCGGTTTTGGATCAAGAACCAACCATTCCAAATAATCAGAGATCATTTGCAGGACAAAGTTTTTGGAGTTCCTTAGGGCAGTCGTGGGCCCATGAGTGTTCGATGAGTAAATATTTCACAGCCCTTCATCACTTTGGCAACTGAATTCTGCAATTCCCTCCCCAAAAACAATAGGGGAGTACCGACTGTATGTCAGAAGTACTTCAATGGTTCCAGGATACTCCCCACTAACACCTTTTCAAGTTTTTTTTAACATTCCCACACCCCCAAAATAAAAGAATAGTTTTAAAATTGGCACTGTCCCTGACATCCTTGAGTGGAAACCATGTTTTGGCGCACGAGTATGCTGCGTAGCTTTCCAGAGAGAAAACAGGACATCAATGCAAAATAAAACGGCGCATTTAAAATTATATTTGATGCTTCTAAGTTTACTTCGGAAGTTTATAACAATTACCAAGCTCAGATTTAGCCTGGCATTTGAAGTAAAATGAAACTTGTCATGCATTGCCTCGCTTCAAAAGCAGAGAAATTAGTCATCTCGTTATTGTCACAAGGTTTCTGGGGTTTAATTGCATCTGATTGCCCACATCTACAGTTATCAAGATTGTTAAAATGATTTCCTGTGGACCACAAGATGGAGCAGAATGAGATGCACATTGATTTCCCATTAATGTTCCCATGCCTGCAGATCACACAAAATAATGTTTTTATCACAGTATCTCAGTGCACATGACAATAATGACCCACTACTATTTTAGCACATTCCAAGTGCTTTTTTTCATTAACTAAAGTCCGTTTTGTGTGTTTGTATGTACATGTTGCAATAGGAGTGTGTGTTCATTTGATTGATTGACTAATTTAAACCCTTTCCAATCTCCTCTCTGTAATTGTCATTTCTGAAATTACTGGGCAGAGACTGACAAGAGAGAAAACGTTGTTGCAACTGGATTGAAATAAACAATAATTACGCCTTTATAAATGTCAGGAATTAAGCATTTTAAACACATCCCTTTGACCTTTATCTACTTCAGAATTTAACTGTCAGGATCAACACCCCACTGTATGGATAGAAAAAATTGTCCCTCTTCAGTAGGTGAAATAACTGTGTCACATTTAGAATGTTTCATTAGTTTACTCGATAAATTACAATGTCTAATGAAACCATCACAGCAACATGATGTTCCGCAGATACACGGATAGAAGCTTGAGGTGTAAAAAAAGTGTGGGCAAAGTTGGAATTGTAGTTCCAGTCTCCGCTGGGATTCCATTTACTTTGGACTTTAGAGGAACAGCTTGGAAACAGGCCCTTCGGCCCACCGAGTCCACACCGACCAATGCTGACCCCATACACTAACAGTATCCTACACACTAGGGACAACTTACAATTTGTAGAAGCCAGTTAACCTATAAACCTGTATGTCTTTGGAGTGTGGGAGGAAACCGGAGCACCCGGAGAAAGCCCACACGGTAACAGGAGACAGTACAACACCCGCAGTCAGGATCAAACGTGGATCTCTGGCGCTGTAAGGCAGGAACTCTACCTTTGCGCCACTGTGCTGGTTTTACCACTTCGAGATTATTCCTGACCTGCACAGCACAGCTGCAAAATCCCCAGTTGGTTGTTTTATTCGCCCTAGTTTATTGGACTTCAACTGCCAACTGTTTATACAATACACTGTCACCACCAGCCAAATGTTGGTTACAGCTCATCACAGTGCAAGATCGAAATCTGCCAGATTGCTGATATCGCACAGTACAGTGCCCTCCATAATGTTTGGGACAAAGACCCATCATTTATTTATTGGCCACTGTACTCCACAATTTGAGATTTGTAATAGAAAAAAATCACATGTGGTTAAAGTGCACATTTGTCAAATTATTAAAGGGTATTTGTATACATTTTGGTTTCACCATGTAGTAATTACAGCTGTGTTTATACATAGTCTCCCCATTTCAGGGACACATGCTTTCACAGGTGTTTGTAATTGCTCAGGTGAGTTTAAATGCCACCTTAATGCAGGTACAAGACAGCTCTATGCACCTAGTCTTTCCTCCAGTCTTCCCATCACCTTTGGAAACTTTAATTGCTGTTTATCAACATGAGGGGCAAAGTTGTCAAATGAAAGTCAAATAAGCCATTATGAGACTGAGAAACAAGAATAAAACTGTGAGAGACATCAGCCAAACCTTAGGCTAACCAAAATCAACTGTTTGGAACATCATTAAGAAGAAAGAGAGCACTGGTGTGCTTATTAATCGCAAAAGGACTGGCAGGCCAAGCAAGTTCTCCACAGCTGAGGATAGAAGAATTCTCTCTGTAATAAAGAAAATCCCCAAACACCTGTCCAACAGATCAAAAACACTCTTCAGGAGTCAGGTGTGGATTTGTCAATGACCACTGTCCGCAGAAGATCATGAACAGAAATCAGAGGCTACACTGCAAGATGCAAACCACTGGTTAGCCGCAAAAATAGGATGGCCAGGTTACAGTTTGCCAAGAAGTACTTGAAAGAGCTACCACAGTTCTGGAAAAAAGTATTGTGGACAGATGAGACGAAGATGAACTTATATCAGAGTGGTGGCAAGAGCAAAGTATGGAGGAGAGAAGGAACTGCCCAAGATCCAAGGCATACCACCTCATCTGTGAAACACGGTGGTGGGGGTGTTATGGCCTGGGCATGTATGGCTGCTGCTGAACGTACTGGCTCACTTATCTTTATTGATGATACAACTGCTGATGGTAGTGGCATTATGAATCCTGAAGTGTATATACGCATCCTATCTGCTCAAGTTCAAACAAATACATCAAAACTCATTGGCCGGCGGTTCATTCTACAGCCAGACAATGATCCCAAACATACATCTAAAGCAACAAAGGAGCTTTACAAAGCTAAACAATTGTAAATTCTTGGGTTGCACAAAAAGCTGGAGAAACTCAGCGGGTGCAGCAGCATCTAAGGAGCGAAGGAGATAGGCGACGTTTCGGGTCGAGACCCTTCTTCAGACTGGTCAGGGATCAGGGAAACGAGTGATATAAACAGTGATGTGGAGAGATAAAGAACAATGAATGAAAGATATGCAAAAAAGTATTGATGATAAAGGAGACAGGCCATTGTAAGCTGTTTGTGGTGTGAAAATGAGAAGCTAGTGCGACTGGGGGGGGGGGGGGGGGAGATGGAGAAGGAATGTCAGGGCCCGAGGGCTGAGGGAGAGGTGGGGGGGAGGCAGTCTGGGTTAACAGAATTGAGAAAATTCAATGTTTAAGCCCAGAGGATGCAGACTCCCCAAGCGGAATATGAGGTGCTGTTCCTCCAACTTGCGGTGTTGCTCACTCTGGCCGTGGAGGAGGCCCAGGACCAAGAGGTCGGATACGGAATGGGAGGGGGAGTTGAAGTGCTGAGCCACCGGGAAGTCGGGTTGGTTATTGCGGACCGAGCGGAGGTGTTCGGCGAAACGATCGCCCAGCCTCCGCTTGGTCTCAAGTAAATTCTTGAGTGGCCAAGTCAATCACCTGATCTGAACCCAATTGAGCATGCCTTTTATATGCTGAAGAAAAAATTGAAAGGGACTAGCCTTCAAAACAAGCATAAGCTAAAAATGGCTGCAATACAGGCCTGGCAGAGCATCACCAGAACAGACACCCAGCAACCGGTGATGTCCATGAATCACAGAATTCAAGCAGTCATTGCATGCAAAGGATATGCAACAAAATACTACCTGACTACTTGAATTGACATGGGCATTGCTGTGTCACATATATTTTGGTGCCCTGAAATGGGGGGACTATGTATAAACACTGCTGCAATTTCTACATGGTGAAACCATAATGTATAAAAATGGCCTTTATTAAAATCTGACAATATGTACTTTAACCACATGTGATTTTTTTCTATTACAAATTTCAAATTGTGGAGTACAGAGGTAAATGATGGGTCTTTGTCCCAAACATTATGGAGGGCACTGTATGTGTTTTTGCAAAAACCAAAATTGATATATTTATATGAATTTAAAACAATTCACTGTAACTGATAGCAAACTGAATATTATTAACATGCTCATATTTGCCAATTAAGACTGACATCCCAGGTTCATTGCAGTCAACTGTAACTCATCATTGAATTTCCACTGATCTTTTTGGCAGCCACAAAGGACACAAAAGGTGATGCATTACATGGATTAAGACGTAACACACTGGGACAGGCCTTGCTGCAGAAAGAGTGACATGTTAACCATGCACTGTTAAATAATGCACAAATTGGGAATGTAAGTTCAGATCATTAAGACACCAAGTGCTGAGAATTAGTTGTTCAATATACATCACTCCATTGTCCGATTCACACAATTGCCATGCTTTTCCAAACATTTTCTAAGAACTTGTTAGCTTTTCGCATTATTTGCCCATTAAACTCAACGCATCAAGACTGGGCTGGTAAGTGATCCAGTACTTTGAACCATGTTTTAATCGTTAATACATTGCCAATCAAGTGCTCTGTTCCAGAAAGAATACACATCACTTCTTTCAATCTTCTATCTGCAGGTGGTAAGTCCTTCACAGAGGTTTAGAAATATGTTCCCCGAGTTCCTGCTGAGTGCCCTTCTACCACTCCTCCTCCTCCCTCTTTGATCAACGTCCTACAGCAGTGTCCTCTGCTCGTTCTACCAGTCACTCTGTTTTCCAAGGAGATGCATCCATATCCAGGAACAAAAATAGGGGATGGTCATACAGGCAACATCATGCCGTGAGAGAAACTGAAAGATTATTGATCAGGTAGCACCATGTGGAGAGAGAAACAGAATGAATGTTTATGGTCAAAGAAACAAAAACCTGCGGGTTTTGCGTTACAGGAAAGGAGAGGGCGTAGAGAACGAAGACAACAGCTCTGACAGGGTGGAGATCAAGATTGTCCAGATGAAATAATTTCTGTCTCAGAGAGGAATCTGCCCAGTGAAGGCAGTATGAAATGAAAGAACAGCAGGAATCTTGATGCCAAATCGAAAATAAAGACAAATACTGCACGGTTCCCCAGCTGGTGGAAACTGAGGTGTAAATGTTTGGCCATGTTGATGGTGGAATTACTTGAGAGACTGCAATGAGAAGGTCAAGATTTAACGTACATGTTCGAAGAGCGAACGAGGGACTCATGAAGGAAATAGTTCCTTTCAAATGCTGGGAGGGGAGGTGAAGTCATGTCTGGTGGTAGAATCTCAATGAGTATGGTCTAACATTTACAGACAACACACTGAACATGGAGACTAGAGAAAGAGGAGGCCTGGAAGGAGAGGGTATCAGGGAAGGTAAGTGGAGGAGATGTGGTTGAGAACCATGGCAACTGTAGTAGGGGGATAAAGATGGGGAAGAAAAGGGAAGACACGACTGAAGGTTGAAAGTCCCACCATTAAATCAGGTGCAATGGTTTCAAAACATTTGGGTCATTGGGATTACATTTTTGCAGGAATTTCTGTTCAAAGGTCATCAATTTGCTCAGATTTCCTCTCCCCACATGTAAATCCATCTCTCCACCCATAAGCATTTAAAAGATATCTGGACAGGTACATGGATCAGAAAGGTTTAGGATATAAGCCAAACTTAGGCAGTTGGGACAAGTGCAGTTGGAGCATCTTAGTAGGCATGGGCAAGTTGGGCCGAAGAGGCTGTTTCCATGTGGTATGACTCTATAACTCGATTATGCTATCCAATTGGGTAATTATTTCCAGTATTCGCTTTTATTCAGGATTTGTGGCCACTGCTGTGTTTGTCATCTCAGCATCACTGCTCTTCAGAAATATCCCTCTGTCAGACACCACCAAAAATGATCCTATTACCCAGACAATCTCCATGTCCAACACAGACACTCCTCCCTTTGTTTTCTCTACCACTAACTCTCTCCACAAATTGAGACCCACTTGTTTTCTCCTTGAGCAAATGCTGATGGTCGTCAACAGTGGCAGCACGGTGGCGCAGCGGTAGAGTTGCTGCCTTACAGCGCTTTCAGCGCGAAGGTATCGGGTTCGATCCCGACTACAGGTGGTGTCTGTACGTTCTCCCCGTGATCGCGTCGCTTTTCTCCGAGATCGTCGGTTTCTTCACACACTCCAAAGACGTACAGGTTTGTAGGCTGATTGGCTTTGCATAAATGTCAATTGTCCATAGTGTGCGTAGCATAGTTTTCATATGCGGAGATCGCAGGTGGGGGCGGACTCGGTGGGCTGAAGGACCTGTTTCCATGCTGTATCTCTAAACTAAACTAAAACATGAACTCTGTTCTTCTGTCCAGAGGTGCTGCCTGGACCTGTTGAATATTCCCTTCATTTCCTGTTTTTATTTAAGATTTCTAGCATCTGCTATTATTTTTTTTCTTTTCAGAATCCAGTTGTGAGCGCTACCTGTCTTGATGGCAGAACAAAGCCCCTGAGCAACTGACACATATTCTTTCAGACTTCAGAATCAATTAAATAATTTGCAAACAAACCAAGCAATTATTCAAGTCAAAATGACTGAAAATCTACGAGCGGCCAATCTTGATGTGGTTGATGCTCTCTGCAAATAGCTTGGTTGATGGGCCCTTCATGTTAATGAACACATGCGTGGCATTGAGTGGAAGTGGGAGGCATCAAATCTATGTGGCTATTTTGGAATGAAACTGGTCTCCATAGCACTAAAGCAATTGCCACCACAGTGTTGCTCAGCATCCTATACTCTGTTGTTATTTATTTCCCTCATTTTACAGCTTGCCGAGCCTGATACAAAATCATTCTGTATTCAACAGTGAGCAGAATAAAGAGGTTTGCCTTGCAACGTGAATTATTTCTCAAGGCAGTGGGTTGAAAATGCACTTCAAACAATGGAGAAAGTGCAAGAAGCAATTCACTGGAGGTCTGAGTTACATTGGATTTGATGGTAAAAGTTGTCGTTGCCATATCAGACTTGCTCGCTACTTGTCATAACAAGAGAAAGAAGTATGGCTGAGCATCCAGAATCTTCCCATTTTTGAGTAATTTACAGAAAGGAATTTAATATCAAGAAAGATCACCAGCAAAAAAACATATTTAATTGCAATTGAGACTCTTGTGGCCAATAGGTGCCGATTGAATCTGAAGAAGGAAATCGACCCGATACGTCACCAATTCCTTCTCTCCAGTGATGCTGCCTGTCCCGCTGAGATACTCCAGCTTTTTGTATCTATCTTTGGTTTAAACTAGCATCTGCAGTTCCTTCCTACACAGCATGTTATATTCCTGACATCACATTTCCCAACATGGGAACAAAATAAAAACAAGGTCAATACTGTCTGGTTCTTCCTCTGAACCTTAATGGGCTTATTTCACCTCTGGGGAATGAGCAGACAAGGATTTAGTATCTGAAAATTACCATTTATTTCTGTGACCAATTAACCTTGAATTGATTTTCACATCTACCTATTTAGACTACATCATTCCAAAGAGGTCTCATCACAATTAATGCCACTCCTTTATGCAATTCCTTTATTTGTCCCTCATCAATGGTGCTGTTGTAGAGATGATTAATGCCTTCAGACTTCTAAGCATCCTCATCATCAGCAACCTAACCTAATCCCTTCATACTGATGCGATGATCAAGAAAGTGCATTAGCCTGTTTACCTTGTTGGACATCTGAGATGGTTTGGTATGTCCACAAGGATTCTCTCAAGCTTGTACAGATGCTCTGTGGAAAATATTCTGTTGATAGACACAAAATGCTGGAGTAACTCGGCAGGTGAGGCAGCATCTCCGGAGAGACGGAATGGGCAACGTTACGGGCCGAGATCCTTCTTCAGACTGTTGTCATGGGACGGGGCGGGACAAAGACAGATGAGTATTGTGTGCAGTTTTGGTCTCCTAATTTGAGGAAGGACATTCTTGTTATTGAGGGAGTGCAGCGTAGGTTCACCAGGTTAATTCCCTGGATGGTGGGACTGACATATGATGAAAGAATGGGTGGACTGGGCTTGTATTCACTGGAATTTAGAAGGATGAGAGGAGATCTTATAGAAGCATATATAATTCTTAAGGGATTGAACAGTCTAGATGCAGGAAAAATGTTTCCGATGTTGAGGGAGTCCCATTCATGTTCACGAGCAGTTCCCGCATTCTGGGAACTAGTCGTGGTCTCAGTATGGTCGCAGCAAATCTTTCAACGTGTTGAAATATTTTCTGCGACCAAAAATTGGTTGCCATGGAGAAATTCGATACTTTTGTAGTCATAGGTGCGGTGGTAGTGGGGGCGTTATGTAGTTGTAGGTAGTCGAGGTAGCCACAGATAGTTTTAGTTAATCTCCTTTGCTGACTGGGCATTTTCATTGATTCATTGGGGAAAAAAACGTAAGCACGAGTTTTCAGAACCAAGGAAAACCAACCTGTAACGTTAAATGCCCGCCAAACTTCACAGCTGTGTATCTCTGGCTTATTAAAAGTTGTCTGGCTTCTTAAAAGTGTCTCCACTCCTTCTCCCGCCTCCCCCCCCCACCTTTCTCCACTCCCTTTTAAAGGACTTACCGTACACTGCGCTAGTCATCTTAACCTTCCTGTTCATCGCGGTGTGTGTCTGTATCACCTTCACTTTGCACTGTGTGAATTTCAGACAGCGCTCCCCCGCTTTCCCTGGCCCCTGCCTTTGCGATGTGTTTGTGTTCCACTCTTGACACTCACCGTTCCACTTCTGGGTTTTTCAGCGAGTGCAGCGAGCTTGACACTCGTCGGCAGCCCGCTGATAAATCGCCCAAGTGGGACAGGTCCTTCAGTAATCCTCAGAGAATGGAGAGCGTAGGGTACTGCAATTTTACAATTTGAGAATGATGTGGTTAAATCTGAAAGTAGTGTAAACGAAGCAGTTACGTAGGTATGAGAGATGGGTTTGGAGAAGAAATTTGCTTAAAGGACATGACAGCAAATTTAAAAAAATTCGGAAATGCAAATGAATAATTCATAATTTTCAATGAAGAAAACAATCCACTGGGAATGTTGCTAACAGGAGAATATAAGTACCATTTTAATGAATTTGATTGATCTGAAATGTTAATTTGAACCAAATATTGCTTCACCTTTTTTTCCAAGATTTTAATGCTTTCATTTCAATGTACAAACATGTACAGTGTTTGATTTTATCCTAGCCTACCAAATTGCATGCAAATTATTTGGGCTTTTTTTTTTGATGGCTTGATTTGTAAAAACAAATCAATGTCTAATGAAGAATGATTTCAGTATTAGGTGATGTTTTGAACAAAAGAATAGAAAGATAGGCAAATTGAAAGCTAAGAGGCAATTTATCTGGAAAATAATAAAAAATGTTTCATGCAATGGATACAAGCTACAAATATCCAAGCTGGCAAATCCATAATTAATGAAATAATTCAGAAACATTACTGTAACTGCAAACTTTCTTGAAAGAGCATGAAACATTCATTCTAAATCCATTCAAAATGTAGCAAAATTAATTTTTAATCCTTCTTTGTAGAAGTGAAACAAAAAGAGCCTTCTGTAAGTGTTAATGTGTTGGATGTTCAAAATGTTAAAATGACATTTTGAGCGTCTTGGAAGATGGGACATCAGCAAATATTTTGCATGAATGAACACAGGTTATGTGGACAACAGGCATGTGCCGTCAGGGTAGGCAAGGTAGGCACTGCCTACCCTGACTAAAATTATAACATAGTAATAACTATATATAAATAATAAAGGCATGGGAAATTATGCCTATGTAAGAGATCGATCTCTTAGGTAGGCATAATTCTCCGTGCCTTTCATCCGCAGCGCTTGTAACACGGTAAGGTCTGTGCAGCCCACGTGCCGTCAGCGCTGCCTGAAGCCGTCACTTTCAAGCGGAGCTGAAGGCAGCAGAAATTCTGCCTTTGCTGCACTGCGCATGAGCATCAGTCTACTGCGCATGCGCAGCGCAAGTTTCTTGGCGGGGTTTTCAAATATGGATTGTCAATATTTTAAGTGTATGTTAGGTAACAAAGAGAGAAGAATGGAGTTTGTGTACCAATGATGTGGTAAGTACATTTTGTGTTTATGTTTTTAAATACCGTATTTCCCGGGGTGTGGGGGTGGGGGGAAGAGCTCCTTTCACAGCGTTTGGGGAGTCTGGCCCGGGGTAAAGTTGCTGGGAGGGCACGAATGTTATGAATGAGGGGATTGGGATAATGCCACTTGCGACACTCCTTGCATGGAGGCGTGGAATGCCACCGCATTGAGGCCGGGGGCGGGAGGGGGGGGGGGGGGGAGAGAAGTAGCTCGGGTGGCTTAGTGGCTGCCGGGCCGGACAGCGGAACCAGTCGCCACCTTAGCTCCTTCTGCCGGTCCCCGCTCACCTCTGGCAGCTCTCCATCTAAAACCCTCTCTCCTGCCGCTCGCTGGCCTCACTCATGTCCTTAAATTCTGACAGTGCGATTGAGGTTACTCGGCTGTGGGACTAAGGGTTTGCAGGAAGCCGCTGACATGAGCGAAGTTGGCGAACGGCAGGTGACAGGTGTTCCAACGGAGAGCACTGCCAAAGGTGAGCGGGCCGGCAGAAGGCGCTGAAGTGGCGGCCAGTTCTGCTGTCGGGTCCCGGTGGCCGCTGGCAGCTCCCCGAGCTGCTTCTATCCCCAGCAACAGTGCATGGCTTCGCACCCGGAGAGCTGCGGTGAGTGAGTGAGTTACCGGCAGTATCCCCGACACCCTCCTTCTCAACACTTGTGCCCTCCCCACAACTTTACCCCTGGCACAGACTCTCCACACGCTGTGAAAGGAACTGTTCCCCCAATTGGTCTAGGAAGCGTTGGGCAAATTGAAATGTCACTGTTTTTATTTATTTATTTATTTAACGGGAAGAACAATCTGCGCGTGCGCGGTTTAATTTTTTTATGAAAGCGGACTGAGTGCCTACCCTGAGTAATTACTCACGGCACGTGCCTGGTGGACAAATACTGACAGGTTTGCCTTTATTTAGTATCTTTTTTTAAATATTAGGAGAGCCCTTGATTGAGTAACAAAATGACAATGAGACTATGTTGGTGAAGTAGCTGTGGATTCCAAACGGAAGATGATGCATGATACCTGGTCGAGTTTGATACCACAGTGCAGGAGAAAACTGTTTCCGCTAAATATTGAGATATAGGGGGAGTCGGAACAGGTGTTCTCTTTTCTCATGAGATGGCTGGTGTCAGTTTCAAGCCATTAACATCTCATCCGATAAAACCTGCATGATTCACCTCTCTGTGTGCATGCTTACTTCAAACAAAATGCAAAACCTGAAAGAATAAATAGCTTAAAGCACAGTGGGTGGCAAAACTTTGATTTTACAATCCTATTCCTTGTTTGCACACCCCATCCAGGTCTCACCTCTCCTCCACTCCTCCACGATCTCTATGCTCCACAAATGCCAGTCTTCAGTCTTCTCAGCTCCTTCATCTTCAGCACAACAGCTGTGGCATCAGCTGCCTAGAATCTGCAATCTCCAATTCCCTCTTTAAATTCTGTCTTTATCACTTACGGCTGCTCATTAACCAAGCATTCAGTTCCTCGTCCCAATTCAACCATGTACCTAGGTACAGTGGAATTGTGATTGTTTTGCATACAACCTGGTAAAATCCTGCAGCAGACCTCGCCTAGGCAATACGCAGGTGTCGCCACATTTCTGGTGCCGACAATGTAACAAAAGTTCACCGATCAGTCCTATCTTCTGCCTCCTGCCGCACATGGCCCCCTGCCCGGACGGCCCGGATTCTCAGTGGGTATCCCCCTTCATTCTCAACAGCTCCCCTGCCAGTTCCACTCTTTGCACCTGGTGGCCCCTCTGCTGGGGAACTCTCGACAGCACTCCTCGCTCTCGACCCTCACAACCAAGAGACATGTGTCTGAAAGTACTGAAGGTGTAATGTAAATACATGTCGTATTGGCTGCTGAACATTGGTTCTTGCTTTGGGGCAAAGTAACACCATGCTCATGTCATTTTCATGCCACAGGTTGTCTTACAAGTCCGCATGAGATAAAGCTGATGGTATCAGTTTTCATTCAAGCCACATTCAAGGCAGGTCAGAATTTCCTCTTGACCTGCGACTTAACTGAGTATTACCCCAGAGCCACACATGTACAGTAAGTTAGCATCAGTCCTAACCCACACTTGTACATATTGCATCTACAATATGGGGAAGAGTCTATGTTTCTCACATTGGTCTTATTAACCACCGCGCCACCCCCCCCCCCCCCCCAGACAATTAGAGTGGAGAGCACGTCATCATCAATCCTGAAGAAATGCATATTTTGCTGAAGTAAAAGCAGATCTAGCCATTTAGATTGGCACCCATTGACTGAAAGATTGCAGGATGAGGAATAATATTTCAGAGGTTATCGCTAAGTAAAAAATTAATTATTGAAATGAAAGAATAAAGATTTGAAGCATGGGACTAATACTGTTGCACTTTGGTAGCATGAGGTTCATCACTGAAATTAAGGCATGGATTGCAGTGGGAGCTGCTTTCTACCATTTGATGAAAGATTACATCAATTCAAACTATTAAACAGGCCCTCTGGATGATTGCCAAGTGCTTCAGCTTTGTATTGCTTGCAGACCAGTCATTGGACAATGTTTCAGAGAACCAATTTGTCTATGGCCCAAGATTACAAAATTCAGATGACATATTTGCATTGCAATTATAGTTTTTTGAGACACAACGTGGAAACAGGCCCTTCGGCCCACCGAGTCCAGCGATTTCACGCACATTAGTTCTACCCTATTCATGAGGGACAATTATTGAAACCAATTAACTTTAAAACCTGCAACCTAAAACCTGAATGTGGGAGGAAGCCAAAGCATCTGCAGTAAAGCCACACAGTCAGAGGGAGATCGCACAAACTCCGTACATACAGCACCTGTAGTCTGGATCAAACCCAGGTTTCTGGCATTGCAAGGCAGCAACTCTATCGATGTGCCTCCCCACAGTTCCTTGTACTAAAGGACACAACAAATAGTTTAAGATATGACTGATTTCTGTGGAATTCTCTGCCACAGAAGGTAGCGGAGGCCAATTCACTGGATGTGTTCAAGAGAGAGTAATGCCCCTGTCCCACTTAGGAAACCTGACCAGAAACCTCTGGAGACTTTGGCCCCACCCAAGGTTTCCGTGCGGTTCCCGGAGGTTTTTGTCAGATTCCCAGAGGTTCCCGGATGTTTTTTTCAATTTTTTGATATAATCGCCGGAACATAGAAGAAGCGGAAACCATTTTCGACCATTAGGGAGACTGACAAAAACCTCCAGGAACCTCCGGAAACCACACGGAAACCTTGGGTGGGGCGCAAAGTCTCCAGAGGTTTCCTAAGTGGGCCAGGGGCATTATATATCGCTGTTAGGGCTAACAGAATCAAGGAATTTGGGGAGAAAGCAGGAACAGGGTCAATATGATCATGGCTGATCATCCATGGCACAAAGGGCCGAATGGCCTACTCCTGCACCTATTTTCTATGTTTCTAATTTCACATTCACTATTGGACCAATTTCAATGTGAATAAATAGTATACAGCTCATAAATGTCTTCTTCTTTGGCATGTACTCCAAATAAATGTAGTCAGCCATCCCACCCAGGGGATGATACTGTAATGGATGTAATGGATGTATTTATGTGCACGACCAAGGATTGATTGCAATCCTATATTTGTGATTTTCAACACCCGACTGAGCTGTCAAGCTGAGATACTGACTGAAGACCAAAAGCTTTATCACAAAGACATTGTCTTGGAGATGGACCAGAATTAGCAGAGGATATTGGCTGGGATCAGCTCATCTGATGAGCGAGAGAAGTAGGGAAAAATAAGAAGGTAAGAAAAAGAAGTGGAATAAGATGAAACACAGTTTTATTTTTTATTTACTTGTATTTTTAATGTAATGTTTAGAAACTAGGTTGCTTAGCACTATTTATTTCAACACTTTCTGGGTGAAAACGTAAATACCATAGAGTGAAATATGATGACCATTGTGGCAAAATTTTGCATAACTTCAGATAGTCTATCTACAGATTGTATGCACATCTGATATAACTTCTTTATTAGAAATATATCCTATGGCATTATTCCCTGTGCTGTTCTACACTGCCCATCACGGATGTTCCTGTAAAAAAAGGTCTTCATGGCACCCATTGTCACGTACCATTATTTTATTCTTTGACCCCCCTCTTTGATGTATCTATTCCCCTGGCAATTTATCCCTCGACTTCCGGACAAGCTCATGCCTTTGATTTCCTCTATTCCTTCTTCTCCCCACCCAAAACGTCTGAGAGAGTCCGACTTTGCCAATCACTCCCCCTCTCCACCCCTAAAAATGGCCATCTCTCTGACCCAGCTATTCACCCAAGGCCTCGATTTCAACCTTTCGTCCCAGTCCCACCTCTGACTTATCTGGCCGCTTACCCACTTGGGCTTCAACCAAATCTTCCCCTATCCCTGGCTTCCTACAGCTGATCACTGACCCAAACTCAGTTGGATCCCAGCTCCTCAGTCCCACAGCAATATGTTCACCCACTCCTCACTAAAATAAATGCTGGAGCTTTTACGGCTGAAGTCTTCAATGACTCATGTCCCAAATGGCTGCAGACTTGTGTTTGTTATATCATTTACCGCATCCATGTTTGTACATTCAAATTTCTGGGTCATGTTTTCTTCAGGTCTTCTTTTTTTTGCCAAGTCCCTTTGCAGGTGTAAATCTCAGAGCCATTTGGTGCTGGCTTTTTGAGATAATTTCCCTGAAGAGTCAGTGTTGGCCTTTTCAATACAACTGGATGGCTGTTCAATTGTTCGAATTAGTTTTATTCAGTTTGATATTCAGGAGGACCCACCGTTTTTGACACAGGAATGATGTTCATAATTCCGCTAGAAACATATCATTTTAACCTCATTCGTTCCTGCCATCAATGTGAACAAGCATTATGCTACTCCATGAGAAATGTACACTCTTGAGTTGAACTATTCACCATCTGCAATGCACTTAACATCTCTCAATAAATCCTTATGAAGATGGCAAAGATCTAAGCACAGAATTCTATTGTGCCAATTAGAACATAATGCCTTTTGACTTGAAATGCTCCACTCAATATTCATTCATTATGGTCTAATTATTTGCCAAGTACTTCTAAAAGGTATGACTTTGCACAATACAGTAATTTAATTTGATCCAAATGGTAGTGCGAATTGTCAAATAGACTGGGAAACAAATATTGCATGTCATTTTTTTTGTAAAAATGGGATTTATGGAACTGATATTTCACAATTAAGATATTATTTGCAAAATCCTTTACGTGCAGCAAGGTTCAATTCTACTGTAGCAAAATGCAATCTCAGCATTTCACCATGACAAATCAACTTGGGTGGTCTTACCATGAAGACCTCAACCTTAGTGAGCAATTTTGGGCATCACAGCTGAGGATGGGTGTGCTAGCTCTGGGAGGGTCCAGAGGAGGTTGACAAGAATTATCCCAGGAATTAGTAGGTTAACCTATGATGAGCATTTGTCAGCACTGGGCCTGTACTCGCCAGAGTTTAGAAGAATGAGGGAGGACCTCATTGAAATAGTTAAAAGTTAGGATAGAGTGGATGTGGAGAGGATGTTTCCATTAGTCTAGGACTGGAGGTCATAACCTCAGAATTAAAGGATGTCCTTTTAGGAAGGAGATTAGGCAAAACGTATTTAGTCACGGGGGTGGTGAATCTGTGGAATTCTTTGCCACAGAAGGCTATAGTAGAGGCCAAGTAAGTAGATATTTTTAAGACAGAGATAGATAGATTCTTGATTAGTACAGGTTTAAGAGGTTATGGGGAGATGCAGGAGAATGGGGTTAGGAGAGAGAGATAGATCAGCCATGATTGAATGGCAGCAAGGACTTGATGGGCCGAATAGCCTAATTCTACTCCTATTCCTTATGACCTCATCTGAAAATTGTCTCAACGACAAAAAGATACTCTTTATTGTAAATCAACTTGAAGGCAGCTAACTTCATTTGATTTTTCACATGCACCACCAGCTAAAATCCAGCACCCAGCACATCTTGGGTAATTTATACCTCTGAAGTGTGCTCAACTTCACAAATGTATTTTCAGTTATTCTGCTCGGTTGTGATGGGCCTGAATTTAACAGGAATTTATTGTGAACTTTTTCACCCACATCCAGTGTACCATTTTGTAAAGATGACACAGAGAGCAAAAAAAAAAAAAAATCACTGGCAGTCTTTTATTTTAAGAAATGCTAGTATATATTTTTAACTCAGACACGGTGAGTTATGGTGGTGGAGATTTGCTGACAACAGCAGGTGTGTGGCATTGGTGACCTACCCAGAATACAGTGTTGTAAATCAACGTTTCCAGCAGTGTTAAAAGCCATTTATCAGCTGTACAGACTGGCAAAGGCAGCTGGAAAAGTGGGGAGGTCACTGTGAACCAGGTGAGAAGGAGGCGGAGGGGAAGGTACAGAATATCAATCACGCAAACGTTAAAGATTAATGAACGGCTTCTTTCCCCGTCCCCTCCTTTGACACCCAAATGCTACACGAGTACTTGTTCCATAAACTGAGCTTTTCCAGTATTACAGGATACAACCACTTAATTTCTAAATTAATTTTCAATTTGCACTTGCTTGACGTTGCAGAATAATGCCTCAGCCCCCTTTCAAAACAAATATTGTAAGCATGACAGAAAGATTAGGGGTTTGTTCTAAGAGCAGAATTAGGCCATTTGGCCCATCAAGTCTACTCCGCCATTCAATCATGGCTGATTTATCTTTCCATCACAACCTCATTCTCCTGCCTCCTCCCCATAACCCCATACAGTTTACTAACAAGACTCTGTCCATTTCTGCCTTAAAAATATTAATCAACGGCCTCCACAGCTTTCTGTGCCAATGAATTGCACAGGTTGACCACCCTCTGACCCTCCTCATCTCCTTTCTAAAGTTATGTCCTTTTATTCTGAGGCTGTGTCCTCTGGTCTTAGACTCCCTCACTAGTGGATACATTCTCTCCTCATCCACTCTATCCAGGCCTTTCACTTGGGTTGTCGCTGTTGCTTCCTGGTTCTTCTCCTTCCACATCTCTGCTCTGTTCTTCACTGTTGTCAGCTCAAGGCCTCCCCCATGCAAGTAAACTACTGCTCTTACAAAATGGCGGCAAGTTAGACCCTCATTTCAATTGGCCCCATTTCAATTGGATTTATCTTCAAAATGACACAGAACTCTTTAAATAAATAATGTTAAAATAATTAAATTTAAAGCCTGAAATGATTCATTCTTAAAAATATAGTTTAAAATATTTAAACCAATGTAATTAAATCAAATAAGTTTTCAGCAGCCTGTCACTCCCAATTTATTGGGCTCCAAATTCTCCAAGAGGCACCAGAGGCCGGCACAATTGCGCAGTGGTAGAGTTGCTGCCTCAATGCGCCAGAGACCAAGGTTCAATCCTGACTACGGGTGCTGTCTGTGTGGAGTTTGCAGGTTCCCCCTGTGATGAGGTGGGATTTCGCCGGGTTCTCCAGTTTCCTCCCACTCTCCAAAGATAGACAGGTTTGTAGGTTAATTGCCTTTTGTAAAAAAAATTGTAAATTGTTCCTAGTGTGTCGGATAGTGCTAGTGTATCCTACACACTAGGATGACGTGGACTCGGTGGGCTGAAGGGCCTGCTTTCCACTTACTTTCTAAAGTCAAAGGTTGGACAAAATAGTGGGAAACCTGTGGAAGTTTGTGGTCTATGTTGGTCTCCAATGAGGTAGTGCAGATGTCTCATTTATGAGCATTCTGCTGGGTGGAAGTAGCTTGGAAATAGCAGTTAGAGTCACCTCTTTTAGTACTTGGTGGAAGATTGGACTCCTTTCCTCATCTGTGCAAAGAGCAGTCAAGCGGGGCATCTTGTAAAGAAACATTTTGCTCCTACCTGGATCAATTTCTCAGTGACCAGCCTTTGATTCTGTGTCCCCAACACAACCATACAACAGTCCAAGGGTTGAAAGATATTAATAATCATTCTGTTAATGCAGTCGGCATTGGTCTTAACACTTTCTTTGTTTTGAGTGAAACACAAGCACCAACCAACTCAGAAAGGTTTTAGACACAAAACACTGGAGAAACACAACGAGACAGGCAGCATATGGAATGGGTGACGTTTTGGGTCGAGACCCTTCTTCAGACTGAAGAGGGATCTCGACCCGAGACGTCACCCATTCCTTCTCTCCAGTGATGCTGCCAGGCCCGTTGAGTTTCCCCAGGTTTTTGTGTCTATCTTCGGTTTAATTCAGCATCTGCAGTTCCTTCCCACTCAGAAAGGTTTTATCTTTTTTGTAAAGATTTTGTTTTCTAAGATATCAAAGTGAAATTTCCCACCCCTCCACAAATTGTAAGTACAGAATTCATTTGGGCCAATTAAAACACAATGCCTTTTGACTGGAAATACTCCACTCAATATTAATTGAATATAGTCTAATTATATGCCAAGTACTTCTAAAAGATAAGGCTTTGCACAATACAGTAATTTCACTTGATTAAAGTGTTTGTGTGAGTTATCAAATAAACTGTCAAATATTGAAAATCCTCATTTTTTTTCTCGGAAGGATAATTACAGATCATATTCCAACATTAAGATTTCCTTTGTAAATTGTTTGCATGTGCAACAAGTTTTTACATTGACACTGTGAGACCCAGAGAGATCGTTAATAAGATGAATGGTCTTAAGAATAATAATGTTTCATGAAAAGGACCCACAGTTCTGCTCCAATAAGGCTATAATTGTCAGATACAACTATTTTATTTTAATGTGGATATTTGCAAACAGCAGGTCATGATGATTCACATCAAATGTCTTTGTCCATTTCATAAATTGGACATTGAGGATATATTGTACCCATCCTCTGAGGAAGCCCTTAAACTGAGTTCAGATGGATGTCATTGATACCCTGGCTTTATTTTAACTTTACTATGAGCTAGTCAAAAAGATAACAAAGATAACGAGACTTTCCCCTGCAGCACAACTGCAGTGCACAAAAAACGTTCAATTTACTCATCGGAATTGTAAAAGTAAAAACCTTTCCTCTTTATCTTCTCGCACCTACAGCTACATGACACACCATTCACCCTTCCTTGCTTCCCCTTGTTCTCTCACATTCACCGAGCTCTGGGCTGGCAATTCTTCCAGCTCCTTTTCATCGTTCGCACTTTTTACACTCTCGCTACTTTTGTAAAGTTGAGTTCACTCCGCTTGACAATCCTGTCACTTCTCACCCGGAAACTTTGAGGTGCATTTACAGCAGAGTGGTTTTTGAACCGTTGAAGAACTACTGACTGTCCTCTATCAGAAGACAGTGCAAGTACACACGCCGTCACTCAATTATCAGTGTCCTTGTTAATGTCACACTGCCAGCTAAGCCAGACTACTCTTGCCCTTGGCCTGATGCTTCAGTGTGCAGTCAAGTCTTCCAGAATTAGAGCAGCTCGAATGATGCACCTAATAGGCTTGTCATGGAGACTGATGCCCAGGGCTTTAAAACTACTGTAACAGTATGGTTAAAAACAAAAAGTTAACTCAGGGAAAATGGACTCAATGAAAGGAAAGCTTACAGCGGAGTAGTACGACCACGGCTTTTCTGAATATATATGACCAATATTCAGCTTGAAAGAATCACACAGAATGGTCACAGAATGGACAGAGGCCCATCTGGTCCATATCAGCTGTCTGTAAGAATGGTCTTGATGCAAAGTTTTGAGCTGAATTGTTCATTATCTCTTTGCCTGCACAGATGATGCAAGTTCCTCCAGTTGTTGTTGGCTCATAAGGACAGTCCAGCCAGGAGTTTGCAAGGGATCTAATAAAGATATTCAAAATCGTGGAGGAGATAGACAAAACAGATGAAAGGGAGTGGTTCTCATTCACTGATCAAGAGCAAGGGGACATAGAAGAAGGAAATTGACAAAGCTTATATGGATAAACAGTTTTATTACAGAACAGGTGATTAAGTTCTGAAGTCATTTGCGAGGGGGGAGTAGCTAAGGCAGATTAAATTGTTCCATTCAAAAAGAAGCTGCATAAGTGTCCAAGAGGAAATCATTCGCAAATTAGTGAGATGAGTGAGATCACTTTTCCAAGGAGCTGAGACGAGTCAATGGCAGATTGGTTTCCTGTGTTCGAGCATGTTCTCAGGTTTGGCACAGACGATCACATGAAATGTCCTCAACCACTTCCAAAGCTGTAGCCACCTGGAAAACGCTTTTGGATCATGGAACTAACATCACAGGTACAGAATGGTTGCACCACTGCCGTTCTTAACTATTCCCAATAACTATCAAAAACAAATACAGTGGAAATATTGGATTTTTTAAATCTCTAATTGGCATTAATAATATTTCAAATGAAGTGAAGATTAGACCCATTCATTTTGCAGTTCTGCTAGTAAAATCAGGTTGCAGCAGCACAAAGATGCAGTTGATGTAATGGAAAGTTTGGTCCATCACAAGTATCTTTGGATCTGTTGCCATTGAAGAATTTGGACAGTGTGTGCTGCTATTATCCTTCCTCTTGTTACCCTTCCTCTGCATTTTGCTTTTACACTAAAATGGTGCCAAAATAGATTCTCGCTATGATGTCCGGCCCCCAGACACAAGTACTGATTTCAATATTCAGTCAGATTAGGAATACCCTCACAAAGCAAGAGGCAGAGTACAGATAGTTTCCTGGTGACAGCTTGATTGAATGTGCTGATTGAACGATGATGCGTGTTGTGAAGAAATAAATCTGCACTCAAGGTATTTGGATTTCATGATCAAAATGGAAGTGAAATGCAATATGCCTCACATTTTATTATGCTTTATCCCCTGAAAAAAATCCATATATACAAGCACTGATAAAATGGTTCACTGATATTGCTTCCTACCTTGACAATAACTCTTCCACAACCTTGTTTCTTTGGAAATACAAAAATAGAAGTGTTCACTTTTTTTGTTCAACTAGTTACATTACACTTCAGCATGTACTGTCAGTGGATAAAGAGTGCTCACATCTTTTCAGCTTTCATTCATTGGCGACATTCAATTACTCTTTCATGACCAACTCTTACTTATATTGACATCGTGACAGAAAGCAAAACAACGTGATTTTTATCTAATCTAAAACAGGTAAAATCAGTGACTGTTGTAATGTAATAAGATATGCCCCATAACACAAATGCTGCTGCGATCTTCAAGAGACAAACGGCAAACAAAAAATGTGCTTGCATCACCTTGAATGAAAAAGCTTGGTGGAAGATATAATTTATAATATTTAAAACTATAAAGGAAGTTAATATGGCACAAAGTGCTGGAATAACTCAGCAGGTTCGGCAGCATCTATAGAGGACATTGATTGGTGATGTAACGGGTCGGGACCCTTCTTCAGATTGATTGAAGAGGGTGGTGGGGGGAAGAAAGCTGGAAGAGAGGAGAGGTGGGGCAAAGCGTGGCTGGAAGTAGCTAAACATAGAGGAGGGGTTTTTTTGATAGGCGGATAGTTGGAACAAAGAGCAGAGATTCAATAGGTGCAGAGACATCATTAAGTGAGTAGAGCCTTCTCAAAAAGAAAAATCACAAACTTAGAGCAGGGCCATTGGACAGAGATATCAGAACACAATTTTGCCATGTAAAGAACAGAACACATTTAGAACACTCACTCCCAAGTAGCAATGTGTCAAGCAGAATTTGCAAGGCGCGGACAAATGATTTATTGGCAAGGACATCAAGCTTAATCCAGATAAGTGAAAGTGGGATGTACTGGTCAATCATGAACAATTAAATACAAGAACATTGCACAAAAAGATGAATGATCCACTTGTATCTCAACATAAGAACAGCATTATCATTCATAAATAAAATTATATTTTACTTTAATACATTGTCAGAGATAAAAGTTGCTATTTCATTGCTCGTGTGTGAAATGATGTTTCACTAAAGCATGGGGTACAATGAAAAATATTTTAATTAAATATGCTCTCAACAAACACTACAAAGGAAATCATATTGGAAAAAAAAATCAAGATCAATGTCAAACATTTTCACTCTTGAACTGCCCAGAAAATCACAAGAAACCAGATGGCCTTGACACTGAAGGCAACACTCCAGAACTAAAATACACTGCAAAACACCCAAGTTGCTGACTTTGCTTACATATGATATTATATTTAAAAGTGAATGTGTTCCTTGACCAACTTCAATGGTTCATTTCAAATTTTACTGATAATTTTGCACAGAAACAACTACTTTCAGTAACTTATTGCATCTTCAAAGGAGAAAATGCTGCGCATATTTTTTTCCTCTGTAAATCCTTGCTAATGATATGTAGTTTATCATAATTATGGCCAAGGAAAAGTCATATTTGCAACGTACCAAAGGACAGCATCTCCTTCCTAAGCTGTAGCTAGCCAATACAATGCATGACCTAAAATATGCTTACCTCAAAAATATGCACTCGCAGCAATTTCTTTTGTGACATTACCAGTCTAATTGGCACACATTAGGTACTTAACTATACATCATGGATGACACTGCAGCTGGAGGCGCTAAGCCTCTAAAGATTCACCTGGCATTTGAGGTATAAAACTGTATTGTTATTTAAAATTTCTGCCCAGGAATTACTGAGGTAAAACAAATTGCCTGATAGGTGGTATCCAGCATGTGACTGCAGTGGAAATTTGTTGCAAACTTTATTTTAACTTAAGTGATTAAACTATAAAAAGCATAATACGGACGTCTATTTCAAGACTACATATACAATCATGCATAAAATCATGAGAGGAATAGATCGGGTAGATGCACAGCCTCTTGCCAAGTAGGTGAATTGAGGACCAGAGGACATAGGTTTAAGGTGAAGGGGAAAAGATTTAATAGGAATCTGAGGGGTAACCTTTTCACACAAAGATTGGTAGAAACTATCCCGTTTAAGTTAGACAGGTACATGAAGAGAATAGGTTTGGAGGGATATGGGCCAAACACGGAAAACTGGGACTAGTGTAGCTGGGACATGTTGGCTGGTGTGGGCAAGTTGGACTGAAAGCCTGTTTCCACGCTGTATCACTCTATGACTCTATACTGCGGATTTCTTGGCTGCAACATCGGTTCTTTTTATTTACTTCACACTATTCACTGAATGTCGATTCCCAATACTCAATGGGCAAGAGAGATGAAAAACTGTTGACCAGACTCTCTTTAACTCAGCAACTGCATTAGCATATTAGTTCTGAGTCTGCAGTCCCAATTAGGTTGAAGAGGCATAATTATGCACACAGCACTCAGTTTTAGCTCTATCATTTGAAGGCACATTGCATGAATGAAAGATGAAGGAATTTGGAGTTGGCTCCACAACAAAGGATAGGGTGGGGATGGAAATAGTTTGCAGATGCGCCAAGACTCGCACAGCTTGAATGTGCGTTGTTGGATTGGTTATTCAATTTCCCACTGATCAACTGCCAAGAGTTTACTAGCTCATTGCTGGCACCCAGATGCAAAAGGCCAATGAGATTGAAAATCAATATGAGAGGTTTTCAGCAAAGTGCTCCCACTTCATATCCACTGATCCTTTTCCACCAGTGGGCTACATGCTGCCTTCTGTTTTGGCTGCCCCTATCTGTAAAGTGGAAGGGCCATTGAGAATAAGCTTCTTCAAGCAGCAAAACAGAAAGGATTTCAGGCATGACTTAGGGCAGCACAGTAATATAGTTGTTGCCTTACAGCATCAGAGACCTGGGTCCGATTATGACCATGGGTACAGGTTTTCATAGAGTGTTACAGTGATACAGTGTGTTAACAGGCCCTTTGGCCAAACGTGCCCGCACCGGCCAACACGTACCAGCTACATTAGTCCCAACTGCCTGCGTTTGGTCCATATCCCTCCTATCCCACCTGTCCTATCCATGTACCTGTCTAACTGTTTCTTAAATGTTGGGATAGTCCTTGCCTCAACTACCTCCTCTGGCAGCTTGTTCCATACACCCAACACCCTTTGTGTGAAAAGGTTACCCCTCAAGTTCCTATTTTGTTAGGAACTTCAGTTTCCTCCCACAATCCAATGATATGCTTTCCTCCCACACTCCAAATGGTTTATAGGTTAATTGGCTTGCTAAAATTGTAAAAAAAAAATGCCCCTAGTGTGTAGGACAGTGCCAATGTGCGGGGATCGCTGGTCAGTGCAAACTTGGTGGGCCAAAGGGCCTGTTTCCGCGCTGTATCTCAAAATTAAAATAAACTATCTCAACAATCTGGGCAGCCTAATCACACCTCCGTTGAACCACCTTATGCACCACCAAAGCCATCGTTCCTCAAGTTACAATGCCCATCCATTTGTTTGAAGCACTCCATTTCTCTCCACTTGGATTTATGCAAGAAATATCCCATTTTTTATTTGGCTACTCAGTTTTACAGAAGATTCCTACTTCATCTGCCTCTCTTCCCTGCAGAGACTGAAACTTTAGTTTTAGGGAACCACAAGGACAAATCTTAAATCAAGCCATGGAAATCGTAAATCAGGACATTGGAACAATTATGATCCATGGCAACAACCTGATCATCCAAATCCATCAATCTCTCAACAACTCTTCCAAAACAATTTTGGAATCATTTGATGAGCCGTACAGGCTCAAGGCCATATTCGTCATGGATAACGCCATTTCCCAGTCCCTATCATTGTCCCCGGGGTGGCACAGTGGTGCGGCGGTAGAGCTGCTGCCTTACAGTTCTGGAGACCAGGGTTCAATCCTGACTAGGGGTGCTGCTTGTACAGAGCTTGCACGTTCTCCCCATATTGCATGGGTTTCTCTGGGTCCTCCGGTTTCTTCCCACACTGCAAAGGCATACAGGTTTGTAGGTGAAATGGCTTCTGTAAATTGTAAATTGTCCCTAGTGTGTAAGATAGTGTTAGTATGTGGAGTGATCGCCGATCGGTGTGGACTCGTTGGGCCGAAGGGCCCGTTTCCATGTTGTATCTATAAAATCTATCAGCATCAGAATTGTCATTTTCCCCATGTCACACTGTGCTCGTGAATCAGTGATACAATAACTGACAAACAGTTGTTAATTCATAATCCCGGGATACTAATTCCATAAATAATGGATCTCATGCTCAGAGGTTTTGGAAAAAAAAAGTTCTGTTAGTTCTCAACTAGATGAAAAGACAGACTGCAGTCTGATGGTGAAATGAAGGTCAGAATGTTCAGTTAGCTGTGGTTAAAGTTCTGACGTGCAACATGGCGATTTGATGGTGGTCTGGAGGTGTCACAGTTCCCTGTTGCGAGCCCATCTACATCAAGAAGGATGTCAGAGGCTGCGGTGGTGTAGACTTGGGGTCGCATTGGAAAGGGCGCAAGCAGAACAAGCATTGCCCCAAATCAATATGTAAAAATGTTTGGCAATGCTCCTTGATTGTCATGTATTCTATATGTTTCTGATATTCAATCAATTTCAAAAACGTAAAGAAGGATTAACCGTTAAATCTAACTAAAAAACAAAACTTGAAAACAAATGAAGGAAACCTAAAACACCCAAAAACACGAAATAAAGAACCAGTTTACAAACGTTGAATACATTCTAACCTGGTCCCTCCCAGCTCCAGTGAAATGAATGGAGCAGAAGACCTTGCACCAGGTGAAACATGGAGTGGAATTTACAACTGTAACCAGTGTAGAATAATTGCAGCATCACTCACTATAGTCCTGCAAATTATTCTCTCACAAATACCTAACTAACTTGATTTTGAAGGAAATACCTAACTGATTGATTTTGAAGAAATCAATTTGACTTCCACCACCTCTATGGGCAGTGGAACTCCAAATCAGAGCTGTTTTCTGTATAGACAGGCACCGCACATTTTATGCGTTTGATTCATGCATTTCTAAATAACACGTTTGTTTAATTAATATCAAAACCTAATTTACACGTTGTATTTTTGGAATAACGCACTCAAATTTACACCTGTTATGACGTATAGGTTTAATTTCCACATATTTGAATCACGCACTGCTTCTCAGGAACATAACCCCTGCGTAAAACACAAGATGCCTGTACATGGAACTTAAAAAAAAAATTCCCTGTAGTTCATTGCTTCAATTATTGTATCCAAGTCCATGACTTTTTTGAACCATCTGCTAATGGGAGCAGCTTCACTGAATCTCAACCAGTAGACATCCATGAAATGTTCTCTCAACTCTCAGTCCCAGTGCGAAGGAGCCCAGGTTAACTCTGAGCAAACATAGAATTACTGAAGAAGGGTCCCGACCTGAAACATCACCCATTCCTTCTCCCCAGAGGTGCTGCCTGTCCCGCTGAGTTCCTCCAGCTTTTTGTATCTATCTTTAGAATGACCACTGTTCTCCCCAGGGAGAGAAATCCTGCCTTTGCTCCACACAATGGTTTGTGTCTTGTCAATATATAGTCACGACTTGTGCTGATTGAAATCACAAATTTAAGTTGCTCTCTTTTGAACATAACCTTCGTAAAATCGAAGCACACTTCACGGCATAAGCAGCTGGTTATGTACATACACATTGCTACAATTATCCACTTAATTACCAACTTCCAAAAGGAAGCTTGATGCTTAATCTTTGGCTAACTGCAGCAGTTTTGTGGTTTCAAATGCATGTACACTGTGGATTAATCTTGGCCTGAAGAATTTAATACTGTAAACACATTAAACTCAGGTAATGTCACATTGAATAACTTCCTGCAATATTATTAAATGGGTACATAATCCTTTTATGAAGTAAATACAATAATACAAATAATTTGGAGTAGTGTGTTGGGTGACACTGTTGACTTACAGAAGAACGAATGTGAAACAAGTGAAAAGGGCAAGGGAGATAGAAACAAAAAGCTGGAGTAACTCCACGGGTCAGAGCATCTCTGGAGAAAAGATGGAGACGCTTTCACCTGCACAGTTCAATAACGTGAGTTAGAGATGCTGTCTTCGCTGAGGTACTCCAGCTTTTTGTGTCTATCTTCCATTTAAACTCGCATCTGCAGTTCCTTCCTACACAAAAAGGGCAAGTGATTGGGAGCTAGAAGCCCCAAAGATAAACATATCTGCTGCATATTTTTTTTAAATATCAACTTACCTGGAAACATGGGGACATTGGTCATGAATTCAACAGATTATAAGAGAAGAGTAAACAGTAGAAATATAACAAAAGAGGAAATATTGAAGCAGCATTGTTATTTAAAAGTGAAAACAAATCTCTGCTCTGAAGTATGAGTGTTCACAGTACTATTTGATTATCAGTTTTATGCTAGCCATTTACTACCAACCCCTCATGACCCCGAGTAGTTTGTGCAGCATGCCAATAAGGGTCAACCAGGCAGGTCGACTTGGCGGATCTGTAATCATTTATAGATGGGGCCAGCTAAGGATGGCAGATTTACTTCGCTGAAGCGCATGAAGGAACCAGATGAGTTCTGATGATAATCTAGCAGTTTTATAGGCACTAAAACAGGCTGATACCTGCATTTTGTTTTTTGAGATTTTTTTGAATTTAAGTTGCTGAGGTGGAATTTGAACACGGATCCTTCGACCGAAAATCATGCTTTTGCTTATTAGTCAAATAACATCACTGTTATGCGAATGTAATTTCCTAAACACATTGCAGTGTGCAGATCCTAAGTGTATGTTTCAGTTTCATATCTCATATGAACCTTTCAGAGCAATGCAGCTGAGAAATTGGTTTGGTTACCCTCAGGGCTTTTCTCCCTTTCATGCTTGTTGTTCAGTTTCTTCTGTTATCAAGTTCACCCACAACTGTATAACAGTTTGACACCGTTATGGTGATGTATTAATAATCTTAATTCACTGCTGCAGCATTAACACAGCAATGTAGTATCAATTTGCCTTATAAACTTTCATCTGCACAGTTCAAGAACATGAGTCAGAATGAATCATATTTCAATATTCTTGCATTGCATGCAGTAATATTTTAAATAATTTGATTATACAGTTGAGGAATTGGGAATGCACTATATTTTGTTTCTAGTAATAGAATATCAATAATTCAAACAGTTAATTTGTTTCACAGTGAGAAATAGACTATGTAAATGTGTTCAAATGTCATCCAAATGCTTCTGTATCGGATCACATTTTTTGTTTACATTTTATTCCTTCCTTGCATTTATTAAACTGCTGACTATACTTCCTGCAAATCTGCTTTCATAACTGATAGCAGATGGCTCTGCTTGACTGCCAGTGTCAATCACTAGCTGATCTGATCGAAAAATCAATAGGTCACATCTTTATGATTAACCAAGGCTTAGGAAATAATGTCAGCTGTTTATAGAAAAAAATAGAGAACTCCCGTGGATTTGCAAAGGTTCCATTTCTTCTGAGATGTTTAGCAAATATGTAAAAATGTATGCAATATAAATGTGAACGTTAAAGGTCAGGGGAAGGCAGACGGGTTGCATGGCACAAACACGTCACCCATTTCAGCACACCATATGTCTATATAATTTCTTCCAGAGAGATGAATGTGTGAAATTAATATGTTTTGCATTAAGTGCCAGTATCAAACAATCCCAGGTCAAATATATCATGGAGATTGATTAGTATGGGTATCAGGGATTTTGGTGAGAAGGCAGGAGAATAGGGTTAGGAGGAAGAGATAGATTAGCCATGATTGAATGGTTGAATAGACTTGAGGGGCCGAATGGCCTACTTTTGCTCCTGTTACTCATGAACATGATCTTATTCCTGGTCCTTTGTAAAAAAATGTCACCTGCACAAGTAGGGTAAGTTATGTTCCCACATCACCCACCCCAAATGGACCCGACCTGAAACATCACCTATCCATATTCTCCAGAGATGCTCTCTGACCTGTTAAGTTACTTCCGTACTTAGAAATTTGTACTGGAGTAACTCAGCTTTTTAAAGCAGTATCTGTAGTTCCTTGTATCTACAAAACAGGGATCACCACGGATTTTCTTATTATATGATATATATATATATCTATATACAAAAGACTTGGTGCACAGAGGATACAATGTTCAAATTGGTGCTTGACGAAAACTGGAAAGCAGAGCAAATCATGAGGAATGCAGCGATAGAATTACAGAAGGTACACACAAGCTCTCCATCTCCCCATAAATGGGCAGATAGTTGGGAAAAGACATTTCATTTTCATAGAATGATATGAGGCAAAATAAACTAGAACTCACAATATTAGAAGGCTACAAGAACAGATCTGGAGGCATTTATGCATAGTTTGTTGAAAGGGATAGGATGAGAAAGTGACTACAAACATGGAAAGGGATCAGGGCTTTATAAATGGAGAAGCAGAATACAAGGACAGGAAATTCATCCATGCAGAATCATCTGTGCAGTTGAATATGAGTAGATTCACACTAAATCATAAAATACAAAAGATTCAGTGCTTGAACATGAATCTAAACTTGCTGCATCCAGGACATCAAAGTACTAAAATAATTCAGCTGGTACATATCAGTTTTTGGCCAAATGGTCAGAATTATACCCAAAGAACAACACAACAGAATAGTGGAGAAACTTCACACAGAATAGCATTGTTGAGATGACAGGAGTAGGCTGTAGTTTGTCACCCGGCCCTGCAGAGAAAAGGATCTGAAGAGCTCGCCAAGCAATTGCGTTCTTTGCCAACATCACTGATCTCTGCCATCAACAGCAGTGCTCCCACAAAGCCATTCCCATGTATCCATATGGATTTCTGCACGAAAAATGTGGACAACCTCCTAATATTGGTGGACAGCCAGTAAGCATGTTTGAGAATGTGCATAAGGAGCCTTTGGTTTAGTTTAGTTTAGAGATACAGTGCAGGAACCAGGTCCTTTGGCTCACCGAGTCCACGCCGGCCAGTGATCCCCACACACTAACACTATCCTACACACACTAGGGACAATTTACAATTTCACCATGCCAATTAGCCTACAACCCAGTACGTATTTGGAGTGTGTGTGGAAATCAGATCGCCCGGAGAAAACCCACACGGGTGGAGGGAGAATGTACAAACCACATACAGTCAGCACCCGTAGTCAGGATCGAACCCGGGACTCTGGCACTGCAAAGCAGCAACTCTACCACTGTGCTGCCATGTCTCTCGTGCACTATCACTGCATGCACTTAGAGAGCTCAGGCCTATTTTGTTGGATTGAATTGGATAGAGATTTACAATTTCAACCATTGCAAGCAAGCACCTCATGGATCAAAATGGGATCAAATAGCACTTCACATCTTTTATTAGAAGTTGAGATGTATATTCATACTGTGAAAGAATTTAACCATGCAAGGCCAATTGGAGCAGGTTTTTCATGAGGTATCAACCTCCAGATTTAGTTCTGTTTTACAATTCTCTGTCTATCCCAACAATAGAGAGCAGTTCAGCAGAGCAGTTGAGGTGCAGAAAACTCACTTTGGATCACATCCAAGTTAGGTTCAGCCAAATCTGGACTGGAAGATTAAGGTGGAAGCAGACTTAAGGCATAAAGTCATGATATCTGCGATAAGGGAAACGAGTTATGATTTGAGTGCTCACAGTATCAACAGGTCTGTGATAAGAAAATGGGATTTTGTAAAGATTGTGGAGATTTTTTAGATCCATGAATTGCCTTGTGGGAATAGGTGGGCAATCCAGGAAAAGGTCTACTTAATCTTAGCACAATACCCATGGGAAGAAGATTGTGACTGAATATATTACCGAAGTGAGTTCTACAATGTTGATGATGACATGAACCATGATTGAAGTGAAGGCTTCACTGAGTCGAAAGATGCTCACCAAAAGGCACCAACAGAAATCAGGACGGCATGGTGGCTGTGTGGTAGAGCTACTGCCTTACATCACCAGAGACATGGGTTCGATCCTAACTACGGTTACTTGTCTGTAGGGAGTTGGTACGTTTTCCCCGGAACATGCGTGGGTTTTCTCCAAGATCTTCGGTTTCCTCCCACATTCCAAAGACGTGCAGGTTTGTAGGTCAATTGCCTTGGTATACATGTATAAATTGTCCCGAGTGTGTGGAGGATAGTGTTAGTGTGCGGGATCGCTGGTCGGTGCGGACAATGTGGGCCAAAGGGCCTGTTTCCATGCTGTATCTCTCAACTAAACATTATCCACTCGTTATTCAGAATTAGCACATCTCACACCAATGGGGTTTGAAAGACCCATGAAAATTAAATTATGGTTTACCTGTTAAAGAAGTAATCTGTAAATGTATTTTACTCTTTCCTTTCAAGTAATAGAGGAGAGCGATGTTGGTTATCTTAAAAATGACACCATTGCAGGACATCTTTCATCATGGGCCTCAAAGAGATCTCCATGTTAGCACATGTTACTCTGTGTGCTCTGCACATTGCTCCACAAGAGGCAAGAAGATGTGATAGGTCTAGACATTAAAGTTACCAAGTCTGGTGTTTAAACTTTTTCAGGATTCAATGTCCTTATATTTTATAATCATAATTCTCCCATTCCTCTAAAATAATTTCACACTGATACGGGCAAGCTGTAATGTACATTTGGGGGTCCAAGCCACTGAGATTGTTCTCCCGTTCCAAAGTCAGACTTCCATCATCCCGGCGAGAGGGCCTGAACATCGGGCCGCCCGGAGCAGCGACTGCGGGGGGCTCGGGAGGCCCCGACCACGGGTGAACAATAAAGTACATCAAAGAGGAGGATGACTGAATTTTTTGGGCCTTCCCGCACAGTGGGAAACTTTGATTCCGCTGTGTGGGGATGTTTATGTTAAAGACTATCGTGTTCTGTGATCTTTATTTTATTCATATGGCTGTATGGTGACCACAAATTTCACTGCACCAATTGGTGCATGTGACAATAAATGTCTCTTGACTTGTCTTGTCTTGTCTCAGTTGAGCCTGATAATTAAAGCAAGAGCTTGTAAAAACCAATGTCATACCACATCCCAAACTTAATCAAAACATGATCAAACGCATTTAGTGAGGGATTGAAAGCACTTCACCAAGTTGCCATGAGAAAGCAAGTTCCAATCTTTACACCCACCAATATTAGGATCGCCAGCGATGAAAGTACCAGTATTGGAATCAGCAAGAATGAATCTGTCAGAATGATCTAAAAACCCACATTGTTCAAAAAAAAATTGTTCAAGAAAGGAAATCTGACATTCTCACCAAGTTGAGATTCTCTGTGATTCAAGATCACCAATTTGGTCCATTACTGACGTCAGTCAGTGGTTAATCGTGGACGGAGGAGAAATGCCTTGTATTGTAAACTTTGTGAGAACAAACTGATTTTTTTCCCCCAAGAGAATATATCAACCACACTTGGCCCTATCAGAACATAAACAGGAGGTGTGGGCTGATCATCCCTTCAAATCTGCTCTGCCATTCAATTATTCATTTCTGATTCAACTATGCTTCAATCCCCTGCTCCCTACAAAACGCTTTGATTCAATTTGAATCAACTGTTTTTTTGTTTAATGCAATGATTTCTTCTCCACCGACCTTTGGGGTAGAGACTTTCAAACACTCACACTCATCTGCCAGACAATATTTCTCACCATTTCCCTCTCAAAAGGGCAACCCTTTATTCTGAACCATTGCCCCCTGGTTCAAGATACCCAAATGAAGAAAACATGTCTGTTAACCCTCTTCAGAATGTGATACATTTTAATGAGATCACCTCACATTCTCTGAACTCCAAGCACAGAACCAACCGGCTTAGCCTTTCTTCATGCGACAATGAAGAAAGATGAAGATAGATACAAATTGCTGGAGTAACTCAGTGGGACACGCAGCATCTCTGGAGAGAAGAAATGGGTGATGTTTTGAGTCAAGACACTTCTTCAAACTGACAAAAGGTCTCGTAATGTAACCCATTCCTTCTCTCCAGAGATGCTGCATGTCCCGCTGAGTTACTCCAGCAATTTGTACCTATCTTTGGTGTAAACCAGCATCTGCAGTTCCTTCCTACACATGAATCTAATGAACAGTCTTTGTACTCTATCTCCAATGCAACCCC
The DNA here is from genome assembly GCA_963514005.1 of Raja brachyura. The sequence goes on along the minus strand of OY740806.1, from coordinate 18,864,260 downwards.
ATCTTTCCTTAAATACAGAGACCAAAACTGTACATAATAGTCCAGGTTTGGCCTCACTAGCACGCTGCAAATTTGCATATCAATGTCTTCTTTTAAATCACTCAAACATTTCATTTGAATCAGAGTCTGAAGAAGGCTCTCAACCCAAAACACCACCTATCCATTCCCTCCCGCGATGCAGCCTGACCCGCTGAGATCCTCTAGCACTTGTGTTTTGTTCAAGATTTCAACATCTGCAGTTTCCTATGAATCCAGCATTTTAGTTTGCTAATTACTATTTCTATTGGCATGCTAATTGTTTGTGCTGCATGTACTAGGACCCCCATTTTGTTGCAATATTTTGCAACAAATCTCCATTCAACAATAATAATTTTATTTTTCATTCATACTTCCAAAATGCACATTTATCTACCGATGTCTGCGTCAATCAGTTAACCTATCTAAACCCCACTGCAGGCAAATGTCATGCAGTTCAAAATATGAAATTGCTTTTAAATGCTCTTTTTTAATTTTTGCGTGGAGTTTACAGAATTGGGTCATCTTCTTGGTTGAGATCTCTGGTCACAGAGAGTCAAAGAGTCATAAAGCATATAAACCAGGGACGTGTGGTCAGGGAAGGCAGTGGTGGAAGAGCCTAACCTGTCATACACCAAATGAAAATAGCTGTTAAGAAAGGTCAAGAAAAAAATAAATAAAATAAAATAAATATAAAGATTTTTCTACTGATCTGTGTGATATATGTAATTTCTATACGAATCTAATCATATTTTTATAGTCAAAATCGCCAAATGAGAGAGGTGAGATGAGAGGTGAGATGAGAGGTGAGGCAGCAACGAGCTGAGCCTCCCCTCTAATTGTGCAACCCCTCAGAAACTGGATGGAGGGGGAATAAACGTGTGCCTGTTACTATCTCTCTGTATGTCACCAATGTAATGTTTGTAAACCCCTTCATTACATGTCCTCGCCTTCCATAGTACAGGTAGCTTATTTCACGAATAAATATATTAAATTTAGGCTCGTTGGCCTCGTCATAAAACTGCAATGAAAAAGTACTAGGTGAGGCAGCGATCACATCTGCCTCACTGAGGGGGCGTGTCTTGAGCCCCGTGGAGGGAGAGCGAGTGTCAATTACGTAGGCTCAGCCCATGTAATTGACGCTACCTCACTCTCCCTCCATGTTAGCTAGCTTCAGCAGCGGCGGAGCAGCACTGGATTCCACCGCTGGCGGTGCTGACTTTCCAGCTGACTGGTAGGTTGATTCGTTGATTTGTAGTGGCCGATTCGGAGTGCTCCCAATTGTGCCCCGTGCCTGAGGGGCCCCGTGCTGGAGTAATGTACTCTCGGCTCGGGTAGATCTACCCCGGGTGGAGGGGGGAGAGAGAGTACAGGATTGGAGGGGGAAGCAAGGGATAGACGGGGAGGGGGGTGTGAGGGGAAATGCAGAAGGGGGAGAGGGGGAGGTGAGTGGTTCCCTCATGGTCCCGGGGCAACGCTCCCGCCCCTCCAGTTGCCGTGCTTCACGCACACAGCCCCGGCTCCACCCCTCTCTCTCCCCGGGGAGACTCGGTGATCAATACAGGGAGAGCCGGGCCACTGATACCTGCCAGTGCCTCCCCAGCCATGGACCTCACCGCACGTCACTGATACAAACAGGCCCTTTGACCGACTCATCCATGCCAACCAAGATGCTCCATCTAGGATTTACTCACATTTAACCTATTTCTCTTTAAAACTTTACTCCATGCACATGTCTAAATGTTGGATTGAACCAGCTTCAACTAATTTGGTCAGGTGCATGGATAGGAAGGTTTTAGAGAGAAGTACATTTCACCCTCTATGTGGAAATCGAGAGATCAGACTGCTACGATTATGCAGCACCATATGACAAGCATTTGTCTAAAAGCATTGCACCAAAAGCAACCAAATTTTCAGTTTGAACTGAGTACAAGGATCTTTAATAGAAAACAAGTCAGTTATTACTACTGATAAATGCTTGTGGATATTCTAATGATATAACAGCAGGTGTGATTATTCTTCATCAGACTTGTTATTTTGGACACATTCTGTAGGATTGCAAACCACTCCCTGATTTGGTTCCTCCTGCAACATCAGACATGGAAGTCCATCATGTTCAAAACTCCACCTGGCCACAAATGACCTTGAATCTCCACACGGTTGACAAAGTTAATGGTGTACCACTTTGATTAGAATTCCCATCAGATGTGCCACCAGCTTCCTTTCGCAGCACCATCTTCACAACGGCAAAACACTTGCAAATGTGAATTTCCTTCCATCTCATTTAGATTGCTGCCCTGCCATTCTCACCATCTGTTCTGTTCATGAACATGACTAATAACTCAGCATCTTCACCAATTCCTCCCCCATTGTGTAAGCCGCGTCTAAAAAATTATGCCTTTCATCTGTCTGGATAGAGATTCTAGACCAAAATGTTTTACTTGTGAATAAATTAAACCAAAATCTACTAACGGTGCGTGTATTGCAACTGTGGAAATAATTCCATATTGCCTGGCTTCCGTACAATAAATTAAAGTATATTTGTCATTTATACCAATTATTTGGATGAGAATGTCGAAGGCATAATTAGAAAGTTTGTAGATGATTCTAAATTAGGTGGTATCATAGTGAGTAATGATGCTTGTCAAGAATTACAGAGGAATCTTGATCAGCCGGGCAAGTGGGCTAAATAATGCCCAATGGAGTTATATTCAGGCAAGTGTCAGGTGTTGTACTTTGGAAAGTTGAACCAGGGCAGGATCAACACAGTGAATGGACCACAGCGACGTTGGAGTATAAATACATAGCAGGCTGGCCTTCAACAGTCAGGGGGATGAGTTTAGAAGATAGAACGTTATGTTGAAGTTGCACAAGATGATGGTGAGGCTGTACTTGGACCATTGTGTTCCGTCTTGGTCACTGTGCTTTCAGAAGGATGTCATTAAGCTGGAAAAAATATAAAGAAGATTTCTGAGGATGTTGCTATGACTCGAGACCGGAGTTTTAGAGATGAGTGGTTTGGGAGAATAACATTTTATTCCTTTGAGCACAGGAGTCTGAGGGGTGATCTTATAAGGTAGGCTGAAGCACCTGTTTCTTCTTCTTCTTCTTTCATGTGGTGTGCACAGCCTAAAGTGTTTGGACAACTTGTTCTATTTGATCTTTTGTTTGTGCACGTTGAGTTGATTGCATTAGTCGAAACAGGGCGGACCACATGAAGGTTGCAATCTTCCATCCCGGTGCCCGCTTCTGTGCTGTATGACTCAATGTCTCTGTAACTATTATCATTGAAACCAAACTCTGTATTTTGAGCAAAGTTTCACGATATTAGGTAAATTCACCTCCAACAATTCAATCTGAAATTCATACACAATCTTCACGTGATCTGACAGCATATGCAAGCTAAACTTGACAGTTCAACAAATATCCAGCTGCCAAATTCAATGGATGTCTAAAAGAAAACTCTCTGCTGCCAAATAAGCTACTGCTGATTGTGGAGCCAATGAGACTCTTGGGGTGCAAATTGACCCAAATACGACCCAGATATTGCTGGTGCATTCAAAATTATCCACCTGCATGTTTAGAATGAAATCCATCATCAACATCTCAAAAGTAATATTAACATTACTCTCTATTGTTTCTCTATTGTCCTCCTGTATCTGTCTGCTGCAATGCATAATTATGCAATTAAGAGCATGGATCGTATTTAACATTATGAAGAGGGTACGGAGAGAAGGCAGAAGAATGGGTTTAGGAGGGAGAGATGGATCAACCATGATTGTGTGGCGGAGTAGACTTGATGGGCTCCTATCACTTATGATCTTATGAAATTAGAAGCAACAGGAGTTTATAAATTCCTACCCAAGAGGAAATAATTTAAACCTATTTGTTCACTGTTGAATGCAGTGAGTGATTTCCCTGCCAACCACATCTTTAGGAAATTCCATTGGATAGCGACACCAAACTAGATAAATCAAAGAGATAGACACAAAGAGCAGGAGCAACTCAGTGGGTCAGGCACCATCTCTGAAGAAAATGAACAGATGAAGTTTGGAGTTGGAGCCCTTCTTCAGGCTGGGTTCTGAATCCAGGGGTGTTTTTGTCAAAGGAAGATACTGAGGCTAAAACACACACTTTTACACTGTGATCATTGAATTCTATCAGAATGTGCCTTTGAACTTGACTGACACTTGGCAAATTTGCTCTGGGCATAACAATAGCTTGAAAACAGTGGGAAATTTAGCCTATGTCTTCCTATGACAAAAGCACCCCTGGATTTATCTAACTGGTTCTCAGTATCCAATAGAGTGCCCTAAAGACATGTCGGTTGGTTGGGTAATTAGGCACTGTAAATTGCCCATGTTATGTAGGTGAGTGCCAGGATCTGAGGATGTTGAAGCAAACAGAATGGAACGAATGTAAGTGGTTACTTGATGGTAAGCGAGGATTCGATAGATTGGACAAACTCTATCCATGCCAATTAACTCTATTACTCTTTATGAAGAGTCTACGTGTCAAACTGCTTATTTCATGGTGTCTTTCACTTCGGCCTCTACCAGCTGGAGGGAAATATATTATCTTTCTTTTCATGATAGTCAGGGCTAAATACTGAAACTATCTATCCAGCAGCATCACAAGAGCAGATTCAACACAAGGTTTCAAGCAGTCCAAGAAAGCAGGTCACCACCATTTTCCAAATAGGAATGGTAGCCTTGCCAACGGCACCCACATCGTATTAAGAAGTAAAATTACCTCTTTAATGCCCTTGTCCACAACAACTCTGTTAGAGTTGGCTATCTCAAATCTCAAGCTCGTTTTTGAACATAAATGTTTACCTGGTTGTGATGCAAGGTAACTTGGTCATCGCAACCCTGCTTTGAAATCCAGCAACCATTTATTTTGGAAAGAAATGACGAAATACAATTTCTGCATCTTAAATAATTGAGGTGTTTGGAAATGTTTTACTAGAAACACAACAGTGATTTCTGATTGTAGAAACAAGGAACTGCAGATGCTGGTTTACAAAAAAAGACACAAAGTGCTGGAGTTACTCAGTGGGTCTGGCAGTATCTCTGGAGAACATAGATAAGTTACATTTCAGGTAACTGAAGAATTGCCCGATCCAAATCTATCCAGTGCTCTATGAAAAATGACACAAGACCAAATCCTGTTCTTTTTATGCATCTCAGTGAAAATACCTACATTAATTGTTCTTCCCCGAAGAAGGCAGTTAAATCATAGTCAGAGTCTGGAGTACAAGGTAAGACAGCAGATTTCCTTCATTAAAAGGCATCAGCAAACCAGGTGGGTTTTTCCACAACAATTTGGTCACTATTATTGATGCTAGTTTTTGTTCTAGATCTTTTTAATGAGTTGGATTGAAATTCCCATGCTGGCCTTGTGGCATTCAACTTCATCTCTCTGCCATTGACCCGCAGTTGCTGGCACAGTGGCTCAAGTACTGCTCCACCATGGCAGCTCAGTGACACAGCTGGTCGAACTGCTGCCAGAGACCTGGTTTCGATCCTGATCTCAGGTGCTGTCTGTGTGGTGTTTGCACATTCTTCTTCTGAGGACGTGGGTTTCCTTCCACATTCCAAAAACGTGCAGGTTTGTAGGTGAATTTGCCTCTGTAAATTGCCCCTCATATGTCGGAAGTGGATGAGAAAGAGGGATAACATGGAACTAGTGTGAATGGGTGATCGATGGTCGGTGTGGACTCGGTGGGCTAAAGGGGCTGCTTCCAAGCTCTACCTCTAAACTAAACATAACCATTTCCTGAAATACCGAAATACTAGAATTTGATTCAATTAAACACACACAGTCCTTAAACTGAATTAAATCATTGCAATAATGGCATCTGCCTTTGTGAAGCATCAATACTCTTTCAAGAACCGTCCTTGGCATCACTGAAAATAATCTTCAAAGGTAGAAAGTACATCAATCTGCATAGTTCTTTCACATACTTTTATGTATTAAACAAAATTATTGCCATCATGTATTTAAAAAATCTACACTGCTGTTGTTCCCACAGTGACTTTAACATCTGAAATGGCGCCTGTAAACATTGATTTTATGCCACAAAATAACATGCAATCTGACAGCAGCTTAAAATGTCTCCAAGAATAAACTACAAGTAAAAAAAATGTAATAGCAACTGCATGGAATGCTGAGAATACTAAATGAGTGTCATATAATGCTGTTTACTTGTATTTCAGCATACTGGGAAATATAGCTTATCTTTACATGCTGCTTTGTCAAATACATTATTATCCCACTGTATGCCGCAGGTAGCCTCACAGGTGACCTTGGAACAATTTCCATCTGTCTAAATGTATTGGTGATATGCAAGCATGGTTCAAAACACATTCTATTGGTAATGAGGATAAAATCTCACATTTACAACTAAAATATCAGGTACAAATGCATTATTTTACAGATGCTACTCAATTGCTCTGCTTCATTGTTGCATTCTCTGTCCAAGGAAAGCAGATAGTTTATTCTATCATAAGAAATGACAGGCATATTCTTATTGAATGGAAATTCTGCACACATAGAATGCTGGAGTTTAACTCTGAATATTTGGCCATCCCTGTTCACTCTATCCACGCAAATCTTTAATGTAGGAAGAAGCTTTGTGTAAGGCAAATCCCTTGTCACATATGCCAGCAGCACTGGGTGGGGAGGAGAGCAACAGGGAACCTGCAAGATGGAGAATTAATCGGTGGTGTTAAGCCCAAACGAGTTCAGCTCTAAACCTACAAGGCCTGCAACTACAAAATATGGGCCACCATCCTAGTTACGTTTCAGATCAGAAAGTGGACTGGAAGCACTGAGTTTCATAAACAGAGTACAACTCAGCCACAATGGCAGGGCATATCATGCAGTTCAAGCCATGCTTCACTTCGAACCCAGATTGGTCTGATCATCTATTTCTGAATGCATGGCAATATTGTATAGATGTCATGGACTTACTCCAGAATGAGTAACAAACAACAACAACAACAAGCACAACATCTCTAGCCAAAAGTTACGGATTGTTTCTGATAGACCCCAAATCTTAATGGCACAAAGTGCTGGCATAACTCAACGGCTCTGGCAGCATCTCTGCAGAACATAAATAGGTCACTTCTTCAGACTGTTTCTACTTAAATCTGAATTATTGTCTTACCTCCCATCACCTTCATTGATAAACCAGTAAATAAACAATTAACGAAACAATAAATGCAAACAGCTGGCCGTATAACTCATTTATAGGACTTAGAAAAGTGCCTACACAGATATTTTAAGTACCTTAAGCACATATATGCAAGGAAATTGAAACATTTTTCCAAATTGGCCATAAACCAGATTCAGGTCAAATGTGTCAACATAAAATGGAAAGTGAACCCCTCCTAACCCCCCTGCAATAATAAAGTAATTCATTCATTGTCTACACAAACAAATGTGATGATCTCACGATGGTTCAGGCTTCATCCAATGCAATTTATAACTTTGCTCAGTGGATTCAAGATCCATAGAAATGTCTTGAATCTTCTCAATGTATGATTTTATCATTTGACAAAAATGAATAAGCTGACCAGTGTCCTTTCCAAATTGAAGATGGACAGACAGCAGCCAAGTTAATGTTACCTTCTCCTGTATTATTTTCCCAAATATCCAAAACAAACATTTGTACATAAAGACTTCTACTTTTAGCTGCCAAACACTTCTTGTTAGCAATGATGCTCTTCATCTCTCAAAATAAGAGTGACTTATAAAAAGAGAACACCATTCACCCAAAGCTACAAGTTAAATAGGATTCAATCTCAAAACAGTTTCAGCATCACCATATAATGCTCTGAACTAGATGCAATTCCTTGAAGCACATAATAGTTGGAAAAATTATTAATTGAATATTTGAGAAGATACCATTAATATTTTTCACTGCAAATATATTGAAATAAACATCTCATGTCATGAATGATTTAATCCTGTTGATGCCATTTAATATGGTGTTTCTTTTCTCCAAGATGGATACGTTGGTTTGGGACAATGGAGCAAATGTTATTGTGAATGGGTGGCTCATTTTGCCTCTGATGTTTTTTTTTATTCCCTCGACTGACTGAACTTTATTGCTTTCCATCACAGTGATCACTGTGGTGGATGTTTATGTTAAGTTATATCGTGTATTGTGTTATTTTAATTGAATGGCTGCATGGTAACTCAAATATCACTGTATCTTAATTGGTGCATGTGACAATAAATGCAAACTTGAACTTATCCCATAAGGTTGGCATTAAAAATATCTGTTGATTTGCTCTCAAAGTATAATTTCACTGCAGAATGTTTGTAGTGTTTCACATTTTAAAAAGTGGTCATTGTTGTTCATTCCACAGGCCTGTTTCTTCCACTCATAAATCAAGAGCTTGCCTGAAATGTGCAGATATTACAACTTTGAAGGAAAGTTATAATATCTCAGAAGACAGGCACAGACGCAAAGTCTTGGAAGGAGGTGAGCTGTCTAAACCATTTCGCTGTGCACAATAATCAGGACCTTTCCAAACTTGACAAAAACTACATATATGCCTCCATGCATGTCTGTATTTCTGATAAGAAAACATTTCTTCCAGCTTGCATCAGTCACAGGTATAAACTGAGCAACTGCTGCCAAATTCCTTTGCACTTGTCATCGCGGGGAGAATGCTTCCCTCTCTGAAACCACCTTTAACCAAATTAGCATTTTGTGGAGCTTAGAATTTTTTTTGGCAAGATTGCAAATTTTAAACAGTCCTTCAGTTACATTTTACAGTGGACTTTTCATGTCACCCTCAGGGGGTGGGTGTAAAACGTGACGAGCAATATGCTGAAAGAAGGAGACAAAGTGTGTGTGAAATTAGAATTTAGAGATACGTGATGATGGGGCACTCAAACAAATTCTGCTCTGCATCAGTGTGCGGTGATTGTACATGGGTAATATGTGCTTGCAGTGGATGCTGAACATGCAATGGCCTTCATTTCCAGATTGTGCAGACAAATACCTATGTGCAACAACTCTGAAGAGGGGTCTCGACCTGAAACGTCACCCATTCCTTCCAGAAATGCTGCCTGCCCCGCTGAGTTCCTCCAGCTTTTTGTGTCTATTTCCAAATAAAGAACGTCCTCTTTATTCAAGGTCTCTTCACAATCTCTCTCTGGAGCTTCCTATCAGCATTCTTACAAACCAGAGAAACCAGAGAGCAATTAGTCACATACAGCAGTAACAAAGTTAATGCAATAACAAATGGTCATTTAATTTTTTTTTAATCAAGTCACGACAAAGTGTCACCTCAAAATAATATTATATCCGAATGGAAGCACTGAATGAAATTGCCGGATGTCCCCACTATTATATGGAAATATTAACCTACATGCTCAGTGTTCAGTAGGAAGGTTTATACAGATGGTGGTTTATACAGAAGATAGACACAACATACTGAGTAATTCAATGAGTCAGGCAGTATCTCTGGAAGAAAATAATAGGTGACGTTTTGGGTCTGAAGAAAGGTTCCAACCCAAAAGATCGCCTATTCTTTTCCTCCAGAGATGCTGCCTCACCTGCAAAGTTACTCTAGCATTTTATGTTTATATACTCAGTGTTGAACTGTGACAAATCAACCCCAGATTTTCAGAATGCAAAGCAAATCTGCACCAATATACAGGAGAGATGGACAGATACATTGTGCAGAGAAATAAGCATGGTTTAAAATGGAGGCAGTTAGTATTTTTCCTTCTTTCCACAATGTGTCCAGAAATTTGTTGATGCTCTTTTTAACCTACGTGTGATAATATCAGAATGTATCAATCAGCTGAGTATGTACCTGGAGAAACAGCAAAAAAAAATACAAATAATATGCTCTGCTCAATATAATAAGTGTGTGCAGGACCTGTTTATTTGGCTTCTGCATACCTAACCTCAGTATGATTTTCCTGTGTCACAAGGCCAGTTCTGGAAAATTTGACAATAAATTCAAACTGTAAGTGAAGATTTAAATTTTGAACATCAAGCCTTTAAAACAAATATTGATAAAAGATTGTGATTCTTGGCATTTGTACTTAAGGTTGAATAGAACAAGCAATTATCACCATGTAGTTTTTAAATTTAGTTTAGATTATTATTGTTATTAGTACCGGTACACTCATTCACAGGTACAGAGAAAGGTTTGTTGCATGCTATCCAGTCAGTGAAAAGACAATACATGATTACAATGAAGCCATCCAGAGTTTACAGATGCAGGATAAAGGGTATTATGTTTAGTGCAAGATAAAGTTCAGTAAAATCCGATTAAAGATAGTTCCAAGGTCTTCAATGAGGTAGGTGGGAGGTTAGGACCACTCTCCAGCTGGTGAGAGTATGATTCAGTTGCAGGCAAGGCATATTGCCACTAAAGAAGGGTCTATTATGTCATGGGCTGGATCTTACTGAACCCTGCCTTTCATTTACAGCTGACACCTGCATCCCAACATGCCCAGAGTTACTGAGAACTGACTCTGGAGGTTCATTCTTGCAGGCTCACACATCCTCATCTCAGTTCTTGGTGGGGATTGGATCTCAGGTGAGGTATTCTGGAGATCCTGACCCAGTAAAGCCCTGGTGGGAAGCAAAGCTGAGGTCATGCATCATCTCCCCCTTCAATCTATGAGACATTTCAATACTTTTGATGTCTCTAAAACTATTCAAATTGATGTCAACTGGCTTAATTAAAAAATTGCTAATTAATTGAAAACACATAAAAGCACAAAAATAATCTTAAAACAGTAAATTGATATAAAATAGAACAAAATATACCTTCCCTTTCATCCATCCTGAAGGTCCCCATTGAGATCAGAATGGTCTCACACCCCATGCTTGGCATGACCTGGCGACGAAGGGTTCAAGTTGTGAATCCCCAGCATAATCCTGATTTATCTCAACAAGCTTGCAATCCACTGTGCAATGAAGCTGCAGAACTACATCTGTGACAAAAGCCAGTCTCAGACCTCCACAGTGTGTTGATGTCCAAGGCGTACTAAACTTTAAACAATTGCATGTCAGCAGTTCCAATTGGACCCACCGACTATTCTCCACAGATAGACACAAAAAGCTGGAGTAACTCTGCGGGACAGGCAGCATCTCTGGAGAGAAGGAATGGGTGACGTTTCGGGTCGAGACACTTCTTCAGTCTGACTTCAGTTCACTGAAGAAGGGTCTCGACCCGAAATGTCTCCCATTCCTTCTCTTCCAGAGATGCTGCCTGTCCCACTGAGTTAATCCAGCTTTTTGTGTCAATCTTCAGTTTAAACCAGCATCTGCAGTTCCTTCCCACACATTCTCTCCACAGATGCTGCTTGGCCTGCTGAATTATTCCAGCACATCATGTTCTGAACATGATTTATTGCGTTACTTTACCTGGCTTCAGCTTCCGAAAAATAAAATCTGAATTTTTAGATCTTAAAATCATGATCGTAGTACTTTTGGTTTCTGTGTACATTTTTACTGCATGTATTTTAAAATCAACTCAGTTGGAAAATTGACAACAACTCTCAATTTGAAGGAACCATTTCAGAGAAAATTTAGGTTTTTAGCAACAGTCTCTGACGTCATTCATGAACTGATTATCGGGAAGCTTAAAGGCCCTCCTCATAAACCGTGATGCATATACCATGTTAAGGTTCACGTGTGCATCTCTGTGCGTGTCTCTGTGCCTGTGTGTGTGTCTGTGTATAATTAATACATTTCCGAGCACACTTTTAGGAAGCAAGTAGTTAAAAAGGGAATGGAATGTTATAAACAGGTGAGTATAGCCAGGTGGGAGCTGCAATCATCGACTTCAGTGGATGGGAATCAAGGTGCAAATACTGGAAATCTGAAATGCTGGAAACATTCAGAAGGATAGGCAACAAAGAAAGAGTTAACATGCGAGGTTTGTGATTTCATCACAACCCTCTTCAGGCGAGAGTTCAGCATAACCTAGCTCATTCAAGTCCAAGTTATTTAGCAACGAGTGCTTGGGTGGTGAGGGTCAAGAAAAGCTTGCAAAAAACAAAAGTAAAACTTGGCCCACAAAATTGTTCCAAAGACGGTGATAAAGTTGTGCTTGTGCTCAAATTTTATGACATGATCCGTGTTCCCACATAATATCTTGAAGCTTAGCCGAAGTACGTTAAGTGATGTGTAATGATTCTCAGTCAGTCTTGAGGTCACAAGGTCATAAGTGATAGGAATAGAATTAGGCCATTCAGCCCATCGTTCTCTCTGCCATTCAATCATGGCTGATCTATCTCTCCCTCCTAACCCCATTCTCCTATCTTCTCCCCATAACCACTGACACCCATACAAATCAAGAATCTATCTATCTCTGCCTTAAAGTATCCACTGACTGCCTCCACAGCCTGCTGTGGCAAAACATTCCACAGTTTCGCCACCCTCTGACTAAATAAATTTATCTTCATCTCCTTCCGAAAAGAGCATCCTTAAATTCTGTGGCTCTGACCTCTAGTCCTGGACTCACCCACGAGTGGAGACATCCTCTCCACATTCACTCTGTCCAAGCCTTTCACTATTCCGTATGTTTCAATGAGGACCCCCTTCATTCTTCTAAACTCCAGATAGTACAGGCCCAGTGTCAACAAACACTCATCATAGCTTAACCTATTGACAAGTCAAATGCTGTGCATTGAAAATGCTTTATTCCATCTCCTGCTGCATTAAATTGTCCTTCTAAAATCCGGTGAGATGACATTCATATTGGAAGCTAAGTATTTATCGGTTAATCTTGGAAAGGACTTAATAATTAGTGTTCATATAAACTGAACTATTTCTCTTTCCTAATCCAACCTGCTCACATTTAGCAGAATGGTGCATGTCTGTATTATCATTTATTCATAATTCCTTTCACATTCACAAATATGACAATGAGTTCTGAAGCCAAAGCACTATAGATTTTACATACAACAGCAGATACATTTAAGGAGTCATTTATATGTGCTTGCTAATTATATGCCCAAACAAACAAATCTTTTTTGTGACCGACACATTTTATAAGATTTCTTTCAATAAAAGGTCTGGATAGAGTGTACTGTATGTGGAGAGGATATTTTCACTAGTGGGAGTGTCTAAGACTAGAGGCGATAGTCTCAGAATAAAAGACGTACCTTTAGAAAGGAGATGAGGAGGAATTTATTTCGTCAAAGGGTGGTGAACCTGTGGAATTCATTGCCACAAAGGCAGTGGAGGACATAGGAATATAGGAAGCTTATAGGGATACATCATACAAGAAAAGATGAATGTAATTCACCCATCTACCTTGATTAACAAACTTTGGCTTGTTAAAATCGTTTCTGTATCTCATCCCTGTTAAAATCATGGAATGGCTTAGTTTAGTTCAGAGATTCAGCTAGGAAGCAAGCCCTTTGGGCCACAAAGTCTACGTTGACCATTGATCACCCCTTTGCACTAGTTTTATGCTATCTCATATTCTTGATTCCCTACAGATTAGGGCCAATTTTACAGAGGGCAATCAAACCTACAAACCTGCATCCCTTTGCGATGTGAGAGGAAACCAGAGCACCTGGAGGAAACCCATTGGGGCAACAAATTAGACAGGTACACCGATAGGACAGGCTTGGAGGGATATGGACCAAATGCGGGCAGGGGGGACTAGTGTAGCTGGGACGTGTTGGCCAAAGTGGGCAAGTTGCGCTGAATGGCCTGCTTCCACGCTATGACTCTATGATGTGGTCACCAGGAGAACATACAAACTCCACACAGGCAGCACCCAAAGTCAGGAGTGAACCCTGGTGTCTGGCGTTGTGAGGCAGCAACTCTATCAGCAACTGTTCCATGACAAATACATTCTCAAATGCAATATTTAAACAAAGCTTTTGATTTATTTGTTTTCCAGCTCTCTGTGATTTCTATCCACTTTCATTTTCATGACAGTTGAAGATCTATTTTTTTTGCAACCCATCCTATCATTTAGTGTTTCATTCCTCTTGACGGTTGCATAGAGAATTGTGGTTTGTTGTAAAAGTGACTGAGGTGAGAAGGCTGGCACAACTGCAGGGAGCCGATCACTGTCTCCAAGATATAGCTGCACTGTCTGATGTTACTAAATTTAGAATAGAAGACACTTCATCTTGCACCATGGTCGATGCTCATATTCCAAAACTCACGTGCATTCTGTAAATAATAGACGTTCTATGTATGGGAAGAGACTGACGAAGACCAAAGATCAAACCAAGAAGCTGAAAGGGCTTACTGCTGTAAAATATTTTGTCCCTTCTCAGTGCATTGCAAAGAACATTGCTTAAACAAGGAAACCGAATGATATACTTAAATAAAACTGATTATAAATCTAATTATAAAATACAATAGGTCAAATGAAACCACGAAATGTTTGTCATAATCCACATCACAGTGAATAACTGGCCGGCACGGTGGTGCAGTGGTAGATTTGCTACATTGCAGCGCTTGCCACGCTGGAGACCCGGGTTCGACCCTGACGACGGGGGGATGTCTGTAAGCAGTTTGCACGTTCTCCCCATGATCGTGTGGATTTTTCTCCGGGATCTTCGGTTTCCTCCCACACTTCAAAGACGTACAGATAGGTTAATTGGCTTGGCTTTGTATATTTGGTACAAGTGTTAAAATTATCCCCAGTGTATGAAGGCTTGTGTTAATGTGCGGGGATCGCTGGTCGGTGCAGACTTACTAAGCTAAACTTGAATTTTAGGAAGATAGTAGTTCATGTATTTTATTCCAAAAGAGTAAAGTCATTTATCTTAAATAAAATTGTAATACTCTAGTTCCTTTCATAGATTTAAAAACATAACTCAATTTCTTAGCAATCAGTGTTGCAAATAGAATGTCACACATTGAATTTCAAGGTCGGAGAGTTTAATAATGATTCCATAAACAATCTGTGTCCCTCAGGGTCAGAATTCTGCATCTTTTACTTTCTGCCTTCATGGAAAACAGAATAAGGTTTAGTAAGTCATTCAGATTTCAGTGAATTGTACACCCACTCTAGTTTCTAAGCACACCAACACCTCTACTACCTTGGAAGACTTAAGGGCCTATCCTACTTGGTGATTTTTTTCGGCGACTGCTGGCATCATATCAGGGTTGCCAAAAGATTTTGAACATTTCAAAATCCAGCAGCGACAAAAAAAATGTTGCGACACTTGAAAATATACGTCATCACGCTGCAAATTATTGGTGGCCAGATACGTCAGCCAATGATGCCGGCAGTCACCGAACAAATCACCTAGTGGGACAGGCACTTTAGGAAGCTTGGCATGTCCCAAGAAACGCTCACCAACTTATATACATGTGCTGTAGAAAGCATCTTATCAGGATGCATCACATCTTGGTTTGGGAATAACTCCATCCAAGACTGCAAGAAATTGCAGATTAGCAGAAGTAGCCCAGACCATCACACAAACCAGCCTCTCTTCCATTGACTCCATCTAAACTTCATGCTACCTCGGCAAGGCTGCCAGCATAATCAGGGACAAGTCTCAACCCAGTCACTCCGTCTTCTGCCCTCTCCCATCAGGCAAAGGTATAGAAGTTGGAAAATACCTGCGGATTCAGGAACACTTTCTTCCCAGCTGCCATCGGCCAACTGAACAGTCTTCTCATCAGCTACGGTGCTGTCATGGCCACCCATCTACCTCAATGGAGACCTTTAAACCATGTTTAATCATGAATTTATTGGAATTCAATGTTATTGTATATATTTGCACTAAATGTTGTACATTGTATCCTTTATCTGTGCACGGTGGACAGCTTGATTACATTTGTGTAGAGTTGTTTCTCTGACTGGATGGCAAACAAAGAAAAGCTTTTCATTGTGCCTTGGTACAAGTGACAACAATAAACTAAACCAGACTATTTTATCACAGAGAATGCCAGATAAAATACCAGAATTTTCCAGTCCAGCACAATTAATTTAAAATTAAGCTAAAAATATAAAACTATGAGCTGTGCACTTTGAAACATCGAAGAGGTAAAAAAAAATTAAATCAAAGGACATTCATTAGAGCACAATGTGATTAGTTTCTCCCCATAGCCTCTTAAAGTAAAATTAGTGCCTTTAAAAAATGGGTCAGAGACTTGTGTGCTCAAGATACTCTCCAGGAAACATGAAGAACCTCCAGTGTATATTGTTGAAGGAGGCAATCGTTTAATGAAATCTTTCTATCCAGCTTAATTAACATTGTAAAATATATCAAAGTGCTTGCAAAGCAATTAAGGAGATAGTGGATACTGATCCAAAGGAGTTGGTGTGCAGGTTGACAAATGCTTTGTCAACAAGAAAAGTTTTCATGTGGCGACTGGTGGAGGAGTAATGAGGGACAAAAACTAGTTGTGAAAGTAATTTAGTCTCGTGGGATGCAACAGTTAGAGGCACGTTTAGCAAATATGGGGAGATATACAACTGAAATGGATTATAGAAGAGCTTGTAAGACATATAGGAAACAGTGTGGCAAGAGATGACTGTGGTGGGATTTCAACACAACAGCAAAATTATAAAAAAATGAAATTGGGAGAAGAATTAAATCAATCTCAGGACAACAATATCAGGCAGTTGTGCAGTATTTTATTTACAGTAACTCCAATATTCTATCAGACTATCTTGAAATATTATGGCACAAGGAACTGCAGATGCTGGATTCTTGAGTAAAACGCAAAGTGCTGGAGTGGCTCAGTGGCTTAGGCAGCACCCGTGGCAGGAATGGGCAGGCAACGTTTCAGATCAGGTCAGCATCTGACTCACTGAATGCCCTTTAATCCCATTGGGGCCTGTGGTCATCCTTCATGTTAAACTCATTGTGGCCCCATGTTTTACATTCCATTTAAATCCACTGGGGATCAGTTTCCTTTGCTACCTGTGAACTCAGTGAGTCACATTTCCCTCACTATGTTAAAATTCACCCCACTCACTGGAAAATGTATTGTGATGCTATGTACAATAAACCCTCATTAGAACAGACCATAGGGAGGAGGGGAGGTGTCCATTATTGCCAATAGTCCACTATAACCAAGTCAGGGATTATTAGTGGCAGAAACAAAGTGGCAGGTGTTGGTTGATACACAAAAGGACACAAAGTGCTGGAGTATCTCAGCAGGTCTGGGCGCATTTCTGGAGAACATGGATGGGTGATGTTTTGGGTCAGGACCCTTCTTCAGATGAACGCTCTGGAGCTAAGGAAGCTAAGGAAGCAGTATGGGCCCACGGTGGCAGCAGTAGGTCCAGCGTGGAAGGTACTGGGGGCGGCAGTACAGGTCAAGGGAGGCATCAACAGCTGGGACTGGAAGCTGCCAGGGAGGCAGTACAGACTGGGCCAGATATGGCATCGGCAGCTTAAATTAATACCACAAATTATTTAAACAAATAGACCTGACAATATGTTAAAGAAGGAACTGCAGATGCTGGAAAATCGAGGGTACACAAAATGCTGGAGAAACTCAGCAGCAGCATCTATGGAGCGAAGGAGATACGCAACATTTCGGGCTGAAACCCTTCTTCAGACCTGACAATGCACTGTGAATTATAATGTGTTGGAAGGAACTGCAGATGCTGGTTCAAACCGAAGAGAGGCACAAAAAGCTGGAGTAACTCAGCGGGACAGGCAGCATCTCTGGAGAGAGGGAAGGGGTGACGTTTCAGGTCACGGCCCTTCTTCAGACGGGTCTCGACCCCAAACGTCACCCATTCCCTCTCTCCAGAGATGCTGCCTGTCCCGTTGAGTTATTCTGGCTTTTTGAGTCTCTATCTATAGTATAAATCATAAAATGGGACGAGGAGTGAAAATAACATCAGGACAGAACCAATTGGCCACAGAGTGTGATTTGTAAAATGATGTACATCTTCAATAGAGGAATAACAAATGAAAGAGTTAAGTTTGTAGAGTCTGTGCAACAGACGGACTGAAGCGGCTGGGGAAGTGTTGTTTACTAGGTGAAGGTAGGAAGCTCTAAATCAATGTAGACTCCAGGGCTTCCAGTAATGCAGTTCAATCTAAAAGAGAACTGGAGTTGGAAATGAATATGCAGCACAGATTGAAAAAACAGTATCTGTATTCCCCAGGTTCATTTGAAAGGAATGCCTTGGGTCAGATGAGACCAGTCTTGATGTGGAAAGGTTGATTGGGTGTCATGTGATGTCTGTGCACAAATTCACCATACGTGTTGGTAAAGAGGAAAATATCAAGGATAATCCTCCAAGATCCAGAAGTTGCAACATAGAAATAAAGAGATCCCCTAGCTGCAGCTGGATAAGCAGCACTAAGGATAGGTGGCTACAAAAAGCTGGATAACAAAGGGCTTTAGTAGACGATAAGAAACAGAATGGGAGGCCATTCAACTCTTGATGCCTCCTCTGACGTTCAATAAGATCCATGGCTGATATTTCACTTCAGAAGGAGGATATTATGTGCGACTGCTGAAGATGCATAGAGGTCAGGAATAAAAAGATACAATGACAGTCACAGGGATTTAAAAAAATCATCCCTCGCCCTTTGACAAGAATGTGTCAGTGCACTGACAGGATGGAAATTCGATTGCAGTCACTTCAATGGGACAGGAGGAAATAATTGCACAATTTTGGAAGTGATAACTTCATCAACCTGATGGAGATTGGGGTGGTTGGAGGCGAGTTAATGGTTTGCAAGGACGGGGAGGAGAGGAAAGCATGTTTTTAGTACAAAACAGATGCCGCAGTGAAGTGCATTAAAGGCCTACAAAATTCAGCTCTGTTGACTTGTAGAATGTGCAGTTGTACTGAGTCTGACTACGGATGTTTGATTTGAGGAACGGGAGTTTTTGGAGTAACAGCAGAAGGAAACAGGCTCATTGGCCAACCAAGTCCACACTCCCCCCCCCCTCCCCCAGTCTACCTACACATTTGAGGCAATTTACAGTAACCAACTGTCCGATCATCCTAATGTCTTTAGCACATGGATGGAAACCACAGTATCCAGTGCTCACAGGGGGAACGTACAAACTTCACACCAGCAGCAATGATGTTGGGATTGAACCCGCGTCACTGTCAGCTGTGGCAATGGCTCCACTCGCTCTAATCCTCTGTGGCTAAAAGGCTGTTACACAAGTGAAAACCATGACTTGCCCCCTGGTATTCTCAGCCTGGTATGGAAGCTGAGAGCTGAGTTGTTCTGTGAGGAAGGATTTAACGAGGCAGGCTGCATATCACAAATCCTTAGCTGCAATTGTTAATGGAAACACATGAAACTTGGCCCTTGTCTGCTGCTAAATTGGACAAAAGATTTGCTAAAGAGAGAGAGAGAGAGAAAAAGATGGAGATACAAGGAACTGCAGATGCTGGTTCACAAAACAAGGAGTAATTCAGCAGGTCACGCTAGAAAAAGTCCCGTGGCCAATTCCACCTCTGACTATCCTTGATGGACTTTGCTGGCTTTACCGGGCATTCATTATTATTCCCTTATCATGTATCTACAGTATACACTGTAAATGGCCCGATTGTAATCATGTGCTATTGACTGGAAAGCTTTTTACTGTACCTCGGTACAGGTGATAATAAACTAAACTGATCGACCAAGACAAGATTAAAGTCCTTGCTGCTTGTGAGACCTTGCTATGACCAGAGCAGCTGACACAGTTTTTGCACTAAATTCAACCCCTGTCCTAGTTACTGCACTGCATTCCTTTCCTTCTCATCAAATACACATTCACGTTAATTCGGCTATATTTTAGGCAATAGAGCCTGAGGGAAACCAGGAGACATTAAAAAGTGCAGAGCGCTTATGACCATTAGCTCCCTTCCCCTAATTTCTTGCAGGCGGAAAGCAATTACATTAACAGAGAAATGAAATTTACCTATTAATGACGCAATGGAAGAAGATATGACTTCTTTTACGCGATTAGAACTTATCACCTGCAGCTTTCATGTATAATAAAGTAGGCAATTCCCACAAAAAAGTTAACATCAAGCTTAACCACTATTAGAAAAGGAGGATAAATGCAACCTAGCTGCTGCATCACTGTTACATTGTGGTATTTATAACTTCTGTTTACTAATTACAAAAATGTCTCTTGCTTTAGGGAGCACAACTTCATTTGCTTCTGCATGTTATTGCACATCCTGAGAGTTATTAATTTGCTATTTATACACTAAACACCAATTGTCAAAGTTGCAGGAGAACAAAGCTCTTTGCTGATGTTAAAGGTTAGCACAGACGTTCAATGGATGTACTAAAAATAAACAATGCGTCGTGTTCAACGCAGCTCCATTACTTCAGGGAACCTTATGCAAGAATTCTGGAATACGAGTGTGTCCTAAAGAGGGCAGAACTGAAGGAGGACGGGCAAGTTTTCGTATGAACTTCTCCTCAAATGCACAAAGGTGCCTTGGAAATTCAATCACCTTTTCATTCATTGTGCAGCAGAGTTCAATCAAACACCAACATTTACCTTTGGATTTGTCCGCATGTCCTTCCAATATGGATGGCCTTTTAGCCTATCAGGCATATGCTGACATCAGATGTGAAAATTAGACAAATATTGACATAAGATCCCAAGTGACAGGGACAGAATCAAATAGGTTTCAATTATTACTCCTGTAGGTTCCAATTCCATACAATCATAAGTGATAGGAGCAGAATTAGGCCATTCGGCCCATCAAGTCAATCGTGGCTGATCTACCTCTCCTTCCTAACCCCATTCTCCTGCCTTTTCCCATAACCTCTGACACCCGCACTAATCAAGAATCTATCTATCTCTGCCTTCAATATATCCACTGACTTGGCCTCCACAGCCTTTTGCTTTCTGCTGACTCTTTAGCGCATAACAAAAGTTTTTCACTGTTACTCAATAAACTAAACCAAAACATGCTAGCTCCCATCAGTCTTGTTCCCTCAAGCGAAGACACAAAGTGTTGGAGTAACTCAGCGGGTCAGGCAGAATCTTTGGGGGACAAGGACAGGTGACATTTCGGGTCGGGCATCTTCTTCAGACTGCTCCCTCAATCCTTATCATTGTTCCCTCATTTATTTCCAAGTAACCTATTTCCTTTTTCAGGTCCATTAACAAACCCCAAACCCCACCCTACCACCGCCCAACTTCCTAAATTCTCCTGTCTCCCGACTGCATGCTGATGTTTTACGGTGGCCCCATTAATGTACCTGCACTTCTTTCACTTGTGAGAGGAAAATAGAGCACGGTGAAAACCCACTGGACCACAGAGGAAATGTGCAAACTCCAGAAAGACAGCACCCCAGGTCAGGATCAAACTCATGGCACTGCCCCTTGGGCAGCAAGAACACAACGTGCTCACACTACTCAGGCTCCATCATCTATGCAGTTGGATCATGTAGTCATAGCCATAGTCACACAGCGTGGAAACAGGCCCTTCGGCCCAACTTGCCCACACTGACCAACATGTCCCGTCCACACTAGTCCTATCTGCCTGCATTGGCCCTTATCCTTCTAAACCTGCCCTATCCATGTACCTGTCTAAATGTTTCTTAAACATTGCGATTGGTCCAAGGAATTGTATGGGCATGCAATCTGGCATCACTGTGTGCTGCTGTTGTAGACATTGGAGGAACTGAAAACTGAATCTGTTCCCGCTGAGTTGAAGCTTGCTTCAATCAGTTGAAGAGCCCAACCGCACAGAGTCATCGGAGGCTTCCATCTTCTTTTATAACATTCGCCATTCAATTTTTCTTTTACTAATTTTCATAAATAATAGAATAACCACAGATTTCCCGAGTCATCTCCTTGCCCATCACCGTCACGATATAAGCTAACACCCTGAACATCTCCACCCCTCCCACCCATCCCCTCACCAGAATCTCTTCCTCATCACTCTCTGCCCATTAATGTTTATTCCCCACCTTCAAACACCTCCCTCTCCCTCACTGATCTCTGCATCTTCTAACTGTGATAGTGGGAAATTGTGTAAGCAAACCTTTGTCAGTGTTTAGGTAGAGGCAGAGAGTCATCTAGCATGGAACCAGGCCCTTCGGCCCAACATGTCCATGCTGACCAAGATGCCCCACCTGCACTGGTCCCACCTGCTCGTGTTTGGCCCATATCCCTCTAAACTTTTTCTATCCATGTCTGAATGTCTCTTAAATGTTGTTATAGTACCTGCCATATTTACCTCCTCTGGCAGCTCATTCCATGTACCCATCACCCTCTGTGTGAAAAGGTTACCACTAGGGTTCCTAGTAAATCTGGACTTTGTGCCTTCCCTCATAATGGGAACCATTGTGGGGGGGGGGGGGGAATGTTTTTTATGTTTAAATCTCTTTATTATTGTTATGTCTGTATTCTTTTTCTCTGTGCTGCATTGGCAAGAAGCATTTCACTACACCAATTGGTCCTCTGCTTCTTGATTCCCTTGCTGTGGGGAAAAGACTCCCTGCATCTACCCTATCTATTCCCCTCATGATCACATACATCTCCATCAGATCACCCTTCAAGCTCATGTGCTTCAAGCGATGTGTAAGGCCTATTTGGTTACTTTAAGAGAAAATAAAACTGTGGCAAATGCAGTGAGAAAATTCTGAAGCTCATGGCCTTTGACAACCTTGTTGCTGCTATTGAAGCAATTTTGCTGTCAAAACCTACCAGACGTCTGAACTGGTAATGTGAAAATCCTATGGTTGTTTGTAGGTAGAGAGGCGACAATAGAGGGTCAAAGCCCTGTTGGAATTTATATACTAGCATGAGGATTTGAGATGTGAACAGTTGCTTAGCTAGAAGCAAACATATGCTTTGATGGTTAAATGAGACTGTGAGAGTTAGGTGAGAGGTTTTGAAAGAGCTTGAATTTACAGAGGGTGGGAGATTGGAAACCAGCCACATATGACAGACAGGAAGCAGCAAATGAGGCTGAGAAAGCACATCTTGGACCCACAAATCCTCAGTCTAGGAGCACCGCAAGGCTGCGTGCTCTCCCCTCTCCTTTACTCTCTCTACACCAATGACTACACCTCCACTGACTCCTCTGTCAAGCTTCTCAAGTTTGCGGCCAACATAACCCTGATTGGAATGATCCAGGATGGGATGGAATCTGCCTACAGACAGGAAGTGTCACAGCTGGTGCCATCGCAACAACCTGGAGCTCAATGCTCTAAAGATGATGGAATTGATTGTAGACTTTAGGAGAGCACCCCCTCCCCTCCCCTCACCACAGTCACATCTGTAGAGTCTTTTAAGTTCCTGGGAACCATCATCTCCAAGGACCTTAAGTGGGGGGCTACCATCGACTCCACAGTCAAAAAGGCACAACAGAGGATGTACTTCCTGCGGCAGCTGAGGAAGCATAATCTGCAACAGGCAATGATGGTCCAATTCTATACGGCCATCGTAGAGTCTGTCCTCACCTTCTCCATTGCGGTCTGGATTGGCTCAGCCACCAAGGACGACATCCGGAGGGTGCAGCGAATCGTCCAATCAGCTGAGAAGGTTATTGGCTGCAACCTACCCTCCATTGGCAAACTAAACACTGCAAGGGCCAGGAAGCGAGTGGGTAAGATCATCTCTGACCCCTCTCACCCTGACCACAAACTCTTTGAATCACTTCCCTCTGGATGCGACTTGGGACTGTCAAAGCTGCCACAGCCAGACATAAAAACAGCTTTTTTTCCCACGAGTAGTAGCTCTACTCAATAACCAAAAATCTGTAGCCTCCTTTTGCTCTGGTATTTTATTTAATTCACATGTTTAATCAATAATGTTTTATTATTAATGTTTAATGTTTTATGTGTCATTCCTAACTGTCACTGTATGTCATGTTGTCACTTGTGGGCGGAGCACCAAGGCAAATTCCTTGTATGAGAATACTTGGCCAATAAACTCATTCATTCATTCATTCATGATTAATATAGGGTGAGAACTTAAAGAAAATGCATAGGCAAGTGTTCTAGCACCAGATCAGGTTAAGCAGGAACAGTCTGGAAAAGTTACAGTCAAGGAAGCATGAGGTTTTAATGACGATCAGGTCAATTATTGGAGTAGTCCCAGAATCAAATACATGTTTGAGTCTGGAATAAATTTGCTTCGGTCTTAAACAAAAGATTCAGTCAAAGGCAACAACGACAGCCTTACCGATACAGTAAAATCTCAGTTATCCGGTGTGTCAGACATGACAAACTCTGGTCACTACAATTTGTCAACTGATAACTCAATGGCCCACCTATTCCTTCAGGGGCAGCCTGGGACTCGACTAGATCAGATGCTGCTCCAAGTGGCTGAGTGCGCAGGTTGGATGCGGCCTGCAGCGGCACGGAGTGACAGAGCTGCGGTGGAGGACACCGACAACATCACCTGGACAGGCCGACCCTGCAACTTCGACACAGTACTGTTGCCAGGTCAACGAACATTTATGGCCAAGTTAACACTCTACACTTTGGACTTGAATCATACAAAATGGCACTGGGAATGTGGTGACTCTCATCCACTGCCTCAACGTCATCTACAATTCCTACACTTTCGTACTGAAGTATGGATTTGCCTATGTACAGTAAGATTTTTATTGAACTGTATGCAAAAATACATTTTACTGCACCAAGATACATGTGACAATAAAGTATCATTGATTTTACATCAATCTTCTCAAAATATGGGTTATCATAATGAAAGCTGAACACTTCTTCTGCAGTAAATAAAACACAAATATTAATGTCACTGAGTCTGAAGAAGGATTCCAACCTGAAACATCACCTTTTTTTTTTCTCCAGAGATGCTGCCTGACCCTTTGAGTTACACCAGCATTTTGTGTCTATCTTCGGTATAAATCAACATCTGCAGCTCCTTCCTACACTTGTTAATGTAACGTTTGTTTTTTAACCCCTCTTAGCTTCTGCCACTATTCCCGAGGGATCTTGCATCTCCGAGAGTCTAGTGTGAACCTATTTGATGTCTGGTTCAGCAGATATAACTCATCAAGCTTGTTCCAACATGATCAACATAAATTCATCCCTTTAATGAAAACAGTGATTCATCACTCTTGTGAATTAAGTCAACAGTTAGATCAAAAACTAAATGAGTACCAAACTGTTGAATTAATAAGTCTATATACACATAAAAAAGGTTGAGTAATGAAGAAAAAATCAACATGAGAACTTTTTGTTCGCTCATCAAAGGGTCGACACGCGAGACTATCATCTGCCATTCAATGGGTCACAAGTTATAGGAGTAGAATTAGGCGATTCGGCTCATCGAGTCTACTCCGCCATTCAATTATGGCTGATCTCTGCCTCCTAATCCTATTTTCCTGCCTTCTCCCCATAAGCCTTGCCACCTGTTCTAATCAAGAATTTGTCTTTCTCTGTCTTAAAAATATCTACTGACTTGGCCTCCACAACCCTCTGTGGCAATGAGTTCCACAGATTAAATACTCTCTGATTAAAGAAGTTCCTCCTCACCTCCTTTCTAAAAGAGCACCCTTTAATTCTGAGGCTATGACCTCTGGCCCTAGACTCTCCCACCAGAGGAAACATCCTTTTCACATCCACTCTATCTATGCCTTTCATTATTCTGTAAGTTTCAATGAGGTCCCCCCTCAACCTTCTAAACTTGTCAGATCATCAGAACTTGGCCCCCGTATGAAAATGGCAAAGATAAATATTCAGGATGTCAGGCTCGTTAAAGACTTAGAATGCTTCTGGATTTCCTGAGTGTACAAAGCATTTAATATATTTGAATTTTAATTTTTCATCAGTTAGGGTGGCACAGTGGCGCAGCTGGTAGAGATGCTGCCTCATCGCACCAGAGACCCATATTCAATCGTGTCATTGTGTGCTGTGTGTGTGGCATTTGAACGTTCTCCCTGTGACCATGTGGGTTTCCTCCAGGTCCTCCAGTTTCCTCCCACATCCCAAAGACATGCGGGTTTATGGAATAATTGGCCACTGTAAATTACCACTGATGTGTACAGGGTGGGTGAAAAGTCAGATAACCAGAACGAGTATGAATGGATGATCGATGATCAGCATAGACTCGATGGGCTGAAAACCTCTTTCCATGCTGCATTCTTAAACCAAATTAAACTGTATTTTAGTTAAAACTAACCAATTGATCATTTAAAAATATTTTAAAAAATTAGAAACATGAAAGCAAATACACAATTAAAAAAATATACATCACCTTTAATTATAGACTCATCCAATTCGATCAGGCTGTGGTGAATCTGTGGGATTCATTGCCACAGAAGGCTCTGGAGGCCGTCAATTGACATTTTTTTCAGGTGGAGATTGATAGATTCTTGATTAGTACGGATGTCAAGGAATATTGGGAGAAGGCAGGAGAATGGGATCGAGAAAGAAAGATAGGTCAGCCATGGTTGAATAGCAGAGGAGAGTTGATGGGCCGAATGGCCTAATTCTACCCTTACAACTTACAAACTTATGAATTCTCTCCATGCTTATGAGAAGCTGCTCCTGCTCCAGGTCTAACGACTAATATACTGTCTGGCAATAGTGTGCAGTCGCAAAAATGCCAAGGGCATGGCTTTGCAACTTTCACCTCTGCATGAGATTCCCCAAACCTGATGATTACGGGGGTGTCTCTAACCAGGACATTTCGTCTCAGATGCAATGGTGCAATCATGAAAATATTGAACCATCTTTGTTTCTTCTGTCTACGAAACCACAGAATCGTGATCGAATTGTGATTGATAGTGAAATTATCCACAGCTTGATCCACAGCAGCGGAGGTCCCTATCCAATAAATTATTGATCACAAATGGCATGTACGTCATCTCTACACATTATATGATTTAGTTCAATCACATCTGTAATGTCCTAAGATGCAGATTAATTGATATTGGTATTCTTGCAATGGCCACAGTACTTCACATGAAGAAAAACATAAATCCAAATGTAAATGGTCGCGGCATGGACATAAAGACTCCTTAAGCTGCTGACTCTGGACTAAATCAAAACCAAAATGATTTGTTCCTTTGTAGATCTTTGGCAACTGCAGCAAGGGCAAAAATACAAAATAGGCAAGAAACATGGGAAGATCACAGTTGCAACCACGGACAATAAAAGATTTTTCAAAGCTTTTTTCCCCCCCAAATTTAATTTGACAGCTGAATGATTTTTCAGCACTGCTTGAGTAGTATTTATTGCACCCTGCTGGAAAATACATGTGCAAATCAATGGCACTGTTGGGATGCCTCTCCTGCAGAATACCCTGGTGACATTCACTGGAGGGCAACCTGCATTCATGAAAATTAGAATAAAATAAAATCAATGGGCAAGTTAAGGGTGGTGCTGACAACAGGAGCTGTGCAGCAACTGGAGCACACAACTGTGTGGCAAGTTTTATGTTGAACGTTAACATTCAGATCACATTTTGTTTCTTTTCACAACCAGAATTTTTTTCCCACTGGAGAAATGGAGCAATATATACAATTTTAAAGAAAGGAGGAATGTGGCGATGCACACTCACACATGACAGGACGGCATTCCAAGGGAGATGCTTCATCTAAAGTCACATGCCAGCAGAGCAAACACAAGCTGCCCCGCAACCTCTCACAGGAATTGTGTTAAATTCTTTCATACTGCATTGTGCAAGATCAAAATGACAGAAATAACGAATGAGAAAAAACTGAATGGTATTATGGCACAATAGAATTGTTGAATCATCAGTGATTTATCAATTATGGTTTCGATAAATTACATTGCACAAGCCTTGTACGGATTAATGGAAAATAACCGTAGATTGAAACAGTGAAGGTATCTCAGTCCTGCCAGAGGATAAGAAGGAAGAGATGGATAGGTTAATCTTATGTTTGTTGGGATAATTGTCTTTTGCATGATGGTAGACCATTCGGCCCATCGCATCCAGTTTGGCCCTCGCTGGACTCCAGTCAGGAGGCTTATGTTGTCAGCCGCAAGGCAATGATAGCAGTGTTAGAATTAAGCTGGAAGAAGCAGAGGAACTTCAGGACTCCTCTCAATTACTGCAGGGAACACAGCCATACCGGCCGGCTTTCAGAGGAAATTAAATGTCACCAGAAGCTGCCGTCTGTACCGCAGCTGAAAAACAATTCCGTGACACAGGCACAGATGTCAAAGGGACGCAAACCAATTAATTGCCGGTCAGACAGGATTTGAATGTCAACACTCCAAATCTAATCACGAAAGTCTCAGATACGCATTTTGCAATAATCCCCCTGGGATTCATGTCTGCCTTTATTATTAGCGAAATAGCTAATAAAAAGAAACGCATCCCAAAGCAAACTAGGTCAGGACTCCTGCCTGTTCTGTGACCATAAATTTACCTATTATCCTTTTTTTTTCTGCATTATGAGGAGGAAATACAGTAAGGTCATACCTTCCACTTCTTTGTTTTATGAGGCACTACAGATGTGATTAAAAATTATATCATCTGAAATTCAGCAATTAAGATAACAGTCCATGGAAACATCAAACAACAGAACTCCTGGGAACCATATTTTAATCTTGTTTCCTTATTCAGCATTATGAGCAATATTACAGTCAATGTTATTAAGTCATTCACGAAGGTAATATCAGATGTGAAACATCTTGCGTTTTCATCATAAATACAGTACAGTGAACTTGAGTCGATGAGTTTGCTAGCTTTGATTACATCCTCTGCTGAGATGTGGGTGTTTTGGGGGCTAGGTCAGTGGGCGGGTGAGAAGTATTTGACTGTGTGTGAATCATCGTGGCCACAAGCAACTGACTTTTATTTCTGCTGTCGAAAAGATAACCAGAATATATTGAAAACGCTAATGGGATAGTGATCGGTGTAACAGAAGGGGCGAGGCATCACATGCAGTTGAGGGGAAACCTGATAGTATGTCAGATTATGAGTGGCATAGATAGGGAAGAACCTTTGCCCCAGGATGGATATACAAAATACAGTAAGGTCATACCTTCCACTCTATCGGGAGGGTATTGCTTTAAGGGTTTTAAGGACTTTGCAGAGCAATTTTTTGTTTTTACACAGAGTGTGGTGAGTGCCTTGAACATACTTATTGGGGTGGTGGTGGAGGCAGATAATAGCATTTAAGAGACATTTGGATAGGAACATGGATATGCAGGGAATGGAATGACATGGATTATGTGTAGGCAGATAAGAATTGGTCTTGGCATCATGTCCAGCACATATATTGTCAACCAAAAATACTGTCTCTGTGCTGTATTGTTCTACATTCTATGTTTTATGAGGACCTTCATGTGCATTGTAAACTAGTTTGTGGAGTCGCAGAATAGTATCGCATTCAGGAGACCTTTTTGTCCTTTGATTCTGCACCAGTTCGTATGAAGTAAAATCCATTTGGTCTCGCCCTTGTTCCAGAATTCACATATGCACCCATTTTTCTTGATACAAGAAATCATCTACATTTCTTTTAAAAGCCTATTATTGATTCAATATCCACTGCCTTACCAAGTACAGCATTCCAAATCTTAACCATACAAGATTTATATTGATGTTGTCTCTGTCTCGCCTCTCCCCTCTACTCATTACATGGGTATCTCCCCTCTCCATATTAGCCCTGATGCAAGGTCTCAACTCAAGATGTCGATACATCATTTTCCCCCCCACATAGGCTGCCTGACCCACTGAGCTACGCCAGCATTTTGTTTTTGTTCCCGATTCCAACAATTCCATCTATTTCTCCACCTGAGATTATCAACCTTTCAGCCATCAGAAACTGTTAAATGTAAAACTTTTTATGATTTTAAATGGACCGTATCAAATCTTCCCTTCACTTTCTGAGAATAGCAACTGTAATCCCTCATTCTGAAAACGAATGAATCTCTTCCATACAAGATCTGAAACGTCCCAGAGTTTTTAATGGCCTCTTGAATATGTCTCCCATAAAGGGTATTAATTGTAATTATCAATCTGACAGATGAACTACAATCATAATTTACTCTGTCAATCCATCCAAAAACATTTTTCATCAATGTGGGGACCCAATAACCGAGTGTCCTAAAAACATGACTTGCATATATTTGCAACTCTTTCAGTTACCTCAAAGCATGACAGGTGCCATGAATTACTCTGAAGTTCACAAAATATTCTAGCACTTTTCCAATCTACAAAATGCCATACTCTACAAAAAGCGAAACAAATTATCTATCGAACATTTTTGAGATGGATAGAATAAAAAGAATATCTGTTCTTTCCCAGAGTAGGATATAAATCATTAAAATTCATGAAATAAAACACAAGATTTGCACCATTCCCACAAAGCGGCACCTCCTGTTTGATTGCACACTGTTGACACATAATATTCTTGATTGAAACGATCTGTAGATTTTTGACATACCTCCAGCATTCCTTCTGTGTCAACTAGGAAAGATTAAACTGAGTTTTTACGAGTTTTCCAATCCATCGGTTCAAACAACAAGCTTGGTTGAACAGTTGAGAAAAGGGGACGGTGTAAGGTCCACAAATGTCCAATCCATCTATTCAAACATAAGCCTGGTTGAACCTTTGAGGAATTGGGAAAGTGCCTTGCTCACTGATGCCACTGACAGCCAAGAATGGGTTTTGTGTTTTCATCGATCTTTGCCAAAAAAAGGTTTCCAGCGGGCAAGCAGAGAGAGTGGCAGGGAGAAGGAGGAGACAATATAAAGAAGGGCTTGTGATTTTAGAACATTGCCTCCCAATCCCTGTTTGGGAAGACTGAGCAGAGGAACCAGATCGACGAGTGACATAAGACAACATAGAGAAGCATTTTCATTGTCATTGTCAACCAACTCACCTACCCCCAAAGTGATGGAATATAAATTCAATTGTCTGTCCAGCAATATTCTTTCCATATTCGAGCATTAGTACATTTGATGCAAACTAATCATTGAAAGTCACATTATTGCAAAACAGCCTTAATTCACAAAATACTTGCAAATGAATTGTTGTGTTTTCCTCTGATTCAATTGAGTATCTTCCAGCAATTGTTTTGTGACATTCAGAAAGCAACTCTTTAGTTGTTGTGCTGAATCTGACCAACTCACCATTTTGCAGCAGTCTTGTACTTAACACAGGATACATCGACACTGAGGAGCTCAGCTGTGGAGAGTATTTCTGAACTTGCTGTCAGATATAATGGGATTAGAAACAACTGGCAAGAAATTGTTAAGAATGGATGAGCCCTCTGCCTTTTTGAGGATGCAAACCCGAACCTCAAATGGACATATTGGAAGGTGTTGCACGTAATGGCTTCCAGATGCAGCAACCAGAAAGGGAACTGCTGTCAATAAGTTCTGATGGCCATCATTATACTGACCAGCTGATAGATTGGAGATGATGAGAGATGGCATTGGGGAAATAAATCAAATCCAGAAAATGGTAATGGGTGGAACAGTGGACGGTCCCATTACACCATCTTCAAACAATCATGCTTGGTGGCTACAGCAGCTTGTAATATCTTGTGCTCTGCAAATTCATTACAGTGTGTTTCCACCCTTGTGTATTTAATTATGAGCTTTGCAGGCAAGCTTCATAGCTCCGAGAAAACCCTCACCATTGATTGTAGGAGAGAGAGAGAGAGAGAGATGATTCCAGTGATTTCTTCACACAGATATTGGGTATGTTACAAAACCTACCTTCAGTGGCGCTGCAGTTCAGCCACAGGCCGTGTGCGCGACTTTGGTGCCTTTGGGGGGGGGGGGGGGGGGGGGGTTAAAATGCGGTTTTCCCTTGCCACCCGGAATTATATTTTCTCAGAGTGTGAGGTTTTGCTAAAGATTC
The DNA here is from genome assembly GCA_963514005.1 of Raja brachyura. The sequence goes on along the minus strand of OY740806.1, from coordinate 18,832,516 downwards.
GTTCCGACTGCCGGTAAGTGAAATTTTTTTTTTTAAATCGCCCGACTATTTCAGCGCTGGAGTAAAATAAAAATTAGCTCCTAATGCCGTGAACACCGACAACAGGGACGGATTTTACGTAGGGGACAGGTGAATGAAAGCTGTTTATTTTTACATATAAACTTGCTTGTTTAGATGACCTTAATCAACATTTCATGTTGCGAAACGGTGATTTATTCCCCATACGAACCGGCAGTATTTTTCCTGCCGATATGGGGTTTAAATTCACCGCAACCGTCATGTTCCAATCCATCACTTTCCAGAAAATCCCACTCGCATGCTGATTTGAATGGCCATTATTTACAGGCATTAAACACTACATTCCTTCAATTTGGCCTATACATTAATGACAATTAGGTTTAAAAATCATGTTATATTGTGAATTCTTGTGTGTTTGTTATTTGGACACTTAGGCTATTTAAAAAAATGTTAATATTTTCTTAAGAAATGGATAGATGTTTAGATCTTGTAATTGAATTTTGTAATTAGCTGCAATTGGGTAACTAACTAATTATATGCTTTAATTTCAGGTCATCCAAGTAAGGTTATTTCATATTTGTTTCAGAATGCTTCAATCTATAATAACTGAAAATTTCTTTCAGTTCTCTTAATTTTTAAGAAAGTTATGGGGTTTTGACTGTCGTCTATCACAATTTTTGTGTTAAGTCAATGGAAAAGCAATCGGGAACAAAAATTCCGCGCGGCAACGGCTTGTCGGCTCACAGTCGCCTCGCCGCATTACACACCGCCTCGACATCGTGCCTCCGTGAACCTATCTTTAGGTGCCTCCGTGACCCTCTATGTGTGTGGCTCTGTGGCCCTCTGTGTGTGTGCCTCTGTGCCCCTCTCTGTGTGCCCCTCTCTGTCCTGGCGAACATACCATAAGACTTTGCTCCAAGTTCGCCTCACTTTGCGCCGCGTTGCGCCACTCACCCGACCTCCGCGCAGCCCGCGCTGCCGGTTTGGTCGCGCTTGCCGCATGCAGGCACATGCTGGTGGGAACGGCCCTGTACAGGGGATCACCCGACCTCCGCGCAGCCCCCACTTCTAGTTTGATCGCGCTCATCGCATAGAGTTGCATGCTTGTAGGACAGGCCCTTAACTGTTTAGTTCAGAGTCTTGAAAGTCAGAAATGTAGGAGTGGTTTTCAGGTTTATGCTGAACTTTGTTGGTTCAGCCTCAGAGGCCAAAGGCACAAAGTTCAGAAAGGGGCATCAGGATCATCTGTGTCGATTAAACATTTTAATATCTATCTTAGCTGCCAGAATACATAACTGGAGCAAGATTGAATAATTCATCTTTAAATCGATGTGGCACCAAAGTACAGAATTTCTGTCTGCAGCGTATGATTTGAGTTAGTTATTGTCAATTAAAATTTAAGAAGTGGTTGCAGACAGATACAATCAGATAGCGTTGTCCATACACATGGAACAATGGGGAAACACTCTTGAAATTGGCTGGATGCTTGTTATGAATATATATTTGGTTGTTTCTATCTCACTGCAGAGGGAACAAATGCTATTTTTCCAAAGGCCACACAGTCTCTAGGGTCAGTGCCAAAGTTTACTTTGTTGGTTAGTTGTCATGAAGCACAAGTTAGACTCTTGGTGTCAGGACCAGTCAAACTACAAGGTTACAAATGCCATACACACCACCACCATTACCATACAAGATTTTACAAACAATAATTGATTGTTAACACCAGGAACTGCAGATGCTGAAATCTTGAGCAGAACACACAGTGCTGGTGGAACTCAGCGAGTCGGGCAATATCTGTGGAGGGAAAATGGAGAGACGACATTTCGGGTCAAGGTTCCGACTCAAAATGTCATCTGTCTACTCCCTCAAGGATCAGTCTCACCCCGGTCGCTCCCTCTTCTCCCGTCTCCCATCAGGTAAGATATATGGAAGTTTAAAATGCAGATTCAAGGACAGTTTCTTCCCAGCTGTTGACCATCCTCTCACCAGTTAGAAAGCAGTTCTGGCCGATTATCTACCTCATTGGCGACTATGCAAACTATCTTTAATCTAAATTTATTGGATTTTATCTCACATTAAACGTTGCACCCGTTATCCTGTATCTGTGCGGGATACAGGACAGCTTGATTGTAATCATGTATTGTTGTTTTCATTGACTGGATACCTCTTGGTTGTACCTCGTTACACATGACAATAATAAACTAACCAGTTGTTTGGCAGAAGGTATATGTGAAAAATGAACAATGCAATGGACCTAATGAAAATTGCCTCCACTCTGAAGATTTTCTCCAATAAACTGCAAAAACCTACGTTTGCACTTCAATAAGCATGCTGCGTTTCAAGCGACCAAGTGCCACCTGTTCCAACGCATGCATCTGCAGATTGATTTGACTTGACACTGCCTCAGCTCACGGGCTGTCATCATTATCATTGCATGGCAGAAATCACTTTGCTGCAACATTAAAGACGGTGTGAAAGAGCTGTGACATTTCCTGACAACATTTACAAGCCAACCAAGATCAAGCTAAGTACCCCGCATCAGCACAATAGCTATTAATTCTGTGTTTATGATCAGTGGTTTTCAGCTTCATGCACCTGGTACTGTAAGTCTGAGCACGGATATAATCCCATTGTGATGCAAAGTGAAGTGAGATTCCTTGAAAGGATGTGTCCTATTCTCTGTGAAGTGTTACACTTCATTCTGCAGTCTAGATTTTAATTTGCTGGTTTTTGAAAGGACACGTGTATCCTTCTGTATTGTTATAGGAAAGAGTGCATGCAGTTACAACCATTGTCTCCATAACCCCTCCAAATTAACTGAAAGGATAAGTGAACCAATGTCAGTGTTCCCTACAAGGTCAGTGACCCCGGTCCGGAGACCTTATTACTCTCAGTCGGCGGTGTTGGGCAGGCTCATCTTTCTCTTGTGGGAACAGATGGTCAAGTCAAAGTCCTACCTGGCAAGAGATTACTAATAATGTGAGGAAAATATTCAACAATGGTACTCAAAGCCCACCTTGTGGAAATGCACCATTCCTACCAACCTCTTGACATCTCTGGCCAACGTCTGGTCAAAGTGGAGGAGCAGCATTCGGCTTGGTCTTGAACATGTCAAGTCTGTGTGTTTGCAGAATGAAGCTGCTCTGTTTCAGCCACCAGAGAGGTTCACTGCCTGTAAATCCCATCCCATCCCCTCCAGCTGTGGAGCTCCAACAAGGACCACGTTAACTTCCTCATAACCCGCAACAGCTGGCCTTGTCCCCAAGGGACTGCCAAAGATCTGTACGGGAGGTGGGAAGGGTCTGTTCAACTGCAATTATTCCACCCTCCTTGTAGCGCACATGCCCAAGTGGAAAACATTTCAGAGTCTACAAACTATCTCCACACTTCGCACAAATTGACCTTAATTAGCCCAGACTTGATTAGTACGGGCGTCAGGGGTTATGGGGAGAAGGCAGAAGAATGGTGTTGAGATGAAAAAGATAGACCAGCCGCGATTGAATGGTGGAGCGGACTTGACAGGCCAAATACCTCATTCTACTCCTATAACTTATGAACTTATGAACTTAATAAGAATATCGGAAATGTTGAGAAACAGCATGATTTCCTCAGCTCATGAATTTATATCCCTAGTCTTTAATAAAGAGCTCTGCACACATGTGCAGATGCCTCTCTGAAACCAATGAGTTACAGTTACAATCAGTGATGAACCAAACAACAATTTAAAATCCGTCTGCCTGACTGGACTATAAACAGAAGATGTTTCCCAAGATCTTAGTTGTTGGCAGAAAAATATAAAATATGCACAGAAAGCTGTTTTTAATTCATAATGACGACACTCATTGTGATTAATCTTGGATTACAAATTCCTTGAAGGAAGGTCAGATTGAGAAGGGTGTTCTGTGAAAAATGAAAAGTGTCAATGATCTGGCTTCAACCTTGATGCTTATTCCAATGGAATTGTGCAAAGTGGAGTTATAGTCACACATAATCAGTCCTCGTTCACAACGTCTTTTAGACCTTGTGTGTTTGTTATCTGCTGTAAATGATATTTTGCGCATTAGTTAACTGCTAAAAATAGTTGACCGATAAATGTAGAAAGGCAAATGTCAAGATAAACTGAAAATAAGCTATTTTGAAGATAGTTTGCAACATATTGAAAAATCCATTCCTCATCAGCCTTGCACATTTAGCAATTGAATGCACACATGACAGCTCATCAATACGACAGAAAACTCATACTTTTTTTGAACATATGACTATTTTGGAACAAAAAGAAATTGATGTTAACAGGCAACTGCTCATGAGCATTCTTATATTCAAGGAGTGCATGACTCCGAATTGGCTTAATATTGCCAATAATGTTTTGAGGTTACTGAGCCGTAAATCAAACACCACACTGTTTCATACAATGGGATTTTGGAATGAGATTTATGCTGGTTTTATTTCATTGTCCAACTTCCATCAGTCCTATACACCTCTATGGAGATGCAGCTAATATAGTCATAGAGTGATACAGTGTGGAAACAGGCCCGTAGGAGCCATTAAGCTTAAGTCAGTTTATTATAGCCATGTCTAACAATTTAATATTTTTGTTTTTATCTGTCTATACTTTTGTAGGTGAGATTTGATACATGGAAAGAGTGTGTCTATTTCTGGAGCGCACTCATAGATTAGGAGTCAGTTGGGTCTCGGAAGGATGGTGAGAATACAGGTTTTTACCAAACACACCCGACATGATCACGACACACACAAGTTAATGGGACGACATACTTTTATAAGAAGAAACTTTCATAAGATTTGTATGACACGAATGGAACAGCGATTAAGAACGGAAAGTGACAAATTATTTCTTTGCTATGTACTTCTTCAATAAACGACCAATTAATCAAGAAACAACGTTTGGAAGATTCGTTTTTACTTTATTAAGTGTGTCGTGAGTGCGTAAAATATACCTCCTAACCATCCCCGAGGATTAATGGCTATCCAAGGTGGACTTTGAGAACGTCGTAAAGACTGCCATTGTAACGCCCTTCGGTCCAACTTGCCCACACCAGCCAACATGTCCCAGTTACAATAATCCCACCTGCTTGTGTTTGGGCCATATCACTCCAAACCTGTCCTATCCATCTACCTGTCTAACTGTTTCTTAAACATTGGGATAGTCCAAGCCTCAACTACCTCTGGCAGCTTGTTTTATACACCCACCACCCTTTGTGTGAAAAGGTTACCCCTCAGATTCCTATTCATTTTTTTCCCCTTCACCTTAAACCTATGTCCTCTAGTCCTCAATTCACCTACTCGGGGCAAAAGACTCTGTGCATCCACCCAATCTATTACTCTCATGATTGTATACACCTCTATAAGATCACCCCTCATCCTCTTGCATTCCAGGGAATAGAGCCCTAGCCTATTCAACCTCTCCCGATAACTCAGACCCTCTAGGCCTGGCAACATCCTTGTAAATCTTCTCCGTACACTTTCCAGCTTGAAAACATCTTCCCTATAACAACAGCATATTTCCTGCAACTACAATACCTTTCCTCTAACCGAGAATAGGAAATAAAAAGCACTGTTACCAACCACCTCACAGAGCATTTGCTGAACGTGTATCAGCACTGCAACAATGCATAGACTCCACAAAGTGTTGGCATCACATACCACGTCAGGAATAATTTCACCAATGGTAATTCTTCCACTATTTTCCTGTGATTTCTTGCTGAGTTGCAAAATCTTAACCAACCACATCCGACCTCCAATGCACAATCTACTCAGTAATTGCATTGAATAGGCTTATGAGTTGGAAGCCAGTGCAATTAGGGGACCAGTAATTGGGAGTGGGAATAATCTGGTCCAATGTGTTTTAAAATATCGAATGTCTGAAGCAGCTTTCTCAAAAAGCTACACAGCACCTTCTGCAAAGTCCACAATCAATGAAACCTTCATCGCCAACCATGAAGGAGATAGCTGGGCAATCCTCCATCAGTTAATTTTGGTGATCACATTGCTCAGTGACAAAGGATGAATTATGCACCCAGGTTCTATCGCCATCTTCCATATTCTGCCATTTTAGAGATACAGCGCGGAAACAGGCCCTTCGGCCCACGCCGACCAGTGATCCCCACATATTAACATTATCCCACACGTACTAGGGACAATTTTTACATTTACCAAGCCAATTTACCAACAAACCTGTATATCTTTGGAGTGTGGGAGTAAACCTAAAATCTCGGAAGAAAACCCACGCAGATCACGGGGAGAACGTACAAACTCCATACAGACAGCACCCATAGTTGGGATCGAACCCGGGTCAGCGGCCCTGCAAGTGATGTAAGGCCGCAACTCTACCACTGTGCCTCCGTGCCGGTAACATTTTGTGGGAAATTATGCTGCTTTTGGAGATGCCGCTGTAACTCCTGTTTCTACAATACGTAAAACAGACCATTTATGTGTGAATTAACATTGTGGGCTGGACATTGGACTGCCTGCTGTGCCACAAGATCCTCCCTTTCCAAACAACTGGTTGAGACAGAGCAGTCAATAAATACAAGTTTTAGAACACACACACACAACATTTTTTTCTCTTTTATGATATTGTTTACAGGGTACTATGCTTACATATTCTGTTATGTTGCTGCAAGAAATAATTTTATTGTTCTTTCTGGGACATATGACGATAAAACATTCTTGCCCCTCGAGATATGATGAAAGTTTATTGAGCTGAAATGTTAACTCCAGTTCTCTCTGGCCTGACCTGCTGATATATCCAGTACTTTTTTCTTTTGTTTCAGATTTCCAGCATATGCTCTGTTTTGTGTTGTGAATAACACAGCTCTCTTCTGTGCATAAAGCAAGTGGAACTGGAAGAGTGGAGGCAAATGGCTCCCTAGATGAGGTGTCATATCTGATAGCACCTACAGAGTGAAGTCAGCAACACATTTCGAATGGCAAAGCTACATATGGTGGCAGTGTGAACCTCGTGAGGCAATTCTAAATCATGCAGATTTGAACCAAATCAACAACAGCTTTTTCACCACAGTGCTGGATGCTAACAAAATGTCACCATGGTGAGAGTGGAAAAAAGGCAGATCCTTGTCAGCAGATGTAACAATGCAGCTGCCTATTTAGCTGAACGTAAAAATGAGACTCGCAAGCAGGGATACATTCCTTTCCAGTAAGCCAGGTGCTAAAATGTCAAGGATCTCGATGGACCACCGAGTTCAAACCATGACTTTACAGAGAGTCAAACTTCCTTCCCCTCATTATGAAAGATACTTGTCAGACTCCTGAATAATGCAGCACCACCGCTGTGAAATATCAGTGTGCTCTATTTAACACTCTGCTTGCCCGCGTTTCCTGATGTTACTGGGAAAATAACCCCTCTGCAGCAATATGATACATGTGCATTGCATTTTTCCTCCTAAGGGGATACAGGATTGAAAAAGCAGCTTCTACTCTCTCTGCTATTGGGATCACTTTTCTTGTTGTCGGCTGTTCGACCCTCTATCCATAGAATTTTACGAATGTTGCTTTAACTCTTCACGCCGTGACAGCATAATTCAGAGCCAGAATGGGGATATGGTGAATGTTTCTGTTTCAATCACAACTATAAGTGACTGGGATCACGTTTATGCACTAATTTGTATTGCATAATTAACCTCCATTTACTCCACTTTACTGAAGAAATTACGCTGCCATTATGTGGAAACTTTGCAATAATTCTTGTCTCGAGTTCTATTTAATTCCCATCATAGAAATGTTTTTTAAATGGACATGATTTGTTAAGGACATGGTTTTTGCTCAGAGCTGCAGCAAATACCACTCCTGCAACACATTAGCTCCCAATATATCCACATAATTTCCTGAGCTCACACGACAAGATATGCTGGAAGACCCATTTCAAGCACATTCTGAAAATGTCCACTGTATCCTTTCAACGCTGTGAAACAATTGTTATTTGGTTCAAAATGTACACATTTTCAAACCAAGATGCTGATTTTTTTTTCAGGTAGAATATCTTATTTACAATGCCTGGTTCAGTCATTAGTCAGTTGAACAGCTTATCTGGTTAATATTTTATTTATTTTTCTCACTTTGACATTTGTCAGGAAATGCACCAGGACAAGAAGCCTGGCTGCATTTTATTGTTCTAAATCAGTGACAGACTGCAAGCAGTTGAATCAGTCTGATGAACGATCCTGAACGGAAATATCACCTATCCATGTTGTCCATAGATGCTGCTTACTACAGAGTTACTCCAGCACTTTCGTTTAGTTTAGAGAACAGCATGGAAACAGGCCCTTCGGCCCACCGGGTCTGTGTTGACCAGTGATCTCCACACACAAATACTCTCCTACACACACTAGGGACAATTTTACATTTAACAAGCCAACTTACCTACATACTTGTACGTCTTTGGAGTGTGGGAGGAAACCAAAGATCTCAGAGAAAACCCATGCAGGTCACGGGGAGAACGTACAACCATTTTTTTGTAAACCAGCATTTGTCATTCTTTGTATCTCCTGCATCAGCAAGTAGTTTTAATTTGATTTATTGGTGTATTTCCTTTGCACTCCATTGTAAACCAGGTTCCAGTTTTTATGGTAATTAATTACAACGTATTTTTTGGTGCATTTATAATATTTAATATTCTAACCTCCAATGTAGTACAATGTTAAAATAAGTATGTGTCAGTCAGCTGGGCTACCTTGTCTTTCAGAATTAAAAGTAAAAGTTCATTGAAGTCCTTGGTCATCCAAACTATTGAAAACTCAGCAAGTATAAACAGGTATCCACACAATTATCATATAGACAAATATCATATAGACAAGTATCCACACTCATCTCTGTTATTCTAAATGTGTAGGTATACACAAAATGCTGGAGTAACTCAGCGGGACAAGCAGCATCTCAGGAGAGAACACATGGGTGACGTTTCAGGTCGAGACCCTTCTTCAGACTGTTGACTTCTCGGATCTATAGCCCTTCTTCAGTCTGAAGAAGGGTCTCGTCCTGAAACATCACCCATTCCTTCTCTCCAGAGATGCTGCCTGTCCCACTGAGTTACTCCAACATTTTGTGTGAATCTTCAGTCATTCTAAAACCTTTGGAAAAACGTAACCAAGTTTGACACAGGACTTTGGCATGCTACACCAGACTGAATGCACCATCTTCAGCCTTTTTCATCTTTGTGTTGCAGCTAAAGTAACACTGGCAGCAAGACACACACTCTATTATGGAGATGATTGTGTTGCATGTGAACATTGAAAGAAGACCCAGAAATGTCCTTTAACTGGGTATCTGCTCAAACCAGATGAGGGCCAATCCTGAACATCATTGAAAATTCTCCACTTTGCCCTTGGTCAATCATCAGACCCAAGAAGATCTAAACTACCAGTGAGAACTTCGAAAATAGAAAATGGTTTGCCTAACTTGTCAATTCTCTGTCAGAATGAAAACAGAAACGTAACGAGATGTAACACAATTCATTCTGTCGACCTTGCATTTGGCAAACCTTCACACTAGCAGTTGTTCAAAAAACAAAACAGAATACACACATTGTCAGTTTACTAACTGTGGTAATCCCAACTCTCTGTCACAACTGCAAGATTACAGAAACATCTGTGAAACAAGATCAACAGCAGCACTACTTTCTTTGGAATATCCTCAAGAGAAACTGGGAGTAATCCTTGTATTAACCTCAATGTCCCCGCCAGCTCAACGCCATTGTTTGATTGCGTGATGCTATAATTGCACAAGGCCCTTGTTATCCAGCATCAGATGATGTGGAGTGGACATTGTGATCACGTGCCTGATGCAATTCAGTCAGAAGACCCTGATCCTACCTTAGAGATGGAACACATCTTACATTACCATAGTCTTATATTTGAATTATGCAAAAGCAAGACATGAGAGCAAATTAGTATTTTCCAAATCACTGTCTTGTATAACATATTTAATTTCTGCATAAATTATGTTTTGTGCATTGCAATGTGCTTGTGATGCTCAAGGGAGCAAGATTTTAAAATTCCCTTCCCTCACCTTATTTAGTTTGTGAGTGAATACAGTCAACTTGACCCATCGCTTTGATTGCAGCTTCTTGCACTGAGCTGCAGTGGAGAAATGTTGCAATCTTTCTCAAGCCAGCAAATAAAAGTGAACACAGAGCACTTAGAAACATAGAAAATAGGTACAGGAGTAGGCCATTTGGCCTTTTGAGCCAGCACTGCCATTCAATATGATCATGGCTGATCAACCAGAATTAATACCCTGTTCCTGCTTTCTCCCCAAATCCCTTGATTCTGTTAGCCCTAATAGCTATATCTAACTCTCTCTTGAGTTAAACTTAGAGGTGCTGCCTGACCTGTTGAGTTACTCCTGCACTTAGTGTCCTTTTGAGTATGAATCAGCACCTGCATATCTTTATCTCTACAGAACCAGTCCCTTTGGTCTATTACGTCTCTACTGACTAGGATACGCCATTTGCTAGTTCCATTTGCCTGAATTTGGCCAATATGCCTCTAAACCTTTCTTGTCCACACAGCTGCACTTGGTCAATTAAAAACAGTGATCCAAACACGCAGATGCTGAAAATCTGAAACAAAGTCCCAATAAATGTATTCAGGTCATGTAGTATATGTGGAAAGAGAAACAAAGTTAACATTGAAAATCAAATTGAGATTTCATCATCATTGAGAAAGAACGAAAAACAGATTGTTTTACGTGGCAGAGAAGGTGAGTGTGATGGATAAGAGAAAGGAAATCTCTCTGATAGGTTAACGATGGCAATTTTGGCCTCGTCCCCTCTCTAACATCCTCATTTATGTATCAGTCAAATAACTTAATCAATACCTTATCACCACAGCAACCCTGGTCTCACTATTAACCTCTGTATTGGCACTATTCCCCACACTCTTGTTCAGTTGCCTTTTGATTTCTTAGGCACTTTTCTTTCTCAAGTTCTTCCAGATATTATTTTATCCCCTTGCCAATATCGGCACAAGTTTATTCTGAATCTCTAGTTATTACATTACAAATTCCTCACTACCATTTAAAATGTAGATATGTTACGATAGTCCAAGCTACCAATTACCTTCTGAATTTGTTTCAACGTCAGGTCAATTCCTCATGCATTGTATTCAACTAATTCCTTTTCCCTTCAAGCTTAGTCTTGGTCTAACTCCAAAAACTTGATTTGTTAGCTGACTTTTTCCCTTTCAAATTTGATAATAAATTCAATTTATTGCATTCAATTTCGTCAAGATGCTCTCATGCCATCAGTTTTCAATTTCTGGTTCATTTCCCTTAACTAAATCAAGTGGAAATGTTCTTCTTTATTGGCTTTAAGACATATCACTTTTGGAAGCTGTCCTGGGTAAATATGATCAATTCATATCCTTTATTTCTTCTGCTATTACACAAAGTAAGTTGCATTTATACTGTGCCATTAATGCAGCAAAATATTTCAAGCTGCTTCATTTAAAGCATTATCAACAATATCTGAAACTGAGCCATTGAAGGTTAAGCAATAATCAAAAAAATAGTTGAAGAGGCAGATCTTAAAGCAGAAGAGAAATGGTTGAAGGGTCTTCTGGAGATGTTGCAGAACCATGATCCAGGTAGTGGAAACCAGAGAACGGGTAGTATGGCCTTGTGAGGAAGAGGCAAAGTTGCTGGGTGGTAGTGGGGAGAAGGATTATCCCAATCCATCATCCCATTTTTGTAATTAGGAGGTCCTTATATCCAGAACCGGATTTACCTATAGGCTTTGTAGGCTGAAGCCTTGGGCCTCAAAATCTAGGGGGCCTCCGGCCAAGGTGTTTTTTTTCCCAGAGTAAAAAAAATCCAGAGAGAAAAAAAAAATTGGAGGGCAATCAGCGTTTCGACTTTGACGGAAATGACCAGAAATTCTGGTTATGGTCTGCTGGAAACTTTGGGTTAAAAAATTGAGACCAACTGCGCTGTTGGGGGAAGCCGGTGACGCAGTAGCGAAACAAAATGACCCTGTCTCTCCGCGTAGTGGGCCCGGGCGGGTTCAGATCTCCATTTGCACTCCACACAATCACCTTGATGCCTCGTGTCTACTCTAGGTAAGTAGTGGAATATTGTGTTGTGGGAGGGCCTGTTTCTCCGGGCCGGGGGGGGGGCTGCGGTGTGGAGTCGGTGCCTCGCTGCGTGGGAGGGAGAGTGAGGGGGGGGGATGTGAGAGGGGGAGGGAGAAACAGAGGGGGGAGAGAGAGGGAGGGGAGGCGGGGATTAGAGAGAAGGGGAGGCGGGGATTAGAGAGAGGGGGAGGGGGTGAGAGGGGGAGGGGGTGAGAGGGGGAGGGGGTGAGAGGGGGAGGGGGGAGGGGGAGAGAGAAAGATGCAAGGGAGAGAGAGGTGGAGGGAGAGGGAGGGGGAAGGAGGAGGGGGGAGAGGGAAAGGGGGATCATCTTTAGTGAGATTGCAAAATTAAGGTAGGTTTTATAGCAATTGTATTTTCTCCTCCATATAAATAATATCCAACAATTTGAAATGCTTTCTTTTCCTTACTAACAATATTGAAAAAAATGAATTCCATAGTTTGCGACTTTCATTTTGCATCATATTTTTAATGCACACACTAACACAGTTGAGCAGTAACAGGCAATCAAATCAACACACACATTTTCTAAAAAAAGGTTTTATTTACTGCAAAAACTTACAGTATTTTATTTCCAATGTTTGCATCCTCTTTTATAACATTTTACATAACATTTTAGAATACAACTTGATTATTAAAACAAGGGCAACTTCAATACCTGATTTTAAAAAATGTATACAACAATGACCCCAATCATCCCATTCCACCTACTCATTTCTCTTGACTCAACCAAAATTATTTCCGAAATACTGGTCATATATTTGGTTCAAAAATACTCCAAAACTTCGCACTTGTGATATGCTCTGCGTGCACTTTTTTCACATAAATATTTTGTAATCTTGCCATGCCACCCCCTTTTTTGAAAAGCTTTGTACAGGCCTGGTGTATAATACTTTTGACACTGTCATAGACCTTTCTTACATATGCTGTCACAACGCACTGTAGTCTCTAAACAATACTTCAGTAATTTTCCTTGCCCTCCATTTCAGAATAATCGTGTTCTAAGCCGATAACTCGACACTAGCACCGGCAATGAATACATTTTTAAAAAGCGCAGCTTTCCAGCTCCTTATTTCATTGGCCATGCTCGGCTGCACATCGTTGTCAATCTGGTGGACTCCTCCATCTACTTCTAGTCATGGGGGTGGGGGATTGGGAGGGGCCTCACAAGTGGAATAGCCAAGGGCCTCTCTTCATCTAAATCCATCACTGCTTATATCAAGCTTGTGAATTTTGCCACCAATTTTGATCACACATGCTGCTTCTCCTGCTATGCAAAACAGAGCTGCTGAGGTGATAATTATCGTCTGGGGGGGGGGGGGGGGGTCAACTGTTACAATGGTAGCTCTATAATGGACTCATTTCAGATATAAAGTTGAGAATTTAGAGGAAGGGGTTCAATATGTGCTTTAAAAAAAAATCAAATGTATGTTTGTGGCAAACCTCAAAATGCACATAAAGGAACTATTATTCAAGCACACTTAGTACTAACTAAGAGATACAGTGTGAAAACAGGGCCATTCATACTAGTTCTATGTTATGCCACTTTCCCATCCACTCCCCACGTATGAGGGCCAGGTTTCAGTGGCCAAAGACTGGCAAATCCACACGTCTTTGGGATATGGGAGGAAGCCAGCGCACCGGGAGGAAAGCAGCGCACTCACAGGGAGAACATGCAAACTGCACACAGCCAACACCCAAAGCCAGGTTGAACCTAGGTCTCTGGCACCGAGGCAGCATCTCTACCAGCTCCACCACTGTTCCGCCCTTATGTGTTATTCACTAACTTTAATTTTAATACCAAATCAGCCTCAGGGGTATCAGGCACCGCACCACTCTGGATCACACCATTAAAAACCAAATTGGAAAACTGTCACCTCATTCAAGACTTCCACTGATGAAAACATCACTTTTTGTGATCTGTTTGGGAATCAGAACTGACATCTCAAGCATCCTCTTCCCAATTTTGTACGTTTTTAAAAATAAAACAATGATTTCTCCTGGTATCGCTTTCAGCCCAGCCAGCTAGTTACATCCTTCCAGATGAATGTGCAGTTCCATTTCCCGTCTTTAATTTTAATGATCCCAGTCAGGTAATTTGTTGCCTTCCTGCGTTTCACTTCTCGCTGTCCCCTTGCTTTTGTTAATTTACCATCCTGTTTAATTTCTATTACATTTCTAATTTCAGCGATTCCTTCCAAGCTGCCCATTTCACAGCCTTGATTTGCTTATTTCACGCAGTGTGAAGTAATTTACATGCTCACCAGGAATTCAGGCAAAATATTTTCACTGAAAGGTAATAGACTTGTGGCGTAAGCACGACAGAAGGGCCATTGAAAGAGACATTATAAATAAGCGTCATTAAAGTCGGTTTCCACTGCTAATTGAACAACTTTTTGTGGTGTTATTTTCATCTGCTTTTTTACAAGCCAGGATAGAAAGCAATTAGGAAAGCAAACTGGCACAATGCTTTTTTTTTCAAGGGTTTGGAGTGTGAGCGTAGGTTAGCATTGCTACAACTGTCGTGAGCTTTCAAGAGTACTCATTATAGTTTTCATCCACCCAAGCTCAATAAGGACAGACCTTTTTGCGGGTTTACCAGACTCGTGAAACTGCTGACTACAAAGTAAGTAAATAAACCAACATTTTGAAGGGACGAGGGTGATGCAAATGGAACATGTATGGTTTAGCAGGACTTGATTGGGTGCATCTTGCGAAGATATTTCCCGTTCCACTAGTTGTAGGGGAATTATACTGCAGTTACTTGACATGGTACGTGGAAAAAAAGATTTATATTTTTTTCAAACAGAAGGTGGTGGGTTTTTGGCTGACAGATGTTTTGGCAGATACTTTAACAGCATTTAAAAGACATTTGGACAGCTCCATGGATAGGAAAGGTGTAGAGATATGGGCTAAACACAAGTAGACGGGTTGGTCCACTGTAGATGGGACATCTTGGTCGGCAAGGGCAAATGGGGCCAAAGCACCTGTTTCTGTGCTCTATGACTCTAATCCCTTGAGGGACTCTGATGCATCATCGACATATTCCCCTTGAATGCCTGTCCCACAGCGATTTTGCCGGCATCATCAGTGTCGCCAAAAGATTTTGAACATTTCAAAATCCAGTGGCTACAAAAAAAATTGCGATACCGGAAAAAACACCGCGCGTGATACGTCATCACCACCGCGTCATACGTCATCACGTCGCATCACGCCGCGTATTCTTCAGTGACCTGACACGTCCGTCAATGATGCCGGCAGTCGCTGAAAAAATCGGCAAGTGGGACAGGCCCTTTATAACTCACATACTATCCTGACTTGGAAAGTCATCACTGATCCTTTGTCGTCATTGGAACTAAATCCCAGCACTCCCTACTTAACAGCTTTCTGGGAGTCATTTCTCCGGGAGGCCTGTGATGGTTCCAGGTGGCAACTCACCACCATCTTCTAGAGGATAGGGAGAGGCAGTAAATGCCCATATCTTGAAAAAAAAGTAAAGACACTTTGGATAAGTGGTTAACCGATATCAGGATGAATTTAAAGATAGATACAAAATCTGGCAGTACTCTAAGGAAATTAGCAAAACAAAAGCAATTGTTTTCAAATCATAAGTTCAGCTTGATGGCCAATCAAATTATTGTGACTCTACTGTGGTAGAGTTGAACATCACTTTTTTTTTTCCTGGACAGAATTAATTTTTTAAAGAGTCAAAGAGTCATACGGTCATACTACATGGAAACAGATTTGAGCCAGATTTGTCCCTGCTGACCAAGATGCCCCACATAGGTCACTCCCATTTACATGTGTTGACCCATATCCCTTTAAATATTTCTAATAAATCCACTTGTCAAAATGACTTTTAAATGCTGTTGTATCAGCTGCCTCACTATCTCCTCTGGCAGCTCATTCCATTCACTCACCACCTTCTGAATGCTCCTTAGGTTCCCATTAAATCTTTCCCCTCTGGCTTTAAACCTTTGTCCTCTGGTACTTGATTCCCCAACCCCGAGTAAAAGACTGTGCACTCATGTTGAAGATTGATTAAGTAAAACAAATCATGTGCCACTTTTCCTCACTTGGTATTGCCTGGGAGCAACTTGGGCTTTGAACTGCTACATTTTTCCCAAAATGCAACTTTAACTGGCGGTTAAAGGGAATACAAAAATATGCACAGAGCACAGGAAAATGGAGCTGAGGTAAAAGTCAGCCATGTTTTGAAAAATAGCACAGTAGGCTGTCAGCATCAGGTGTTCAACTCTTGCTCCTAATTTTTACATTCTAATGGGCCTGTCCCACTAACGCAACTTTTTCGGCGACTGCCAGCACTTGTCATAGGTCATTGCAAGTCGCTGAAAATGTTCAACATGTTGAAAATCCAGCGGCGACCAAAAAGATGCTACGACGCATTTGCCGACTGAGGAGACTACTCATGACCATACAGGCGACACCCCGGCCACATGTCGCGGGGTGAACCCTATATGGTCGTAAGTAGTCGCCCAAAGAGTCGTACCTTGTTCTGGTTGCCGCTGGATTTTCAACATGTTGAAAATTTTCAGCGACCTGCAATGACCCATGACGGGTGCTGGCAGTCACCGAAAAAGTCGCATAAGTGGGACAGGCCCATTATCATCCAAGTTGCACCTACCATATTCTTTTATCAGGGCGATTGGTCAAAAATTATATTGAAATACCAAAGAAGAGGATTCAAATGATATAACCTCATGCAAATCTATGGTTAGAATTGGGTACTTGAATGCAACTTATCAAGCAGGGGCGGAAAACCTGGAGGGGAGGGGGGGAGGGGGCAGAGGGGACATATCCCCTCCATGTTTTGAAATGTGGGGGACATCCCCCCCAAGTTTTTGTAATCCAGATTTTGAAATCGACACTTTCTGTGAGACAGTGTAGGTGGGACTGCTGATCGAGAGCGCCGATTGGACGAGATTGACTTCGGTCGACAGGCAATAGGGGTGGGACATGACGATTCAGCACGATGATTGGAGGAGGGAGACGTTAGTGGGGTGGGACTGAGGATAAAGTGCGGTGATTGGAGGAGGAGGAGTGAGGGGGTGGGACTGAGTATAGAGTGTGGTGATTGGAGGAGGAGCAGTGAGGGGGTGGGACTGGTGATAGATTGCGGTGATTGGAGGAGGGAGGAGCAAGGGAGTGGGACTGGGGATGGAGTGCGGTGATTGGAGGAGGGAGATGAGGCACAGACCTGCGCCTCATCCGCAGCCAGGATCGATCCCGGGTCTCTGGCGCTGTCCCATCCCCACCCGAGTGTCGCCCTCCCCCCCCCCCCACGGGTGGCCAGAGACGTCGGGAGTCAGACGGGCGCGGTGCCCCCAGGCCCACAGCCAGCGCTAAACTCAGCTCACTATGCCTGTCCCGCTAAGTGAACCTGCCTGGGCTTGTGGGAAATATGGCCAGCACGGAGAAGCAGCGCTGGTATCACATCAGTCCAGCCAGGGCTGTAGTTAACCCGGCGAGACAGGCAGAGTTGAGCGGCATTTAGCGCTGGATTGAGCCTCCGAAACCTCGTGCATGTGTGGGTGAGTGTGCGCATGCGCTCGCGGCCACCAAAAAATTGTGTCCCCTGTCCCCTCCATGTTTTGATAGCGAGTTCCGCTCTTGTTATCAAGTGCCCTTTATGGGCGTCTATTTGCATACCTTGGGTATGCAAGAAAATCGTTTCACTGTGACTTGTTACATGTTACTTGTTACATGACTTGTTACAATAAAGTATTCAATTCAATTCACTTCAATGCACTTAAATGACTTACATTCCTGGGAGTTCCGAAGTTGGCGAATTCAGTCATACCCATAAGGCTTAATATTTCATGTAGTTCAAAGGGGATTATTGTCAGCATTCTCCTGAAATCTCAGTCTTTAATCATGTCTGGAGAAGTTTTCCTATTTGTCAAACTAAATTCTACTGACAATGATTCTGATGTCGGAACAACGTTAGTTGCTCAAACCCTGATATATTATTTTACTGAACTGTTGAGATTCCTGCGTGGTTCCTTCTCCATTATGAGAAAAAAAGTGTATTGATCTTCCCACCGTTCAAAATTATAGATCGAGTCAATCAATGTGCATGCGGATCAGCCTAAACTTGAATGCTTTTTGAAAAATATATAGCTAATTACCAGGACTCCAAGAGTTCTTGCATGTAATTTGGGACTGCAGTTTTATCAACAATAGCTTACATATAGCAAGATCCCACAATTGACAAAAATGACTCTTTTCAATTAGTGGACTATTCTGGCTCATTTTAATTCAGCAAGCTTTCCACTATTGTTGGTGCAGTTTTTTTTGATAGGATGAGAAATATTCGTAACACTGAAAATAGTAGATGGTGTCTCCTTGATCTGGTTGACATATCTCCTCCAACCTACCCCTTTGAGTGCAAAGAATCAGTCAAATTTTTCCTTGGTTGCAACTATTTTCTCAAACATTTGAAAAGATCAAGATGGGACCATCCTAGTCTTCTATTTGATGTTATAGCTCCAATTTACCTACCTGTCATTAGGATGGCAGATAGGTAAATCTGCCATCCTAATGGTATAGGTAAAATGTTAGAAATTATGATGAGGGAATCAAATACAATATTAAGTAGACACAAGGACACATAAAAAAGAAACGAAGTGCTGGAGTAACTCAGAGGGTCAGGCAGCATCTCTGGAGTATGTGGATATGTGCCCTTTCAGATCGGGACAGATCTTCAGACAGGTTCAAACTCAACACATCACCTACACATATAAACTCAGGCTCTGAATGAATAAAGCCTGTATACTTGGAATTTCATAATGAACGGCTGCATTTTCCCCAAAAGGCAACTTTGACCAGCTGTTGAACCTCTGAGTTACTCCAGCACTTTGTGTCTTTTTTTAAATTCCAATTTTAATTTTGGGAAAAATATACACCCAAGTTCTTTCAATTGTCCTCATGCTGTTCTCTTCCAACTAGGAGTGGATATTTAACCATATCTACAGAATGTAATTTTCACTGCACGGGTTCACTGATATTGAGCACAAGAAGGAGACTGTTGATCAAAACTCATTTGTGAGAGCAATCCTACGTGAATCCTATTCCCCGTTTCCAACCATGCCTTAGATTCAGCTATTATTCCAATTTTGACTTAAACCGGTTTCATTTGCTCTCTGTGACAGAATTTCATGCTCCAACAATCCTCTGCACAGAAAAAAAAACCTTCTAATCTGTCTTGTAAATTGACAATTCTTTGTCATTATAACCCAACCACAGGCAATGGTATTCTTGTCATGCACCATATCAAAAAGCTAAACGATTTTTAAAAAGCTTTAATTAAATCCTACTGTGGAAATAATCACAGTACCGCTTCATAAATACTTTCCCAATCACGGCATCATAATTGTGAATCTGCACTACATAGTCTCAAAAGCTCTGTGCATTTAATAATGAGGATGCAAAGCTGTACAGAGTTCTCTCCCTGACTAAAACAATGGTTTACACAAACTTATCATTGGTTATTTTTGCACAAAAAGACACAGGGCTACTTACTTATTCTTGCACAATTTGCTAAAATTTGTGAAATCCAAAATACATTTCTTACAGTATGACTGAACTGGCTGCCAGGATATTGAACTGTAGTCAGGAGAAAAAAAAAACATTTCACTGATGTATCAACTGAAAAGAAAGTTGTGAATCCTGTTAAAATCCCATTTGGAAAATGTCGTTCAAGATATTTTTGCTCCACAAAGAAGTGGCTGAGAAACTGGATGCTCAGGTTTCCTCCCACACTCCAAAGACATACAGGTTTGCAGGTAAATTGGCTTTGGTAAGAAAATGTAAAGTATCCCGAGTGTGTAGCATGGTGTTAGTGTATGGGGATTGCTGGTCAGCGCGGACTAGGTTTGCCCAAAGGCTTGTTTCTGTGTTGTATCTCCAAACTAACCACTGTAAATGAGAAGGGGGGTTACACAAAAAGCTGGAGAAACTCAGCTGGTGCAGCAGCATCTAAGGAGCGAAGGAGATAAGCGACGTTTTGGGTCGAGACCCTTCTTCGAGAAGGAGCTGGGCAGTGCCTTTTGCACGCAATCAAATGTTTGTTAAGGGCCTGTCCCACTTGCTGAATATTTTGTCGACTGCCAGCATCATTGTCTGACGTATGAGGTCACTGAAAAACGTTGTGGCGTGACGCGGGGGTGACACAGCGTGATGACATATTAACCCAAAGTGTTTTTTCAAGTGTCGCAACATTTTTTTTTTGTCGCCGCTAGATTTTGAAATGTTCAAAAGTGGTGACACTGATATGACGCCAGCAGTCGCCGAAAAAGTCGCCAGGTGGGACAGGCCCTTTAGGGTTAACTGTATTTTAATTGCATTGAA
Source organism: Raja brachyura (assembly GCA_963514005.1). The sequence continues at coordinate 18,812,005 of OY740806.1, read as the reverse complement.
TTGTTTTCTTCTTAAAAGCCATCTGCAAAGCAACAAATGGCTCACATCTAAAAGTAATCCAGCCAAAACATAAATCAATTTCACTGGGTAATAAAGTATTGACCAAAATAAATAGTGTATGCAATTATCTAAAAATACGTTAACATCAAAACAGGGCACGTAAAAGCAAATCAAAGCACACACGCACCCGCACACAAATCAAAGTACACAGCATCCACATTAGTCACATTGATGACCAGCAGTCAATTATTGTTGTAAATTAAAAGTGCAATTGATTGGGTTCATCTGGCACAACTGGAACCAGCGCTGGTGTAACAAGATTAAATGTGACTAATGCCTTCCTGTCACACAGAAAAACATACCTGCATTTGAATTGATCCAAGTTAAACAAAGGATTTACTTAAAAAACTCTTGTTCAATTTTAATTTATCTGATCCTCTACAATCTTGTTAAGCCTAACAAATTGTCATTTACATATAAAACACGCATTTTATCCATGATGTAGCTGTGTTAATCATCCCCAAACCAACAGTAACCATCAGCAATGGAGTTAACAGCTGTTATCTCTGCTATATTATATGGTTTTGACATGATGTTTCACTGTGTTAGAGGTGCTGTAATTTCATTTTTATTATTGGTCCAAGCTATCTGAATCAGCAATTAGCCATGTGTCCCATAGATAGATAGAGATAGATTGGGACATGAAGCATGGAAGCAGGCTTTTCAGCCCACTGAGTCCATGCCGACCGTCGATCACCCATTCACACTTGTTCTACATGATCCCACTTTTTCATCTATGCCATACACATCAGGGGCATGTTAGAGAAGCAAATTCATCTGAAAACCTGCACATTTTTGGGAAGTGGGAGGAAACTGGAGTGCCCGGTGGAAACCTAGGGAGAACGTGCATTCTCCACATAGACAGCACCAACCCGTGTCAGAATTCAACCCAGATCTCTGGTGTGTGAGGCAGCATCTCTACCAGCTGCGCCACTGTGCTGTCCATGCCTACACAGCAGGGGCCATTTAGAGCCTCCTCCCTGCATATCGGGGTTATTTACAGAAGCCAATTAACCTACATAAATGCACACCTTTGGGATGTGGGAGGAAACCCATGTAGACACAGGGAGAACGTGCAAACTCCACGCAGACAGTACCTGGGTCTCCGGTGCTGTCAGGCAGCTCCACCAGCTGCACCAATGTGCTGCCGTCTTCTTATGCTCAATGGTCCCAGTTATAAATGAAATAATTCTATTTCAACATTTAAACTGACAATACTTCCATAAATCACCAAAAATGGATTATCTGAATTTGAAATAAGCTTGAACCATGTCTCGTATCAATCTCATCAATGAGTGTCAATACCATTGACAAACAGCCTCAACACAAGAATACAATTTTTGTGAGATTTTTCTTCCCTTGTCCAATTTCATTTGAGTTCACTTATTTTCCAGATGTCTCAAAAGAAAAATTATGAATCACCATCTCTGCAGAGTCACGCTGGCACCATCACCTTTTCAAGATGTTGATTAAAAGATCATCCTGGGGCTGATGAGTATTGAACCTGGCTGCCTTTGTTAGCCATCAATTTAATGATGTCTGACACTGGAAAAACCATCAATTTGTGGTCATATTACCGCTTTCACATCATATTAAATCCAAATTGCAAAAAAACCCCATTAATTTGTAACTACAATAAAAGCACAGCAATTTTTTTCTTTCCAAATTAAATAAATACAAGGAGTAGCTCAACTCAATGTTTCACATCTTATATTTTGTAAAGATGGCAGGAAATGTGAGAGACGACTCCATCAATCACAGTAGAATGGAATCCAGATTTCCCCCCATTTTGGATCTCCCAGAATGGTGGGCCTCACCTTGAAAGCGGATGTGACACAAGCAGAGAAATTAGAAAAAAGTGATGGGATCTTTGCAAAATGTAAGATGTGTACTCAAGGTAGCCGGGGTTTATGGTAAATGTCAGGATCAAGGCGAAAATCTGACAATCAGGGAATAGTTTGTCTCCTGAGATGGAGACAGAGAGATGGTTCAAGTTATGTTGGGAGCAATGGGGAAGATGACACCATTGACGAGTTCTGCATGGGTGCAGGAAGCGGCACCAATGCAGTTGTTGTTGGAACAAAGAAGGGGATGCAGCACCACACTGCACACTTCAACATGGATTTCAAATACCACCATTTATTGGGACGAAGGTAGAAGGTGGAAAGCACACATATTGTGAATGGTGTGCATATATAATGCATTAATCTATGCATAATCTCCTTTTGGCCCTTGGACTGCTCATAATAACTTGGTGATGAGTTACAGTAAGTGATATGTTTGAGACGGATGGTGGCAGACAAGTCAATTTTCCAAATTATTCAATCTTATTCTCTTCACTTTCTTCACCTTTTCATTGAATGTTATATAATAGAATAACAGGTTTAGTGGTGAATCTAGTAAGTTTAAAGGGACCATGGGAATGGACCATTGAAAATGGGTGGCTGCTGAGCAAAGATCACCTGGGGAGCCCAATCCAGAACCAAAAGGATTTCTGAATGGTTTGAGAGCAGCTTATCAGATTTATACTTCTTTACAAATTCTGAGTCATAAAGTCAAACAACATGGAAATAGGCTCTATGGCCCAAATTGCCCATGCCGACCAAGTTACCCCAACTACACTTGTCCCAGGTGCTGCTGTTTGGCCCATATCCCTCTAAACCTTTCCTGTCCATGTACCTGCCCAAATGTATTTTAAATGTTGCTACAGTACCTGTCACAACTACATCCTCTGGCAGCTCATTCCATAAACCCACCACTTTTGTGTGAAGTATGCTAAAATTGCAATTCAACCTACTTTATTCTATAGTAGTTGAATGACAACTTAATATTATGGATCATAAATTAAGATACTGGAAGCGGGATGCTTTTCCAGATTTAAAAAAAAATGCAATGTATTTAAAACATGAAGAAACCTTTGTGTCTTGGCAGTATTTAATTTTTCCATTGGTATTGTCTCAAATATGGAGAGTGGCTAGTGGAAAGTTTTAAGAAATCTGATTGACCACCAAGAAAAACCAAAAAGATTTACCCCCACTATCAAAAAGTTAATGCACAAGAAATGCATAATTTGTTTTGAACTAATCACAAGATTTCAAGATTTCTGTCATGTCAGAAGTCACAGTGGATTTGGTAATTTTGAAAATAATTTTTGGTTATTTGGTAAATAGACTGTTTCATCTGGAATAGTATCAGAGTAACATTTAAAATGAGTTTTGTTTGTTTTAATTAAAACAAACACTAATTTCAAATGTTACTCTGTCAATATTCTAGATGAAGAAAATCTGCATTCACCTCAGAAAGTATGATATTATCTTGATTGAAGATAATATCATTTACCAAATAAATTTGTTTGCAATCAGATTTAAACTATCCGGATGCTCGTTACATTGAGTAAGTGCTCAGATCAATTGCTTTGGGTCTCTCCCATATAGCTGAAGGACGACTCTGTCATTGCAAATGCCATTAAATTAGATTATTAATCAGCTTTGGAGATAGTCACAGCTTTCTAGTGCAAATTCATGGCATATCTGCTGCTCTCCTTTCAGCCAGGATGTCTCTGAAAAGGCTCCTTTCACACAAGGAGCTGTGAGGAAAAGGATCACAAGATTGCAGAAGCCACATCCCCACTCCAACCAACTCTGCATTTAAAATTGTGTGAGAATTAATAAAGGGGACGCATGGTGGTGCAGCTGTAGAGTTGCTGCCTTACAGCGCCAGAGACCTGGGCTCCATCCTGACTAGGGGTGCTGTCTGTATGAGGTTTATACGTTCTCCCTGTCACTGTGGAGTTTTTCTCTTCGTGCTCTGGTTTCTTCCCACATTCCAAAGTTGTACAGATTTGTAGGTTAATTGGCTTCGTTAAAAATTGAAAATTGTCTCAAGTTTGTAGGATAGTACTAGTATTAAAGAGAGAGTTAGATGTAACTCTTAGGGCTAACGGAATCAAGGGATCTGGGGAGAAAGCAGGAACAGGATACTGATTCTGGATGATCAGCCATGATTGTGTTGAATAGCGGGGCTGGCTCAAAGGGCTGAATGGCCTCCTCCTGCACCTATTTTCTATGTTTCTATGTATACTGGGTGTCACTGGTCAGCGTGGACTTGGTGCGCCAAATGGCTTGTTTTGGTGTTGTATCTGTGAACTAAAAATATGGCTCACCAATATTTTATACTGAAGCACTCAAAGAACTAGTTAGAAAACATTAAACTCTGACCTCAAACACCAAACAGAAACAAAAAGGTAAATGTGAAATTTTAGGCAGTTTTAGAAAGCATTAGCTTTTCAACTGTAAATGGATATTACAGTATCACATTGTACTATACTCTAATCCATCCTTCCTAATCTCCATTCTCTTTCAACAGCAAAAAAAAAAATTCCCTGCATCCATCATGAAACAAATATCCGACTAAAGATATTGGCAAGAACAATTTGATCAATCCCTGTCCAGAATCATTTTAACTTTATCCTTACAAATGTATCCACACAAAATCATTCCACAGTTCACAAACCTTATGAGCATCAAGACATACTGTTCACTTTTCTTGAATACGAATCAATCATGACTTTTATTGTGATCCTTTCTTTTCACACAACAATGATATTCTCTTCAAATCAAATTGAATTCAGCTCATCGTCCACACATATATGGCACTGCTTACTCTTAAGTAAAACTATGAACACTGTGTGAATGATAATCCATCAACTGCCCAAGATGAAACTCAGAATGGCATTGGATAGGCTTTGAGAGAATAATATCTGGGATGACAGGGATCGAGCAAGGGAACATGACTCACACTGAGTGCAGAAAGGAACTGCAGATGCTGGTATGGAATAACTCGGCGGGTCAGGCAGCATCTTTGGTGCTTTCTTCTAGCCTTTTCCTACCTCCAGTTCCCTCCCCCATACAATCAGTCTGAAGAAGGGCTATGACCCAAAACGTCATCCATTCTTTTTCTCCAGACTTGCTGCCTGATCTGCTGAGTTACTCCAGCACTTTGTGTCTATCTTCTATTCTATAATGATTAATTAAACAACCAATGTTAAGAAACAATCAATTAACTTAGTAATCTATTGCAAAAAGTAAATATGAAATTAAAAAAATAAAGAATTTGGACATAGAATTGAAAATTATTCCCACTGTTGAAACACAAATGGCAATATATAATTTGTGAAAGAAGCAGTTTTGCACACCATTGATTGCCTCATCTATATATTATTGTAAAACTCTGATATTGGATGTTTATGTACTTGTTTGTGCCTTGTGTGTTTGATTCTCTTTTTCTGTGATTCACATCTCTTCGAAAAACCGACGCGCTAAGGGTGAAATTTTTACATATTCCGGTAGAGATTTACCTCATGATCTCCTCCACCCCCTCTCTCTCTGCCCCTCGAGATAGGGTAGGGATGGGGTAAAAGGAGGCAATTAATAATATTAATATAATATCAAAGGGGGGGGGTTGGTTAGTGTGTGTGTGGGTGGTTAGTGTGTGTGTGACGTGCAGGCCGCGCCCCCCCCCCCCCCCCCAACCGCGTGTTGAGGGGACAGGACCCAACGGGTCCTTTAATAATAAAGGACCCAACGGGTCCTTTAATCTTGGTCTCTTTAATAATAATTTAAAATCAGAGTTAGATCGATTTTTACTAGCCACAGGTACAGTGGTGCAGCAGTAGTGTTGCTGCCTTACGGCGCCAGAGACCCAGGTTCGATCCGGACCATGCATGCTTGTCTGTGTGGAGTTTGTTAGTTCTCCCTGTGATCTGCGTGGATTTTCTCTGATCTCTTTGGTTTCCTCCCACACTCCAAAGAGGTACAACTTTATCAGGTTAAATGGCTTGGTATAAATGTAAAATTGTCCCTAGTGTGTGTAGTTTAGTATTAATGTGCAGGGATCGCTGATCGGTGCGGACTCGGTGGGCCAAAAGGGCCTGTTCCCGCGCTGTATCTCTGAACTAAACTAAAAAAGGTATAACACAGGGATAAAGCAAAAAAGATGCAGAACAGCCATAGTCTCATTATATTATGGGGCTGGGTTGAGGGGATCTAGTCTCTAGTGTTGTTACTTTGCTCCCAAGCAGAAGAAAATGGTGGAAAGATGAGCAGTTTAATTGCCAATTAATAAACACAACTCGTCCAACTATTTCCTAGTGATTCAGGGGATATGGGCAAGGCTATACCAGATATAATTTGAGAATGGGTTTGGGAGTCTGGCATGGCACCTCAACTATCTGAAGGGAAAATCAACTGTCACCTTTGTCCTTGATATAGGACATTAATTTTCCTGTAATCCAGCAATGGGAACATGGCCCAAATTCCTCAGACCACCTTTTATTGAAGCGACAGGAGATACCATCATTAGCTGGATCCTGAGCAGAAGCTCAGCACTGTGACCAGATATGGGCACTTGGAGGCGGCAACAAATGCCGATACAAACTAAACTACAGCTCCTCTCTCGTTGATGCCTCCCTGGCTGAAGGGCAAAAGTAGCAGATACCCTTCCACAAAAGGCATTAATTATACAAAAACAATTTTCCTCAATCTGAAAGAAGAAGTTTAATTTGGTTTAGTGTAGTTTAATGTATTTTCACATATGGTACAGTGCAAAGCTTTATCATTGCATTCTATCCAGTCAGCGGGAAGACTATATATGATTACAAACCATCCACAGTATACAGATACAGGATAAGGGGAATAACGTTTAGTGCAAGATAAAGTCCAGTGAAGTCTGAATAAAGATAGTCCAAGTGTCTCTGATGAGCTAGATGGTAGCTCAGGACCACTCTCTAGTTGGTGATAGGATGGTTCAGTTGCCTGATAACAGCTGGGAAGAAACTGCCTCTGAATATGGAGGTATTTGGTTTCACACTTCAGTGCCTCTTGTTTGATGGGAGAGGGGAGAAGAGGGAGTGTCTAGGGTGAGAATCATCCTTAATTGACCAAGGCGGGGCAGCATGCAGTGTAGATGGATTCAATGGAAGGATGGTTGGTTTGGTTGTTGATAGTCTGGACTGTGTCCGAATTTAGGCAGAGAATAGTTTAGACATTGACAATGCTTCAGTCCAAATATGGAAACCGTCTGGTTCTGGAGATGCATTACCTTTTCAGAACAGTTTTTTTCTTCATTGTTGTTCCTTTGGCTGTATTATCTTTACCCCTAAATTAAATCTACTCTTCTCACATGTCCCAAATGCTATCCTCCATCTCTGCTGCATAATAACGATACAAAATAATTGATCAATTACAATATCACTTTCAATTTTCAAGAGATGCGCTACGCTTATTCTTCATAAATGATATATCGCACTTGTAATTTCAAGCACTTTATCACTGCAATCGGTTCACAGAAGTAGCATTCAAGCAAATGGGCTTCCACTGAAACATTAACCCTTTGTATCTCTCCACAGATACCATTAGAACTGTTGTACGTTTGCAGTGTTCTGTTTCATGGCATCAGTCATAAAGTGAGAAAACAGACCCTTCGACTCGACCTGCCCACACAGACCAACATGCTCCATCTGCACCAGGTGTCACAATTCACAATTCATTTCACAATTCCAGCATCTGCAGGATTTTGCTTTTGAATTATTGAATTACTGTAATTTATCTTTTCAGCAGAAAATTTAAGGTTATGCTACACATTTCAAAGGCATATTATCACCTACTAAGTATTTTTTCAACCTCGCTCAGTTCCAGCTTTCCTCAAAATGGAAAAGGATTTATTTTGCATAATGTGCCAGCAGAATAATACGAGTTCCACTTCCTACAGTATGTTTCAGCAGCCCTGAGCTGGTTCAGTGATTGTATTTGAAAAATTACAATTGTATCTTACTTTCAGTTTCTGTGTATAATTCACAAATTACTGTAATAACTTTGTGTGTTTATTCTTTCAGTATATTTAACCATTTGGCTCGGACAAAAGAAAGCTGAGGAGTTAGTCGGGCGAATGTAGAAATGAATAGGACTGAACATCAAATCCCATTATCTGTATAAGAATGTCCCGTTCATTGAAACTTATCTTCAGGTTAATATTAAAGCTTCTTCCAACACGTGTACAACAGCATGATTTCAGACAGTTTAGCTCGTGCAATCAATCATGCTCAACACTCATATAAAATAATATGTTCTGTGGCAAACTCTGTCTTAATAGGAAGTCCCTCGGGATTGAGGATGACTAACCTTCACTTGGTTTTGTGAGATGAGGAGGGAGGTGCCTGCTGAGGTAGGCAGGCCTGCAGTTTGTGACGTGGTGTGATCCTTCAGCTGTTTATGTTGGCCTTTCCGTTTACCCCTCAGAAAACAGCTTACCCATCACTATTCTTTAAATAACAAAGTGTTAATGGATTGGTGGTTTCGGGTCTGGATCTTTCTTCAGACATCCAACCGGAATCATCACCCATCCCTGAACTATGAGGCCAGTAAATTGCGCGCATTGATACTTATGCAGCAGAGCCTGGCCTCCAGTCACTCCCGTCCCCTTGTCTCCACACCTAGACCTTGCTCCGTGAAGACTATTCATTAAATGGTGTGCAACGGCTACACCACATCAAAAGGAACGACACACAAGCAACTTCCACTCCACATGATGAAGTTTGGGAAATGGACCCTTGCAGACAACCTCAGGACCCTTGCAGACATCCCTAGCAGCAACAGATCCCAGCACCAGTAGCTCCCAGTTGATTCTCCTGATATTTCCCAACTCTTCTCAATCTAGTGGTTATTCGAGTCTGCCTGGCCCTCATGTTTGATTCTCCCACCAGGCAGGTAATCCATCCACATAACACCCACTTTCTCAACACCCAGCAGAAATCATCTGTTTCAACCACCTCTCATTGATTTAAACTTCAGTGTATATATATATATATACCTCCAATCTACTCAATCTTTCCTCAGAAGACAATACCAAACTATTATAATGCTGAAGATTGCACGATTCCCCATGCTTCAAGCAGCATGATATTTTGGCATTGGCAACTCACAGATAGCATTATAATTCAATAATGCTTCCCCAAAATTTGAAAGGGTTGGTGAAAATATTGCTCTCACAAAACTTTAGAGTATTATAGCCCTGTCCCACCGCACAAGTTAATTCCAAGAGCTCTCCCGAGTTTAAAAAAAATCAAACTCGTGGTAAGCACGGAGAATGAACGTAGCGGGTACGTCGGAGCTCGGGGACTTCGCTTAGCGCTAACGGCAGGTACTCGAAAAGACTCGCTAACAGCAGGTAAGCACGGGAAGACTCGTAAAGATTTTTCAACTTGATGAAAAATGTTCACGAGAGCCCCGAGTACCGACGAGTGGCCATTCCCGTAAATCTCCGAGTTCGAATCAGGGCAAAATCTTGGAATGAACTCGTACCGTGGGACAGGGGTTTCAAGATTGTTGAAATATTACATTTCTCCCACAATTAAATGACAATACTGTGATTAGCTGCTAGTTTAATCTGATCAATCTCAAATAAAAGTTCATATTTGGATGATACATTTGCAAGCCCTTCTGAGTTTGCAGCTACTGACAAAGATCAGGCCTTGTGCTTCTCGTGCTGGCAAGAGTACAACAGTTTCAACACTGCAATAAAGAATCTTTCTGAAATAACAGGAGTACAAGGAAAGACTCAGCAAGGTTCCAACATGTAGCCAAACTTCACTCTCATTCCACATTCTGGAGAAAGCCTGCTATTAACATAACAGATTCTATCGTGTTGACATTTAATTCCATGCATTGCTAGCACCCAGACCAAGATCCAGAATCTTGAAATGTTCAGGAGGCAAACACCTTCGTGAACATGCTTTTAATTCTACAGATTCTGGATACCTGTCTTCTGTCCACACATTCCATCCCTCACTCCATCACAATCATCCTCCAAATAACTTAACAAGAAAGTAAACTCTCTTGGGGCTCAATTCATACTTGAGGATTGTAAGGAGGCCATTTGACCTACCATTTCCATGCTGGCTCTCAGCAGAGCATTCCCATCCCCTTCTTCTCATCTTCCCTTAACCCCCCGACTTATCCGCTGAATCCACTGAATTTGTCCCCCAATTTCCTTTTGAACATTTTGCTGGTCACCTACCACAAGAAGTAATTTACCATTCACCTTCCAACATGTGAGAGCAAATAAGAGCATACAGTAGAAGCCAACTTCAGAAGATAGACTAAAAATGCTGGGGTAACTCAGTGGGCCAGGCAACATCTCTGGATAGAAGGAATGGGTGATGTTTCGGGTCGAGACCTTTACTCAGAACATGCGACAATAATAAACCTAAATCATTGTACACAGCAGACCGAGTTAAATCATCTGCAGATGAATTGAATGCCAAAGGCCTATTTGGTCTTTGGAGAACATGTGAAATCCACAATACTAAGGACCAGAGATCAAGGTTGAACCCAGGTGCCTTGAGATTTGAGGCAGTTGCAGGAGTAGCCGTGGTGCCACAAAATACTGGACTCTTAAAAACACCGACTTCAACAGAATGGGGCAGGCAGGTTTGTAAGTTAGAAATACAAGGGAACTGCAATGCAAAATGATACCATCTCCTGAACACGGCAACGTTAACCAATGAAATACGGACTATCTTGGATTGCACTAAGAACTTCAAGATTTAAAAAAAAAACTATTATTGGGGTTAATAATATATATATATTTTTGTTTATTATATATTATCAATGTGTATTGTGTTAGAGGTATGTTATGCTGCTGCAAGTAAGTTCAGTGGCAATTAAACACTTGACTTCACTCATCCGTCAACTACATTTCACTTAACTCTTGTATTATTTGTGAATTCCTGGAGCAGGTTAACTCTTCCTAAAAATCTGAATAATACTATCTCCATCCTTCATTTCTTTACACTTTATTTCTGGCCTTCCAAGCTTCAGGCAGAAATCATTTGTGGCCGCCAAACGGTGCTGCATTAGAGTTGCTGCCTTACAGTGCCAGAGATACGAATTTGATCCTGACGACGGGTTCTATCTGTATGGAGCTTGTACATTCTCCTTGTGACTGTGTGGGTTTTATCTGGGTGGTTCAGTTTCCTTCCACCTTCCAATGATTTGCAAGGTTAATTGGCTTCTGTAAATCATGTACGACAGTAAAGTCTGTACGATAGAACTAGTGATCGTTGGTTGGAGTAGGCTTGGCAGGTCAAAGGACCTGTTTCCATGCTGTATCTCTAAAATTCAACACTAAAACTTAATTTGCTTGCAGTTAATTCCTTTGTTGAAATTTGCCAATGTGATGAAACTCCATGCCAAAGTAATTTATCCAGCAGTTCGAGTAAGTTCTCGGAAAATAATGTAAATGAAATCATTGACGCTCATCTCCAAGGTATCTGGCAGATTTTAATAATACTGTTAATACTGACCAAATTAAAGGCACCATAAAATGGAGGATCCCTGCACTTGTCATAATTGATTTACCCTTGTCAGGCTTTGGATCCAGGTGTTCTTCTTGTTTCTCCTAATTTGATAAAAATGTATAGCAGTTTTGCAAACAAACCTTAAATGCATCATTTTGATTGGATCACTGCAAGGGCATTGTAAAAAGTATAAATTATGTTGTGAGACGGTTATCCTGTTAACAGTTGATTGGTTGAGCCTTGGAAGAACTTTTTGAATCCAAGGCACATGTTGCACTATTCATTTGTGTTTGCTTCCTTCTAGAAGTTTCTTTCAAATACAAGGTATTCAAGATTGTATTGTTGGGTTAGAAAAATGTCAATTACATACTGTTTTAATTATATTGGTTTATAATTATAATAAAATTGGTTTATAATTAAAATTGGTATATAATTAAATTGGTTTATAAAAAGACCAACCCCCTTGTGGTTTGGCCCCTCAAGGTTCAGGGACCTATAAAAGGTAACCACCACGAGGTCCGTTGTCGATCTTCTGGAAGAGCGCTTGGGACTGCGTGAACTTTTGGAGTGTCTCTGCTTGCACGAGGCTAGAAGGGCTTGGCCATGCAGATACAAGGATCGAACCCGCTGTGGTTATGTATCGTAGAGGGAAATTTGTATTATGTTATCCAAAATAAAAGTTAGTTGCTCAAGTGCTTGATTCAGTATTTTATTGACTGAAACCAGACTGGGGGGAGCTTAGAGCGAGCTATTTACAAAACCATCCCCGAGACTGAAATTCTGACCATCACAGTGCAAATAAATATTAAACTACCAAGATTGTCCAAAGAAGCCTTTCATCAGATGATTCTCCCTCTTCCTTCCATGAGCGAGGATACAGTCCAATTCAACTCTACCCATTGAGGACGTTAGACTTTGTCTAAGGAAGTGAAGTGCGATAGAACTGAGAACTATTTTCTGCACTCTGCATCTTCTCCTTTGCCCCATCTCTTATACTTGAGTATGAATTGATTGTATCTGTATGGTACATCAGATCTATTTGGATAGCATGCAAAGCAAAGATTTTCATTGTGACAATAATAAGCTAAAACAAAACCATTCCACACATCTAGCCGAGCCTATGGTTCTGCAGATGATTTGAGTGCCAAAGACCAAATGATCTAGTTTGTTTAAGAAAGAACTGCAGATGCTTGAAAAATCGAAGGTAGACAAAAAAATGCAGGAGAAACTCAGCGAATGAGGCAGCATCTATGGAGAGAAGGAATAAGCGACATTTCGGGTCTCGATTACGAGTCATGGCAGGTAAATATTCTGTGCAAACAATACAGCAAGAAATAGTACTGTCAACTGATGAAGGAAAATGTACATCTGTCATTGCAAATGCTGAACAAATTTCTAAGGCACAAGTCCACTGTACTTATGAAATTCTGGCCTTCACATTACCAGCATTGTCACTTGACTAGATTTAAGAGCATTTAACTGTGGTGAAAATATGTGTTCACGCGTTGGCAGTAATGAGTGGCTGATGTGCATCAAATGCTTGCAACAGTCATTATTTCTGTAGAAGCATGCCAGTGACCTCTCCTGTAATTGAATTGAATGGAGGAGGGAAACAATAAATGGTGTCTTTAAGCAAAATGGCAAGGCTGAAAATTTACAAAATGTGTTAACATGCTTGAAACATTGTAAAACTGTATAGATGCTTTATTTTGAACCAAGTACTGAGTGCAGTCAGCAGTAAGATTTTCATATGGAGATTGGCTGCCAATTTTTAGTGGGCTCCTGAAATTGCATGCAGAGGCAACCAAGGATGGTGGCATCTGAAACAAGGTCGCAGAACAAACATGTACATTGAGAAATATGGCACTAACTTATTAACAGCTGCTCTTTCGGCCTTTCCTGACTGCCAGGTGCCACCAATCATTGGGGGATGGATTCAAAGTCAGTTTAACTAACTCCTTCAAAGGACTGAGTGATATTTAGTCACACAGTATGGAAACGGGTCCTTTAAACAAATGGTCAATGCTAACCAAGATGCCCATCTACGGTAGTGCCATTTGCCTGTGTTTGACCCATTTGCCTCAAAACCTTTCCTATCTATGTAACAAATATCTTGTTTACTATCTTTTAAGACATTTGTAAATAAGTATTGGTGAAGTTAATGAATGACATCAATACATTTCTTGGAGGCAACAACCTACTTTTTAGTAAACAAAATGACAGGAATAAACGTACAAGATTCCAATAATTATAAAACCGTCAAAATGTATTGGAAGAGGGTAAATTATTACACTGCTGCTTATGAAAGGAGTCACTGAGGAATAACCTTTCATTTGTCATGGAGGTAATTTGGTAAAATGAACATTGAATTCAGTTTCAGATATTTGATAGTGAGGTTACGGAATGATATCAATCAACTCGTAAATTGGGAGGTCAATAGCAGATCGAATTTAATCCTGAAAACTGTAAAATGACTCATTTTGGAGAAGGGGTCTCTTAAGAGGTAAGGCACATTCTACAAATGTTTGGGTATTTAGAACGGTTGAGAACATAGGGATCTTGCTGCACGCGTTCAAAGATCCCTGAAGGTGCCGCAGGTAAATAAGGTGATGAAAAAGACATACTGGAATTATTGTCTTCATTAACCAGGGCACAGAGTATAAGAGGGGGGTCTTGGGCTACAACTATACAATGTATGCTTTGGCCATAGCTGGAGTACTGTGTACAGTTCATGTCACTATACTGCAGGAAGGACATGTCTGCACTGTGGAAAATGCAGATTCACCAAGATGTTGCCTGCAAAGGAATGCCTGTATTGGAACATTCAATAAGTGGACAAGATGGTGGGAGTTGGGAGCATAATCTGGAGAGTATCCATTATCTTATCCATTATTCCTATCCATTATTCTCTCTGGTAGGAATATTTTTAAAGGGTCAATTATTAAACATTGGGAGATATTTGGGTTTCTCAATTCATGACACACACAAAGTATTACGGATACAAACATGGGTGTGGGTAAGTTGGGCCGAAGGGTCTGTTACCATGGTGTGTGACTCGATGATTCTACAAACAGTTACAAATGCCAATTGTACAAACTCTGTACAGATTGCACCCGTAATCAACAGTTCCCACAATAAAGATGTGGATCACAGAAATGACCGAGACATTACATTCAGAACAAATAAGGCTTGTTTTGGCTGATAAATCAGACCAACTCTCCAAAACATGGTCTCCTTTCACTGAATTTCTTCAACAACAGAATGGTCGAACACAAATTTAAAACCGACGCTTGGGGTGGGTGAGCGGGTGGGAGGGGAGGGGGGGGGGGGGGGGTGGGGAGGGAAGGATAGTGGGGCATATCTCCATCTTTTTATATCTTTGTCTCTCACTTCTTCGGCAGTTCAGGGGTCTTTTCTTCTCTCTTTTTTGTATTTTTCTTCTTTCTCTTTATTCTTTCCTTTTCACTCCCCCCCCCCCCCCGATTCACTTATCAATTTATAAAATGTTAAAAATGAAGCTGTACCAAAATTGTATAATTGTTATGTTGATTGCTTTATTCTTGTACAATCGCTTCTAATAAAATTAAAAATAAAATAAAAATAGATTGCACCTGTAGTCAAGATCGAACCCGGGTCTCTGGCGCTGTAAGGCAACAACTGTGCTGCCACTGATGAGCCATTGGATCTGCTCCTGCTCCTATTTGGTGCAGCGGTAGAGTTGATGCCATTTCAGTACCTAAGACCTGGGTACGATCCCTAGTACGCCTGCTGTCTGTGCGGAGTTTGTATGTTCTCCCCATGACCGCATGGGTTTTCTCCGAGATCTTCGGTTTCCTCCCACACTCCAAAGACGTAGAGGTTTGTAGGTCAATTGTCTTGGTATAAATGTAAATTGATCCTGGTGTGCGTATGATAGTGTAAATATGCGGGGATCGCTGGTCAGTGCGGACTCAGTGGGGCTGAAGGGCCTGTTTCCGCACTGTATCTCCAAGCTAAACTAAACAAATTAATTGTTTGCCACAGTAACCAACATTGCTTGCAATCTTATGGTGATCCGAGTAAACAATGTTGGGATGCAACACAGACTGCACACAGCAATGATGACCCTTAGATGCCTTAGCTTTGGTTTTGGAAGGAATATGACAAGATACTTGTTTTAAGAAGCTGAACACT
The DNA here is from genome assembly GCA_963514005.1 of Raja brachyura. The sequence goes on along the minus strand of OY740806.1, from coordinate 18,796,419 downwards.
ATCTGGAGATAATTGTTCCAGCATTTTGGTTGGTAATTAATTTACCAATCAATAATCAGCAATTTCTATGCTTCAAGCAACACCAAAGACAGCTTTTGGACATTATAAATGATTGCCTGTCTGCTTAAAAAATTACCTCCTCCAAACTTTCTGTAGCTTCATTTGCTCTATTGATTTTATTGACTCACAGCATTCCCTACTTTTTGCCAATTCCTTCTTGATATTGCTGCCATAAAGTACTCACTGCACTACCAATCACATCTCGAGATTTCAATATATATTTTAATTGTTCCATCGAAAAGACTCGCGCGGCGCAAGAACGGTGAATTCAGACTTTGCATCGATCTCAAATCAGTCAACAAAGCCATCATTCCGGAAAAATATCCTCTGCCGACAACACACGAGCTATCTTCAGGTATCACTAGAAGAATGCAGTCGGCATTTGTCAGCATTCATCGCACACTAAGGAGTATTTCAGTACTGTAGGATGCCGTATGGAATGTGCTCAGCGCCTAGCGCATTTCAAAACATCATGGCGTTGGTTTTGTCAGGCATTGACGGAACACTCAACCTCCTCAACGATGTTGTCATCCATGGAAGGGACAAGGAGGAACATGATCGATGACTGGATGCAGTGTTAGCTCGTCTTGTGCAACATAACTTAATGCTCAACGCAGCAAAGTGTATATTTGCAGCATCCGAGATCGAATTTCTCGGGTACAGAGTGACAGCGACTGGAGTTGAGCCTACTCAGGACAATGTCCAAGCCCTCAACGCTCTCCCCACCCCAACAAAGGCAAAAGAGTTAGCTTCATTTCTGGGCACCACCAACTTCTACCGCAAGCTGGTGCCGCAGTACATGCAGATCGCAGAACCGCTACAGAAGCTGATGCGGAAAGACACACAGTGGGAATGGACAAATGAGCAGGACATCACGCTCAACACGCTGAAATAGCACCTCCACCTGTTCTCGCGCACTTCAACCCAAGTGCTGAAACGTACGTCACAACAGATGATTCCAGTGTCGCGATTGGAGCAGTGTTATCGCAGTGCATCGATGGAAGCGAACGACCAAACGCACGTACTCCACCGGGGAACATGAAGCATTAGCGTGTATTTACGTGTGTGAACACTGGCACATATACTAATACGGGAGACCATTCACTCCGCATACGGATCACCAAGCACTAACTACGTTACTGGACACTTCGGGCTCAGGCCATCTTCTGCTCCGGATCTACAGATGGTCCGATTGCCTTCATCAGTACGACTTCAAAGTCGAATACCTCACCGGTTCATGCATCGCAGACACGCTCAGTCCCGTCCCAACGGTGGCATCCGCACGCACACGCTATAGCGCCGCTTCAAATGACATCGACGACTACATTCTCGCGGTGATTTTGCACGAGACGGCGAATCTAGTAACGCCGGAAGAGCTGAAAGCTGAGTCGACAGTTGACTGCACATTGCAAACCATATGCCAGTATCTCGGGACAGACTGGCCCAAGGAGGTAGCAGATGACTTGCTTCCGTACCACCGGGTACGTCATGAACTGGCAGTGTTTGAAGATACATGTGGCACGCGCGGAACTTGAGTGGTTATACACAAATCACTGCAACACCGTGTGTTACAACTGGCACACGAAGGACACCTGGGCATTGTTAAGATGAAACAACGGGGTCGCAAGGCAGTGGTGCCAGCAATAGATCGTCACGTTGAAGATTTCGTCAAAAATTGTGAAGCATGCACAATTAGCGGGAAGTCAACAAAACCACTTCATGCCCCTCTTCAGCCAATCCCATGGCCGGACAAACCATGGAGGCACGTGCAAGTCGACATCTTCGGAGAGGTGCAAGCTGCGCCATGAAGCCAGCGGTTTCTACTTGTAGTACATGATCTCAACAACAAGTGGCCTGCGATCGCAAGTACTTCTTCAGTCACAACAAGCTCGATCATCGCGATTCTCGAATAGCTGTTCACTAAGTGGGGACTTCTGGAGGTCAAAACGACAGAAAACGACCCACAGTTCATAACTGAACAGTTCTCCACTTTCCTCGAGAGCTACGACATTCAACATCAGTGGACGTCACGATACAACCCCCAATAGAACAGGGGGTGGGGGGGGTTCAAAGATTCAATCACGTGATCAAAGGAAGTGCAAAAGCTAGCATGTCGGTGGGGAAAACATTTGAACATTCAATCTATATCCTCCTTCGATCCTACAGATCCAGGCCGCACACGCTGACTGGGAAATCGCCAGCAGAGCTGATGATAGGGAGAAACCTGCGAACAAAACTGAATGCTCTTCAACCACTATCGCGCCCAACTCCAGACACAAAACGAGGGCAGAAACGACAGCACACAATCAAGTGAAAAGGATTCCTTTCTTCTCAGTCTGAAGAAGGCTTTCGGCCGAAATGAAAGCGTCGCCCATCTCCTTCGCTCCTTAGATGCTGCTGCACCCGCTGAGTTTCTCCAGCCTTTTGTGTACCCTCGATTTTCCACTATCTGCAGTTCCTTCTTTAACCCAAGCGAAAAGGAAAATGTACTGTGATGCTAAACGCAGAGTACGAAGGCCGCGGTTCAACATCGGTGACTGGGTCCGAATCAGCCGCCCAAACAGACGGCATAAGCTCGCAAGCGCACTCTCAGAGCCGATACAGATCAAACAGAGACTCGGTAAGAACACGTACCTCCTCCAAGATGACACCAGATGGAACCCGAGGCGTCTCGTCGCAAGCAGACAGGGACAGGAAGAAGACAGACCGGATGCTTTTCCTTTCCTGATATCCAGTCAAATCAGCGATAACGGTCAGCATGCAGCAGAGCAGCCAAATCCTGCTCGACGATCTCAGCAGCGAAAGAGGAGACCTCAGTATCTGCAAGATTATCAGTTGTGAAGCCATAAACCGTTATATTTTTGGACTTCCATTTATTAATAGCGGACTTGGAATTTGGAAGGACTTTGGAATGATTTCATATGGACTTATATTTGATTGGATAACTGGACTTAAATGATCACCTTCATTTACAAGGAGGGGAAAATATGTTGTGTCTGGGTAACTGTCCTTACAGACACCACTAGAGGGCTCTTCTCCAAAATGTACATTTTCCTCGGAATGGGGCATCTTGACTAGTTTTGACGTAGCCATTTTATCTTGAAATAAACACAACAACAGGCTCGGAACAATAAGAGTCGATTGTGCGTTATTAGCCGCCAAACACAACTAGAACCACTGTTGGATTTAGAGTAAGGAGCCTGAGGGAAAAGCTCCACTTCTCTGGGAATCCCCGGCATTAAACCAGGAACAAACCATCTCTGGGATCTTGGATGAATGTGATGAAGTATCACCAATTTTAATGGCGATTATAGCATTGCAGATATAAAAGATGAAATTATTATTAATTGCTTTCCTTAGTTTAATGCTTCATGTTTTTTTGAGAAATAAAATTTGAATCTAAAAACTTTTAATCACCTGACTTTTTTTCCCCATGTCAAAGGAGATAAGATTTTATTTCAGTAATGCCCATAAACTTTTAAATATACTTCATAGCATTTTTATGGCCTGGGTATTTCTGGGCGGGGGCTTCACCAGCTTTTCTCCAGTGTTCGAGGCTGGGGTTTGCTCAGATCAGCTGCTAAGGACCTTGCCATTATTCCAGTCACACATTCATTCGGGACAAGCCTTCTATGTCTGGAATAGGTAAAGAACTGACTTGGGATATCGCCCGTGGTGATATCGCCCATGGTTACAAGCAGGAAGCCTTTCCAGGAAGACCCTTCCAGGAAGACCATAGAAAAGACCATTATACGGCAGATGCAGTATAATGTGGATAAATGTGAGGTTATCCACTTTGGTGGCAAAAACAGGAAAGCAGACTATTATCTAAATGGAGGCCAATTAGGAAAAGGGGAGATGCAGCGCGACCTGGGTGTCATGGGACACCAGTCATTGAAAGTAGGCATGCAGGTGCAGCAGGCAGTGAAGAAAGCGAATGGTATGTTAGCTTTCGTAGCAAAAGGATTTGAGTATAGGAGCAGGGAGGTTCTACTTCAGTTGTATAGGGTCTTGGTGAGACCACACCTGGAGTATTGCGTACAGTTCTGGTCTCCAAATCTGAGGAAGGACATTATTGCCATAGAGGGAGTGCAGAGAAGGTTCACCAGATTGATTCCTGGGATGTCAGGACTGCCTTATGAAGAAAGACTGGATAGACTCGGTTTATACTCTCTAGAATTTAGGAGATTGAGAGGGGATCTTATAGAAACGTACAAAATTCTTAAGGGGTTGGACAGGCTAGATGCAGGACGATTGTTCCCGATGTTGGGGAGGTCCAGGACAAGGGGTCACAGCTTAAGGATAAGGGGGAAATCCTTTAGGACCAAGACGAGAAGGACTTTTTTCACACAGAGAGTGGTGGGTTTCTGGAACTCTCTGCCACAGAGGGTAGTTGAGGCCAGTTCATTGGCTATATTTAAGAGGGCGTTAGATGTGGCCCTTGTGGCTAAGGGGATCAGAGGGTATGGAGAGAAGGCAGGTACGGGATACTGAGTTGGATGATCAGCCATAATCATATTGAATGGCGGTGCAGGCTCGAAGGGCCGAATGGCCTACTCCTGCACCTAATTTCTGTGTTTCTATGTTTCTAAAAGTCCAGCACAAGACCAGGTCCTTCACACAAAGTCTATGCCGAACATAATGCCAAGATATACTAATATAACTGGTATTCCTTACTCTGCCATTCCCAGTACATCAATGTGCCTATGTAAAAGCCACTAGCGTATGTGCCTCTATCACCAACCATTTCAGCGTGTTCCAAGCACTCACTGCATCAAAGAAAACCAATTTAGAGCCTCTTCAACCTCTGAATTGAAAACATCTCAAAACGCTACATATTGTTTTATATAAGAACAGAAGAAGCAGAATACGGAGCCGTTGACAGCCACTGTCTGATTCACCATTCAATAAAATATTGGCTGATCCTTTACCTCAATGACACTCTTCAGCACTAACCTTGTGTTTCTTGATTCTCTTAAAATCTAAGCTTTAATCAATTGACCTTTAATGCAATGACAATCAGAACCTCTCGGTAGCACAAGTTCTGTGTCAAGTTATAATAAAGCAAAATTTGTTTGGATCTCGAACACAAGGTGTGAATGGTACAGCATTGTGAAGTAAACCTGTTGCTCAAGAATACATTTTTTTTTAAACTGCAACAAAATCCACTTCAGAATTACAACTGGCATCTGAGTCATATATTTGGTGCCAATTATTGCACATGCTCAAAACGAACAAATTAACTTCTCTGAACAAGAAACATAAGCGCATTTCATCTTTTGAAATGGTGTATTAAAAAAGTTTGGGTCAGAACATATTATAAATGATGCAAGTTTTAAAAACATTTTTTTTAAACTGAGATACAATGGCAGGAAAACTAATGGGCTCCATTGAGTCTGAAGTAGGGTCTCGACCTGAAACATCCCCCATTCCATCTCTCCGGAGATGCTGCCTGTCCCAATGAGTTATATTGTTTGTGTCTATCTTTGGTTTAAATACCACTGTTTGTGTCTATCTTTGGTTTAAACCAGCATTTACAGTTCCTTCCTACACAGGCTCCATTTATCTAGAAGTTTGAATGTTATCCCATTCTTTGCAAACTTTCATGCTCCCTTAAATTGCAGGATGAAAACATTGGCTATATTTCTGCCACCACAGGTGCCAACTGGCCTGCTGAGTTTTCCCACAATTTACATTTGGTTCATATTTCCAGCATCTGCACCCTTTTCTTCAAATACCCAATGCTAGCCATCAGTCAACTCTACAATGCAGTCACAGATGCTGAACCCAGTGACATTAGTCAAGGTACATCACCCCGATTTGGTGCTTTCTATTTTTACATGCAAAATGCTCCATTATTTTACTCCATTAATCTGCTCTGACACACACTTTCAGCAATTTGTTCCTCTTGGAGTAATTCTCTCCAACAGTTAAAACAAATGGTTATGTTTTATCAATGGGCTGGGTGTGTGGGAGACAATCAAATTGCACAAATTGTGTGATTCGAGACAGAAGATTAAAAGGCAACAAAAATTTCTTCCAAGTTTATCATGGTAGTTCAGATATATCCCTTCTGCTGAGAGAAAAGAAATATGAGGATGATAAAGCAAGAAGGGTGCAGGAAAGAACTGCAGCTGATGCTTTAAATCGAAGGTAGACACTAAATGCTAGAGTAACTCAGCGGGACAGGCAGCATTTCTAGAGAAAAGTAATAGGCGATGTTTTGGGCCAAGACCCTTCTCCAGATTGAGAGTCAGGGGAGAGGAATGCCCACATAGTTCAACGTTTAAGAAGACTGTATTTATCTGCACTTTGGGTGGCACGGTGGAACAGAGGCATTGCTGCCTTATAGCACCAGAGACCGATCCACTATGGGTGCTGTCTGTGCAGAGTTTGTATGTCCTCCCCGTGACCTGCGTGGGTTTTCTCTGAGATCTTCAGTTTCCTCCCACACTCCAAAGGCGAACAGGTTTGCAGGTGAATTGGCTTGGTATAGAAACATAGAAATTAGGTGCAGGAGTAGGCCATTCAGCCCTTAGAGCCTGCACCGCCATTCAATATGATCATGGCTGAGTATAAATGTAAAGTTATTCCCTGTGTGTGAATTATAGTGTTAATGTGCAGGGATCACTGGTCGGTGTGGACTCGGTGGGTTTTAAAGTTACATTGTATCTCTAAAACTAAAAGAAAACATGGAAAGAAAGCTTCAGCATAATGTAAATCAAAATAGAATTACTGCAGATTCTGAAAATCTGTAATAAAAACATTGGAAAATGCTGGAAATGTGTCAAGCAGTGTCTATAGAGGGGAAAACAGAATTGACACTTCAGATCAATGACATTGTATTAGAACTAGAAAAGTGAAAAAAAATGTTCTGACAAATTGATGCGGTGAGAGAGAAGGTCAAAGGGAATATCTGTGAGAGTGTGGCAACAGGTCAAATGGGAGTAATGGGGCATTTAGAGGGCAAGGATGCTTCCGTGACCGTGATATGTGGTGCTAATAGCATAGCTGGTCGTTATGGCCCCTGTCCAGTGTGCTCCATTTTGTTGAGATTTATATGCATTTAACTCATCAATAAGGACTTAACCACAAGTTTGGGGACCTCATAAAGTCGAACATCGGCCCAGGCTTGCTTGCTGTGATAGATAGTTAGATTAGAAGATCAGTCTGAGGAGCTAAATTAGGCAGGGAAAACTATTCGAAAAACAATGCATCTTTTTTACAGAAGCTGTGGACCGTTGATCTATGAGTGAATCAAAGTTGATCTCGCTGTGGGGGAGATTGAGTTGCCAAGGCCTTGAATGACTTCAATAGTGTGGAGATGATCCTAGACAGAGGCATGCTCTTGAGATTTTTCAGAAGATTAATGTTTGTGGCAACTTTAACCCATAGTTAGTGAAACACTAAATTATAAATGAGCTTGAAACTTCAATAGCCAGTCATTATGAGTTAGTGCATACAGTAATTACATTTTATATGGGCACATCAAGTATATAAACATTGCATGTAAATAGTTCATTGTACCGTAAGATTATTATTCATTGCCAACATAAATCTGAAAATTACTGTTTCGCACAAGCTTTCCTACTTTTATTTCTGCAACCAAGCATCACGGCATTAAAATGCCACCGTGAGTTTAGTATTTATAGACTTTCAGCTTACTTGACTGACTTCTTTAACAATACAAACTGCGATGAAATAATCATGAATATCCACAATCAGGCATGTTTGTTCTGTTAAATTTAGCACAAAAGATAATTTACTAAATACAAAAGGAAATGCAAGTTACAGCATGTAGACAAAATGTGTCAGAGACAGGCTAATATTAAATTCCTAATTGAAATGTTTTTCCCCAAAAGCTTGCTATTTTTGCTTTAAATTTGTCTATGTTCTGTCTCCTCAATCCAACAGAAAGATAATGGACTAGCACAAAGATCCAGTGTGCTTTAGGGTCTTTTGTTAATAGAAGTGATCCCCAGTGTGCTTGTCACTACATTTATCCCTTTATTTGTATTTCTGAGTCCAAAACAATCAAAATGGCCTGGTCATGATTAGACAAATTCATCTCTGCATTTCATGACATTTAGCATGCAAATTTAACATATTATTTATAGAATTAGCAGTCTCAATGCTTAGTATGCAAAACATTTCATATCATCTTTGTTGTGGGTCTGGCCAACAGCAGTGGTGTCATTACGAACTTAAAAACAAAGTTGGCATTATATTTAGCCACACAGTCGTGGGTGTGCAGGGAATGGAGCAAAAGACTGAGCAGTGTAACCCTAGTGTTGAGGGTCAAGAAGGCGTTAATGTTATTACCAATTCTAACCGACTGAGGTCATCAAGAAGTCCAGAAGCCAGTTGCAGATGGAGGCCAGAAGGCCAAGGTCCAGAAGTATAGGGATGAGTTTATTTGTTGTTATGGTGTTGAAGGCTGAACAGTAGTCAATGAATAGTATCCTGACATGGGTGTTCTTGTTGTCGAGGAGCTCCAGGGTTGAATGAAGTGCAGGAGAGATGTTGTCCTCTGTAGATCCAGTTACCATTTACATAAACTGTTGACGAGAAGAATGGCACAGATACATGCCATTACCAGTATTACAAACCACCCCATTGTGGCTAATGGTGGAGCGACTGGGAGGTGATGATTGATACAGGTCACTTTGTTTTTCTTGGGGACTGGAATGATGGAGGTTTCCTTGAAGCAGATGAGTACAGAAGACTGTTGAAGTGTGAGGTTGAAGATGTCGGCAAAGATTATGTCCAAGTAGATTGATGCACATTTGCAAAACATGTCCAGGGGCTCCATCTAGCCTAGTCACTTTCCCCTCACGAGTTTACCCACGTGAAAGCAGATTGCAAAAGAGGGAGATGAGATATGCATAGAGGTGTAGTTTTGCTTGCCTGTTCAAAATGGGCCTAACAGACTTTAGTAAGGCATTTGACAGGTTTTTGTATGGTCACTGATCTGGAGATTAAAGAACGCGAAATGCAAGATGAACCAGTTAATTGGACCCAAAATTAGTTTGGGGTTGGGAGGCAGAGCATGGTGGGGGAAGGATGATTTTTTTTGATTTGAGGTCTGTGACAAGTAATGTACCGTTGAGATCAATACTGGGACTTAATGCTGTTTCTGATATATCTTGGATGTGTTTTAGGAATTTCAGCCCATCTGAGACCCATACACCAAGCCAATGCAATCTATATTGGACAAGTTAAAATCTCCCGCCCTTCCAATCCTCTTGCTTTTACACCTATTTTTTTTTTTTAAATCCACTTTACTTACACATCTGTTCCTTTAATTCCCACTGATTATTGGGAGATCTATGTCTAAACCCAAGGAAGTGATTGTCCCAAAGATGGACACAAAGTGCTTGAGTAACCCAGTAGGTCAGGCAGCATCTCTGGAGAAAAAGATTGGTGCTCTCTTATTCTTACCTTTTACCGTTCAGACCAGGTTGAATGATTCCTCCAGATTATCCTCTCTATGCACCGCTGTGATACTTTCCCCAATCAGCAGTGCCTCTCGCCTTGTTCATTTTCACCCCCTCCTGAATTTGGGTGAATAGAGGCCAAATCAACACAATCCCCTCTGATGTGACAGTCCTCCCACCCTGCCAGTCTGACGAACTTCATTATTCTTCAAGTGTTTCCTTCAACTGAGCCCAGAAGTGCACATTGTATTCGGGGTGAGTTTCACCAAGAACATGTTTTATGGCATTCTTGCACCCATCCTCCCAACTTGCAACGAAGGATAACATACCATCTGTCTTCCTAACCGCCTGCAGCACCAGCACATTTGCTTTCAGTGTCAGTGGGGAAGGAAACTCTGATTCTTTCCTGTGTTAACATTGCCAACCCTGCACCATTTAAAAATTACTTTGCCTTTATTTTCCTTCCCAAATGGGTAAGTTCACAGGTACATTTGTTTTCCTGCATCTGCCATGTGTTTGCCCAGTCACTCAAGTTGTCTGCGTCTGCTTGAAGCCTCTTTTCATTCTTTCGTTTCATTTTTGTTATTGTCAGGTGTACCAAAGTATGGTGAACAGCTTTTCTTTGCTATCCAGTCAAAGAAAATATAATACACTAATACAATTAAGGCATCCGCAGGGCAGAGATAAAGGATAAAATGTTAAAGAATAAAGGATAAACCTTAATCCCATCAGTTTTATGCCATTGGAAAATGTACAGATTTAGTTCCCTCCTTCAAATCATTACTTGTTACCAAACACTGATTCGCACAATATGTCACTAGCCACTCCCCAAAAACATTTATTCCAAGTCTCTGTTTCTTGTCTACCAACTAATTTTCAGTCCATGCCAACAAACAACCTCCAATCCCATGTATTTTAGTTCTGCACACAAACCTCTTGTGGGGGACTTTATTAAAAGCCTTCAAAAAATCCATACACTGTACACCACACTGATTCTCTGCATCTACCCATTATCTTTGCAAAAAAACTCAGTAATTTTGTCAAACTCGTTTTGATTTTATTATTCCTGTTGGTATTTCCCAAGTATCCTGTCATCCTGTCTTTTATAATGTAATAAAAAGGAACTGCAGATGTCGGTTTACACCAAGGACACAAAATCCTGGAGGAACTCAGCAGGTCAGGCAGCGCCACTGGAGATAATGTTTCAGGTCGGGACCCTAACTTTAATGATTGACTCGTGTATTTACCTCTATAATGAGATTGGGCTAACAAGTGCAAAGTTCTCCTTTTCTCTCTTTTTGTAAATAATGGAGCTATTTTTGCCACCTTGTAATCTGCAGGAACCAGGAACAGCAATAAATGGCGTTTTGAAAGAATGACGACTATGCATGCACTTTCATCTGAAATATAACCTCGAAACAGGTGCTGCGACTCCTGCTGAGTCTCCCCCTCTTGTTTTATTTTGGGTTTCCAGCATCTGCAGTTGTGATTTTCACTATTTCCTTATTTGTTTTCAATCCAGTTAACTGTTTAAATGAAATTAATGCTGATAGTTGGAGATCATTGTGTACTAATCAAGGTTATTGATTAGACATTTAAGCATTGGAATTAAGACATTTTCTGAAATACCCATGGCTGTCAAAAGTATTTAGGCATAACTAATTATTTCCTTGCGACAATGCATTTAAAAAAATTCAACTTTGATAGTTATTTCAACATTGTTCCATGTGGTGATATATTTTCCTTTTATAATGAAGCTGATTGCCACAGGAGTAATAAATGACAAGTCAACTGTCCCCTTTAATTATCAGCTTTAATTAGCTGATTGTGGACTTTGGAAGGAGTAGGATAGGGACCCACAGTCCCGTTTATATAAACAGGTCGATGGTTGAAAGGGTCAAGAGCTTCAAATTCCTGGGCGTGCACATCTCTGAAGATCTTTCCTGGTCCGAGAACACTGCAATTATCAAGAAAGCACATCAGCGCCTCTACTTCCTGAGAAGATTACGGAGAGTTGGTTTGTCAAGGAGGACTCTCTCTAACTTCTACAGGTGCACAGTAGAGAGCATGCTGAACGGTTGCATCGTGGCTTGGTTCGGCAACTTGAGCACCCTGGAGAGGAAAAGACTACAAAAAATAGTAAGCACTGCCCAGTCCATCATCGGCTCTGACCTTCCTTCCATCGAGGGGATTTATCGCAGTCGCTGCCTCAAAAAGGCTGGCAGCATCATCAAAGATCCATACTATCCTGGCCACACACTCATCTCCCTGCTAACTTCAGGTAGAAGGTACAGGAGCCTGAAGACTGTAATGACCAGGTTCAGGAATAGTTACTTCCCCACAGCCATCAGGCTATTAAACATCAGACAAAACTCTGAACATTAAAAATCCATTATCTGTTATTTGCACTTTATCAGTTTATTTATTCATGTGTGTATATATTTATACAATGGGATATGGACACACTGATCTGTTTTGTAGTAAATGCCTACTATGTTCTGCTGTGCTGAAGCAAAGCAAGTATTTCATTGTCCTATCAAGGACACATGACAATAAACTCATTTGAAGTTGATCCAATGAATGCATGAACCAACTGTTTTGTTTTCCAGCAAACTATGCACTTCAAAATTTAAATATTCACTCAGCACCGCAACTCTTAACTGCTGATAATTGTCTTACTTAAAGTGAGCATTTTATACAGCTGGAGGCTTGAATTTCCTTGACCGACAATTGACAAAAGTCAAAAAACCAATTAATCTTAATTGTAGAATTGTCATGGAAATTGTCCATTTGGCTCATTAGTGCCGACAACCAATGGACATCTTTTGTATTAGTCCCATTACCCCACACTGGGTCTATAGTATAAATGATTCAAGTCTGCATAAATGATTCAAGTGCTCATCTAAACACTGAGAAGAGGACGGGTCTTCTTAGTCTGCAGAAGGGTCCCAATATGAAACCTCACCTACCCTTTTTCTCCAGACCCACTGGGTTACTCCAGCACTTTGTGTCTATCTTCAGTATAAACAAGCATCTGCGGTTCCATTCTAAATGCATCTTAAATCCTATCAGGGCCCAGTTTCTGTCGTCCTCCTCAGGCATTGCATTCCAGGTACCGAACATTCTCTGAGTAAACGTGGTCTTCTCACATCTCCTCGACATCTCCTAACCCTTACCCTAATCTCACATCCTCTTGTTTTATCTACCTTTGAAACGTCTACTTTATTGAAACCTCTCATAATTTTATATATCTTCTTCATGTTCCCACTCAATCTCCTCAACTCCAGGGAGAACGGACATAGCTTTCACACCCAATCCTCAAAACTGTGCGTCCTGGGATATGGCCTCTGCACCTTCTCCAGCACCATCACATTCTTCCTCTGTCTTGATGACCAGATCTGCATGATCACTCCAGCTGAGATCTGGCCAAGGTTTAATCCAGTTGGAATGGCGCAACAAATGAAGCTCAGTTTGCTTTCAAAACAACGTTATTGATTATAAATATTTGAAACCGATAACGTTGTTCTGAAAGCATATATATTGATCTATCTGCCCAAGTTCGCAAGAAATTAAAGAGTTATGAATGCATTCTGGTCTATCACGCAAACCAGCCTCATTCCATCAACTCCAATACTTCACACTGCCTCAGGAAAGCAGCCAACATAACCAAGGACCACTCACCCCCATCATTCTCTCCACCCCTCTTCCATCAGACAAAAAAATACCAAAGCTTGAAAGCATGCATCACCAGAGTGAAGAACAGCTTCTTCACCACTGTTATCACTCCTGAACGGATCTTTTCATATGCAACGGGTGAATATTCAATCTTCCAATCTACGCTGGTGCAGTCCTTGCATGTTCTATTAGTCTATACTTTATCTGTAACTGTACAATACATTAGATTCATTGACTCATGCAGCACAGAAACAAGCCATGCAGTCTAACCTGCCCAGAACAATCAAATATTTTTAAACCAAGAAAAATTGATACTGAATTTTAATTGTGTTTCTGCAATAAAATGGGTTAAATTAGATTTGTATCACTGCAAAGATGTGCCGGTGCGATTAAAAAAAAAAAAAACAACTGAGCATGAATGTTGCAACACCATACTTCAAGCTCAAGGAAAACATTGACCATTCATTTCACACTGGGAGTCCGGCCTGCTGCAGTTTTGGGGAGCACCTTGTAAAGTGAGAATTGGGACCATATCAGAGCAAGTCAGAATTTTATGAAGTCAATTATAATGTCAACTTTTACAGAAGCACCATGGAATGCATTTTATTGGGATGCATCATAGCCAATTTGGGAACAGCTCCATCCAAGACCGCAAGGAATTGCAGAGTTGTGGACGTCATTGAAAGGTCCGATTAAACAACTGTCTTTAATCAGACTTTATCTTGCACTAACTGTTGTACTCTTACCCCTTACCTGCACAATGTGGATGGCTTGATTGGATTCAAGTAGTTTTTTGTTTGACTGGTTGGCAAGTAAACAAAACCTTTCCACTGTACTTTGGCACATGTGACAATAATAAACAAAACTACACTAAATCAAATGAAACAACAGGGTGTATTTTTTAAATTCTATTGAACATTAGTACCCGATGTTGGGGACCAGATGCAGTTATATAGCGATGAAACAGGCCCTTCGGCCCACCTTGTCCACTCGAACCAGCAATTGCCCTATACACTAGCAATATCCCACACACAAGGGAAAATGTACAATTTTTACTATTTTACCAAAACCAATTAACCTACAAAACTGCATGCCTTGAATGTGGGAGTAAGCCAGAGCACCCCGAGAAAAACGCACTTGGTCATTGGGAGAATGTGCACTCTCCGTATAGATTGCACCCATAGTCAGGATTGAACTCTGGTCTCTGGCGCTGTAAGGCTGCAACTCGACCGCTGCGCCACTGTGCCGCCCGAAATCAGCACGCAAACACTATCCATATCAGGATGGACAGAAAAGGCATAAGGAAGGAATAAATTATACACTAGAGGCAATGAATGGCTGGGTGGGAAGAAGAGGCAAAATGTGATGATTTGTTGAGTTGTGTGGTTGGGAAGAGACACAGCTTTCATCAATGCTTTGGGGCACTGGGGAGTTGGTGCAATGCGTGGTGCAGTGGAGGCCCCCAAAAGAATGACTACGCTAACAGGCATTCCAGTCCAATGCCGTGCATGGAAGACTAGATTATCCCAAAAGGGCAGAACTCTGACCATTGCCGAAACAAATTCCCAAATTTCCTCTCAGGTGATGATGTCATCCCTTGCATCTTTGGCAAGAAAATTGGATGCGGGATGAAGGAATGAAGAATGAAGCTTGTCCATACATGCTACTCTTTATTTTAAATAGGTTGTGCATGTGTTTCTCTCTGAAAAATAATCTACTATCAACTGCATAACATTGATTTAAACAGCATTATGTACTGTAATTTAATTTATTTTCCCAGCTCAGTTACAGATTACATTATGAAGCTCAAATATTTTAAATGTATGTTCTGAGTGTACGCACTTGTCAATTAAACTATATTGAAGATCAGTTAGCACCTTTGATAGGTTCTCGACTGCAATTTTCTATTATGAAATGAGAAATCCAAACAGAACAATGCAACAATCTGCTAAGCTGCAGAAGTGGTTCCAATGAACACATCAACGAGAAGCTGTCCAAATAAAGTGTACGATGAAAACAAGTGTAGAGCAACCTTTAATTATGGAGCTCCACTTCTGCTTGCTTCAGTTCAGCACCAACCTATTTTTAAATCAGCCTGGTCTGCCAAAAATTAAATACAATGCCCAGATATGTTTGAAAACTAATAACAATACCACATTCAGGATAGGCGCGAGGTAATAAACAAATCAATCATCTTCTTCCAGGCATCAAGAGCACCTCCGTTGTTGAATCTATTGTTACACTTTGGTACTTTTCAACAGGCAGCAGGCATGGAAATTGCTATCAAAATATGGAGCAGACCGGGGGGACGAGGACACACAATTTCTTGGTGGCCGCGCGCGTATGTGCACACTCACACACACACGAGGCTTTGGAGGCTCAATCCAGTGCTAAATACAGCTCAACTCTGCCTGTCTCGCCGGGTTAACCTACAGCCCTGCCTGGACTGACGGGACACCAGCGCTGCTTTTCCGCGCTGGCTGTAAACTTGGGCCATATTTGCCGCAAGTCCAGGCAGGGCTGTAGGTTAACCTGGTGGGACAGGCAGAGTTGAGCTGGGTTTAGCGCTGCTTCTCTGCACTGGCTGTGGGCAGGGGGGGGAACGGGTTCTCTGCACCCGTGGGGGGGGGGGGGGGGGGGCACTCGGGTAGGGACGGGACAGCGCCGGAGAGCAGGGATTGATCCTGACTGCGGATGAGGCGCAGGTCTGTGCCAAGAGTGTTTTAGTACATCTCCCTCCTCCAATCATCGTGCTCTATCCTCAGTGCCACCCTCCCCCACACCTCGCTCCCCCAATGATCACGCTGAATCACCATGTCCCGCCCCCATTGCCTGCTGACTGACGACTCTCTCGCCCAATCGGCACCCTCGATCAACAGTCCCACCCCCACTGTCTCGCGGATAGTGGAGATTTCACAGGGTTTCAAAATCCGTATTACAAAAACAGGGGGGGGGGGGGGGGCGTCGACAGAGGTTGGACGTGTCCCCCCTCCCCCCCCCCCCCCCCCCACCACCCAGGATTTCCGTCCCTGACAGGCAGCATCTACGGAGAGAAGGAATGGCCACTGATTCAGGTCGATACTCTTATTCAGGCTTTTTCAGGTTGAAGAAGAGTCTCGACCCAAAATTATGACAATTGTAAAAAGTTCTGGGTATACTCAGGAGGAAAGACAATATATGTGGAGCAGGAATCTGTGTTAATGCTTCAAGTAGATCAATCTTCACTATAATGAAGAGAGCTTCTGAATTTAGAATGTTAAAATGGTATTGATATATTTAAAAGTAAAATGCATGTTTAGTGCTATTTTACACAAGTACCACGGCACAGTTGAAAACATTCAGTTGCAGGTGCAGTTTCTAAAGCAAGTTATCTTTATATTCTACTAATGCATAAATAAGAATTTGGATACAAATTTCACCAGTGATGGATTGCACATATTTCGGAGGATACTTTCATGTTGCCAATCAAGTTTGGATCCAAAAGCAACTTCCATCAATGGTCGAGAGCACTCAAAACAATGATCCCATTCCATGCATGGTGTGTCTTCATGAAGATAATGGACTGGATAAAACTAATTCACAATGAAAGGTGAAATTGGGGGGGACACGGCAGATCAGTGTCACAGTTGCTGCCTTACAGCGGTTACATCGCCAGAGACCCGGGTTCAATCCTGACTCCGGGTGCTAGCTGTATGGAGTTTGTGACCTCGCGGGTTTTGGTCGAGATCAGCGGTTTAGTTTCACAATCCTAAGGTTGTGTCGGAAGGAACTGCAGATGCTGAGTTGAACCAAAGACAGACACAAAAAGCTCTAGTAATTCAGGCGGCATCTCTGGAGAGAAGGAATGGGCGAAACGTCACCCATTCCTTCTCTCCAGAGATACTGCCTGTCCCGCTGAGTTACTCCAGCTTTTTGTGTGTATGTAGGTTTGTAGGTGAATTGGTTTGGTGTAAATGTAAATTTCCCTAGTGTGTGTAGGATATTGCTAGTGTGCGGTGATCGCTGGTCGGCGCGAACTCGGTGGGCCGAATGACCTGTTTCCGCGCTGTATCTCAAAACTAAACTAAAGTTGAAAACAGGATAAAGGGGAGAAATGAAATGAGGTGTAATGTGGAATTCATTGTGGATCAGAACAGGTACGTGCCGTGAGTAATTACTCAGGGTAGGCACCCAGTCCGCTTTTTAAAAAATTAAACCGCGCATGCGCAGATTGTTCGCCCCGTTAAATAAATAAATAAATAAATAAACAGTGACATTTCAATTTTCCCAATGCTTCCTAGTCCTAGACCAATTGGGGGAACAGTTCCTTTCACAGCGTGTGGAGAGTCTGTGCCAGGGGTAAAATTGTGAGGAGGGTACGAGTGTTGATAAGGAGGGTGTCGGGGATAATGCCAGTAACTCACTCACTCACTCACCACAGCTCTCCGGGCGCGAAGCCACGCACTGTAGCTGGGGATAGAAGCAGCTCGGGGAGCGGCCACCGGGACCCGACAGCAGAACTGGCCGCCACTTCAGCGCCTTCTGCCGGCCCGTTCACCTTTGGCAGTGCTCTCCATCTGAACACTTCTCACCTGCCGTTCTCCGACTTCGCTCATGTCAGCGGCTTCCTGCAAATCCTTAAAGTCCCACAGCCGAGTAACCTCAATCGCGCTGTCGGAATTTAAGGACACGAGTGAGGCCAGGAGAGAGGTTATTAGACGAAGAGCTGCCAGAGGTGAGCGGGGTCCGCAGAAGGAACTAAGATGGTGGCTGGTTCCGTTGTCCGGCCCGGCGGCCGCTCAGCTACCCGAGCTACTTCTCTCTCCCCCCCCCCCCCCCCCGGCCTCAATGCGGTGGCATTCCACACCTCCGTGGAAGGAGCGTCGCAAGTGGCATTATCCCAATCCCCCCATTCATAACATTTGTACCCTCCCCGCAACTTTACCCCGGGCCAGACTCCCCAAACGCTGTGAAAGGAGCTCTCCCCCACCCCCCCACCCCCCCTCCCCCACACCCCGGGAAATACGGTATTTAAAAACATAAACACAAAATGTACTTACCACATTATCGGTACACGAGCTCCAATCTTCTCTCTTTGTTTCCTAACATACACTTAAAATATTGACAAACCATAGTTGAAAACCCCGCCAAGAAACTTGCGCTGCGCATGCGCAGTAGACGGATGCAAAGGCAGAATTTCTGCTGCCTTCAGCCCCGCTTGAAAGTGACGGCTTCAGGCAGCGCTGACGGCACGTGGGCTGCACAGAGCTTCCCGTGTTACAAGCGCTGCGGATGGAAGGCACGGAGAATTATGCCCACCTAAGAGATCGATCTCTTCCATAGGCATAATTCTCCCATGCCTTTACTATTTATATTTAGTTATTACTATGTTATAATTTTAGTCAGGGTAGGCAGTGCCTACCTTGCCTACCTGACGGCACATGCCTGGATCAGAAGGAAGGGATTAGTGCTCATTTAAGCAATTAACTGCACCTCCAACTCAAATGAGGTAAACACTTACTGGGTGGACTGGAAAAAAGATAATTACCTCAGATTCTTTGCATTTTTCAATCTCACAGTTGCTAATTTCATCAGTGTTAATTCTATCTCTTTGTCTTTCTAATTTTCACAATTGTTTATCAATGCCCTGTGACAATGCACTGGAATAAGAGAAGAGAATGCAGCAACAGGAACATAAATTATAAATAAAACAAAGGTTCTGTATTAATCAAAAGATGATGAGAAATTAAATCACAGCTGCATCTGATCCATAAAATTAGGACCATTCATCAATCTTAGACAGTCATTTAATCCTTTCACATCACCATTACCAAACAAGCTAAGTTGTTTCACCAATCCCAAGTAAATCTCCTCACTTAGAAAAAATGGGCCCTGATAAGTTGTGCGGAAGGAAGTCTTGTATTGTGGACATAGAAACATAGGAACATAGAAAATAGGTGCAGGAGTAGGCCATTCGGCCCTTCGAGCCTGCACCTCCATTCAATATGATCATGGCTGATCATCCAACTCAGTATCCTGTACCTGCCTTCTCTCCATACCCCCTGATCCCTTTAGCCACAAGGGCCACATCTAACTCCCTCTTAAATATAGCCAATGAACTGGCCTCAACTACCTTCTGTGGCAGAGAATTCCACAGATTCACCACTCGCTGTGTGAAAAATGATTTCTCATCTCGGTCCTAAAAGACTTCCTCTTATCCTTAAACTGTGACCCCGTGTTCTGGACTTCTCCAATAATCTTCCTGCATCTAGCCTGTCCAACCCCTTAAGAATTTTGTAAGTCTCTATAAGATCCCCCTCAATCTTGTAAATTCTAGCGAGTACAAGCCGAGTCTATCCAGTCTTTCTTCATATGAAAGTCCTGCCATCCCAGGAATCAGTCTGGTGAAACTTTTCTGTACTCCCTCTATGGCAAGAATGTCTTTCCTCTGGAGACCAAAACTGTACACAATACTCCAGGCGTGGCCTCAACAAGACCCTGTACAACTGCAGTAGAACCTCACTGCTCTTATACTCAAATCCTTTTGCTATGTATGCTAACATACCATTCGTTATCTTCACTGCCTGCTGCACCTGCATGCCTACTTTCAATAACTGGTGCACCATGACATCCAGGTCGCATTGCATCTCCCCTTTTCCTAATGGGCCACCATTCAGATAATTGTCTACTTTCCTGTTTTTGCCACAAAAGTGGATAACCTCACATTTATCCACATTATACTGCATCTTGCATGCATTTGCCCACTTACCCAACCTATCCAAGTCACCTTGCAGCCTCCTAGCATCCCCCTCACAGCTAACACTGCCTCCCAGCTTAGTGTCATCCGCAAACTTGGAGATGTTGCATTCAATTCACTAATCAGATCATTAATATACATTGTAAATAGCTGGGGTCCCAGCACTGAGCCTTGCGGTACCCCACTAGTGACTGCCTGCCATTCTGAAAAGAACCAGTTTACTCCTACTCTTTGCTTCCTGTCTGCCAGCCAGTTCTCTATCCACATCAATACTGAACCCTCAATAGCGTGTGCTTTAAGTTTGTATACTAATCTCTTATGTGGGACCTTGTCGAAAGCCTTCTGAAAGTCCAGATACAACACATCCACTGGTTCTCCCTTATCTACTCTAATAGTTACATCCTCGAAAAATTCTATAAGATTCGTCAGACATGATTTACCTTTCATAAATCCATGCTGACTTTGTCCAATGATTTCACCATTTTCCAAATGTGCTGCTATCCCAGGTTTAATAACTGACTCTAGAATTTTCCCACTTCCGATGTTAGACTAACTGGTCTGTAATTCCCCATTTTCTCTCTCCCTCCATTTTTAAAAAGTGTGGTTACATTAGCTACCCTCCAATCCTCAGGAACTACTCCAGAATCTAAAGAGTTTTGAATTATCAATAATGCATCCACTATTTCTGGGGCTACTTCCTTAAGTACTCTGGGATGCTGCCGATCTGGCCCTGGGGATTTATCGGCCTTTAGTCCATTCAATTACCTAACACCACTTCCCGGCTAACCTGGATTTCACTCAGTTCCTCCATCTCATTTGACCCCCGGTCCCCTGCTATTTCCGGCAGATTATTGATGTCTTCCTTAGTGAAGACAGAACCAAAGTAGTTATTCAATTGGTCTGCCATGTCCTTGTTCCGCATGATCAATTCACCAGTTTCTGTCTGCAAGGGACCTACATTTGTTTTAACTAACCTTGTTCTCTTCACATATCTATAAAAACTTTAGCTGTCAGTTTTATGTTCCCTGCCAGTTTTCTTTCATAATCTATTTTCCTTTTCCTAATTAAGCCCTTTGTCCTCCTTTGCTGGACTCGGAATTTCTCCCAGTCTGCTTTTTCTGGCTAATTTGTATGCTTCATCTTTGTTTTGATACTATTCCTGATTTCCCTTGTTATCCACGGATGCACTACCTTCCCTGATTTATTCTTTTGCCAAACTGGGATGAACAATTTTTGTAGTTCATCCATGCAGTCTTTAAGAATCACTTGCCAGTCTATCTTGGCCAATTCACACCTCATACCCTCAAAGTTATCTTTCTTTAAGTTCAGAACACTTGTTACTGAATTAACAATATCACTCTCCATCCTAATGAAGAACTCAACCATATTATGGTCACTATTGCCGAAGAGCCACGCACAACAAGACTGCTAACTAATCCTTCCTCATTACTCAATACCCAGTCTAGAATAGCCTGCTCTCTCGTTGGTTCCTCTACATGTTGGTTTAGAAAACTATCCCGCATACATTCCAATAAATCCTCTTCCACAGCACCCCTGCCAATTTGATTCACCCAATCTATATGTAGATCGAAGTCACCCATTATAACTGTTTTACCATTGTTGCACAAATTTCTAATTTCCTGTGTGATGCAATCCCCAACTCCACTACTACTGTTAGGTAGCCTGCACACAACTCCCACCGGTGTTTTCTGCCTCTTAGTGCTTCGCAGCTCTACCCATATCGATTCCACATCCTCCAAGCTAATGTCCTTCCTTTCTAACCAGCAACATTACTCCACCTTTTCCTTTCTGTCTATCCCTCCTGAATATTGAATATCCCTGGATGTTCAACTCCCAGCCTTGGTCACCATGGAGCCATGTCTCCGTGGTCCCAACTATATCATATTCATTAATAACTATCTGCACATTCAACTCATCCACCTTATTGCGAATGCTCCTTGCATTGAGACACAAAGCCTTCAGGCTTGTTTTACAACACTTGCCCTGTATACAATTATGTTGAAAAGTGGCACTTTTCGATTTTTGCCCTGGAGTTTTCTGCCTGCTACTTTTACCTTTCACCTTGCTACCTAGTGCTTCTACCCTAATTTTACATCCCTCTGTCTCTCTGCTTATGCTCACATCCCCCTGCCACATTAGTTTAAATCCACCCTGACATCACTGGCAAACACTCCCCCAAGGACATTGGTTCCATTCCCGCCCAGGTGCAGACCGTCCTGTTTGTACTGGTCCCACCTCCCCCAGAACTGGTTCCAATGCCCAAGAAATTTGAATCCCTCCACCTTGCACCATTTTTCAAGCCACGTATTCATCTGCAATATCCTCCTATTTCTCCTCTGATTAGCACGTGGCACTGGTAGTAATCCAGAGATTATTACCTCTGAGGTCCTACTTTTAAGTTTTTCTCCTAGCTCCCTAAATTCGCCTTGTCGGACCTCATCCCGTTTTTTACCTATGTCGGTGGTGCCAATGTGCACCACAACAGCCGGCTGTTCACCCTCCCCCTCCAGAATGTTCTGCAGCCGTTCAGTGACATCTCTGACCCTTGCACCAGGGAGGCAACATACCATCCTGGAATCTCATTTGCGGCCACAGAAACGCCTATCTATTCCCCTTACAATTGAATCCCCTATTACAATAGCCCTTCCACTCTTTTTTCTCCCCTCCCGTGCCACAGAGCCACCCACAGTGCCATGAACTTGGTTGCTGCTGCCTTCCCCTGATGAGCCATCTCCCCCAACAGTATCCAAAATGGTATATCTGTTTAGGAGGGAGATGACCGCAGGGCACTACCTGCACCACCTGCCTACTGCTACGCTGGCTAATGGCCACCCGTTCCCTTTCTGTCCGCTTAACGTTTACCTGCGGTGTGACCAACTCACTGTATGTGCTATTCACGACTTTCTCAGCATTGTGGATGCTCCAGTATGAATCCAACCGCAGCTCCAATCGTTCAATGTGGTCTGCCAGGAAACACTTCCTGCAAACGTAGTCACCAGGGACACCGACCATATCCCTGATCTCCCACATGTTGCAGGATGAGCAAACCATGGGGCCGATCTCAACTGACTTGGCTTGCCCCCAAATTAAATCAACTCACTCAAACTATAAAAATCTTAATCCTTTAAACTAACCTTTACTAAAAAGCACTGTACCCTTAACTCACTATACCCTTAGCTCACTGAACCCTAGCTCACTGTACCCTTAGCTCACTGTACCCTTAGCTCACTGAACCCTTAGCTCACTGAACCCTTAGCTCACTGTACTCTTAGCTCACTGAGCCCTTAACCAGAAAGGAGAAATACAAACCTGGGGTTGCTCCCAATCAGCTGCACCCTCCAGTCCGCTTCCAACAATAAGCGACTTCCATCAGAACACTTCCTTTGAAGTGTGGAACAGTCAGAAAAAAATTTCCCAGGAGGGAAATATCAAATAGTACAGGGCAGAGCTGTAAGGTGAGAGGGGAAAAGTTAAAAGGAAATGTGTGTAGCAAGTTTTTTTTTAAAAACACAGTAGGTGTTGGGTACTTGGAACAAACAGCCAGAGTGGTGGTTGAGGCAGACATGATAGTGACTTAAGAGAATTTTACTTAGGCACATGGATATCCAGAGAATGGATGGATATAGATTATGTACAGGCAGATTGGTTTAGTCACCAAGTTCAGCAAAGCCATTGTGCGACAAAGGGCCTCTTCCTCTGCCACACCCTTCTTGTTTGTCGCTGCTACTGTGTTGTGCATTTTTTTGTGAACAACTAGCACAAATTTCTCACCCTATATTTCTGCTATTGTCAGTGAGAAAATGGGAGTGTTCTCAAACTAGTACTTTTCAACAGATTCACTTCAGCTGAGCAACCTTGAGGCTGTTAAAAGAACAAATAATAACCTCCTAAATATTTGACAACTGAGATGTCGCCCACTGAAAGCTTGAAAGCTATTTTGTATTCAATAGCAATTACATTGTGCGATTACTCCCAAAATACAAAGTTAACAAAAGTTTATCTCTCAAAAATTTCAGCAACAGTTCAAAATAAATCACTGAAATATGATTAACGCACAGTAGATAATGGTAGATAATTGGATCACAATGAGCTTGTAAATGAATTGCTGTCTAATTGAGATAGTCAGTCTGTTTCAAATAGTGTAAATACTAACTATGTGAATTTTTTAAAGTTCATTCACATCTTTCTCCCACAGCAGATCATTAAATCTGGAATTTACTGCCAGAGCAGATACAATAGCAAAGTTGAAGAGACATTCAGACAGATATATGAACAGGCAGGGGATGTGAGGGATACAATCCACATGCAGATAGAGAGGATTGATTTGGATTGACATCATGGTCACCGCGGATGTCAGATGAGAGCAAAACTAGCAATGTGAAAAGTATAGATTTTTATTATTTTAGTTTATTGGCATGTGTACCAAGATACAGTGAAAATATGTTGTTGTATGCTAACCAGTCAGCAGAAAGCTGAATTCAAGAGAGAGTTAGGTATGGCTCTCAGAGCAAACGGAAATCAACGGATATGAGGAGAAAGCAGGAACGGGGTACTGATTTTGGATGATCAGCCATGATCACTTTGAATGGCGGTGCAGGCTCGAAGGGCCGAATGGCCTACTCCTGCACCTATTTTCTATGATTCTATGAATGGCAGTGCTGGCTCAAAGGGCCGAATGGCCTACTCCTGCACCTATTTTCTATGTTTATATGAAAGACTACACATGATTACAATCCAGCCATCTGCAGTGTACAGATATATGATAAAGGGAATGATAAAAAGGAGATTCCAGAAAAGACCAAGTCAATAGAATCGGGAGCAGGAGCCACCAATTTTACAACATGCTGATTCAGCACAACAAAAGGAATCGCAGTCCAAGTCACGTACCTGAATGAATCTCATGACTTGGGCATTACCAGCCCAGCACAATGTTTCAGAGCACATTCCTAGTTGTGCTGAAGATGGTGGTGAAACCCTCTGTGGAACCACATTAAAGGTACGACAAGGTAGCTCACACGCACAGCTGTTAGATGTGAGTTTATTTTATTGTGGACCAAAACTAATCTCTGTCAGGGAATAAATGCGGGCTTTAGTACCTTGTAAATGGGTGGAATGGTACAAGGACTAGCAGTGGGGAAGTAGTCAATGAGACCAAACAGTGACATTGTCTTGTTAAAGAAGGAACTGCAGATGCTGGAGAATCGAGGGTTACACAAAAAGCTGGAGAAACTCAGCGGGTGCAGCAGCATCTAAGGAGTGACACATACAGAGAACACATCATCAGTGAATTTACTTTATTTAAATAAGATGAAGATTTGACATTACTTAGCTACATTGTACAAGGTTAAATGTTGTGGAATTATCAAGGAGAATTCATTTATCTTTAAATAATTTAGTCATACTGTATTTGAATTCATTGACATTCGTCCTTCTGTATGTTAATAAGCTGGCAGCAATAAAATCTCCTACTAACTTAGACACAAGTGCTGGAGTAACTCAGCGGGTCAGACAGCATCTCTGGAGAAAAGAAACAGGCAATGGCTTGGGTCGAGACTCTTTTTCAGACTGAGAGTCGGGGAAAAGGGAAACAAGAGATATAAGGGCCTGTCCCACTTGCAGATTTTTTTCAGCGACTGCTGGCATAATTGACTGAAATAACAGGTCTCCCAAAAATTTGCGGTGTAACGTGGCAGTGATGTGGCATGACGCGCGTGATGACGTATTGACATGTGGTGTTTTTTTAAGTATTGCAACATTTTTTCTGTCGCCACTGGATTTTGAAATGTTATAAATCTTTTAACGAGCCTGATATGACAACGGCAGTCACCGAAAAAATCACCAAGAGGGACAGGCCCTATAGTCAGTGATACAGAGGGATACAGAACAAATGAATTGAAGAAATGCAAAGAAGTAATGCTGAGAAAGGAGACAGGCCATTGTTAGCTGTGGCCCAGGTGAAAATGAGTTACATACAATGAGACACAACGTACCACTTGAAGCCAACACAATGACTTGGGTGGGGGAGGAACAGAGAGAGTAATGGTTACATGAAGTTGGAGAAATCAATATTCATACCACTGGGTTTTAAGCTGCCCAAGTTAAATTTCTCCAGCTTACAACCCAGTGATATGAATATCGATTTCTCTTTCGCCCATTTAAACCAGCATCTGCAGTTCCTTCCGACTAACTTTGTTAATTTTCTAACTGCTTTAGAAAATCTTGTAACTGTGTTTAGGACCCAGTTGGTACGTGCAAATAAAAATAAACTCCGAGCACCAATTTCATCCTTATCCAAAAAATACCTTGTTATGTTACAGATATTATATTGTACTTGGAAATAGCATTCACGTGTACATTTCTACCTATTTTTAAAGATCTGAAGTATTTTATGTACTTAATTAGAATCACTGAAACTTGAAGCATCTATTATACTAGAAATAACATTTATGAATTATTGTTCAAAAATGTACCCAAACAGAATAGCTTTAAATCAATACTCAACCTGCACATAAATGTGACAACAGTGATAAAGCTGGATACTCAAGGACTTCCAAGTTCTTGGAAGGATGAGAAAATGAGATTGGAACTTGCTCCATCATCCAAAAGCCATTTTTCATCTTTCACTTCAGCTAAAGCTCTACCGCTGCATGAATCACTATCATTCCAATAACCCTTTGAAAATGACTGGTGAATAAATGGAGACAAAAGCAGGATTGCTGTCCATTATTGTTTATCACCTATGTTAATGCGTCTATTTTAAGTTGCAGTGTGTTCCTTGTTGTTACAACTTACAACTCCTCTCCTCCCACTGCCATCCCTCCAGAATTTATAATCCTACTTGTCTTACAGGTAATTGAAGCAAAAGGATGATTTTGACCAACTTCTGGCAAACAATTTTACATTTGGAAGTACTTGTGGCAGGCATAATTACAATATTTAAAAGACACTGAGACATGTGCAGAGATAGGAAACTTTTTGAGGGATATGGGCCAAATGCAGGGGATGGACATAGATGGGGCATTTTGGCTGCATGTTTGAGTTGGGCCAAATGGCCTATTTGCATGCTGTATGACTCTATTGGTACGACATCTGGTGTCAACTTTATAAAGATGTGAGATGTTTGCTTGGAGCACAGAAAGATTGACTTGTGTTAACACACGTCAGTCACAATGTCCAACTTTGACAACCCAATCTGTAGCTCAGAGGCTCAGAGCAGACAACCGCTGTGAGCTTGTAAGTGGTGCAGCTTCCTCAGGAGGCAAAGAACATAGTTAGCGCTATTATTTCAGTTTGCAGACCCTGATCTTGTGAATCCAACCATGTTAATTTCATTAGATTAACTTTAACAATACTTGTGTAGGAAGGAACTGCAAATGCTGTTTTAAACTGGAGTAACTCAATGGGACAGGCAGCATCTCTGGGGAGAAGGAATGGGAGACATTTCGAGTCGAGACCCTTCTTCAGACTTGGCTGTTTATTTGGCCAATGCTTGGCTGTTTATTTTCTTTTGGAGACCTTTTCTTTTTGACATAATGGCAACATAGTACAGTAGAAATGAATGATTAGCCATTTAGAAGCTAGTTGCACTCCAAATCTCCTTTCACATTGGAATAAAATTCAGATTCTCAAGATTGTGAAGACTATTCTAAAATTCTTTCGCTGACTCCATGCATCTCCCTGCCATCTTTACCCCATTAAAAAGTGAATAAGAAACCTAGGTTAAGAAGGAACTTGTAGATGATAGTGCATGTCCCTTTAATTATAGATTGTGTAGCTTCCCTGACCACTCCCCGTTTAACCAGTATATTAATGTCTCTCCATCCCCTGGTACCTCTCTGGTAGTTTGAACGTACAGACCATGTACAGCTAGGGCACTAGTGCATATGTAATCAATAAAGTATTAGTAAAGAAACACTGTGTGAGTAACATCATTTACAGAACTGCAGATGCTTGTTTTGTGCATGCAAACATGAGCCTATTAATACCCAGCATAAACAAAGTAGCCCTCTTTTCAATGGAGGAATCCAAATGTATAGGCTACTGTTGTGCAAATGTTGAATGCATTAAAATCCTGGCTCAAGAACAAATCCTAATTCATAACACCATTCAATTTCTCATTCATCCCCAGTAAAAGGTTATAGTACAAATGATCGAGAATAATAAATGGAAAATACATTCGAAAATAAGGCGAATGGCAAAATGAAATGCAAACAGCATTTAATACAGTTTTCCAGAGTTTACAAGTTGTCACTTTGATAAGGAAGTTGGATTTTGTACTATAAATGGCTTTTATCCCCATCTCTCAGACACCAGAATCCAATTTAAAATAATATTGACATAAAAGCTGCTCAAGATTGGATTTTCATTTCAATCCTCTTATTTTTTTAAATATTCCAGGTATAATTAACACCATAACAACTGAACTAGCCCAAAACTCAACAATGTCTCAATACACTGGAGAATTGTTGGATTCTGATGCAAATAATTATTATCTCAGAACAATTTAGGCCGAGTTAATTCAGCAAAACAATTGGCCTCACTTTGTGGTCAATGGCAGAATTAGTTGCCAGCCATCTATTATGTTCATGGGTGCATTCAGACAGTAATTAATATCCTTGAGTGGATCTATTGAACATGAGGACTTCTCCTCAATAAAATTGAAGAAACAACGATCAAACTGCAATATTGGTGACCTACAGGGAAACGTGCAAATTTCCATGCATCTGCCCTTTTATCTTTTTAAACAGCCTCAGACTTTGGAAGAACTTTCTAACAAAAACTTGGATGAGTTATTGGAATGGATCATATCGTTAATATTACCACTAGCACTCTCCTTGATAGTTTTGTGGAGACAGGAGGCAAGGTAGTCATCAAATATCTAGCCTCACTGATATGCTCTCATTGTTTATATGCCCGCTGCAACCGTGTTCTCATCAATGGCAACTCAGAAGATGTTGACACAATGGAAAGTTTGGCTTGCAAATGATGAGACAAACACTTGCTCCATATGCTCCATGATAATCTCGACTTTTAGAGTTCTCCTTCAATCAATGTTTTTCACATAAGCAACACAATTCTTTCTCCAGAGATATCAAATGCCTACCCATTCTCAAAGCAATGCTTCCTGACATATGCCATGCATGCATGCATGTTATTAACAGTAAACAATCAGACAACTCCAATAAAACTTTAATAATTTGTGATCCAATTGTTCAGAAATACCAATGGTTCAGCATCTGGGTCACAGGATGCCATTACAAGTGCCCCCTTAACCTGTTCACTGCCAAGATTTTTTTCACTTGTATACTCTGACCCAAGAATACTCCGGGGTGGCACTGAACAGGTTACCCACTTTGGGAACTAGATCCTCTGCTTGAAACCCACCAGTTTCACTGGAAAAATTCTGACCATAGCGCAACGTCACAAAGAAGAGAATTAAAGTTGCCTTGGAGTATTAATAGGAACACAATCCAACAGCCGGGAAATCAGCCTCTCTGACACCAAAGTCCCGAGCGTGTGGAGTTAACAAAGTTTTACTGTATATTCCTGTTTGGCACAAGAGATTACAGAGTCTGCCTGTCACTCGTGCCAGCCATCTCTGAACAATGTCATGCATTCAGACAGTAGTTTCAAATTCAATGTAATTATTGAGCTCATATATAATTGAGCATGTGCATAAACGAAACTGCAGAATAATCAATGCAAATATATATTTAAATTGTTTTCAATATGACATTTCCAAACTAAATCCTTCCCAAAATCTATTAATCATCTGCTGTGACAATGACATGGGTATTTTATGCTGCATACAATTCTAATTCATTCCCTCGACATGCAGTTAACTCATATAAAATAGACACCTAATGAGACAATTAAGTCCTCAATCTCGTTTGCTGGGACTCTGGAGGTCACCACTATCTTCAGGGGTCCTTTCTCAGTGGCTTCCTTCAAACCACTGACAGATTTAGCTTTACTTACATCAATTATCTTTTTTTTATATGCTCATCAAGATGAGTGGTCAGTGGTCAGAACCAATGTATTATATTTCAGGCAGAAAGCACCAACATCACGCATTTTCACATCACAGACAGAGATCCCTATTCTACCCCAGCCATCTTCACTAGCACCTAACTTCGACAAACTCACAAGAACCACTAATAAGATTTATTTGACATCTATCATAATTATAAGCCTGCTCGAAACGACATTGCATATAAGACAACGTAAATGTCTTTACTTTTGCCGTGAGGCATTAGTATTTCTCAAATGTATTTGGATGTGAGCTCAGTTATAGATTTGAAAGGTCCATGCCTACTTCACTCGACTTCAGTATTCTTCATCAATGTTTCATAAAATTTTGGAAAGGCTTTGCTTCATTTTGGTAAAATAGTTTTTCTTCTTCACACGCCAAGTCTAGGCGGCACGGTGGAGTTGCTGTCTTACAGCACTTGCAGCGCCAGAGACCTGGGTTCAATCCAGACTACGGGTGCTGTCTGTACGGAGTTTTGACGTTCTCCCCATTACCGCGTGGGTTTTCTTAGAGATCTTCGGTTTCCTCCCACACTCCAAAGACGTACAGGTCTGTAGGATAATTGGCTTGATAAATTGACCCTAGTGTGTAGAGGGTAGTGTTAGTGTGCGGGGATCGCTGGGCAGTGCTGATTCAGTGGGCCGAAGGGCCAGTTTCCACACTGTATTTCTAAACAAGAAAGAAGAATCATGAGATGCTGCCTGACCCGCTGCATTACTTGAGCACTTTGTGTCTATCTTTGGAATGGCAACTGCTCGGCCTCAGACCACAATAAATTGCAGTGTTGTGAACCTAGCCCCACCCACACAAACCAGCCTCCACCAACAGTGTCTATCTACATTTCACACTGCCTTGGGAATGCAGCCAATATCATAAAGGACCGTTTCGCATGCAGGTCATTCCTTCTTCTCCCTTCTGGCAGAAGATACAAACGCTTCTTCCACACTGGTATAAACCTCTCATAAAGCAAAGATGTATTCCTGATCCCCCAATCTACCTTGTTGCTGCCCTTGTACATGTTTATCTGCAATTTCTCTGTAGCTGTATTGCCATAGTCTGCACTAATCCCATTCTGTTTTGCACAATTTGTTGTACTCATATCTGGTTTAGAGTGTCATCATATATACACGATCTAACTGAATTGCGAACAAAAATCAAAATTCACTGTATCTCGGTGCACTGATACACTGAAAGAAAGCGATTGATCCATTGCCTGTTGAATCTGGAGAATCTCCTCAAGACTTGGGATTGGTTCCTGAACTCAGTGTTTTTGATTCATCATTGGATTTTGTGCAGACTTCATGAGCTGCAGCTGGAGAAACTCAGCCTTTGCATTTTCTGATCCCAATTCTGAATATTGAGATCAGAAAACATCTGTTTTTCTGACCCCTGTACTGCACCCAGAAGTAGGATAAGAAAATCCCACAGCAGAGTTGCTCCTCCGCATTGTTGTTTTTGTTTTAATCCAAACTTCATAATTAGGTTAAAATATCATGACACGGTGAAGAATAACACAATCGCAAAACAGCCCTTCTCGACGGATCAAAAAATCTTCATTTACATTTTGCCTCAGAGCCCAATACTGCTTCAGTGGACCCCCTCATTACCTGTACATCCATCCTTTGTAAGGACACAAGACTACAAGTAGTCAGCCATGTGATCCCTTGAGCTTGCTCCCGCACAGTGTCAGATTATAACCTACCTTCACGCTCAATGCCACTTACTTTCTCTAACTCCATCTCTTTCAGCTCCCTTAATACCCAAGCTACACCATTTCCTGTGAGGCAGACAGAGGTTTGAGAACCCATAGCATCTCCAGGTGGTGCAAAACACAATGCAAAAGATCCAATCATTTTGCAAAGCTCAGCCTCTGAGCTGAAACATAGTGCTGTTCAACAAAAAAAGCCGAATTCCATACAATTCACTCTACCTCCTCTTTGGCGCATAACATAATGGTGCATGACATTGGTTATATTAACCAAATCATAGCAATCAATCTCTGCCATTCAGTCTGCAACAGACCCAGATGATACAAGGAAA
This sequence comes from Raja brachyura, assembly GCA_963514005.1. Next base: position 18,764,420 of record OY740806.1, on the reverse strand, counting down.
AACCTCAGAAGGAAACTAGAAATGTATCTTTAGGTGGGGGTGCTGAATATTACATTGGGCAACTGCCAGGAAATCCTTTTGGTCCTAAAGTCCAGTTTGATTCCAGCCACTGAAATGGAATTCAGTGGTCAGTGATACTTTATTTTGTCATGGAAACAAAAATGAATTTCTAGATGCATGGGTCTCAAGTCACATTTATCCCAAGCATAAAATACCCAGTTTGCATTATAGCTTCACATATGACTCGCCTTTGCATACAAAATACTGTTGTCTGAATAAAACATAAAATTGCATTTAAATGAATGAGTTCAAATTACTTGCATTAACTGCATTGAGGCTTTCCACAAATCCTTTTCCACAAAGTGATCAGTAACAAAATGAAATAGATTGACTGAAAATGTACCCAGGTTTATTTTTGATAAATGAACTAAAATGTAGAATTTGTAAATGACTTAGATGGAAATGTAGGTGGTAGGATAGTGAGAAGGTCGGTGGTTGGTAGGATTACCAAATCAACACAAAAATGGTGGAATTGTGGATTGCGAAAATTGTCTGAGCATAGAGCAGGACATAGATAAGATGAAAAATTGGGTGAAGTGGTGGAAGATTCAATTTAATCCAGGGAAATGTCAGGTAATGCCCCCTGGAAAGTCAAGTTCCAGTAGATCAGATCTAGTACAAAGGTAGATCAAATGGTGAAGACCTTCACACACCGTTCACATATGGAGAGACATTGGGTTGCATGTCCACAGAACATGAAAGAGTACAGCACAGGAACAAGTCCTTTGGTCCACAATGTACATGCGGGACAAATCAAATTAAACTAATCCCCTCTGCCTGCACATGACTCATAGTCTTTCATTCCCTGCATATCCACGTGCCAATCTAAAAACCTCCAATAATATCACCAACGTTCTTCCTCCACCATCGCCCTTGGCAGTGTGTTCCAACCACCCACCATTCTCTGTCTCACACATATCCGTTAGACTTTGCTGAAAGTGATGACTCAGGTGGATAGGTTGGTGAAGGACATTTGGTATGCTTGCTTAAATAGGACAATGAATTGAATACAAGAGTTGGGACATTAGGCTGCAGCTGTACAAAGCATCGGTGAGACCACACTTGGTGCACTGTGTGGCATTCAGGCCACCACATTGCACAACAGAGAGCTGCAGATGTGATTCTCCAAGATGATGCATGAATGAGGGAGAGATTAGAAAGGCTAAGTCTTTCTTTCTGAAACTGTAAAGACGTGTAGAAAATGAGCTGTACATAATTGCACTCTGCATTCAATTCCACCGACACTTTTATCATACCAATTGCTCTTTATCAAATCATTCCAATGTCTTTTTGTTCACCACTATCGAAAAACTTCACACAAAAATCTAAAGAAGGTTGCACCAATTATTTACTAAGAGGATCACCTCAGTAGTTTAGTTCAATATTGGCCTTTAAACACACATCACCATTGATTTGTTCATTGTTGCTCAGCACTGAGTTTGTACTTGCCATCAATCATAACATTCATTTTGCATCTCACATGTGCATTATTATCTTTCACTTACATTATCTTCCCTTGGTGATATTTTTTCTCTTCATCTTTAACAAAATACATTACCAATTCAATTGGCACAGGATCCGTACGATGTGATAACAAGGTGAAAATCATGGAATGAAACAAATATGTTTGAAGTTACGAAACACTGGGCTGGGGGGTTGGGCTTCATTTTTCTTTGATTCACTGCATATTTTATCAAACTAAGTAGCTGTACAAGGAGTGTTTCACATTTTCAACAATAAAAATCAACTCTTTTCAAATGTCACTGATCAAAAGAAACATCTGGGACAACGGAGAAATGTCTTTCGACCAGTTGCACAGTCAGAATGCCAACAGAACATTCTGTGAATGGGGCCTCGGTTTCTGCTGCCTATTGGAGTCGTAGAATATGGACAGAGGCCCTTCAGCCCAACTTAACAATACCAAGAGAGTGAACTGGACCCTAAAGATGGGGCCAAAACATGGTGAAATTTGCACACAGGATTGGTAGACTATTTCTGTACAATTTGCTAATGGGGGATGTGCTTAGGTATGGCAATCCTCTACTGGACTGTTTGTAAGGAAATAATTTCACTGTGTGTTTGCACTTTGCCAATGTGGGAATAAAAGGACCATTGGATCATTGTCCTTGTGAACTAAGATGTCTATCCGAGCTAAATCCCATTTGCCCGTGTTTGACCCATTTCCAAAGGATCCCTTTCAAAATGTTTTCCTCTCTCCCCTTAAACCTAAGTACTCCGGGGAAAAAGGTGGTCAGCATAAACCTTACCTGGGCAGCTCATGACTTTAGAGAATTCTGTAGTCACTGCCTCCTACACTTCAGAGAAAAGAGTCCCAGCCGATTCAGCCTCGTATTGCAACTCAAGCCCCACACTCCTGGTAACATCCTTGTGAATTATATCTGCATTCTTTCCACCTTCATGTCATCTGTTATCTATTTGCAACTGGTATCGCATTTAAAGCAAAGATAGGACCATGATGGTGACCAAGGGTGGGGGGGACGGGTGGGGCAAGAAATGGCAGCATTTAATGCAAATGTAGCAATACTACCATGGGGTGTGACAATGAGGCATGGTCTGCTATTGAAAAAGGAAAGCAATGATACATGCCAAAAATCCGTGATCAATTCAATCTACTGTGGCGTCAGCTGATGGTCAGACCACTTACATTCGCACCCTCGTCAGTGGTTACGAGAGCTGTCATGTGATGTCATGGGTTAAGGGGCGTGTCCTGCTACATGAGCAGATCTCACCTTGAGTTCACAGTCAACAGGTAGCTGAGCTCGAGTCAACACACTCGCTCAGCAGCAGCAGCAATGACTCGGTATGTTAGGGGACCAAACTTGCATGTACACCAACCATGTAATGTTTGAATAAAGCCACTGTTTGTTCACCACGTCTGGTACTGCTACATTGGTGACCCCGACGTGATGAACAAACAGTTGTTTCAATGTCCCCGTCATTTCTTATAAATCCAAAAACACAAAAGCAATAAAATTTAAAGTAGCTTAAAGAATTACTTCTGACCGGAGCGACATCAAAGTGTTCTAATTTTCAATACTGGTGTTACTCAACAATCCCCGTCCCACAGACTCAGACAAACAGGAAAATTGAGAGAACACATGAAACTGAACCATACTAGATATGTTGCACTTTCTTTTTGTATCTGTCATCTGGGTATGATGAAGTTACCAAGTAACAGTCGCCCGGTTTGGTGAGCAATTACTGCCATCAAATTCTGTTTCTGAGCTTCTTGTGATGAGTTGTTTGAATTGACACCAATTAATGTGAGATTTATAGCTGAATCAAAACAGAAAATTGACCAGTGAGAATTTATTGAGTAGAGTTTATTCATGCTTTATATTAGCAGGACCAAGCCAAAACAATGTTGCCAGATTGCATGGTATCAAAGCAGTCAAATTTCCCCTTATGTTCCAATATTTCAATTACTTCCTTTGATAGTTCAAGAACAATGTGGAAATGTAATTGTTCTTTATCAATTATCCAGTTCCTAGTCTTGGCCTGTAAGTGAGCATCAGCATTTGGGAGGGATCAAATGACTTTGTTGGTCTCCAACGGTTGCACACTCACTTGCTCATTTGCACAACCATGCTTTGTCAAGATAATCTGCGGGGACATGGAGCATTTTGTCTATAGCCACTCTGTAATTATTAATACAATAAAGGCTGACTTTCACTATATCAAAAGCATCATCCCTCATGCTTCAGATCAATGTGTCATGGTTACCCAAACTACATATAAATTTGTAAATTATATGACAGCCAGGCCTCCTTGCTTCAGACATTGTTGTTGACCTCTATCTATTGTTCACCAACGTTTAATTATGGATAACACCAGTATACATCAACTGTGTCCAAGTCAAGTCAATTAAAAAATGCTACTGGAAAAGCACAAGCCAATTCCATGCATCAAGATGTGTTACTTCAGTTGCTGCATCTTCAGCTCCTCTCTTTATATTATATCTCATGCATTTTCCTATTGTCTGACAAAGGTTCTTTAAATGGAGACGCAAGAGACTGCAGATGCTGGCAATCTTGAGCAAAAATACAATTTATTTCCTTCCACAGGTAATCTGAAGGGTCCTAACCCCAAGCATCATCCGTTCATTTATTTTCAAAGATGCTGCATGGTTGCTGAGTTCCTTCCGAGGTTTGTTTTTATTTTCCCTCAAATCCTATAAATATCGGCAGATATGTCATATATTCCAATGTTTCTATTACATCCATTTATAGTTTTAGAATACGGTGGAAAAGTAATTGTTCTTTATTTCTCATCTCTATTCTTAACCTAAATTATTGAATATCAGAAAACATTTGGGAGGGATCAAATGATGGTACAAGTTTCTAATGAACCGCTGATCACTTGCTCATTTAGTCAGGTTAAAATTGGAGCCATCAAACAGCAAACAGCATATAAGACATATTGCTGAAATGACCAGGAAGCTTAAAACATTGAAATTCAAGCCAAGGAGATAAAACAATCCCATGTGTAGGAAGGAACTACAGATGCTGGTTTAAACCGAAGATAGACACAAAAAGCTGAAGTAACTCAGCGGGACATGGGTGATGTTTTGGTTCGGGTTGTGTCTGAAGAAGGGTCTCGACCCGAAACGTCACCTGTTCCTTCTCTCCAGAGATGCTGCATGTCCCGCTGAGCTACTGCAGTTTTTGTGTCTAAAACAATCCCATGATTGCCAAGGATCCCCACAGTGACAGCTAGACTATGTGGTTTGCTGCAGCTGCCTACTGGAATGTTTTTAGTGGAAGTAGCATAATGTAAATAGGAACTGGAGGCTCCTAATATGCTGGATGGACAAATACATTGGTTTCTTCACTCCACAGTTTGATGCAATTACTGGATATACTGACACAAGAGCGATCAAAATAATGTTTATTCCATTGAATGTCTCCCCCCCTCCCCGCCTCCCCTCTCAGTTAAAGCATTTCATTCTTCTTTCATTAGCTGCGCAATTCATTTTCTCAGAGCACAATCATGCTCATCATCGCCTCTTCATGTCAGAACTCTGCGTTCATCTGTGACAGCTGCTGCAGTAAGGGTCCACACTACATTGTTCGTAAAATGCAGTCACTAAGACTGAGAATCCAATGAAAATTTTTCAGATTCCCCATGGATCACAAATAAAAGTCAACAATTCCAGTTAATTCCTCATGGGAGCAATGGGAATAGGGAACAAAATCGGAAGTGGATGATGAGAAGTTCTCATGCTCACAAACTCGTACGGATTTTGGTTGCTCGACATATTGCACTTGAGCTTGAGTTAATTGTATTTATGTGCAGGATTATCTGATCTGGTTGGAGAGCATGCAAATCAAAGCTTTTGATTGTACCTCAGTGTACATGACAATGACAGATCTAAACCCAATTGGCAGATGTCTTCAGAAATGGGTAGATATTTGTTTTTAAGTGCACTAGTTAAAGTCAATAGTTATTGTCTCAAGAAAGAACAGATAGACATGTTCAATTGAATTCACGATTCTCCTTGCAGATAACTCAATAAATTGAAAGGAGACTAACAACATTTCAATCATTCCTTTTTCACAGCAGCTATTAATAGTTTCCACTAGTTTAGAAGATATAAACTTTGTGTCTACTTTAGAGAAGAAGAAAAAAACTGTTCATTACTGCTTCATGAAAATAGTGGATTGAAAAATGTGGGCAGATGTTATCAGTTCTGCAAACTGAGTGATATCACATCTGTTTGCTTGGTCTATTGTAAACTTGTTTCAATAATAATAAATAACATCACTAAATATTGTCTGGTTATCTCACCATTAATGGATGGCATCATCCAGGTAGATTTTTGGCTCTGAATTATTGTAAAATAGATGTGGCTTAATGGACAGGTGGGATGAGTGTGGATGGGTCAACTCGGGGCATGGGTAAGTTGGACCAAAGGCCTATTTCCGGAGAGAAGGAATGGGTGATGTTTCGGGTCGAGACCCCTCTTCACACTGAATCAGTCTGAAGAAGGGTCTTGACCCAAAACGTTACCCATTCTTCCTCTCCAGAGATGATGCTACGTTACTCCAGCATTTTGTGTCTACCTTCGATTTAAACCAGCATCTGTAGTTCTTTCCTACATAAAGGCCTATTTTTGTGCTGTGTGACTCTATGGATTACCGGTTCTAGCAAGAGAAGATGACAGAGAATTGGCACATAACAAATGAAACATGAACCCTGTTGATCAGGGGGATATAGTTGAATAAATATGCCAGTAAAATCATTACTTCAATCAATACTTTGTTTGAACATCTATACGTGTGATTTTTCTTGAATTTACCATCAAATACTAACTTTAAGAGTCAAGTGTTCAGTGTATTCTATCACGAAATGGTCAGTGCACCACAAAACCTCATGTGATTCTTCTGATCTTAAACACAACAAATAATATTTTAGACGGGTTGTATTAGGGCACAAACTACTAGCCAGAAGCAAAACATTGACATCAGGCACCTGGAGTTGGCAAGTACATTTTTTGACTGACAACAAACCAAGTTGCAACACAAAGGATCAAGGAAACAAACGGGATGAGCTTGTTTGAAGTTATGTGCTTTGAAGCGGTCTTAAAGAGAGCTGCTACAGATTGTCTAAGATATTAATTTAAAACAAAGAATGAGATTTCTGTCCCAGATGATGCCAAATCAGAAGCACACTAGAAATCAGTCAAATTTAATAATTTTCAAAACAGCTCACTGAAAAGGGAACGTATTGTGAGTGATGATGTCTATTCATTGACTATTGCTTTGCTTATTGCTGACAAGTCAACTTAATTAGGTGTCAGGAAACATTGAAGACAGGACCACAAAATAAAAGAAAATACTTCAAACATCAAAAAGCTAAAATAGGAAAATATCAACGAGATAATAATGGAAATTCTTTGTGAGTATGGGCATCTTAAATTAGAAGATTATAGACTATAATTTGTATCAGGATTCAGTTCATCAATTACAAGATCAATTCAGCACATCCTATGTGTAGTAGTTTGATTAAATTATACAAGAGTTCATCAAAATCAAAGCAGAGGCAGCATCTTGTCTGAAATGTACCCACAAAATTAATGTCCTTCTTCGGCAGAAGACACACAAAAAAATGGCAACAAAATCACATAATCTTGCAACTCATTTCTGATGCTTTGTACTGAAATAATGTCAGACTTGATATTTCAGATAATACTAGTTCTTTCTGTTCTGGATATGTGTGCATTGTACACAAAGCTTGAAGTGGTTTAAATAAGTAATGTCAGTTTGGATTGGATCTTTTCAGAATGGGCAATACCCACAGACAATTCACTCACACTTCAAGCTGCCTCAGTAAAAGCTACTGGCATAATCAAGGATGAGTTTGTCCCCGGTCACTCCTCCTCCTCCCCTCAGGCAAGAGGTACAGAAGTGTGAAAACGCACACCTCCAGATTCAAGGGCAGTTTCTTTGCAGCCATTATCAGGCAACTGAACCACTCTATTAACAACCAGAGAGCATTCCTGAGCTACTGTTCTATCTCATTGGAGACCCTTGGACTATCTTTAATCAGATTTTACTGGACTTTATCTTGCACTAAATGTTATTCCCTTCATCACATACCTGAACACTGAGGACTGAACACTGACTGGTTCGCATGCAACAAAAGCTTTTCACTGTACCTCATGACACATGACAATAAACTCAAGTAAATTAAGTTTAAAATTGCCCCTGAAGACTGAGTAATCCCCATCCTTTACCATTGAATTTTAATTTCTTCAAAAAAAATATTACTGGGTAGGTTCCTCTAAATTTACATGGCTAAAGTCACGAATTATAGACCGTACAACATTTTCTTCTCCAGAACCCTCTAACTGTCCATAAATATCTAATCACCTTTCCATTAGCTCAAGCGTTTAATCTTGCACCTTGGCGAAGGCGCAGAAGGGTTTTACCAGAATACTGCCTGGATTATAAGGTATAAATTATCAGGAAAAGTTGGACAAACTTGGATTGTTTTCTATGGTGAATCGGAGGCTGAGGGGAACCGTGATAGAAATGTACAATATTATGAGAGGCACAGATAGGGGAGACAGTAAGTACTTACGGTGAGAGGAGCATAGTTTAAAGGAGATGTTTAAAACATGTTTTTTTTAACAATTAGTGGTGTGTGTATGGAACAAGCTGCCAGGAGTGGTGGTGGAGGCAAATACAATAGCATCGTCTAAGAGGCTTTCAGATAGGCACCTGGATTTGCAGGGAATGTAGGATAATGGATCATGTGCAGGCAAAGGGGATTAGTTTAACTTGCCATTATGTTTGGCACGCACTTTGAGGGCCAAAGGGGATATTCCTGTGTTTGATGCAAGTTGAATCAGATAATGGCCCTCAATTTATTCTGTTCTATGTTCCCAAATTGATAGCTTTTCAAAAAGAACAATTTATTTCTTCCCTGTGAAGTAGCCTGAAACCATTTTCCATCTTGTTTTTTCTTGCCTGCTGAGGTGGTCCAACTTAATAGCCAATTCAATTGAAGTAGTAACTCATTATTCATAAAACATTGAACATTCTGATCTGACCTTTCGAATGCTGAATGTTTTATGAATGATGAGTTGGAACATAATTAAATAAGCATTTTGCTCACATCCTAATGTTTCACAAAGTTACTTAATACGAGAGTTTAAGTAACATGTATCATTACTGTCACAGTGCGTTCTATCAATATTTGCATTCGGCAAGCTCTACTTCTCTCAGCTCAATAACTCAAGATATGCCTGAATCAATCTGCCAAAAAAAAGCACATCGGTCATCCTGTTCCGCTCTTCCCTTCACTCACTGTTTTCTCTATTAACTTAAATCCTCAGGTAAAATTGTAAGGAAGACTGGTGGCTGCCATCCTGCCACAATCTACTGACTTAAGGGCCTGTCCTACAAGCATGCAACTCTATGCGATTAGCGCGACCTAACGTGGTCGCTTGAGCCGTCTGGCGTCGCGGGGCCGGTCCCACTTCAATCGCCGGAGCCGTGCGGAATTGTGCGGAGTTCGTCCCGACATCGTGCGGGGCTCCGAAAAACTGACTATGTTCAAAAATTCTGCGCGGCAACGGCAGTCGCCTCGACGCATGACACACCGCCCCGACATCGTGCCTCCGTGAACCTATCTGTAGGTGCCTCCGTGACCCTCTATGTGTGTGGCTCCGTGGCCCTCTGTGTGTGTGTCTCTGTGCCCCTCTCTGTGTGCCCCTCTCTGTCATGGCGAACTTACCTTAGACTTCGCTCCAAGTTCGCCTCACTTTGCGCCGCGTTGCGCCACTCACCCGACCTCCGCGCGGCCCTTGCTGCCAGTTTGGTCGCGCTTGCTACATGCAGGCGCATGCTGGTGGGAACGGCCCTGTACAGGGGATCACCCAACCTCCGCGCGGCCCCCGCTTCTAGTTTGATCGCGTTCATCGCATAGAGTTGCATGCTTGTAGGACAGGCCCTTTACTGGCAACACAATTATCTCTGATGCTCTGTTTACTCTGGGACTCGCGAAAAAGTAGTCAAATGCAGAGATAAAAATTGGTTGCTTTTTCAGAAGGAACATCTTTCAAATGAGATGTGACGCTGTCATCATACCTGGATACTCCAGTGGATATAAGATACTATTATGCTGTTTGAGTGAACTACTTTATTGATGTCCTGACTTTCTTATATCCTCAAACAAATTCCAATGCCGCCACCAAGATTAAGTAACCGGCTATCATTTAATTTACTGTTTGAAGGATCTGATTCTATGTAAAGTTGTTACCACAATCCCCCACAGATAGAACTAATATATTTGATCTGAAGGGCTAATTATGGCATGATGTGCTACTAGTTCCAAGATATGTGACAAATGATAAGTAATCAGTTATTTATTACGATATAACACCAATTGGAATTTAAAACACAGAATTAGTTAATTGGACTCAATTGAACTAATGGGACCTAACAAATCCTTCTTTGTTGCTCACCAAGACAGAACCACCATGCTGAACTTCAGATTTATTCAACAGGAAAGACAAGGACGAACATATTTAATCAAAATATAAATATTTAAAGTTGTAAAGTTAAGGTAACCTTGCCTGTTAGGATTTTCACCTTATATGATGGAATTGATTGATTAATTGAAAGAAAGGTACAGCATGCAAACTGTTTTGACTTACGGCAAGTCCACGGCAACTATCGATCACCCATTCACACTCGTTCCGTGTTATTCCATTTTCCCATCCACTCCTTGCATACTCAAAGAAATTTGCAGAGGCCAATAAACTGACAAACTCACACATCTTTGGAATATGGTAGACAAATGGAGCACCCGGAAGAAACTCACACGGTCACAGAGAGAAAGTGCAAACTCATACAGACAACACCCGAGGTCAGAATCAAACCCAGGGCTCTGACGCCGTGAGGTAGCAGCTGTACCAGCTGTGCCACTATGCTGCCAAATTTGATTGGTAATTTCAAGGAAAGTTTATGCCCTCACATAACTGGCAGAGTTTTGTTGCCAGTTATAACCAAAACTACTTTTTTCAATATATATATGAAAAGAAAATCAATTAATTGCAAACTCTGTCAAAAGAAAAACAAATGCAGAATATTTAACATGTTAAACAAAAACAATATGCAGCATAGTAGAAAGTATGAGCTTTTACATTTTATGAGCACCTTTGGTATTAATGGAAGCTTCAAGAGATGAAAATAATTTGGTCTAAAGTTTCAGAGTTATGGTGCTGTACAGCACAAAAACAAGCCATCGATCTAGCTTGTCCATGCTGACAAGGTTGGCATTCCAAGCTCATCCCATTTGCCTGTACTTGGCAAATATCCTTCAAACACTTCCTATCCCGACCCAGCTGTCCTACATCGGACCCATGATTCGAGATCTGGACAAGTAATTTAAAAGCCTTGGCCATTGTACCTCCCCAGAGAATAAGTTTCAATGACACCAGAAATGTTATAGAAATTAAAACCTTGTCCAAGAAAGAAATCTGGAATAATCGTAATCATGAAACGACCAGAGTGACTGAAAAACACATTGGGTTCATTAATACCCCTGAAGGGAAAATTTAGATAAAAGAGTCCTCATGCAACAAGGCAGAGCTAACATCTAAATCTAGGCCAATGAATGACAATTCAGACTCCTGTCACAGCACTTCAACAATCTATGACAACATTATTATTGCCATATTCCCTCCTCCCCCCCCCCACCCCCAAAAAAAACTTATTTGTGTCACCACTGACCACAAACCTATCTAGATCAATGTTATAAATCATATGGCAAAAACAGTGCAGACCGTTGGCTGTGAACACTGTGGTGAATTATTTACTTGACTTCCACCATCAAAGAGTACTGGTGTGAGGGAACTCTCTCCAGCTCTGCTGATGAGCCCAGCTCCAATCAAGTTCATCCACTACCCAGAGTAATGCAATGATTTTAATTGTCACCCCACACGCCACCCCAAATCTTCACTCCCTCGACCATCAGTCAGGCATGTCTGCATTGTGTACACCACTGACAGAATGTACTGCAGTAAAGATACCTCAACAACAAGACTGAAACCTGAAACTTTACCACTAAAGATAGGGGCAACAGGCACCTGAGAATACCACCAACATCAATGGACACAAAATGCTGCAGTAACTCAGTGGGACAGGTAGCATCTCTGGAGAGAAGGAATGGGTGATGTTTCAGGTCAAGACCCTTCTTCAGACTGATGTCAAGGGGGAGGGAGACAGATAGATAAGGTTTGAAGGTGTGAAAACACGGCAAAGGGAACGTAGATCAAGGGAAATGTAGAACAGATCATTGCTAACTGGGAGAAGGGAAAAACACAGCAGACAGAGATAAAATGTATTCAAGACAGTAAGACTGGTCAGAGAACTGGGAAGGGGGAGGGATGGAGAGAGAAGGAAAGCAAGGGTTACTTGAAGTTTGAGGTCAATGTATGCAATGTTTCACATTACCTTAAGTCAATGTTCATACCGCTGGGGTGTAAGCTGCCCAAGCAAAATATGAGGTGCTGTCTTTTATTGTGTCCATCTTTGTTTTAAACCAGCATCTGCAGTTCCTTCAAACACACCACCAATATTAAGTTGCATTCCAAGACGCTTACAATCCCGACCTGAACACACACCATCTTTTATTCATTATCACTCGTTCTATATCGTACAACTATATCCAAAAGCTTGAAGTACATGTTTTCCGCAGAAACTTCAACAGTTTAAAAAGGCAGCTCATCATTTTCAAAAGTCAATTAGGAATGGAAAATAAAATGCTGTTCTTGCAAATGCTCCACAGATATTGTAAATGACAGAGGATGAAAGCATCATCTATGTAGTGCAGAAAATGTGTTAGCATACAACAACAAATTTGGGAAAGACACAAAGCGCTTGAGTAACTCCTCCGGTCAGGCAGCATTCCTGGAGAACATGGATAGGTGACGTTTTGGAATGGGACCCTTCTTTAGACTCAGTCTACATTTTGACAAATTTGGGAATGTGTGATTTTTAAAAATTCCACAAATAGTGGAGCTATTGCCTAAATCTCCTTTATCGTGTATCTGTATCCTGTGGACTGTGTGTATTCATGTATATTGACACAAAAAGCTCGAGTAACTCAGCGGGTCAGACAGCATCTATCAGTGAAAATGAGTTACAGACAATAAGACTCAACAAGATGACATTGTTAATCCTGGCCAAATTGGAGCAGCCAGGACATTAAAATTGAGTAAAGGCTTGTGTGCTGCAAGGCCATTTTGGTCAGGTTAAATGTGCTTTTGCAGAACTGGGACAAGCTGCTGAATGGTGCCAGTTTGATTGTGGCCCAGATCAGAGCTGCAGGGAAAGAATGGGACATCTGTAGTTTCTTACAATAAGGTGTAAATTGCATGGAATTGATTGGGTCAATGTGAACCAGATATACATAGTGTAAATAATGTTGCAACGCCTTATTTGGACAGTTGTTGATTGGTTAAGATGTTGCGCTTTGTTTGGGTTGTCTAAATCCCAAGGCACATGTTGAATAATTAATCTCTGTTAACTTCCGTCTAGAAACTTCATCAGCTACATTGTATTAGTTACTGTATTGTTGTATTAGGGAAATGTCTATCATGTACTGTGTTCATCGATATTTGTTATTAGACTGTATAGAGACCACCCCCATGTGGTTGGGCCCCTCAAGGTTCGGGGACCTATAAAAGATCGCTCCCACGAGGTTCAATGTCGATCTTCTTGAAGAACGATTGGGACTGCGTGACCTTTTTGGAGTCCGCTTGCATGAGGCTAGAAGGGCTTGGCCCAGCAGATACAAGGATCGAACCCGTGGTGATTAGGTATAATAGTGGGGAATTTGTGTTGTCCAAAATAAAGTTTGGTTCCTCAAGTACTTGATTCAGTATTTTATTGACTGAACTAGACTGGGGGGAGCTTAGAATGAGCTATTTACAACATTGAAGCTAGTACAACCTGGGTGGGTAACTTGTTTTCACCTCGCCCACAGCTGACAATGGCCTGTTTCCTTTATCATCATTATTTTTCATGTCTTTCATTCATATGTTCTATATTTCTCTATGTCGCTGTCTATATCTCTCGTTTCCCTTTCCCCTGTCTCTCTGACTGAAGAAGGGTCTTGATCCGAAAAGTCCCCTATTCCTTTTCTCCAGAGCTGCTGTCTGATTACTCTAGCTTTTTGTGTCTTACTTCAGTTTAAACCAGTATCTGCAGTACATTGCAGTACAGTACATTGTATTCATGTGTGGTCTAATCACTGACCGAATAACATGCGACAAAAAAGTTTTGCACTGTACGTGGGTAGTGTATCAATAATAACACTAAAATGAACTAGCATCTTGGTAGGCATGGACGAGTTAAGCCAAGGGGCCTGTCTATGTGCTAGATGACTCTAAATGTATCTACATGCAGAACATCAGCATTCAACATTTGCTCATTGTGACTTGGTGCCATTTTGAGGAGTTTCACCCAAAGGAATAAGGAATTTGTAATCAGAGGTACAAACTGCTTAGTTATTCCAACAGCCATGAGAGATTACAGCAGCACAAACTGACCGAAACAAGCTGCCACATAAATAGTTGGATGTTTTAGCATTGCCAGACAACCAACACAACACTGTCAGGCTTCAGTAATGTGGTTATCAACCTGCTAACAGGAGGTTGTAATATACATTATGGAAAGCATACTCTGGTCAGGAGAGATAAATCACTCATTTCTTAGATGGTTGTTTAATCAGTGTTAATTTGGCAACACAATTTCCTTCTCTCAAATAAAATTGCAGGGATTTGTGGCAAAATGTTATCAGCAAATTGAACTGCTAATTTACGTCAAATGTAAAGTAATTAACATTTGTTGCCAATGAAATGACTATATTAATGTGTATGCAGTAGACACAGACACACACACGGATACACATGCTTGTGAAAGCTGATGACACAAAAGTAGGGCAAATTTGCATTGTGATTTCATAAATGATTCAATTGCATTCTCTCGCCTGGCAGGAAATCAGATTGTTTGAACTTCTGCTACACAATTAGCAGCAGGCATGGCAATACAATGCAGTCCAGAGAATAAGGCTTGAAGAATGTTAAGCAAGGCTTCGTCATGGTCTTAGATATAAATATCACCAACAATTGAGCCTGGTCCAATCACATAGATGCTATAGTCAAGAGAGCACACAAGGGAGGCACAGTGGCAGTGGTTCAGTTGGCACGTGTACCGAGGTACAGTGAAAAGCTTTTTGTTGTGGTGCTAACCAGTCAGTAGAAAGACAATACGTGATTACAATCAATCCATTTACAATGTGTAGATACACGAGTTACTGCCTTAAGGGCCTGTCCTACAACCATGCAACTCTATGCGATTAGCGCGACCTAACGTGGTCGCTTGAGCCGTCCGGCGTCGCGGAGCCAGTCCCACTCCGATCGCCGGAGCCGTGCGGAGTTCGGCCCGACATCGCGCGGGGCTCTGAAAAACTGACTATGTTCAAAAATTCTGCGCGGCAACGGCTTGTCAGCTCGCAGTCGCCTCGACGCATTACACACCGCCCCGACATCGTGCCTCCATGCACCTATCTGTAGGTGCCTCCGTGACCCTCTATGTGTGTGGCTCCGTGGCCCTCTGTGTGTGTGCCTCTGTGCCCCTCTCTGTCCTGGACTTACCTTAGACTTCGCTCCAAGTTCACCTCACTTTGCTCCGCGTTGCGCCACTCACCCGACCTCTGCGCGGCCCCCGCTGCCGGTTTGGTCGCGCTTGCCGCATGCAGGCGCATGCTGGTGGGAACGGCCCTGTACAGGGGATCACCCGACCTCCGCGCGGCCCCTGCTTCTAGTTTGATCGCGTTCATCGCATACAGTTGCATGCTTGTAGGACAGGCCCTTTACAACATCAGAGACCCGGGTTTGATCCTGACAACGGGTGCGGTCTATACGGAGCTTACACGTTCTCCCTGTGACCTGTGTGAGTTTTCTCCGGTATCTCCGCTTTCCTCCCAAACTCCAAATACGTACACATTTGTAAGTTAATTGGCTTGGCACAATTGTAAATTGTCCCTGGTGTGTGTAGGATAGTATTAATGTGCGGGCATCAATGGTCGGTGGGCCGAAGGGCCTGGTTCCCTACTGTATCTCTAAATTAAACGAAAGGCTACATTTCAAATAATGGACAACAATGGGTTTTGATGAGGTATTAAGGATTAAGATTATGTTTAGGCAATATATTAGATATTCAAAGGACTGTGAGACTGGAATAACACAATAAACTACGACCCAGAGAGCACAGCACCATCAGTACATCTTCAGCCTGTATGAACAGGGAAATATTGTGCAGCTCTTCAACAAACCTGAATTGGAACCAGAATGTATCAGTGAAAGTATTTAAATCAGTGTCAAGATGGGTAGAGAAAGTGAAATTAGGTGAAAGAATAGATTACTAGAAAGATAAAATAATTATGAGGAAAAATTAAAATCAACTTTTTTCTTCTAAATATCTATTAATTTATGTCCCAAACAGTAAGACCAGACATATTAGTTTAGAGATACAGCATGGAATCAGGCCATTCGGCCCATCGAATCCGCGCCGACCAGCGATCACAGTACTACTGTCCTACAGACTTAGGGACAATTTAATTGTTTTACTGAAGCCA
The DNA here is from genome assembly GCA_963514005.1 of Raja brachyura. The sequence continues at coordinate 18,748,187 of OY740806.1, read as the reverse complement.
ATTCACCTGCAAACCTGTACTTCTTTGGAGTGTGGGAGGAGACTGGAGCTCCCAGAGAAAACCCACGCAGTCACTGGTGAAACATACAAACTCAGTACTGGCAGCGCCCATAGTCAGGATCGAACCCGGGTCTTTGGCGCTATAAGGTCGCAACATGAACGCCACCGTGCTGCCCTAAGTTTGTGAAGTCCCCTTGCTCCATCTTGTTGAAGTTCATTTTCAGCATGAGAGCAGCAGTTTATGTGTAATTATAACTTTAAAACATTTCCAACAAATGAACAAATGCTCAGAAGGAAGAGCAGCTTTGGACTTACTTATGCCTACTAAATATAGATATAACCTTGAAACAAAGATGCTTACTTCAGCCTGGTTGTTGAAAATCCCTAAAGAGAACAACGCATAAAAGACATGTGATAATGCTTTTCATGTTGATGCACATTAGTAGCAGCACAAAGAGAATTAAAAAATAATAACATATTTCAGAACAAATTCCCAGTGACAAGGATCTTACTGTTCTGCTAAGTAATTTCCTGTGGATATTGTTCATATTGATTAAAACTGTGAAATCATTTCTACTGCTCCAATTCTTTTGGGACAATTTCTGGAAAGTATAAAAAGGTTTCTGACGGCCATTTCACATCATCCATGGCTCCTCAGATCTCTCCTCCTGATTAGTTCCCTGATCCCCAACATATATTCAATCCACTAACTAATTTCTACTCTTCCCGTTGCCTGATCTTTACGGTGCCACCCAGCTGATTATTCATCTATTTGACGACTCTTACCCAACATTGCATTCTTGTCTCCGCCCCCGCTTCCCTCATTAACTCAATTAAATCTCTTCTCCATTCCTTGATGTTTTATTACCCTGGCATCTCTAATCTCCAACCTTCAAGTTTCTAGATGTAAATATTGTGAAGTTCCAACAGTGAAGCTGAAATGGGGTGGGGGGGGGGGGGGGGGGAGAAGAGAGGGGGGGGGGGGAGAGATGGGGAGGAGGGGAGAGAAGGGAGAGAGGAGAGGGGGAGGGGGGAGGGAAGAGGGAGGGGGAAGAGGAGGGCAAGAAGTGGGAAGAGGGGGGGAGAAGCAGTGGGAGGAAGATGGGGTGGGGGGGGAAGAGGGGGGCTTAAATCCGTAACATCGCCATTTTGCATCCTATTTCTCATTCAGTGATTAATTTTGTTATATCTTGTTTTGTAAACAATGGAATTGTGAATCTCAGCAAAATTCCGTTGGCTCTTCAGCAAAAATAGTGCATCAGTTTCCAGCCATGATACAGAAATACCACCAATGATGTCACCAACCTTTCTTATTCACAGAATTTGATGTTTCATTTTCCTTGCTATGTGCAAAGCTCATATGCGCCGATATGGTGTTGGCAGCTTTAAAAGTTGCTCTTTCTCCCCCTCCCTTCTCTCCTTTCCCCTCTCCCCATCTCCCCTTCGACCCCATTTTATTTTGTGGCCACTGATACCGATGCTTAGTAATGATGCAGACTGACACTTTTTTCTCTACGGAGAAAGTATTGGTTATATTCATTAGAATATTCGCAGTGAGGGTGATTTTAGATGATCGATTTATTGATCCAGTCCTGCCCGTGTTTGTCCTCCAGACACAAATTTCTGGAATATAATATCTGGGTGAATTCCTACACGCCACCTCCCGGAGACACTGTTTGCCCTTCCTAAAACCTTGTCCTGTTCAGTGCTGAACACTGTTCCTCCACCACTACCAAGACAGAGATTAGCTATTTCGCCACACACAAGTTTCAATTTCAGACAATCCTAATAGTCCCTCTACTGGAAATACAGAAGCATTTTCTCCTGGGTAGGCAGAACCTGTTTTCCCAGGGTGGAAATGGCAAGGACTAGAGGACATGGCTTTCCGTGACAGGGGCAACATTTGAAAGGGATGGTTAGGGTGAGTTGTTTATTACAGCCATAGAGTACTGTGTACCGAGAATGCAGTACCGGATGTGGTGGTGGAGGAAGCAAACATGATAGTGCCATTTAAGAGACTTTAATTTTTGATAGACACTTGGATATGCAGTGACTGGAGGGATATGGTTCATTTGTGTAGGCAAATGAAATTAGTCTATATGTTGGAAGGAGATGTACAAATGCTGGTTTAAACCGAAGTTAGACACAAAAAGCTGGAGTAACTCAGCGGGACAGGCAGCATCTCTGTAGAGAAGGAACAGGTGATGATTCTGTTCAAGATCCTTCTTCAGACTGGTTAGGGATAAGGGAAACGAGAGATATAGACGATCATGTCGAGAGATAGAGAACAAAGAATGAAAGATATGCAAAAATGTAACGATGATAAAGGAAACAGGCCACTGTTAGCTGTTTGTAGGGTGAAAACGAGAAGCTAGTGTGACTTGGGTAGGGGAGGGATAGAGAGAGAGGATTAAAATTATGTTTAGGCATCATGTTCGTCCCCGACATTGTGGAACGTAGGGCGGTTCCTATGCTGCACTGTTCTATATTAATTTTGACTGTTTCCACACCAATCTACATTCCCACCCACACAGATTACCTGCTGCTGGTGGGGTCTGGCTCTGCATAAATTGTCTGTCTAACAATAACTGAGGATATGAATGGTGTGATAGATGGCAAAGTCATCTCTTTTCTTAACCGGCGAGTCATCATGGTTGCATATTTAATCAACTGAATGAATTAATCACCATTTCAATTTGATAATGACTAGTTCAGCTTGTGAGGTTTTATCAAGTTGATTCAAATTATATGACTGCATATATTTAAGAAATCTTGATATTAATTTTTTGCACTTATTTTTAGAAATGCTCAGGAAATCACAACCGCTAATTCTCACAAACTTGTTTCCAGATATATTGCTATTTTAAGATGCCTGTTTGATTTGATAATGTAATTGGAAAGTGCCAGCATTTGTTATGTTGCGATGTTCAAAGTTCAAACATTGTTTTATTTCCTCTGTACCATCCATCTTTCCCCGACTCCACCTCCTCCAGACCGACTAGCTGCGATTAACACACATTCACTTCCCTCTCCAAGGATGCATTGAAGTAATTGTGTTAGGCAATGTACCTTGGTTTTCACCCAATCTCTTGCGTCTCTCCCGCACTGCCGCACCCTACCCGCAAGATAAAACGCACTTATTTTCCCCACTCCTCATGGGAATTGCGTGCATTTCTGGTAGCCCCATTACAGGAATGATGTGGAGCCTTTGAAGTGGGTGCAGAGTAGGTTTACCAGAGTGCTACCTGGATTGGAGGGTTTCAGCTATAGGGAGAGGTTGGATAGACTTGGAATGATATCTTTGAAATATCAAAAGTTGAGGAGAGGATCGAAGTATATAAAATGATGAAAGCCATAGAAAAAAAAAAGGTAGCTCAGAAGTTCCCAACCTTTTTCGTCCCGTTTACCCCTGGCAACTTTGAGAGCACATAACAATGTTATTTCACTTATTTATGAACAACTAATGATGAACAGCAACAAAAACCAGAAACCAGAAACAAACACAGTCAGTCAATGAGAAAAAATATGTACAAATCCTGAATCAACAAATTCACTCCCTGTGTAAGCAAAATTTACCCCAGGTTGGCAACCCTTGAGGTAGATCGTCAGAACCTTTTTTTCCCCGGGGTGGAATTGTCCAACACTCGAGGGCATCGCTAAGGTGAGAGGAAGAATGTTTAATGTAGACATTTACACAAAGTGGCAGGGGCCTGGAATACACTGCCAGAGGTGGAAGCAGATACAATACTGGCATTAAGAAGCTTTTAAATAGGCAATGTGGAAGGGCAGCAAGTAGCGGGATCTGGATCGTGTACAGGCAGATCAGGTCCGTTTAACTTGACACCATGTTTGGTACAAAAATTGTAGGTCAAAGGGTCTGTTCCTGTTCTTTACTGTTCTTTGTACTCCAGTTCTGACGAAGGACCATCATTCTGAAACATTAGCTGCCTAATCCAGCATATACTTGGCATTTATTCTGTTATACCTCAGATTTCTAACATCTGCAACTTTAGCTTTGATTTTTGAAGATTTATTGGATGCAGATTAATTTTAAGAGGCAGTGCAGATGTTTCTGTTCTCGAAGGGGCATAAGGACAGACGGTTATCAGTGATAGGAGCAGAATTAGGCCATTCGGCCCATCAAATCTGCTCCGCCATTCAATCATGGCTATTCTATCGCTCCCTCATAATCCCATTCTCTTGCTTTCTCCCCATAACCCCTGACACCCGTCTTCAATCTTAATAATTTACCAATCACCAGGAGGCTGCAATATTCAGACATTTGGTGTCAAGGATCATGTCAAAAGCAGTAAAGTGTAGTTAAGTCAAGATTCACTATTAAATGACAAATCAGGCTTGTGAACATTTTCACAAGCACTCATATAGAATCGTATTTCTGATAGAAAGCTGAGCTTCTTTCCGTGAATGATAACGTGTTCCACTGAAGGACCTTTCTTTAGATTCTGCAAGGCATCAAAGCACTTGAGGGTTTTATCATATCAGGAAATTTTATTAAAATAGGTGAACGAGAAAAAAAGCAATCATCGAAAATTAAAGTAACTTGCATATACTGACAAAGGATCAATTTACATTAAGCTATTATTTAGTAGTTAACCTTTGGAAATAACTTTATTATTTTCTTCTTGTACTTTTTGCTGTGGGAGCAACTGATTTGGTCCATTGCTCGCTTAACATTTCTGAAATTGTGGTATGATTTTAACAATTCAACAGCTCCCACATGCCAAAGGTTACAAGTCCTTTTTCAATTACCGGTCATATCATTTCAAGACTATATACATAGATATACTTTCGTCAATTGCAGAGCATTTCTTCCTCAGGTAAGTTTGGCTTGGTTCCTTCCTCCGACGGTCTTGACTGGGCAAGGAAGAATAACGTTAATCTAATCAAAACCCAAATGTGGTCATCGAGAACTGGAAGCAGAAATGCTCCAAAATGCTTCGGTCTGACTTATCCATGCTGACCAAGATACTACATCTAAGCAAGTGCCCTTTGTCTGCATTTGCCCATATACCTCTAAACCTTTCCCATCCATGTACCTGTCAAAATGCATTTTAAACTACTGCCTCATTCCATATATCCACCACAAATGGAAAAAATGTCCACCACGACCATGGAACAAATGTCTCTCAGGATCCTATTAAATGTTCCCTCTCTCACCTGAAACCTCAGTCCTCCAGTTGTTGAGGCTGTGCATTCACCCTATCTATTCCCCTCCTGTTTTATACACTTCTACAAGATCACCCCTCAGACTCCTGCACTCCAAGGAATAAAGTCATAGCCTGCCCAACATTTAATTGCAGCTCGGGCCCTCGAGTCCCAGCAACATCCTCATAAATATTTTCGGAAGTGTTTCCAGCTTAATAGCATCCTCCCTGTGGCAGTGTCGAAAACAAACACTATACGATACAACTGTGGCATATTTCTATACTCAATTCTCAAATATCAATGCTAAGGTCATGTCTGTATTAGCTTCCAATCTCAAGGCTACCTCCCAGCAAAACCCAGGAGGAATTATGAAAGAGCATAGGGCCATGAGTAAACTCTCAAGAATAAATTGCCTTGGGGGGACATAACTGGAGGAAGAGGAATGATCCCTTACATACAGAAAGCCAAGGATTCCCTTCTGAGCTCCAGTGAGGCCTTGCTCAAACTTCAAGGCATTGAAAAACAGAAACCGCTGAAAATAACATCAGCAGGTCAGGCAGCATCGCAGAAAGTGAATCAATTGATGTTCTAGGTCAAAGACCATTCATCAGATTTCCAATACTTTTAGTCTTTTTGAGAATGAATTGCAGGGCGATGTGGGGTGGGATCAGTTGGATTGTTCTTGCAAGGAGATTGTTTGGACTTGAAGGACCATCTGACTTCTAACCATGTAGTAACCATCCAGTGATTCTGTTATGTTTGCTGTGGAGATTTGAGGGAGAATGCACAGCCATAAGTAAAATTCAACGCTTAAAGATCTCAAACACATAGTGTGGCAGCTAGCTTGTTCGAAGATTTATGGCAAGTACAGGATTTGGTTCTCAAAGTGGTGCATCTTATAGTGATTCATGACTTGTAACATCCTGGCAATGGGCTCTTCCTGAAGGAGAGTCATCGGAAGCAGATAACAAGCAACACCCGTCTCAAACCAACATTATTTAGCAAATTTAAATGGAGGACGTCATGCTGCCTGTGAATTGGTAGCTGCAGGACTATCCCCTGCGAACCCACCACTACCCACTCACCCCCCATCCCACTACGGACGATGCTAATCTTGCAACTATGATGAAAAATAAGAACAAAACAGTGAAGAAAGCATGTGCATTTGTACGTGGATGTGTGCAATCGCGTGCATGAATGCGTCTCTTTTCATGCAAGGGCAAATTATGCCAAGAAATGTGTGCTTAAACCACCTGCTTTTTCGCAACGTACTTTAAAACCCTGACTGTGCCGTCGTATTGCCTCCAGTCAAAATCAGAGGGGTCACAGAGAGACTGCCGTGCTTGTCTGCTTGTCAGAGGACTAAGCAATGAAGGACAAAACTCTGCAATAATTCAGCAGGAAACGCTCCTCCCCGCAGAATCCAGGATTATCGTGTTAAAGAATCCTCTGGTGTTCTGATTACAAGGGTTGTGCACTTCGAAATCTGGTTTTATGGAGTTAGAAACATTCCATTTTTCATGTAAAAGTCTCCGTGGGACCGAGGAGCGAGGCAAGGAGAATAAAATGTGGTTTTGACTCGGTATTGGCAAGGAATCTGAGCCATTCCAATGACGTACAGCAGCACAAAGAGGAATAAACAATTAAATATGTTCCAGTTAGTTTGTGGCCCTGCGCCCGCCATTCATTTGTTTCTCGAGTTTTAATAAAAATCATTCACAACTCTGATAAAGGGCTCATTGTCCATTTGTTGTTCCATTTATAGAGACACTTCTTTATACATAACAAGACAGCTTGGAGAAGATGATGGCATTTGTGCCAACTGCACTACTACATTGCAGCAAACGGATAAGACAGCACTTTGGAAATTATTTGGAAGACAACAAATTGAGATTTGTAGCATGTAGATAAACATAAAGAAGGATGGCATATAATAACCATGAGTTAATCTGTAGATTTCACATTTAATATCAGCATTAACCAGTAATTTGATATCAATTTAGTGTATGATTTGAAGGGTTGGTTAAAGTATGTAGATTAATGCAAATAATTATACAACATCTATATCTTGGTTACAGTCTATCGATATTGTGTTTATTCACCACATCATCCTCCATTCATAAATTATATTATATTGAATTCAATTTTCTGTTTTCAGACACCCATTGCCCCTGTGATCATTTTTCCACTTCCACCAGTCGACCACAGGGTCTCTTTTCCTTTGTTCCCCCGCAAATGTGGTGTCTGGGCCAGGTGAGGCAGCCAATCTTGACTCATCTGAAATTGGGCCAGTCAAATTTGTCCCCAGCAGCCAGGGCTCTGGAACTCTGGCTCATCCGAAGCCGGCAGGTCCATTCCTATTGCCGACTTCCGAGGCCGACTTTACGGGCCGGTACCTCGGACTGCGGGTATTGAGTCGGACCTTTCCTATACCGTTGGATTCCTCCTGGAGGCCACGATCTTTGTTGGTCAGGCAAAATAGATAATTCAGAGAGACTCTGGAACCAAGGCAGGGCTCTAAATTATCGGTTGCCTGGGTGCCAATGACCACCCAAAGTGCCACCGGGCAACCTAAACGCCGACTCATTTTGCCCGGCTTGGCAAGCAAATACTGGTTTATACCGATAGACACAAAAAACTGGAGTAACTCCGCGGGTCAGGCAGCATCTCTGTAGAATAGGAGCGTGATGTTTCGTGTCGACGGTTGTATTCCTCTAGTGTCTTTGATTGCGGGGCAAAGATACCAGGTGCGTGGCGACGAAGGGTCGGAACGAATGACGGGCCCAGAACAGCGGCCGCAATAGTGGCTCTACTGATCCCCCCCATTCATCCTGTACTGATCCCACCCCCCATCCATCCCATACTGATCCCCCGTTCAACACCACTGACATCCCCCGTGCTCTCCCCTCACAATTTTACATACTCCAACCAACACGTAATAATTGACCTGCCTCAATCCATCCATTGCACCCCGATTGCCTTCTCAACCCCCCCCCGCACTGATTCAAACACCCCCTGACCCTATTGTGATTCATGGTCTTCAGAGCGAACATTGACTAAGCTTGATAACAGAATGCAATCAAATGTGTTTTAATTCCCAATTTTATTATTTGTTTTGACACCTTTAAACATATTACCAAAAGAACATTTGCTGCAGTTATGTCCTTTGGCCATCCCTTGTCAGTTAGTGTAATGTTTAACCTGTCAGATGGGTGTAGTTGATTTTAACAGCTATTATCATAAAATGCCTTTAGAAATTTCCTTACAACCTATATATTTTGGTAAGGATAAATTATGTGGGAAGCCAAAGTATGTCTGTGCCACTAGCAAAAACGACCCATGCCATGGCCATGTCATGGTAATTTTCGATCCTTCACAGAAAACATGCTTTCATCAATCTGTAGTGTGCATGGTCCAGGATTTATTGACACAGGTTGATCATTTGCTGAATAATCCAATCACATTTTTGTTTGGAAGTGGAAAGAACTAATAGAAATTGCATTTTACTTCGGAGTCACATGAGTGACTACGTGAAGAAGACCCCGCCTGGCGCTGGAACAGCATTACGTCTACGCTATCGGCAGCGAAAGAGCTGCAGAGCGCAGCTCCACACACAGCGGTAAGGAACCGGCCCGCAGGTAAGGAAGTTTTACAAAATTTAGGGCGAGGTTTCAGAACTCCGTAGCCTGGTGGGAAAACCAGGAGGAGTTAGTAAAAAAAAAAAAAAAACAAAATGGAGAAGGCCAAAAAAACAGCGGGTAAAATGTGTGTCCCGGGGTGTTGTAGAGTCGGGACAGCAGATTGCGGAGCCGGTTCCGATACCGGTGGCCGTTGAAACACCCGTTAGTGAGGCTTTGATTACTCCACAAACAGAAACTGTAGAGGAAATCCCAGTGCCTAAAAAATGTAAAAGGAAAGCTGAAAGGCCTGGGGTTTCTGAGGACTCTGATTCTGAAGGTCCAGAAAGGAAAGCCTTATGGCTCAGAATGGACCAAATGGAGAAAATTGCTCCAGACTATAATCAACCAAGGGTCTAAGAACCCAGAATATTCCCAGGCAGCCCCTGAGGGGGTCCATATCGTGAATATGGTGCCAATTCAATTTGGGAATTGAAACCCCAGTGCCTGGGTATGGACTGGAGGTAATCTCCTTGAAAAAGTTTCAGGAGAACCAGGGCTGTATGAGACAGACCCTGAAAGTGGTGATTGTGGTCCGGAGTACACACCACAATGGATCCAGGTGTGCCTGATGTGGCACAAGATTTTGCTATACCTGGAGGAAGCGGTGAGGCCATGGAAGATAACCTGGCGGCCAATATTAATTATATGGTCTCTCACCCGCTTCAAGATGCTGTTATGGTTGAGACAGCAGAAATGTATAAAACATCTATCAATTGTGCCTCTTTGAAGGTACCTACGGTGAATCCAGTTGTTTGGGCGCCAATGTCTTCAATTATGCGGGCGCAATGAATTAGATTTCAAAGAGTCCTCAAGCTGTTTTCAGCTGGCATTACTGCACCTGGCAGATAAGTGGAAGGTTGTGGAATGACCAAAGTGCAGAAACATATGTTGGCCTTATTTTGCAACTCATTTGAGATTAATTGTATGAGTAAGATTGCCATTCGACCTCTATTACATTCAAGATTTGCAGGATTGTGTAAACCAAGCAATGTTCAAACTCCTAGAGGGTTTTGTTCGGAGAGGATTTGTCTAAACAAATTAAAGAAATGGATGAAGAGGCAAAGACTTTTGGTCGTATGAAACCCTTCACCTATGGCCAGAAATGGACTGGCTATATAAAAAGGGATTTGACTTGGAGCTGGTACAAGCCGAGGCAGGAGTATGATAAGGGACATTTTCCAGCCAACACAGCCAAATGTACGCCCATTTATTGGGAAAGGAAGTCATTTCGTCCAGGTGGAGAGGTACATAAACATTATCCTATTAAGAGGAATGTTGGGATGAGCCACAGATTGGTGCTAGACTCCAAATGTTTTATGAGGAATGGGACAATATTACAGTTGATCGTGTTGTATTAGACACTGCTGAGAGGATTTACCATTGATTTTGTGGAAGGTATGGATCCATTGGGACGGAATGAGTCTAGTCATTCTTTGATGTTCTCAGAGAGTGAGGAAATTCAAATTGTTAAAGAGATTAAGAATTTGAGTAAAAAAGGAGTTATTTAGAATCTGGAGAGGATCCACAACAATTGTATCAAACATTTTTCCCAGAACAAAGAAAGATGGGGGTTGTAGGATCATTTTAGATCTCACACTTTTGAATGAAACATTTGTCCAGTGTAAACATTTTAAAATGGACACATTTCACACTGCAATGCAGTTGGTATCAACAGGCTGTTATATGGCTACACTAGATTTGAAGGAGGCTTATTATTCCGTCCCAATTCATCATAGTTTTCGCAGGTATTTAAAGTTTAAATGGATGGGACAGCTGTGGCAATACAAGCTTTGTCTAATGGATTAAGTTCAGCACCTAGATTGTTCACTTAATTGTTAAAGCCAGCACTTGCACTGCTAATGGCACCAAAACACATTGTTAGGGTTTATTTAGATGACATTTTAATTGTCAATGCTAATCAGGAATCAGCTGGGAAATCAGTCTCAGCAACCATTAGCTTGTTTGAGAATTGGGGTTTCTGATCCATCCAACAAAGTCTAAGTTACAGCCATCGCAAACCATTCAATATCTGGGGTTTGTGATTAACTCAGTCACCATGTTGGTAACTTTACCAATGGATAAGGAGTTAGATTTGACAAATGTGTGTCAAAACCTGATTAACAAACCTTATCCCTCCATCCGAGAGGTTGCCAAGGGTATTGGTAAATTGGTAGCAGCATTTCCAGCAATAGAATTTGGTCGTTTACATTACCAAAATCTTCAAAGGGCAAAAACTAAAGCGCTAATTCAGCGAGCAGGCCATTTTGATAGGCCAATGCAATTGCCTAAGGAAGCTGTATCGGAATTACATTGGTGGATTGAGAATGTTCCACAAGCTGCTAAGAACATTTTAGTTCATCAGCCAGTCGTGTTTTACAAACTGACGCAAGCTCGCTCGGATGGGGGGCTATGGACAATGAGACCAGCTGTGGGGGCAGATGGGCTGTCCAAGAGGATTTATTGCTCCAAACATATGGTATTAATTATTTGGAGCTACTGGGAGCATTTTATGGATTTAAAGCTTATTGCTCTTCATTAAAGGATTTGCATGTCCAAGTACAAATAGATTACACCACAGCTGTGGCATATATCAATCACATGGTGGTGTCAGATCAAAATAAATGTGATCATCTGGTAACCAGATATGGCAGTGGTGTATTGCAAAAATATTTGTCTTTCAGCTATTTATCTCCCAGGGAGAGACAATGTTGTGGCAGACAAAGATCACGAATATTTAAAGACAATACAGAATGGATGTTAAATCCAAAAATTTTCAAAAATATTGTCAGTCGGTATGGAGTACCGGACATTGATCTGTTTGCATCTAGATTGAATCATCAATTGCCGAAATACGTGTCTTGGGAACACGATCCAGGGGCAGTAGCGGTGGATGCTTTCTCGCTACACTGGGGGAATATGTTCTTTTATGCTTTTCCCCCCATTCTGTCTCATTGGGCAATGTCTCAAGAAAATAGCGCAAGACGCTGCCAAAGGCATTTTGGTGGTGCCAGTTTGGCCCACACAGTCATGGTTCCCATTGATGCTTAAAATGATTATTGAACCATGTATGGTAATTCCCAGTGCGACAATCTGTTGACACAACCAGTAACAAAAGAAATTCATCCATTGCATGATCATATGAATTTGTTAATCTGCAGGTTCTGACCAGACCATTGCAAGAGTTTGAACTGTCGGACAGGACCATGGATGTTATAGATACAGTTTGGAGGACTAGCACTAGAAAACAATATATGTCGCATATTAGAAATGGGAAGCCTTTTGTACACAGGCAAAGATATCTTATCATTCTGCAAACATTTCAAATGTATTGGAGTTCCTTGCTGGGTTACACTTTGATGAGCATTTGAGTTATAGTGCCATTAATTGTGCTCGGAGTGCATTGTCATCCTATTTAGGACAAATTTCGGATCGGGATTCAGTTGGGTCTCACCCATTAATATCTCGATTCATGAAGGGTATTTTAATATAAATCCTCCCAAGCCCAGATATACAGGAATTTGGGATGTTAGCATTGTTCTTACTTTACTTAAACAATGGACTCCAATTAATTCAATATCTTTGCAGAACTTAACATTGAAGGTGGTTATGTTAATGGCATTGGTATCAGCTCAAAGAGTACAGACTTTGCAATTGTTAAGGTTGGATTGCATGCATGTGACTTCAGATAACATTGTGTTTATGTTTATGACCGGTGAAACAAAGCAGACCAGGGAGAACTGGAATGAAGGTAATGTTTAAAGCATATCCTATTGATGAAACATTGTGTGTAGTTAAGCATTTAACTCAATACATTAAGGTAACCAAAAATCTCAGAGGTTCTGAGAAAGCGTTATTGATAACACACAAAAAACCACATACAAAAGTTTCAGTTCAAACCATTTCTAGATGGTTAAAACAGGTTTTGGGTCTAGCAGGAATAGACACTGATGTGTTAAATCTCACTACACTAGGGCAGCTACGTCCGCGGCGAAGGTACAGGACGTACCACTCGATCAAATTTTAGAGGCCGCAGGGTGGTCTAGAGAAGAAACTTTTTCAAAGTCCTACAATAAACCTGTTGTCACGGTGCCAGGATTTGGACACGCAGGACTGGGTTCTCTTTAAATGCTTGCTTTGTTTATATTATCGATTTATTTTATCGATTTATGTTACCATTGACATAACTTATCAATTATTTTGTAATTTTCCCCTGCAATAGAGGGGTTATTATTTTAAAAAGTTGTTCTTTTTATAATTAAAGGACTTATTACATAAATTGTAACAATGTGTTAAAATACTTTTTACTCACTACTATTTTGACCAAACAGAGAGTCGTATGAAATGAGTTTACGACATGGAAAACACAGGGCTTTAAAATCTTCACGTAGTCACTCACGTGACTCCGAAGTAAAATAGTGAGATTAAACGAGAACTTACCTGTTCGAAGTTTGATCTTTATTTTATGAGGAGTTACGATGAGGGATTACGTGCCCTCCACTCCCAACCCTCATAATATAAATGATCATCAGGTAGTTCTAGTCTATTTTGAGCCTTACTATTTTACTCCGGCTATTGGTTCTGTGTTTTTCATGCCGCTGCTTTGAAGTATGCCGTTCCAGCGCCAGGCGGGGTCTTCTTCACGTAATCCCTCATCGTAACTCCTCATAAAATAAAGATCAAACTTCGAACAGGTAAGTTCTCGTTTAATCTCACTATTAATTGCAATATGTAAAAAGAGTTGAGATATTGTATTATAATTTTGCTGCATGTCATTGTGGTATATATAATGTCTTGATTGGTGAATATGTTAGTTTGTGAGTTAGTTGAAGCAAAAATAATATGTGAATGTAGACAAAAGTACTGGAGAAACTCAGCGGATGCGGCAGCATCTATGGAGCGAAGGAAATAGGCAACGTTTCAGGCCGAAACCCTTCTTCAGGCCGATGGGTTTCGGCTTGAAACGTTGCCTATTTCCTTCGCTCCATAGATGCTGCTGCACCCGCTGAGTTTCTCCAGCACTTTTGTCTACCTTTGATTTTCCAGCATCTGCAGTTCCTTCTTGAACATAATATGTGAATGGTTCATTGAGCATTGAGCACATTATCGCATGCGTCATGCAAACTGTCTTAAATGACCACCTAAACTGTCATTTGGCAACCTAAAAAGCTGTCAAGGTTGCCCGGCTGGCAACAGGGAAAATAAGTTAAGCGAGAGCCCTGCAAGGGTGCTGGAAAATTGGCAGCGCACATGTATTAAAGTCTAGACGCAAGCTAACTGCCAAACACACCTGATTATCAACCAAGTCATCAAGGCTGGTTGCCCATGGGACAAAAAATAAAACTGACACACTTTGTTCCTCTTTTCCCTTGTGAGATTTAGGCAAGACTGAACAATATTGCCTACCGAAGATGTTATTGATGTCTTTATCATGAGCAGGAGATAAATACACTTTACGTAAAAGTCCAGTTTAGAATGCAGGAAGTGGACAGAATGCCTGAGTATGGCCTTTACTGAAAGCATTTTCCACAAGTGATGCAATAAAGCACAGTGAAAGGAGTTAACATACAGAAATTCCATTTGCATGGCAAAACCAATCTGATTTATTGATGTGGCAAGGTGAAGCTTCGTCAGGGATCATAATTCCTCCACTATGCTTACAATGGCATATTCAAATTACTGCTCGAGGATATGTTGGTCTAAGTTGACAACAATGTCACAATTTACAGACCTTTGCAATTTTAGGCTACATCATGTCCATAACTGCGCTGCAATTTTCAGCAGGACGCTCCAAAGAGAAATAATTATATTGAGCCTCAGTGAAGCGATTCTCAAAAATACCCATGATGGTGGCATTCCAAAACGCACATGGATTTGCATTTACACATAGAATGTTTTGCAATGTATTAAGGATTATTTAAAGAGCCCGAGTTATTAAAAAGCCAAAGATTATTAAGGGAGGGGACACGCTGGAGGCAGGAAACATGTTCCCGAAGTTGAGGGAGTCCAGAACCAGGGGCCACAGTTTAAGGATAAGGGGTAGGGCATTTAGAACATAGATGAGGAAAAACATTTTCACCCAGAGAGTTGTGAATCTGTGGAATTCCCTGCCTCGGGAGGCCAATTCTCTGGATGCTTTCAAGAGAGAGTTAGAAAGAGCTCTTAAAGATAGCGGAGTCAAGGGATATGGGGAGAAGGCAGGAAAGGGGTACTGATTGTGGATGATCAGCCATGATAACAGTGAATGGCGGTGCTGGCTCGAAGGGCCAAATGACATACTCCTACACTTATTGTCTATTGTCTATTAAATTGATCTGAATTTCCAACAAACCACAATATTTCATTTGAAATAAAAACCAATGAACTACGGATACCGGTTTCCACCAGCGATTGATGCAACGTGCTGGAATAATTCAGCGGGTCAGGCAGCATCCTGAGAGAACAAGGACAAGTGACATTTCACATCGGGACCCTTCTTCAGGTTGAGGGGGATGGGGGTGGGGGAGGTGGTGGGGGCTGGGCAAGAACATTGGAGAAGAGAGGTGGGTCAAAGCCCAAGACCACAAGCAATTGCAGAGAATTATGAATGTAGCCCAGTCCTGCACATAAACCAGCCTTCCCACGTCAATTCCATTTGAACTTCATGTTGCCTTGGGAAAGCAGCCATTAAAATCAGGGACTTTTTTTCATTACCTCTTCTCCCCTCTCCTGTTAGGCAGATGATACAAAAGTTTGAAGGTATGTACCATCAGATTCATGAACAGCTTCTACATCCCACTGTCATCTGACTGTTATCAGATGACTGAAGGATCCTTCCATGAGCTAGGATGTAATCCTCATCTTCCAACCTACCTCATTGCAGACCATGGACTTTTTCTCTGTAACTGCAATGCTACAATGCTGTCTGTCACACCATATTCACTCTGTTATTTTTTCCCTTGCACTCCCTGTTGTACTTGTGTATGCATTGATTGTACTCATGTAGAGTACGATCTGATTTGACTGGATTGCTCACAAACAAAGGTTCTTTTGCTGCATCTCGGTGTGCATGACCACAATAAACTAATGTTCATCTTGTTTCCCTCTGAATGCATCCAAGCTGTTTGTTTCAACCACTCCCAGTGATAGTGCGTTCAATATTCTAACTGCTCACAGAGCTCGATTTTTGATCTTAGCATTAAGGAACACCCATAAGTAGCTGTAACCAACACTTTTATCAGCTTAACTTGACAGCAGCATTGGTATCTAACAGAAAAAAGCCTTGACAGCTTCATCAAAACCTACAAGGGCAATGTCCTTGAACATGTACTGGGAGAAGAAACTGCAGTGTATATACCCTCGCTGAATAAGTGTATTTGCCGGTTCTTGGCTTCAGATCAAATGAAGAAGATATTGATACTCCAGTCATTCAAAACAAGCCCCAGCCAGAATTAAATAGATAACATGTAATTTAAAAAATAGCTTATTAAAATGTACGCGTTGGCTTTAAATCCTTTCTGGACCGTTATGCATTAACCAGATAATGACCTGGATATTTCTATGTAGAGTATGTGTAGAGCAAGAGGGAGCTGGAGGGACTCAATGGGTCAGGTCCACATTCCTATGAAGGGAATGTGTAGGAAGGAACTGCAGATGCTGGTTTAAACCAAAGATAGACACAAAAAGCTGGAGTAACAAAAAGCTGGAGAGAAGGAATGGGTAACGTTTCGGGTCCCTTTTTAAGACCCGACCCGAAACATCACCCATTCTTTCTCTCCAGAGATGCTGCCTGTCTCGCTGAGTTACTCCAGGTTTTCGTGTCAATCTATAGACGGAATGGTGGTTGTGTAGAACGAGATTCCAGAGGAGGTAGTTGAGGCAGGTACTATAACAGCATTTAAAAGACATTTCAATAGGCACATGGATAGAAACGATTTAGAGAGATGTGGGCCAAACACAGACGACGTTTCAGGTCAAGTCTCTTCTTCAGACTGATTGTATTTGGAGTAGCGAGGTGGGTCAGAACAAAGCACGGCAAGTAATAAGTGGTACACGTGAGGAAGGTTTTCATCGGCATTTGGGTGGAATAAGTGAAAAAGAATAGAGGTGAAAACGAGACGTGAGTAAATTGTAAATTCAAAGGGAGTGGTGTAGGTGGAAGGGGAGAGAAGAGAGGGGAAAGAGGGGAATCAAGGGAAATTAGGAATTCAGTCACAGGCTCTTTTCAATAAGACATGTGTAAAACATCCAGAATATTTCTGGAGTAGCTTGCAGAAATTTCCCTGGACACTTCTGATCATAAATGGTGCTTGCAACAAATTTTGATGCAGGCACACATGAAATTATGAAATTCTCAGTCCAAACATTGACTGGGAAAATAGGTTATCTTCTTCCAATAGCATGTGTCAAGGTATTCACAAAAAATACTGGCTATCAGTAGTATAGGAAGGAGCTGCAGATGTTGGATTAACTCAGCGGGACTGGCAGCATCGCTGGAGAGAAGGAATGGGTGATGTTTCAAGTCAAGACACTTCTTCACAATCAAAACGTCACCCATTCCTTCTCTCCAGAGCTGCTGCCTGTCTCATTGAGTTACTCCAGCATTTTGCGTCTATCTTTGGATTTCAGTGGTGTTGCTCCATGTGCAAGTCTCAGCGGGGAGCTGCAGACTCCACTCATTGCCTCTTTGACTGCAGGGCCTCATCTTAGGTTCTGCTTCCAAGTGGCCCAGCATGAGGTGTCTGCACAGACCAGTTAGTGATGGTGCTGCTAAAGTTCACTACAGAGAGTCTATAACACGGCATTCACTGATGAATTGCACAGTGCCGCTGATTCACTGCTCCCTCAGCACCAACTCATTCATCACTCCCCTCCAGTGTCGCAGACTTCCTTTCATTGCAAGACGTCATGACACCGAGTGATCCTGCGTGCAAAATCATGAGGGGAATTGAGTGTGAAGGCACATGACCTTTTACTTAGCTTACAGGAATCAAGAACCAGAGGACATTGGTTTAAGGTGAGAGGGGAAGGATTCAATAGGAACCTGAGTGACAACTTTTTTACTCAGAAGGTGGTGGGTCTACGGAACAAGCTGCCAGAGGAGGGTGGTGGGGAGGTACAACAACTGCACTTAAAAGACACTTGGACTGATGCATGGATAGGAATGGTTTAGAGAGACATGGGCCAAATGCGGGCATATGGGATCAAATTAGATAGGGCATCCTGGTCGGAATGGATAAGTTGGGCCAAAGGGCCTGTTTCTACGTCATATGACTGAATTCTCTCCCTGTGTGAACTGACACAGTAAGCAGATGAATCATTTCACTGGTGTTGAGAAGAGGGGGAGGCCACTTTATTAAAATCTTGATTTCTATCCTCTAGACATTGAAGATAGATTTTAAAATATGTATCAAGTGTGACACGAATCAATTCAGTCCAAAATTGAACAATGAGTTTATCAAGTATTGTTAAAGAGAAAATCCATGAACTAATGGCAATGCACATTAAGACTCGCCAGGACAATAATGTTTGATCACCCAATACCTCTGTGGAACGGATTATCCAAGGCATTGACATTTCTTATTAACCTGCTGCCGCACACATAGCCAATCATCTGATCGAAAGTAAAGAGAAATATATTCCTGCATTAATCACAAAACTGATTTTAACACAAAACAATCGTCCAACATAATGTTCCATAAGGTGGCAATTGAACAATTTAATTAACAGCCTCAGGCAAATGAAGGTTTTATACCCAACATAAAACCAAAACAATGCAAAGTCGTGGCCCTAATGAAATAGTCATTTTAAACAAATAATCGATTCGCATGTAATGAAATACTTCTCCTCCCAAAATTATTTGGAAATTAGATTGCATCTTTAAGAGAAATTACCAAATTATTGCTATATTTAATGGAATTACTTGACAACTACTTACAAGATCTATGATTTCATTTTAATGGAGTGCTTGTAAAAATATTTGTCCCTCATTATTCTGGCAAGCATATGAAGTAGTAATTCTTTCTTTAACCCAGCTGAACAATGCTATGCTACATTAAGACTGATGTTTATGAGTCTTTATATTGCAGCGCCGTTTTCAGAGGCACAAACACAAAACCTTCTCTCCGCTCAATGTTACTTCTCTCTCGAGGGAGGATACAGTGCTCAATACTGACAGCAAACATCAACACTTCTTATTTCCGAACTCAGCAAAACCCGTGATATACATTTCTCCGCACACAAAAAAAGGTCATTAAACAACTCACAGCTGCAGTCAGAGCATCCTGTCATCAGTTTATCAAGAGTAATCCAAATTGCATGCTTGATTGTTCAAGCTAAAAGAAGATGAGAAAGGATCGAGCCAATGTTCGCTTTAATGAAACACTGTCTGCTCAAACGTATGGTAGATTTCAAAAGTTAAAGCTGCCCAATTTATATTCTAACCTTCCCACTCAGCATCACAAGGTCCTTGTCACATTAAATATTGTGAATTTTATGATGAAACTTTTTTTTCACTTAGCAAGCATCTGGTAGCAAAAGGCCTTCATGTTTCATTTCAACTTGTCAATCATCAGTTATATTTGCAATTTAATGCCACAAAACCTTTAAAATTGTGACAGGGGATATCATTGCCCCACCAACATCATTAGCAGGGAGCATTATCAAAAGCACTTTATCAAGCTTACATACTTTAGTTGAAGTTACTTGTCATGACATTATGTGTGACTGGCATGAGCACAAGCAGAGGATTAAAAAACATTATCCATCAAGCCCCAAGAACTTATTCCACACAATCTTCCCCTGGCACCATATTTCATGAAGTTTTGGCGAATGCAAAGACGACAACCAAGTTTTCCGAACTTATTTTTACAGACAATAGCTCCCTGGCTTACAGGTCTCTGCAAACATGTCTGACCACAACGGTGGTGAGCAACACAACTGTGGCGCGAAAACGAAACCGCGCAAAAACAGCAGCCCTTCCCGAGTCACGTGACCGCGGCTTCTGAACACCGGGTTCGATACCTGCGTGCGCCAGCAAGCGCCACTACAAAGTAGCTACCCATCAATGTTAGTTACTTGCCCAGCCAGACAGGAGCTCTTGGTTCATTCCCAATAAATTGGGTGGAAATTGGCAGCCGTTTGTGATTATGAATTGTGGGGAAACAAAGTTTAGAGATACAGCGCCAAAGCAAACTCTTCAGCCACCAAGACCGCACCGACCAGCGATCATCGCATATCGAAACTACCCGACACACACTAGGAACAATTTTACATTTATACCAAGACAATTAATCTAGAAACCTGTACGTCTTTAGAGTGTGGGAGGAAACCGAAGATCTCAGTGAAAACCCACGCAGGTCACAAGGAGAACATACAAACTCCGTACAGACAGCACCCATAGTCAGGATCAAACCCAGGTCTCCTGCACTGTCACCACCATGTCGCCTTTGTTGCCTCTATACTTGTGCAGGATCTACAGGGCATTAAATAACGAGTCGAAAAATGTTGTTTGCCAAATGTCCTGAACTTGGTGGCCACTGTAACTACTTAAAGAATCTGGAGTAGGATTGATGATTATGGAACCTCTAATTTCAGTAGTTGAAGACCCTGACACGCGTCCAACATATTCACCGGGCATCCGAAATAAAAGGTCCGCAGAACTTTGTTGTGATCAGCACTCTACTGAATGGTCACAGACTGTCCCAATGCACGTGCTTTCAGGAAAAATTGTGTTTTGGAAAATCAAGCAAAATCCCAAGAAGTATCTCCTCCAATATCTCATCCCATCTCTAACACCCCTCCAAACAAAAAGGGAGAATAAAAACATAATTAACAGTGTGCTGTTTAACTGAGGGAAAGGTATGCACAGTGCTGGAGTAACTCAGAGGGCTAGGCAGCACCTCTGGAGAACATGGATAGGTGACTGAACATTAGACTGAAGAAGGGTCACAACCTGAAACGTCACCCATCCATGTTCTCCAGAGATGATGCATGACAGCTTCGTTACTCCAGCACTTCATGTTGTTTCGTGTAAACCAGCGTCTGCAGTTCCTTGTTTTGACATTTTGAGGGAAAGGCATAGTTGGGTTAAGTATGGTTTAAAGATAGCATTAAAATGAAATGGCAAGATACATTAGTGCATTATGGAACAAGTAATTACTGAATCCTTAATTCTAAGTGGAAAGATGGTTAGATTTTCCATTGTCAACATCATATTTAATGCACGAGTTGATGACTCAAAAAATCTATTGCAGGTTCAGTCAGATTTATAGAAGCAATGGAGAGTGATGGAAGTGTACGACATTGAAACAGGCTCTTTGGCTAAACACGTACAAATATCAACCAATATTTAGGAATATAGATCCATATAGAAAGGAAACAAGCCCTTTAACTCCTTTAACTCATGCACCCATTTAACACCAGGCCAATTATAATTTCCCCATCTTTTCATCAACTCCCCCAGATTCTACCACTCTTCCTCACACTAGAGACGACTTACAATTGCTAATGAACCTACTGACACCCGTCTTTGGGATTTGGGAGGAAAGTGGACTACACAGGAAATCCACAGTGTCACAGGGAGAACATTTGAACTCCACATGGGTAGCAGCAGAAGGCAGGATTGAACACAGGCGGCTTGAGTTGTGAAGCAGCAATCTCCTGGCTCCATTACTGGGCCACTGCATTATTACTTGGAGCTGGAGAGAGACCATGAGAGGATTTTCAAACAGAAAATCTGGAAGAACCAAGATAATTTCAGATAAAATTCAATTGTGCGGCACAATAGAGCATGGTATTGCCCAAGAGAATTGCGAGCCAAATGCCCTTGAAAGTTTTCAATTATTTCTATTGGGATATGGGGAGGAGGCAAGAACGGGGTACTGATTGTGGATGATCAGCCATGATCACATTGAATGGTGGTGCTGGCTCGAAGTGCCAAATGGCCTACTCCCGCACATATTGTCTAATGTCTATTTCCCATCAGCCAGCCATCGCAATGACAGGCTTGAAGTTTACTGGCCTGGAAGCAGCTTCAGGTTAGGCTAGTACAAGGAGTTGGGGCGAATCAGATGATGCCAGAGAGGTGGAGGAAGTGAAATCTGACATCTTTGGTGGGGTAGTGCAGGGTTACACTGACCATATATTGAAGCATACCTTCTTCCATAGTCCAAATGAGCAATCAATAGTCGCTGACTTAGACAGGCAGTTTTGCTTGCCATCTTTTCCCTGCTGAGATTATTGAAATGCAAGAATCTCAGTGTCCACAAGTTAACAACAAAAAACAGGTTAAACCTCAAGCTTTTGGATTCTTTAAAAGACGCAAGTCACCAAAATGCTCAGAAGTCAAACAAATAAGAAGTTTGTTGGTAGACAAAATTTTAATTTACATAATGACCCTAATCTGAAGAATGAAAATGTCCTATCCATTGCTTCCTGGTGAATTTCTGGCAAACTACCCCAATCCCACCCCCACCCCCATGGATCTGTACATTTAGAGTCATACAGCATGGAAATGGGCCTAACCTGCCCACACCGACCAACATATCTCATCTATAGTAGTCCCACTTGCCTGCATTTGGCCCATATCCCTCTAAACACATCCTATCTATGTGCCTGTCTAAATGTTTCTTAAACATTGTGATAGTATCTGTCGCAACTACCTCATCAGGCAGATCGTTCCATATACCCACTACCCTTTGTGTCAAAAATGTTACTCCTCAGGTTCCTATTAAATCTTTTCCCGCTCACCTTAAACCTATGCCGTCTGGTTCCCAATTCCCTTACACTGGGCAAGAGATTGTGTGTTTACCCGATCTATACCTCTCATGGTTTTGTACACTTCTATAACATCACCCCTCGTGCTACTGCACTCCAAGGGATAGAGTCCCAGCCTCCTCAACGCTTCCTTGAATCCTGGCAACATCCTTGTAAATCTTCAATCCACCCTTTCCAGCTTGACACAACATCTATCCTATAACACGGTGTCCAATACTGAACACAATACTCTAAACATGGCGTCGGCAATGTCATATATAACTGCAACATGACCCCCCAACTCGTTTACTCAATACCCTGGCTGTTGAAAGCCAAAGTGCAGAAAGCGTTTTTGACCACCCGCAACACCACTTTCATGCCACTTGTTGGTAAATTAGAATTCATGATATTTTTGTTATTAGAACAAATGAAGAAGGGTCTCGACCCGAAACGTCGCCTATCTCCTTCGCCCCTTAGATGCTGCTGCACCCGCTGAGTTTCTCCAGCTTTTTGTGTAACCCTCGATTCTCCAGCATCTGCAGTTCCTTCTTTAACATATTTTTGTTATTGTTGTGTCAAGAAGTGTAGTCAACCTTGAATTAAATTTAGTTCCTCAATATTTCCACATTAATATTTAATATCTTGTTTGGCTCAGAATTCATTTGGATTACAGGCAAAGCCATAGAAACGTAGCGTCTCTGTGTTGCAGGAAGTTCCAGTTTGTCCTCTCATAACCTGCTCTAAAGTTTTCCAGCTTCACTCTTCAGCATCCTGATGAGATTTCTGTTTCTCTACAGTCGCTGCTTTTAGTGTAGTGTGGGGGGTGGGGGGGTGGGGGGGGGGGGGGGGGGGTGTGGGCTGGTGTGACAGTGGGGTGGTTGTCAGAAATTCATCTCCAAGGGTACAGAGAGGGCCTTGGTGAGTTCATGTTCCATCACAAGGAATGGAGAGGCAGTGAGTAGGTAGTCTGGAGGGGGAAAGTGCACTCTAGCCAGCAGACGATTAGAGCCAACTCAGGCCCTGGGAACCTTCTCTGTCACCAAAGCCCAGGACTGGTGCGACGAGCTTGATCACCCAATTTTGTTCCTCTTGGATCAATGATGGTTCTGCTTTCTAGTCTTAAAACAACATGAAATTATCAAAGTTTGCTCTGTCCATTGTGTTATTGAAGCAACATCCAGTTCTGGCAATACCTAGCCATTCGATTTGGAGGAGACTTTGGAAAGAAAATGGAAGTGCTTTTTCATTTGGATTTGTTTTAAAAGAAATAAAGAAAATTATCTTTCTAATGGGCCTCAAGTATTGATTTTTATAATCAATTTAAGATATACTGTTGAAACACAAGGTGCCATTAATGTAGAGGAAATTAGCTGATGAACTGGTTTGAGAAAAAATAATTTTAAAAGTACCAATTACACTATAATTAGGTTCATATGAACAGCTTTATTATATAAATTAGAGTGCTATCTTATGTTCACCAAACACAAGGATTCATTTACATATTGCTTGCTAAAGTAGTACGAGTTAAACGACAGACTATTTCATATCAAGGATGAGGTCACAGGTCTAAGCAGGATCTGTATTCAATTTGGGAAAGTAATTCTGAATATGATTCAAAGCATCGCAATACTGGTTAGTGAGGTTTGGTTAAATTAAAAAAAAACTTAAAAGCTCATCAGAATTATTATAAATTACGACTTACATTACACTCCCCGCAGTCCACATTAAGATTAATTTTTAATGATAATCCACAGTTGTTCATGTCTGACCCACTTTAAAAATCCACTCGTATTGTTTTTTCTATTCAGCATTTTCTGCCCTTGAATATAAAAGCTTACTACACATTTTAGTCAGCTCACCCACATGAAGGGTAAATTACAAAATAAATAAATGCGATGTTGGGATACTGGATATGGTTCATTTAGATTGAAACTAAGTTTATATCAATCTAAACATGCTTGAAAAATTAATTGAGCATTCAAAAACATAAAATTAATTTTAATTAATACACACTGAGGTGGATGAAAAGGCAGCTATTAATACAAAAATACATTTGGAACAAAAATTGGAAATAAAGGGGTAACTCAGATATTTGAGTGAAGGAGTCCCTCAATTGATCCAAACATTTCCCTCCAACAAGCCCACAGTACGAAATTTTAAAATACTCTCTGCAGGCTGACTAACTGAAGTTCTTCATAAATAATTGTAATACTCTCTTTCAGGAGAGTTAGATTTAGCTCTTAGGGCTAAGGGAATTAAGGAATATTGCGAAAAAGCCGGAACGGGGTACTGAGTTTGGATGAACAGCCATCATCATATTGAATGGTAGTGCTGGCTCGAAGGGCCGAATGGCCTACACCGGCACCTATTTTCTATGTTTCTGTGTACCATAACACAGACCACTAATGTGAACATAGAAAATTGAAGAGTACAGCACAGGAACAGGCCCTTCAGCCCACAGTTTCTCTACTGAACATGATGCCAAAATAATCTAATGCTATCTACATGAACATGATGCATATCCCTCCATTCTCTGCACATCCGTGTGCCTACCTAAAGGCCTGTTAATGCCGTATGCTACCATTGTTCGCAATATTCTAACAATATTATAACAGTTTTATGCTGACATTTTTTAATTAACAAATCAACAACAGTGACTATTCATTATCAATCTTGCCAATATCAGTGGGAATACAAGACAAATGTAGGCTAGGAATTATGGAAACCAGAATTAGTCCCTTTTCAGAAAATTAAATTAATACCTCAAGGCCTAAAACTGCCAAGCATAATTGTCCGTCCATGAAATCCAATCTAAAAAATATTGTTCAATGATTTTGCATTGGTGTTAAAAAGTATCCTAATTCAGTATTCCATAAAAAAAATGCAATTGTGCTAGTGCTTTTTTTTGCCCTAATAAGGCACACAACTGACCACACTGAAATTCAGACAATACCAACAACTAATACACAATTTAATTTCCAGTGAAATATTTGGCATAAAAGCTTTGATCTCATTTACGTTTTCACATCAGAATTGTTCTCACATTACGTAGAAACAAATAAGTACAGATCATGGTGAATACACAAAAAGGCACCAAGTGCCTCACCAGGTCAGGCAGCATCTCTGGAGAAAATGAATCGTTTTGGGTCGAGACTTCAGTCTAAAGTAGGGTCTCGACCCGAAACATCACCTATCCATGTTCTCCAGAGATTCTGCCTGACCTGCTGAATTGCTCCAGCAGTTTGCGTCCTTTTGTCTTATACTGCATGATTCCACTGCTTCATACAGTATCGCTTGAAATGATTACCTTATCTGATATTTATTTGAAAGCAGGAGAATGCTTCACTTTGACCTAGGGGCTCAAGTTTTTATTTGTTCTGTTATTTTGCAATTGGTTCTGATGTCAAGGGACAAAACAGTAAACCAAGTGGTGCTTCTTCTTGGACGAATAAGGCCACCAGAAATCACAGAATCACTGACTTCATCGTAAACTAATTTTAAAAAATAATAATTTGTTTTGAGATTTATTTCCATAATGCATAATGTAAAAGCACCCAAACAAAGAGGATTAATATTTTATTTTCAGGTTGCATCAGAACATAGCAATGGTGCGATGTATTGTAAACCACTTTCATGTTTATTAACATCCTCATAACATGCTCATTATTTCGAAGTGAAATGCTGCCCGGCTGACAGGAATAATTTTCTAGTTTTTAATCCGTGGCTAGATGAATAATTGCATACATTTAATATCTCAACTGGAATGTCTTGCTCTTGTTGAATCTGAGGAGCTTGTTCCAAGAATTATAAACATTTTTTAGTACTTTAAGGACTTTGATTTCGGGAGACACAGGCCATATATTCACAGCTGACAGCTATATCTCAATTTCAACACTCTAGATCATTGGAAAATCAGGAGATGTGGCATAGTAGTGGTCAAAACCACATTGTCCCTGCAGTGATAAACAAAGGATTATTTCTTACACGGAATGAATAGGTTTTCTTGCAAGCCTTACCAATTTCCCATGAGGACCACAATGAGTCTTTATTGCCCCAGTTTAAGTTTCTCCTGAAGAGCTTTCATAATCCTTGGGCTGGGAAAACAAGACAGCCTTTGGGACTCATGCTCCCAACTGCAAATAACATCAACTCTGTCCCTGACTAAACTGTCCCTCTCACTGCTATATGCAAAATGGAGGAAGAACATTTCATATTCCGTTTGCATAGTGTCCAACCCAATTGTATGAACATTGTATTCTTCAAATTTAGGTAACCAACCTACAAACCGTTTTAACCTCATGAGTATTGTGAGTTTTTGGAAGTCCCGTCCTAAAAGAGGTGGTGGAAGAAACCCTTGATATATCTTCAGTTAATATCTTTTCAATTAGTGTGGAAAGATCAAAAGCAAAGGGATGCAAAGTTTTACCAAATTGAAAAGATCAATAAGCACGCAATTGCAAAGTTATCAAGTCATACGGGTCATCGAGCCATACAGCATCGAAACAGACTCTTCGACCCAACTTGCTCTTGCCAACCAACAGGCCCCATCTACAATCATCCCTCCTGCCTGAATTTGGCACATATCCTTCTAAATCTGTCCTATCTATGTACGCGTCCAAATGTTTTCTTAACCTTATGATTGTACATGCTCAACTACCTCCTCTGGCAGCTCATTCCAAATACCCACCACCCTTCATGCAACAAAGTTGCTCCTAAGGTTCCTATTAAATGTTTTCTTCCTCACCATTAACCTAAGTCTACTCTGGGTAACAGACTCAGTGCATTTACCTGCCCTATTGCTCTCATTATCTTATACCCCTTTATAAGATCACCCCTCAACATTCTGCACTTCAGGGAATGAAGTCCTAGCTTGGCCTTCCATGTTGGCCTTAGCATGTTGATGTTACAATCAAATCAGTCATGATCTTTATAAATAACAGAGCAAGCTTGAAGAGCAGATTAGCTGACTCTAACTCCTGGTATTTCACGATATTTGTGGTCAAGCAGAGCCTATTCAACGTATAAGACACTCTGTAATGACAGGCAAATGTACACATTAGAAGCTGCAGATCCACAACACACCACTCGAGTCTGAAGAAGGGTCTCGACCTGACATGTCACCCAATCCCTTCACTCCAGGGATGCCGACTGTCCCACTGAGTTACTCCAGCATGTTGATTCTACCTTTGATTTAAAGCAGCATCTGCAGTTCTTTCCCACACTACTCTATTAGAATAATATTGGAAATGTTGAAATATTGGAATTCCGCCATGAGGAAAAGTTCTAAATGTAACTAATGCTGATTTATCTTGCTTCAACTCATATGGTCTGCTTATGTGCATGAAGCAGAGAGGAAATTAACCAAAAAAACATGTAAAAGACAAAATGAATATGATGCAAGTTCTATGCTCTACAGATTTTAAACGGTTGTTTTATATCAATCCATAGAATAACAATGGAATATATACTTTGAGGACAAGATGTCTGACATACCATTGAAATGGAATAGAACCTTCCATAGGGCAAAAACTAAGTGGGTTTGCTCCACTTACTGAACTCAATTTCACTGTGCTTATTTCAAAAAGACAGATATTTAAGGTTGTAGGCATTGGTTTTGCCCTTGAGTCTAACTGTTGGATCAACAAACAACAAGTATCTCCATAGCTCATTACTTAACATAGTTATGAAATTCCAGTTGAAGAAAAGATTGATGTGCCAATTTACAGAAATTCAGTTGTTTCTTATTTTACCGGATTTGTTATGTTACAGGACTATTTTGATGAATTGAAATAAAGTTAGTGTAGTGGCTCCGTTAGATTTCCAGCAAAGGCTTTGCATCTTGCAAACATGAACATATTCCAATTTACAATGGAGACACAAGGAACTGCAGATGCTGGTTTACCAAAACAAGACACGGCGTGCATGTGCAACCCAGCATCTCTAGAGAACATGGATAGGTGAAGTTTTGGAATGGTACCCTTCTTCAGATTAATTAACATCCAGAGATACTGCCTGACTAACGAGTTACTCCAGCACTTTGTGCTTTTTTTCTCAAATGAAATCTTGCTTTAAGTCTATTCATTGTCTGACCCACTGAGTTACTCCAGCTTTTCGTGTCTATCTTTGGTTTTAATCAGCATCTGCAGTTCCTTCCTGCACATTAAGTCTATTCATTATGGACTATGCTTTGAAGTATTGATCGATAAATTGTACGCAAGATGGAAACGCAATGTCAGCATTTGCAGCCAAGTTTGTACTTTAAGCTGTTCAGAGCTTGTATATTTTTCCTAATTTCCTGTTGGATTCTATCTCTTGACCTGGTGATATTAAAACCTCAATCATCCTCCAGCAGCTTTCTCAATATTTGTAAATTGTGCTCAAAATTGCAAATATCCAGCTTAAGTCATGGATACAGTTCAAGAGAAAGGAGAAAGAAAATTAAACAGTCAGTTGAACTCAGATCAATCCAAGGCTTTTTATTGTTAAATCAGAAATGAACCTCGGTTTGAAGTGGAAACCCTAGTTAGGAAATATCTCAGACAATCGGACTCAGGCAACTGCTATTTAAGCTGGAAGCTTAGACAACAATTTAGAATAGTTTGCTTTGATATTTAGCTTTCTTATAAATTTACAATGTTTAGTGATGCCAATTAACCTACACACCTGTACATCTTTGGAATGTGGGAGGAGCCCAGAGCACCCGGAGAAAACCCACGCAGGTCACGGGGAGAACGTACAAACAGAACTCATAGTCGGGATCGGACTCAGGTATCTGGCGCTGTAAGGAAGCAACTCGACCGCTGTCCCACCATGCCTCCCGCTATTGAATGTACATTTTATGAGAACTAACAAATAATCAATGAACAATGACAAGGTTCCACTTGGTGGGCTGCTCTGGAAGGTTAGATCGCATGGGATCCAAGGAGTGATAGTTGGATGGATTGAAAATTAACTCCATGGAAGGAAGCACAGGGTAATGGTGGAAGGTTGCTTCTCAGACAGGGATGCTTGTGACTAGTGGTGTGCCTCAGGGTTCAGTTCTGGGCCCATTACTGTTTGTCATCTACATCAATGAATTGGATGAGAACATACAGGACAAGTAAGCAAGTTTGCTGATGATACAAAAGTGAGTGGTTTTGCAGATAGTGAAGATGGTTGTGAACAATTGCAGCAGGATCTGGATCGATTGACCAGGTGGGCGGAGGAATGGTTGATGGAAATTAATACAGAGAAGTGTGAAGTGTCGCATTTTTGGGTCGTCAAACAAGGGCAGGACTAACAGTAAATTGTACACCTCTGGGTAGTGTTGTAGAGCAGAGTGATCTAGGAGTACAGGTGCATGGTTCTTTGAAGGTCGAGTCACAGGTTGATAAGGTGGTCAAAAAGACTTTTGGCACTTTGGCCTTCTTCAGTCAGAGTGTTGAGTATAGAAGTTGGGAGGTCATGTTGCAGTTATATAAGACGGTGGTGAGACCTCATTTAGAATATTGTGGTCAGTTCTGGGCACCATGTTATAGGAAAGATATTGTCAAGCTTGAAAGGGTTCAGAAAATATTCACAAGGATGTGGCAAGGACTAAAGGGTGTGAGCTGTAGGGAGAGGTTGAGTAGGCTGGGTCACTATTCCATGGAGTGCAGGAGGATGAGGGGGAAAATCTTATAGAGGTGTGCAAAATCATGAGAGGAATAGATTGGTAGATGCACAGGATCTCTTGCCCAGAGTAGGAGAATCGAGGACCAGAGGACATAGGTTCAAGGTGAAGGGGGAAAGATTTAATAGGAATCCGAGGGGTAACATTTTCACACAAAAGATGGTGGATGTATGAAACAAGCTGCCAGAGGAGGTAGTTAAGGCTGGGACTATCCCATGGTTTAAGAAACAGTTGGACAGGTACATGGATAGAACAGTTTTGGAGGGATACAGATCAAGCACAGACAAGTGGGACTAGTGTAGCTGGGACATTGTTGGCCAGTGTGGGCCAAAGGGCCTGTTTCCACACTGTATCACTCTATGACTCTAACACAGGATATTCCTAATATTTAGTACTCATGAGATAAAATATGAAAACAACAAGCTTCCATTCCAAATTAGCTGTCTATTTTCTATCCATTCCCTATTTGTGTTCATATTTACAATTAATACCGATATAAAAGCTTGTGAGTTTAATGCACAAGTTAAAAGATATTGACGCTAGAGAGGATATCATTCCATTCTTTTTGGTCAATGAACTCCAAAAGTCCCAAAAGCAAACCTTCTTCAAAAAAAGATATGTGCAGCACAGTGGCGCAGCGGTCAAGTTATCTGAATTATTCTACATAAGAGGGTGAAGAAGGAAGAGTTATAATCTTATGGCTAACATTGAGTAACATTGAAGACACTGTAATAAGTGTAATAAGTGAAATCAAAAACTGATTGTGTGAGGTTGTAATAACCATAGATAAAGATTGATTAGACCAGAGTCAAGAATGTTTAAATGTCATATGTACCAAAAATGGAACTATGACAATTTTACTTGCAAAGGCATAACACGCCTGTAAATACAGTACTCATAGATAATAGAAAAAAACAAAAAATGCAATAAATGAAAACCTCGACCCTTATTACAGACAGCACAAGGTCCTTAGTGCAACCATGACAACTCATAGATCATTTTGTTAATGTGTGTAGTGTTCACGTGCCTGATGGTTGTTAGGAAGAAGTTATTCTTGAATCTGGTGATCGCAGCTTTCAGATACCTATACTTTATTCCCAATGGCAAGGGTGAAATGAGAGAGTGGCTAGGGTGGTGGTGTGTGTCCTTGATGACGCTGGCTCCTTTTTGAAGCAGTGCCTGCTATAGATGGTGGAGAGGTCAGTACCGGTGATGGGCCAGGCATCGTCCACCCAATCCACCCAGTGTTTATAATAATCTCTCATATTTCCCTGAATCATCCTAAAAGCTGGAGGAAGAGGAGAAGGAAGGTGTCCTCGTTTCACCTACATGATATTTTTGGAATGTTTTACTTTTGTTGTGCTATCTTTAAATTTCTATTTCAAGCATTCTTGTCAAGGTTTTTTGTGCAGCAGTCAGTTCTGCCCTTATTTTTGCAAACTCCACACTTTGCATTCCCTAGCCTGGTCATAGAAATATGATATCATTGTTCCATACGCTAATATTTTAAGTATTATATGCTGCCTGACCTGCTGAGTTCCTCCAGCACTGTGTGTCTTTTTTTTTGGAAGCTCAGAGTTTGCGTCAACTGTTTGTTTCATTTGATTATATTGTTTAGGAGGAGAATTGAGTGAAGATGGCTACTTGCCGCGGAAATATTAGCACTGTATGTGCATTTGTGGGCCTGAAAGAGACCAGCAGAGCAGGACAAGTATTTAACAAAGGAGATGTAATTGCAGTTATGTAGTTACAAAGAACTGCAGATGCTGTTTAGAAAAAAAAATGCAAAGTGCTGGAATAACTCAGTGGGTCAGGCAGCATCTCTGGAGGACAGAGAAGCTGCCTTACCTGCTGAATTACTCGAGCACTGTCTTGAGATGTATTTGCAGATGCTTTCAAGCCCTCATCTCCACTGGTTGAAATCCAATCAGGCTACTCCCCTGTATGTTTTACCGAAGCAGACCCATCCACGCTCATTGTGAAGATTTGCTTCTGCATGAGTGGATTTTGCCAAATGCCTTCTAAATGCATGTTTCAGTGGCCGAACGGAGGGGCTTGAAGCAATTTCATGAACCGTGAAAATCGTAAAGTGAGAAAACAATTGCCTGTAAAATTCTTTCAAGTTGCTTCTGCAAGTATTGCGCTCTGTGAGAGAATTTCCAGGCCCATGGCTCCCTCTGTTTTGAAGTCTGAACCAAATTACATCGATGAAACCAAAAGACCCCATTTATAGGCCAGTGGACTGATCGATTTATTGAACTGCTGATATCCTCTTCCAATAGTTTCGAGGTGAGAGGGAAAAGTTTGAAGATGTGCGGGGAATATATATATATATTTTTTTTTACAGAGTGTGGTGGATGCCTGGAACTCACTGCCAAGGATGGTGGTAGTAGTAGATATGGTAGTGGTGTTTAAGAGGCTTTCCAATAGGCACATGGATATGCAGGGTGTGAAGGAATTGGACCACATGTCGGCAGAGGAGATCAATTTATTTGCCATCATGTTTGGCATGAACATTGTGGGCTGAAGCCCCAGTTCCTCTTCTGTACTGTTTTGTTGTGTGTTTTGTGTCCAATCATTTGTCAAGTCAGCTATATGGATGTGTCGAATGAGAGATCCTACATTCTAGTTCACTTTTAACTGGAATGCCATGGGCGACTTTACAAAAACTGCTCAGTGATAATGTAAAAGATAATGAATTACTACAGAAGATTTTTACGTTGACTCAAGACATAATGTAACTGCAGTACAGATGCATCATACTTGAATCACACTTGTTGGTGAAGGCTTTGTAAGTGTAGTGTGCCTGAGATGTTAACTTGGTTTCAACTTAGCCATGAGGTGGTTCAGTATAGCCTTGTTAATTGTTCTCCCTCCCATAAAACCCCTCCCATACATCTTGCTTTGATGTTGTATTTCCAGGCTGAACATGTCTCGGTGAGGAACTGCAGTCAAAAAATGGACCAAAACCTTATTTTTTAGTGAAGAATAGATGCTGCAACTATCAGACAAACAATAAACTGAAACCTAGGATTGACATAAAATGCTGGGTCGAGCTGGTCTAAAGAAGGGCTTCGACCGAAACGTCACCCATTCCTTCTCTCCAGAGATGCTGCTTGTCACGCTGAGTTACTCCGGCATCTTGTGTCTATCTTCAGTGTAAACCAGCATCTGCAGTTCCTTCCTACACAAACTGAAACTTATTCAGTTTTAGCTGAATGCAAGAGAACCTCCTGGTTGACATGTATCCCTCATCTGAAGCAAACTACCTGCTGTCTCACAATCGTTTCTGGGGATTTGCACAGAGAGAAAGAAAACAATCTGCACTCTGACTAGATTACTTAAGTTATTCACTGTCTTTGGGTTGTCTAGAGATCATAAAATGAGAAGAACCAATTGTCGCTTTTCTTTAAACATTCTTCGTATAAACTATGATAATCGTTTGCATATTATCCTTGCATCGAATATGATTGGAGCTATCAGGAGACTTCCATTTAGAAAATTAAGTGGTCTTTTTAATGTAATTGGAAAGGTCTATAAAATAAAATGTTACTGCAATTTGCCTCCCTTGTGTTTGTTATCGTTAAATAACTTAACATTTGGAGAATATTGTGTGAAGCCTCAATAATGAGTGGGTGGAGCTGCATTTAACAACATTCACCAGTTAATGCAGACTCCACTGATTTACAGAATCTGCATTGCAAGTTTACTCAAATCACCACTGTGCCAGATAATAACGCACAGGCATCCAGGTGTTACTCTGTTGGCCAACAGGCCCATTTTCTGTCGCATGGGTTTCAATGTGTGCACCACATGACGAATGGAGATGTGTGCAAAGTCAATGAACTTGAAAGGAAACAAAAGAACAGCAAGACAGTGAGAATCTGAGCCATGAGAATCTGGTGCAGCAGGAAGCCAATTTCTGAGGGGACGTTCCACAAAGCACAAACAAAAATTAAGATGTCGAATTATCCACTGGAAGGCATTAGAGACGTTTTAGATACTCATAAAACTGTTTGAAGCTCAAGTCCGTTTGGATAAATAAAACATCATCCTTGGCTTGTGACAACTCCTGGCAGGGATCACTCACAATCAAGAAGGAGCATCCGAGGAGGAAGATGCTGCATCGCTTTGACAAGATGCACACGGACCTAGTAAAAGCAGCAGAAGGAATGCACAGCCTCCCCAACAACCCACAAAACAGCTCATCAAGCACCCCTGTACCTCTTGCGGCACTGAAGTCTGAAGAAGGGTCATAGAAACATAGAAAATAGGTGCAGGAGTAGGCCATTCGGCCCTTCGCGCCTGCACCGCCATTCAATATGATCAAGGCTGATCATCCAACTCAGTATCCTGTACCTGCCTTCTCTCCATACCCCCTGATCTCTTTAGCCACAAGGGACACATCTCTTAAATTAAGAGTTACCCTCTTAAATATAGCCAATGAACTGGCCTCGACTACATTATGTGCCAGAGAATTACACAGGTTCACCACTCTCTGTGTGAAAAATGATTTTCTCATCTCTTTCCTAAAAGACTTCCCTCTTATCCTTAAACTGTGACCCCTTGTTCTGAACTTCCCCAACATCGGGAACAATCTTCCTGCATCTAGCCTGTCCAAACCCCTTAAGAATTTTGTAAGTCTCTATAAGATCCCCCCTCAATCTTCTAAATTCCAGCGAGTACAAGCCAAGTCTATCCAGTCTTTCTTCATATGGAAGTCCTGCCATCCCAGGAATCAGTCTGGTGAACCTTCTCTGTACCCCCTCTATGGCAAGAATGTCTTTCCTCAGATTAGGAGACCAAAACTGTACGCAATACTCCAGGTGTGGCCTCACCAAGAGCCTGTACAACTGCAGTAGAACCTCCCTGCTCCTGTACTCAAATCCTTTTGCTATGAAAGGGCCCCAAAACGGCCCCATTCTTTTTCTCCAGAGATGCTGCCTGGCCCGCTGAGTTTCTTTGTGTCTGAGTCCAGCTTAGACCTTATTAACCGTTTGGGAACCCAGAGAACTGTAATGGATGCAAGTCATCCTGAGACTGTCCAAAAGATGAAACCAGTCAAAAAGTACAACTCACGTAGACACAAAATGCTGGAGTAGCACAGCAGGTTAGGCAGCATCTATGGAGAAAGTGGATAGGTGACGTTTCAGGTTGGTACTCACTTTCAGTAAGAAGAGTCCCGACTGTCACCAATCCATTTTCCCCAGAGATGCTGCCTAACCTGCTGAGTTACTCCAGCATTTGTCGATCTTTGGTATAAATCAACATCTGCATTTCCTTTTGTTGTACTGTACAAATCACATGATCGCCAGGATTTTAGCATTTTTGCTATGAAAAATCCTGGAGAAATGTTAGATGCAACAACTCAATATGATAGGCATCCAAGATCTCAAGCAGGTTATGATGGAAAGAAAAGGTATGTTTAAAGGTGTAGCTTTGCAACATTTAGTGTTTTATGATTTAGTCCAAGATTAATGGGTTTGTTGGGAAGTCATTGCAATGCAGTCCTTTTATGAAAAGAGCTGAGGCTTGTGATCCAGCCAGTTCCATTCTACTTATATCCTCCTTGTAGAACTTGGGCTTAATAACTTCTTTCGACTCCGCTCACTCTCAGCAAATTAGAGACCCAACCATGTGCATTCACACAACTACACATGCCTCTTCATTGACTATGTGGCACAATCTCTGCTCCAAACCTACTTTGTCACCACTCCATTGTTGCTGCCTTGTGCACCCGAGCAGAACTCCTCAATCTCATCGACTTCGCCATCAACCTGCATCCAGCCTTCATCTGCACTAATTCTGACACCACCCTCCACGCTCCCGCTCTTTCCGTCCCCATCTCAGGAGACAAACTATCGACTGACATGAACTTCAAACCCACCGACTCACACAGCTACCGAGACTGCACCTACTACCATCCTCTTATCTTTTGTATGGATGCCACCCCTTCCTCTCAGTTCCTCTGCCTCCATTGCATCTGTCCTCAAGATGAGGACCTCCACTCCTCAATACAGGATTTAAAAAAATGCAAAATATATTCACGAGCGCGACCATTGATTGCAAGTCTTAAAGTGTCAAGATGTTAGAATTTTCCACATATTTCACTGACTCCTGGCATGGCAGTCAGATTGACAAGTTTCCCTCTTCCTGCTGCCAGGCAAACAAGATTATACAGCAGAGTTATATCTGCTTCTGAACTCATTACATTATCATTTAGAATTACTTGAATTAGCCTAATTTACAAATCCATTTACTCCATCAATGCCATCTACTCAATATTGAGTTTACACAATTTTGGTTCTCCAAAATGAAATTATTTATGTGCAATAAATTTGCAAATTGCAGTTGCAAGTTATTTTATAGACAGGACTGACAACATTAAATAAAGGCTCCAACTAATTTTTTTAATGAAGTCTCTGGAGAGCAGCAATTTTTCTTAATGATAAGTCATGATATGTCAGTCACTTAAGGTTAAAAGCAAGCAAGTCCACGCATCAGAAGTGCTAAACCTACAACTACAGGCAATTGACTATGAATCATTCTGACATCCATAGTGTTGTTGCAATGCAGTCACTAATGTACATTGCCTATTCAAAGCCATGGCTCAGGTACTCCCTAAAGGTTAATTACTTTTCGAAGTCTCTCTGGATCAGTAATTGTTCTTCTCCACGTTCTTTTCAAGCAAGATAAGCAGCCAAGAATTATACTGCAGTTTATCCATTTACTTTTCCAAAATCAAGTTTGATTTATATGCCTTTTAAAATAAAACAAATTATCAAGAAAGTGCAAGATTGTGCTTCAGCTCTGTAATTAAAGCTGAAAATATAGAAATAACCATGCCAATTTGTATTTGTTTGCAAGGATGTTGACATGGTGACCATAATGGGCACAGAAGGAGCATTGTGTGCATCCATCGGAATAATTATCACTGTTTGTGTATTCCAATGTTCAATAAAATAAATGAGCGCAGGCAATGGTTTTCCTGTTGCCACCTCTTTATTAGCTGTATTCGCATTTATTAGCTGGATTAGCTGGATTCGAATTGCTTGACAGGAATTCATCAGAGACAGAGGTATTGGACTAATCGTTTAAATTCTCACAGTCACAATAGCTGTACGAGTCCGTGATTTTTCATAGATATAGTCATTATCATGTCTTTTAAGATGGAGATGAAATCCAGCAAGAAAGGGAAGAATCAGGGATGAGCCATGTGAAGGTAGATGTAGGGTGGAAATTGCAGGAAAAGTTAGTAACATTTGAATTCTATATGCGTGCAGAACAGCACTAACGTCGCTGCTGATGTATTGAGAAAGGAACTGTGGAAAAGGGCCTGTATTGTACAGTACTCCAAAATAACTATTTCATGCATCCCACAAAAAGACACGCAGAGCTTGGTCCATGTTGGTTTTCACCACCACACCTTTGATCTGGAGAGAATGAGGGGAGTTGAAGGATTAGTTGTTCGGTGTGAGAATTAATGAAGTCAAGCAGAATGGGTGTGTTGGTGGAGGGGAACAAGTTTGGACTCTGTTCTCTATCTTCCCCTTGATCTAGCAATGGATCATCCATCTAAAACACTAACTTGGATTCCCTCTCCACAGATTCCAAAAATGTTTGCTTCCATTTCCTCGAACCAGAAGCAACCCAGTGTAAGTTCTGAAGGCAATTTTCTGGTCTTCTAAATCTAAACAACCTGGACTTCACAAATTCACACAGTACAAGCCTGTTCTTGAGTCATTGGAGCATAATGACACCATTCGATCTATTGAGTCTACTCCACCATTGAACATGTCTGCTCTATCTTTCCCTCCCAACCCCATTCTCCTGCCTTCTCCCCATAACTTTTGATACCCTTCTTCTTCTTTTTGTGTCCATCTTGTTACAAATGTTGACCTCGCTGTCATCATCTGTCCTGAATAGGACTCAAGCTCTTGATACCCTTACTAATCAAGAACCTGTCAATCTCCGCTTTAGAAAATACCCAAAGACTTGGCTTCCACGGCCGTCCTGGCAGTGAATTCCACAGATTCTGGCTCAGGAAGAAAAGTCAAGGATTTGGTGCAGTTTCAATGCCCAAAGACTACCAGTACTGATTGGAACCACCGCCAGAAGGTAGCATTATATTTAAAATACTTTCCTCAAAAACACCCTCTATGCCATGGAATTCGGAAGTGTGTAAATATCCCATTGAGTGCAAACAACTGTAGCTTTTAATTATCACGAGGAAGTGATAGAAAATATTACGATTACGACCGGAGTGAAAATAAGTCAATGTAATAGATTGATAACCATCCAAGGAAGGCCATTGATTCAAAACATGAACACTTTCTAGCTCCATAAATTCTGTCTGACTTGCTGAGTGTTTCCAGCAATTAATATATTTTTAATCATTTAAACCACATCTTAAATACTAATACACTGCAGCCTCTCCAAGTTTACTACCTTGCCGTGGTGAAGCATGTGTCTCCATTGGAGATATGCTTCTGGCAGGATCGCCCTTGGCAGACTGGTCAAAGGAGAGGTTCCCGACAAAGTGTGGCCCACGAAGAAACCCCAATGGTGAAACGTGTAAGCGATGGTGACTAGTCGGCCAGTGGAGTACCACATGGGCTCAGAGGCCAGGAGATATTCCCAACCGTGGTGGAGTCCATGTTGATGGACCTGCGGCTGACTCTGTTAAGGAGCACCTGGTAACAATTTTATCTCCAGAGCTGCTGTCCTGACTTGCTGAATTACTCCAGCAAGTAACTAAGTGTCTTTCCTTGGTAAACCCCAGCATCTGCAGTTCCTGGTTATTATCGTTTGGTGACTGTCCATGCAGCAGTCCCTCTCCACATTAAAAGACGTCATGCACAGGCGCCACCTTGGAGGGAAGACTATATAGTCTCTGGCTCCGGGATCGGCCTCTTCAGAAAACTCGACACGCAGAAAGGACCGCGTAGGGTCAAGAGATTGATCCCTGGGATGGCGGGACTGTCATATGAGGAAAGATTGAAAATACTAGGCTTGTATTCACTGGAGTTTAGAAGGATGAGGGGGATCTTATAGAAACATATAAAATTATAAAAGGACTGGACAAGCTAGATGCAGGTAAAATGTTCCCAATGTTGGGCGAGTCCAGAACCAGGGGCCACAGTCTTAGAATAAAGGGGAGGTCATTTAAGACTGAGGTGAGAAAAAACTTTTTTACCCAGAGAGTTGTGAATTTATGGAATTCCCTGCCACAGAGGGCAGTGGAGGCCAAATCACTGGATGGATTTAAGAGAGAGTTAGATGGAGCTCTAGGGGCTAGTGGAGTCAAGGGATATGGGGAGAAGGCAGGCGT
The DNA here is from genome assembly GCA_963514005.1 of Raja brachyura. The sequence goes on along the minus strand of OY740806.1, from coordinate 18,708,629 downwards.
GGGTTACTGATAGGGGACGATCAGCCATGATCACGATGAATGGCGGTGCTGGCTTGAAGGACCGAATGGCCTCCTCCTGCACCTATTTTCTATGTTTCTATGACCCACCAGGAGGACAATTCATACTTGACTCCAATACTTGATCACTGATGGTGTTGACAAGTTGCACCGTCTTCCAATTATATGCATGCAAGTCACTTCATATCACTTCTTTCATGGTCAAACATTATTCATGATTCTGACCAATTGAAGCATGAACTCCACAAACTTAAATGGCAAGTCAGAATTGCTTTCCTATATCCATCCTCTTTTCCCTCTTCAGTTGTCCTTACTTACAAAAAAGGAGGGCATTCTGTACATTGAGTCTATGCGGGACCTCAGAGCAATCCTATCCCTTCATCAATCGACCCATTAGCTATTCCACATCCACATCAATTTGCCAAAGACTCCCCCAAAACCCAGGTGATTTACAGGAACCAACCAACCAGCAAATCTTTGCAATGTGGGAGGGAACCAATGCAGCTAAGATAATCCCATATGGTCATCGGGAGAAGTGTAGGAAGGAACTACAGATTCTGGTTTAAACCAAAGATACACACAAAAAGCTGGAGTATCTGCGGGTTAGACAGCATCTCTGGAGAAAAGTAACACGTGACATTTTGGGTTGAGACCCTTCTTCAGTCTGAACAGCAACAAAGCTTTCAGAAGAATATCTACAATGTGAAAAACAAAAACTGAAAATGATTTGAGTCCTCATGATGGAATGGAAATATTGGGCTCTGGGAAGTATGCATACGATGTTGTGCTAATCTTTAATGGCTGTAGCGAATAATAACGTATTATGTTTTGTACTTAAATGAATACAGCAATTTTTTGCAAGCTGCAATGTTGTGATATTTGTGTTCCTTCCCAGAGGTTTTGTACACAGTACGAATTAATATCAGCAAAATATTATCTGGGCAGAATATTATTTCAGTGGAGGTGCAAGCCTTTAAAGATGCAGCATTAGGAGAATTCTAATAAAACCTAAGTCTCTTTTTCCCCAAACATGTAACTTGCACTGGTGCCTATTATGAACTGCAAGCCCCAGGCAAATCATATCAGCTTATAGCAGCTAACAGCATTACAAAACAGCATCTTCATAATTGCTACTGAACAGTTCAGATACAGGCACCTTGCTATTACCAGCAAATATCATATTTTCTGTCTCGAAGACAGTTCTATGGTTCAGATTTCTGAAAATTGCATTCTGATATTTAAACACGTTCTCTTTCCAAACAGATGAGTCTGAATTGAGTGAAAGACAAACCTATTTTAAACCCATCGTCTCAATGAGCATTTTATGAAAAGGTCACTTCTTGTTCTGAAAACAATCAAGCCATTACTTTCAAATGTTTTTTCTCGGCTTCCTTCTCCCCTGTGGCCACTTGAACAGAAGTACTCCAAAGTGTTAGTTCCGGAATGAATTCTTGTACTCAAGGTGAGTAATATTCCCCCACTTCAGATCTTCTGTCAAAATCAAGGTCAGGTGATAATGTGGATCGGATGTAGAATAAAGCTCTTGTTATCTTCCTCAGCAAGGTGCCTCAGGCCCAGTCTCACAACTCCCTCATGAACTGTTATTCCATTTCACGTACAAGGCATCCTTGTATCCAATTTAATGCTGCAATAAAGAAGATTTCTTTGCCTGTAGCCTCTGTTCCAGTTGCAAGAGGGTTTCTTTCTATAGCGTTTCAAAATGTGAGTTCAGTTTAGTTTTGAGATACAACATGGAAACAGGCTCTTTGACCACTGAGTCCACATTGTGCATTGATCACCCATCTACATTCTCACCCCAGTCACTCCTTTATCTCCGCTTTCCCCTCAGACAACAATAAAATAAGTTTGTAAACGCATTCCACCAGATCATGGAATAGGTTCTTCCCAGTTATTATCAGGCAACTGAACGGTGCTCTCATCAGCTAGAGTGTGGTTCTGAACTCCCATCTATCTCATTGGAGACCTATGAACTTTCTATAATTGGACTTTATCGGACTGAATGTTGTACCCTCTATCATTATCCTTGCACAGTGGATGGCATGAATGTGTTCACGTATAGTCTTTCACTGGATAGCACACAAAGAAAAGATTTCACTGTACCTCGGTATATTTTAGAAGACTCAACAATGGTTCCATATATTCCCATTTTCTCGTCCACTCCCTCCACCTTACAGCAAATCTACAGAGCCCAACTAACCTACAAAACCCGCCGTCTTTGTGATACGAGAAGAAACCGGAGCATCTGGAGGAAACCCACATGATCACAGGGAGAACTGCGAACTCCACACAGACAGCATCTGAGGTGACGATTGAACTTGGGTCCTTGGCATTATGTGGCAGCGGCTCTAACAGATTCACCACTGCAGCACCCAAATTAAAGCAAAGCATAAAACAGTAAAAAATAGTTAACAATTAAACAGTGACAATGAGCTGTGGAAGTTTTGTAAAATACCTAATAGATTGACAACATAATTTAGTCATTAAAGTTTGCCATTATTTCCCAATATGTGCCGATTTGTAAAATTTATTTGTATAAATTATGCATAAAATAATATTGGCATAATCGTGTCGATTTCCAATTGAAACCCGTGTTTTGGGGAATTGGACTGATGCACGACTGGGTGAGATGCAGGCGTCACTCCCCCACAGTCCAACATAAAATGATTTCATCAACTTGAGTAATTGTTTCTTCATTTCTGACAAAAACTGCCTCTAAGAAGCTCTGATCAATGACCCCCAAGGATCCCCTTCCTTATAATGACTAAGGATCACTGGGGCAGAGGGTTTGACCATTCCATAGGGAAGGGCAGACCATCATATCCACTCTCCCCCAACCACCAAAATGTCCCCCATTTTCATGGCAGCTGATTCAGTTGTGACGGAGGGTGCATGCTTGCATCAGACCGACCTCCCAGTACCCATCAGCAGTATTGGTTTATTATCGTTGGTGTGGGGTCAAGGAAAGAGTGTTCACATCGCGGCTCTGTTTTCACCAATCTATCCACCACCACGCACAAGAAGTGCAAGACATCACCACTGTATGCAGATGCCGAGAAGTGTGTTTGGCTCTGGCTGAACAACATCTAATCATGATAAGAAGATCGTTGGCGTGTAATGAGATGAGGTGAAATCCCTTGTTTTGTGCACTGTCCAGTCAAATAGTACAATTAATGAGCCCTCCAGGTAGAGCAAATAGAGAACATAACAAGAGTGCAGTTTTACAGCTACAGAGAAGGTGGAGATGAAAAAATAAGTGCAAGGGGTATAAATGCAAGCGAGATAGTTGTGCTTTACCACTTCTAAGTGAGAGGAAACCATAATTTCATGGTCTTTGAGCAAAGATACCACCATTGTGTATTTTGTTTCGGTGATTCTCCCAATTAGGCAACACTACTTTACAGAAAATTGGTTTTCCATACCAAAAAAAGTTTAATCCAAATCCACATGCAAGTCCACATAAAATGGTTGCATTTGAAATAGTCTACTAAACTATACGGTTTTGCCATCTGTGAAACTAACAGGGATGAGAAATGAAGGCTTCCGAGTGGAAAGCGAGCCATGGACCTTTCTACTTTCTCATGTTAGTTATGTCACTTTTTGAGGAGTTATACCACCTTGTTTTCTTAAAATTCAACCTACATTTTTGTATCAATGATCACGATATCTTGTGCGGATATAATCCATTGAATTTTAAGTGCCTTTTCCACAAACAGTAATCACTCTGAAATTGCGACTGACAGAATATTTGATAACAAAGAGATTCATGAGAAAATTAAGTCGTATAAAAATTGAATAGGCTACTACTCAAGTTAAAATAACTTGAGGATTTCACGAGAACTCCTGAGTAAAAAAATGAATTATTCACATCACAGAGCAGGATTTGAACTCTGTTTTTTAGTATTTGTTCCAGTTTAACCAAAGTAACAGAATAAGTAGTTTATCTATTTAAAATGATAAAATCAGTTTTTTTTAAAAAGTCTTCCCGTCTAATGGTCTTCTGTAAAGAGAGAAAGAAATACATCACGCTTGTTTACTTTGGCTGAACAAGCAATGGAACCCGGTACAAATCCTTGAAAGGTTATGAGCTTTCATGGAGTAAACGATGTCTGAGAGCACAGTGTCACAGGTCAGGTACTGGTGCAATGGAGTAAGACATGTTAATATTTGGTGTCTGGATAATTCACTTGTTTCTGGGATACTCCACCATTTCTGCTTTCCCGCTGTGTCTGTGGAACGCAAAATCTGACACAAAAAAAACATCATTTGATGAGGAAGAATGAAGTGAGTTTGACTTGCTAAAAACCAGACTTGACCTACCTTTAGAAGCAGAGTCAGACATTTCGGAAAAGAGGGTTTTTGCAATATAAATCAATTCAAAGCAAGACAGTTTCACATCGAAATTTTGGTGGTAGAATAAATACAATAAAAGAATCGCTAGATTCTTTGAAAATAACCTGCAAGTTTCTGGATATAATGCGAAGCAAAGGTTACTCCTTGCTTCAGAGAATTTCAGACTACAAGATGCAGCATCATATTTATATGCTTAGTGGCAGTAAGGATATACTTAAGTGCTAGAAAACCTATATCTAAAATTGGGGGGGAAATGGACAAATCAATAGCAGTTTTAATAGACGTTGTTAAAGTTTTAGCTTTCATTTCAATTTCAAGCTTCCAATAAATGCCATTCGCCCTTAATAGTCATTCAGAATGCTGAAAGGTTGGAAACAGGGTATTCCCTCTGGATTGCAGGTAGTTCTACTTGGGCCTCAATTATATTCAACGCAGTGGTCTACACATGTTCATTGATGTTCACCTTGTTTATTCAGCACACCAATTGAAATTCCCAACGTAGAATTTTTAAAAAATGGCAATATTATATTACGTTTACATTCTTTTCAATATATCTTGCAATATCACATCATATCCACTATCATAAAACTCTGTGTAAACACAATTAGGGCTACTTAAGATTACAAAAATCAGAAAACAAAATATTGACTTCCATGCCATTTATCTTCAAATTGTTAATAGGTCAGGACCATAAAGTTGTTTTAGCTTGATTCAGCCAGAGATGTGTCCTGGGTGGAGTGCCTCAAACAATCGTTAAGTGTGTTAAGGACTTAAACGTATTTGTTTATGTGGATAATGTGTTTGTGCTGAATGTGCCCCATCAAATCTATATTCCTAGTCATGTCCCCGAGATTCAATCTTCTATTCCAACCAGGTTGCAATTCCTCGACTGTGTGGACGTGATAAACTGAGATGTGGATTCGGCACCGAAGGGGGACACAGAGGTGGAAGGGACTGAAACTAAATGAAGAATAGGAAATCTCCACAAGCAGTGTGTATGCAGCTCCTGGTGAACTGCCAGGGGCAATGTCGGTGCTGAAACCAGAACAGCACATCTGGCACCTCAGTAACACATACACAGAGATGCGGGGGAAATAAAGCATCAATTCTTAAAATGTAAAACAATATATAAATGCTATAAAGTAAGCACTAAATTCCTTTCAGTATTTACCACCTCTCAACATTTTTTGGAAGGTAAAAATAATTGACAGATTGACAATCACATATTCTGCGTCTTCAAATGCTATCGTCTGACACTTTTATGAAAAGGAAGTGAATGACTTGATCATTCAGCATGAGTTTCTGAAATTTACAGCCAAAGGATTTTCCAATCTTTAAATCAACTGTCATTAAGTGCAATTCCCTTGCACCTCATTCTCCTTTCACTCTTAACATTTATAAATTATGGTGGACAAGCTAATATTTAAAAAAAATTAAGTCAAAAATTAAATTCTCACAATCAAAGATTATTGATCTTCAAGTAATTTGAGGCACATATACTTCACTAGGTTTTGATGAACAACACAATCAAAGTAGTTTCTGGTCGAGACCCTTCTTCAGTCTGATGTCTCGAGCCGAAACTTCACCAAATGCTGCCTGTCACGCTGAGTTACCCCAGCGTTTAAACCTAAATCTGCAGTTCCTTCTTGCGCTAAATCAAAGTTGTTTCTATTCCAGAGTTAAGCTACATATTTGAATTCTTGTTTACTTTGGTCCAGGATATGCTGCATTATTTAGTCAAGGTTATTTTTAAATGTATGCTGTATCATCTTTAAAATTAAAAATGAAAGGATTTGTAAATGGACTAGAAGCATTCTCAAATTTCAGCATTAACTACTTTTTTTTCAATGCATCAAATCCATTTAATATTCGCAAATATTCCAAAATTTTAATTGTAAGAAAATTGTATATTACAAAAACACTCACATCATAAGACAAATTAGCTCCCCATCCAAAATAAAATCAAAAAAAGAGATTCATGAAATTAGTTTCTAATTTGGCTCCTCCATTCCTCAAATATGTTTTTCAGAAGCCTTTCTCCAAAAATAATTTTAATTAAATTAAAGTCTGCAAAGAACAAAGTGCTTGTTCAGGCAAAACGTCAGCAAGTGACATAAACAAATCTACATGGAGAGTCTTATTTAATGTATTCCTATTTGCGAATTAACAAGCCAGAGTGAATCAATTATGTTATCAGCAGCAAGAATTATAACAACAATAACATTGGACGATTGAGAAGAGAAATCTGTGGTTGCTGACAGTGGATAGCATCTGTTGAAGAGGACATCAGGGCTGGTTTAGGTTGAGCATTTCACTGTTTTCAGAGAGTGCAACACTGCAAGCCAGCTAGTTTAGAGCTTAGAGATACAGTGCGGAAACAGGCCCTTTGGCCCACCGGGTCCATGCCGACCAGTGATCCCCGCATATTAACACTATCCTACACACACTAGGGACAATTTTTACATTTACCAAGCCAAGTAACCTACAAACCTGTAGGTCTTTGGAGTGTGGGGGGAAACTGAAGAGCTCAGAGAAAACCTACGGGGTCACGGGGAGAACGTACAAACTCCATACACGCATCATCCCCAGTCGGGATGGAACCTGGGTCTCCGGTGCTGCAAGCGCTGTAAGGCAGCAACTCCACCACTGCGCCACCGTGCCGTTGTTGAGTTTGGTTATACTTGCTCTTCATGGCTATGCCTTTATTCATTTTCATTCCTGTCCATTGAATCGTGTTTCTGAAAAATTAGTTGCTGAGGAATCATTCGACATTATTTTTTCAAAGAGGACCTCCTGGACATTTATTTGTATGCTGAGACTTCAGACCTTTATTGCAAGGTTAGTTGGAAGCAGGAAGCAGAAAGCTTTGTTGAGATCAGAATCAAGGATAGCAAGTGTGGTGAACGGAGGTCTTGAACTGATGGTTATTTTATAATATTTTGTACAGCAAAACACAAATTGCTGGAATAACTCAACGGCTTAGGCAGCATTACTGGACGACATGGACAGGTGATGTTTCGGGTTGGGACCGCTCATCAGAATGATGGTTGTAGTTCATTTCTCCCCCTCAATATAATCAGTCAGTTGAAGGGACCCAACCTGAAATGTCACCTATCCATGTCCTCCAGAGATGCTGCCTGACTCACTGACTAACTCAGTACTTTGTGTTTTGCTCAAAATTCCAGCATCGACAGTTCCTTGTTTCTTCAATATTTTCAATGGGTTGTCTTGGATCCTGCAGAAATCAATTCTCTTCACTAAAACCTTGCACCAGCTGTGTTTTACAGATACCCAATTCCAATTCAAAATAGGACACTGAATAGTTCCAGTTTCTTCAGCTCCAGTGACAAGCAAAACCACTTAAACACTCAGGATGTATCAGAAGTTTTATTTACTGCTAGGTAAAGAAAACCAGAATGGTGACAGACAATCCTAGAAAGCAACTTCTAACAAAATGCCTCTGTGACCCAAGTTTTGAGGATATCTGCAGTGACAATTCAATTCAGTTTACGCACTAATGAGAAGCTAATGTAGGTGAAAGGTACCGATAATGACGTAAAGAATGCGCAGCACCTTTTGATTCTATTTTGCTGCTTGCCTGTTCACAGTTAATTCTTCAGCTCTGAAAGCTGCAATTCCTGGGCGGCAGAAAATTCAACACGAGGGAGATGGAAACAGGAGTCAGTGAACAATGAGCCAGCATTTGATCAAAATCACAGCTGCTGAGAGATTGCCTGCATATTTGGCAAAAAAAACACGAATGCAGTTTCAAACCCAGAAAATCAGCATTTGAAGTCTAGTTGTTTACCAAGAGCTCGCCGTTGTGATTTTTTTTTTCTTCCCTATTCAGCAGTGACATTGCAAGGTCTGAACTTTGACAACATCGGAATAATAAGCTGCATATACACGCCTCACACTATTGCTGCTTAGCCTAACCAGCTGCATAAAATTGTATTTTCAAATTGATCACTTGAAAATTACAATTTAAAAATTATGTGCCTTGTAAAATCTTTTAAGTTGCAGCAATGTTTGATAAGCTGCCACACAAGAGGCTTAAACAAAAATGAATTACATAAGATTGGGCATAATGCACAAGAGAGGATTGTGAGTTAGTTCATGGACAGGAAACCAAACAAGAATATATATGGTTCATTGTCATGTTGGAATGCTGTGATGTGTTGGGTGTGTAGGGTTGGGTGCTCTGGCCCCCCCAGCTGTTCACAATCTATATCAATAATTTGGCTGAGGGGACCAAGTGCAACATATCCTCATTTGCTGATGGTAATAAGATGTGAGCCAATGTGTACTGTGAGGAAAGTGAAGAAATGATATAGGTTAAGATATAGGTTGAGCGGCATGATGGCACAGTGGAAGAGTTGCTGCCTTACAATGTTTGCAGCGCCGGAGACCCGAGTTCGATCCCGACCACGGGTGTACGGAATTTGTACGTTACCACGTGAGTTTTCTCCAACATCTTTGGTTTCCTCTCACACTCCAAAGACATACACGGTTGCAGGTTAATTGGCTTGGATGTGTATACTTGGTATAAGTGTAAATTGTCCCCAGTGTGAGTAGCCTTGTGTTAATGTGCGGGGATCGCTGGTTCCTTGCGGACTTGGTGGGTCGAAGGGCCTGTTTCCACGCTGTATCTCTAAATTAAACTGAACTAAGATACAGTTTTATTATTGTTACATGGACCGAGGTACAGAGAAAACTTTGATTTCCAATCGTTAAACTCTAATACAATAGATAGAGCAAAGAGGGAGTGCAGAATATAAACCTCAGCAATGCAGTGCATCAGTTCTGTAGATAAAATCCAATGTCCCCGATGAGGTAGATGTGAATTGGCAGTGGACTGGCTTCTGAAAGTACCCAATAGCCTGATAACAGAGGGAAATATGCTCTTCCTTAAAGTATATATAGAGGCTCAGTGGATAGGTGAGGACATGACAAATGGAATATACTATCAGAAAAAATGAAGCCATCCGCTTGGGGGTAGAAAAAAAAAGTAAACTTTAAATGTTGCAAGGTTGAAATGACTGTGAAGTATTGGTGTGCTTGCTCACAGATTAATGCAAGAGACCACAGGGACATAAAGCAATTTGTAAAGCAAGCATTGTGTGAATCATTTGGGCAAGGGGGTTTGAGTAAAAGAGCAAAGATGTCTCATTGTTCAAATATAGGGCCCTGGTGAGACCATTTCTGCAATAATGTACCTCTCTGTTGATTTGGTTCTTGAATGTACTCAGAAATTGAGTCTCCTCAGACCTCTAAAAGGAATGAAATCCAAAGAGTCACCATCCTCATCTCTTCACAACATCTGTGACTCTTGTTTCTGGATGCATCAACCAGCAGAAACACCATCCATGTAACGATCTTGTGAAGCACCGTAAAAATTACGTTTCACATTCTTTTGAATCTATATGCCCAGATTATACAGACAATTTAGTGAGTCTCTCCTTGTTGGAGGAGCACCTCAACAGTCAATCTGGTGGACCATGGTTACACTACTTCTCTCAAATGTACATCCTTCTTTTGGGTGGAGAGACCAGGCCTGTGCATAATATGTCCAACGTAGTTGAAAACCGGGAGCTGAGAAAATCAGGCTGCAAAATCACCTTTGCTCTTGTACTCAAATGCTCCTGTAAAGACAGCCAACATATTGTTTGCCTGTGTAATTACCCATTGTGACCCAATTTTTATCTACACGATTGGTTGAAAGTAACACCCAGGTCTCTCTAAATATGTCTCACACTTTTCTAATGGAAGGATTATATTTGCTCCCTGCAGATCTATGGGAACTATTATTGGTGAAATGGTATCTTGGAAGATGACAACCAATGCATTCAGTACCGTTATTGACAATATTTCAAGCCTTTGCGATTTTGGTCCATTGATCCTCGAGAATTGTCACCTTTCATGTAACCGAGCTTTGAAATACTTGTCAAATTTCATTGGCAATTTCTCATTCCGCAAAATAATCAAAGAGCCATGGAGCACAGAAACAAGCCCTTTGGCCAAACTCATCCATGCTGATCAAGATACGCATGTTAAGATAATCCATTCTGCCTGCATCTGACCCATATCTTTCTCTACATTTCTTATCCAGGTATCTCTTCAAATGTATTTTTAATATTGCTATTGTAGCTGTCTCAACCACTTGCTCTGGCAGCTCATTCCATCTGTTTGCCACCCTCTCTATGAAAAGATTGCCCCTAAGGCTCCTATTAAATCTTTTCTCTCTCATCTCAAAGTTATGCTCTTTCGTTTTTGATTCTCGAACTCTTGGAAACAAACTGATGGACAATTTCATAGTGAGGGGGCAGGTACAGCAGGCAGTGAAGAAAGCTAATGGCATGTTGGCCTTCATAACAAGAGGAGTTGAATATCGGAGCAAAGAGGTCCTTCCGCAGTTGTATAGAGCCCTGGTGTGAGACCACACCTGGAGTACTGTGTGCAGTTTTGGTCTCCAAATTTGGGGAAGGACATTTTTGCTATTGAGGGAGGCAGCGTTGGTTCATGAGGTAAATTCCTGGGATGGCGGGTCTGTCATATGTTGAAAGAATGGAGCGACTGGGCTTGTTTACACTGGAATTTAGAAGGGTGACAGGGGATCTTATTAAAACATATACGATTATTAAGGGATTGGACACGCTAGAAGCAGGAATCATGTCCCTGATGCTGGGGGTGTCCAGAACCGGTGCCACAGTTTAAGAATAAGGGGTAGGCCATTTAGAACAGGGATGAGGAAAAACGTTTTCACCCAGAGAGCTGTGAATCTGTGGAATTCTCCGCCTCTGGGTGAAGCCAATTCTCTGGATGCTTTCGAGAGTAAGGATAAAGATAGCGGAGTCAAGGGATATGGGGCGAAGGCAGGAACAGGTACTGGCTCGAAGGGCTGAATGACCTATTCCTGCACCTACTGTCTATTGATGCATAAAATCATGAGGGGCATAGAAAGGTTGAATTATTTTATACACGCGTGAGATCATCCCTCAGTCTCTCTCTGCAAGGATTAAAGTTAAAGCCAGATTAAACTTACCCAATCAATACATAACTTCTCAAATGTTGGCAAGAAGGGCCCCACGTTATTCATTGCTCCACCTTTCCTTTTTATGTTTCTCTTTTATTTCCATGTATTTTCTCATTCATAACTCGGTTTTTATTTAATTTTGCTCTTTTAGGGCTTCCTTGTTGAAATCTCAAGGTTTAAATGTTAAGACATCAGTGCTCCTTTTGACATTCATCATCCTTGTCCAATGATGAAATACTGTCTTTAATTCTTCCAGCCAGCCAGAGCTAGACCAACTTTGAACTACTTTAAAAAGATATATCTAAAATAAATTGTTGTAAACATCGTTAAGCATCATTTATATACTGTTATATTTTTGAACATTATTTCCTCAACATAGCATAATCGCATCACATAACTTTGTAGGTTTCTCAGCTTAGATTTAAGATCCTGGTTTCAGATTGAACTAAATCAGTACCATATTTAATTTTCCCTAAAGACTCCCTAACTGCCCCAAAGAGCCTATTAACCTTTGCTCATTGCACCACCAGATCTAAATTCTCTGAAAAAACCATCTCTTATGCACTCAATGAGTTTAACACTGCTCCACAACACTGCTGCTAATTTAGATCACCTCGGCATTACTTTATCATTTTCCATAATTATAGTGTTAACCTTGTTGCTTGGAGTACCACTCATTTTGTTCCTGTTTTTCTCTCTTCGGTTCTTTAGACTTTAGACAGCATGGAAACAGGCCCTTCAACATAAACAATGCCATGCTGACCAGCGACCACCCCATACACTAACACCTTCCTACATACCAGAGACAATTTACAGAAGCCAAGTAACCTACAAAGCTGCACATCTATGGACTGTGGGAGGAAACCGAAGCATCGAGAGAAAACCCATGTGGTCACGGAGAGAATGTACAAACTGCATCCAGACTGCATCTGTGATCAGGATCGAACCTGGGTCTCTGGCACAAAGGCAGTCGGTCAACCTCTTGTCATCCACTCTTGTGCAGCTCCAACATAAACCAAGCCACACTGAAGCACTTTCCATTACTTTTTGCTTTCTTGTCAAAACCTTATAAAAATTTATCTCATGAAGACAGCAGAACACTTTGTTACAGGAGTCAGATCCACCAGTTTGTTTCAACACTGCAAGACCTGTCATTCAAGGAGAGGTGGCTTTGACGACAAGTGAGTTGAGCATGGGAATGTAAAGTGTGTAGACGAGCCTTAGCCCTGGCACTTGTCTCAGAGTAACACAATTTTTGGAACCCATTTAAACATGAGGATAAACTGCAGGAAAACTGAGGAAACTGGCCACAGCACTGTGCCACAGAAGAACATTCAAGTTGGGGAAGTAAACAGATTATAATAGCATTGGAAGAATACTTGGTTTAAGAGATTCCTTGGAGGAATTTTGAAATGCTATGTTCTCACTGTGTGAGAGAGGACAATGATGTTATTGAGAATGCCAATACTCGCATTAAATATTTGGACTGGCTGCAATTTAATGCCAGAGCTATGATTAATTTAATTCCTGCAGCAGACTTCATTTCATTGTACAAGTGAGAAAAGGATCATTTTAAACAAATGAATATGTTTTTCCTGTTTGGACATCATCATTAAGAAAAACAATCTGAGAGTTTTGTTCAATTCTGATTTATTCCTGCTGTCGCACCCCATTTAATTTCCCAAGATCCAAGCATGATAATTCCAAAGTCGAAAATATTCAACTATCTAGTATCTACTATCCAATCCTATTGGCAGATGCCTTGGGTAAGTCCAGGAATCAGCACGGACAAATTTTGGATCAACATTGGAATGTTCAAATGTTTGGGAAATAGCATCCAAACAACATTTTAATTATAAAAAATGCTCCACAATTTCCCACCAAAATTTCCAACAACATTAACCATATTCTGTGTTTATGAGTAATTTTGTTAAGCATATGGAGTTGCAGGGAGTGGAGGAATATGGATTGTGTACAGGTAGATAGTGTTGTTCTTGCATCATTTTCGGAATAGACATTGTGGGCCGAAGAGAATGTTCTTGTGCTGTATTGATCTAAGTGTAGGAAGGAACTGCAGATGCTGGTTTAAACTGAAGCTTGACACAAAAAGCTGAAGTAACTCAGCGGAACAGGCAGCATCTCTGGAGAGAAGGAATGGACAACATTTCAGGTCAAGACCCTTCTTTCCGACTTCTAGCTGACTTTACAGAAGTCAGTTGGGGAGTCAGTTTGGTGCTTCTCTCTCCATTTGAGTTATTCCTGTCTTGATCAATGTTCTGTTCACCACTGGAACACAGGAGTCAAGAATAGTGACTCCCCATGCATCAGTACAAATAATATTTTGGCTAATCTGTATTCCACATCTCAGGTCTAAAACAACAACCACAGGCTATGCGTATGAAATATTCAAAACATTTAGAAGAGCAAATTCAAAATTTAAAAAAGCCTTAAAGCACTTAAATTGCCAAAACTGACATTTAAGTAATCTTTAAAAAGTAACTTTATGATATGTAACTAAACCTCATTTGACCTTTTCCAACCATTCGAATGAAGGACACACAGTTTTTTGTGTCAAGTTTAATCCGATATAGGTTGCATGAGTGCATTTTCAAAAGCTGCGTACAAATTGAACAAGCTCTCAGTCCGTGAAGATAACAAAAGCTGCAAATACCCTTGCAAAAACTACCATGTACACATGAGGACTTCTACAGTCACAGTGGAGACCAGGAGTTGTTGTCAGTTGCCCAGGAAAATATTGGCAGTTGTGTGGCCATCTGCTAATAATTCCCCACCAAATTGGAACTTTCTGAACTCCTTAATTATTTTTAAATATAATATGGCTTGGGGCTTAAGAAGTCAGTTTGGTAATCAAAAATAATTTGTTAAACGAGTTTCTGCGCTCCAATCAAAATCAGATGCTGAAATGAAGTGCTTATGATTCCTTTTGAAATTGCTCAAAAAGAAATGCAACGTACAAAATAACAAATATACCCAAGATGGACACAAAATGCTGGAGTAACTCAGCGGGACAGGCAGCATCTCAGTATACAAGGAATGGGAAACGTTTCTGGTCAAGACCCTTCTTCTAACTCAAGTCAAAAGTCAAACAAACTTTATTGTCATTTAGAAATACATCGATATATGCAATTCCAAACGAAATTCCGTTGCATTTGGCTCCCTGTGCAACACGATAATTAACAGAAGGATAAACATGGATAAAATGGGAAAAAAATATAAAAGGATAAATAGACAATGGTGGCAGCCCATTACATGGCATTCAGGAGTCTGATGGCTCGTGTGAAGAAGCTGTTGCAGAACCTTGATGTTCTGCTCCTTACGCTGCGATATCTTTTGCCCAAAGGGCAGCAGAGTGAACAGTCCGTGATGGAGATGTGTGGGGTCTTTTATAATACTGCTGGCCTTAGACACGCAACGTTTGGTCGCAATATCCCCGATTGAGGGAAGAGAGGTCCCGATGATTTTTTCCGCTGTCCCACCACTCTCTGCACGGACTTCCAGTCAGAGGCTTTACAGTCCCCAAACCAGTCAGAGATACAGCAGGTCAGAATACTCTCTATGGTGCCCCTGTAGAAAGTGGTGAGGATGGGATGGGGGAGGTGAGCTCTTCTCATCCGGCGCAGAAACTGCAACCGCTGCTGTGCTCTCTTAACTGTTGATGAGATGTTATTCGACCAGGTCAGACTGTTAGTGATCAGCACCCCCAGGAACTTAGTGCTACTGACCACCTCCACATCGCTGTCATTAATGTGAAGTGGTGTGGGACTGTGCCGGTTTTTCCTGAAGTCGATGATGACCTCCTTTTTTCGACATTCAGGATCAGGTTGTTCGTATTGCACCAGTCCACCAGTTGTTTCACCTCCTCCCTGTAAGTCAGCTCATTGTCGTCCCTGATGAGGGTCTCCACTGTTGTGTCATCTGCGTACTTCATGATGTGGTTTGTACTAAACCTGGCACAACAGTTGTGGGCCATCAGGGTAAACAGCAGTGGACTCAGGACACAGCCCTGAGGGGAGCCGGTGCTCAGAGAGATGATGTTAGAGGTGTTATTTCCAACCCTCACATACTGGGGTCTGTCAGTGAGGAAGTCCAGTAGCCAGTTACACATGGGGGTGCTGAGGCCCAATGGAACCAGTTTGCTTATCAGATGCTGGGGGATAATTATGTTGAATGCTGAACTAAAATCCACGAACAGCATTCGCACATAGGTGTTCTTCTCCTCTAAATGTTCCAGGCTCAGATGGAGTATGGAGGATATAGTGTCTTCTGTGGAGCGGTTTGGCCTGTAAGCAAACTGGTATGGGTCAAGTGTGGAGGAGAGTCTGGAGGTAATGAACTGAGGAAGCTTCAGTCTGAAGAAGGGTCCAGACCCGAAACGCACCCACTCCTTATATCCAGAGATTCTGCCTGTCCCGCTGAGTTACTCTAGCATTTTGTGTCCATCTTAAATGTAAACCAGCATCTGCAGTTCCTTCCTAAACAAATATATCTAATTTGCCAACTGGTAATTTTTCCAACCTCTAGAAATACATAACCCCTTCACCAGCAAATAGTCGTCTGTTGCAATGAATTATAGTTGGCTTTTCAAAATGTATGGACATTCCAATAATTGCTACTTCCTCATAAATGAAGAAAAATCTCTCTTATTTGCATTTAAAAATGCTTGAAGTTACTTAATAATAACCTTTGAAGCAGTAAAAATTTCCAGAGTCTAATTTAAAAAACAGATTTGACATTTCTCCATTCCAGATTTGGAACAATTACTTTTTTTATGCAATGACTATGCAAGGCCAAGTAAATGCAATTCAATAGCGTTTAATGTTCTCTGGATGATACGTTTGAACTTTTTAGCATTAAAAGGGAATTACGAAGACTCTTGAAAGATGAATGGTCACATTCTTTCCCCTTACACTCATTGTCACTGCTGAAGCTTATTGCTATTCACAGTTACATCATTCTCAACATGGCGTGACAAGGCTTCTGAACTGTCATTTTCTTATGCTCTTTATCTTAATGTCACCCTCATCAACATTCTTCGCTGTCAGACAGACATTTGCATCACATTAAAGTTTAGCTCGTTCAAATGAACCTTTAAAAAAAGACATAATGTCGTCTTTTTTAATTCATTCAGCCTGGTTTCGGTTGTGTTCAGTCAAGAGGTGAAATTAATTTACAATAGGCATCGTGGCAATACAAAAATCAGATACATTCCAATTCACCGCTCCAAATGCCCTTTGAAAAAATCAATTAATTGAAGTGCTTAATATCTGGAGAGCAAACTTAATACAATAAATTCTGGAACAAACTTTTTGGACCTCAAAAATGTAACAACAATTGGCATGGGTCCAAACACACTGGCCTAATTATTTTAGCATGATATCTTCAAATGGACTTGAAACAGGCCTTGTATGTTATTGTGAAAAAGATCATGACGAGGCAAATACGTAACAAAATGAACAGACCTGCAAATTCAAGTCCCATTTCAAAGCTTTCACCACAGAATCCAGATCGCTGCCGCAACATAATAAAAAGGAATAGTCGGAAGGATTATGTATAATCCTTCAAGTGAGATAATAAACTAAAGTCTTCTGAAGTGGATATCAAAGATTCCATGATGCTGATGCAGGGAATTATCAGGGGAGTTCTCTGCTCACTAATATTTAATCACTCAATGGACATCATTCTCTTATTGTGTCACTGGCTTATTGTGGAAATTTATGATGTGCCATGGCCATAGATTACAGTGTATTCTGCCATCGACAGACCATTTTACGTGGAATAAATCAGAGAGATCTTGCCATTCACAGGTAAAGAAAAAAAATGCAAGATCAAGTAAAAGCAGCCATAAATAAAGGACTAAAAATCCTTTATTCAATAGACGTTGAAAGTAAAAACATGAATGGGAAATAGATTTTGTACATGCCCTTTTTGCTGCAGCTGTATCACTGCTTCAGAGTTTTGGCGAGCACAATAAAAGAAGAATTCAAATACTTTAAAACTCTTGATAGACAGAAAATGATGGAGTAACTCAGCGGGAGAGGCAGAAAGCCCTTCTTCAGAAGTTCAGGCCTTGACCCAACATGGCACCCATTCCTTCTCTCCAGAAATGATGCGTGTCCCGCTAAGTTACTCCAGCATTTTGTGTCTACCTTCGGATTAAACCAGCATCTGCAGTTCCTTCCTACACATTTTCTCCACAAACTCCTGTGTGTTTATCACAAAATATTCATTGGATTGAGGAAATACAGTTATAAAATAAGCTTTGTCCAGATTAGGGATTACTTTCACAAGGGAGTTAAAGTTAAGTGTTACTGAATCTACATTGTCATCATGCTGTTATTTCCTGCGTGAGACTATCACTTAAAATGCATTGTGTATTTTTTATTTTCCTTTTCACAGTCTTGTGATATTTAAGTATAATTTATGTGTAATTTGTGCTCTCATGCAGAAAATAAAGTGCTGAATATACTATGCGGTTGAGGTAGCTTCTGTGGAGGGAATGGACAGACAACACTTTGGGTTGGGACAGACTGATTGGAGTGGAGGGAGAGGACAGGAAAATAGAGGAGGGTGTGGGACAAAGTCTGGCAAGTGACGTGAAAACTGTTGAGGGGGGTTTGATTAACAGATGGGTGGAACAATGACAAATGCTGGAGATGTAAAGAGACAAATGGATGTTAGATAATGGTACCGTGACGTAGTGGTAGAATTGCTGCCTTGCAGCGCTTACAGCGCCAGAGACCGGGGTTTGACCCTGGCTACGGGTGCTGTCTGTACAGAGATTGTACATTCTCCCTGTGACCTGCATGGGTTTTCTCCGAGAACTTTGGTTTCCTCCCATACTCCCAAAGACATACAGGTTTGTAAGCTAATTGGCTTGGTATAATTGCAAATTGTCTCTAGCGTGTGTAGGATAGTGTTAGTGTGCAGGGATCGCTGGTCGCTGTGGACCCGGTGGGCTGAAGGGCATGTTTCTGCGCTGTACCTCTACACTAAACTAATGATAGAAGAGGAGGGGTGAAATTTAAAGCCAGAGTGAGGGACACGTGTGGAAGGGGATGGAAGTTAAATGGGGCATATGGGGATGGAACATGAGTGTACGAAGAAGGGGAAAGAAGCAGGGTGACTCGGGGATCATTTTTGGAGTGGGTGGAGCGTAGCAGATCTCTCACTGAAATACGAGTGAGAATAGATGACAATTATTTGAGGACTGTCAATATTATTTCAGGTCCAAGGAAAGGAACAGGAAAGTGCAATGTGGCAGTACTCAAAAAGAGTATGGTGGTAATGCAAGGCCCAAGACATGTGGGAAGTTGAAGAGTGTATAAATACCCGTCACAGACAAGGTCTTTTACATATCCTGAGGGACATTTTAACCCATGCTTGATGCAGCCAGGACCAGGGAGAACAGCAGGCATTTGAGCAGTCAAGCTAAAGACACTGACCATGCATTGGGGATTCCAGCGTCGTTTT
Source organism: Raja brachyura (assembly GCA_963514005.1). The sequence continues at coordinate 18,689,716 of OY740806.1, read as the reverse complement.
ACGTTGAGATTTTACAGATCATTTGGTGCATGGATAGGCCAACAAGAGAGTTCAGCAAAAATCACCCAATGTGTTAGACTATATATTGAGTGAACTGTACACAGCAGCCAACAGTACACAGATGGAAGTGCCACTGACAGATTACAAGAATTTTCACTCTGACTACGATTCACACATGGAGGAGACAGCAATAAAAATGTGGTCATCTTCTTCATGGCAAAGTTAAGCAGAAGCTACAAATGGGTTCCACTAAAATCTAACATGATGAAAGGCAAGGTGGCTGCTAATTATATAGATGCATAAGGTTGGTACCTCGTATCTCGCCTCAGAATATTTATTTAAGATGATCCATTACCATAAATGCCATTGGGTGGAGCATGTTTCACAATGGGTGGAAGATCCTGAACAATTTATGTTCAGGGGTTTCCACCCTGAACATAGGTTCAATCATGTAACCTTTGCACACATTTGCCCAGCGTCCAACTTGCTTTCTCCAGGGAAGTAGGCGTGTTTAACTGTTAAGCTCAGCTTTTTACTCAAGTCTTCACATTTGTCTTCAGATGGCTTCAGATTCAAATTAGAAATTGTTGACTACCTGAGCGGGGAGTAGGAAATGTAATAGGGGGAGAATGCAGCAGAAGCACAGCTCTCTGTAAGGAGATGGGTGTGGTGATTAAGAGCAGTGTATGGGCACCAGTGGAGAAAGCATGTTGGATGCAGGGCAAATGTATGCAAAGGCTACATGCTAACACGAACCAAGTAGAACAAAGTCAAATTTTATGGTACAATTCGATTGCAGTGTATGGGAAGATAATATTCCTAAGAGTGGGATTATGGTGCTGACTGATAATATCAATCAAGAATGGAACTTTAGTTCCATTCGAAGGAGAATATAAGATAACTTTTTTGAAAGTCGTGGATTGGTAGTGTGGTCTGTTCGGGTATGTGCCAACAAGTGGTGAAGGACAGCAACTAAAGCAAAGCTTGCATTAATAGAGCAGTGAGATATTTGATCGGAAGAAATCAATTCGTCAAGAGTCCACGAAGACCACAATGTTGTGGGAAAACAAATGTGTGGAGCAAACATCAAGTGAAGACGAAGAATGTACCCTGGCAGAAAGCCCTGAGATGAAGGGCAGCCCATTTTGAGCAGTCTAAATTCAGAATATCAAGTGGCCCAACATTAGAAGGGACAGGAATACTCACTATATTGACCGGAAACAGATCATAGGAAAAATTCACAATTTGTATGGACATCACATAACAATCAGCTAATTGGAGCATCAGCCGGAATGCGGATAGAGGGTTATAAATCACATGCAAATAGACGTGAATATTTTAATTTGGCGTCATGAACGGCACAGAGAATGTGAGCGACAGAGCCTGTTCCAGTGCTGTACTGTTCCTTGATCCAGGGACACTGGAAAGGTGGAAGGTGAGAAGCTCAACACTGGTGGAGGGCATAAATCATTTAAGTTTGATGATGCCATTATGGTGATTGAGACTGCACAAGTCTTGGGAAAAAGGTTAGAGGTCTGCAGGGCTTTTGTTGTTTACAGAAGGCTAAATGGGCTCAAGTGTTGCTGAATGTCTTGAGGGAGGAATTGCCTTGTACTTTAGAGGCAATTCAAGAGTTCTGAATGTCCCATCAGTCACACTACTGTGGGCCTGGACTTGCTGATGTCAGCTCATTGCAGTGCGGCCAAAGAGTGTCGAGGGAGGCTGGAAACAGTCAAGGCAAAATTGCAAACGTAAGAGATAATCTGGGAAGTAAGGTTTTAGTTTTAACTTTTACTTTAGAGAGACACAGCATGGAAACAGGCCTTCGGCCAACAGAGCTCATATCAACCATCGATCACCCATTACACTATTGTGTGTTGTCCCACTTTCTCATCCACTCCCTATACACTGTAGGCATTTTTTTTTTTAGAGAGGCAAATTAATCTACAAACCCAGTCGTCTTTCAGATATAAGAGGAGGCCGGAGCACATATCGAAAACCCACAGGCAGTCACAGGGAGAACGTGCAAACTCTACATAGATAGCATCCACGATCAGGATCAAACCCAGGTCGTTGGCGCCGTTGTATCGAGCACTGCCATTAAGTCACCCCTACCCACTGCACCCACCCACCCACAACATCACCTTCTGTGTTTTGCTCACGATTCCAGCATCTGCATTTCCTTTTGTCCCTATTAATTGACTGTGGTATACAACAAAAAAGTTGTTATTTTGATAGCCCCTTCATTGTTACCTGCATTTGTAAAATGCAAACACGGCAAACAGTGCAAAAAAAGGTTCAGAATATATTATTATTTGCCATAATGAGTTGAAAACTGTTAGTAAATAAAAATGATAACATTATGAGTACTGAAGACTGATGGAAAAGGAGAATAGGATCGAAGCAGGCTGAGTATTGCAAAAAAGAAAAGTAGCTCCTGTATTGGAAATGTCTTTGATTATATAACACAGGGCAATTAAAAGACAATTAATAAATGGCAGTTCAGCGAGTTTGCTTCAAGCCATTCTTCAATCAAGTAATTAGCTTATTCCACATATTAAGCTTTTATGCACTATTTTTCACTGCTTTGAGAGGTTTTTAAAAAATATATAGATTAGCACACATTCTGATTAATTTAATAATTCTGAATCTGTCAGATAAGTGGCAGGTGATTTTTGCACCACTTCAGCAGCAATAATCTATGAAGGTATTAGTTGAGAACTCATTCAGAGACTCACTCTGCGTTGTTAATCAGTGAAAGGACTCTCCCGGGTTTATTTCATTGCTTGTTTGGTCTTTAGCAGCAACCCTTTTAGAGTTTTAAAAGCCGCATTGCCAATTTCTCACAGGTCCTCCATTACGAACTCACAGTCCTATTAGGAATATTGTTATTTTTCAGAACCAGCTCCTTACGCTGAATCGCGTAAGGAAGCATACGGTGCTAAGTGCATAAGAGGCAATCACACTGCAAGAACACTGTAACTAGTTTCACTCTGCTCCACTGGAGCTCTGCAATTCTCTCTCTCGCTCCCTCTCGCTCAAAAGCTAATCTAATTCCCTGCTGAAAGCCACCATTGAATCCGCGCCCATCACCAGGTCAGGCAATGCAATCCAAATGTCAGCATGCTTGTTGCATGAAGAAATAATTGCCTCATGACATCTTTGATTTTAAAGATGATAACCATAAATCTGCGACCCCTGGTTTTTAAGATCTCACCATGGGCAAAAACAAAAGTTCCCATCTATTTTGATTCTGGACCCTCATTGTCTTGAACACCTCAACAAGTTGGCCTCTGTCAATGAGGCAAGTCCTGTGTACCTGGACCCATTTCAATCATAGGGGACTATTATTTGGCACATCCTACCAATGTTAACACAAGTAGTTCCAGTTCCCAGCTCTCGGTTGACAGTCATATCTGCTCCGATTGATCAAGTGCATAGCAGATATTTAGTACAAATGTGAATATTGCTTCTGCCTCCCTCTCAGACCAATTCCTCAACTCAACAGTAAACTTATTTGTAATTAATTTAAATCTGGGATGACTAGCTATTGTCCTCTGCCAAAAAAACACAGGCCATGCAAACATACAAATTAGGAGCAAGAGTAGGCTGCTCAGTCCCTCAAGTGTGCTGCAACATTTGATAAGATGCCAACTGGTCTGATTGTATTCTCAGTTCTGAGTTTCCAACTCCTTGTCGTAACTTTTCATCCCTTGCTTAAGAAATATCTAACAATCATACTCGAGAAATATTCAAAGACTTTACTTCTATTGGCCTTCTATTCCACTGGGTGGCGCTTTGATGGCAGCCTCGCCTACAGTATGTTTGTCCTGTTCGTCTTTATTTTTTGTTATTTTTAGTGTGTTTTAAAAGTTTGTGTTAATGTTCTCCAATTTGTTTGATGTGGGAGAGGGGTGGGGAGTCTGGGGAAACTTTTTTCCAATCTCTTACCTTGCCGGATATGCGATTGTTTTCTGGATCGTATCTCCGGTCGCTCTGCGGCCAAACATCGTGGAGCTGAAGGCCTCGCTCGAGACTGACTTTGAGCCTCACCGCGGGGATGTGGACTTACCATTGGAGCCGATCCCTTGCCTGGGACCGCGGCCTGCGGATTTCACCATCGAGAGCTCGCAGTTTCGTGTTGAGACTGACGTCAGGAAGCTCAAAAAGACACACGACGTTCGACTAGCCCTGACTTGGGGTAGATCGCCCAGCTGAGATTCCCCCCCCCCCCCCCCCCCCCCGGTGCAGGAACTTGATCGCCCCGCGATGAAGGCCCGCCACCAACTACGGGAGGAAAATCGTCCCGTCAACAGAAGGTTAGAGGCCCCCAACTGCTGGAGGTCAAAGCAGGGAGGAATGTGAAGGAGTAACTGTGGTGGATGTTCATGTTAAAATCTATTTTGTGTGTTCCGTTGCCTTTTATTGGTATGACTGTATGGCAAATGAAATTGTTCATGTGTTGCAAAATACTTGGCTAATAAAATATGATTATGATTCTATAGACTCACTACCTCCTGATCAAATGCCACTAAAATCTATCTGAAATGGGCAACCTCTTATTTGTATACAGTTACTGGGGGACTGCATACAATAACTCAGGGCAGAGGCCCCAGTCCAGACCAGAGGCCAAGTTCAGACCAGATGGTCATGCTCATGCCAAAGGTTCCAGGTTCAGCTGCCCATTGTGCTCATAATATAAGTAATAGATGTCTAAGAGGGGATAGATATTTTCCATTTTTGTCCAGTGCTCAATGTTTATATGTGATTATTGTGTTTTGTTTCTCATGTTCATCTCTCTGCTGGGACCCAGATCAGCATAAAAACCAACATACATTATGTTACAAAATTTAAACATCTGAAGTAGGGTCCCGTGCCAAAACATCACCTATCCACGTCCTTCAGACTTGCCGCCTGACCCGCTGAGTTACTCTCGCACTCTGTATCCAGCACTCCACTAGTCCCACCACTAGTTCTAGCACCATTCAAGCACTAAAATCCTTGTTTCTGTATACATTTTGTTGCATCTGCTAAAGATCAGATTGAGGAAATTCAATCTTGTTCCTTTTAACAATGCAAAGACAAATATCCATGTCCTGGATGCAAGGGGGAAATATCTCAGCCAAGTTGTGAAATGTTTTCATGTGTGATATCAGCAGGATCTCACAAGTGAGTTTATTTATTTTTTTAGAGAGCTATGTAATGGTTTTAAATTATTAACAATTATAAAATTTAAACACCTGCACTAAAACTATGAAGTAAAAGTTGCATCCTTAGGAATGCTCCAAAAGAGAATTGTGGACAAAACAATAAAATATACCAACATTTCACCTTCTATTGATTAACCATGCAAATGAAAATGATGCATCAAATCTTCATTGATTTCACCTAATGTATACCGTATTTAGGAGATTTTGATATTTGCAGTGGCTTTATTCTTGCCGTAAAGGTTTTGCAATAACCACTTTAAATGATCCATTATGTTTTTTTGATAAGTACTTAGATCCTGTGGGCTCAGAATGCTCATAAATGAAGGCATGAGTTCATGATTCAAGGGCCAACAGATATTTGGGAATAGGGATAAACAATTTTTAATTGAACTCTTATGCATTCACAACATGCCAAAATGTTGATCTCGTAAACAGATGTCACTTCCATCCTACAAAGCTTATTCATATCAATACAACACAGAATCTGGTGTCAGTGTTGCATCTGGCTGCAATTTACATTTCAGCTTGGTTTGGATTCAACCGATTAGTTTTCAAGATATTCATCTTTCCTTCCTAATTTGACGACTAAATATTCATTTTTTGCAGTGTCCTTGTATCACACAAAGTTGAATTCCCTGCAACTGGTCGACAACTCAGGAAATGATTCAGCAATAAGACAGTCAGCCAAACTGTTTTTCAATTTTGTGTGTGAAGGAACTGCAGATGCTGGCTTAGATCGAAGATAGACACAAAATGCTGGTGATGTTTCGGGTCGAGACCCTTCTTCAGACTGATGAAGGGTCTTGAAAAGAAATTGTTAAAGAATGCTTGTGGCACATAACAAAGTATAATGTTCTCATACAGCACAGAAACAGGCCTTTCAGCCCACCATCCTAATCCTATTTACCAGCATTGGACCTCGCTTTCCATGCCCTGGTGAATCCAATGCTAATTCAGATAGTTCTTAATTATTATGACAATACCTGCCTCCACCACCTCCTCAATCTGTCTATTCTAACTGCAACCATCCTTCAGATGCAAACAAATCACTCAGATTCTTGCTAACCATTTCTCCTCAAAATAAACATATAGTATGCCTCCCTCGGACATGACTGACCATGGGTGATGCATTCTAGTTTGCAGGTGATGTGTGGTCGGATGCAAGCCTGGGCGATGTCATATGGAGGACAGGCTGTTGCCCATGCAGCACATTCCCCCTCAACACGTCGCTGATCGATCCAAAGGAACAGCAGGGCCGTTACAGTTTGGCACCAGCGCCGTCGCAGGAGCTGCCAGAGTGAGGTTGTAGACAACGGCGAACTGCCTTACGGGCTCTGACTCTGGTTTTTCTTGAGCTTTACTCCAGGAGCCTTTTCCATGACTGGATATGGCCACAAAGTGCAGTGGAGGTATTAAATCAGAGTTTTCCCTCTCCTAGATGGACTGCCTTCCCAGGCTGACGAGCCCCATCTGCCCGAGACTCGTGGGGGCGGGAGCATCTACCTTCCCATGCAGGTCTATAGCACCTGCCCACTGCCCAAACATATGCATCCTGGTATAATGCATCTCAATTCTGAGGTGATCTATACTCCCCCCTTTCTCACGAGACTCCTGCAACCCCTCACTTTAAGATACAGTACCAATCCCACACCCTTCCAAATGCTACAATCCAGTAGCTTCCATGACCATTCCTGATAGTCCTTGTACACTGCCAGTATTTGTCGATTTAAGAAGCTTTGCTGCGTTTTGCCTGTTGGTTCTTTTGCCAGTCATGCTCAAGTCTCCCCCCTGGTTCTTGATTCTGTCACCATCCTCTTCTGCTGGGTGGACACACAAAGGTAGAGTAACTCAGCGGGATAGGCAGCATCTCTGGAGAGAAGGAATGGGTGATGTTTCGGGTCGAGATGTATGGGTCTGAAGAAGGGTCACTCATTCGTTCTCTCCAGAGATGATGCCCATTCCGCTGAGTTACTCCAGTTTTTTGTATCTATCTTTGGTTTAAACCAGCATCTTCAGTTCCTTGTAATGCCCCTGTCCCACTTAGGAAACCTGAACGGAAACCTCTGGAGACTTTGTGCCCCACTCAAGGTTTCTGTGCGGTTCCCGGAGGTTCCTGGAGGTTTTTGTCAGTTTAGACCATTAGGGAGTCTGACAAAAACCTCCGGGAACCTCGGGAAACCTCCGGGAACCGCATGGAAACCTTGGGCGGGGCGCAAAATCTCCAGAGGTTTCCGTTCAGGTTTCCTAAGTGGGACAGGGGCATTACACATTTCTTCTGCTGGGTCTCTGATAGCAATGAAGACTAAAGCAATGCACTTCATTTTTATTTTTTTTATTTTTTAGAAACATAGGAAATAGGTGCAAGAGGAGGCCATCTGGCCCTTCGAGCCAGCACCGCCATTCATTGTGATCATGGCTGATCGTCCCCCATCAATAACCCATGCCTGCCTTCTTCCCATATCCCTCGACTCCACTAGCCCCTAGAGCTCCATCTAACTCTCTCTTAAATCCATCCAGTGACTTGGCCTCCACTGCCCTCTGTGGCGGGGAATTCCGCAAATTCACAACTGAACAAGATTTTTTTTCTCACCTCAGTCTTAAATGATCTTAAATGACCGCTTTATTCTAAGACTTTATTCATTATTTATTCATACCAGTGTCATATCCTCTGCTTCAATGAGTGAATTTCCTTTATGTTCACTGATAAGCCACATCTTAAATTAATCAAAATGTTAAATTAAATATTTTAAATTATTAAAATATTATTTATTTTCACATATCTACAGATTAACAGACTATTTTTATGTTTGCTGCCAACCACTTAAGTTTTCACCTTGCACTTTCACCTTTTACGATTATCTTCTGAGATTTCTATTATCATTCTGCTTCTTACTTGTACTAACACCTTGCCTATTTTTCTTAAATGCTCCATTTTACTCTTAACCTTTATACCATCTTGGGAGGATTAGTTCTCGTCTCCCTGATCTTCCTCCTTGTGAAAATATACCAAGACGTCAGCTGAAACATCTTCATCTAAAAGGCTCAAGAAGGAACTGCAGATGCTGGAAAATCGAAGGTGGACAAAAATGCTGGAGAAACTCAGCGGGTGAGGCAGCATCTATGGAGCGAAGCAAATAGGCAACGTTTCGGGCCGAAACCCTTCTTCATCTAAAAGGCCACTTACGATTCAACTGCATTTTTGCTGTCAATCTTTGATTCCATTCCACCCAGATCAGATCTACTCTAATCTCAGAGACACTGGCTCTTCTCCAACTGACTACATTTACCTTGGAGTTGTTTATAACATTCTGAACCTTATGATCTTTCCATTGTGTGTGTCTCCATTGTTTTCCCACTGATACTTGCTCTGCCTAATCTGAGTAAATTCCCAGAACCAAATTCAAAACTTGCTTAAGTTATTGAGCCAGAAATAAGTTCATCAAACACTTTATTATGAACAATTTTTTTAATATTCACTTTCTGGATATGACATTGCCATTAAGACCAGCATTTGTTGTCCAAAGGTGCAGTGGTGTTGGACAGGTACATTCAGGATTTAGATCCAGTGACAGGAAGAACAAGCAATGTATTTCCAAACCTGCATGGCTCAAAAGTTCACAAGGAGCAGCATTAAGCCATTTGACTCACTGCATTTGCTCTGACATTCAGACATAGCTGATCCATCTTTCCTTCTGAACCCCATTCTTCCGCCTTCTCCCCGTAACTTTGACACTATTACTAATCAAGAACCTATCAATCTCGGTTTTAAAAATACCCAAAGATTTGGCCTCCACTATTGTGTGTGACAATGAATTCCATTGATTCACTACCCTTTGGCTAAGGACATTGCTCCTCATCTCCTTTCAAATGGTACGCCCTTGTATTCTGAGACAGAATATCTGGTCCTAGACTCTCCCACTAGTTGAAACTTGGTGCAACATGGAGGAGAACCTGCAGTAGATAATGTGTAAGAATGTGCAAATGCTGGTTTAAACTGGAGCTAGACACAAAAAGCTGGAGTTACTCAGCAGGACAGGCAGCATCTCTGCAGAGAAGGAATGGGTGATGTCCCAGGTCTCGAGACCCAAAACGCCACCCATTCATTCTGTCCAGAGATGCTCCCTGTCCCACTGAGTTACTCCATCTTGTTGTGTCTATCTGCAGTAGATAATGCTCCCTATGCCATTGCTCTTCTTGCTGATGGCACTTATAGATTTAGGAGGTGCTGCTTGATTATTCAGAGTGCGTAACTGCAGTAGATAGGGTGGCACAGTGGTGCAGTGACAGAGTTGCTGCCTTACAGAGCTAGAGACCCGGGCTCGATCCTGTCTGCATGGAGTTGTTTTATGTTTTCTCATTGACTGTGTGGGTTTTCGCCAGGTGCTCCCGTTTCCTCCCACACTCCAAAGACACACGTGTGCAGGTTACTTTGCTCAGGTAAAAATTGTGAAATTGTCCCTAGTATGTAGGATTGTGTTAGTGTATGGATGATTGCCGGCCGTTGTGTAGTTGGCAGGCGGAAACGCCGGTTTCCATACTGTATCTCCACAGTAAAGTAACTACTGTACTGCTGTCTCTTCGTGAATGGTGTTGAGCTCGAGCAGTTGTTGTTGCTGCTGCTGCTGCTGCCCACATTCAGGCACAAAGAGACTATTATATCATGCCGTTAGGTAAATAGCCCCTTCAGATCTACTCTCCGAGACTCCTAATAATTTTATATACCTTAATTAAGTTTCCTCTCAGCCTCCTCTGTTCCCTAACCGATCACATATATCCTCATAGTTACAAATTCTCAGTAATGGCAATGTGCTCATAAATCTCATCAACACCCTTTCTCCAATGATACAATTTATATCTAAATCAATTCTGCCACAACACATCCTTCCAGTGATGTGTTGACCTGAACTGTACATAATACACAATTTGTGGCTTAACAAGTGTTGTATACAATTTCACCATAATCACACTGCTCCCATGTTCCCACTGGGACCTTATATCATTGTCTTTATGAATCCCTTTACAGTCAAGCAAATACCTGCAAAGACTGGTTTAATGATCAGAATCACCAAGAGCAGAGCTGTTTGAAGTCTGATAACTGTTTCAATGATCACGAGAAAGACTTCAAGAATTAATGTTAATTGTTCATTAAAATACATCTCTCCCGACATTTTTAATAATCTTGCCGCAGGCAAGATTTTCTTTTCTTGCAAAAATAAAATTAAATGTAAATCCCATAAATATGCTGAATTTAAAACAAAATCAACACAAGAAAATTGTGAACATGCAAATGTTTAAGTCAAGCAAAAAAATCAAATCCTACACTGTCCCATCAGTGCATTGCTTTAAATATTTAGTTAACCTTCCCTGAAGCACTCACACTGATTGTTTTAAGTTTTGCCTTTGGCAAAACTGCATAAATAGTTCAGTGTAATAAATCGTATATTTCCTCAGTGCAAATTTAAGCCAATAATTTCATAATCTCAAAAAGGGCCAAAGTTTGGAATGTTTTGGCTATGTTTTAAAAAATATCCATCTGCCTCTTCCAAAATGTGGAGAATCTGCCAGAACAACTGAACACAATTTTCCCGACTCTCGAATAAAGTGATAGTGTAAAGCCATCTTGCAAGATCCTGAAGCAACATCACATTTCTCTATGTGGTAACAGAGGCTGTGATATGTGTCACGATAGCTGAATGTGAATGAAGATGGTGTGCATCTTACGATTTATACCAAATGATTCATTGCGAAATCTGGCAAGGAGCAAAAGTAGAATTGAACTGCTATCCTGTGATCAAATGAAGAGTAAATGAAACCCCTGACATGCAGCTAAACGAAACCAAGGTCTAATGTTACGGGTTTCTCTAATTCCATGCCATGCCGCCGCGCAAATGGAAAGTAGTTGAGTCATTCTGAAATGAGTAGTTAAAATGACAACCCAAGCAATTAATGTCTAAAATAATTCAAACTCAGCAAAACGGATCATTACAACTCAACAAGGGAATCATTAAAGAGAGTGCCCAGTTTATAATATAAAATCTAAATCACAAAATCAAGAAATGATAGAGAAAAACTGGATTGATGTAAATTATATTTGCATAATTGGTCGTGAGGGTTGTGAGTGAGAGATTCACAACTCCGCCAGAACTTCACATTGTCATAGAGTCACATTGAAAGTACTGTGAGGTGGATATTAAATGTTCATAGTTAGCATACAGTACAATGATGATTTAGAGTCGATAGCATCCCCCATCTTGCAGGCACCAATTCACCTCTGAGCACGTCAAAGGGGATCAATAGTTCACATACGTTAAATGACAAGTCATTTCCTTTCATCAAAAAACAAACCAAATCAACAGCAGATGCTGAAAATCTCAAATAAACAATGGAAATGCTCAGCAAGTCACGCAGCAGCTTTAAGAGATTAACGGGTTCTCAGAGTGAAAATATTAATTGTTTTTCTCTCTTCATTAATGCTGGTTATTTCCAGTATTCCTTTCCTTTAATTTAATTCCCTCGCACAAGGAAGATCAACTTCCAAAGTCCCTGCAGCCACCTCACTGTAGATGTTCAAATTTGGGATATTGCCACTAGTCTTTTGACATCATTTACCTATGCTCATCTAACAAAGTTTACACCATCAACCGCTGTTTAATTTCATTTATAAATCGCTCGAAGTTTGGAAAGCATATGATCACGTCAATCCCATGTGGATTGGTAAAGCACAATGCTTAGCAATGATTCCACATTGGGAAAGGTGTATGAAAGTTGTAGTAAATGCCTCCTATGTTCTGTGTGCCAAAGCAAAGCAAGAATGTCATTGTCCTATCAGGGACACATGGCAATAACGGATCCCTGCACGGATCCCCGTGACAATAAACTCACTTGAACTTGAAACAGGCAGCGGTCAACAGATCAGCACAGATTTAGTGCATTCACGGTTAAATTCTAGAGCATGAGCCCCGAGTTCAGCTGTTCAAGAGCGCTCGCTTTTGCACATTTAATCCCTAAGTTTCCTCCACTTAGGCCATAACAAAATTGAAGGTGAGGCAGTAAAATACAGATCAAATCAGTCATTGCAGGGTTGGGAGTTCTAGTAGGTCTGAGGGAGAGTGAGAGGCTAATCAGTATCAACTACAATATACAGCCTATTTCGTCTCAATCCTTGAGACTCGATGGATTGAAACTTGCGGATGCAGGTGTCCTTTACATCTCCCGCAAGGAGGCAATATATTCCTTATGTATCTCCTTATGTGGCCCATGTCAGACATTGGCTTGCACAAGTGCACTGAATGGAATTAGCAGAAGTCCAGATCTCATTGCAGAGGACCAGATCACATTGACTTGCTTTGTAAGGAACATGGGCGAGTCAAAGGGGAACATTTCAAAATGACCCGAGGTACAACTTTATCACCCAGAGTGTACTCCTTTTTCACCCAGAGGGTGTTACATGCATCGAACACGCTGACAGAGGATGTGATCGCAGCGGGTAAAATTACAGCAGTTAAAAGGCACTTAAACAGAAAGACGGAAGGGAAATGTTTGGAGGGATACGAGCCAAGTGCAAGCAAGTGGCATTAGCTCCATTAAACAACTTGGACAATTTGGGCCAAAGTGTCTGTATCCATGTTGTATGGCTCCATAATTCTCAGACTCTTATCTTTTGCAATGCTGCCAATTCAATAATTGAAATATTTTCCTTCCATTTCTAAATGTCTTTAATGATCAGAGTGAAATGGGTTTCTTGCAACATGAGCTTCCAGCAGATCATAAAGACCGACCAACAGGCTGGCCCTCAGTTGCACTTTATCAGGTCTAGTTCCTGGCCAACCTTGCTTCACAGGAGCACGGTGGCAAGGTCATGTGGTCTTTGGAGGTCCATGAGTCATCAAGCTTCAGGTTGAGGGATGAGAACAGGTCCACCCATCAGCATCTATTCAGCAAGTATTCAGTCACGCTGGGTGATTGCTTTCCAATGAAATTCTACGACCGTAATGTGAACGTATAGCATGTTTCAGAAATTCTCAACCTATTCATGTCGAAGCCACAATATGAAAAAGGAACTAGCAGAAATGGTTAAGAATTTAAGAAGAATTGATTGCAGAAAATTTCTTCAAATCTTCATCAAAAGAATATGCAGTCGGAAATATGTTGGGCGGTTATTCAGCAGAGATTCAGTCTGTACGGAATTCAGTCCGCACGGATCCCCGTGACCTGCTGGGTTTTCTCCAAGATCTTTGGTTTGTTTCCACAGCCCAAAGACGTACAGATTAATTGGCTTGGTATAAGTGTAAATTGCCCCGAGTGTGTGTAGGATAGTGTTAATGTGCGGGGATCACCAGTTAGTGTGGACTTGATGGACCGAAAGGCCTGCTTCCGTGCTATATCTCTAAACGGAACTAGAGGAGACATTGCAGATGACGATGATTATTGTCCCAATATTAAGCAAAAAATGTTTTTGAATATTAATTGCAAAAAGGTTTACTATTCATTTTTAATTTTCATATTTTTTAAATATTTACAGAATGTAGAAAATATACCTCCAAAGGTAGGTTTACAACAACCCCACTACTATCTTTAATCAGACTTTTCCTTGTACTAAACGTTATTCCCTTAATCCTGTATCTGTACACTGTGGAGGGCTTGATTGCAATCATGTCTCATCTTTCCGGTGACCAGATAGTATGCAACAAAAAAGCTATTCACTACACCTACGCACACGTGACAATGAACAAAAATAAAGATCAAGCTCAAAGGATTTAATGGCTTTTCTACAATTATATCTTTTTAGGGAAATATTTTAGTTAGTTTCGGATTTTTTTCCCAAACATGCTTCACTTTGACTGTGCAAGTGTTGAGAACTGCTGCATGTAGTCAGGTGGAAAACTCTTGTCAGCAGATGCTTTTGCACTGGAGGCAGTTCCAATAATAACCCCATCTCACTGTGATTACCCGCAAGAAATTGCTTCCCAATTTGCCTCATTTCTTGCTCTTATCAGTCCCATATTAACAAGAACTCTTTCCAACATTCTGCTCTGGCACTTTCTTGTATCCGTCACTGCCAAACTCTTGACTACCTGAATTCCAAAGTAAATATCCCAGCCATCTAATCATGTATTAAGTAAAACAGTGCATTAGAAATTTATGGCCGAAACTGTGCCTTTGCTGCAGGAGTAAAATAATGTAATTTTAATCTGTGTGCAATGAATACAGTGGGATGCAAAATCACTTTAGCTGCTAGTGAATTAGAAATCATCTTCTGTTTACACTCTGCTGTCATTTTTAATGGAAGTCTGTTTTAATTCCTCCTTGAATTAATTATTTGCAGCGACTCCCCCTTTCATCGGAGAGTTAGCAAGATTTTCACCAACCTATATAAGTGTCGACATTAATTCTAAGTCTATTGTGCACATAATGAATGTGATAAGTTCAATGTGAGGAAGAAAATGAATACAGGAATAAGTACAAAATATGCTTGCTTCAAACATCACACTATCAGAGCACCGAGCAAACTGCATTAAAAAATCATTAACATGAAAAGCAACAGAATTTACTGGGAAAAAAATCACTTTTACATTCTATTTACTTTTATCAATGAGGGTCCTTCTTGTCAGAAGACATAAAATGATTAATTAACTGAATAAGTTGAAAACAATTTGTAAATTGTAAATGTTGTGAACTGTCAAATTAGAATCACATATCAGTGCACTAAAAATGGATTTTAATAATTAAAAAAAAGATTCCAAATCCAGCTTTGGTCTTGACCTCTGGTACTGTCTGGGTAGAAGTTTTAAGTTTTGGGTTTGACTGTGTGAGTTTCTCCTAGAGTCTGATTTCGTCCCATATCTGAAATAAATGTTGGTTAGTGAGATAATGGGCAATTGTCCATTATCCCGTGTGTAAGTGTGTGGTTGGAGAATTGGAAGTTGGAGAATGAATGTATGGGAGAGAACAGGATTAGATTAGATGAAAATGAGAGTTTATTCTGGGAGCCAGCGTAGATTTCATGAGCAATGAAATATGATTAATTTTAGATTGAGATTATTGGTATAAAATTACATTAAAAATGAGAGAGAAAATAATGTTACTTGGGTTACACAAATGCAATGATACTGAGGTCAAGAATACTGTTATTGAAGTATCTCCATACTGAAGATTATGGAGCCGATGATAGGAAATCAAGTGATGGAGAGAGAGTATATTTGTTTAAGGGGGCAATGAAGGAGAAAGAGAAAATAGGAACTACTACCAGCTCTGGTGTGTGTCAGCATTAGATCAGGATGATTCAGTTCTCACCACAGGAGACGGGAATGATGACAAAGTCTATCAAGTACAACATTTAAGAAAAGTATGAAACAAATTTATTTCCAAGCAGAAATCATGTTACCAAGGCTTGGAGATATTTTTAGAATTTTTTAATGCACTATAAATAGTTTACTCTGCAACAATCAAGAAATGCATCATCTCCGAGCTTCCAGTGAAAGAGAGTGAATCTAATCAATGTTAAAACCTCAGAAAGGAAAAGAGAGCAGAAGTTATATCAGCGATAATAGGGGAGAGAGTGAAACATAGTCTTACAATCTTATCTTGTTCCTAATTTCATCTATCCCTGCAAAAAGCAAATTGGTAGATCACTCATGGTGCCACCAACTAAACTGACTGTGAAATAGTAGATTAGTTACATCAACATTCAAGGAGAAAGAATAAGCTTCTTAGAATATCAAGGGAATTGCAAGGCAGGAAAAATATATTATTTCTTATTGGACTATTTAAAGCACTTATAACCAGACATGCTTTCAAGGTACCATGTAGAGAATAGAGATAATGCCCAGATAGATAATTCATGTCGAGAATAGAAATAATGCCCGGATTCTCTACAAAAGTGATTGAGGGATAAATCCTACCAAGAACATCAACAGAAACCTTATGTTATTATTTGAAAGAGTTCTAGTCCCAATAAATCAGAAACCAGAATCTATCATTAACTGCATCGATAACAATGTACCATTCTTTCACCATAGTCTTTGACGTCTCTAGAATCGACATTGAAATTACAATCTTCTAGAGGCAAGCGGACTACGAACATAAACTAGCTTATTAGCATTGACTATTAGGCCAACTAAGATTAATTATTAAAACTAACAGTTTGTTACCAATGAAGCCAAGGGCATATGAAAGAAGCCAAAATTATCTTAGGGAGGTCAACCTCTCACTGATAGGTTTCAAAATCTCTTGAGGACACAGAAGAATTTAAAAAATATATATCCAATCCAGTATAATAAGCAGTTGATCGCACTAAATAATTGGATACAAAACACAATCAAGCTTGCAGCTAAAACCAATATTAATTAACAGAGAGCAAATATTTGACCAAAGCAGAGTTTGATGTCAATCGTAGACGATAAGGCAGACTTTGAGGGAGTATGTCAATAGCAATTGCAATTCTCAATAACAGATTCTGGGGAAACAATCAAAGAGAACTCCACTGGAAGGCACAATATTAGGAAGAAGAATGAATGTCTGAAAACACTGGCACATAAGGTATAAAAGGTAAATGCAAACCAGTGGGAAAGCATGACGGAGAACTAGCATAAGGAATAATGCAATTACTGAGATCGTTAGGAACCAAATCATTATTCCAAAGCACAAAACTATGAGGACAGTGAAACTAGATGAATTTAAATACATGGTAATAAAGATGAAAGTTAAAATACTGCATTTGAATGGCATGGAATAGTGAGAAAATAGATGGTTCTGTAACTACTCAAACAGATGCAAAATATACCTGTGGGTCATTAAACAGTCAGAATGGTACCACAATAATCAAATGTCCGAGAAATAGAAAATATATTGCATGCAGAATTCTTTGTACTGAAGGTAATTGTGTGGATAGCTCTGAGCACAAATTAAACTTCTGGATAGCAAACAAATGAAGTGCGACAAGAACATTTAGATCTGATCATCAATGATAGATTGATGAGACAAAACACCAACAACTGCCAAACTCCTTCCAGCAGGCACTGAACTAAGTGCCAAGTGCAACCTGTTATTAGGTATTATTGGAAACATGTATTGATCAAGGATTGGAAATCAGATAAAGCAAACCAATCTTCCTCAGCAGAGTATTAATCCATGGGAATAGAGGACAATGCATCTCCAAATGTGGGTACATTTACTGAGCAATTCTGAAACCAGGGAAAACCACTAGCAGGCATAGCAAGGTACAGTAAAACATGGATCTTTGAATGGACTATTTGTTTTATAAACAAACACTGAACCTGCTAACGCCATCATCATTCCAATTAAGAAGCAGATCTCCGAGTTTAAGAGACAGTCAGGTTCAAGTGAAGAGCGTAAAAAATGGAGCATTTTTGTCAAAGTGCTCTTCACTCCCATCGCGACCAGCCTTTTCTGCAGACTGATGTCCTCACTAATATGGCGCTCAGTGCAATTGCAACCATTAGTATCCTTGCAGATGCCATTTTGAGACCAAAGAATCGTACAACCACCACAAAAATGGGGACAACAGAATCCAATATTTCTCAAAGGAAATATGGATTAATATGAACAATAAATGTATAAAAAAGTAAACAAAAAATATCACAATTGCAAATAGGTTTAGAAACCTACAAGACAAAATAATAAAAGGTACACAAAAATGCTAGAGAAACTCAGCTGGTGAGGCAGTATCTTTGGAACGAAGGGGTGGGTGACGTTTCGGGACGAGACCCTTCTTCAGACAAAATAATAAAGTACAAATTGCCCATATTTTCCTTTTCCTTTCTCGTGAACTGTACAACCATGTTCAACTTACAATGAACTAAGATTCAAGTATTTCCAGAATTTGACTTGATGCCCGAATCTTTTTCCAAGAACGTTTATGTCAGTGTCACCCGTTATTTTGGAATAGAATATTCCAGGATAAGATACAAGCATACATTATGGAAAATGGTCCAGAATTATTTTCATGCTTGTTTAATCAAGCTAGCCTGGAGCCAAGACAATACCGCTCACAGCTGACAGATGGTAGATGACATTATGATTTCCATGCAGAATTGTAAAGCAATATGATTCATATTAAAATGTAATATATTTGGTACACATAAAGCAGAATTCTCTGATAAGGGGCGTTATTTTAGTTTTATTGATTCCCTGTTGTTTGGTTATGTTGCCATTGTCTAAAATACAGCTTACAATGCATTAAAATGGACATATTCATCAAATGGAAATTAGCATGCATTTGTAAATACTCCAGTTGTAGAACAGTTCGGATGAATACAGGGAAAGAAACAGGATGCACAACTCCTATGGCACATTTGATTATCCATAATCATTTGTATCGTGAATGTTTCCATTCTTTGTTTTTTTTTCAGTTCAATTCCACTGAATTGCTATGTCCTTTTATAGTATTTCTTCTCTTGTTGCTTATTCATAGGTTCTAAGAGCAGAATGAGGCCATTTGGCCCATCAAGTCTACTCTGCCATTCATTCATGTATGATCTATCTCTCCCTCTTAACCCCATTCTTCTGCCTTCTCTCCACAACCCCTAGCACCCTTGTGTTTGTATACGAATCAAGATTTACCAATTTGATTCCATCTGGTTGCTTTGTTGTCCATGATTGCATTCCAACACTCCCCAATGCTTGCATTCCCAGCGTTCCAATGTTCTCATCTCCTTCACACATTTTTGAAACTGTTTGAAATTGTGATGTATTTTTTTAATGTTTTAATCCATTGATGGTTCTGTTTATATTCATCCATATTTAATGCTCCAAACTGAAGAAACAAAACTCAGGTTTCAAATTTAGGAAAGTTAAAAAAATAATAATCTAGAAACCAGCCTTGCAGCACAAGCTTTTTCAACACTTGCATTGGAAGCATCAATGTATCCTGGAGTACAATGCGATTATTCTCATTCCCAAGTTGATCCATGTCACTTGGAAGACCTGACTAGACACCTTCTGTCACAAATTATGCTTGCACAAATGAGCCATTTTGAGCTTGCATGCTGAAGTAATGATGTAATATCCAATGCACCACTCATTTATGGTGCTGCTGGGAGAAATCAGGTCACATTGACCTAAAACAAATTTCTCATAGATCATTCATAACCCTCACCCAGTCTGAAGAAGAGTCTCGACCCGAAACGGCACCCATTCCTCTCCAGAGATGTTGCCTATCCCGCTGAGCTGCTCTGGCTTTTTGTGTCTATCTTTGGTTTTGTTCAATTTAGTTTAGTGATACAGGGTAGAAACAGACCCTTCGGCCCACTGATTCAGCGCCGACCAGTGATCCCCATACAATAGCACTATCCTACACACTAGGGACAATTTACAATTTTTACCAAAGCCAATTAACCTACAAACCTGTACGTCTTTGGAATGTGGGAGGAAACCAGAGCTTCTGGAGAAAACACACGTAGTCACAGGGAGAACGTACAATCTCCATGCAGAGTCCATCCATAATCAGGATCAAACCAGTGTCTCTGGTGTTGTCAGCCAGCAACTCTACTGCTGTGCCACCAGCTATGCTCTGTAACTGCATGAGTGAAAGGACCTTCCCCGGCTGGTCTCAGCGTAACCCCAGGAACCTGACTCTGACAGGTCTCCTTTCTTACTCCTACAGACCTCAACAAGATAGACATCACCAAAGTCCAGACACACTCCCGTCCGACACATATGAGCTCCATATGTACATTCCATTCCTTCCCCAATTACCACCGTCAGGTCCCAACACCCATCTCTTGACCAACAATCATATTCGACCCCCACCCCGCAAGCAACATCCACACTGACAGCCAACCATTGTCCTAATTCTGCCACCATCCCAAGTTCTCTAACCTTCAAACCTAATTTGTGGCCTTGAGGAATATCTTGGTACAGGAGGTGAATAAAAAGATTTCTGTCATTCATCTATTTCCAAAGTGCTTGCTCAATGTTGCCGGACAACTGATTGAGGAGTCTCTCCACACACTGATGAAATTCTTTGCAATAGGCTCATAAAATATTAACCATGCTTTACTTGGAAACATCAAGATGCAAGTTCGAAAATTCCCAAAGATCACCAGCACATCCCTAACCTTGCTATTGGAAAGAGCATTTATTTTGTATTATGATTAATAATATTAAAATAGAACAAAAGTAAGCCATTGAAAAATAAACCTCCCAATCTTTATCCTTTATGCCTTTACCATGAACATTGTTTTAGTTGCTGACCTTGTTGCTAATTTTTAATGAAAACAATTTGTGTAATGGACTTACAATAATGTACTCCAATTGGGTTAACAATGTCTATATGTTAATAGATGTCCATTGATGCACTAATGTGTGTATTTTACTGCTTCTTATGGAATGGCAAATTAAATGACGTGAGATTAAGGTGTGCGATGTGTGTCAAATATTGCAAAAGAGCTTTCACTGTGTTGAAATTATTATGACTATGTTGCTGCTGTCTAAGGAATAAATTCAGCAAATGCAATTTATTTGTAAGTTTTTTAATTTTCTGTGAAATTTGAGTTATCAATTGCATTGTAGAAAAACTTATAGGCAAGTACAAATGATCAGTGAATACTTCATGCAACATTTTGCAGATTAATTGCTTTTGATAAATAAACTGTCCCTAGTGTGTCGGATAGTGCAAGTGTATGGGTTGAACACTGGTCGGTGTGCACTTGGTGGGCCTTTGGACAAGTGAACACGCTGTATTTATAAAGTCTAAAGTAGTAAACTTCCAGCTTTTGCTTTTCTTCAGTTTTGAAACTGGTAAATTGAGTTTTCCTGGTATGTGTGTCCCTGATTTCTGAGATACACAAGTTATTAAGCTGACCTCCACTGATTCAGGATGGACACTTCATTTCCATTAAAATGATACCTGTTGAAAGTTCACCCCAGGTAGCCAGCATTAAACACACCAATAGAGTAGCATCAGCACATCCTCCTGTGCATTTTTAAAATTCAGTCAAAGAGCTGTCTGAATTTTGGGAAGCTGATTACAAGACAGTGTCACTTCTATACAGTGTATTTAACTCTGCTGACTGGGATGAATATCTCAGCTTACTTGCCTTAACTTACTGTTGAAATAATTGCTTTGATTGTCTGTATCCAGATTGAACCCAATGAGTGTGAAAAGAACAAAGAAATCCTCTTGATTTGTGAACTGATTTCCTTCACAGGATGAAACTGTGCCCTCAAAATCTGATGAGTTCATGTGGAAATAATTTCTTTAAATTATAGAATAGCTGGAAAGGTTTTAACATACAAAGGGAGATAAGAGTTACGCGTCTCAAAATGGTTATTATAATTAAAAAGGATTTTTGAAAGCCTGACGAGAGTTTTTGAAAGCATGCTGCTGAGATAGGAAGATGCAGTGAGTTGACAGCTATGAGTTTACCTGCATGATCTCAGTTACAACGTAAACTTCACTAAGATGAAAGAACACTTCTATCTCCAGAGTATAATGATTCCCTCCTGCAGGCATGACCTTTGGAAACAATCCACCTCACTCAGAAAAGGTTCAGCAATTAACAGATCTTTCTATTCTCATTCTGGAAATGTTAATATCATCACAAAAATAAAATATTTTTTCCAATGATAGTGGAACACGTTGCATCACAATTCAGATTGGTCAGGTGGATATTAATGGGGGAAAAACATGCATAAAGTGCTGGCATCAGGCAGCATCTCGGGGGTAGACATAAAATGCTGGAGTAACTCAGTGGGACTGACAGCATCTCTGGAGAGAAGGAATGGGTGACATTTCGGGTTGAGACCCTTCTTCAGTCTGATTGTAAGTGGGGGAAAAAAAGCTGGAAGAGAGGAGGGGCAGGACAACGCCTGGCAGGTGATGTATATGAAGGAACTGCAAATGCTGGTTTACACCGAAGATAGTCACTAAATGCTGGACTCAGCGTGACAGGCAGCATCTCTGGAGAGAAGGAATTCCTCATCTCCATCTATCCTGACTCTCAGTCTGAACAAGGGTCTCGACCCGAAATGTCACCCATTCCTTCTCCCCAGAGATGCTGCCTGTCCAGATATTTGGTTGACACAGGTGAGGTCAGTGTATTGAGAGTCAAAGGTGGACAGAGATTAAAAGGCAAAATATGTAAGACAAAAGGATTGAAGAGTAGCACATTTTGAAGCTGGAGGAGGGAATGCAGTTGGAAGGGGAAGGGGAGGAGAGTAAAACTAGTGAATGGATATTAATGGTGCATCAAATCAAATCTTGAGAATCAAAATTACCAGTGATTCAGTCACTCCCGAGGCATATGTACAGATACACGCATGCATGCAAACATACGCAGACACTCACAAAGTCTCTTAATATCAGACCAAAGCAGTTTGAAGAAGAAATAATGAAAAATGTCTGGACTTGCTATTCCTGTTAAAGAATTGGACCATATGTCAAACACATTTCTCAGTGTAAATTTCCACTGAAGTTATGCCTGATCCTGTTTTACATCCTCTGCAAGGAATCAGAGCAGCCCAAAAGTTCCATCAAATATACCGAAAAACACATATTGCAACAAACCAAATATGCCAGAAAATTGTTAAATTAGACTTAAATCACACACAAAACTGTCAAAAGGAATGAGAAACAAAACAAGTTTTTTGTTTAAAGTGACAGTAACTATGGAGAGAAGAAACAAAAACTATTTACATGGACATGATGTAGAAACAAAGAACTGCAGATGTTGGTTTATACCAAATATAGACACAAACTGCTGGAGTAATTAATTGGGTCAGGCTTGGATTGTTTTCTCCAGAATGCTGTAGGTTATGGGGCGACCTAATAGAACCGTATAACATTATGAGAGCTATAGATATCAAGTAGAGAGTTGTTTAAACCTGGAAGAGCGTACCTAATTAGATGCACATACCATCAAAGCCAAGTCAAAATCTACCTTAACAAAGTTCAAAGCTCTGCTCACCCAGAATCCAAAAGATACAAACTTTGGAGCAAGAATATAATTGAGTTTATTTTCTCCCTTCTCTCTCTATTTGTGACTTCTGACCCATCTCAGATTGACAAATCCTTCATATGTCAACGTTCAGACATGAAAAACGGCTGCATGTATTACACCCAATAAAGATGCATATTCATTCATGATTCAAAGGTTGCAAAATTACATCTTTATGGTTCACAGTAATTAACCTCTTGATGCATTAAACCAGCCAAAACCAAATATCTCAGGCATAGTTATTCATCGAATGACTTACATAATAATCAGCCAAATAAGTAGTTACAATTTCCTCAATAACTTTTCAATTCAACTGCATTGTGAATAAATAATTACATGGGGAATCGGATTAAACAGGTTTGGGTACTAAAAGTGTGAAATTACACTGCATTTAGAAACATAGAAACATAGAAAATATGTGCAGGAGTAGGCCATTCGGCCCTTTGAGCCTGCACCGCTATTCAATATGACCATGGCTGATCATCCAACTCAGTATCCTGTACCTGCCTTCTCTCCATACCCCCTGATCCCTTTAGCCACCAGGGCCACATCTAACTCCCTCTTAAATATAGCCAATGAACTGGCCTCAACTACATTCTGTGGCAGAGAATTCCGCAGATTTACCACTCCCTGTGTGAAAAATGATTTTTTCATCTCGGTCCTAAAAGACTTCCCTCTTATCCTTAAACTGTGACCCCTTGTTCTGGACTTCCCCAACATCGGGAACAATCTTCCTGCATCTAGCCTGTTCAATCCCTTAAGAATTTTGTAAGTCATTTAATATGACACAATTAAAAAATACATAAATGTAAAAGAAAGGTGTAATGGTTTTCAGACATTACTGGTCTTAGATAAAATGTAATAAAAATGAACTGCAGATACTGGTTTAGAAGATAGACACAGAGTGCTGGAGTAACTCATTGGGTCAGGCACCATCTCTGTACAATTATGTATAGGTGACATTTTCGATTTGGGTTTGAAAAAAGGACCCGACCCATAACGGCACCTATCCGTTTTCTCCAGAGATGCTGCTTCACCTGCTGAGTTGCTCCAGCACTTTATGTCTATCTTTAGTCTGACATAAAGTTATATTTACTGCAGCCATTTATATTGATTATGTTCAAATATGAAATTGTGTATGATGGAAGAGCAGATCACTTAACAACATATTTATTTAGTTTGAGCAAAATATCACATATGATGGATTTTTAAAAGAGATAAAATGTTTAAATATTCATTATACTTGGGAGATGAGCAGGAATAGTGTGGACCAGTATGATGCTGAGATTGCATCTAAATGTTAGTGTTTACATATGGCGAAGACATACTCCATCAGAGTTATAATGCTTGGAGTCAATAGTGCTGCTTGTATAGAAGACAAAAGGTTATTACAATTCATGCTCTTCCCATTTAATCTAACAAAGCTGATTTGTTTACATTCCTCCTGCTAATGCCATCTGAGATCACCATTTTACACCAGTCTATAAATGGTAAAGTGGTAACTCAAGGAAAACTAGATTGAATCCATGAATAATATGCTTGCAATTTCTTCTGTAATATGTCAAATTTCTGATGTAAAATGGCCAACGGCCCTCCACTGGGCCTTCCTGGGTGTATTTGGCACATTGCTAACCATAGCAGTCACCTGGGAAACAGAGAAAATCTTATTCTGCACCCATGCCCAAAATAAGCACAAGACCTTTTGTTAACGAACAAACATGTGCCACATTTCGCCAATTGAGGCCCTCCACTAAGAGGCTAGGTTAAAAGTTAAAAGGTCAGGTCAGGGGGAGTTCCCCCCGCCATGGGTACCATGTAATCCTGTGCTACGTGCTCCATGGTCGGATAGTCGCCCATGGTTTTCCAGGTGAGGGGAGGGCTGTGGACCCACAGCAGGACCAAAAACAAGACCTGTCAAAGGGCAGATGAGCTTCTAGTAAGCCAACAGCCATCCACACTTCAGTAGAAGTTGCGATCACTGTCGTACATAGCATTGTAAGAAACATAGAAACATAGAAAAATAGGTGCAGGAGTAGGCCATTCGGCCATTCAGCCTGCACCGCCATTCAATGTGATCATGGCTGATCATCCAACTCAGTATCCCGTACCTGCCTTCTCTCCATACCCCCTGATCCCTTTAGCCACAAGTGCCACATCTAACGCCCTCTTAAATACAGCCAATGAACTGGCCTCAACTACCTTCTGTGGCAGAGAATTCCAGAGACTCACCACTCTCTGTGTAAAGAATGTTTTCCTCATTTCGGTCCTAAAGGAATTCCCCCTTATCCTTAGACTGTGACCCCTTATTCTGGACTCTCCAAACATCGGGAACAATCTTCCAGCATCTAGCTTGTCCAACCCCTTAAGAATTTTGTAAGTTTCTATAAAATCCCCCCTCAATCTTTTAAATTCCAGCGAGTACAAGCCGAGTCTATCCAATCTTTCCTCATATGAAAGTCCTGACATCCCAGGAATCAGTCTTGTGAATCTTCTCTGTACCCCCTCTATGGCAAGGATGTCTTTCCTCAGATTTGGAGACCAAAACTGTACGCAATACTCCAGGTGTGGCCTCACCAAAACCCTGTACAACTGCAGTAGAACCTCCCTGCTCCTATACTAAATTATTTCGCTATGAATGCTAACATTCCATTTGCTTCCTTCACTGCCTGCTGCACCTGCATGCCTACTTTCAATGACTGGTGTACCATGACATCCAGGTCTCGTTGCATCTCCCCTTTTCCTAATCTGCCACCATTCAGATAATAGTCTACCCTCATGTTTTTGCCACCAAAGTGGATAACCTCACATTTATCCACATTATACTGCATCTGCCATGCATCTGCCCATTCACTCAGCCTATCCAAATCACCCTGCAGCCTCCAAGCATCATCCTCACACCTAACTATACCCCCCAGCTTGGTGTCATCTGCAAATTTGGAGATGTTGCATTGAATTCCCTCATCCAAATCATTAATATATATTGTAAATAGCTGGGGTCCCAGCACTGAGCCTTGCGGTACCCCACTAGTCACTGCCTGCCATTCTGAAAAGGACCCGGTAACTCCTACCCTTTGCCTTCTGTCTGCTAGCCAGTTCTCTATCCACATCAATACTGAACCCCCAATACCGTGTGCTTTAAGTTTGTATGCTAATCTCTTATGTGGGACCTTGTCGAAAGCCTTCTGAAAGTCTAGATATAACACATCCACTGGTTCTCCCTTATCCACTCTACTAGTTACATCCTCAAAAAATTCTATCAGATTTGTCAGACATGATTTACCTTTCGTAAATCCATGCTGACTTTGTCCAATGATTTCACCACTTTCCAAATGCGCTGCTATCCCATCTTTAATAACTGACTCTAGCAGTTTCCCCACTACCGATGTTAGACTAACTGGTCTGTAATTCCCCGCTTTCTCTCTCCCTCCTTTTTTAAAAAGTGGGGTTACATTAGCTACCCTCCAATCCTCAGGAACTACTCCAGAATCTAAGGAATTTTGAAAAATTATCACTAATGCATCCACTATTTCTGTGGCTACCTCCTTGAGTACTCTGGGATGCAGACTATCTGGCCCTGGGGATTTATCGGCCTTCAATCCGTTCAATTTACCCAACACCACCTCCCGGCTAACCTGGATTTCAAGTAATGATGATAAAGTACACACACCAAAATCCTATACCTCCAGCAGCAGAAGTCCGCAGGAACGGGCGGACAGAGATGTGTGGTGTGTCCGTCACCTTTCCCGTCGGAAACCAGCACCACTGCATCGCTAATGTTTTCAACGATGATGAATTGCGACAGCCCGCCAACTATCTTCAGAATAGACACAGTTTAATGTAGATCAGACTCTTTAAAATGTGCTGCACCCAATCAGGTGCTTAAGGAACACCCATTCTGAAATATTTCCACCATCTAACATTTCCATATGTGGAAAAACATTATTGGTTAAGCATTCAAGAGAACGATGGTGCCACACAGTTTTATGTATTCATCGCGTGCGATCACACGCACTACTGTTTAAGATTGCACAACTGCTCATAAAGCAAGTTAGCAGTCAGAATTGTCATGCTATAAAAAAAATAAAGGCATCTTGATACTGCTGTATTGGTGTGGACCATGCAGAAGTTAAAGTGTCTTCCTTCGAATGACAAGTAATAAAAATCAAAATCATTAGAACCCAAACCGAAAATGGACTCCTCTTGCATGTTTCGAAGTCACACAATAAATCTTTTAGCACCGTCACTTTATTGCTACATTGATTCCACAAGGTGAATAATTGATGTTGCAACAAATCATTCCTTGTACATTCCTTTATGTTAATGCGCCTCATGGGATTAAGTAAGTTTCTGAATAGTTTGCAGTTGAAGCAAGACGCAATTAAAGATCTTTACAATCGGGTACATCAGAATCAAGGAGGAATTCAAATGCAATTAATAAAATCTACAGGCACCATGTCGTAGGCCTCCTGAATTCCAGCAGGGATTTTTAAGTAAGTGCTCCTTTATCACGGCTTTCTGATTTCTAAGTGATGCTTTGTTTTTTTTTAAGCAGACAACCCCAATCTTCATGAGACATGCTGTGTTCTGGTAATTGTCAGATGACCACGATTAATTTGATGAACATTGTTCAAAATTACAAGTCTTTAAAAAACCCAACTACCTCAAAGAGATCAAGCTCGGAGATCAACTACAAAATAACCACATCAACCTATTATTGCTGAGAGGAGTGAGTAACCTCTCAAAGCACTTCACCACCACGGTTTGTGCCAATGGCCACCAGTCATGAGTGGGGGTGCAAGATTGCAACCTTCACGTGGTCCGCCCTGTTTCGACTAATGCAATCAACTCGACGTGCACAAATGCAAGATCAAATGGAACAAGTTGTCCAACAACTTTAGGCTGTGCACGCCACAAGAAAGAAGAAGAAGAAGAAGAAGAAGTCACGAGTGAAGAGTCAAGTCAAGAGTGCTGGCTCAAAGGGCCAAATGGTACACTCCTCTACATTTATTTTTTTTTCTAAGAGTATTTTATTACATGTACCGAAATGGAAAATTAAATTCTTACCAGCAGCAGTGCAACAGTACTCAATATATAATAATTTAAAGTCCCAAAAAAATGTTCAATGAAGAAAAAAAACAATATAGTACAAGGATAAAACAAAGGCTAAAGTCTCTTGTGCAATCAAGGCAGATCGTAGTTGGGGTTTATGGCGTTCAATAGTCAAACAACTTTTGTTGGAAAGAAGTTGTTCCTGCACCTCAATGTTACAGTATTCCTGCTCCTA
Organism: Raja brachyura; assembly: GCA_963514005.1. Next base: position 18,661,265 of record OY740806.1, on the reverse strand, counting down.
TACCACCTGCCTAATGGCAGGAGTAAAATGAAACAATTTGCAGAGTGGTTTTGGTCCTGGATGATGTTGGCTATCTTTGTGAGACATGGCCTTTTGATGGTAGGGAGGTCAGTACTCGTGATGGACTGGGCAGTGATCACCACTTTTGGTTATCTCCTCCCTTCCTGGGCATTCAAGTTACTGAACGGGGCTGTGATGCAATCAGCCAATGTGCTCTTCTGAAGAAGATGTACAACTCTCAAAATAGTATCAAGAAGAAAGAATTAATAACCACACATATCATCCAGATATCTGTTAAAGTTCACAGAATTAATTCAGCAAATTTTATGAGGCTGTGCATAGAAGCTGAAGTTATTTAATTTTCTCTCTTGTTGACCTGAACCAGTGCAGTAACAATAGCACCGACCCAACAATGAGAAAAATTACTCAAGTATATTTTATTCATAAAAAGCCGGATAAATTCAACTAATTATCACCTTAGCAGTCTGATCTCCATTATCAGCCATTGGAAACTGGAAGGTGATGACAGGAGTTTTATCAGACAGCACTGACTCTTTTAAAACCTGCTCACCAATGCCTCGATTGGTTTTCACCAATCATCCACATTCTGAAGACAAGATGCCACTGATTTGATACCAAGGCACCACTTAACTGTGTGTGACACTGCTGAAGTCCAAATGCATCAAAGGGAAGATTCCCCAATGGCCAAAACCATATTTCTCAAAGGCACATCATCTGGTCATTGGATATCAATGCTCCTCACACCAAGAGACTGCTGCAGGTATGCCTTATGTCTGTGTCGAAGGTTGAACCATCTTCAGTTATTTCAGTGATTATCATCCTTCCATCTGAGGTCAGATGTATGAATTGTGCAATGTTTAATTCTATTTACACTCTTCAATAAATGATTTTTTTTTTTTGGCTTGCATGTAGCAAAACCAACACAAGTTACAGGCATGGTCTGATAAGTGGTAAATTAAATTGATCCCACAATTGTTCCAGACAATGGCAGTCTCCAAGAGATAATCTAACCCCTATCCTTGATATTTAGTGGCATCGCCATAATCATGTTTTCCACCATCAATATCCTGGAAGTCAACATTGACGACAATTATAATTGGATAAACGATATAACTGTTCCCAGCTCCCGACTACAGGAGCAGACCAGAGATTGAGAATCCCGCAGCACAAGATTCCCCTCCTGACACACTAAATATTTTTTCCACCATTCAGATGGTTCAAGTCAGGAGGTGATAGAATAATCTCTGTTTATCTGGATGAGTAGAGGGCTAACACTCAGCAAGCTTGACACTACCCAGGGTAGTTATCCAGCACCCAAAATGCCCACTCCCTCTTTCACCAGCGCACAAAAATTAGATTATAGACTATTTACAAAAGAAAATGCAGTGGCTCATCTCGCCTACTCTGACAGCTCCTGCCAAATCAACAACTTCCACAATATAGGACAGGAAATAGCTGGGAACCCCGCTGCCTCCACTGTCTCTTCCAATCTTATGCTCAATTGGATCAATAGTTGTATCTCTATTGTCACTGGATCTATATCCACAACCTACTTCCCAAAGGCTGCGGCAGTACCTTTGCTCAGAAGATTCCAGTCGATCAAGAAGATGGCTCTCTACCAATTACACAAGGACATTTAGGGGAAGGTGATAAATAATGGTTTTACTTCTGATGCTCAATACAACCCCACCCCGTGAAAAAACTAAACAATGGGGGGAAAAATAACCTTTTGAAGAAAGATAATTTTTAAATCATTTTATCTGTTCTTGGTTTTACCTGATGTCATAGAGTAATTAATGGAGCAGAGAAACAATTTTCTTAGCACATCTTAGATGTATCAGAGCATAGTGAGATGCAGGGGAGAATGCAAACCTTTGGCCTAATGAGACCACATTGGCCACTAACATCCCCCACTCCTCATTTATACTAATCTCTTTTTGCTGTCCCCAATTCCCCTGAACTTCCTTCTGGATTTTCCCATTCACCTACATTCTGGGACAATTTACAGTGGCCAAGTAACCCACCAACCTAGTTGTGTGAGGAAACGAGATATTTTGGAGGAAAGATATGAACCATGTACACTCAACGTAGACAAAGTGGAGGGAAGCATCCAGCCCAGGGCATGAGAGTTGTGAGGTGGAATCTCTACCAGCTGTGCCACTAGGCTGCTCAGTTATCATGTCATCTATTACAAGGTAGTTTTAAAGCTTTTGAAAAACCCATATCATTTTGTTTTTGTTTAGCTTAGAGATACGGCATGGAAACAGGCCCTTGGGCACACCAACTCCAAGCCGACCTTCGATCACCCATTAACAGTGGTTCTGTCATACCACTGCCCGCACATAAGGGACAATTAATCTACGAACCTGCACATTGTTGGCATGCGGGAGGAAACTGGAGAACCTGGAGGTAACACACGTGGTCACCGGGAGAATGTGCAAACTCAATACAGACTGCACCCGAGGTCAGGATTGAGCCAGGGTCTCTGCGAGGCAGCAGGTTCTACCAGCTGCAGCCCTGTGCCATCCCCAATATTGCCCCAAATAATTCCCAATGAGAATCACATGCCCAAATAGTAATAGGCAAAAGAACAGGGGTAGCATGGTGGTGCAGCAGTAGAGTTGCTGCCTTACAGTGCTCGAAACCCAGGTTCAGTCATAACTACAGGTGCTGTCTGTACAAGGTTTGTATGGTCTCCCCGCGACCTGCATGGGTTTTCTCTGGGTGCTCCAGTTTCCTCCCACATTCCAAAGAGGTACAGGTTTGTAGGTTAATTGGCTTCAGTAAGAATTGTAAATTATCCCTTGTGCGTGTGTAGAATAGTGCTAGTGTGCGGGGATCGCTGGTCGGTGCGGACTCAGTGGGCTGAAGGGCCTGTACCGCGTTGTATCTCTAAGCTGAACAAGTTTGTCCTTCTTTCTTCAATGGTATTTAATGAAGGAAGAGAAGCTGCTAAAGGTCTAGAGAAGGGGAAAAAAACAAAATAAACCCCGTCAAGATGTGGATGGCACAGAATTGATTATTTTCGGAGCAATGGAAGCCTGTTCTGAGCAAACGTCATTTCAAAGATGTTTCCTCAACTATGGTTTGATAACGGCGATAAAAAACTTATACTTAAATTCTGGAAAAACGCGCCTATCCCAACGTTTAAAATGTGGATTACAAATATGTCGGAAACATTGCATCTCGAGGAAACGAGACTTGTGCTAGCAGGAAAACCAGAACAATTCTTTAAGATATGGTCGTCTTTCATTGATTTATTACAAGTGTAATATGGTGCAACATAACCCTGGAAAGTAACTGTTTTAGAACTAGGTGAGGGGTGTGTAACATTACGAATTAGACACATTCCCTTTCTTTTCAGTTTAGTTCTATCTTTTTTGCATGTTCTTCTTATTTCCTTTCTTTTCTTAAGGCCGTTTTATTTTCGGTGCTCTTTTATTTCACTTCTAAGGATGCTGTCTATTTATCTAATTAACAATCATTAACCATTAATGATTGCGCCCTACACATCACTGCTATCCTCAAGCTTCTCTTTTTTCTTTCTTTCTTTTCCATCCAAAAATTTTTAAAAAAGAATGTTGTACATGAAATGTATTATGTTATATACCTTGATTATTATGTATGTACATTGCTTCTAATAAAAATATTTTTAAATTTAAAAAAAAGATGTGAATGAGACTTAAATAATGCATGGTATTGCAAAAGACAAAATTCCTGAGGCTAAATTTAATGGTTGTAAGCTATTTTAAGGCCGATCTAGATTTTAGATAGCAATGGGGACTTCATCGATTTGCCACAAAAGGAACAAAACAAGTTTCCAAGGAGTGAATCATTGGACTTTCATTCCACTATCCATACAGTCTTTCAGCCTTGGATAAACAACTACTGTTAGCTGGCAAATCATCTGTTTGAAGTTTAAATTATTGTTATATCAGAATGCAAAACGACAGAAACTGGACAATGTTCATCAATTCTAAATGCACATCCATTGCAATCTAATAAGTGAGAATAAAAATGGCAGGACATTCCCGATTCTTGTGATTTAAAAAAAAATCAACTATAAACCAGAATTTGCCAAACTAATTCATGTGAATCTTGCTCACAATGTTTCGAGATGCAAACTGGCTGGAAGATAAAACCCATAATCTCCTACATTCAATAAACTGCTGGGGGATTTGTGCTGATCCATCCTTAGCCTGGTTGTGAAATTTGTGATGTTTGTAATTGTAAATCAATTCCCCATTAAACACACAAAGGGTTAAATATTTAAGCAAGTAATTTGTTTGTAACTAATGCTAACATTAATTATCTATTGATTGATATCCAACTATTGACTGATATTCAACCATACAAATCAAAGGAAAAAAATTGACATGCAACTGATGGGGGATAATTTGAAAGTTATGTGACATTTTGTGCTGATAATACAATGAAAAACATAACGAGTTTCTCAACATGTGACAAACCTTGGTGGTCCATGTCCATAGATGTTAGAAGTGGAGTGAGACACAAAAAGCTGGAGCAACTCAGCGGGACAGGCAGCATCTCTGGAGAGAAGGAATGGGTGACCCTTCTTCAGAAGTGGAGCTCATAGCTAAGGATTAGTATGCAAGCTGTAACTTCCTTCCCAACCCTAGCTTTGAAAAATGTATTTTAAACACAGCGGGAGGTGAGTTCTGAAATGAACTTCATGCAAGTGTGTCCTGTCCTGGTGGGTTCCATTGTGATGTACAGGGCTGAATTTGATAAATGCACAGTGAGGGACATTTCCCAGCTGTAATGTACGATTGTCCCAGGTAGAGCACTGACACAGGCATGATGGACTGAATGGCCTTCCAAACTGTGGCCATTCTATGAATCTGAAGAGGTTTCAAGCTTACAACCATAAAATAGACCACAGAAGCCACCCAAATCCAATCAATATATCCATCCCCTTTTGGGTTTTGTTTTGATAAATAATCTCGGACTGCATTTTGTCTCGTATTTAGGCAAAATAGTACCTAGTACTTACCCATTTCCAAAATCCAGAATCGCTTCAACTTCAACATTTATATGGCCAGGCGAAATGTTCTCACTCTATGGAACAAATATATAAAAGCTTCCTGAGATTGGTTAACACAGGAAGAGTTGATATTGGTAAGATATTCAGCTGTCATGTAATGTAACAGGTCACCTGATCTGTGAGAGGGAATTAAAGAGGGTGTTCGCTATAGGAAGCTACTTTAAAATGTAATGAAAATAACTTGGTCATTTAAAGGGTAGAGCAAATTTGAATATCATAGCTGGGAGAAACAGAGGCATCCTCAAAAGGGCCTGTTCCACTTTCACGACCTAATTCACAAACTTTTTTACTCGTGGACATTTTTCATCGTGTTGCAAAAACACTCCGACCTACTTGATGCCACGAGTAACTACAACTAGCATCACGACCTACCTACGACCTCGTGACGACCTTGCTGCGAGTACGAGTCAAGGGCAAACTCGTCAGAGGTCGTGAATGAGGTTGTGAAAGTGGGACAGGCCCTTTAGCAACCGTGCTCACAAAAGCATGATAAGGCAAAGATAATGGAGGGGGATTGGGAGTTGGGATTTTTGATGCTGTCATGATTCATTCAAACACAAGGCAGAGAAGCACTTGTTGATTGAAGGCAGTCACCATACCTTGGTCGATATCCCGCAACATATTAACATAGGATCCAAATTAGCTCAACTATTCAATGCTTTGAGGTCCTGCTGCACTGAGTCATACATAGTACACGGCACAGTGGATGAGCAGTCGATTTGCTGGCTTGCAGCGCCAGAGACCTGGGTTCAATCCTGATTATAGGAGTTGTCTGTGTGGAGTTTGTACATTCTGCCTGTGACTGTGTCAGTTTTTCTCCAGGTGCTGCGGTTCTCTCCCATTTTCCTCCTCAAGATGTACAGGTTTGTGTAAGTTAAATGGCTTCTGTAAATTACCCCTATTGTGTAGGATGCAAAACTGGGATAACATAGAACGAGTGTAAGGTTTATCTTTGGTTGGTGCGGACTCCGTGGGTCGAAGGGCCTGTTTCGATGCTGTATCTCTAAAAAAGGGCCGAGGAATGAATGTAACTATTCGTTAAGACATTAGAACTCCTTCCATTTTACAATATGAGAACTTAACATGGTTTATCAAATTTAAATTTCTAGTTTAACTTGCATTACATTAGAATAAAAGCTATTCTCGTGCCAAAAGGTGGACAATAAATTAAAATGGTTACCATGTGGCTGAATCATAAGCTTTAGTTCGGCCAAGGAACCTGATAAATCATCAAGCAGCGAATGATAAACCTATTTGAATTTGAGTAGATCTACCAAATAATGAAAGGTCTCGGTTGAGTGGACATTTCCAGTTATGGGCGAGACTAGGACCGGCGAGCACATCCTCACAATAAAAGGACGTAACTTCAGAATGGAGATGAGGAGGAATTTCTTTAGACAGTGGTGAATCTGTGCAATTCATTGCCATAGATGGCTGTGGAAGCCAAGCCACTGGGTATTTTTGGAGAGCAGTGATTATTAGTTTCCCCAATTACTTAGAGTGACAAAGATTATGGGGAAAAGGCAGGAGAATGTGGTGGAGTGGGAAACGTAGATCAGAATGGAAGAGCACACTCGATGGGTTATGATCTCAAAAATGCTTAAAACTGTTGTGAAAGCAAGGTACCAGCATACCTATTTTGTTTTCACATGCAATTCATCGGCACAAATATTTACAGAGAGCAAATCTTTTCAAAGAATGCTGTTGAGTAGGTTGATAGCAATTTGCTATCCATTGTTCAGTGTGCAGTAAATTACACTCTGCAGTAAATGAGAGTGGAATGGTTTCATCCACAAAGGAAAAAAAGTTAATCTTAAAAGAGCAACTGCGAGATGATATAAGCACTTGAAAGACATTGCAGCATGTTTGTAAAAGGAGGATTGCGAAAGATAGGATTTGAGGTATATAACTACCACTTTCAAATAGAATCAACATGTTTCCAGGCATGCACTGATTCAAAAGCGGCCATCTAGCCCTACAGCCAGACATTGCATTGTATTCAGAATATAGAGAAATCAAATGATGCAGAACCAGCTCATGGAAGCCATCTCATCAACTGGATATCACCCCAAGTACATTACAGTTCAACTTACAAAGCCAGGATTAGAAAGTGGTCATTCAGTTCATTCCACATCTTGGGGAGTTTATAACTTGCCGATCGTTTTTCTTCAAAATCCAGAGGCTACAATGACATTCATTCTCCACAAACAATAATAGCTGCAAAGTTAAGGTAAGATACCTTGAGGAATCAAATACCTGAGATTCAAGCCATGACAAAGAGCGCGGCCATCATACATGAAGCTGATCAGAGGGAAGAGAAACGTTTCGCAAACTCTGCTCCCAAAATTCATTAAAATACCAACTTCAGAATGTTCCCCATCCTGGGTGACATAAAAAGACACTTGCTGGAAACGGTGGGCATTTTTGTACGTGGGAAGTGGGCCACATTCTGGAGTTAGTTTGTGAGTGAAATTGGGAGCAGGTTAATATTGAGTAAGTGCCACTCGACAGCACTGTCAATGATGGCTTCCATCACTTTGCTGATTGAGAGTGGACTGATTTGGCAGTAATTAATGGGATTGAATTTGTCCTGCTTTTTTATATAAAACATTTTACTGACGTTGTCAAGCGGATGCAAAGGTTGTAACTTTAATCGAGCAGCACGACGAAAGGCATAACTAGTTCTGAAGTGTGGGTCTCAATCATAACAGATGTTAAAGGACGTTCCTTTAGGAGGGATTTCTTCGGTCAGAGGGAGGTGATTTCTTCGGTCAGAGGGAGGTGATTTCATGGAATTAATCGCCACAGAAGGCTGTGGAGACATAGTTAATGGATATTTTTGCGGTAGAGATAGAAAGATTCTTGATTAGTACAGGTGTCAGGGGTTATGGGTGGAAGGCAAGAGAATGGGGTTAAGAGGGAGAGATAGATCAGCCATGATTGAATGTGGAGTGGACTTGATGAGCTGAATCGCCTAATTCTGCTCCTATCCTTTATCATCGATACTTTTTTTGCATATCTTTCATTCATTGTTCTTTATCTCTCCACATCACTGTCTATATCTCTCGTTTCCCTGATCCCTGACCGGTCTGAAGAAGGGTCTCGACCCGAAACGTCGCCTATCTCCTTCGCTCCTTAGATGCTGCTGCACCCGCTGAGTTTCTCCAGCTTTTTGTGTAACCCTCGACTCTCCAGCATCTGCAGTCCCTTCTTTAACACTTATGAACATGTTGTCTTTCTCCAACAACCAGTGTTTATTCAATGCAAGTTATTTGGCGGAAATGTGAAGGCTCAAATTGTATTTTCTCAATATCATCAAGGTTTGAAATGTTTTATCAACGGTTTTAATATCTGACAAAATGTGGTTGTAAATGAACAAGTCTGCAAATAACATCATCCATAACTGTTTGCACTGGAGTTGGTGATCCACCTTGATAAACACAAAATGCTGGAGTAACTGGTGGGCATCTCTGGAGAGAAGGAATGGGTTGTGTTTTGGGTCGAGACCGTTTTTCAGACTGAAAATCAGGGTAGAGGGAAACTAGAGATATGGAAGGGTGCAAAGAGCATTTAAGGTGTGAAACAAACAGATCAAAGCAGACGATGATCGAGGAAATACACTATGGTCCAAGCTGCTGCCGAGGTATACAAACAGCAACATTAGGAAGACAGCGAAACTCGTAGGAGGACTAGGGTGGGGGAGAGACAGAGAGAGAGGGGGAAAGTAAGGGTTACTTAAAGTTAACAAAATCAATACTCAAAATATTGGGTTGTAACTTGTAAGCTGCCCAAGTGAATCTGCCTAACTTCTTGATCTGCTTAACATGTAGTCAATTATGGTCCTCCCACCATTCCTATCATTAGGTCTGAGGATTTTATCCCAGTGTCAGTGATAGAACAGCAACATTCATTTATTGTGCTAGCATTTATTGCGAGAGGGCTTGTATACAAAAACAGAGATGTAATGCTGAGGCTCTATAAGGCTCTGGTCAGGCTGCATTTGGAATATTGTGAGCAGTTTTGGGCACCATATTTGAGGAAGGATGAGCTGGCTCTGGAGAGGGTCCAGAGGAGGCTTACAAGAATGATCTCAGGAATGAGGTTAACATATGATGAGCATTTGATGGCACCCTCCCCTTTATGCGCTGGAGTTTAGAAGAATGTGGGGAGACCTCATCGAAATGTACAGAATAATGAAAGACTTGGATGGAGAGGATGTGAAGAGGGTGTTTCCACTCATGGGAGAGTCTAGGACTAGAGGTCATAGCCTCAGAATTAAAGGAGTTCTTTTAGGAAGGAGAAATGTATTTAGTTAGAGGGTGTGGAATCTGTGCAGTTCTTTGCCACAGAAGAGGACATGACATGAGAATTAAGGGACAGAAATTTAGGGGTAACATGAGGGGGAACTTCTTTACTCAGAGAGTGATGGCTGTGTGGAATGAGCTTCCAACAGAAGTGGTGGAGGCAGGATCGATTTTAACATTTAAAAGTAAAGTGGATAGGTATAAGGACGGGAAGGGGATGGAGGGGTATGGTCTGAGTGCAGGTAGATGGGACTAGGGGAAAACAAATGGTCGGCACGGACTGGAAGGGCTGAGAGGGCCTGTTTCCGTGCTGTGATTGTTATATGGTTATATGGTTTTAATGTGGAGGCTGAGACAGATTCTTGATTAGTATGAGTGAGAGGTGATTGGGAGAAGGCAGGAGAATGGAGGGAGAAATAGATCAGCCATGATTGAATGGCAGAGTCGACTTGAAGTGCCGAATGGTCTAATTCTACTCCTATCACATGATCTTATGACATATGAACATATTTTCAAATCAAGTTGAGGTTGCAAGTTGAAAGTAACTTGCAATCGGTGTTCCAACGTACTCGCTGCTCTTCTCCTTCTGGCTAAAGCTATCAAATCTTGAAGGCAGCAAGCCAATAGGCATCAATCACAAGAGGGGAGAAAAAATTGTTTTGCATGAAATTGCTTCACAATGTGTCATATCAGAAATCTCAGCCCAAGGCTTCAAACTTTGGTGCACTAATTGAGGTGATGCACTTTGCAAAAGTGATAGCATCTAAAATGCAAACTTAAAGGGTGATGCAAGGAATTGGATCGTGCACAAGGACCAGAATGCTAAAATAAGCAAACTCTACCAAAAATAATCAAGTATGCTTCCCGTCACCTTGCAGAACAAACCTGCCTTTTGTGGACATAACAAGAGATTTTCTCTGATCGTGAAAGTAGTAGGTAAAGATTCCAGCCTAAAATTAACAAACAGGAATCTGATCTGGTTTTCAGATTAAATCCACAAAAATAACTGCTGAAAATAAAATCACATTGTGTAAACTGAAGCACCACTCAAAGCAGTCATCTTTTGCTTTTATGAACTCCATCATGTTGCAAGGATCAAGTGGACAAATGTTGAGCTTTCAAGAGGTGGGAAATATTTATTTTGATGTCAGCTGCTTGTCTGCAAACTACTGAAGAGTTACTAAAATTCAAGTAGGCTTGAAATTAATTGCATATAAACAAATTGAGTGTATATTTATGTAATTGAAAAGCAAAAATAAAACTGCAGAGGCTGGAGATCTGCAACCAAGGCAGAAAATAATGGAGGTATGGAAATGTTATTGTTGTTTTCCCCATCCACAGATGCTGCCCGACCTGCTATGTGTTTCCAGCATCTGCAGCTTTTATTGCAGCATACTTGTGCAGTCTTTTCAACCTTATGCAAATGGAAACGATTATCATTTAGAAAAATGAAAACTCTTGTCAAATTTTATCAGGCTTGAGGGGCCATATGGCCTAATTCTGCTCCTAATATGCTTATGTTCTTATCAGTGTAAACAAATGTGCTATGCTGTCATGAAGGATGAATGTACAAGAGCTGTGTTTGTCTTAACAGTTAAACATGGAAATTATATTTTACAATTATTATAGAAATGAAAAACATTTGATAATTCTCGATTTGTTTAGATTGTCCAGGTGTTCTCTGGAAGTCATTCATGCTTGTAGCTGATTAGCTCACAAGGAATCTCAGTGGGAATAATGCATCAGCAGCACTATTTCAACATTAGAGCATCTTCAGATTGTTGCATTCAGTCCTTATTATCTGCTGATTTGTTATCCGCGGCTCCAAGTAATCATGACGTCAGCCTCCGACTCAATGTTTTATTTTCTTCAGCCTGTGATTTTGAGCCAGATCATCAAAAATTGAAATGACCGCAAAAGACTGCTACTGCTTGCAGATACCGTCCACAGGTGTAGACATAAAATGCTGGAGCAACTCAGCGGGTCAGGCAGCATCTCTGGGGGAAAATGAATAGGTGACGGTTTGGGTCAGAAGTCTTCCGCAGACTTCTTCAAAAGTTCACAAATTCCAAGAGCAGAATTAGGCCATTCGGCCCATCAAGTGTACTCTGCCATTCAATCATGGATGATTTTGCTCTCAACCCCATTCTCCTGCTTTCTCCCCATAACCACTGACACCCATACTAATCAAATATCTGTCACTCTCCGCCTTGAAAATATCCATTGACTTCGCCTCTACAGCCATCTGTGGTAATGAAATCCACAGACTCACCACTCCATGACTAAAGGAATTCCTCCTCATCTCCTTTCTGAAGATATGTCATTTTATTCTGAGGCTATGGCCTCTGGTCCTAGACTCTTGCAGAAGTGGAAACATCACATCCACTCTATCAAGGCCTTTTATTATTCTTCTAGTCGTCAAGTGCGTTCCTTCGTGCACATCTCCCATGCCACCTGAATGGGAGCATCCACATATCATAGTCCCATCCAGGTCCACATGTGGTCCATCTTGGATTACTGTAAATGATCAGTAGCAGAGGTTGTATATGTGGTGACTCACAGCACCAGAGAAGGGTTTAATCCTGACCTCGGGTGCTGTCTGTGTGGAGTTTGCATGTGAGCAGGCGGAATACGGGTACGTTTGTAGGTTAATTGGTCACTATAAATTGCCCCTGGTGTATAGGGTGTGGATGCTAAACACAGAACTAGCGTGATTGGGTGATTGATGGTCTGCATAAACTCAGAGGGCTGAAGGGCCTGTTTCCATGTTGCACCTCTAAAATAAACTAACAAAATCTATGCGCCTTTTGTGATTTATTTAAAATATTGTTATATTTTAAATATATCACTGGTTTAGTGTTTATTCATGTGTTAATACTTGCATAATATTGTATGGTGTTTTTATGGGGTTTTTGGGTCCATAAAAGGCCTTGGCAGTATCTGCACTTTTCTTATCCATTGGTAGTTTGTGCTCCTGCCCATTGTAAATAACAGGGATTAAGTGTATTGAGTGAAGTTGCTTCATTTTCCCCTGCAAGATTTCAGCTCTAACATTGAACAACTGAATTATTACCAGGCTCTGCAGATTCACTGAGTTTATACATTTGGGGCAACACTTTGGAGAAGTTCAAGAGAAAAAAAAAAATCAAGAGAGAGAATGAATACTCTTGATTATGTGCAGGTTCCTCTGGTAAAACTGTTCCCACTGGACTGCAGGTGTGGAGGAATGAAATATTCTCATTTATGGAGCTGCAGATTTCCAACCATCGGAAATCACATGCAATCACAATTCATTGCAAATAATGGGCTCTTGGGCAAGCTGCAAGATATACGAGTGCGCTTAAAGCTATCACAAAGGCATTCATCCCACGGGGAAGGTGAAGAAATAAGCAAGATGGAAAGAAAGCCAGGCAAAGTTTTGAGGAAGACGCACAAACTTCATAAAAATATAAATGTCACGGTGATCTTCAAGTTAAGGGATTCACAAGAGACTGCGGATGCTGACATTTTGAGCAAAAACGAAACAGCTGGAAAAACTCAACGGGTCAGGCAGCATCTGTGGAGGGAAATGGACAGATGACGTTTGTGGTCGGTACCAATCTTCCAACTTAGAGAGGGTAGACAGCCAGCAGAAAGAGGTGATGGGGGAAGGTGTGGAACAATAGATAGGTGGGTCCATGTGTGAAGGGGTTGTTGGCATGTTGGTTTAAGTGGGGGACAGGTGGGTGGAGATAGTAACCAAGTATGGAGGTGATAAGTGGAAAAGACGAAAGACAGAACCTCTGAGAAGGAAGGAAGGTGGCGACTGAAATATTGATTCAGAGGGAGGGATGAGGGAGGTTGAGGGGGCAGGGTGGAAGAAGAGTGGATGGAAGAGGGGGACATGGGGAAACCAGACAGACCAGTCTGCGAAAGGGAAGGGAATTCAATTGGGTTCTGAACAGAAACCTCAGCTGGCCCTGGCGGACAGAGCACGTGTTTGTCAAAATGATCACCTTGTCTAACCATTATCTCAGACATGTAGAGGAGACCAGATGGAGAGCACCAAATGCAGTTGGCAAGGCTGGAGGAGTTTCATGCAATCCTCCGTCTCACCGGGAAAGGCTGTTTGGGGTAGGTGAATGGAGACGAGGAAGGAGCAGTAGAGCATAAGTCTTACATCTCCTGGAGTTGCAGGGGAGAGTTCCTTGGGGGGTAGGGGAAAGATGGTTGAGGAGATGAACGAGCCAAAAGGCGATGTAACTTGTGGTCTCTGTGGTGATTTGAAAGTGGCAGTAATTATATGCTGGATGCAGGCAGAGGATAGTGGGATGAAAGGCAAGGACCAGAACAGATAAACTAGAAGGTTTATTGAAAACATTTTACAAGTTAGTTGTTCTATCACCAATTCTGACAAAAATTGAAAGGGAGATTAACAAGTGTCTGTGCGGTTGTGCAAAAGGACATTGTTGTGGGTGGATATGGCAGCATCCTGCATCAGTACATTGCTTACATTCAAGAATGATATTCCATAAAGTGACCATCTCAGGAAATTCTATTTTATAACCCATGAACTCCTGGTGAAATCGTATAAATACTGCTTGATTGTTTGAAACTTAGTATGAGACCAAACCTATTTAAATGGGGCAGAAAGTGAAGGCAGTGGCCTTTGGAATGAAAGATGATACCGATGATTCAATATTGTCACATCGGAAGAGAAGCAGAGAGAAAAAATTAGGGTTCAGGAATTCAATACTGATTTCACTTGCCAGCTGATATCTACAGGGTACAACCTGAGGATTGCACTTGATGAAGTTACCAATGACTCAAACAATGTGAAGATCATAGAACATAGAATTGCACAGCACAAGAACAGGCCCTTCAGCCCACAATGTCTGTGCCAAATATGATGCCAAGACTGTCTCTTATCTACCTGCACATAATCCATATCCCTCCATTCCCTGCTTGTTCATATGCCTATCCAAATGTTTCTTAAATGCCATTATCATATATGCCTCAACCACTAAACCTGGCACGTGTTCCAGGCATTCACCGCCCTCTGGGTTAAAAGTTAAATCCTTTAAACTTTGTCCCTCTTATCTTAAAGCTATGCCTTCTAGCATTTGATTGTTCCATCCTGAGAGAAAGGTTCAGACTGCCTGCTCTACCAGGACGAGCTAGGTCAGAACCAGCATAAAGAAAGCCAAGCAGTTCGTCTTCTACTGATTTTCTCAACCAACCTATAAATGTAGAAAACTCTCCAGATTTATTTTATTTGAGAAAATAGCATTGAATGATGACCTCAGTTTTGACTAAAATGTTGCATAAATGGGGTTAAGGCATGCTGTAATTAAAAGTTCATCAGTGAAGTAAACAATACTAACTGCATTATGCACATTTAGTTTTTCAACACTACACAGCTGCAGTGAAGTGCTTTAAATTGGTTTGTCTGCATGTAAATAAATAATGAGGACTATATTCCTGGCTTTCAGCTGCACTTAGGCAACCAACTACTTACAACCTCATTTGGCCCAAATGCACACTTTTTTATTCATTTAGGTCTGACAGCCACGAAAGCTGCCCAGGGAATGAAATCAGACATTAGTAGTGGAAAAACATTGGCTTATTATTTAAAATGTCTTATCATCTACTAGTTGTTATTGGGATTGAAATAAAAAGGCCAACTGCTTTAAAACAAATGTCTATTTGGAACAGAAGGGTTTACTGGAATAATTCCAGGCATTAAGAATTTTAGCTACAAATCTGGAATGTTATCTCTGTAGCCTAGGAGGCAGTGGAATAACCTGTGGAAGTGCATAGAATTATGAGAGACACGTCAGATAATCTACATATTTCAGGGGATATTTTCATCTCAGGGGATGAATGTGTCAACTACTAGAGGATATATGTTCTTTCCATTGATGCTGCCTCACCCGTTGAGATTCTCCAGCATTTTTGTCTACCTTTAAGGCGCGTTTAAAGGAGATTTGTAATGCAAGTTTTTTTTCCCCTTTATAAAGTCCTGCTTGCCTGGAACATACTGCTTGTGGAGATAGTAGAAGCAGGTAAGAGGCATTTAAACATACACAAACAAGCAAAGACTAGAGGGACACAGGCCATATCCAGACAGATAGTATGAGTTTAATTTGACATTATGATCAGAGCAGGCATGGTGGGCCGAAGGGCCTGTTCCTTTGCTGTACTGTTCTATGTGCTTCATGGATTCGAATATCTGAATGGAGAATCAGGGGGTTTTAATCCTTGCAGCAAAGGATGAGAAGATTTGATAAGGGGTCGACAGAACCCATTAGATCGAGTAACAGAGGGAAGCTGTCTCCATCAGCAAAAGAGTCAAGAACAGGAAGACACATTTTTAATGCCATAGAATGGGAGGAGAAATATTACGAAGAAAATGTAGGCCAAAAGTATTATTTGCCATCTAAGAGAACATAGCATCATTTTGGAGTTATAAAAAGGGAACAGGACAGTGAAAGGAAGGACAATGATTTTAACAGTCGAGGAGATTGGAACAGCAATCTGTTCTGCGTAAAACACAGACAGGAACACGATGGGCCTCCTGCTAACTGGTCAGCTTCGTAGACTTCTTACAAGGTTATGCTTGAAGCTGAAGTTTCAGAGCGATGGTGATGCTGAGCACATCTCAAATATTTGCAAGATGCATTTGGGAGGAAAATTAAAGGCTCATCAAGGCAGGGAATAAATAAGCAGAAGTCACTCAAATGAGAAATCATAAGGGATTGAAACAAAAATAAGGGATTGAACAGATGGCACTCAACTGACACGAAACCAGGATGGTGGGAAGTAGGTTCATTATGTACGTTAGTTATGGCAAATGGTTCCAAGAAAAATAATGCACCCTGCCTCCTCACCTACTGGGGACAAGGACAACTGAGGACAACAATGCCTTGGCACTGTCTGGAAAAAGCATCGGGAAATAGTCATTTGCTTGAATAGTAAAACCCTGCACGATGCTGCCGCAGTCCCAATATGAAAAGATAAATAACGCATGATGCCAAATATTTATTATGCACATTTTTGTTCCTGTAATCTGACAATTATTTATAATCTATTTTTTTTTTCAATTTGCAACAATCACTGCCTGCTGTTCAATTGCAAACAAAGATTGTCAAATTGCAAAAATGAGAATTTTCTCACTTTGGATTTTATGCTGAAAATGCATCGACACGTGCTACAAATATTAATTGATTTCAATACAAAACAGTTAGGAAATAGCATAATCAAATGGATTTTGAATTGCCAGAAATTAGAATGGACCAGTGTTGGAAAATACCAGCCACCATCTGAAGTGCAACTTGATCTTTTAAGGCCTTTTAAACAGCTGTTAACAATGTTTACATGGAATGGAAGGGAAGGGGGAAGGGGTGGGGGGCAGGGAATCTTAGTTGGTCATTGGCATGTTCAAAGCGGTCATGTACTTAAAGATTTAAAGACAAAATCAGTATGATGAAAAATTAAAGAACAGCAAAGAAGATGGTTTAAAATAGAGATTGCCAAATGCAGTCACCAAGTTACAGAATAATAAAAGAGGTTTAGGCTGGTGATATCAAAGACTTCACAGAGAATTATAGGAATGTGGAGCACAGAACTAGGCCTGTTGTGATTTCAGCGCTGCTTAAGATTTCTCCTCATCATCTAACTCAAGCAGCTTACCCTCTAATCCCTGACACATGCTGAGCTATCTTCCCCTTAAAAGCATCTGTAACACTCACCTCAACTGCTTCCTGTGGGTGAGTTCACATTCTCACAATACTCTATATAAATAAGTTATAACTGAATTCTATTTGATTTTGCTATTTTGTTTGCTGATGTCTTTGAGTCTTATTCTTTCTCTCGTGGAAATATTTATCTCGATCGAACTAAATTCAGAAAACTCAGAATGATCAGTAAGGACTTCTATTTAGTCAATTTCAAGCCTTCTATTTTCACAAGAAAGATTCAGGCCATTTAAACGTGCTCGATGGAATTACAACGTTAAACCTATTATCATCCATAATGTACACAATGACAGCTCGGTCCATCCTCTGCACATTCATCGTCCCCAGGTCTGTAATATGCAAGATAGACACAGAATGCTGGAGAAACTCAGTGTGTCAGGCAGCATCTCTGGAGAAAAGGAATAGATGACATTTCAGGTCGAGACTCTTCTTCAGACTGAGAGTCAGGGCAGAGGGAAACTCGAGGTATGAAAAGGTACAAAGAACAAATGAATGAAAGGTATGAAAAGAACAAATCAAAGCCGGCCACATCAAGGAAAGGTTGAGTCCACCATGGTCTCAGGTTGGCTGTGGAGAAGGTGATATACTGATAACGAGTGGATATAATGTACGCAGTGAAACTAAGCAGGACGGTAGTGAAACTAGTCGGACCACTAGAATGGGGCAGGGAATGCAAGGGTTACTTGAAGTTAGAGAAATCAATATTCATACCACTAGACTGTCAGCTGTTCAAGCAAAATATGGAGCGCTGTTCCTCCAATTGCATTATGCAATCGCTACATTGTTGATCCAATATAAAAATCCCAAGCCAGAGATGCAACATCAGAAATCTATACTCTGGTGCATTACTTAGGATGTGCTGCCTTTCAGATAGACAGTCAAACCAAGGCCATGTCTATTCTCCTCGCACTCTTTGCTACTATGTTGATAAAGAACAGAAAACCATCCCTCAAGATCAGACCATTATCTATCTTCAATCAACATCACTAAAAAATATCGAAACATTATTCAGTTCAACTTTGTGGAATCTTGCAGACCAAGAAATGGCTGCAACTTGTCCTTTGACAACATCTTAAGTAATTTGTTGGCTATAAGGTGCATGAAAGTTTCTGAATGGTGCATTGCAAATCTTCCTTTTTATTATCATACGCAATTGGTCTCAGTATACTCTTCAGCTTATCTATCTTCATTAAAGCATACATTACTGGTGCTCCAAGCAACTATATCTTATGATTAGCATAATCCCTTGTTCTTCGGTTTATTTCTCTTAAAATATACCCAAGGACTCATTTAGCAATTTGGTATCTCTAAACCTCTCATCATCTTTCCCACTTGGATTTTAGTGTTTCCTGATAGTAGTTAACCTCCTTATGTTTCCTTACAAGATGTAATGATCCACATTTAACCTGTACTAAAATGTATTTCCTATTATAAGAGCATTCTTCATGTTTACCAGTCCTTACAATTCAAAATGAGTATCCTCAGCATCCATTGTCAATTATTTTCTGCTGTAGTGGATATTCCAGAGATCATGCACTGAGGACACTTGTCCCATCCGTGATTTTCAGAGTCACACTTATCATATTCTGCATTAAAGAAATGACTAGTACATCTACTCCCTGTGTTCATCCAATTAATGTGCCATTCGGTGGGCATTCCCCAATGAGGGTCCCCCTCTCAACATGGTGCAGGATTGTGGCGACATTTTACATGAAGCTTCTCTTTAATCAATGTTTTATGATTGCTTCTTCTTACCAGTTCCAGTGCCGAACATCTCCTGTCTCCTCCCCTAAATCAAAGCATCTCTCAGAAATATAAATCTTTGACTCGACACAACTGGCACAGCTGGGAGTACAAACAAAACAAGGAAGGGTGGCATTATTGGTAAGCGAGGAGAGCTACTGGTATGACCTTAATGACATATTTCCCTCCCCCCCACCCCACCTACCCACATATTTCTAACTAACGTTCAACTTTCCACGTTGTAGATCTAAACTAAACTAAAATTCATCTCTACCATCTTGTTGGTGGTCAACATATCACCCCCAAGCCAACAGCAGATGGCATTGGACAAATTCTACTGATCAGCTCTGATGAGATACAAGTCCTGCAAACCTGTTCAGTAAAATGGGTGACTTCAATCAGGCTAACCTCAGGAATGGATCCTCTCAATAACATCATCAAGTCTCCTATCTCAATTTGGGTGTTAACATTCTAGAGCATTGCTGCACCACCATTAAGAATCCAAAGATGTACAGGTATTCAGGTTGATTAGCTTGATATAAGTGTAAATTGTCGCTAGTGTGCGTAGGAGAGTGTTGATATGCGGAGATCGCTGGCTGGCGCGGACCTGGCGGGCCGAAGGACCTGTTTCCGCACTGTATCTCTAAAACTAAAAAAAGTATATTGTACCATCCATCAATCACATTCCAGCTGTTCTGATCATCTGCTGCTGCTGCTCCTGCCGCCGTCAACAGACTAAAACACGAGGTACCCACTGCGCTCACATTCGTGGGACAATCATTGCTTTCACACTCCATTCCGAAATGAGCTGCCATGTATTCTCATTGGTTCTTCTATTATTGTACTTTACTATTTCCTTGCACTATTTGGTTTTTGCATTGCCTTCTTGTACCATGTTGCTGCTTTCTCTGGTCACCGTACTTATTGTTGATCTATCATTGCTGTGTATATTCCATTTTACTTTGTGAATTTCTTGAGCACCAGTAATTTCTTGCACCCTGATGTGGAGGACAATAAACTAATCTGTAGTTGTACCTGGTCTACATTAATCCTTTAAGAGTTAAGCAGTCAAAGATGCGGGGTTAAATGGCAATTATAAATGATTCCTGGTGGAGGTGGATGCCAGGATAACCAGGGAGGTGGATTAGTTAGTGGGTACGTAACATAGAACATAGGACAGTACATCACAAATGCTTCTACTCTAATATCTGTGTCGAACATAATGCAAGATAAACTAATTTAATCTGCTTGCACAAGATCCATATCATTCCATTCACTACATATCTCTGTACCTATCAGAAAGCCTCTTAAACACCTATATTGTATCTGCCGCCACCACAAACCCCAACATTATGTTGAATGTATCCATCACCACCACTGTGTAAAAACTTGCCCCACATGTCTCCTTTCAACTTTGCCCCTATCATCTTAAATCAATGCATTCTGGTCTTTGACATTTCCACTAGGAAGCAGGTTTTGACAGCCTACTCTTTCTACGCCTCTCATAATTTTAGAAACTTCTATCAGGTCTCCCCTCAACCTCTTGCACTTCAGAGAAAACAATCAAAGTTAATGGCGCCTAATAATAACGTCATAAGGAATAGGAGTAGAATTAGGCCATTCGGCCCATCAACTCTACTCCACCATTCAATCTTGGTTGATCTATCTCTCCCTCCTAATGCCATTCTCCTGCCTTCTCCCCATTTCTTAATTCATTTCTTAATCAAGGCAGCGTTCTGGGAAACCTCTCCAGCTCTCTCAAAGGCCTCCACATCTGTCCTGTAATAGGCCAGAACAGCATTCTTTGTTTTGTTTTTTTGCTGTTGTTTATTTTATTAGAAGTTAATACAGTACAAAACAATACAGTGGCACCTAATTTTAGGTGCCAACTATGTCATAACGTAATACATTCTATGTACAACCTGTAGTTGTATGTTTTTCAAAAGGAAATTTTAAAAAGACAAGAAATAGAGAGAAGAAAAAGAGGAAAAATAGATAGTAGAAAATAGAAAAATGTGAAGTGTGTTTATAAGAAAAGAAAAAGTAGAAGTAGAAATAGGAGAAAAAGACCCTTAAAAAATAAAATTTTCAAATCTTTGTTCGGAGATGTAATTCTACCCACGACCTGACCTGAAATCAGTAATCTTTATGGTACTGCTGCATCACATGATTCCAAAAAGTCGATGAAAGGGGACCAACTCCTTAAGAATTGGTCATATTTATCTATTAGGTGGAGTCTCATTTCTTCAAGGTGAGCTATGTCCATCATATTACTAATCCACATTTTAATAGTTGGTATAGCTGTATTTTTCCAAAATTTAAGTATCAATTTCTTTCCAATTATTAACCCATAATTAAAGAATACTTTTTGGTCTTTGTTTAACTTGATATCTTCTACTATTATTACAAATATAATCCATTCTGTATTTGGTTCTATTCTTGACTTGAAGAGCTTTGTAAATATATCAAATATATCGCTCCAAAATGTATTTAACTTTATACATCCTACAAATGAATGTGTTATATTGGCTTTTTGAAGCAAACATTTATCGCATCTAGGAGAGACGTTTGAGTAGAATTTATTCAACCTCGTTTTTGAATAATATAGTCTATGTAATAATTTAAATTGAATTAAATTATGTCTTGCATTAATGGAACAATTATGTGTGTTGATCAGATACTTTTCCCATCTATCTTTCGGAATCTTTATCATTCGTTCATGTTCCCAATCTTCTCTTAGTGCCTCTGTTGAGGTGAATTCTCTGTTTAATATACTATTATAAAAATATGATAATAGTTTTTGTGAATCGGCCTTAATATTCAGAACTGCATTCAATACTCCAAATGCAGCCGGACAAAAATCAAAACCAAAAAGACATAGGATAACAATAAAAGGTAAGCGGTGGATTCGATGATGTATGATTTTAACCAGATGATCGTTGACAGCTGGAATGTATTTCATGAGAGGGTATTGGAGGCAGACATTCTTGTGACATTAAGAGGTCTGCAAATAACCAGTCAAATAACAGCCCATTGATATCTGCGGGCCAAACACTAGAAAATGGGATAGTATTTCATGGTCACCATGGCTATGCTGGGCTGAAGGGTTTGCTTCTCTACGAGATGACCCGGTTTAATGAAAATAGAACCAAGTGCCCGGACTTGGTGTCTATTCTTGCTCACGTTTAACGGTAAGGAACAAACCTGAATTGTTGCTATGGATTTTATACAAGAAACAATGCTAATGTTGGCAAATCTTTTAAAAATAGGGTTATTGACATTGGCAAACCTTTCATCTTTTTTTTAAAGCTTTTTTCAGATAATCTCATCGAGGAACATATTATCTCAACATCTGCTTTTGGGAAACGATTCACAAAATTGTTTATCTGCACCTAGATATTACACAGTGTTGGATAATGTCCTCTAAGGTTTTGATTGATGAAACTGTTATTAGATTTAGAAATCTGCTGGCTAAAAATTTAAAGTGGAACAGAAAATTACTCAAGGTATATCTGTCACTTATGGAGCTTGGTTGTGTAATCAATGCAAAAATGACAGAATTACACAAAAGGACAGATGGCAATATAACAGAAGGCTTCACCACTGTGAGTTACATGCTGGGTGGTGAAATCACTTCAATTTTAGTTTCTACTACCTGCAGAATACCTCCAAACTAGTCCAAACCTCCAACTTCTCAGCAGCCCAGCGCATTCCCATAACATTTTCCACTTAACCACTTTATTCCTATTACAAATGCACGCCGGGTTCATTTCTCAAGAAGCAGTCGGACTTCAATAACAAATTCTCAGTTAGTGTCTCAGAACATGTACAGAGCTTTTTCTTTGCAAGTTTCACCATCGGAAACGTGCAGATAGCAGCTTTACTCATTTGCCAGATGTGCACATATTTTTCGCTGACAACATTCGAGTCCAGAAAGGCAAGACAGCTTAAGTACTGTTTTGTAAAAACTTCTGCATGAAGACAGACAAAACATTGATTTCCAAGTTCAGGGTTTGTGCGAGTAGCCCGATATAGCAACTCCATTGCGAGCATCACACAAAAAAAATGTAAGAATGAACATTAATTCATGGATTTGAACATTGATACAAGCATTTCTGATTTATATGATTGTAGCTATGGTAGTTAACTGCTGCATATTGTCCTGAAGATTAATAACTTAATAAATAATCAGTCAAATAGTGAAGTGACTACCTTGAACGTACACACTGACAGATTAAGTGCTTAAAATAGCTAGCAATTAGGAGATTTTTGGATAGGCATATGGAAAAGCAGGGAATGGAGGAATATGAATTATAGATAAGAGATGATCTTGGCATCATGTTTGGCACAGACATTGCGGGCCAAATGGCCCATTCATTTGCTACACTGTTCTGTACTTTATTACAAAAATGCCGCTATTTCAACACTGCATTCAGCAGAATTAAACAACCAATAGGGCACGGGGAAACTAAGGAGGTTTGCAAATGAATCAGTACAAAAATAACATTTCCACCCAATATTAATGGGCGGAACCACCTTCAAGTAATTATGTCTTTGCCTTTCTGTCTCCATGGTTTCTTAATGCACTTATCATTTCTGTTGGAAGGATAAAATGTCCATAAAGTAGAAACCAGGGAATAAAAATACAGCCATTTAGAAAAAGAAATATGACTTAAAAAGCTTACTAATGAACTGAGCTTTTACTCTGTGGATAGTTGAGGTATAACGGTTAGGGATACATCCCAAATACGTTACAGTCACTATTTTCCTATATTGAGATTTGTTAGGAGAAGAAGGGGCATGTAGGAAGCATATTGAGGAGGTACATCAGGGGTTAACAAACCACACTTGGATTGGAAGAAAATGCTGCAGAAACCTTGTTCATAGACTCAGTTCAAACATTGCCTGCCACAATTGTGCAATTCGTGGCAAGATCAGGTTCAATGTGCAGCAAATAAATGTTACCCATGAAGCGAAGCACATTGGATACCCATCGCCTGATGTTGAACCCAAAGTTGCGCCAATAAATTTAGGATTGAGAGAGGAAAGTGGTAAGAAATATGTCAATGAGATAGGGGAAGTATACAGAAATACATCTCCGATCTCCCATGCACAAAATTCAATATCATCTCCTGCTCTGGTACAATAAGCCTTGGAGTGGTGTGGCTGATAATAGGATATTAAGTATAATGAGTGGGGAATTCATTTTTCAATTAATGACACGCTGCAGTAAAAACAATTCAATGCTCAAGGAAAAACACGGTAAAACTTTGAAATAATCAAAAACAAAATACAATTAGTGCAGTAGGATTAGTGTCAATGGGTGCTCAACACTCAACACACACACACGGACCGAAGAGCTGGTTTTCCTGCTACATGGCTCCGGAAACAGATGCAATCATTTATTTTACATCACATGCCAGGGCGGCTCTGTGGCGCAGCGGTAGAGTTGCTGCCTTACAGCGCTTGCAGTGTCCGAGACACGGGTTTGATCACGACTACGAGTGCTGTCTGTACGCAGTTTGTGCGTTCTCCCTGTGACCGAGTGAGTTTTCTCTGAGATCTTCCATTTCCTCCCACGCTCCAAAGACGTACAGGTTTGTAGATTAATTGGCTTGGTATAAGTGTAATTTATTCTTAGTGTGTGTCGGATAGTGTTAATGTGCGGGGATCGCTGGTCGGTGCGGACACGGTGGGCAGAAGGGCCTGTTTCCGTGCTGTATCTCTAAACTATTGTGACAAAAATGAACAAAGTGCCAATAGATGTAAGAAATCATTCACTTCTTCAAACTGCAGCGACAATGCACTTTGGAAGGTTTGGATTTTAAGCTATTTTCAAGATAAGAGATCCTTACACCATAGTGAGTGCTAGGAAAGTTATAGTCTTGTTGTTCACAAGAGCTACTAATAACATAACCTGCCCATTTTTCTTATTTTCCTGCGAAGTAATCATAACTGCCTGGCAGAGAAAGGGTCAATAAATCCACGAGAAGCCAAATGGAAGAGACGCGATAAGGCTGAAGCAAAACACAGATGGTCTGTAAGTCAAGCAGAAGACCAGAGTCCATAATCGATATTAATAACTGAATGCACCAGATATTTCATCAGATCTTCTCCAGGATGTTGTTTACAGGAAGATTTGCAGCGTATATGGGAGCTTTTTTTTTCTTTGAGTGGTGAAATGGCAAGTCAACAGCTGCTAAAACAAATCTAGAGATGGAACAAAAAATGTGTTTATCGGGACAGACCTGATTTATGTCCATGCTGGCTTCTAAGAGGATCTGTGACAGTTATGATAAATCAATCGATGCAGGCACACTCTGAGAATGGCTAAAGATAGTAGGAAGGATACTCTGGCACAGGCAATGCTCGCTTTGGCTTAACACTCTGATCCACCCCAAGAAAGGTCAGCGGGAAGATCAATGAGTCAGCCAGCCATCTGCCTGATCTAGTCCCGTGATCGTACATTCACCACAGGTCCCTTTGCAAATAGTGCTTTGTCACTGTTGATGGTGAAAAAAAGTGCGTTTGCAAATTCTCTCATTGTTATTGTTTGCTCATTTCCTTTGAGGAAAGAATATCACTAAAAAATGAACAACTTCCTTTTTGCCAGCATCCTCTAATTGCTTGGCACCGTGGTAGAGTTGCCGCCTTCCAGTGCCAGAGACCCGGGTTCGATCCTGACTACGGGTGCTTATCTGTACAGACCTTGTACGTTCTCCCCATGGCCCGCGTGGGTTTTCACCAAGAATTCCCGTTATCTCCCACACTCCAAAGACGTACAGGTTTGTATGTTAATTAGCTTGGCATAATTGTAAATTGTTCCTCGTGTGCGTAGGATAGTGTCCATGTGCGGGGGTTGCTGATCGGCACAGACGCAATGGGCCAAAGTGCCTGTTTATCTAAAAAATGTATCTCAAACAACTAAACAAATGATGGGGAGAACATATAAAGCGGTAAATGGTTGATAACAGTGTTGGAGGTTCAACTCTAAATCTGCAGCGTACATTGCTTGCACATGATATCCCATCTACCTCACTGGAGACCCTCGGACTACCTTTAGTTGGACTTCACCTTGCACTGAACGTTGCTCTCTTTATCCTGTATCTGTACGCTGTGGACGGCTTGATTGTAATCATGGATAGCCTTTCCGCTGACTGGACAGCACGCAACAAAAAAGCTTTTCATTTCAACTCGGTACACTTGGCAATAAACTAAACAAATTTCAGCAGCACACTATTGATCTGAGCCTTCCAATAACATCAGCAAGAGCAAAGGTTTCCGGAAGTTTATCATCATACTCACTGTAGGATGGATGGAGGATGAAAGGATGGGGGGTTGAGCTACGTGTAGAAACATAGAAAATAGGTGCAGGCGTACGCCATATGGCCCTTCAAGCCAGCACCACCAATCAAAATGATCATGGCTGATCATCTGAAATCAGTATCCCGTTCCTGCTTTATCCCCCATACCCCTTGATTCCTTTAGCTCTAAGGGCTAAATCTAACTCTCTCTTGAAATGTGCAGTGGTATATCTGCAGTGGTATAAAGCAGTGGTATTATTGCAGTGGAAAATAACAATGAATAGGATATGGAAATGTTAAATGAAATTGCAGATGCCAGAAATGTGAAAATTAAAAACAAACAGAAAATACTTTAAACTGCCTGTGAACAAGGCAGCATCTGTGGAAAGAAAAGTTAACATACTGCAGTGAAAAAGCCTTCACGAGTTGAAGGGTCTTTCACCTGAATCATAAGCATTCTCCCTCTCTCTTTATAAGGAAGAGACGGATCAAATGAAGACACCAATGTGCTGATGGGTGATTTCTACATATGATTTTAGCAGCTGGCTGTCTATTGCAGGGATTAAACCCATTCAAAGGCTTTAATTTCTTGGCAATCTTTCAATTAATAAAGAAATTGCAGTAAGCAATTGGTTCTTAAATTATCTCCCGCTTACAGCTTTCAATAATGGAAGTCGATTTTAAGGAAATTAAGTTAGATCTTCATCTATACAAAATGGCAAACTTGGTCATTTTATGACAGCTGGCAGAATAACAATAGGCACAGTGCATGCAATCTGTTCCCGAGCATCCTTTCTTGCAGAAATATCGCTGAAATTTCTGTAAAGACTTTCACCACAAACCTTCTAGGAGGAGGAATGTATTTCCCCTGGCACTTTTTCTGGTCAACCAGTGCAAAAATGGTCAATAGTGCTTTTGTTGTCACAAATGTTAATTGCTAACACAGAACAGTTCTTTTCCTTTCGAACACCAGTAGAATACCTCCCATCCCCAATTAGCAAGTGTACAGGAATAGTGACTGACCCTTCCTGATGTCTTTGCTATCATGTAATAGTGTTTCCCCGTAAAACTACAAGTTTTATATGTAATCTGCTTGTTTCATTAATCAGATTTTACATTCTAATGCCCTGCAGATTTATCTTTTGAAATGGTAACAGGAGATTTGACATTATTGCAGATATATCCCCAGGTATACAGGACCATCTAGCTTTTCCATTGAGGTAGACACAAAATGCTGGAGTAACTCAGCAGGACAGGCAGCATCTCTGGAGCGAAGGAATGGTTGATTTTTCCATTGAGTTAATAGTTTTTAAAAAACCATTTAAGCTGCCCACCTTGGCTATGACTGTGTGATTATTTGAATCCTGCTCTTGCTTCCTTTTTTAAAACAGATTGAACCAAATCAGCTTGGAGTGAAATTGTTCTAAATTACTACCTACGTGCACATTTGATTCTTCTGTGAATTTAAAAATGCTTCCACTTAAAACTCTCCTTGAGACTATACATGAACTGAGTACTAAGCTTTGCACAGGTCCACATAATCAGCTGCAATCAGTCTCACTCATTAATAACCAACAATTTTTAAAGATGTGATTCTCCCTCAACAATCGTTCTTCAACGGCTTTCTGGAACATGTGCCCACGAAACAAGAATTTAATCAAATCTATTTCTTTATCTAGAAAACAAAATAACAGCTAGCATTCTTTCCAATTTAATTATTCTTCAGCATAGTTGTTACTGGCCTCCTAACGAGTGGTCTTGACGAATGTTCAAAAAACATTCAAATGCCACAAAAGCAGCTGGAAAATGTATTCCGTTAATTAATTTAATCTGGAAACGCAAGTGCTGATAAAAGTGAATGCAAAAATGCCAGATGGGTTTCCAAGACAATTGTGTTCATCAACATAGTTTTGGGAATTAAATCTGTTGTCTGCAGCAAGTGTGGGTCAAATGTAACTTTAAATCTTCCATGAAATGACCTGTCAAGATACTCAATTGCCTCAAAGCACCCTAAAACAGTCTAATGGTCAGTCAATTCCAGCTTCTCAATTTAACTGAAAGGGTTCATTTCTCCCACTTAACAATGAAAGGTCGCACTCAAGAATATCCAGGGACATACCCAATTGGGAGAGCAGTCTAACAGACTGGCTAGCTACAGTTTCATATCATCACATTTAGACTCAATGCCACAGACATCTCCATTACCATTCCTAAAAGCACCCTGCCTGGACAGGGGAGGTGATGAGCAGTCAGGAAGGAATAGATGCAAGGAGCATCTTGTGGCACACGAGCAAGGAATTGTTTTGGCGGTTATCAACTACCCTTTTATTTTATCCAACCAAGGCAGGAACTACTTGGCAGAGGCTTTGAACAAACTCAAGTGAAAAATAAATACAATTGCGTCTGTCCTAATCCGAGTCAAGGACAGAAATGGCTTCAAGAACACAGAGTCAAGCAGCATCTGTGGAAAGAGAAACCAGTTCATGTCTTTGGGTCAGGGGGAAGAGTGAACAGGTAAGAGTTTTCAAAACAGCTGGGGGGGGGGGGGGAGGAGTGAGGTCAGTCATATAGAGTTATACAACAGGGAAACAGGCCCTTCTGCCGGACTCGTCCACGCCAACCAAGATGTTCCATGTGCGTATCTAAATGTCTTATAAATGTTTCTATTGTACCCGTGTCAACTACTGCTTCTTGTAGTTCATTCCATATACCCACCAGCCCCAGCGTGAAAAGGTTACCCCTCAAATTCCTATTCAATCTTTTCACTCTCACCTTAAACCTATGCCCTCTATTCTCAATTCCCCTACTCTGGGGGAAAAATACTCTGTACATTCTCACTTTCTATTCCCCTGATGATTTTATGGTTGCACCAATGTCTTGTACAAATGTAACATAATGTTCCAACTAGTCTCCTCAAATCCTCAAAATTGGCTGATGAAGCTTTCACTACCTGTAATGCCACTTTCAGGGAACTGTGCTTGCACTCCGCGATCGCTGTGCTCGACAACACTCTCCATGGTTTCACCCTGTGCTGTAAAGGCCCTGCACTGGTATGCAGCACCAAAATGCAACACCTTAGTCATATCTAAATACCATTAGCCATTCCTTGGCCTATTTTCCCAGATGATCAACATTCCACTGAAATTCTTGACAATCATCTTCACTGTCTACAGTGCCATCTATCTTAGTGTAATCTGAAGTGCAAGGTAAAAGCCTACATTAACGAAGGTAGCTCAGGTAATAATAGACAATAGGTGCAGGAGTAGGCCTTTCGGCCGTTCGAGCCAGCACCGTCAATCAATGTGATCATGGCTGATCATCCCCAATTAGTATCCCATTCCTGCCTTCTACCCATATCCCCTGACTCCGCTATCTTTAAGAGCCCTATCTAGTTCTCTCTTGAAAGTATCCAGAGAACCGGCCTCCACCACCCTCTGAGGCAGAGAAATCCACAGACTCACCACTCTCTGTGAGAAAAAGTGTTTCATCATCTACATTCTAAATGGCTTACCCCTTATTCTTAAACTATGGCCCCTGGTTCTGGACTCCCCCAACATCGGGAACATGTTTCTTGCCTGTAGCGTGTCCAAACCCTTAACAATCTTATATGTTTCAATAAGATGCCATCTCATCCTTCTAAAGTGCAGAGTGTACAAGCCCAACCACTCCATTCTCTCAGCATACGGCGTCCCGCCATCCCGGGAATTAACCTTGTAAACCTACGCTGCACACCCTCAATAGCAAGAATGTCCTTCCTCAAATTAGGGGACCAATACTGCACACAATACTCCAGGTGTGGTCTCACTTGGGCCCTGTACAACTGCAAAAGGACCTCTTTGCTCCTATACTCGACTCCTCTTGTTATAAAGGCCAACATGCCATTCGCTTTCTTCACTGCCTGCTGTACCTGCATGCTTACTTTCATAGACTGATGAACAAGGACACCCATGTCCCGTTATACTTCCCCTTTTCCCAACTTGACGCCATTTAGATAGTAATCTGCTTCCTGTTTTTGATACCAAAGTGGATAACCTCACATAATACACAACACACAAAATAAGCAACACGAGTGCTGACCAAATGGGAGACTGTTTGTGGACAAGAACTGAGAAAAAGATATTAGCATGATGGGAAATTATGAGACAGCAGTTTATATGAAGTTGAAGAATTCAATGAGTACAAAGGTGGCAGAGTGCCCGGGTCAGTAAGACGGAATGTTCCTGGAAAAACATGGATTTCACACAGCATGTTCAAAGCAGCACCATTACTGAAAAAAACAGACCAATTCCCAAATGTTGCAAAGAAATCTTGAAAAGAGGCACAAAATGCTGGAGTAACTCAGCAGGACAGGCAGCCTCTCTGGAGAAAGAATGGGTGACATTTTGGGTTGAGTCTTCTTCAGTCTGCAGAATGGTCTGGACGTGAATCGTCACCCATTCCTTCTCTCCAGAGATGTTGCCTGGCCCGCTGAGTTACTCCAGCATCTTGTGTCCATCTAAAGTTTACCTCACTTTCTTCTCACCAATATATTATAGAAGTGCGTACCTGGAAGAGCATTTCCGGAGTTAGTTTCAACATTGGAAGCACCATACTTCCAGCCTGTGGTTACAATCACAACTGGTAAACTATGCACGTACAGAAATATCTGTTAGTTGCACAGAATAATGACAGCAAACACTTTTAGTTTTGCCATTATTACTGTAAAATCCAGGCCATTGACTTTCAAATGATGCAATGCGAACGTCAACGATATTGGATGAAGTATTTCACAGGCAGTCTTGGAGATGGACGATGTGACCCATGAAATTCTCAAGATCAAGCAACACACAAGAAAGAAAATTGACTTTATTAGATTCCTCGTCATCCAGGCATCAAATGTGGTGGATTGACACAGAAGCTCGGGGGAAAGTGGTCAGAGTTTACTGAAGGGTGCACTACAGGATGGCTTCCATCTGCAATAAATATCAGCACTCGTGGAAAAAAAAATTTGCAATGTGCTAACCGGCAGAATCTAAAAATAGAAAAATAATTAATTATACCAAACTGAAAAAAGCTGAATTCACAATAATTTATATTAACATGTTTTCTAAACACATAAGAGGTGATCATCCTTTTAAAAAAAAAATCAAGGCTGTCATTTATGTATATCTGAGGTTGTGAAATGTCTGCTGTGTGGAATGTTCTTTAGAATGTACCTGCTATAATGCAAAACTTAGGATGAGATATGTCCAAGGAGGACATATGTCCAACGAGCACTTTTATATTCAAAAGAAGAACCTGCAGGAAATTAAACAGGTTTGATTCAGGTGTGGTTTCAAACCACGTCAATGTTTCTTGACTCATTTATGCTCAGGCAAAGCCCCATCGAAAACAGATGAAAGAACATTAATTATTACCTGTGAGCGTACCATTGCAAAATACGTGCTGGTGGACTCGTATAACTACAAAGGCTAATTCTTGGAACAGTGCTTGAAGGTTAATAGGGTATTAAAACAGACTTTGTGAAATAATGTGTTATTCATATCATAACTACGGAAGAAAGACATTTTTTTTTACTACACTCCAACTTCTACAGTATAAATGTGTCAATAATTGAATAAAACCTGCAAATCTGCCATAATAATATGGAGGGAATGCATGGACAACTGCTGTAATGACGCAGGACGGTTATTCCACAAACTAACGTAAAATAGTATCGCATTTAATTTTGATTTACGAATTGTTATTCTCGCAAAACATGTTTGCAAAACACCTTTCGGATACAAAATTGAGTTAGATTGTTACTACAAATAGAAAAGATATTGCTTACAATTGTAATGAATTACAGATATTTATCAAAAAACACCACATAAAATGCTGGAGCAACTCAGCGAATCAGGCAGCATCTCTGGAGAACATGAATACATGATTTTTCAGGTCAGGACCCTTCTTCAGACTTAAGAATAGATTGCTTAAGAGTGTTTATAAATAAATATTTTTTGAATTGAAATATTAGTCCATGTGAACCTCATTAAAATGAATAGACTGGAAGTTGGATTCCACCTTTTGCAGATCATTCAGGATATCCCCAAGCCAGTTAAAGCTAGTTGAGCATCTGTGAATTGGAGTCACTGTTGTGATGCAAGAAATGTGGCAGCCAATTTGTATTCAAACCCCGATATGATAATCGCAAATTACTATATTAGAGTTAAGTTGAATAAGTAACTTCACCAGTCTTGCATTCAAGAGTCCATGGGATGTATCTACATGAAGCTGACAGAGCAGTGGGAATGGTTCAACATCTTCTCCAAGATGTGTCACTTCCAACAGTGAAACAGCTCATCGGAAGCTTCTGACTCAGAAACAGGTGCCACCAACCGCGTCACAGATGACACTGAATCATTTTTATAATTACAAGGTTATTAAATATGCACTACCTCTGGTTGTTGTTGACTGTATACTGAGAAGGCATTAACTCTAAACATGTATTATTTGTGCAAATTGAATAAATATTGCTTTACAATGCCAATAATTTGGATTGGCAACGCTAATACTATGGCATGTGATGACACATTCATTGTCAAGGTGGCACAGTGGTGCAGTAGCTAGTTCAATGCCTCAGCTCCAGCAGTCCAGAATCCATCTTCTGTAGAAGAGTCTCGACCCGAAACGTCACCCATTCCTTCACTCCAAAGATGCTGCCTGTCCCGCTGAATTACTCGAGCATTTTGTGCCTATCTTGAACTTGCAATTGTCAGTGTGGAGTTTGCACGTTCTCTGTGGCCACTCCAACCTCAAGATGGCGCCAGACCCAGGTGACTCTTTGCGTGCTGATCCCAGAAGAGGATCGGCTATCATACATAACAATGG
Organism: Raja brachyura; assembly: GCA_963514005.1. Next base: position 18,628,243 of record OY740806.1, on the reverse strand, counting down.
GCTTCACTCTATAAAATCTTTATTTATCGGTACGCTGTGGAGTGCTTGATTAAAAATCATGTATGGTCTTTTCTTTGACTAGATAGCATGCACCAAAAAAAGATGTCCACTGTACCTCGGTGCACGTGACAATAAAATAAACGAAACATGTTTCTTCCGAGTGCTCTGGTGTGGTCATTGGGTTAAATGCTTTTGTAAACTGACCAGCTCAGGTGAGAAATGGGAGAGGGGATAAGCAAATAAGAATAGTTTGTAGGGGAATAGATGTCAGCTGATGATTAATGGATGTATTCTTTAAACCATCAAAGAAGCAATGAAAGGGACAACACAGGAGCAGGCCTTTCAGCCCACAATATCCACACTGAAAATGATGCTAATTAAACTTATCTCCTCTGCCTGCACATGATTCGTGCCCCTCCATTTCCTGGATATCTACGTGCCTATCTAAAAGCCTCTCAAAAGCCACTATTATATTTGCCTCCACCACCATCCCTGGAGGTACATTCCAGGTACCCACTACTCTGTGTATAAACTTGCCCTGGATATAGCCTTTAAAGCTTGCACTGCTCACCTTAACACTGTGCCCCCAGTTCATAACATCTTCACTGTGGGGAGAAAAGGTTTTGACTGTCCACCCTATCTATGCCTCTCATAATTTAATCTTCTTTCTATCAGGTCTCCCGTCAATCTCTGATGTTCGAGAGACATAATCAGTTTTTCCCAACTTCTCCTTATCTATAATACCCTTCAATCAAGGCATAATTCTAGTAAACCTCGCCAGAACTCTCTCCAAAGCTTTCATATCCTTCAAGTATTGGGGCGACTAGAATTGTAACAATATTCCAAATGCAGCCTTACAATGTCCTATCAAGCTGAATCATGACTTGCTGGGTCTAAAAATCAATGCATGCCACACCAATAACCTATGCATACTATATGGCTTCATTACCAGTTTATCTTTGTGTTGCTACTTTCAGGGAACTGTGGACTTGGAACCCAAGATCCCTCTGTACATCAATGTTGTTTAGAGTTGCCATTAACTGCATATTTTCCCCTTGCATTCAATGTCGCAAAGTGCAACAGCTGACACTTGCTCATTTTAAGCTCTCTCTGCCATTTATTTGCCCATTTCTGCAGCTGATCCATATCCCATGATATACTTAGACTTCTCTGCCTCAGAAGGCAGTGGAGGCCAATTCTCTGGATGCTTTCAAGAGAGCGTTAGATAGAGCTCTTAAAGATAGTGGAGTCAAGGGATATGGGGTGAAGGCAGGAACGGGGTACTGAATGTGGATGATCAGCCATGATCACAGTGAATGGCAGTGCTGGCTCGAAGGGCCGAATGGCCTACTCTTGCACCTGTTGTCCTCCTCCACGTCTGCAACTCCACCAATTTAGGTGTTGTCTACAAAGTTACTCATATACATTAAAGTCCAAATCATATATATATGTCACAAACAACAGAGGCCCCAGCACAGAACTCTATAGAACCGGTCACAGACCTCCAGCCAGATAGACATCTTTCCAGCAGAACCCTCTGTCTTCTATTAGTCAGCTGAATGCAAACAACAAAGCCACCATGGATTTCATGCTTCTTAATGTTCTGGATTCGCCTACCCTGAGGGAGTTTATTAAATGTCTTACTAAAATCCATGTGACTCCATCCACTCATCGATCACCATCGTCCCCTCCTTAAAAACTAAATTAATTTTGGAAGCCACGACTTCCCATGGATAAAACCACACGGACTATTCATCATTACCTCATACCCTTGGATATGCAAGCAAATCCTATCCCGAAGAATCCTCCCCGATAGCTTCCCAACCACCGACGTGAGGTGCGCCCAACTATCATTTCCTGGATTACCTCTTCTTCAATAAAGGAACAACATTGGCTACTCTTCAATGGGCTGAATGTCCGACTTTTCTTTTGTGATGAACAAGTACATTTTGCATTTGACATAGTGAGAAGAATCAGGGCAAACAGATTATTAACATGTCAATTGTTGTTAATGACCATGGATTAAATACATGTAGCCTGCATACCTGCAATGATCTGGAGTTCTTCAACTGTTCACAGTGTTGAACTATCCCATACAAAAACTTGTTTGTTGAGTGTTAACACTTTGGGACACTTATTAATGACTCTGAATGAAATTACAGTGAACAAAATCAATTTTTATTGCGACTTTAAAGAAATATCCAATTCCTTGCAGTGTTTGTTTACAGAAACATTGATAGCTACAACCTAGCAACAACTTTGTGTTGATGTAACAACATTCTGGTCAGTGATTTAAGGAACTTCATTCCAGAGATAATTGATTTGAGATTTCAGCAGATGAACAATTTACAATACAATTTACAATATGTTGTTGACACCGAGTCACATGGTTCAGTTGAGTGCTGTTCCAGCATCTGAACGAGTTGGAAACATAGGTTGTGATTTGGGGCCTTAAAAGAAGAAAAAGTTTGAAAATAGGCCAGCCAAGGCTGGAGAGAACGTGTACTGGCTGATTTTGAGGGCAATGTAACAATGACAGATTTCGAAGTGTTCTGGAATGATACACTTCAAAAACAGTTATCACAAAGACGCTTCCTGGACTATGGTTTAATCACAGCAAAAAACGTATACTTAAATTCTGGAAAAAGATAACAGTCCCCACAGTGAAGATGTGGATCACAGTAATGACCGAGACACTACATCTAGAAAAAATAAGGCTCGTCTTGACTGACAAACCAGATCAATTTTCCAAAGTATTGTCTCCTTTCATTGAATTTCTTCAACATCATAATGGTTGAACACAAATTCAAAACCGACGCTAGGGTCGGGTGAGCGGGCGTAGGGAAGGGTAGTGGGATATTTCGCCGCCTCTTTCACTTCCTCGTTAGTTCAGGGGCTTTTCTTTTTTCTCTTTCGTGTCTTTTTCTGAATTCTTTTCTTTTTCTTTTCTTTTTTCTTTCCCTTTTCTTTTTTTCCCCCGATTTAGTTATTAGTTTATAAAATGTTAAAATTGAAGCTGTACGAAAATTGTATCATTGTTATGTCGATTACTTTCTCCTTGTACAATCGCTTCTAATAAAGTCAATTTTTAAAAAAGTTAACAACCCCAACTAAAAAGTGAGACTGGCAGGGACGTTGGAATGTGACTCAAGGCTGCAAAATATCTAATTCATCAGCAAGAAAAGTTGAAGGGGGGGGGGGAGAGACAATCAATGGGGAATGAGATGAGGACAATGAGATGATGTGAAGACTCTCAAGAAGAGAGTCTGGACAGGAAAGATCCTTAAGGGCAGTTTATTCCAATAACTTGGGGAAAGGGAGATGTGCAGCAGCAGTAGATGGTCACCAGCTAAGTGACGCAGTCATGGACTTCAAGCAAATGCTACTGGTGATGGTACAGGAGATAGGGCTTAAGATATTGGTTTGACAACAATCAGTACTTGGAAAGAGAGCTATCAATCCGAAAACAGCAATTTATAGTAAAAGTTTGTTAGTGCTGACCACTCAACATTGTGAAAACTTACCTTAACACAAAAGTGCATAACAAAACATAAAGCTCAAATTTTAGGCAGTTTATAACTAACAGTCACTTTATTATTCATATTCTTATACAGTAATTCTCAGACTCCTCTCACAAGGGATTTCTTGCAACATTATTCAGTAACACATCAATCCAAAATCAAGACAACTTTGGGAATTGGATTTTGGAGAAGGGAAAATATTCACCTTTAAAAACAGTGTAAATAATTCAATTGTAAGCATTGTGCGATTGAAGCTCTTGCTTATTCCTTCGTATTGTCAAGACAAAAGAAATGCAAAAGCACAGGTGACACAGTAGAATTGTATTCTGGATCACCAAATTGATTCACCAAGAGGACTGATCTCTTGGGTGCTCTACCTTTACAGAAAGGATGGCAGGTGGAATTGCATGAAAAGAAATTACAACTAAAAGCTCACAGTTGCTACCTGGGAGTTTGTATATGGCTGGTTCAAAAATGCCAGATATCGCCAATAGCAATCCAGTCAACAAGAAAGCAAAAAAAGTGAATGTGACAAATAAAGCAGCAAGCAGCTAAATAATATCATCCCCCCTTCGTGTACAGAGAGGATGAATTAGTAAAGAAAGCACAACAGATCAATGAAATTAGAAATATAATGTAGGTTACCATATGTGTAAATTAAGTTCAGTAAAAATGGGACACAACAGAGGGTCACTTAATACAGCTCTTTTTTTTTTGCTGTCCGAGACATTTGTCCCTAATCTGGGCTTGCATGCCATACACCATGAATGAAATATATTACAGCAACACTTTGTTGAACATTGTATATATTAAAACAAAATTATCTGCACTAAGTATTTAAGTTGCAGCTGGTCAGGTGATGGAAAATTTGCCCTAACCAAATTCGCAAAATCGGACTCAAAATTTTGAGCCAATGAATAAAATTGGCTCACAGAATGTGAGAAAAAATCTGGAATAAATCAATACAGAACTGATTTAAAAAAAAAAAAAATCATAATATAAAAATAATTTTAAAATTCACTTTGTCTATGAACCCATAACATGGCAGTTGCCTGTATTGCGCATTCTCATCCATTATTTTAGCCCTGTTCATCTTTACTCTCTGTGCTTTACATTAGCTAAGACTTCAGACTTGCTAACCCAGTGCCTCTTTGACCTTATCCCTACACTTCTGAACTGTCATTCATGGAGATATTAAATATTAGGGGGAAAAATTATGATATCTAAATATTTTTTTAATTACACCAAAATGGATGCTGGATAGAACAATATATTGAATCCCTCTGCAAAATCCAAACATTATGTCTGGTGAAACATCTAATAGAGTTCTCAGATGCTATTTACAGGGAAAACGAGGTATAATAGAGAGAGAGGGAAAAAAAAATCGAAGTACATCGATGCACTTTCAGCAATGTTGTGCTATTCTTAACTTTGAACTTCAAAAGGTGTCCCAAAGAGCCTGCTAAATCGAGTGCACTAAGCATCCACAGTCCACAGAACTGCAGATCTATAGTCAACTAATTCTCACTCAATTCCTTTCACAGCAAAACTGCAGAACCAAATAGATGGACATAAAATGCTGGGGAAACTCAACGGGACAGGCAGCATCTCTGGGTAGAAGGAATAGGTGACATTTTGGGTTTAAACCCTACTTCAAACTGTAAGTCAGGGGAGAGGGAGACATGGAGATAAGGAAGAGTAAGGTGTGAGAATGAAACATCAAAGGGGATTAGGATTAAGTAAAATGGAGAATAGATCATTGTTAGCTAAAAGGTGACAACAAAGCAAACAGAGATAAAATGTAATCGGGGACAATCAGACTGGTCAGAGAACCAGGAAGGAGAAGGGATGGAGAGAGAGGGAAAGCAAGGGTTACTTGAAGTTAGAGAAGTCAATATTGATACTGAAGAAGGGTCTCGACCTGAAACATCGCCTATCTCCTTCACTCCTTAGATGCTGCTGCACCCGCTGAGTTTCTCCAGCTTTTTGTGTAACCCTCAATATTGATACTACTGCCCAAATTGCCCAAGAGAAATATGATGTGTTGTTGCTCCAATTAGTGCTGGGCCTCACTCTGACTATGGAGGAGGCCCAGGACAGAAAGGTCAGTGTGGGAATGGGAGGGGGAATTAAATTGTCTAGCAACCGAGAGATCAGGTATGTTTAGGCAGACTGAGTGGAGGTGTTCAGTGAAACAATCGCCAAGCCTGCGCTTGATCTCGCTGATATATTGGAGTCCACACCTGGAATAGTAGATGTTGGAGGTGCAAGCAAAACTCTGCCTCACTTGAACAGACTGTCGAGGTCCTTGGGCAGAGTCGAGGGATGAGGTATAGGGAAATGTGTTGCATCTCCTGCAGTTGCACGGGAAAGTACCTGTGAGGTGGTGGTTTGGGTGAGAAGGGACAAAATCCTGAAGCTCCTTCCGAAAGTGATAACACTAGATAACACTAAATGCTTTTCGTAATATTTGGGAAGAAAAGTTTTAAATTACTCACAGGTGTTCAACATTAAAGTCAATTATCAAATTAAATCTAGTGAACTTTAGACAACTCAAAATGCATAGTTTTGTTTTAAACAGGGCTCAAAAATAAAGGATCTTTAATAATACTACAAGTTTACATTCTTGTTCGCCATGAAGATTGACATCATTCAGCATAATGTCACATTATTTAACAAGTTCTGGATGACTGTGGGCTCTTGCTGGCTGGCAATATTATTTCAAGCAAGAAACATATTTTTGATTTTCACAAATAAACGACATTGACTCTCTGAGGAGTGAAATAGTCAAATCTGTTGGTGTCCCTACATTGTCTCTGTATTCAACACAAGTACATATTATCTGTACCAATCTCCCATAAAATATCTTTAATCCCTTAGATATAAATCACAATACAAAAATAAAAGGGCAATAAAATTAGTCTTGCAAAAACGATGGAAAATAATGTGATTTGCTTGAAATCTTGTCGTGAGCCACAAAAATAAATCAAGAAACTGCTGCAGAAAAATAACAGCAATTTCATTGCACTGCCTGTGATTTGATGATATTTTGTTATCCATTAAAATGACAGACCATTACGTCCTTCTCACATGCCACTTTTTCCCCCAATGTTGGCAGTAAAACAGTCAACCTCAGTAGTTGCAATGTTGTTAGTTTGCTGTTGCCTGCTTTGCAAAATGTTCATGCCAATGTTAATGGCAATGCTTCCTATGATTTATTACATATCATAGAAATAAGTTGTTTGCAAGTCTCCTAAAAAAGTGAACACTCGTTACAACATACCATGCGATGGGGAGGGGGGGGGGGGGGGGGATAATGGTCGTTATTGCCTTTTGTACGCTACAACAGAGTAAGGTATTATCATTGTGTAAGTGGTAGAACTTAAAAGGGTAGTTGCTTAAAAGGACACAAAGTGCTGGAGAATATCTGGAGAATATTGATCGGTGATGTTTCGAGTCCAGACCCGGGGGAGAGGGGAGAATCGGTGGAGTCAATGATCGTGGCCTGAGGGCAGCCGGGTGCAGGTAAGGGTCGGTGGTGGCGGCAGAAGGACCGACCTGGAAGCAGTGCAAACGAGAGTGGCGTGGCGGAAGCCAGATCTGTAAGCGGCTGGGGAGGTGGCGCAAGCCTGAGCTGGTGTTGCCAGCCCAGACTAGAAGTGGGTAGGGAGGGTGCAAAATGGGGGCGGCATTGGCAGCCGTCCGCTCTAACTGAAATCTGTTATAACAAGGTCCATTCAAAAGAGGGTTTACTGCAATTTGTTTGAACAGATTAAAAGCTCACAACTTACACTGTATACATGTGCCAGGTAATGCAAAAACCATTAGTGACATTTGTTTCAATTCAATGGATGGAAGACCGAGGAAATATATCATTGAAGTGAGGTTCGTGGTTTGAGACTTTTTTAAAAAATTACATTGATCAGAGGATATGGGTACAGGAAACATCAGCATTTAATGCCCATCCCCAACAGACATCATGCTTCTCTAAAACATTTCAGAGCACAATTGCATCAACTACATGCCTATGGATCTGGAGTCACTTGCAGCTCAAGGATAATGGATTCAATTGTCACACAGAAGTTATTAAAGCTGGTGGGTGTTTATAACAATCTGTGAGCTTCATGGTTTCCCTTAGACTTACTAACTACATTACATAATTAACTAAAATTACCTCCTTTGGAGATTTTCTCATAGCTCTGGCTAATGTTCAGTCCTCTTAGGCTGTTCATCAAGCAACTTGGCTCTGCCTCCTTACCATTGATTTGGTAGTTAGATTGAAACCTTGGAAAGTTAACAATGCTTCATATACTGTATTTAGAGAGATAGTGAAAGAAGAGCAGAGAAGTAGACTCTTCATTGTGTCCTTGCCGACCATCAAGTCTCCAATTTCACACTCACCCTACCCTACTCACCCTGAATTTCCCTGAGGGGATCAATAAAGTATTTATTATAATTATTATTGCAATTTATGGTCCCCACATTCCCATCAATCAACCCCACACCTCCAAATCCAACCATTCATAGACACATAAGGGGCAATTCACAGAGGGTCCATAGAGGCCAATTTACCTGGCAGCCCACATATTATTGGAATGGTGGAGGTACCCAATGCACCAACATAAAATCCAATAGGAAGAATGTGAAAACTCAACACAGACAGAACCAAAGGTCGGATAGAGTTCCGGGGCAGCAGAAATTCTCCTGTCTGTACTGCCCCACTGGATCTTACAATGTTATCATCATCAATTGAAATGTTACCAACTTCTATTGCATTTAATTAGGAACTCATTAAAATTACCACACTCCCCAGTTAATTAATCTTCAACTAAAACAGAAAATGCTAAAAATACTCAGCAGGTCAGGCAGCATCTGTGGAGGGAGAAACAATTAACACCTGGATCAGAAATTGTACACTGTTTACCTTCCACAGATGTTGCCTAATGTATTGTGCTCTCCCAAGAGTTTTTTTTTCAGATTTCAAACTTTTTCACATTTCCAGTTGCAAGATTTTAATTTGTATTTAGAATATTTCCCAATATACTTCCATTAAACATTTGAATTTGTAAATGGAACATAACTAGGGTGGCACAGTGGTGCAGCGGTAGAGTTGCTGCCTTACAGCACTAGAGACAATGGGTGCTGTCTGTACGGAGCTTGGAGGCTGATTGGCTAGGTAAAGTTGTAAATTGTCCCTCATGCGCGTAGGATAGCTGATCGGTGCAGACACTGTGCACCAAAGGGCCTGTTTCCACACTGTATCTCTAAACTAAACTCATGGCTATAATATGGCTTGAGCAAAGTTATAGCTTATCTTTGCATAATATATAACAATGTTATATCTCAAATCACTGAAATAACCAAAAACAGCTACTTGTTATTAACTCCACAAAAAGCTTTATAGTTTTTGTCCATCAATGTAAAATTGACATTATAATTTTGCATTATCTATAATTTTGAATATTCATAAAACATTTTTTATCCATAGGGATAGTGCATTGATGTTTTAACTGTCTTACTGAAAATTCTTCATTCTGGGCACACAAAACTGCAACAATATTCTTCGAGCATTCTGCTGAAGGTCGTGTATTCTGATGGTTCATCTCAGGTGAGCCGCACCCGATAACTAAAGACCGAGTTCAATTTTAGTTTGATTGTAACTTTATGGAAGAACAGCTGAGGATTCGCCAAACCTTTATCAGAATTGGTAAACTGACTTTGCATTCCAAGTGGAACAGTTATTGTTTTCTACCTAATTCAGGCAGGAGAGCCATGGAGCCATGGATGGAATGGAATAAACCTTATGGGGTGTGTTTGAATTGTGACTTTTGCTTGAGTGGACATCTTGGTGCAGTCTACCCACGTAATTTGCCAATGATGCAGCTTCATGCTCACCCAGCTCCAAATATAATTTCAGCAAAATAAATGGAGTGGAGGAATTAATCTGCGATTCCTCATATGGAGCCTGCTCAGGAATTCATGAAAGTTTCCTGACTGAGGTAGATACGCTGAAACAAGAAGCTCTACCTCAGGACTCAAACACTTAGCAAAAATTACACTAGACAATTGGTATTCATGCAACATAATTTTTAATGTTACAGACTATGAGGTATAATGCAGTCAATATAATATGACTCGGCAGCTTAATGTCACCAACAGAAACAACCATAAAGTAAATCTTCCATTGCTCACAGTGTGATTGGGCTGTGGTTAATGGGTAAACTTTTTGAAGCAAATCAAGTTAAATCTGAAGGCTTTTTGGATGCCCATAGTGTATTATTACTAATGCTTGTAGAAATCCCATTGTATATTCATCTTACCGATGAACAACATAGCTCTATCATACATGCACACATAGTACTCAGGTATCTCAATTGAAAAGCAAACAGTGATACTCTTCTCTGACTTGCATTTGGAGGCCGTTAGTGGATATTTTTCAGGCAGAGATAGATTCTTGATTAGTACCGGTGTCAGAGGTCATGGGGAGAAGGCAGGAGAATGGGGTTAGGAGAGAGAGATAGGTCAGCCATTATTGAATGGCCTAATTCTGCTCCTATCACTTATGATCACACATGACAATTATTGCATGGACATTTCTTTAACATTTGTGCGCCATCAACATCCTATGATTGCTTGATGTGGGAGCAGTTAAATTCACATATTGCTGGAAATTTATTGCAATTCCTAAGCAAGCAAAATAATTAAAGTTCGAATGATGATCAAACACAAAAATGTAATTCCCATCTTAAATGTTTTCTTCTGGTTTGATACCATAAAATCAACCATTTCCTGCTTATTGTTGAGTTTGTCACAGATGTAATGTTCGTGAAGTTTTCCCCAATGAAATCAATATTCTTCTGAAGTAAAAGAAATGCATTCAGAGCTATCAAACAGCTTTATATTAATCCCTATGAACCTATTTAAGATCTACAACAATTGCATTATAGGAGTACTTTTTTTTCCTTTATAAATCAAAACACTAAATAATTTTCATGCCTAGAAGTCCCCAATGATCAATAAATATTAGTGGCATTATAATCACAAATATTACGCAGCTGTAATTTCAAAGGTAAATTAAATGCCAATGGTCCACTAGGATCAGATTGATAGGAATACAAATTCCATGTTTGTCACAGTGTATAACCTTTTTAGTGACTATTGAAAATAAAATCAGCAAAACTACTTAAAATTACGCTTCAAATATTTTGTCCTCGACTATAGAGCCAATATCCTGCAAATCAATGCAACAATAACATTAACATTACATGCTGTTACCAGTACAGGAAGCATCGCATAACTTTAAGAATAATAATATTCCTGATACGCTATCATCGGAATGGGACCCCTCTGTCAATATGGCTCTGTTCTGAGAAGGATTGCATTAATAAAATCAATAACAGTGAACAGAGGGAGTGCTCTACACTAAGGGAACATAGCGCAAGCAATATGTACAAATTGGCCTATTGATACCTAGTCGCAGAGAGATGAATTTCCAATCGTTTTCTCTAACTACAACATCAAGCCTTTGGTAAATATCTCAACGACTGACCGATTCTCTCTGGCGAAGAATACATTGCACTCATAACGTTTTTGGATTAGAACTGAAAAAAACCCATTAGAACAGTGCAACAATACTTAACAGTAAAATAACATCTACAAACATCATTTTATCCGTTCCACACGCAACTCGTTATTCTTTAAATATGACCCCCTCTCTGCCTTCGCCCCTCTTCCCCCTCCACTCCTGTTTAGCGGTTCAAAACTTGCCGGTTGTTCTATTTTTTTACATTTTACCTCACCTCGCCTAATATCAACCTCTCAAGAAACTTAAGAAGCCCCCTATATGCACCAACGCAGTTGCTAATATAGGCGGCAGACAGCACTTTGGGCACTGTCCAAGAATATGGGAAAAGTGGAAAATAAAGCAGCAGTTCTCAACTGGGGAAGATTTGCACACACACCGCGCGGTTCTGGATAACTAATTAATATCATTAGCATCAGAGGAAAACAGCGGCCATCGTAGTCAGGAGCTGAAAGATAAAGTGAGCAAAATCGCAGTTTTGTCTTGTATATAAACAGAGCAGGCGATGTTCCGGAACCGCTTCTCATAAAATCCCAGCAATATCCAAGCCTGCAGTCGAATTCCCGGGGAAAAGATAGCTATGCAACGTGCGGATAATCCCTTCCTTACAGGCAGAGATTTACCAGCACATCCGACCACTGATATTAATCCAGCATTGAGACCAGATCACACACAAAAAACAATACATAAAGATACTCCGCTTAGGAGACGAGGCGCAGAATAAGCAAGCAATAAGAGGCGACAGTGACTGGGTATACAACTTTTCATGCAATTACATTGAATTCAAGGCTCCCGGTGCATGGAAATGCAAAGGGATGGAGTAGTTCTCCTACCTGAGTACGGCGTTGTCGCCTTGCCTCACCGTCACGTTGTCCATTGCTTTGGGGATGTTACTGTCACTGCGGCCGACCGGCTCCCCTGCAGGCACAAGGAAAAGTAACCTGAGCGCTAGTAACATCAGCCACCTGCCGGGGTAAAAGCCCGCCAGCGGCGAGCCGGGGACAGGTCCCATCGTGGCCGGGGAGACCAGCAAACACAGCCGCATCGCCAGTCCGAGTCGAGCAGAGCAGAGCAGAGCCGAGCGTCCAACCGCAAGCACACAAGAAGAAGAATACCAAAAAAAACCCAACACTTCCACAAACGGCAACCTGGTGCAGGCACTAAAAAAAAACTCCAAACGACCAAAAAAAAGGGGATTAAAAAAATATCCAACAATGTAAATCTGTTCCAAAAAAACCACCCCGGAAAATAGATTCAGGCTGTGTGTATCCAAACTGTGCACAAGTGCTGGCTTCGCTTCGCCTCTTAGATCGCAAGAGAAAAAAAAAGTCGAGGTTTTTGAAAAGGATTCTCCTCTTGAAGAGAGAGGGGGGGCTGCTGGAAATGCAATGCAGTCCGAGCCAAAAAAAAATGTGTTCAGAGAGGGAGAGAGATGACAAGAGGCAGTTGGACGCCGCTGCCTTCCTTCTCAGTTACTGCCTGAGCAGCGTTACCAAGTCCTCCCCATTCCAGCATCGTCACTTGGCAGCCGCCTCCCTCAATGACCAGCGCACTGGAGTTACACTGGTATGGACAGCAGGTAACCCCTTCGTTCCGCCTCACCATTCACTCTCCCTGTCACGACCCGGTGGCAATTAACCCTTGTCTTCAGAGTTTAGCAAAATGTTGTTTTTTTTTTAAACACCCTTTCCATTTACAGCCTAATACAACACAGTCAGCTCTCCAGTAGCGTGAGAGTTACACAGAACCAGCAGTGATTAAAACACAAATCTCTCATTCCCAGATATCCTATTACGACGGGCAGCGGTGAAGTCCTTTCGCATTTATTCTCACTGCCCGGCGCCTGCTGATAGCGGTCTCTGTCTGTCCGTCTGACACACACACACTCACTCTCTCTCTCTGTATCTCTATCTATCTCCCTCCCTCTCACTCTCACCCTCTCTCAACGCTGCAGCTTTCAGTTCGCGATTGAATCCATTTTAAACCCCCTCCCCACCAGAGTCAGCAGAGGCATTTAACCCTTGCTTCATCATGTCTTGCCTAGATGTTTCACATGCTTGATGGACAAGTTGACTTCAGTACCACCAACCACCACCACTCTCCCACAAATTATCACACTTGTCGATAATACCTGGATCCATCAGCTGAAGATTGTGGCACTTTTACTTGTAACCTTTCCGAGCTGAACAGTACGAGAGTCATTGATTTAAACTGCTTGCCTTTACCGATGTAGTCAGCTTCATGTTAAAGAACATCGACAGCGAATATGTCTGAACGATACTTATTTGACAGCGGTTTATATTACTGAAGAAAATAATGTTACGATAGAGTTGAACTGAGGTAAGTAACCACTAGTTCAACGTCCTCACTAGGTTTGTGAAGGAGGGAACTGCAACCACAATTGGCAGAAAGAGCTGGAGTAACTCAGCGGGACAGGCAGCATCTCTGGAGAGAAGGAATGGGTGACGCTCTCGGTCTCGACCCGAAACCATTCTTTCTCTCCAGAGATGCTGAGTTATTCCAGCTCGTTGTGTCCTACACAAGGAAGCGCAGATGCTGCTTTACAACGAAGATTGACACAAAATGACGGAGTGTTCTCCTCTCCCCCTCTCCACCGCACCCCCCCCCCCCCCCCCCCCCCAACATATTCTGCTGGGATTTTGGTGTTCTCGTCTTTGGTTCCTTCTCGATAACTTTTTTTTTGTCAAATATCTGTCGTGTAAACGTTTGCACCCTCTAGATGATTGGAATATCAATGAACACACCTGCCATAGCCACTACTTATAAATATGTTCGAAATACTATAAATAAAGTCCCAAGATGGCTTTGACATTTTATGAGTCACCTTTCCATGCAAATTCCAATGCTTCCAATCAGGCGGAAACTTTTCAAGTTTAGAGCAGATAAAGAGAATAAAAAGAACCAAATATGCTTCATTTTGAAGATGGCAGTGTTATTTTTGTCTGTGACAAACTATTGGAAAATTATATACCATACTTTCCCACTTGGCTATCAAAGATGTGTAATATTTTGGGCATTACTTTTTTAAAGTCTAGAAAATGATTTATTTTAAATTACTTGACTTTGTCATAATTAATTCAAAATAAATTATTCTACAGTCTCAAGGATCCCAACCCAAAACATCGCCTTTCCATGTTCTTTAAAAATGTTGCCTCACCTGCTGAGTTACTCCAGAACTTTGTGTCACTTTGTCGTAAGCTACATTTCAAAATACTTGGTCCATAACAATTACTCAAGTTCAAAGTATTTGATGGTTCAGAGGATTACAAAATGACAGGTTAAATACAGACTCCGACCCTAGAATACAGCCAAGTGGGATGCTCTTAGTAATGATCTTAAGATCATTAGTGATAGGAGTAGAATTAGGCCATTTGGCCCATCAATCTATGCAGTCATTGCTGATCTATCTCTCCCTGCCTTCTCCCCAGACTCTTGACACCGTAATGCTTATTGAAGTAAAACCAGAACAGTACTGACTAGGTTTCCACATTCACTCCACTGAAACGGCTAAACGTTCAACATACTAAAGCACTAATCTTATAATGCAGAGCGTGAATGTTTGGACAATCTTGCTTGGGCACTTAAGTCATTTATTCTTCAGAGACAGAATCATATTCTTGTTACTAGCAGGCAGCATGCATGCGTAGCACTCTCTCCTGGATGTGAGTGTGTGATTCCAGCTTGCCAGTATAAATCATCCATTGCCAGCAGAAAATTGATTCTGTAGTGAAGAAGCCATAACAGCAAACTTCACTAGTATTGGAGATATATGGTTCCAATGTAAACTTCCTGCATTTTACTTAACTTAATTATTAACTTTAATGGCAAAACAATTTTTTTTCTCGCAAATTTCAAGTAAATAGCAAAGTTAATTAAGCAGACTGCAAAGACCTGTCTTTAATTTCCTCCATGATAGATTCCATACCCCTGACTCAATGCAAAATAAGGAATTACAGGTATCTTTAATTTTATGTGGAAGTCTTAGAAGTGCAGAGATTGAATGGAAATAAGTGACTGAAGTGGTGAAGTGGAAATGATGCACTCTCTTCCCTACTTGGTTTATTTTTGCATTCCATATTGACCATAATTAAGAATAAATGGAGCCCGTGAACATATAGACATCCAACGTTTTTGTTTACATGCCTTTGGCATGGGAGAACAACTATATTAACATGGGGCCAATGCATTTTGTCTATACCTCAAGATGGAGTGGATACCTCAGTCAAAATTAACACATACTCACACTTTTTAAAATATTCATGGTATAAACGTACTTTAACTTTTATCGTGACCTTTATTTCCATTGAAAGTCGACACTGCATAGAACTCTGCAAGTAACAAGTGCTTTGAAATGAAAATTAAGATGTGAAAATGTAATTACGATTATGCTTGTGTAGAATGCTTAGAAATAAAACTGCATTAAACTTTTCCACAATGTTGCTTCAAGATTTGACTTTTTAATTTTATTTTATTCTCCTTTTAAATGAATCACTTTATATTTCTGCCCTACAATCACCAGATAAGGTGAGTGCTAAGAATAATGTTCAGTGGGTCAAAGTGAGTCACCCAACCATTAATTTTAACAGTATCAATAACTACTTATAACCTTCTGAATAGTAACATGAACTGGAATAGCACAGATAAAAGAGCAGACATATGATAACAAAGACAAATGTGTTGCAAATAGGCCAATACATTGCTGCTTGAATTGTTAAATAACACTTCAATTTTTGATTTTGTTGACATGTACTTCAGGGAGTCAGTGTTATCTTGATATCAACTTGCTATCTTTACATAATCATCTTCCTAATCTATCACATCAAATTATCTCTCTATAGTGAAGGCACAGACATGATTAAAGGCACAATAACAGTGCTAAAGGCCAAGCCGTGGGAAAATCTCCCGGCATTCGATTAAAGTTGATGCTGGAAGGATTACCAAGAGTAGGCGTAGACTTTTTGTTATCAAGATTGGTGGTAAGTGGTTGCAGGTGACTGCAAAATCTGGACAATTATCTTTGCTACCCTTCCAAATGTCTCAGTGATTCTCTGTATTTCATCTGTTAACAGAACTAATGCTGAGAAATGTGTCCTTGATCAGTGGAGCTAAATGCCTTGCTCCCATATAACATTTAATTATAGTCATCATGAACATATTGCATGTTCAGCACAATCAGTTGAGGTCCAAATCCTACCCTCGTTTTTTTGTTGTTGTAAATAAACAGGAGAGAATAGCCTCCAAATTTCTTTACCAAATTGTTTGAATGGCTTGCAGACACACCATTTCTCACTCTGGAGACAGAAGGAACTGCGGTTGCTGGAATCGAGAGCCAGTCTGAAAAAGGGTAGCCACCTAAACCATAGTTTATCCGTTCCCTCCACAGATGCTACCTGACCCGCTCAGTTACTTTGTGTTTGATCTCTCACTATAAATATTCTTCCAAGTTCAAAAAGAGCACAATCATCAAAGAGCACACAAACAAACCATTCACCCCCATATATCCATACTGACCAGAGAGCACCCGTTCATATTAATTCCATGTTCCAGCACTTGGTGCATAGCGTTCAATGTTTAGGTAATGGAAGTGTTCATCTCGACACTCCTTAAAAGCTGTCAGTGGTTCCACCACTCTCTCCAGAATTGCTTATTGGTACTCGCCAATCTCTGGGTATGAAAGCGCTCCCTCAGATCCCCTCTAAATATTTCCCTTTTATTCTAAATCTATGTACTCTGAAAAGGAGAAAGGTTTCCCGCAGTCTACCATATCTATACTCCTCTTAGATTTATATACCTCGGTCATGTCCTCTCTTAACCATCTCATCTCCAGGGTAAAGTGACCTGAGGCTTTCTAACCTCTCCTTACAGCTGAAATGCTCTGCCTCTGACAACTCTTCCCCTGCACTAACAGTATCATTCCTACATTGTGGTGACCTAACTGCAGTGCTTCAGCTGAAATCTGACCAATATTCTGTCAGCTTAGAACATAACCTCCTCATTCTTGTATTCAATGAAGCTCGATATCACTTATCCAATTTAAACCATGTTATCTACTTGCACTGACACTTTTGGATTCCATCTTTTAGATTCCATCCTTCATTTATCAGCTTTTCAACTGCAGGAATCACGTCAACATGGTTGGTTGTCCCAGTTCAACATCATGCCACATTTTCCTCCACTCTCGTCACACCAGGGATAATTTACAGAGGCCAATTAATCTACAAACCCAGTCTGGGTGTGGGGATATGGGTGGAAATCGGAGCACCTGGAGGAAATCCACACCGTATAGGGAGAACGTGCAAACTCCATACATCTGGGTCTCTGGCGCTGTGTGAGGCAGCAGCTCTACCAGCTGCGCCACTGTGCCATTGTGCGACTTGAACGGATTCTTCATTAATGACGGGGGGATGGAGTGAGTGCACACAGAGATATGGAACAGACTCGGCTGGCTATAAAGATTGTCTCCACTGGGACATGCTCATTTTTGCAAGGGCATTACTGATACTACTCAGACCACTGCCTGGTGATCCTGACTGGAAGTTGCACGTAAACTCTCTAAGGACAGGACTGCAGATGATAACTATCTGCAGCTTAGTGAGCCCCATCACCAAGGCTACAAGGCCCCCTGTGTCTGCTCTGCCTTCCTGTGTGCTGAAGGAAAAGCGAGTGAAACCCTTGAATATAAGGTTTGAGCACGCCTCCTAATGCCGTAGAGAGTAGCCGAGATATATGGCAGAAACCATGAGCAACAGCATTTTTTGGGAAGCTGAGAGTGACCTTGACCTGTCCAGAATTATCCTTTGACTAGGAAGCTGATAATGCCCTTGACTTTAACTTCCATGGGCAAAGCAGTCCAGGCACATGTGTGAGCCTGTATAAATCTCACTGACAACTGCCTGAATGTCTGTTTTCTAAATAGTTTTAGTTACTCACTCTGAGTAGCATAATTGTTTTTCAGGCTGTTGAGCTTGAATATTTTGCTAGCGACATCAGCATTGTCCTATTTGCAAGTTCATGTGTTGGGGCTTTATGCTGGTAAACCAAAAGTGCCAGTTCAAATAAAAACCCTGTTGATCAGTTGAGGTTGAATTTCCAGATGAACACGTGGACATCCTGAAATGTGTACCAATTTATTTAACGACACAGCTATGTATTTATTTTGGAATTATGCAAAGCAATTCCCTGGCCAGCGAGTTTACTCCAGCTTTTGGAACATAATTTAGTCTAATTCCCCATGGCAATCAGGCATTGTCAGAACTAGACTATTCACAGTCCCAGTATGGATAAACTATCACAGGATATCACAAAGGAGGAGGCCATTTGGTCTGTCTAGTCCTACAAGTTAGCCTCAACCAGCTACCAACTCTCCATAGCCCAACAAATGCTTTTATTTCAGCACGGGCGGCACAGCGGTACAATTGCTCCCTTACAGTGTTTACTGCGCCAGAGACTTGGGTTTGATACCGACTATGGGCACCGTCAGTACGGAGGTTTTCTCCGAGATCTTCGGATTCCTCCCACACTCAAAAGACATACAGGTTTGTAGGTTAATTGGCTAAAGTAGCTAAATCTCTAGTTGGCTCTATTTTGAATGTTGTGATTGATTTCTACTTCAGAACCCAAGAATCTAAAGAAAACTTATTTCCTTTATCAAAAGAACCAAAGTTGACAAGAGTGTTGGAAGGAACTGCAGACGCTGGTTCAAACCACAGATAGACACAAAATGCTGGATGGAATAACTCCACGGGACAGACAGCATCTCTGGATAAGGAATGGGTGACAAGAAGTTGGACAAGGGTCAGTGGTTGATTGAACTGTGGAGGGGTGAAGGATAACGGAAGAACGGAGCAAATTTGGAGACAGGCCAGTTTCCATGATGTATCTTTCAATCAATTCAATCAATCAGTCATTAAATATTGAACACCCATTCATGGTGCCAAAGAATCACATGGGTACACAATAGACACAGGACCATTTCAAGTGCCAAAGCTTTCATCACTGATAGCCTCATTCAACCAATTCCACGGAACAAATGGAAAAATCCATCTTTGCCAGTTCTTCCTAGTTTATTACAAGCAAATATTATTAACAATTCATGATAATGCATCATATGCATTCCCAATCTAGTGTTAGACAAATATAACATGATTGTTCTATCATTTCCTGGACAGCTCATATATGCCTCTTGGTCACTATCCAACACAAACCCTCTATTCTGTGACCTTGCCTCTCCAGTTCATTCTGCCCGGGTACAGATAAGGGAAGCCAAGATAGTCTGTTTTGTCCCTGAAACCAGAAACAGAAATGGAATATGGTCAATTCCCACAATACCTGGATAGTGCTCCATTTTGGAACATAATTGGCTACTGTCCTCCATTTTGTAACATGTTTGCTTAAGAATGGAGTCAAGGGGTATGGGGACTTTTTAAACAGTTGTGATGCTGCTCACACTTTGTTCACCTCTAACAGTTGTGGCATCAAGGACAGAGCACGTGGGCAATGACAACACTGACACTCGCAGTAGGGTGAGCTCACGTGATATGGTTTATTTATAGTGAATGATGATTGTTAGTAGTAGGTCCGGGTCCACATGGGAGCACATTTACTTGTTGTCTGTGGGCAAATGAGGAAGTGCTGGTGATGTCGGGCTTGTCCCAGCAGCTCACCCTTGCCTCAAGAGCAGGTGTGAGCAACCTCGGGCTTCTCCTGGCAGCTCAGTCTTGGCCTCGAGGAGGAGGTGCTGGCTGTCTTGGGTTTGTCCTGGCAGTTCAGTCTGGGCCTCAAGGAGGCAGCACCCATGGTCTTGCACTTGTCCTAGGCTCACTCTTTGCTCTTCATGTGGGGGGGGGGGGGGGCGCAGGCCACATCATCTGCGGCCAGGTGAGGAGGTACTGGCAGTCCAGGGCTTGTCCCAGAGCTCAGCCTTCCTCCAAGCCTGAAAAAGAACACACAGAGAAGGGAGACACCCTACCACTTGTTCCTTCCTCTTCCTTCCTCTTTCCTCTTGCATTATAATGACTTCTGTATTACCCAAATCATAATAGTCTCTTCATTTCAATGTCGGTATTCCTCGGTGACGAGTTTTGAGCTCTGTATTTTTATAGGCATCTAAGACATTTGAATTCTATTGTACAAAGTATGAAAGCAATCAAGCTTTGTTTTGATAGACTATGAATTGACCAGAACCCTCATTGGTAGCTCAAACCACAGATTGATGTTTCTGTGACATTTTGCACATTCTGTGGGATTTTCTGTGGGATTTTGCACATTCTGAAACATGCATTGGTGTTAATTTAGTCTGATGCCCCAATATATTGTAAGGCAAGCAGGCATTCTCAGAGCTGGATGGTTTGATGACACATCAAACCCAGTTCCATTGTGGATAGATAAATATCACAAAATAACAGCATGGAAAGAGGTTATTCAGCTTGTCTGCTCCAGACCAGCTATGTGTAGGAAGGAACTGCAGATGCTGGTTTACACTGAATATAGACACAAAATGCTGGAGTAACTCAGCGGGAAAGGCAACATCTCTGGATAGAAGGAATGGGTGATGTTATGATTGGGAAAAGAACCATTGGTGACAAGAGGTTAAAGAAATCCACAGCATGTGCATAGCTTCTGGAGACAGAATCAGCCACAACATTCACAATGGACTTGAAGAGAAATCTGAAAGAAAAGTAAAGGGCCTGTCCCACTATACGAGTTTACCCAAGAGCTCTCTCGAGTTTAAAACAAAATCAAACTCGTGGTAAGTACGTAGAATGTACGTAACGGGTAAGTCAGAGCTCGGGACGTCTCTTAGCGGCTCATAACGCTAACGGCTGGTACTCGGGAAACGCGGTAAGCTTGTAAATTTTTTTCAACATGTTGAAAAATGTTCACGAGAGCCCCGAGTACCTACGAGCGGCTATTACCGTAATTCTCCGCGTTCGAATCAGGGGAAACTCGGGAGAATTGAATTACCTCGTACAGTGGGGCAGGCCCTTTAGGCCAACGAGGTAACTTGTACCGAGGATAGACACAAAAGTCTGGAGTAACTCAGCAGGACAGGCAGCTATGCATAGAAGGAATGGGTGACATTTTGGGTCGAGACCTAACTCTATGGCACACACTGTGTATTTATTTTTCTTCTTGTCACCTATGATTCTTTTGCCAATCATTTTTATTCTGTTCTTACAAGGCCCGATTCTTGATCCACCTGCATCCCAAAACTATTTCTTTCTATCACCATGGGAACAATTTCTTTCAGTGTAGGTCCTGCATGATTTTAAATATCTTTATCAAATCTCGTTACTTCCCTCTCTGTTCCAAGGAGAGCTCCCTAAGCCTATCCAGTCAATCCGCATGAATAAAGACTTTCATCACTGGAATCATTTTTTCTGTCCATCTACAAAGCTTTTACATATTTGCAAAAGTGTGGCACCGAGAGGTGGAAACAGTCCCCCAGTTGTAGCCAAACTAGTGGTTTATATCGGTTCAGCATGACTTCCCAGCATTTGTGGTCTATGACTGTATTCATGAAGCTCAAAGTCCCATTTGCTTTTTCTAACAACTTTCATCATCTCCTCTGCCATTTTCAATGAACTGTGCACATATATCACACAACAAATACAGAGGATGGTTCTATATCATGGACAGGTCACTGCCTGATGCAAACCTTCCATCCTATGACCTTGCGCATCAAGTTCGTATTGTCTCAGTACAGTTACGGTGGGGACAGGCCAATCAGTTTTTATCCATGAAGCACCAGAAATAAAATGAGATCAAGTCCCACAATACCAAGTTAGTTCTCCATTGTGTAACATAATCTGTGACTATCCTCCATTTTGTAGCATGTCTACTTAAGCATGATAACCTTCCGAACAGTTCTGATGCTTCTTTTACTTTGGCCACCTCTAATCGCATTGAGAGATCTTCCATTACAATGGGCTTCTGTATTTATCCAAATAATAATAATAATAATCTACATTTCAACGTAACTATTCTTTTGTAATGGGTTTTGAGTCCTTTTGTTTCAGAACTAATTAAGACTTCTCAACCTGGCTGTACAATGTATGAACCCAGCCAAGCTGTGGCTGATAGACAATGACTTGAGTAGAACCCTGATGTAACATTCTCTCTCAGTTCACTGATGGATTGACAGGCAGCAACCAGAGGTCTGACACAGGAATTTGCAGAAGGGTTTTGGTGTCTGACTATATGAAGGGCCCCATAGCAGAAGCGTTCACGTCGTAGGGCTGGAAACTGGAAGTATCCTGACCTAATTCTGCGACCACCGTTGTCTATTGTGGCAAGTGTTGGCTTCCACTGATTGTCGCCGGAACCTTGTGTCCTTTTCAGGACGGGTGATGACAGCGAGGCCAACATTTGTAAAAAGATGGACTTGAAAAGAAGAGAAGACTATATGAAGAACAGAAGTTAGCATGCAGACACTGCAGGAAACTAGGCCAGCATGTCTTTATTGTAGAAAGGAACTGCAGATGCTGTTTTAAACTGAACACAAACACAATAGGCTGGAGTAACTCAGCGGGTCAGACAGCATCACTGGAGGAAAGGAATAGGTGACATTTCGGGTCGAGACCGTTCTTCAGACTCGAAATATCAATAATTTATTTTCTCCAGAGATGCTGTCTGACCTACCGAGTTATTCCAACCTTTTGTGTCTATCTCCAGCAAGTCTGATGTTGGTTATTTTTTTGGGCGGAATTTGGTGAAAGCACATCTCGGGTGCCGTGTACAGGTTTACCAAAGGGAAGGTATCGTTTTGTCAAATGGACAAATTAAAACACAGGGAGAAAAAGCTACATTGCTATTTGTGAAAATGCTTTCTAAGATTACATATAGGACAACACAATGCTGTGAAATGGAGCTCAGAATATTGCTTATACTGCACATCTCCCAGGAGAGGGGTATTTTTACAGCATGTCTTGCTGCTGTATACATTGCAAAATCCTGCTGAAAGCAGAATCTCCCGAACAATGTCATTCCAACAGTGAAATTGGTCGAAAAGGCAGAAATCAGAATCTTCAGAATGCACGTCAGTGGATCGTAGCAATAATTAATCAATTGAGGAATATTTAAAGGAGGAAGCCAAGCCAACTATCTCTGGAGACTGGAAGGGGATATCGAATGATGAAACTGCACTTCAAGACAATGGCTATAAGTGTGCTGCTTTTGACTGCACATTTAAAGCTAAAGCCATAAAAAATAGTGGGAGGGTTTCTTTTGAAACCATATGGTTATTTTCCGTCTGAAAGCATTTAATGGTCCTCAGTGAAATGAGTTGGAGAAAGCTACATCAATTCCCAGTGGACACTTGTCCATAGGATAAAATTAGTCTAATTTGACAATTTTGTTCAGTGAAGCCCTGGGCTAAACTGCCAAATTGTTGATCGAGGCCTCACTGTGGGAGGAGCAAAGCTACAGAATTAGGACGGAGAATTTAAAGTTTACGCAAGTCTCATTGGAAGAACATCAACTCAAAGGGGTTTTATAATGGTTAAATTGGTGCAATTGGTTATAACCTACCAAATTAATAATGTAGCTACATTGACGCATTTGTTCACAAATTATCTGAATGATATACATGTACAGAGGCCCACTGAGGAGAGGAGAAAGGGTAATGCGATATGCAGAGTGGAATTTTAAGGGGGCCTTTTGACCAAGGGATTAATTCAACCGCAGACAACAAACTGAACTACTGCAGTCACCAACTTTGAAGAAAAGGACAAAATAAACACTTACTATGGAGTACAGAGGGCAACTGGTCTCCACATATCTACACATTATCAATTATTTTGCAGAAGGAAACTTTTAAGTCTGATAAATCAGACCACATGTACCATGTGCACAGGAAGTCTCACTTCACTTTGAAATCCCTGAAATGTTTAGAGATCTGAGTAAGGATCAATGCATTTTCATTTGAATTTAATTTGGCCACTCTAAAATGAATCTCAAAATCTGTGAATGCAGTCAGGATGAAGATCTGTGTGTCTTTACTTAATTGTTGTACATTTGTTTCCAAAATGTAACAGATTAAATCAGATTTCATCGTTTAATTTTACAACTTTCTAGCTTTTTTTACAAAGGGTTTTAATGGCCCAGTAAATAAAATATATATCCCTAGAAATAATTACATAACATCGTTTCCTTCCAGTATTAAGCAATTGAACGGCTATTACAACCATTTCCAGTTGATTCATGCCACTGGGAAAATTTGTCTGGACATTTTCCCTGCATCAGTTACCCTTAATCATTATTACTCTTCCACAATGGATTATTTTCCCATGTAATCCACATTTTGGAGTAATGCAAGCAAATTTTGACTTGCCCTTAGCTACTCCACCACATCCAACGTGATACCTGTTGGTGGAATAAATTGCTCACCTGGAACATCCTTTACGTGATCGCCAGCCTGGTCTTCAATAATGACACCATCCAGACCTATTCCTGACCCTGTAATTCTTCCCTCTCCCACAATATTATCAAGCCAGGTCCCACTCTCCGCCTTCCCCCAACGCCAAACAGTTGCCCTCCGTTCCCAAGTCTAATACACCTACTGCCAAGAACTGGACTTTTCATGAGCCCACACAAGCCAATGGCTGGTCTCCTTTTCCCTATCTGCCCATCACCTGCCAATTGATGGGCTTTGATGTTCTGCTCATCCTAACCCGCACACCTGCAGTTGTTGTCCTGCCACAGCCTGGAGTTGAGGAAAAGAAAATCCATGTAGAACAATTGTAGCTTAAAAAAGCTGCAACACCTGGAGATATAATTGTGTTACTGGGGTGCCTCTCTGCTGCCTTATTCACCTTCCCAGCCCACAGAATTTACTTCGCTTAGTTTCGAGATAAAGTGTGGAAGCAGACCCTTTGGCACAACGAGTCCAGGCTGATCATCGATCACCCGTACACTAGTTCTATGTCCTACACACAAAGGGCAATTTACAGGATCCGATTCACCTACAAGCCTGCATGTCTTTGGTATGTGGTAGAAAACCAGAGCACCTGGAGGAAACTCAAGTAATCACAGGGATAACATAAACTCTGCACGGAGCGCACACATGGCCAGGATCGAACCTGACTCTCTGGCGCTGTGAGGCAGCAGCCTTACTGCAGTGCCACACTGCCACCCCAATCTATAGATTACCATTTTACATTTTTCCTGTCATTTTAATATTGTGATATTTAAAGGTAGACATGTGTAGGAAGGAACTGCAGAGGCTGGTTTACACCAAAGATAGACACAAATTGCTGGTGTAACTCTGCAGGACAGGCAGCATCTCTGGAGAGGAGGAATGGGTGATGTTTCAGGTCGAACCCCTTCTTCAGTCAGAAGAAGGTCTCGACCCGAAACGTCACCCATTCCTTCTCTAAGATAGAAAATGACTCCAAGATATAAATCCTGACACCATTTCAGGTCTAACATATTTTACAAAACAAAAGCAATAGCATTTTAAGACCATTTGCCAAATTACAATTACCATAATCAACTGTTACTTGTGAGGCAATTATTTCTAACTCAGAAGAGCATAGGCTCATCTTCTAGAGTGCACATGAACATATAATCTTGGGATATTTTCTGTGCAATTTAAGGGAGTAAAATATTTAGTGTCAAAGATGTTATCGTTCAGGCTGCACGAAAAAAAATGAGGCACTGAATTGAGTTGAACATTAAGAAAAATAATGACTTTTTTCTGACTATGAAACCAAATTACTGTTTCTGCCAAAATTAAAATGGAGGAACAGCACCTCGTATTCAGCTTGGGTACCCTACAACCGAACGGTATGAACATTGATTTTTCCAATTTCCAAAAAACAAATCTGCAAGCAAATCCTGCAGCCCTCCACCCCCCCCCCCCCCCCTTCCCTTTCACGTCCACCCTTCCCTGTGCCCCACCTGAATTTGTACTCATTTCTCCCCTTCTCCTTGTCCACTCCCACCCACATTCCTTTTTCTGGCTTCACAATTTATTTGTTGTTTATCATTAACTCACACTTTTTGTCTCTGCATCTCTGGCCTTTTTCCAACCATCTATCTACCTATCAAAAAAAAAACCCTCACCTGTATCCTCCAATCACTTTCAGGTTTTAGCCTGCCCCTCCTCTCTTCAAGCTTCCTCTTCCCCCCCCCCCCCCCCCCCCCCCCCCAACACACAGTGCATCTAAAGAACCTTAAACGTCATCAGACTATCTTCTACAGAGATGCTGACTGACCCAATGCTCCAATAGCAAAAGTGATTGCAAGTCAAGCATTATCTATTTTGACATTACAATAGGTGATAAATATTGTGTTTATTTAATGCTTCTATTTCAAAATTTTATGAGTATTAAGGAAGACTTTTATGAGTATTAAGGTCAGTCCATCATGATTGATTTATTTTTCTTTACCATAGCTGAGGAGGCCATTTAGATTATTGAATCAGCTATAGAAACAATCCCATTCCTCCACTAATTTTTTTGTAACCTATTTTCTCACATATTCTCATTAACACCACCCCTCCAATTCTTCCACCAGTCACCCGCACAGGGGGCTAATTGAGAAGAGCCAATTAATCTAATAATTAAGGGCTGAGGCATTTCAATAGCTCTCACACTCCAAATTCTATTCGGCAAGCAAGAGCCAAAAAATAATTGATCTCAAGCCGTATTAAATTTGCAGCATTTCAAACATAGGCAAACATTAATGCATGCCCAGCCTAGGCAGCAGAATAAAACAAAATGGTTTTTGCTCTCGACATGATTAAACAGAGCACCGTTCAATAAGCTAAACAGTGCATCCATTTATGTAAATCTGAGTTTAAAACTGCAAATTTTCTTCTTTCATCTCAACGAATTTCAGAAAATGAAATTTGGCCTTTTCTATAAAACGCTGAACAAACTATTTGTTAACGGCCAACTAATTGGCTCCCATTGAGCAAGAGTTCAAGCACACACCTTCCAAGCTGAAAGTCATCTGAACTGCATGTAGCTGGACAATGCATCTTTAACACCGTGTTATTGTTTAATGCATGTCATATGTGAAATAGGACAAGATAAATATGATTCTAAGCTTTGTTTTTATTTTTGTGTGCCAACTATAATTTAATTAACATTGTTTCTCAAAATTTAAATTTAGTGATAAAATCAGTAACATGAATTAATAAGCACAACAATTCTAGACTGCTGCGACCATGATTTTCTTAACATTTTGGACTATAGAGGGTTAGTCACCGTATTTTACAGATGATTTTGCCTGAGGAAACATCCTTATTAAATTACTTGAAGTACTAGTGGGTGCAGTGAAAATTGTCAAAAGATTCACAGTTATTATTTTAATAGCAGAACCTTCCCTACTCTATTCAATATAACATATCCTTTTGATGTCACACTCCATTTAAAGCCAACAATTCTGCTGATTCAAGCACCCCGAATGGAATACATTTTATATTTCCTTCCATTTCAGAATTTTGTTCCCCCTGCAGCACGCTAGTCCAATGCTCAATATTCCCATTCACCACTCACCCACCTCTCCATCAACTACCCTGATCTATTTTTGCAGCACCATATTATGCCAGCATTGAGCTCATTTTGTTAAAATCTTGTGTTTCCCTGATCTGAGGAGTCTAGTACTAAAGGTCACAGTCTCAGCAAATATAATAGGTGATTTATGGCCAAGATGAGGACAAACATCTTCATTCAGGGCAAGGCATTTCTTTGGAATTCTAACTTCTGGCAGGATGGGAAGGTTTAGTCATCGAGATAGAATTCTAAATAGAGATCAATAGATTTGTCCATCTAGGGATATTGGGATAATACATGAAAATTGACATTGCGACTGCTGACTGGCAAAGTGGCATCAAAATGCCAGATGGTCTATTCTTGATCCCAATTCTAATACTCATTCCCTCCCTTCCTACTATCCAAAGGTCACACCATTTTTTCAATGTATTGTCTTTAAAGTTTGTAATGCTGTCACCTTCATACCAGTGAGACCAAAGTGTAGGTTAGGCATTTGCTTTCTGGAACTCCGACATTCAGTCCAAAACCCGGGACTTCCACTTCACTCTAACCCACATCTGGTATCACCATCATTGGAAATAGGTAATTTCCGAGTTACCCTTTTAATCATCTGGTGAACTAGTTTAGTTCTATCAAATGTACATGTCATTCCATCTCAAATATTTTGTTGTTTTGCAACATTTCTATCCATTTTAATTGAAAAGATCTTATTTTATTGGACTTGTCCTTGACAGCTTTTATTTTATTTGATTTCTTTCTTAACAATTTCATTTTAGTCCTATTTATGCCCAGTCTTATTTGCTTCCAGAACCTGTGGTTTTTGACATGCTAAGTACGTAGTCAATTGTCCTGTCATATTGGATTTGGCATTGGTGATGCTGCTGTTTGGCTGAGTGCATACGTGAATAATGAATATGACAAAAATCTTGGAAGCCATTTCCAATTGAAAAGATAAATCAATTTAAGATGTTAAAAGCTCAGGAATCAAAATATTATTTGTTATTTTAATCGACTAAAGAGAATCATACTGTTCTAAAAGAAGTTGCTGTGAACAGTACTCATACTGCAAAGTCGAAATGTAGAAACCAAAGTATGAATTAATTATTACTACTGATCTAACGAGTCCAGATCTGAGTCAGGACCTCAGTATAACAGACAAGGCTCTCTGTCTCTTACTAAGGGACAGAAATGGAATGATTAAAAAAGAGTTATGAAGATAACTATAAGTTGTGGAAACAAATCTTAACTCAGTCCGCAATAACCAAACCGACCTCCCGTTGGCTCAGCACTTCAACTCCCCCTCTCATTCTGTATCCAACCTCTCTGTTCTGGGCCTCCTCAACGGCCAGAGTGAGCAACACCGCAAATTGGTGGAACAGCTTGGGGAGTCTGCATCCTCTGGGCTTGAACATTGAATTTTCTCAATTCTGTTAACCATTGCCGTCTCCTCCCCTTCCCACTTCTCAGTCCTCAGCCCTCAGGCTCCTCCTCCTCCTTTTTCCTTTCTTCTCCCTGCCAGTCTGAAGAAGGGTTTCGGCTCGAAACGTTGCCTATCTCCTTTGCTCCTTAGATGCTGCTCCACCCACTGAGTTTCTCCAGCCTTTTGTGTACCCTCGATTTTCCAGCATCTGCAGTTCCTTCTTTAACACTCTTAACTTAATCTGTTTTCCAGGAAATGCTGGAACATACAAGGAACATAATATTTGCAAGGTAGTGTAATTTTGTTTAATATAAACTATGGCAGGTAACTCTGCTAATGCATTAATACGGGCTCATATATTGCAATGTGTAACAACACAACTCTCCCATAAAACTCAACAGGATAGGTTGAACTGTTGATCTCAGCAATCATAGTGACTCAACTGGTCTATTTTGTCTATCCTTGTCTATTTTGACAGGAAAGTGTATTATCTAAATGGTGAGAGAATGTAGAATTCCGAGGTGCAGAGGGACCTAAGTGTCCTCATGCAAGATTTCTCAAAGGTGATCATGCATATGAAGCAAGTAATTATGAAATGACACATGATGTTATCATTTATTGTGAAGGGAATTGAATTCAGGAATAGGGAAGCTTTGCTTCAATGCATTGGTGAGACCTCACCTGGAGTATTGCATCCAGTGCTGGCCTCTTTCCACGAAAAAATGCGAATGCATTGGAAGCAGTTCAGGTAACGTTTATCAGTGAATGCCTGGAATGTGCAAAGCTTACACAAAGTAAGCTCGTAGCTGTTGTCGTTAAGAACCATGAGAAAATATTTAATTGAATCATATTTAAAAATAATCTTGAGGGATTTTAACAGGAAAGCTCCAGAAACGATGGTTCATCTTGAGGGAGAATCTAGAACTGGGGTCCACTGTTTAGAAATAATGTATTGCCCATTTAAGAGAGCAAAATGATGAAACTTTTTCCTCTCAGAGAGTTGTGAATTTTTAGAACTCTTTTCCACAAAGCACAGTGGATACTAGAGTTTTGAAAATGTTTAAGGTGGAGGAATATAGATTCTTAATTTTAAAATGTGTTGAAAAATTATCACAAATGAATGGGAATGTAGAGGTTACAATCAGTCATCACATTAAATGATGGAGCAGGCTTGAGTGATCGAGTGACCAACTTTTGCTTATAATTCACATGTTTGGTTTAATAAGTTGACCACATAGCCAAAAGTTATAATCAATGCTTTTCACCTACAAACATCTACTTCAGACATACATACAGGATGAGTATAATTGTTCCATATCTTCTATAGCAGGCAGAACACATCAGAATGGGAATAGTGTAGTATTTATCTTATTAATGTTGAAGTCGTTTTAATAATATGTTAAAAACGTGCTTCTCGACCAATATTTGTAAATGGACCTAAATATTTTCAACCATGCAGCCTGAAAATGTGTGAACGAGCAAATTATGAAGAAACATCTTTCTGCATTTATTAAAAGAGAGGGTTTTCAAAACTAAATAGTACATTTGTTGTGCACAAGCCTCCATTATATATCTCGGTCCCTATCACATGAAATGCTATTAAACATTTGCGCCGTGTTGCAAACCGTCCCATTATACATGTGAACGGCAAGCTTCAATAATGTTAATGGCATAAAGACGCTATTGGAACCTCAAATTTGCAATCATTAACAGATTTAGCAAGAATAATTTTGTTTTTCAAATTTCACACAAATCCAGCAGGTTGAATGCAATCGCAAACTGATGGAATTGCACCCATCCATAAAGTATTATGCAATCTAATCAGTTTTCGAAATGTGCTAACAATTAAAATTTGTTGAAGTCGGCTGGTCTTCAGTTGATGTTTCAACAACATTTCCCTGTGGCATTCGCAATGTTTTCCCACACTGTGAAAGCATCACACCAGGAACTTCCTGTAAATCAAATCAGCTGGTAAGTTAGAGCAGTGATTTGACTTAACAGTTGACGGAAACTTGCCAGCCATTTGATGTATCACTTTTTAAATAGTTTTGCGTTCTCTCCCTGTGCTGAGAAGTGTTTATGAGACATTTAGTAACATCCAGATCTTACACTTGGCCAGAATCAACAAAAGAGTCTCGATTATTATGTGTTTGGAAATAAAAATCCAGAAAAAATAACTTAAATCGCTCTGGACAAACCTGCTGAAATAAGCGTTTTATGTAGTTTGTGACAGATGGCCAACAGACAGATGTTGACCTATAACTTTAAACAGGACATAACAAAGTTGCAAGGTTGGTTTTGTGGCCTCTAATACTGCTGTGTTGTTCAATAGGCCTTACTTTCAATGAGCACTATTTTCTCCCAATTCCAAATCCCTTAATTTCCTTAATAATTATCCACTCTGCTTGAATATACTTGATGACTACACCTCCAAACCCCTCTGAAGCAGAGAACTCCAGAGATAGATTATGATTTGGGTGGAGACATTTCTTCCCACCTCTTACCTGAATGAGCAATCCCAACAATATGAATCATCAGCTCTATATCCGACTAATAAAGATGGAAAACGTTGTACATTTCAATGACATCATCAATGAGAATACAGACCCATTCTGTTTAGTTTCTCTGCAAAGAAAAGACTGTCGTTTCTGGAATCAATTTTATGAACTTTGCTGCACTCCCACAATGCAAGGATATTCTATCTATCAGAGACTGTACACATTTCCAGATGTCATAAATAAAGTTGTTCTGATCTCCCTGAACACCAATATATCATCGGTGTCTCGCCATTTAAAGCAATATTCTACATTTCCACTTAATTCAACAAAAATGGACGACTGCACATTATTTCTGTATTACATCTCATTTCCCATAACCTTTCCCATTCACTTAGCCTGTCTATATTGCCTAAAAGCCTCTCTGGAAAAGAAATGATTTGTGAACTTGATTCTAAATACATTCCTTTTAAAGAAAACTGGTCCATTTGCTTAAACATTTTATTGATTAAAAGTTTATCATATTTTATAACAAATGCTAGACAAGCAAACAGATTTATTCTAGTGCCAGCAGATGCGCAATATCCTAATTCATGTCAGGACAATGGGATAGGATTCGTTAAATGTGGTAGATCTTCTGTCCATTTAATTTTCATGATCTTCTGCACTACAAGTGGAGAGAAGGATCATCCACAGAGCAAATATAGTCCATGTGAAAGGTAAAGCAATCCAGTTTCCTCATTAGGCAAACCGTATTGTTGATGAACAATGCAAAATTGAGCATGTTGTCATCAGAATGTTCAATTCAATGAAAGATCATTGGAAGTGAGAGAAAGAGAAGGAAAGAGAAAGTGGAATTAGTGAGTGGAGACACATGTGATTATAGATGCTGGTTTACCAAAAAAGACAGAAAGTGCTGGAGTAACTCAGCAGCTCATGCAGCATCTATGGAGATGTGGATAAGTGACATTTCAGGGCGGAACCCTTCTTCAGGAGAAGGGTCAGAAAGAAAATCCCAACCCACAAAGTAAGTTTTCCATGTTCCCCAGAAATGTTGCCTGACTACTCCAGCACTGTGTGCCATTTTTTTGAAATTAGTGAATGATAGGAGAGACAACATATAAAATAAAACATATAAATTAAAAAAAGTAATTTCTGACAATTAAAGCACGAAACATCCCACTTGTAAAAGTCATTTTTTGTGTGAGAGGTATTGCTTAGGAGGAAATAAGACCCAACATGCCATGGAAAATGGTGCTTGGACTGAAATTGGACAAAGTTTCCATGGCAAATATGGTTCATACTGAATTTAACGCATTTTGGGTGAGATCTCAGAAAGTGTGACAATCACAGAGGGCACCTGACTGGTGACAGCCACTTGTGCTTTTTGCCTGTAACTGCACAGCTGCATTTTCATTTGCAATTGCGTATACAGTACCTAATGGTGAATGTTGCCAGCCCAACCATTTAGAGAAACGCCCATCCCTTGTGTGTCCTCTTAAGTTGCACATTCAATTGGAAAATGAAAATGTTCATAATTCTTTTTGCAGCACTAGGGAGTTTAACAGGAGACCAGATGAGTGATCCAATGGCACATATCTTTAATATATTTAAGAAAAATTCCATGCTGTGAAAGCATAACTATCGTGACATGGCGTGAAAATATAACACCAGCAGGTAGCCTAAGTATAAATAATGAGGCATTACCCAGGATCATATTGAATTTAATATTTCTTCGGTAGTATAATTTCCTTTGCATTGATCAAAGATGGTAAAATAGATTTTTGACATGAGCCTCAATAACAATTAATCACACAAAGTGAAAAAATGCCAACACACATTAATTATACATTGCAGTGTTCATCTGCAAGGATATGTTGTTCATTGGCATCACATTTTTACTTTATTTCCCAATTACTGATGATAGTTGTTCAAGACGATGCATAAGAACTATATCCCTGGAGTCTGATAAATCATAACAGTGGCTCTGTTGAATAAATGCGTCAGGACATCTGCAGAACCCAACCTACCATCTGGAAGTAATAGACCATTCAATATTAGAACATAGAACATGGAATAAAACAGCACAAGAACAGGATCTTTGGCTCACAATATCTGTATTAAACAATGTCATTTTAAACTATTCTCATCTACCTGCACATTATATATATCTCTATATCTCCTGCATATCATGTGTTCATCTAAAAACCTCTTAAGTGTGACTATTCCATTTGCCTCCAGCACCATCCCTGGCAGCACATTCCAGACACTCACCATTCTCTTGGTTAAAAAAAGCTTGCCCCGCACATCTCCTTTAAATGTTGCCCCCCCCCCCCCCCTCCCCCTCCACCTCACCTTAATGCTCTGCCCTGTAGTCTTTGACATTTCCACCCTAAAAAAAAGATCCTGACTGTCTACCCCATCCTTGCCTCTTATAGTTTCATATATTCTATCAAGTCTCCCACAGCCTCCATTGCTCTGGAGGAAACAAAAGATGTTTCCTCAACCTCTACTTCTAGCAAACACTCTTTAATCCAGGCAGAATTCTGATAAACCTCTTCTGCACCCTCCTCAAAGCCTCAGTTTCCTTCTATAATGGGGCAAGCAGAATTGCATACAATGCTCCAAATGCCAACTAACCAAAGTCCCATAAAGCTGTAACACATCTTCCTGACTCTTATACTCAAATCCCTGACTGATCAAGGCAAGCATACCATACATCAGCCTGAAGAAGAGTCTCGACCCAAAACGTCACCAATTCCTTTTTTCCAGAGATTTTGTGCCTATGGGGCCTGTCCCACTTTCACGACCTTTTTCACTCGAGGGCATTTTTCACCAGGCTAGAAAAATGCCCTGACCTACTTGACGCCACAAGTACCTACGACTAGCATCACAACCTACCAATGACCTATCTACAACCTCCTACAACCTCGTGACGACCATGCTGCGAATATGAGTCAAGGGCAAGCTCGGCAGAGGTCGTGAATTAGGTCGTGAAAGCGGGGCAAGCCCTTTATTTCTTTACCACTCTATATGCTTGTGTTGCCATTTTCAGGGAGCTGTGGATTTGGACCCCAAGATCCCTATGTAAATCGACTAAGGGTCTTGTCATTAACATAACATGCAGATTTTTCAAGTCCATTTGGGTCCAAAAGTATAACCTTTGTGGCATGGTGTGAAAATAGAACATCAGTAGGTAGCCCAAGAGTAAATAATGACATTATCCCGGATGACATTGAATTACAAGATAAGAGGTCATCCAGCATATCAAGTCCCTGCCTGCTATCAGAACAACCCATTAATGTCATTCCTCCACTCACT
This sequence comes from Raja brachyura, assembly GCA_963514005.1. The sequence continues at coordinate 18,593,384 of OY740806.1, read as the reverse complement.
TCCCTGCAACCTATACTCTCCATCATGCTCGACAGTAAGTCTCCTTTTTTTCCACACATTAACATTAGGGGTAATTTTCAGTACTTTACGAACCAGTCTGTCTATGAGATGTCGATACCAAAGTATTTTGGAAAAATCCCTTCCATCTCGGGGACCACTCTAGGCAGCACCTCTATCTGGTGCACCACATATGCTGCATTGCGGTATTAATGTTAAAATCCCAGCCGGGAAATTGGATAACAAACCAAGAAAGGAATAATCCAACCAGTGAACATAATAATAAACACGTGCCACATTGGTTGTCAAATTGATCTCAAGAACTGTTGAACTAAATTCATATTTGTACTCCAAGGAAAAGACGAATTGTGTAAAAACAAAGGAAGCATCAAAATAGAAGTCACAGTGAAATTACATTAAATTAATTAATGTGTGAGTAATAAGTCCCATTTTCACTGTAAAGCAAAATTCTATACTTGCACTCTGCCCATTTGCCATGTTGTGAACTAACAGAATATAAAGCGTTCATACATAGCAAAATAAAAATACCACCCCCCCTCCCCAACACCCATTTTTCCCCATCTCTCTGCTGGTTCCATTCAACAACTGCCCACAAATGTCACACATTGTATTTAACACCATGTCAATTTACACCATGTACCCTTCCCCTCTCCCTTAGTAGTTTTATCACCCTCCACGCTTCACATTCCCCTCTCCTCACTTGGATCCATCTGCCATTTATTCCTTGTCTGCTTCTACCTCTCACCCACCCATCCCTGTCTGCCAGTTCTACCCGCCCCACTCCCCAAAGTTGTCCTCACTTCATCCTTCAACCCTCCACAGACCAATCAACCACTCACCCTTGTCCAACCGCGCACTCTCTCTCTTTCTCCTCGTTATACTGACTATCTTCACTCTTCATTCTCAGTCCCGATGGGGGGTCTCGACCCAAAGTGTTGCCAATTCCTTTCCACCCACAGATGCAAGTCAGCGCACTGAGTTCCTCCATGAGTTTGTTTGTTGCTTCAGATTCAAGCTCCTGCAGTCTCTTGGGTATCCATTACACAATGCTGGTACCCACTTACCAGTATGCTATCTAGTTTAGTTTAGAGATACAGCATGGAAACGGGCCCTTTGGCCTGTCGAGTCCACACCAAACGTTGATGAACCTTTCATTTCAATGCTATCGCACTTTCTCACCCACTGCTGGCAGATGAGGAACAATTTACTGAGGCCAATTAAGCGACAGACTCAAGCGTCTTTGGGATGAGGGAGCGGACTGGAGCACCTGAGGGAAACCATTGCGGTCAAACGAAGAAAATGCAAAACCCCCACAGACTGCACCCGAGGTCAGGATCGAACCCACGTGCCTGGCAGTGTGACGTGGCAGCTCTGCCAGCTGCAGCAAAAGTGCCTTCAAAAAGAGCTACAGACAGAAGACAATGCTTTTCAATTTAGTGATCAAAGTCAGCTCCCAGTGAATAAAGACATACCTGTTTGACTTGTTGTGCCTGCCCGGATATTACAGTGACCGCACTCACAGTCACTTCATACTTTCACCTTTGCAAAGCTACCCGCTGGCCTCTTTTGTAGGAAAGAGGATCTGCTTGCACAAAATGAAAATGGCTGGGTCCATATTTTGTACCAAAATATTGCTTTTGCTGCAGCAAAAGATTGAAATCCCTCGAAAGAGAAATGGGTTTTAAAATTGCTAAATAAAGATCTAATACTGTGATCATCTACCAGGATTTCATAAGAAACACATGTTCAAAATTCTCCAGGGAGTGGAACCTGGCTGATCTGTGACTCTAGTTCCACATTGAAGCACTTATTGCTTAACTACCCTTTGACACGGCGTGACATAAAATCCTTTTCAGTCTGATCCAATAACGGGGAAAGATTGGGGCAACAGGACCGATAGGATTGATCTACTCGGAACTGACATGGACTTGATGTACAAGTGTACTCCTCCCATGCCGTGATGACTCTCTGGCTCAGAGCACCAATCTGTTCCTCACCTCCCCATGCCCATCATTCACAGTCATGCAGCCCTTTGCGTTAAGCTTAAATTACCTTCAAACCCAGCATTTTATCCGTCAGAAAACAATTGCCTTCACGTATTCTGCACACAGAAGCTTGAGGAGATTCAGCATGCTGAGAATACTCTATTGAACCTCCGCAGATAGACTTTGGACAGCATATTGACTGGTCGCATCACGGTGTGGTTCAGTAACTCGAATCCCCAATAACGAAGGAGATTGCAGAAAATGGTAGATATTACCCAGACCATCCTAGGTATTGACCTCCTTGCATTGAAAGGATCCACAGGAATGTTGCCTCGAGAAGCAAACTGATATCAAAGACCCACATCACTCTGGCCACACTTTTTTTTCTCACTGCTACTATCTGGTACCCTGAGATCCATTACCTAAAGGTTGAAGAGCAGCTTTTTCCCAGTAAATGACAGCACCGACCTACTGAGGACTTTGTGTTTGGTTGCATTATGTACTTGGATTACCCTATTATGATCTGGTGATTCAATACAACTGATAATTGACAATGGAGTCTGAAGATGGATCCCAATCCGAAATATCACCTATCCATGTTCTCCAGGGATGCTGCCTGACCCACCGAGTTACTTCAGAACTTTGTGTCGTTTTTTGTAAACCAGCATCTGCGGCTTCTTAGATAGGCACAAAACGACTCAAAGCTGACTTAAACTGTTCGCAAACCTGTCGTCTTATTTGATCCCAAGCTTCAGACCACACAACTAATACATTCCATTTCCATTGCTTACCCCACCCTTGTGTATCCGCCGCTGATATTCTAATCATGCATTTGGAAACCATTGATTTGAGTTTTCCAACACACTCCTGCCTGGATTTTCATTACACTATTGTTTAGAAACATAGAAACATAGAAAAATTGGTGCAGGAGTAGGCCATTCGGCACTTCGAGCCTGCACCGCCATTCAATGTGATCATGGCTGATCATCCAACTCAGTATCCCGTACCTGCCTTCTCTCCATACCCCCTAATCCCTTTAGCCACAAGTGTCACATCTAACGCCCTCTTAAATATAGCCAATGAACTGGCCTCAACTACCTTCTGTGGCAGAGAATTCCAGAGACTCACCACTCTCTGTGTAAAGAATGTTTTCCTCATCTCGGTCCTAAAGGAATTCCCCCTTATCCTTAGACTGTGACCCCTTGTTCTGGACTCCCCCAACATCGGGAACAATCTTCCAGCATCTAGCTTGTCCAACCCCTTAAGAATTTTGTAAGTTTCTATAAGATCCCCCCTCAATCTTCTAAATTCCAGCGAATTTAGTAAAATCTTTTGTTGCCTAAAGTCTTCCCTGCACCAATGTGTTTCGCCAACACCAGTGATCTGCATTGGATCTCCAGTGAGAATGCCTCATTTCTGTCATTATTACCATTGCTTTCTTATTCATTTCCCCCCTCCTTATCTCCAAAACCTTCTCCAGCCTTTAAAGCTATTCCAGCAACTTGATCTTCCCCAAATTTCATCACTACGACATTAGTGGACTTGACAAGCTGCCAAAGATTTGCACAACTAATTTCCAAATTAAACCCTCCTGCCCTTCTACATTTATTCCTCCTTCATAATGCCCTTTAAAATCTCTCTTTGTCCAAGATTTTGGTTATCATTCGCTATTATCCCCTTTCACAACAGTTTCAAATTATATTTAATGACATTCCTGAAACATTGGGCAATGTTAGATCACTACATAAATACAAGTGGATGTTACTTCAGAACCCAATGGTCTTTCATTGGGTCTGAGTATTATTTTTCCCCACTGAAAGCTAGATGCCATTATTCCAGTCTCCTGCACAGAATTCCTTCACTGACATATGTTTTGTCTTAATTTTTTTTAAACAGTTCCTCTGAAGTGTTGCACGATAAAATGAGATTGCCTCGACCAGGGCACATAGCAGAAAAAACAGTCTCTTGGCGGTAATAATATACTCTGCGTTTCAGCGATAAACTCTGATTTTTTTTTGTAAAGCTGTTTATACCTCATTTATACCTCACGCTGCCTCGGCAAGCATAATCAAGAACGAGTCGCACCCTGGACGTTCCCTCTTTTCCCCTCTCCCATCAGGCAAAAGGTATAGAAGTGTGAAAACACACACCATCAGATTCAGGGACAGTTTCTTCCCAGCTGTTATCAGGCAATTGAATCATCCTACCGCAACCAGAGAACATTGCTGAACTACAATCTATCTCTTTGGTGACCCTCGGACTATCCTTGATCAGACTTTGCTGGCTTTACCTTGCACTAAAAGTTATTCGCTTATCATGTATCTACACACCGTAATTGGATCGATTGTAATCATGTATTGATTTTCTGCTGACGGGATAGCACTCAACAAATGATTTTCACTGTACCTCGGTACACGTGACAATAAACTGAACTGAAAGTGATACCTGTGAGTTGACAGCCACTTTTAGTGCCTTCTAAGTAATGAGTTTCCATTAAAATGCTCGAATCAGCGCGTTTATCATTAAAATAACAACTTTATAACAGATAAATCGAGGTAAATGAGCTTCAACTAACCCAGGATGAAACTCAACTGGAAGTACACCAAGCCCTCACTAGTAACTGCTGTTAAAATACCATAAACACACATCCATCATGTTTTAGTTATACCGTAACTACAAATATTTTGCATTAATTTCCCGAGTATTGATGCAACATAATATGTTGAAAATAGAGCCATGAACATCTCTCTCCTTATTTTACCATGAAATATTATTCATCAGTCTTAAAAGCATATGAATATAATTTTGAGAAATGTTTTTTGAATACATTGCATCACTAATGCGATCCAACTAAAATTGCATTTTATGCCTCTCACACAAATTATATATAATATCGTAACATTTATTCAACATTTTTTTCAATGAATTCTGAAAATAGGATTAAGGTAAACCATGAAGATAGCAACCATAATCCAATAACAGGGCCTAATCAAATGAATTAAAAGATAAACAATTTCATTTGTCATGTTGTGAGAACTCTGCGCGCAGTAAAATAAATATGTAAAATGTTGACAATACTCAGCAAGTCAGGCCTTAGGGAGGGTGCAGTGGTAGAGCTGCTGCCTCACTGCACTAGAGACCCGGGTTCAATTCTGACTACAGGTGCTGCCTGTACGAAGTTTGTACATTCTCGCTGTGACTGCATGGGTTTCCTCTAGGTGCTCCGGTTTCCTCCCATATCCCGATGATGTGTGGGTTTGTAGGGTCATTGCCTTCTGTCAATGTCCATTAGTGTGTAGGACCTAAAACTAGCGTACGGATGATCGATGGCTGTTTCCATGCTGTATCTGGAAACTAACCTAAAATCAGGCCGAACAATGCTAATGTTTCAGCTTATCTTTCCTGGAAAGGTCTTCAACCTGGAACATTTGCTCTGTTCCTCTTCCCACGGTTGTGTCCCAAATGCCGAATATTCCCAGCCTTTTCTTTTTTTTAAATTTTAGATTTCTGGCATCTGCAGATTTTTTTTAATCTCTGATTTTCACTCTGCTCTGTTCGGTTTCAGAAGTCAAGATGGAGTTGCTCCAACAGGATGTCCATTTTGGTATCAGTTTGGAATTTCTGCAATGATAATAGACAATTGGTGCAGGAGTAGGCCATTCGGCCCTTCAAACCAGCACAGTCATTCAATGTGATCGTGGCCGATCATCCACAATCAGTACCCCGTTCCTGCCTTCTCCCCATATCCCCTGACTCCGCTATCTTCAAGAGCCCTATCTAGCTCCCTCTTGATAGTATCCAGAGAACTGTCCTCCACCGCCCTATGAGGCAGAGAATTCCACAGATTCACAACTCTCTGGGCTACCGGACCTTATCTCCCAAAACAATTTTTTAACTTTTTCTGCGGCATTTTCATTCCCTTGAAGCCTTCTTTCGACTCATTCCGATACTAATGTCAGGGAATCGTGCAGCAAAGGGTTCCGGTGTTTGGCTCACTGTGTCAGTTGTTGAAAGACTGAGGCAATTAGTTCTATTATACTGCTCTTCCATTATAACCTACAAACACCATCTTTAAATCTACTATCCATTCTGTTTTGAATGTTAATATCAAATTGTTTTTCACCATTTTTTTTCCCAGCAAGTCTTTTCCAAATTATGATATTTTGCTGTGGAGAAAAAAAATCTGCCTATTTTTACTCCAATTGTTTTAAATTAATGTCCTCAAGTCTTTCACCACTAATATTCCCCAGACAGGGAAATAGTTTCTGTTGAGTGACTGTTATTGCAGAATGCATCGAACCTAACACAGAATTTTACAAATTCCCTGGATTATGAAACTGCAACAACAGTATATGCCAACATGGTGAGATAACCATATTGCAATAGCCTTTATCTACATTGTAATATACTGCTGACAAATAAATAAAATCTTGTTTCCAGTTGCCACTATTCAAATATTTCACACCATTCACAGTTGAATAAAACCAATTTATCGTAACCAAATAATTCAGTTAGATCAGTCAGTACAACAAATAGTTAGCATCAGCACAGGACCACATACTTATCTCTTGATATATGCATTATTGGGAGTTGTGCGGAAAATAGAGTTAGCTTCTTCACAGTAGGATTGCTCTATAGTAGGATTAGAGCAGACTAAATCGAGCATTATAATCCATGTTTGATCACGCAAATTGTCTTTTTTAGGTGAAATTACACCCTTGGAGAAATTGGCCAAGTTACTTTGAGCATGTTTCACATTAGGGGCCCCATGCTATTTCCCCATGCCAACCTGCACCTGATGACATTACTGTTTGCCTCTGCAGCTATATTTGCTTGTCAGCATAAATGGGAGCTTTTATTTGCAACATCAGCTCATTCAATATTCACAGTGCAATCAGTTATATATTTCCTGGTTTTGTCACAGAAAGAGGACACCCATTAGCATTGGCAGTTCTGACTGGGCAAAATTCAGATCTCACTGCAGATCATCTGAAAATTCATAGAATATGTCTAACTTTACAGGAGCTGCCAATGTGCTGTTTGAAGAGAGGTCTCAGACCTCCAGCAGCACTCGAGGAGTCTTTCTGTACAAGTTGCGGTAGTGTTTACAGTAATGGCAGCAGTTGCCACACCAATGTCACCTACCACCATGCCACTGAGCATGATTTTGATGCTTTAACAAAATACTTTTCGAAATTGCTGCCAAGTTGAATTTTGTTTAAATGATCCATTAAGAGAAACATAGCTCAATTAATTAAAAGAGGAAACAGCCCTTTCCAGCCTGACAACCGTGTGAAGTTAGACGTCTCAGAACATTAACAAAGTACAACACAGGAATAGACCCTTCAACTCACAATGTAAACTAGTCTCAACTGCCAGCGCATGATCCATATCCCAATACTACTTTACAGTGTTCCATGGCTGCTGGAAGTTTGCTTGCTTTCATTTTAAGTCTATACTGATATCCCTGTTGACTCACAAGAGACTTTTACTCCAAATAGCCTGGACCCAGTCTGCAGCCCAGGACAAATTGAAGCCACAGCTTGAGATTGTTAACTGTGGGGCATGGGTGAACATGTTACTTAAGAGGCCATATTAGAAGGCCAGGTTAGAAGGCCACTTAGGAGGCCATGAAGATGATTTCCTACTCTTATTTGTCAGGGTGCAGAGGGGTGCAGGGTGCAGAAGGGGGTCTAAATGTTCTGAATATGTGCAGCAGGTGATTAAGAGGGCTGGATACAAATAAAAGGTGGAACGATCTTTTGTCATTCAGACCATCCCAGAGGGCAGCAGAGTGGTGCAGCGGTAGAGTTACTGCCCCAAATTATACAAGGACTGGACAAGCTAGATGCAGGAAAAATGTTCCCAATGTTGGGTGAGTCCAGAACCAGGGGCCACAGTCTTAGAATAAAGGGGAGGTCATTTATTCTGAGGTGAGAAAAAACTTTTTTACCCAGAGAGTTGTGAATTTATGGAATTCCCTGCCACAGAGGGCAGTGGAGGCCAAATCACTGGATGGATTTAAGAGAGAGTTGGATAGAGCTCTAGGGGCTAGTGGAGTCAAGGGATATGGGGAGAAGGCAGGCACGGGTTATTGATAGCGGACGATCAGCCATGATCACAATGAATGGCGGTGCTGACTCGAAGGGCCAAATGGCCTCCTCCTGCACCTATTTTCTATGTTTCTAAGCGCCAGACACCTACGTAGATTTGTTCCTGACAACGGGTGCTGCCTGTATGGAGTTTGCACATTCTCCCTGGGACAGCGTGGGTTTTCTCCGGGTGCTTCAGTTTCCTCCCACAAAGGTTTGTAGGTTAATTGGCTTCTGTAAATTGTCCCTAGTGTGTTGGATAGAACTAGTGTTTGAGTGATCACTGGTCAGCATGGGCAAAGTGGGCCAAAGGGCCCCTTTCCACACTGTATCTCTAATCTAAACTCAACTAAATCATTGTATCCAGAGTTCACCTTTTCAGTGCGGATCTTCATAAGCTTCACCATTACAATGTTCTAATTATGGACCTCTTCTGAGGCAGTACAGTTGAACAGATCTCCACTCCAATCAGTCCCCATCCAGAGTCTGCTATTGCCTGCTGTATCTCCCCATGATATGCATCACTATGGCCTAATCCACCCAACTCTTGTGCTGCTGGGCATTGTCATGTGCAATCCTATCTCCTTCATCATCATCATCATCCCCCTCCTCTATTTCTCCCTCCAGCGTCCTCTCCTGCTTCTCTGACCACAACAGCTCTGTATGTTCTGGGATGGGGAAAATACTTGGCCAATCGTGATATCCTTCAAAGCCAAAGCTGAAGATAATGAAGATAATGACTAAAGCACTCCAATATGATGGAACAATGGTACTGGCCATGTTCACTGTTGATTGAATGATCGGGATGCAGTGAACACCATGACATGTTAGCAAACCTACCCAGCGGATTATGCATGGCACTTATAATGGAGTTGGCTTGAAGCTCAGCGGCCCCGCTGTACATCAACTTCAGAGAGTCAAGGACCCATAGAACACAGAAACAGGCACATCATCCTGACGAGTCTTTCTGCTGACAGGATACCATACAATAACAACACTTTTCACTGTTCCCGGGTATACATGACAATAAACTGAACTAAATCATCCTACCAAGTCTACGCCAACCATAAAACCCCTACTTGCCCTAATCACACTTTATTCACCCTCGCCTTCCCACCAACGTCCCACTCACCTGGATGTCAGGGGCAATTTACTGTGACCGAACAACCAACCAATTTGCGTGACCTAGAGACATAGGAGGAAACCGGAACACCAGGGGATGATGATATGGGTGCTTCAGTCAAATAGAGACTATGGAGACACCACGCCGACAGCATTGGAGGCCCAGATTGAACGTGGGTGGCTGGAACTGCAAGGCTGCAGTTCTACTAGCTGTGCCACTTGTGGTCCAACTGTCCCTGATGAATGTGGTCTTCATCTACAGGAACATTTGTTGAGCCCTCGAGTATCCTCTATCCTGTCCTCTACTACACAACAATCTGAACTGAAATCGAGTACGTTTGGCAGTATGATCTCTGTGGTTAATGGACCAGGTAGAATGTCAATGAAATGGTGAGTGCAGGGTCTAACGTAGGAGATAAATAAGAGGTCATAATTAATCTTAAAATGAGAGGTAGGAGTTTTATAGGGGATCTGAGGGGTGCTTTTTTTTAACGCAGAGTGGTTTATATCTGGAACATGCTGCGGGAGGAGTTGGTGGAGTCAGATACAATCACATTTCAGAGACATTTGGGGCGACACGTAATAGGCAAGGCATAGATGGATGTGGTCCTAATACAGGTAAATGTCAATTATTATAGGTAGACACAAAGGTCAGTGTGCACATGAAGGGTCGAAGGACCCATTAATATGCTGTGAAACAAACATACTTGGTTTTAAAGCACCCATTGGCAATAATATCTCTTTGACTAATTCCAAGTGGCCAATTATTTTGCCGGGAAGGCAATTAGCATTCACACAAAACGCAATATGTTAAGTCCACTGAAGGAAAGGTGATATACAGTTTTGGACTTTTGATTTCCAAATCTCTATGTTTTTACTTGAAGGCGTCAGACTTCCCTTTATTCCTGGTTTAAGTGATTCTGACCACAACTGGTCAGTTTGCTGATCTTTGTGGTCCGGCCATGTAAACCTCCACCTGACACCGTGGTCACCGCAACAAGGGTGAATCACACTCAACGGTATCATCAACTTTCCCGTGTGTCATGAAATAACACAGGAAAAGCATCGATTTCTTTTGCCGCAAAAGAAAAAGTAATTTTCAGTTGCATAACATTGGGGGGGGGGGGGGGGGGGGAAAGCAGCATTATGCAGCTGAATTTCTGAGCAGATCCAACTCTTTCAGTCTGCTGTGTTGCACCCTCAGTTGCTTGCTGCATCGCGGAACACAAATCAATGAAATGATACATGAGAATATTTGCAGAAAAGAATCATCAGGATGGCACTGTTTGTGTTTACAAAAATTGACCGTTCTGTAATTTGCCTGAAAAGTAGCACAGAAATAATGCAACACAGACAAAATATCCAATTAAGCTCACATAAGTCACTTATCCAAGTAATCCATTGCACATTTGTCATGTAACTCCAGTAATCAAATATTAAATGAGAAGTATAAGTTACTCTTCATTTAAATGTTATGCGAGCTTCCTGTAATTCTTTCCTAACATCGAAATCCTGCTGAAGATGTACATTGACATTAACGCCTAATGAGTAATCCCACTTCTCTACTTTGCCCCCGCCTTGGGGCAATTAAAACAGAGCATCAGCAGTCAATGGCTCCAGCTTTATACTTCTCCACTTAAATTCTTACACCTCCTCCTTCTTATACTTATATGCAGTCATGCAAGCAAGTCATGTATCTGAAGACACGCAGACCTTCTGTGTATGTGCGCACCATGGGTATATGTTCATAATAGCACCTTTCTTCTCGAGTTAATTAAAGCGAGCATCTTTCTTTGAAACTTTTGCATCCGAGAACCGTTTATTGTTAATAGAAATGACAAGAACTCCTGTGGTATCCATGTCCTTTTGAGGATACGTTAAATTCATCTCAGAAATGGCTTCTCTGCTTAAACTGCACGAAAAACCCATCATTCTTTTCATCTTTTCCCCCTGTATACACGGTGAAAAAGCCACAGAACAACCTGTTTCATCATGCTGATCATCTTCAACAAGGCATGGAAAATACAAGTGGAGGCACTTAACTACTTTGCAGTCATCCTGCCTTGCATTCATAATAGCAAAGGAAGCTGCCATTAGGTCCATTGGGATCTATGCTGGCTCTCAATGAGTAATGCCATCAGTGTAATGGAAAGTGGAGTTGAAATGACGTGTAACTGGGAGCTGAAGATGACCATTGTTTAAAGAGCACAGGTGGTCTACAAAACAGTCACCTAGACTATGCTTGGTGGTGGACCTAGAAGAAGCCACAAGACCAGTGAATGCTATGGATGCGGTTGGAGGAGGTGTGCAACTTGGCAACTTGCGGCAACTGATCCTCAGTCCTACGTTCAGGAGTTGAGTTGAAATGTATGAGGTGGTGACGCTGTGTGTTAACATTGGGCATCCCAGTTCGCGTGTAAAAGATCAGGTTGCTGTTTTCAACTTCCAGTAACCGTGTTGCCACACGCAAGGCCACAATCATGAATTCTGAGCTACCCTTGCTATCGATTGCAACATCCAGCCCCAGCAGAGTGGAGGAGATAGACACAAAATGCTGGAGTAACTCAGCGGGACAGGCAGCATCTATGGAGTGAAGGAATGGGTGACATTTCAGGTTGAGACCCTTCCTCAGAGTAGAGGAGATACTCCTAAATCCAAAGAGAATTAAAAATAATACATAGTTTATCTTTGCGATGCACAGATAATGCTGGAGGTACTCAGAGAGCTAAATCCATTTTAGAATAGATTTATGTAATTTCTCAAGGTTTCTATTGCAGTCTGTTTTGGCGTTTCTTGGCTGTTGGAAGGGGATTTGTTTAAGATTGAGTTACATTGCTGAAAGTCGGGCTGGAACAGTTTTTACAGTCAGATTTTCATTTGTTTGGTTTAGAGGTACAGCACGGAAACAGGCCCTTCAGCCCACCGAGTCCGTACCGACAGGCGATCCTAACACACTAACACTATTCCACATACACACTAGGGCAATTCACAATTTTTTTGGCCAAAGCCAATCAGCCTACAAACCCGCACGTCTTTGGAGTATGTGAGGAAACCGGAGCACCCGGAGAAAACCCACGCAGGTCACAGGGAGAATGTATAAACTCCTTACAGACAGCACCCATTGTCATGATTGAATCCAGGTCTCTGGTGCTGTAAGGCAGCAACTCTACCGTGCCGATAAGATATATATTTCTGCTAACTAAAATTATCAGTACGCTCTGACAATTTATTTTAAAATTAGGCGTCTATTAACAAGTTTAAGTGCCTGTAAAAAATACCTGCATGTGTTAGTGTGCGCTCATAAGGATATTTGAGCCATTTTGGAAGAATTAACAATCTAATCCCAGAAGGCTTTAAAAAGATGCAGAATTTAGGTATGATGAATAAACAAGAAATACAGAGATAGCTGTTGACTGTAAATAACTTAGTTTTAAGTGGCTTTGCAATCTCATTCTTCATGCAAACTGTAATATACCCTGCACCAAATTTGGGAATAATTTAAAAGAAAGAACTATGAAAGAATTTACAGCACTTTTCACGATCTCTCGGCACTTCAGAGTATTTTACAAACGCATGAGGTATTCTTTGAAGTGCAATTACGGTTGTAATGCAGTTGTTGAAATACATTTTATATTAATTATTTGGTATTAAATAGGTTTACAATGATGCAACTTCACTCATTTCAATTATTATTGATTCTTCTCCCCTTATTCTCTGCAAACATATTTAGATTTATTTGATGTTCACATCGCAGAGAGCAGAGCTCTGTCACATTACCCAGGCACAATTAGAATGTAAGACATCAGCTAATAAGTTGGCAGGCATCAAATAGAAGATTAAGGTCTATTCAGCCTGGAACAATTACTGATATTAAGTGAGGCAGGAGGCAGCCATTTTGGCAACAGCATTTGCAATGGTCACAGAACAACTATCTTGCCTCATCCAAACTTCCAACACTTGGATCATAGCCCTGGAGGGCATTGTTCTTCAAATGTACTTGTAGCTACTTTTTAGATGTGGTCGCAAAATACATGGAAGCTCTTACCTAATCCCAATACTTTCAGTCCTTAGCTGTTGAGTCTATCCCATTGCTCCCTCAACAAAAAGCATCCCCGTAATTGTTTGATGGAACTGCCAAATACTTTAGACTATAGTGGTCTCCGAGAAGTGTTATTCCAATGGACCTTCAGAAAAATTATCAGTATTATTCTGCTGGACCTCGTCTGACAAATAGCACCTCACAATACATGACATAGAGTCATAGAATCCTCGAGTGATAGAGTGTGGAAACAGGCCCTTCAGCCACTTTGCCCACACCGGCCAACATGTCCTAGCTACACTTGTCCCATCTGCCAGCATTTGGTCCATATCCCTTCAAACCTGTTTTATCATGTACCTGGTTCTTAAATAGATAAATGTTTTATCATGTACCTCCTTCTTGGGATAGTTGGGATAGTCCCTGCCTCAACCACCTCCTCTGGCAGCTTGTTCCATATATCCACCCCCCTTTATGTGAAAATGTTACCCCTCAGATTCCTATTAAATCTTTTCCCCTTTTATCCCCAATCTATCCCTCATGATCATATACACTTCTATAAGATCACCCCTCATCCTCCTGCATTCTAAGGAATAGAGAGTCCCTGCTGATTCAACCTCTGCTATAGCTCAGACCCTCTAGTCCTGGAAACATCCTCGTAAATCTTCTCTGTATCGTTTCCAGCTTGACAACATGGGTTATAATTTTTTCCCAACACATTAACATCTTGTGATACGAGGAAATTCTTGTTTTGTTTCATTTGTTTGCAGCCCCTAATATTGCAGATTAAGTCAGCATTTTTTGAACTTCATCAATGGCCCCCTGAACCGAATGATATGCAAGGAAATTCTGGAAGGTACGGAGGAATCATGCACACTCCCATGGGTCTGGTGGGATTCTTCTTTGAGCAGGCAGAGACTTGATGGGCCAAAATGGCTATCTTCTATGTTGTGAGGAAATAAGTAAATGCAGAGTCTAAGTATGGCAACAATTCCTAGTGGGCCAGTTGGATTTTTTTTGACAATCCAATAGTTTCACTTAATTCTACATATGTGGATAATTGCATACAAATTCTCCAACAGTAATGTTGGGATGCAACCTCTCACTGCAGAATAATATAATTCAAGTTTCTAGGCATGGGTTTAATGATGTGACTCGCACATGTGGCATCTCGAAATAGTGTGATCGCAAGTATCTGAGATGTCTGCAAATGCCAGGAGTGTGTCCAGATCGATTAAAGTTAAGGCATGAGAAATAAATACAGGAACAAGTCATAAAGGTGAATTTGAGCGGGTAAATGTGAAATCAGACCACACATTGAGGGAAAAAAGGAAAGATTGGATTGAGAGAGAAACAGCAGACCGATTGAAAAAGTAATAAATAACAAAAACAAGTTTTTACAAAAAAAATCTCTAGCAACAAATCTACCCTGTGCAAATGGAGTCCATGGTTTAAATTATTCATTTTCTGGGTCACAGCGGTTAATTGGCAGCTATTAACAATTTGCATTCTACCAAAAATGTGCTTCAATTAATTGCTAGATTTAACTTTCTGTCGCAAGTCAATGGTCAATAAAAGTGCAAGCCCAATGTAAATGGAGGAGATGCAGTTGGAGGTTTGGAATGTGTGAAGTACCCCTTGGTCCCCCTCAACTTGCTTGTCAATGTTCTTGATCATCATGATATGAATGCTTGTCCATCTTAATCCAAGGCAAACCAATTCAAAGAAGGTTACTACAATGACATTTTTTTTTCAGATTGCAAATAATCCCATGTAAGTATTGTCCTCAACAAATATTTCTATATGGAACAGTTGTTGGATTTGCCTAGCAAATTTTACTTCAGAGTCACGCGAGTGATTCCGTAAAGAAGGCCCGCCAGGCCGCATGCGCACCAGTACGTCAGCCGCATTGGCACAAGCACCAGTCTAGCAGGACACAGCTCCTGCCGATGGTAAGTTAAACTTAAAAGGTAAGTTTGTTTTTTTACTTACCAGGGGTTTTCAGGCAGGAGCCTCTTTTTACAGAGGTTTTATCCTGCCAGTTTCGCAGCCCGACAAGTTGCCGGTTATGGACTGCGGGGAAATTCCAGTCCGACCGCAAATGCGGATAAACCGGCCAAATTGATTGGGTTGCGAGATAAGGAGCCGCTAACAGTGCAGTTTGTGGCTCCCCAGCCTGCAGAGATGCTACAAAAACGGCACGAAATTTATGCAGATTCGCTGACAGGGGGATCAGCGGCTCCCCAGCCTGCAGGGATGCCATAAAAATGGCAAGAAAATTAAACAGAGTCGCTGACAGGGGGATCAGTGGCTCCCAGCCTATGGGATGCCGTTGAAATGGCAAGGAAGCAACGCTGGAGCCAATGACAAGAGATCAAGAGATTACTGGGACTCATTCAGCCCTATTTGGACTCAGGTGAGTCGGGCCATAAAGGGTTTCTCCTCATAATAAAAAGTATGTATTTTATAGTGTTTTTTCTTTAAGTAAAAGCTAAAGGCAAAGTAAAAAGTTATTGTCATATGTTCTGAAAATGTTATAATTGTTTAAGCACAGGTTGCTATGAATTATTTTTACCCTTCACAAGTAAAGCTGTACACTAAATGTTGATTTAGTGAGCTTACACAGCAATAGCACGGGTAATGGGACAGGCTGCGTCAGCAGCGCCTGACAGGGCTGCTTCATGTGGAAAATGTGTGGGCCTATGGGACAGGCTGCGCCAGCAGTGCCTGACAGGGCTGCTTCATATATGAAAGTGCCGGCCTAAGGGAGAGCCATGCCAGCAACACCTGATATATTGCTGTTTTATTGTAACACTACTGGCCTATGGGAGAGCTGTGCCAGCAGCGCCTGATGCAGGGCTGTTTCATGTCAAAAAGCGCCAGCATTTATGAAAGACGGCGCCAGCAAAGCCTGGGACAGGGTTGCTCAAATTCACACATATCTGCTCACCCACGGAGTCGGTGGATGAATTCCTCACCGGGGCTGGATAGTGCGTTGCATGACTATCCTAAATACAGCAACTGTTATACAGTGCTACAAAGGTCTCCCTCTCGGAGGCAGGGAGCAAGATGGGTCAGTATCCTGCTGACACGGAGTCTCAGGGTATGGCCATGGTGCATACCCAAAGGGATGAAGGGCACATGTCAGAGGTACCTTTCCTGACAATAAAGTTGCCATCCCAGTAGAATATTCTATTGGGTTAAGGCCAATGGGTTCGTATCAGTATTTGTATCCTGCGGCCTGCGGCAGCGCCTGTGTAGAGTTGCCTACGAAACCCTCTCTGAGGAGGGAAGAGCAAAAGGTCAAGATGACTCCAGGCTCTAAAAAAGTCAATAGAACATACTCAAGCACATGTGTGCCGGCAATGAACAATGCCAACAGGGGGATGTGCGAGCCAGCCGCTGAATCAGTTATTCAGGTAGGTCTATTCTACAGGAGAAGAAGCCTGGCAGACGAATTAATTCGGCCAACGACGGGCAAAAGTCATCGTTCAGAACGCACCCCAGGCGCTCATCGGCAGTAGCGGTTCATTGAAGCTGGGGGCAGCATGATAGCTCAGAAATTCCATGCGCCTTCCAATCATGCTCAACTAAATGGGTCTTGCACTTC
This sequence comes from Raja brachyura, assembly GCA_963514005.1. Next base: position 18,576,521 of record OY740806.1, on the reverse strand, counting down.
CAAAATTTGGGTAGTGCACCGTTCACAAGTTGTTATATTTACATTTGTTTGTACAACACACAAAGGGTTAAAATATTGGTTGAGGCACAGCCGGAGCATTCCAAGTAAGTTTAGATTATGGCCCGGGTTTGGAAGTTGGGCAAAAGTTCTCATGCAAACCACCCCTGCAATAAGGCAGAATTGGCATGTTATTATGAAGAATGGAGAGTATCGGGCATATGACCTTTCCAAATGTAAAAACTTATTCCTGACTACGACAGATTCTTAAGGTAAGAGATACATGTTATACAAATCCCATTACGACGGTTATCAAAGACAATATAACTGTACTATAACAGCAAAGTTTTGCAGTATGGGATAAACTGTTGTTGGTCATTGGGATTTACCTTTAATTATTATTAGCCTTGTCTCCGCCTTATGGCAATAGATTGGGGTTATAGCAATCTGTTACAAAACTGAGTTATTTTCATTAAGAGTAATTGGCAATATAGCAGCTGTGTTGCAGCTGAGAAAATCAAGGAACTGATATTGTGTAAGTAGCAATTAGATCGTTGTTAACAACCTTGTGCTATTGTCAGCTGAGGCTACTTTCAGCTACAATGATGAAGTAACAGTATTCAGCATTGTTGAACATGACAAGAACTCATTGAACTTGAACTTGGCTACAGTAGTGTGGTCGGTTGAATTCAGTTATATGAACTGATGGTTAGAACTATAAGATGAGAAGTTCCAAATACCATCACCTACTCAAAGGTCGTGGAGATTGGATGAGTTACAAATTCTTCAGTTGTTGGTATCAACTAAATATATGCACTAAATGCACCCATGAGTAAGGGGCTTTGAGCGAATATACATATTCCACACGCTCAAATTCAAGTTGCTTCTCTACGATGGTGACAAATGTTAGTCACATGATAATCAAGGAAACATATCCTGTAATTAATCTCCTTGCCACTGGTGTATCATACAGTTCAGATCGACGATAAGACAGAATAAGTGTTGGATCTCGAAGTATGATGAAAGCATGGTTCAATACTTCATCGAATATTCATCATGTTAATGCATGTTTTTCACATTGCAAAATATATGTGGCACAACAGTGTGGAGAAATACTTGCTCGCTTCAATAGGAGGTATGGTCTTTATGTCTTCCTCATTTTTTGCCTCATTAGCCGGGTCTTAAAACATTCAGCAAGACCTCGCTTGGGTTTGTACTGTCGGACTGGCCAAGCGTCCATGTTGCCTGCATCATCAGGCATTATGGCACAATGGTGTACGGTTATGCCAAAAAACAAGAACTTGCTGTTTCAAACTGTGGTTCAGGAGACCGGCTTTTGCACAGTAAAACAATTATTGACCCACACATTTTGAATGGATTGACTTTTTCCTCAGGTTGTCACATCAAGCCATGAAGGTGCTCACTGCAGTGTGCAGGGATAGCACCCAAAAAAGCAGTACATTCCTATTGAGGGGACCAGAAGTGTTTTGTTAAATGTTAATGTTACATTTAATACGGTACAGATTACTTACATTTCCAGCTCATTGTAAATGGTATTTTTAATAATTCAGTTATAGAGACACTACAGCTGCAACATAAGGGAACTACGCTCTTGGGTCCAACCCGGATATAGAGTTGTTAAAAGTTCTTGACACAAGTTCTCCCACTACAAGATTATGCAGTTGGTTATTGAAAATGTGTGAACATTACTTCACCAAGGAGTTCCAGCTACATCCTTAGTTATGACACTTATATCAGCACAACAACGGCAAACATTGCAAACGTTGTGGCTAGATAGGATGGAATTGGCTGCAGGTGCCATTACATTTATATTCTGGTCTACACAACCAGAGTAGACTAGGGGTAGCATGATTGAAGATCATTTTGAAAACCCCACGGTCTCACTTCTATGTTATCTAGGCCACCAGAATCCTAAGAAGTATGGAATCAACACTGTTAGTTAACAAACAACTACACAAGGAAGGTTGATTCAGACTTTTTTCCAGGTGGCTGCAACAGGTTCTGGGTTATACAGGTATTAACACTGACAATTGTATATCTCATTCCACCAGGTCAGTATCAACGTCAGCGTATCATTTAGATAGTGTGTTTACATCTCATTCCACTAGGGCAGCAGCTACGTCGGCGGCCAAGGCGAGGGATGTGCCCTTCGACCATGTTTTGGCGGGTGCCGGATAGGCAAATTTAGCTGATGTTTCAGAATTTTTATCATCGGCCGATTGTCAATCCAGGACTGTTTGCCTATGCCATTTTAAGTACCTAAATTTAAGGGGTACTGTCATTTGTTTACATTGTTAAATAAACCCTATTTCTACATTGAATGCAATGTTACTACTAATGCATTTATTTCTCTTTCGAGTTCATCAATGCAGTGGGATGCCGAGATTTGTAATCTGCGGCATGAAATCACAAAGCTTTGAATTCTTCACGGAATCACTCACGTGACTCTGTAGTAAAATAGTAAGATTAAACGAGAACTTACCAGTTTGAAGTTATTGATTTTAAATTTATTGATCTTGATTTTATGAGGAATTACGCTGGTGATTACATGCCCGCCACGTCCAACCCTCTCTCATAAAGGATCTTATGGCAGTTCTCGAGTCACTGATCGTACTATGTACTTCGGTGTTGTTTATTTGTGATTTCATACCGCCGCTTTGAAGTTTGGTGCGCATGCGGCCTGGCGGGCCTTCTTCACGTAATCACCAACGTAACTCCTCATAAAATCAAGATCAAACTTCAAACTGGTAGGTTCTCGTTTAATCTTACTATTATACAGTAGTACCTTCCTTCTCAGACTTACACTGACCAGATGTGCAGGGCCAAATTATGGACCCTCGGTATCTGAAACGCCCCATGTGTTGTACCCAGAGGTCTTGCTCTTAAAAATGCCTTTAACAATTCACCTATCAAAATGCTTTTGAAGTGTCTCTAAATATGTCAGACAGATGAAAATAGAGTGAAACTCACATAAAACAAACTTTAAAATTAGAAAATAAATTCAATTAACACCATAGAATACTAAAAGATAATTAAAAATATTAAATACAATGATATGATCTTTCCAACAAATCCCCGATCCCAGTCAAATGAATGTAGGTTGTCTCCAAACCTAAGGTATTGTCAAGGCAGGAAGTTCGATACACTGACATCTGACCTCCATCTAGTCTTAGGCTGTTGTGTGTGGTTCTCGTTGTGCAGAAATCAAAAGGTGTGCAGAATGGAGAACAACTAGCAGTGACTGCCATTGAACCCATTAGCCTACAGGCAATATTACCTGTTCTATTTATCAAACCATTATTTCTACTCCATGGATCAGACGCATTTTCAGCAGGTCACTACCCATTAATTTGATGTTTCCTTTTAATAAAAGGTACCTACAAAATTGTCGGCTGGTTCAACAATGGAATATTGTTGCAGACTTTGACTGGGAGTAAGGCTTAGATTATCGGCATTCACTGCTCAAATGCAAAAAAAAAATTAGCAGTGATTACTTGAGCATGCATGTGCAGAGTTAAATGAGATCAGAAGCTGCCGCAGGTGATTCATTCATTGATCCCAATCTGGGTGTGAAGTTGTAGATTCTCACGGTATCATTAAGGCACTGATGAGAACATCAGTCAGTTATAAAACGTGGAAAAAGACAGAAAATATCATGCCTGGCTAAAAAGCTGCATGAGGCTATAACTACCAATTGAAAGTCACTATAAAATTTAAATCCTGAGTGTTCTGTGTGCATCAGGCACGGAAATCGCTATCAAAACATGGGGAGGGACACAATTTCTTGCCGGCCGCGCACGCGCACACATGTGAGGCTTTGCCCGTGGGCCCTGTGGACGGTAACATCGGAAGCTGCCCTGGTTGGTGACCAACTCCAAACTCCAGCAACAGCAGCTCCATCCACCCCGAATCATGAGGCTTGAATCGGCTCGTTCGCGGGGCCTTTCATCGGCCAGCGGGGACTTCAACATCGAGAGCCTCGATCGCCTCGATGCAGCAGTTTAAGCTGCGCCAGGCAATGAAAGGCCCCGTGAACTGATCAATTCAGCCCTTAGAAAACATCTGATAAAGTCTGGATTACAAAACATGGGAAGGGATTGTCCCCCACCTCTCAAAGCATGGGGGGGACGTGTGCCCCTGTCCCCCCCAGGATTTCCGCCCATCGTGGGCATTGATATTTTATGAACCTTTTATTTCATTATTCCCAGTTTTGTACAATGATACATTTTTTTAAAAGAAAATGTTGCTTGTAATATTTCAACTTCTACCTCAGTATTCTGCACACTTTAAGTTTAAAGTTCACTCTTGGTATTGCTTTTGAAATGTTAGTTGAATATCAGCACACTTTGCTTCCTGGTCTGGTCATCCTACCCAATGCCACCACTGCTGCTGAATGCCAGTGATCCCTTGCAGCTGATCTCCTACAGGTGACATTGTAAAATGGTAGACCTGTTAATCCGGGCTAAATTGGAGAGGCTAGGACTTCACTATGGGGTTTGGTCAATTTGCAATTGCTCTCCGCAGAGTTGGGACAAGCTGCGGAGTGGTGCCAGTGTGTCTAGATCCTAGATCCAATTTACAAGCAAAGATTAAGAGCATATGCAGACCCTGTCAATTAGGTGCAAAATGCATAGAATGGATTGGATGGCTGCAACCAGACATACACCTTGTAAATAATTGTAAATAATGTTTAACTTTGCCGAGTGTAGATTGAATGAGGTATTGAGCCTTGTCTGGGTTTCCTGCAGATCAGGCCAAATGATTTTATTTTGGCTTCCTGGAGAAGTCCTGTTTGAATACAATGTATTGAGCTGCTGTATTATTGGGTTAGGGAAATGTCTGTTGTGTATGGGGTGAATCGATATCTGTAGTTGTATTATTAAGAGACCACCCCCCCCCATGTGGCTCGGCCCCTCAAGGTCCCGGGACCTATAAAAGTCTGCCACCACGAGGTCCAGGGTCGATCTTCTGGGAGAGCTTGGGACTGTGTGAACTTCTGAAGTGTCTCTGTCTGAGCGAGGCCTAGAGGGCTTGAACAGGCAGACACGAGGGTCGAACCCGTGGTGGGTTAGGTACAGTAGTTGAACTGTAATGTGCTTTTGTTAATTTAGTTGTTTCAAGTGCTTGATTCAGTATTTTTACTGAAACTAGACTGAAAGTTTAGAAATAAGCAATTTACAGACCTACACCGAGCAGGCCTGAGATCTGTGTGCGTAACTTTCTTCAACCACCAATGGGCAGCGCGGTGGCAGAGTTGCTGCCTGACAGCACCAGAGACCTGGGTTTGATTTTGACTACGGGTATTGTCTTTACGGAGTTTGGTAATTCTCCCTGTGGCCGCGTGGGTTTTCCCCGGGTGCTCCGGTTTCCTCCCTAGAGTGTAGGATACTGTTAGTCCTTGTGGCTAAGGGGATCAGGGGGTGTGGAGAGAAGGCAGGTACGGGATACTGAGTTGGATGATCAGCCATGATCATATTGAATGGCGGTGCAGGCTCGAAGGGCCGAATGGCCTACTCCTGCACCTATTTTCTATGTTTCTACGTTAGTGTATGGGGGTCGGCAGTCGGCATGGACTCGGTGGGCCGAAGGGCCTGTTTCCGCGCTGTATCTCTAAACTAAATTTGGTCAAGCACAAGATCTAAGCTATTCATTACTTATCCACTTGAGATGAGTAACCTTGAATCTTCGGGAGCTCAAATGGTTCAAACTCTGAGCTGTGAATTAAATGTTCACACCTCGACGTTACAAGAAAATTATTTTGGTGTGACAATTTGAACATTCCTGTCCCCAAAAGTCAAAAGAAATACCAAGACCTTTTTCAGGCACTAATTATCACAGGTCTTGTCTTGTAATTGTCTATCAAAATAAAACATACATCTTCCCAGTAGGACTCCTTGAAAGCACCACGCATTTTTGTCTGTTCAATCTTATTCTGCATCAAATTATCAAGGAAAGTCATCACAGGTTTCATCAGTTTGGAAGATGCTACAGCATAAATGCCATAAATTGATTAGGATATGTGTTGATAGTGACAAGGACATTATTCTACCTCCATTAAGCAAATAGTAAACAAATTGCATAATTAGCAATATATTAATATTTGTTTACTGGTTTCAATATGGTCAAATTATTTCAGCTCCCTGAAATGGGATTTAAACAAACCATCAGACTGTTCATACTTTTGTACCACTCATCACTGTATAATAGTATTTTAACAACAGCTGCTTTTATTTGGCTTTATTTCATTTCAGATTTATAAAACCCCAGTGTCTAATCCTATAGACTAAACTCCAGTAGGATTATATATATACTGTAATGGGCTTGGTGATTTACAATGGCTGTTGCAATTTGGCTGCTTGGTGATCCAAGAATTTTATAGTCTTTTATAATAATGCTGCAATAACAGCATACAGCTGGTATTGTCACACTTCCTTATTTCTCAATGAGCTGTTAATGAGCCTCTGTTGTTTTGTGCCTTGCATGCAGGAGATGTATTTTTTTAAGGTTTTTAAACTGAAATCTTTTTACATATCTCCAAGCATCAATTCAATCACAACTATAATCCTGTCATCCTTTTTTTTTACTGCTTAGCAGCAAATATGTACACATTTGTGCATCAAGGCAGCACATCACTATGTACGGACAAACAGACCATGTGCTATTCTATATTGATGCTGTAAATTTAGAGCTAATTTGCAGTAAAATTGTCATTTGAATTAGTGGCTTTGATCTCAGTTTATACTAAATCCGCCTACTTCTTTTAACATTAGTTTACAGCTGACTCCAAAGCAGCCCTGTTCAATTCACATCAACTAAGGCTAACGATTTTTGTTAAATCTGCTCTATGCCTGTAGGAAGAAACTAAATTTTATTTGCTTTTATTAGAGAGAGGGATTGAAAGGGGACATGATCCAAGTTTTAAATGCAAAGAGAGAAATGAATAATTTACATGCTAGCGTGTTATATTAAGAGCAGTGCGGGTGTAGGGCTGGAATAAAATTAACAATGCCTTGAGCAAGAGATAAGATTAGATGGAATTCCCTCACTTAAAGAGAAGATTGTGGAATGAATGATGAGAGTGCTAATACATTGTTTGATGATTAAAGCTTTTCAAAAAGACCCGCACAAATATCTAAGATGGGAAATTACTTTCAAGCAAAGGCAGCACTGGTACAAAGATAAGTCAGGGCTGCTACAACATATCTTTATTTTGTGTCTACACTCTACAAAGCCCTCTGTTTCTTTCTTGACCGCAGAACCATCTAATTTCCCTCTACTAACACCCTACATTGCCTTGCGGAGCTGGTCCTCACCCTCAACAACTTCTCTTTTGATTCCTCCCACTTCCTCCAAGTCCAAGGCATAGCAAGAGGCACCCACATGGGCCCCAGTTATGCCTGCCTCTTGGTAAGGTACATTGAACAATCCCAGTTCCAGGCATACACTGGCCCTATCCCCAAATTCTATCTCCATTACTTTGATGACTACATCGGCGCTACCTCCTGCACCCATGCAGAACTCTTGGACTTCATCAACTTCAACACAAATTGTCATCCTGCACTCAAATTTACTTGGACCATCTCCGAAACCTCCCTCCCGTTTCTTGATCTCACAGTCTCCATCACAGAAAATAGACTATTGACTGACGTCTATTACAAACCCACTGACTCCCACAACTACCTCAATTACACTTCTTCCCATCCTGCTTCCTGCAAAGACACTATCCCCCACTCCCAATTCCTCCGTCTAAGCTGCTTCTGCGCCCAAGATGAGGTGTTCCATATAAGAACATCCGAGATGTTCTAATTCTTTAGGGAACGGGGGTTCCCCTCACCCATCATAGATGAGGACCTCACTCATGTCTCCTCGGTACCCCGCAGCTCCGCCCTTGCACCCCCTCCCTCGGGTGGCAGCAGAGTCCCCCTAGTCCTTACCTTCCCCCCCAAACACATAATCCTCCTAAATTAGCTACCTCTAACGGGATCCCACCACTAGGCACATTTTCCCATCTCAACCCCTTTCCGCCTTCCACAGAGACCGTTCCCTCCGCAACTCACTGGTTAACTCATCCCTTCCCACCCAAACCACCCCCTCCCCAGGTACTTTCCCCTGCAACCACAGAGGATGCAACACCTGTCGCTATACCTCCTCCCTCGACTCCTTGGACACAGACAGTCCTTTCATGTTAGGCAGAGGTTCACTTGCACCTCCTCAAACCTCATCTACTGTATCCGTTGTTCAAGATGTGGACTCTTATACATTGGCGAGACCAAACATAGACTGGGCGATCGTTTTGCGGAACACCTTTGCTCAGCCCACCTGAACCAACCTGATCTCCCGGTTAATGGACACTTTAATTCTCCTTCCCATTCTTACACAGACCTTTCTGGCATGAGTCTCCTCAATTGTCAGAGTGAGGCTAAATGCAAATTGGAGGAACAGCATCTCATATTTTGCTTGGGCAGCTTACAGCCACGTGGTATGAATATTGATTTCTCTCACTTCAGGTAGCCCCGGCATTCCCTCTCTCTTTATCCCTCCTCCACCCAAGTTGCATTAGCTTCTCATTTTCACCCTACAAACAGCTTACAATGGCCCGTTTCCTTCATCATCGTTACATTTTTTGCATATTTTTCATTTCTCATACCTCCACATTACCGTCTCGACCCAAAACGTCACCCATTCCTTCTCTCCAGAGATGCTGCCTGTCCCGCTGAGTTACTCCAGCTTTTATGTGTCTATCTTCTCCTACAGCATAATTATCTGTGAGCATTGGTATCAATGGAAATTTAAAGACATCAGGACAACTACAAAAGGACGTTAATTGTCAGATCTGACGGTTAAATTAATACTTTGTTGCTTCTCCAAAAAACAAACTGCTTCAAATGATGGAAATATGAAATAAAAATAGCCAATTCTGTAAAGAGTCACAGGGCTGGCAGGTGAAAATGAACCTCATGTTTACTTTTTATTGATGCATAGAGCAAAACAGCATAGGAATACGCCTTTCAGCCCACAATGTCTGTGCTCAACATTATGTCAGATAAACTAATCTCTCTTGTCTGTACGTGATCCATATCCCTCCATTCATTTCATAGCCATGTGTATATCCAAAAGCTATTTAAATAGCATGTCTGCCTCCACCATCAGGCATCCATCGTTCTTGGTGTAAAAAAACTTGCCCTGCACATCTCCACATTTTGCCTCCCTCACCTGAAAGATACATTGTCCAGTCTTTGACATTTCTACCCTGGGAAATAGTTCTGACTGTTTTCCCTAACTATACCTCCCATAATGTTCTAGCATTTTATCAGGCCACCCAGCAACCTCTGGTGTTCTGCAGTAAACAATCAAAGTTTATCCAATCTCTCCCTCTAGCCATTGCCTCTAATCCAGGTAGCATTCTGGTAAACCTCTTCTACACATGAAAAGTTAAATATTGGACAAGTTCCAAGTGGCAATATGAGGGAGGGGCAGAGTGAACAAAACAGTTCCATGATAGGCTGGAGACCAGGGGAGAATAAGTGAAACTAGGGCCAGTGGTGCCAACTACTGGATTAGAACCAGAAATGTTACCTCTGGACAAAATATTAAATAGGAGGGAACAGATTAAATCTTTGACAACAACGTTTTTCTCAGCATGCTACCACATTATAGCTGCAACCATTCGAGAAGGATGGCCCAGTGATCCAATATCAGATTTGGAAAAGCTAATCTCAATGCCCTTTCCTGAGATTTTATAAAATAATGTATCTTTGTTCCAATTCCCAAAACAAGAATGTTCATACACCCGATCTTCAGTGAGAGGTTCCATGTGTTCAGTGAGCACTGCCACCACATCCCAGACTCACTTTAAGGTGAGAGGGCAAAAGATTTAATTTAGATAGTAAATGCGTGAGTCCTGGGGAGTATTGTAGAACGTAGAGACTGGGGGATGAGGGTAGATAGTTCAACAAAAGTAATGATGCCAGCGGTGAAGGAAACATTTGGCATCCTTCCTTCATTTATCACGGGGGACAACATGGAAACGTACAAAATATTGAAAGGCTTGAATAGAATGTATGTGGAGAGAGCATGTTTCCACTAGTGCAAGAGACTAGGACTAGAGTTTATAGCCGCAGAATTAAAGGACGTTGTTTTTGGAAGGAGATAAGGAGGAATTTCTTCCACCGTCAAATGATGGTGAATCTGTGGAATTATTTGCCATAGAAGGCTGTGGAGGCCAAGACATTCGATATATTTTAAGGAAGAGATAGATAGATTCTTGATTAGTACAGGTGTCAGAGGCTATGGGGAGAAGGCAGGAGAATGGGGTTAGGAGGGAGAGATAGATCAGCCATGATTGAATGGCAGAGTAGACTTGATGGGCCAAATGGCCTAATTCTGCTCCTATCACATGTTCTGATGATCAGGGTACGGAGTTACAGTTGTACAAGATGTTAGTAAGGCCACGCTTGGGGAACTGTGTACGTTTGCAGTTGCCCTGCTTTAAGAACTATGTCATTAAACTGGAAAGGGTGTAAAATAGATTTACGAGGATGTTATCAGGTCAGGAGTGTTTGAAGTATTAGGAAAGGCTGGACAGGTTGAATTGCTTTCCTTGGAGCAAAAGATAATGAGGGGGTCACCTTAAAGTGCTACACAAAACTATGAAAGCCACAGATCAAGTGAAGAGCCACAATATTTTGCCCCCAAGGAAAGTGGACTTAAAATCTGGAGAGAAAAGGTTTAAAGTGAGAGGGGAACCATTTTTAATTGACTAGAGGGGGATTTTTTTCACACAGAGAATTGTGTGCACATGGAATGTGTTGCCAGAGGAAACGGTGGAGGTACACAAAAATAAACACATTGAAAAGACATATGGATGGGTACATGGGTAGGAAAGGTTGGGAGGGATATTGTCCAGGTGCAGGCAGGTGGGACAAACTCATTTAAACAACTTTGTCATCATGGGCAATTTGTGCTGAAGGACATGTTTCCATGCTGTAAGGCTCTATGAGTCTACAAAGCTAAAATTGTGTAGTGCATCATGTTTAAATTGTCCGCCATATTCTGCCTAGGGAGGACACAGATTAATCACAGGTAGAGTGATGCTGGTGCAAATTGTAACACTTCCCTTACGGGGGAAAGAAAACTGGTGAGACATCAACGCATTACCTGCCTCTGCTAGTCTTGATTTCAACCTGGAGACAGTTACTGATACCTGAAGCAGATTTAATTCTACTTTGGATGCCCATGCTGATGATATGATTGTGGTCTTCATACCAGGCTTCTGCAGAAAGCTCTTGTAGCTAAAGTTCATGAAAAGAGGGTGAGGTTTTGAAACAAAAACTGTCTTCATACGGGCAGGAATGGAGTATAAGACATAAGAGCAGAATTAGGCCATTCAGCCCATCGTCTTCTCCAATCTATTTTTCCCTCTCAATCCCATTCTCCTGCCTTCTCCCCATAACCTTTGACTCTCTTTCTAATCAAAAACAATCAATCTCTGCTTTCCAATGACTTGGCCTCCATAGCTGTCAATGGCAATGAATTCCACAGATTCACCGCCCTCTGCTCAAGAATTTCCTCCTCATCTCCATTCTGAAGGCACGTCCTTTTATTCTGAGGCTGTACCCTCTGGTTCTAGACTCTCCCAATACTGTAAACATCCTTTCCATATCCATTCCATCTTGGCCTTTCATCGGAGTAAATGTTAATCACATCCCAAAGGTAAAACAACCAGCGCTTCATATCTCCACCAGCAGATATTCATTTTGCCAAAGATAGACACAAAGTGCCAAAGTAACTCAGCGGGTCAGGCAGCATCTCTGGTGAAAAGGAACAGGTGACATTTAAGGATGGAATCCTTCTTCAGGCTGAAGGACTGACGTACGCAGGTCTGAGGTCTGAAAAAGGATTCCAATCCGAAACTTCACCTGTCCCGTTTCTCCAGAGATGTTGCCTGACCCGCTGAGTTAGTCCACCACATAGTGTCTATCTTCAGTACAGAGGAACATCTGCAGTTACTTCTTACACATTCATTTTGTCTCAATATTAAAATCATGCTTCTCCAGTGGAGATCCCAGTTTGAAAAGAGACGTCAAAAATGTTAAATGTTTTGCATGTTGCAGTCATCACATAATTCATTGTATTTTGCCCAAGGTATGTTGGACATCCTTCCTGAATTTTACACCTTTACTTTTCGATTTTCCACAAAATGAACAATTTCACAACAAACTCAGATGGTCAAAGTGTCTACTTTGCTGCAGCACTCTCTGACTATGCAATATGTGGGCAGTGATTACATGCCCCTTCAGGGCCAATTCCCAAACAAGCCATCTATGCACTTCTTGAGATCCTTGTGAATCCTCCCATATAACCTTTGACGTGTAATTTGTTTTTGCCTTTTAGCAATGGTCACCCACCAGATAAATTGCATCCATTTGTTGAAAACAGAGCGCCACGGTGACTCAGTGTTACTTTCATTGGAAGGGACAGGAGTGCAGGGGGAGAGAACAGTTGGGATAATTACACATTGACTTTGTTTTTAGTCGTGAGCAAACTATTATCACTCCATATTGATTTGCTGGTGGATTGCTCCCTTTACAGTACTAATCCAGTCAACATCTTGTACGACTGCATTTTGCCCGAAATCAAGGACATTGAACTCGTGGTGACACAGGCCCTGTCTGCTGATGCACTGTTGTATCAGACTTGTGAATCAGTGGTGATACCTCACTTCAGACATCTCGCCCACTTGCACAGTGACTCATATCATGTGAGCGGAAGCATTCAGTTTGTCCTCAGCTGTACACAGAATTGTTAAGTGCATCTGCATTGTGGAATGCAGTTCTTTCCGAGCTTTTGCTCCACGCCAACAGCCTTTAACGTGAAAAAGACAGTAATTGAGAAACCAGCAAAAAAAATCCAACCTATTGTCAGGCCTTCCAAATACACTGACCGACATAGTCGTAGAAGCATACCGATGGAAACAGGCCCTTTGGCCCAACTCATCCATGCTGACCAAAATGCCCCATCTCAGCTCTTCCATTTGGTCCAAGTCCTAAGCTACGTGCCAGCTTCCTGATGTTAATCCTGGCTGAAATTGAGCAGCCATAGTACCCACACTTTAATAAGGACTTATGTATTGCTGGGCCATTTTGGTCAAGTCTGGTGTTCTCCGTAGAAATGGGACAAGCTTGTGATGGTGCCAGCAAGTCTGTGGTCCAGATCAGTGTTGCAGAGCCAGTTGACAGATGAATGAGATTTCTGCAAAGAACGTCATAGGAAATGTAAAATGCATGAGGTTAATTGGTTCTCTGCAGGGGGCTTGTATATATTGTAAATAGTGTTGCAAGGCAGTTACCCTGTTGTAAAGAATTGGCACTTACACATAGAATCTTTACTACTACTTTATTCATGAAACACATACATCACTGCCCTAGCTGTACATGGTCTGTCACGGATGCTAGAGAGAGAGCTAAGGGTGGGATTATACTGAATGATAAGGGGAGTGGTTAGAAGTGGTTACATCACTATATTTAAAGGTGTACACACATTTCATCTGCATCCTTCCTCTACAAAAAAACAATACGTTGTGACAGGGCGACCACGTCTCATATGCTAAGGGAAAATAAACATGCAAGCACATTATTTACACTAATGTGATTGCACTTTTTAAAGAAACCCAACACCCCAATTTACATGTGTAGGAAAGAACTGCAGATGCTGGATTAAATCAAAGGTAGACACAAAATGCTGGAATAATTCAGCATCTCTGGAGAGACAAGCAGCACCTCTGGGGAGAAGGAATGGGTGACGTTTCGGGCCGAGACCCTTCTTCAGTCTGAGGAAGCGTTTCGACTCGAAACGTCACCCATTCCTTCTCTCCAGAGATGCTGCTTGTCCCGCTGAATTACTCCAGCACTTTGTGTCTAGCTCAATTTATATGTTGCACTATGCTAAAATTCCCCATAAAATATTGCCATTATTATGCAAATTAGGCCCTTTTATATGAGCTTTGTCCCTGAATTACCACTAATTTGTCTGACAAGTCTGTCAATTGGCTGGTACTTTACCAAATACTTTTAAAAAATCCATGTACTCAATATCTATTGTCTCCGTTTTTAGCAACCACCTCATCAAATCAATCTTGCCGGTCTCAATTAACCTTTTAGCATAAAGAATGCTGATGGTTTGTTACTAACGTACACTTCTCCATGTTAGAGTTAATTTTGTTCTTGTCAATTTGGCTTTCCTAAACTGATTGGGTTTATGTTCGAGTGTGCTCAAACCAGTTTTGGTTATGAATGACCTAATAACTTCTTAACTTGAAACACCACCACAAGCAATGTGGTCACAGGCTCCACAACCCACAACTCAGCTTTATTCTGCATAGAAGGATAAAACTGACCAGGATCAAGTGACCTGTTAACTTTCAGTGATACCAACCTCCTTTCCACCAGTAATAATGTTTTTTTTAGCTCCCGCCTTTTCTACTACAATATTAACCATTCTCCATTTGCAAGTTTACTGGGTAATCTTCAGTTGTGCCCTTTGCAAACAATAATATGTCTGAAGAAATATCTGTCTCAGTCTGAAGAAGGGTCTCAACCTAGAACGTCACGTAACCTTTTTGTCCAGAGATGCTGTCTGACCCGTTGAGTCACTCCAACACTTTATGTCTAACAACAATATTTCACTTTTTGTTCTGATTTGTCAACAGTTACCCATATTTGATCCAAATCTTTGGTCCTTTCACAACAGCACAAGAACAGATCTTTCAGCCCACAATATTTGTGCCGAACATTATTGCAATACCAACTCTTATTTGCCTGCATATAATCCATATCCCTCCATTCCCAGCACAACCATATGCCTATCCAAAAGTCTCTTAAATGCTACTACCAGATCTGCTTCAACCACCACCACCAGCACTCTCTGTAAAAAGTTGCCCCGCATATTTCCTTTAAACTTTGACCCTCTCACCTTAAAACAATGCTTATGAAAAGATTTGGAGCTTTAAATGTTTATAAAAATATTTTGGGGGTTTCTTCCATGTTATATTCTCAACGTCTTTCATTTCCTTTCCGACACCTTAATCAAACACTTTAATCAAACATTTTGCAGACAGGTGAATATTTATTGACAGAAACAATCTCCTGAAAGGAACTTAATGGGTTGAACAGCATCTGCAGATGGAATGATCGTGAAGAGATTCGACCCAAAATATTGACCATTCATTTCCGTCCACAGATGTTGCTTGAAGCAGCAGCTTGTTTGTTGCTCCGAACGCCAGAATCTGCAGTCTCTGGTGTCTCGGTTATTCAATTGGCACTTGCATTAGCTGCCCTTTTTATTTCAAGCAAAAATTGTCAGCTAATTCACAAAAAAACAATTTTGCAACCCAATGTACTCTTTCCGCTTTGCTTCCAACAGAACTCAAGCAGTGGGACTGTGACCTGATCAAGATAAAGTAAAAGTTTATGCAGTGCTTATAATTGACCAGCTGCTGTAAATTTACAACAGATGGTCCTTTGGATCTGATGTGAAATTCAGTATCTGATGATTCTTTCCGGGTTCATTACAGAGTAGTCTTTCGCATACCTTCCTGTGCTCTCGCCTGATCAGTACCTAAAGTGGTTGAATATTTGGATGGTTTCCTGCATTTATCTATTCTGAGTGAGGACCATTTACGCAAGCCATCATCAGGCTTCCAGTCACTTCCCAGATGCCAATTTGTATTTTCTTTATCAAAACACTAAGTGCTGGAGTAACTCAATGGGTCAGGTGGCATCCATGGATACAATGGACCGGTAACATTTTTGGGGCAGGACCATTCCTCAGATTTAGTTTTGTTTAGTTTAGCTTGGAGATACAACACGGAAACAGGCCCTTCGGCCCACCGAGTCCGCGCCGACCAATGATCCCCGCACACTACAAATTTTTTACAATTTTACCAAGCCAATTAACTAACAAATCTATGTGTCTTTTGAGTGTGGGAGGAAACCGGAGCTCCCAGAGAAAACCCACAAAGGTCAGAACGTACAAACTCCATACAGACAGCACTCATAGTCAGGATCGAACCTGGGCCTTTGACGCTGTAAGGCAGCAACTCTACCGCTGCGCCACCCTAGAACATTCAGAAAAATCTGAAACGTTGCCTATCCATTCTCTTCACAGATGCTGCCTGACTAGCTGAGTTACTCCAGCACTTTGAGTTTGCTCAGGATTCCAGCACCTACAGTTCCTTGCCTGTCGATCTTCATACTGTTTATATTTGCTTACCTGTTTTTCCCCAATCCTCTCAATATGGCAGGGTCATTTTCTCATTGCTCCACAATCTCCAGACATTTTCATTTTGATCTATTTGTCATGCAATTTGCCTGCTTCCTTTGCAATCAGTCCACATACCAGAGCACTTACTCTAATTAATGGAGACGGACTGGCAAACTGGGTCAGTAATGCAGTGCTTTTATCTCTGGGATCAAGGCTTGAAACTAGTCCAAATGCATAGATGCATTTGGACACAAAGAAATCCTCTTTTTTTTAGCATTGCAGGTTGTAAACTTCTAAAATAAAATAGCAATGGAGAGTTTCACCCAGTAACTCAATTTTTCAATTCACACCAAAAGGAAAACACATTTGGCATCTATTAGTGTTAATTAAACCCTGCAGTCAGATGGAATAGCTGCGGTAACTGAAAGAGATGAAACACCAACAGTGCAGGAAAGGGAGCAAATAGAAACGGGTCCTGCAGTTCATTGTTGCAAAAATGCAGATAAAGACTTACTCCACTTCCGGAAAAGCTTCAGCTGACCTGAAAGTAATCGGTGCTGGATTTTGATGGCAAAAGAGGAAAGACAATACAATCCCCATCAACTATACCTCTGATGACACCAAAATAGAGGGGGCGTATACTTTTGTTTATATATTAATAATTAACCTTATTTCTCATATTTCACATTTTTGGTGTTAAGTCTCGACAACCTCCAGACTAGGAATGCAATGACCTTGTCATGTGGAATCATAGCACAGCAGTTCAGTTGCTGGACTAGTATTCAGAGGCATGCAGTTTTAAACCTTTGAGATGAATTTGAAACCTAGCACAGCAGCTGGGAAACTTACACGATTGCCCTCAAAGGAAGGAAATCTTCACTCCTTCCCTGTTCTAACATCCGTGTGCCTCAAGACCTACCAGTCTATTAATGTGTTAAAGAAGGAACTGCAGATGCTGGAGAATCAAGGGTACACAAAAGGCTGGAGAAACTCAGCGGGTGCAGCAGCATCTAAGCAGCGAAGGAGATAGGCGACGTTTTAGGTCGAGACCCTTCTTCCTTTACGTCTATTAATGTGATTGATTCATAACTGTTCTCTGAAATAGCCCAGCAGAACTGGTCAAAACTACAAAGGGACATTAACTGGCACAAAGTGCTGGAGTAATTCCACGTCAGGCAGCTCTTTTGAAGAAGGGTCCCGACCCAAAACGTCACCCCTCTCCCATCAGGCAAGATGTACAGAAGTATGAAAATTCGTACCTCCAAATTCAAGAACAGTCCTTCAGGCAACTGAACCACCCTATCACCAACTACTGAACCATCACCAACCTCATTGGAGACCCTCAGACGATCTTTAATCAGACTTTACTGGACTTCATCTTGCACAAACATTTATTCCCTTTATCCTGTATCTCTACACTGTTGTGGATCATGGAAAGTTTGTACGCTGCCTAGACAGCAAGCAACAAAAAAGCTTTTCACCGTACCTCAGTGCACGTGATAATAATCTAAACTAAACCATCTACATTCATGCCTTCTATATTCTGTTGTGCTGAAGCAAAGCAAGAATGCCATTGTCCTATCTGGGACACATGACAATAAACTATCTTGAATCACATTCTGCAGAGATGCTTCCTGACCCTTTGCCTTACTCCAGCACTTTGTTTTTTTTCTGTAAACCAGCATCTGCAGTTCTTTGTTTCTACAAGGGACACTAACTGCAGACTTCTCTGCATTCATACAGGTATGTAAATCAGCTACAGGTACTTGGAAGTACTATAATTACATAGGGGTTTTATTCCACAAGAACTATATCATTATTGATATTACAAATGTATGAATTAATTGAATATCAGCTATAGTCTTGGGACATTGAAAATACTTTGGGGCTAATGGAACACTTTTGAAATGCAATCAGGGTTGAGTTTGTTGTAATAAACTTTTTTGGAAGATACTCAAAATGTTTCCCACATTAAGGACTCTTGAGAAATGCAAGCTGATATTGATACAGAATTAATTTAACTTGATAGGATAATTAAAAATATAACTTGCATTTGCTGAATTAAATGCATTATTTTCTCCAGTCAATGTTAACTGAATGCAAGAGATTTTAAAAGAGTGGCATTGGAGCAGAGCACTGTTGGTATGGCATATCAAGACGCTGTAAATACATCTGCTAATCGTCTATAAAACAATGCTCATTCTGTCAACCAACACAAAGTCGTCCAGTGTCATTGTAAGGAGAATGGTGCAATCGTGTACTGTAGCACGATTTGGTTCATCAGTACAATCTGCCCAATCACAGTATATCAAATCCTTCAGCCGTCGCCAGGATTTATGGCCAAATTAAAGAGTCACAATTACACTTTTATTGTCAGGTGTTGCTTACACATTCATTTTCACGGATGACAAGGAGCAAGACTCGAATCCTGACAGATAAGCAGAGTCGTGACAAAAGCTATGTCCCTCAATATTCAGCGACATCATCTGCAATTTACCTCCACCCTCTGCTTTGCAAAGACTCCAGTTTTCAATGTAAAAGGACTGACTCAGAAAACCTCGAACCACATTTCATACTAATCTCCAACTAACATTTAAAGACCATTTGGACGGGTGCATGGATACGAAAGGTTTGGAGGGATACGGGCCAAATTCAGGCAAATGCGATTGGCTGAAATGGGTCATTTTGGTCGGTGTAGAAGAATTAGACCAAACGGTCTGTTTCCATGCTCTGTGACTCTGTGACGATATTTTGTTCATTCAGGACTCTGCTTAAAGCCTGTTGTAGCCTCCATTGTTTTGAATCCACATGTGAGTGGTAGCAAATCATGTAAATTATGCCAAATTGTATCCCATGTCATCCATTGTGTTCCCTCCCAATAAATGCATCCCCTCATATCCACTGAAATGACATATTTGCAACATCCTCCCTCTTACCCTATGTGCCCTTTCATAATCGATGTTTTCTTATTTGACCAAAACGCTCCTGGGATGACATTCATCACTGTTTCTTGAATGCATTTGCGTTTCATTTTGGCAACATTACAAACTGGACAAAACCTGGGATCACATTCAAAGTCAGCGTTGATCCAAATTTCCAGGTCATGACATGGTGAGCAAGCCACATCATCCTCAATGCCAGATACACCATCTGCATGACTGCAAACATGCAGCAGCAACAATGCATGTGCGTGTCAGGTAATTGGGTTTCTAATGAAGTTCCATGACCTAACAAATTATGCAAATGGATGTCCAGCTCTTCATGTAATAAAAGCACACTGCAGATGATGATTTATACCAAAGATAGACACAATAATGGAGGAGTAACACAACGGGTCAGGCAGCACCTCTGGAGAAAATAGGCAGGTGACGTTTCAGGTTGGGACCCTTCTTCAGACCTTCATGGTTTAGATGATGATGCATTTCTCTATTGCAAGTTTGAGTTTTGTTCTTTGTTCATCAATTAACTATAACAATACAGTTTGGGGCAAAACTCCTGATGGATCGCCACAGTTTAACAGTTCAAAGTATATGCAAACATTGAAACAATGGCCCATATATATTTTTTTGGTGAGAAATAACATTGACCAGTTCTCATGATTGCTGCAGAGAATATCAGAAAACACCTCCTGGATTCCCTACATGCGCAACTGAAAGGCATAACAACAAACAGTTATTACCAGTGGGGACACAAAAGGCTGGAGAAACTCAGCGGGTGCAGCAGCATCTTAGGTGCGAAGGAGATATGCAACGTTTTGGGCCGAGACCCTTCTTCAGACGGGTTATTACCAGTATCTTGTTCCCCACCGAGAGGCAGTAGATTGCAAGGTTCTTCTGTTGAACTGTGAGAAATTAGTGAGCAGGCACAAAGTTGAGAATTCTGCAACTTTACTAAATGAGCTGGATGGCCTTGCATTCTGCCCAGTGCCCAGACTCACAACCTGTGTTCCCTGCCCACTTGCTCTTCCTTTCTCTGGACACACAGTATCAGTCGACCTGATTCTACATTCACGACTGCAGTCGGGTAAAGCACAGCACAGTCTTTGAACAGAGCGAGGCTTCAGACAGCATTTCTCGAGGTCCCATGACAGAACAGCTTGACTGCCTTGGACATGATCTCAAGATTGTAGATCTTATTATGGGGAGGACAAACACAAAAAGGTGGGCATTTCTGGAGAAAAGGAATAGGTGATGTTTTGGGTCGAGACACTTTTTCAGACTGTAGAAGGTTTCTTCCGACCTCTTCAGATGGGGAGAGATTGGATTGGCCATCTTGTTTGCCGTGGAGTCAAGGGGGTGAGGGGGTAATTTATAAAGTAATGAGAGGCAATGGTAAGGTAGATGGTCAGGAATTAACACCCCCCCCACCCTCAACATTCCAATGGTGGTGTTATCAAAACCAAAAGGGTATCTGTTTAAGATAAGAGGGAGGTTTTGTAATGGATTAAAATGGCGGCGGCGCGGACGCATCGCGACGCCCCATGTCTCCCGAGAATTTGCGAATTAAGTAAAGCAGATCAGAGGGGAAAGTGTATTTTTTTTAAACACAGAAAGTGGCACAGGAATGCACCTCGAAGTGTGGTGGTGGAAGCTCATATGATAGTGCTGCCCACGCGGCTTTCAGATGGACATATGAATTAAGGGAATGGATCATAAGGTAATAAAGGATAGGAGTAGAATTAGGCCATTTGGCCCATCAAGTTAACTCTGCCATTCAATCATGGCTGATCTATCTCTCCCTCCTAACCCCATTCTCCATTCCCCATAACCTCTGACACCTGTATTAATCCATCTATCTCTGCCTTAAAAATATCCACTGACTTGGCCTCCCCAACCTTCTGTGGCAAACAATTCCACAGATTCACCACCCTCTGATGAAATACATTTCTCCTCATTTCCTTCCTAAAATGACATCCTTTTCTTCTGAGGCTATGACCTCTAATCCTGGACTCTCTCACAAGTGGAAACATCTTCTCTACATCCACTCCGTCCAAGCCTTTCACTATTCGGTAAGTTTCAATAGGTCACCCCTCATTCTTCTAAACTCCAGTGAGTACTGGCCTAGTGTGGACAAACACTCATTGTTGGTTAACCTACTCATTCCTGTGATCAATCTTGTAAATGTCCCCTGGACCCTCTCCAGAGCCAGCACATCCTTCCCTAGATCTGGTGTCAAAACTTGCTCACAATATTCCAAATGTGGCCTTACCAGCACCTTATAAAGCCTCAAAATTACATCCATGTTTTTGTATGCAAGCATTTCTTGAAATAAATGCTAGCATTGAGTTTGCTTTCTTTACTACTGATTTGACTTGCAGATTAACTTCATGGCAATCCTGTACCAGCACTCCTAAGTCCCGTTGCACCTCCAATTTCTGCATTCTCATCCTGTTTAGAAAATACAGTAGTCTACGCCTTTATTCCTACTACCAAAATGGATGACTCCATACTTTGCTGCACGATATTCCATCTGCCAGTCATCTTCCCACTCTCCCTACCTGTCCAAGTCCTTTTCCAGAGTCCCAGCTTTCTCGACACTACCTGCCCCTCCACCTGTTTTCGTAACATCCACAAACTTTGCCACAAAGCCTTCAATCCCCTCGTCCAAATCATTAAAATACAGGCGGAAAGGATCCGTTTAATTTGGCATCATGTTCAGCACAGGCTTCATGGGCCTAAGGTCATGGTCCTATGCGACACTGTTCTCTGTTCTGGAGGCGCTGCTAGAGGTGGTGATGGGATCATTACATTTCAGAGACATTTTGACTGGCACTTGAATAAGTAAGGCACAGATGGATACAAACCAAACAAAGCCAAACATAGTTGGAGGAACAGCGCCTCATATTTCATTTGGGCAGCTTACAAATCAGCAGTATTGATGTTGATTTCTCTAATTTCAAGCACATCCTGCATTCCTCCCCCCCCCCCCCCCCCCCCCTCATCCTACTAGTTCCACTGTTCGCATCCCTATATCCCCTCATAATCACCTCTTCCCCTGCCAACAATGGGCCACATTTTCTTGATCATCTATTGTCCTGGCCTATTCACACCTCCAGATCCCCCCTCCCTCTCCCCCTCTGCTTTCAGTGTAAAAGGTGTTCCGACCCAAAATGTCACCCGTTCCCTTTCTACAGAGATGTTGCCTGACCTGCTGAGTTGCTCCAGCAGTTTGTGTCCATCTTCGGCACCAAGGTTATTATGGATGTAGTGAGCCAAAGGGCTCATTTCTGGGCTAATAACAGTATGATTCTCCATGACTCTATAACTCGTTGGGCGGCACAGTGGTGCAGCGCTAAAGTTGCTGCTACAGCACCAGAGACCCGGGTTCAATCCTGACTGCGTAGAGTTTGTATGTTCTCTCCGTGACCTGCATATGTTTTCTCCAGGAT
This sequence comes from Raja brachyura, assembly GCA_963514005.1. Next base: position 18,553,855 of record OY740806.1, on the reverse strand, counting down.
CTCTGGTTTCCTCCCTCACTCAAAAAACATACAGGTTTGTAGGTTGATCGGCTTGATATAATTGTAAATTGTCCCTAGTGTGTTTAGGATAATGTTAATGTATGGGGATCTGGCCTGTTTCCGTGCTGTATCTCTAAACTAAAGGCCAAGGCTTTCACTAACCCACATGTTACTGAGTTTGAAAAATAAGAAATGTTCCGTTAAAAGTTCATTAAGATACTGATATTAAAACAATGCAACATAACAATCAAATACTAAGAGAGAGTCATTTGTCTGCCAGTCCTCCCTGGTGTAAAGTTGAGGTGCCAGATGCAGGGTGCATCCAGCCCTCTCCTCAGGAAGCCTGTGGTCTGCTGCTGGGTGATGCTGTCCAGTGGCAGCGAGTCAGTCAGCTGTGGTGACATCCGACAACCCGTATGTCTCAGGCTTCCGCCTTTGAATGCACACTCACAGGATCTCACTACCGCTGACGTGCTACAAATGATAGCTGACAATTCCTCATTTAACATTTGGCTGTAGGGCAGCAGAATTTTGGCATTGTTTGTCAACCCGAGAATGTAATATTCTGTTGTCCATAGAAGCAAGGTTTAAATTCCTCATTATTGGCATTTTACTTATCTGGATAACCATTCCTTGAGATTTCAGTCTCATACATTGTTCAGATGGAATACCTGTTACAAATGATGGTATTGTACAATATAAATAATGTGAAGGGTCCCGACCCAAAATGTCACCCACGTTCTCTAAAGATGTTGCTTGAGCCGCTGAGTTATACTCGCACTCTATGTGTCTTTTTTTTTGTAAACCAGCATCTGCAGTTCCTTGTTTCTACATGAATAATAAATCTTTTAATATTTCTACCTAAAGTTCATGTGTTTAGTTTTCATTTTGCCTGCTGTAAAACATTTTTAGTTAAAAGTCTTATTTTATTTTCATCTGATTTGCTGCGGTGAGGTTGACTGGTTACTCTCTCTCTCCTGCTTGATGACGTCATTGTTTTCTGAATACCAGAGATCCCAAACAGTTGATGCCTGTCAGTAACCCGAATAATGGGTATATGGACGGGAAGGGAGGGGTATGGTCTGAGTGCAGGTGGGTGGGACTAGGGGAAAATGAATGGTCGGCACGGACTGGAAGGGCCGAGACGGCCTATTTCCGTGCTGTAATTGTTATATGGTTATATGGTTAATGGAGAAGAGAAATGCACACCTCTAAGCTTGTGTTTGTTCTCCTCTGAAAGCAAAATCTGGGCTAATATGATTTTCTGGTCCTAAAATAGGTTCATGTTTATGCCCCGGCTAGTCCTCTTTTATATTGCTGCCTAGCCTGTACAATATCCTTTTATACAGGACTATCCATTTTATACTTTTCATCTCGTTACAAACTCCAGGTGCAGCTTGTGGTTGTACCGACATAAATTAACAGCAAAACTAATTTGTTCAGTTTCCTGATCGCCCTTTTCAATTCTGGAACATCTTTATTAACTGGTTTATCAGATATTACATTTTTTACCTACTAAAATTAAAAAAAATCCCATTTTCATATTTCAGAAAAAATACAACTTTTATCACCTTAACTGGGCTGTGATATCTGTCATTGTAAACCCTTTTTTATCTTCACCAAGGATTAATTCATTTTTCTATTAGTTTACCTTTGATCATCTCATCTTATAAATTATAACTGCTTGTATTTTCCCTTCAGTTTTAATGTATGAAACTATTTAATTTCCGACACATGTTTAACAGTTTTGGTTCGGAAGGAAACACAAATGCTGGTTTAAACTGAAGATGGACACAAAAAGCTGGTGTAACTCAGCGGGTCAGACAGCATCCCTGGAGAAAAGGAATAGTTGTCATGTCTAAAGACGGGTCTCGACCCGAAACATCACCTACTCCGTTTCTCCAGAGACGCTGTCTGACCCGCCGAGTTACTCCAGCTTGTTGTGCCTAACACTTTTGGTTACTGGATGAAGTGAACTAGCAGCTCTCCTATCCCGTCTTCTCATAACTCTTTATTAAGATTTGATTCATTCATGCACAGAAATTAACACAAACAATTATTAATGCTTGGAAGAAAACAGCAGGCATTAACTCGACATCTACAAAATGAGGAGACCCGGGATTGATTGCAGAGTGAATCATTAGGTCCTAAACTGTCCTGCAGGGGAACAAAGTTGCGTCTATAATTGTGCCTTGTAATGAATTTTGATACTTCAGCACAAAATGCATTTGACTCTGCAATCAGTGCCTGCCACTGAGCACAAATTCCAGACCAATATAACTGTAGTCTCCCAGATAATAACGGATGATATAAATGTATAACTATGTCTGGCTCCCAATATAGGATAAAGCTATCAAATGAGCTTCCTATGCCAGATCAATAATTGTCAAAGTACCAGCAAAATGAATATTGGCTTATTCATAATAAGGCCTTGGTTACCGTGTTTTTTTTATCAACAGGATTATCCAATTTATGACAATTAAATAACAGGCAGTGGCATTATGCATTAATGGTTAGATACCACGGCACTATGCATTAGTGTGCAGCCTTACATCTTCAATATGGCCAGATGCCAGTCTTGACTGGACAGGCAGGGGAATACAGAGTGATGAAAGAAGACCTTTCATTTTGAAAGTGAAGCAAAATGAACACGGGTTGTTCAGGTAATAATAAGGAACTGCAGATCCTGGTTTATACCAAAGATAGACACAAAATGATGGAGTAACTCAGCAGGTCAGGCAGCACCTCTGGAGAAAGTGAATAGGTGACGTTTCCAATCGGGACCCTTCTTCAGACTTCTTCTTGACCCGAGATGTCACCTATCATGTTCTCCAGAGATGCTCCCCTGATCCTCTGAGTTACTCCAGCATGTTGTGTCTATCTTGGGTTGTTCACGTGCTGTTTTTAGAATCTTCCAATAAAATCATTTTTATTTCTCCACAATGATTAGCTTCCCAGCACTTCAGCTGTCAAATAGAACACTTGACTAATTTATCGGAGTTCCTTGTGGATGTAAAGAGACTATAACATGAGATGAAATGTGCAGGTTGGACCTCTTTACCCCTTGGAGTTTAAACAAATAAGTGGTGCTCTTACTCAAATACAAAGGATTCTGGCAGAGCTTAACAGGAAGGCATGTTTCCCGTCTTCAGGGAAATGAGGAGGTATAGTTTCAGTTAAGGGTCACTCTTTAAAAAGAAAGATTCTTTTTCTCTCAATGACTTGTGTAGCCTTGGAATTCTCAACCAAAGACAGCTGTCGTGAATTAATAAACATGTTAGGCTAGAGCATGGCGAGTTACAGGGAATAGGTGGGAATGGGTAACTGGGGAAATGATCGGATGGGACATGATCTTAATAAATGCTGGAAAAAGCTTTAATGTCGCCTACGCCTGCTCAGATATCTTATGTCCTCATATTTTCCTAAGAAAGGGATAAAGGCCTATGAACAGAGACAAATAATGTTTGGAAAGTACTATGGCTGCATCTTTTACTGAGAGTGGAAACTAATTCCTATGAAAAGAATTGGGTCATGATGAAATCTATTTACTTGTGGTTCTATCAAATCTCAAAGCCACCAAACTATAGTGCCAGCAGATTACTCTTCCTCTCTGAGAATTCTGAGCATTTTTGGTCTAGACACATGAATGCCTTCTCCCCCATTCCCCTGTACACCCATTTCTTCCATCATCTCTCACTTGCCCAGTTACCCTGTTCCTTTCCCCCCTTCAGTATATTCATCTCCCATTCACAAGTCCCTCACTCCCCTTATTAAAATATTATAATTTTAATATATTAAGCTATTCAGCCATCAAATATCACATAGATAAACCAACATTTATGCAAGGCTTTCATGTTCAATGTAACTCCCAAAGCATTTTATCATTGATGTTCAAGTACATTTTAAGTGCAGTCGCTGTTTTAATGCAGGAAATCTGGCAACAAATTTAGCTACAAGTTCCCATTAACATCTCTGTGATAATGAGCAGATAATGTGCCTTGATGTTACAGTTGCAGAGATTGAGGAATAAAATCCTGGCTCTGGTGCCCAGGATAGCTATCTTGCTCTTTCTCAGAGGTAACATTGTGGGACCTTTTACACAAAGTGTGAGAAGTCTTTGCCTGATGTCTCACCCAAGAGTCAGTATCTGTGACAGGCTGTGTTTCCTCAGTACTTAACAGAACATTAGCCTAGTTTTGTGCTTTCCTCTCTGGAGTCAGACTCAAGAATACATTTGACAACTTGCCGGTAACGAATCCATGGCTCACTCTTCCTCCCAAGTAAATTGGAAAGTATGAAATTGATGAAATAATGGCAAAAATGTTCTGAGGAAGACATTTAATGGCAACAAGTTCCCATTAACATCTCTGTACAAGTTTTTATTAACATCACCGTGATAATGAGCAGATAATGTGCCTTTATTTTACAGCACTGATGCTTGGTTGTTTAAATAAAAATAAGGAAAGGTTATACTAAAAATCCTCCTCCAATACTATCTACTTCATTGGTGACCCTTGGACCATCTTTGATCAGACCTTACTGGCTTTACCTTGCACCAAATGTTATCATATGGGGAACAAACAGGAACGGGGTACTGATTTTAGATGATCAGCCATGATCATATTGAATGGCAGTGCTGGCTCGAAGGACCGAATGGCCTACTCCTGCACCTATTTTTCTATGTTTCTATATATCTCGACAATGTAAATGGCTTGATTCTAATCATGCGTTGTCTTTCTGCTGACTGGATAGTGTGCAACAAAAGCTTTTCACTGTACCTTATGTACATGTGACAATAATCTGAACTGAAGTTACAATGATTGATTTAAACATTACGTTTTTTTTAACACTTTTCCTTCTAAAGTGCATTGCCCAGATAGTGGGGTGCAGTGCTGCAATGTCGAAAGTAAGATAGAGAAAGATATCGGTGCTATGACACAATGTCGCTCGACAGCAGTTTACACTGAGACTGACACTGTTGTGGATGTGGAGACATGTTGGTCAAACACCACAACTCCCACATCATCCTGCGTAGGAAGGATCCAGATGCTGGTTTAAACCGAAGATGGACACAAAAAGCTGGAGTAACTCAGCAGGACAGCAGCATCTCTGGAGCGAAGGAATAGGTGACATTTGTGTAGTCACCTATTCCTTTTCTCCAGAGATGCTATCTGACCCGCTGAGTTACTCCAGCCTTTTGTGTCTATTTCCTGCTCATCGTTCAGCTCTGTCACCACCGCAACATCTTTCATGACCCACCTCACCCACACCAAATCACCTTAGTCTCCTTGTACCATCCGTGAAACTGCTTTTCCCCCTCTCAACCTCCCGAACTGGCTACTTTTGGCAGGGACACAGCAGGAAAGAAAAATAAAATTGGCCATTCCAAGATTTCGTGAACTAACAGCAGCCCCCCTTCCTTTGTCAGCTTGGAATTTGTTTCTGACATCAAGTCTGCAAATAATATATATTTTAAGGATTACATTACGTTGGTTGGCTCGGTTGATCAATTTTACTCATAAACTGGAAAGATTAGCAGTGTTGGATAAACTTCCATTTCTTAAATAATTCAAGGGAAATATATAAAGTCAGCATTTGAGCAATGTGACATTTAAAATGCAGCAATTTCAAAGCTGGAAGCCATGGAAATTTTTGTTCTACAGGTGAAACTATTTAACATGTTACATGCACAAGTACATGCTGAGGGCTAATTCCATGATTTACAACCTTCCAAAACTCCAAAGTTCATGAATCAAAAACTCAATTGTGATGATATTACGTAAAGTTTGGAAATTAATATCAGGTGCAGTTTAGGCACATTTTCTTACAGGAGCAAGAATCAGACCGGATATTCACTTTGATACAACGCACATTAAAATTACAGATGCGGATTAAGTCACATGCTGCACTAAAAGAGATTAAGGTTGGAAGATGAAAGCAACAGAATAACTGAAGCTGGAAAACACATGATGCTTAGTTTAGGAAGGAACTGCAGATGCTGGTTTACACCGAAGATAGACATAAATAACTGGGGTAACTCAGCGGGACAGACAGCATCTCTGGAGAGAAGGAATATGTGATTTTTTGGGTCGAGACACTTCTTCAGACTGAGAGACAGGGGAGAGGGAGACTCAGACATCTGAAAATGTAAGGTGTATTCTCCAGAAATGCTGCCTGACCCGCTGATGTACTCCAATACTCTGTGTACTAATGTTAGAGAATTTATTTATTTTTCCCAGCAGGGCAGAGGTGTGCAAAATAATGGGACTAAGAACTGAGACTGCTTTGGGTACGATGGAGGCTAAACGCAAATTGGAGGAACAGCATCTCATATTTTGCTTGGGCAGCTTACAGCCCTGCGGTATGAATCTTGATTTCTCTTTCAAGTTGTCCCCGCAGTCTATCTCTCTCCATCACTTTCCCCACCCACATCGCAGTAGCTTCTCATTTTCATCCAACAAACAGCTAACAATGGCCAGTTTCCTTTATCATCGTTACTTTTTTGCATGTCATTCATTCAGATCAGATTACCTTTATTGTCATTTGGACCTTTCGGTCTGAACGAAATTTCGTGCCTGCAGTCATACATATATTAAAAGTAACAAAAACACACAATAAATACAAATTTAACATCCACCACAGTGAGTTCACCAGGCACCTTCTCACTGTAGTGGAAGGCAAAAGTCTTAGAGTCTCTGTCTTCTTCCCTCCTTGTTCTCCCGCTGCGCTGAGGAGATCCAGGCCTCCGATGCTGCCGTCCACCAGGCTCGCGGCCGAGCCTCCGAAGCCGGGCTACCGCCACCGCCGTCGCCGGAATGCCGGAACACCGCCACAGGGCCCGCCGCCGGAACGCCGGAGCACCGCAGCTCCAAAGCCAGGCTGCCGCCGGAACGTCGCTGGAGCACGGCAGACTCGTATTCTTTATCGCTTCATTGTTCATTGTTCTTTAACGCTCGACATCATCGTCTACGTCTGTCATTTCCCTTTCCCCTGACTAGTTTGAAGAAGAGTCTCGACCCCGAAACGTCACCCATTCCTTCTTTCCATAGATGCCGCCTGTCTCGTTGAGTTACTCCGGCTTTTTGTGTCTATCTTGGGTGTGACTGAGTGCCGCATCGAGGAACGGTCTCCCTCGTGAGAGTTGACCACTGTAAATGTTGCTACAGGTTGTCAGCAGATTTGCAGCAATAACCATTCAATCTGAACTCTTTCCCTGTGTAGCAAACGTTCCACACAATAGACCTCGAATGCATGAATTAGGCTGCTAGTGGGTGGATAGTCCCATTTAAAATTTATAGCACATTCTAGAAATTCCATCTTGTGCATTTCTTTGCACTCATTTCCTGACCTCAACAATATCCGCCCATATGGTTTCCTATCCAAAAACTTTGATTCATAAAATTTACAGTATAGGTCATTTAACCTATTGTCCTGTGTTCCTAGAAGCATTTCAATTGAAGCTAACTACTTTCTTATTCTTTTCACAGTCTTCCTTTCCAGATAGCTATTTCATTTACTTCTAGATGCTCCATCAATAGCCACTTGTAGCTCAATACAATTACTGTGTGCTATTTAACATGATGCAATCTGAAACTGGATGTATATTATTATTTCGAGGTTGTGGAGGAGCTAGTATTAACTTCCTTGCTGTTTGTGCCATGCAATAGTTTGATTGAAAGAACACTTCTGTTATAAAGTCGTGGGATTCTTTTCATTACCAGGGTAATACTCCCTTCATAGCTTTGAATATAATTAAATATGATTGTTCAGAATTAGATAGTTTATCCAACAGTACCTTCACTTTGCCTTTTCAAAAGAGCTATTTGCTATTGCATTATTCACCGCTGATATTTTAGAATTCCTCCACTCAAGACTAATGGTACTCCCAAGACTCTCTCCTCACAGGTTAACTTTCATCTTTGTCTTTTATTTTCCCAAGTTGGTGCTCATTGTAGTAAAGCCAATTGCTGTTCATTGTATCGCTAGTTTCTAACACCTACAGTTATAAAACAAAAGTAGACAATTGACCATAGCCTTTCTCTAAATGCTGAAGACATTTTCTATTCAGCTTTAATTATATTTACAGACATTCTGGTAAACATCCTCTGCACCCTTTCCAAAGCCTCTACATCTTTCCTATCATGTTTTGTTCTCTGCCGGTTCCCCATCTCCCTCTGTTCTTCAATCTTTCAAAGATTCTTAAATACATAGATACATAGACAATAGGTGCAGGATTAGGCCATTCGGCCCTTCAAGCTAGCACCGCCATTCAATGTGATTGTGGCTGATCATCCCCAATCAGTACCCCGTTCCTGCCTTCACCCCCTGACTCCACTATCTTTAAGAGCCCTATATAGCTCTCTCTTGAAAGTATCCAGAGAACAGGCCTCAGCCGCCCTCTGAGGCGGAGATTTCAGCTATAGTTAAATTTACATCGACATCAACAAACTTAGTTCATCCAAAAGCAATTCTAGGTTCTAACAGTGGCATTGTAATGGAAACATTGTTCTGAATAAGGTCAAATAAGCATAATTATTCAAATTGCTCACTCATTAGTATCTGCTCCTGACAAGATCACCAGCCTGAATCATGTCAACAATCCTGTCTTCACAGGTGCTGTTTGACCTGTTGAGTGCTTGCATTTTCAGGGGGGGGGGGGGGGGGGGGGGGGCAGTTTCCAGCAGCCACAACATTTTTTATCCAATGGATACTGCGATCATACAAACATGATTTAAGCTCAGGAATCAACCGCTTGAGCCATTGAATCTGCTCTACTATTCAATGAAACCACTAGTCAGTAACCTCTACTCTGCATTCACTTCCACTTGCCAGTCATCTTTCTCTCCCAAAACTGTCTTGGATCTATCTTCTTCAATGTTAAGATTATTTATAACACTACTTCCTTCACAATTTGAGGGAGAGAGTTCCAAATTCTTGTGAGCCTTAAAGAAAATATTTTGCCATAACTCTGACTTAAATGCATGACCTTTTATTTCTAAGAGTGCTCCCTTGTTCTAGTTTGCCCCTTGAGGAAACATTGAATCTACCCCTTGAGATGGTATGTGCTCCGGATATGTGAAATTAATACAGATCTTTTATTGATTAGACACTGCAAATCATATTACACCAACCAAAAATAGTTAAATAAACTGCCATAATAAGGATATATGCAGCAACCAATCCGACAAACCATAAAATGCAAAGTGCAAAAGGGCACAAAACAATAAAATCACTCAAAACTGGCTACGATTTTGTTTTGTCAGACAATGCAAGATGAAAAATTTTAAAATATTCCAAGTGTGCATGAACCTACCCATAAAACGTTCAGTTTCATTTGGAAAGATGCCTTTTAAGATTTTCCAACCCAAGACTCAAATCATTTAATGACCCTTGGGTTGTAAATTATCAGTGTCTTGTTGATCAGAGCAAGACGACATAAATCAGCATTTAACCCCCCCATTCAGCGTGTTACTGGAATACCATTGCTCCATTTTTTTTTAAACCAAAAATAAATTTAATCAATTATTACAAGAATAATATGTACAATACAAAACAATACCAGCAAACCCACCACCATAGTAGAAAGTAAACAAATAACCTTAAATATCAAATACACGGAGTATTACACAACTTAAATCCTTGGCAAGGATACATTCCAACTCCATTCCCCCAATTAAATTCCAGAGCAGTCCACAGACTTTGCCTGGCCAATGTTACCACAACTCAGCGTACTTCAAACGCAGAAAACGTAATGCCCACATCAATGTTATGATGACAGCTGGTGGACACAGTGTTTAACAGTAAAGAAAAATGTTATGTGTTGAGTTGAGACTTCTTGTTTCTCCCCGAACGTATACATTTATATACCAGAAAGAGGGTGTGCAGATTTGAATACATGTTATGAGGCAAGGAGAGGAAAATGATCAATTTGATAAAAGCAGTGTATATGCATTGAATGGGCTTCACTGGAGAGGCGTAACAAGGGAGGAATCAAGAAACCGCAGAGGAAGAACTGCCATGAGAAGACAAACAGACGAGTACGAAGAATTAGGAGAGGTGGAGCGGTGGCTGGAGAGACATTAACGAAAAGCAGATGGGGAATGATGGCGAGGGTGAGGCAGACCGAGACAGTGAGAGAACATAAAGAATGTCTCGGCTGGGAAGGCATCATGAAACTTGGAGATTGTTGATGATTTCTGACAAAATAAACTACAATGCATGAGAGGTGCAAAAATATAGAACAAAATATTTAGTTAGAAGACCAAAAACTGTGTGAGCATTCCCTCGCTCTCAAACTTTCATCATGCCTCGGCACCTAAATCTCCTTCAACCATGTGGTGCACCAGACAAGTATTTGAAAATCTAGCTCTCGCCTACCCTTTCAGTCCACACTTGAATCTCAACAGCTCACTTTAATCTTTGTGCTCATGCTCGGAACTCCAGTAGCATTGAACTCCCAGCCACTTTAACGTAGCAGCATCTCTCATTCCCGACACAATGTATTGTACCTGGCTGCTGCTCCTGTCCCTCCCACAACCCCCCCCCCCCCCACACCCCCCCCACACCCCCCCACACACCCCCCCCCCCTCCTCAAGCAACATCATGAACAAAAAAGTGAATTATCTTGTGCAGATCAAAAAATGATCTTTTATGGGTCTCGAGAGGCAAGAGGCTAGACAAACAAAAGGGTGTATACCTTCAGATGGGTAAATTAAATACAAGAAAAATCCAAAACAACTTGTTATAATTATAGAGTTATATCGCGGAAACAGACCCTTCGGCCCACTTTGTCCGCACCGACCAGCGATCCCCACACACTAACACTATCCTACATGTACAAAGGACAATTTACATTTATACCAAGCCAATTAACTTACATACCTGTGCGTCTTTGCAGTGTGGGAGGAAACCGAAGATTTTGGAGAAAACCCACGTGGTAATGGGGAGAACGTACAAACAGACAGCACCCATAGTTGGGATTGAACCAGGACTCGGGCGATGTGAGCGCGGTAAGGCAGCAACTTTACCGCTGTGCCACCGTGGCCTGTATTGGTGGATACTATACTATATATGTTGGTCATAAGTGGGAGTAAAGCAAGGTGAAGACGTGGAATAGCAAAAGAAGGAAATATCGAAAACAAACAGAAATAAAAGTATACAGAAATGTAGATACAAGGAACTGCAGATGCTGGTTAGTACACAAAGAACACAAAGTGCTGGAGTAACTCCACAGGTCAGGCAGCATCTCTGGAGAACATGGACAGGTGATTTTTCACTTCAGGACCCTTCCTCTGACTGGTCTGAAGGGTCTCTGCCCAAAATATGACCTATCCGTGTTTTCCAAAGATGCCGCCTGACCTGCTGGGTTAGGCCAGCACTTTGTGTCCTTTTGAGAAATAAAACTGTAGGTGAAGGTTCTGCCTATTAATAATATCGAAAGTTTATCAACAAAAACATATTGTCAGAGTGCGTGGCCTCACGCTCGAGCATTTGGCATTATGTTGTGTCTGATAGGTGGTCTCTCATGTCCGAGTGAGAGATAATTGATGTGTGGTAGGGCTTGTGGAGAACCAGAAGGAAAAAAACATTAATTTTAATTAGGATTCTATTCCTACGGGAAAGTTAAATGAAGGTGAATGATTCAAATATTTTATTTCATTGTGTTAGAGATCATTCGTTCATAGGTTACAAAATTACGTGGAGGTAGTAGCCACTAACTCAAAACAAGAACCAGTCTTTAGAACATCTGTTCCAATGCACATTGAAAGCAGTAATCGGTCTGAAATTACAAGTACAGCTTTTGCAAAGAGACAGGCTGTCTAAAGGTATGATCAGTAAATAAGTTCACAAAACCTAGAATGTAGAACAGTACCAGAAGACCAGCATCTGCTGTTCCTTCCTACACATGGAACCGCACAGGGACAAAATGTTTGTGCAGTAAATATTCGATATTTATCATGATGCCATGATAAATTATTCTCACCTGCCTAAACATGATCCATATTCCTTCAGTCCCTGCATATCCACGTGCCTATCAAAAGCCACTTGAACACCACTATTGTATCTGCCTCCACCACCACTAAGGCACCACGTTCCAGGCACTCACCACCCTCCATCTTACAACACCTTGCACAACTCTCAATTAAATTTGTAAGTTACAGTACTTTTATTTACTTTTTAATTCATGTTTAAATGTTTTTTACTTTTCTTAACTACTTGGGGTTTTTTTTAGTGTGCCTTCCACTATCAGAAACTTCTAAAAATGGGACAAATCGTTTTGATATTGTACGTCTTTCAGAGTCTTCACTGCCTCAAAAGGAGCAGTGGGTCACCATGCTTGGACATCCATATCCGGACTAGAATATGTAGGTGAATGGCCTGTTCGGGCCACACCCAGCATGATCTGTCCCATTAAATTGCACTTCCACTGTGTGATATTCCACTCGGTACACTGTAGCATATTCTCCAAGCAACACCACAGGGAATAAATTAATATTTAGAAACAATGAATTTGGAATGGATCCAGGAAATAATTACACATTTATTGTCCTGCATCAAATTACTTTGGCTTAATGAAGTGCATTTAAGTCACACAAAGCTGATGCTTCTTTAAAATCTAATTCTAATGCTGGCACCAGCTCATGTGCAAGACAATGGGACGGCAAAAGAATGTCGCATTGTGCGATGGGAAAGAATGCACGCAGAAAACGATGCATTGATACCCTCGATTTATTAAAACTATTTTACCTCTGCACGGTGGCGCAGCAGTAGAGTTGCTGCCTTACAGCGAACACAGCGCCCGAGACCCGGGTTCAATCCTGACTATGGGTGCTGTCTGTACGAAGTTTGTACGTTCTCCCTGTAACCTGTGTTAGTTTTCTCCGAGATCTCCGGTTTCCTCCCACACTCAAAAGACGTACAGGTTTGTTGGTTAATTAACTTGGTATTTGTAAAAACTGTCCCCAGTGGGTGTAGGATAGCGTTAATGTGCGAGGATTGTTGGTCGTCACAGACCCGGTGAGCCGAAAGGGCTGTTTCCGTGCTGTATCTCTCAACTACACTAGTATGTATGACATGACCCATCGGATAGTCATTCCTTTTCCAAATAAATCTTAATTTAAAATTTCCTTTGAAAAACAACATCACACGCATTTAAGCGATAAAATAGTAAATGAGCAATATAAAGATTAAACTGAAATTCTGAACTTCTCACTTTGTTTATGTGCCTGCATAATAAGGGTTAATGTGAGGAATGTAAATGTCAAGGATTCATTTAATTTTGCAGTAATATTTTGCTATTATATTAATTTGACATAAAATGGCAACTTAAAATTATCAAATGGCAAAATAAATAAAAGTATGTCCTCAAGGGTTGATATTGAAAATGTAGGCTACAGGTTTAATTGTTTCCAGAAGATAAAGGGCAAACAAACATCACACCATTTTACAGCATATGTTTTTTCCACTATAACTTCTTGTGATAAGTAAAGAGATATTACACAATGTATCAGTTTGAACAGATTAATCATGTTCATTGCATATTACACCATTCATTTGTTGCTGAGTTAAATTACGTTATTTAGGCGCCTTCTCAGATTGGGTTTGTTACATGTGTTGTGGAAACACTGGGGAAGTTGAAACGTTGTTGACTGCTCCAACAAGCAAGAAAGCACAGAACATTGATACCGTGTGAAAGGTTTTTTTAACAGCAAAGTCTTGTTCACTGCACACAAAAAAAGAAATGTCATTTTCTCATGAGTTGGTTGATTGAGCATTGCAGACTGACAGGTTGTTGTAACAAAGAAAGCAGCAAGCTCAAATTCACTAACAGGAAACACTCATCTCGCCATGAAACAGCTGCCTTATCAATATTCAAAGGCCCCGGAGTGCAGGGAGATGCTGGATTATGTGCATGTCCAGATTATGCCTCATTTAAAATTAAGAGGGTCTGATTAGTTTCCATCAGGAAACAAAAGGCATGTCCGAACATTTACAGTTTGTCCATTGTGTTCATTGTGTTCTTCAGAGAACGGGGATTCCCCTCCCACACTATAGATGAGGCTCGCACCGGGGTCTCCTCCATACCGCGCAACACTGCCCTCTCTCCCCATTCCCCCATTCGCAACAAGGGCAGAGTCCCCCTGGTCCTCACCTTTCACCCCACCAGCCGGCACATACAACACATAGTCCTCCACCAGTTTTGCCACCTCCAACGTGACCCCACCACTCGCCACATCTTCCCATCTCCCCCCCGTCTGCCTTCCGCAAAGACCGCTCCCTCCGCAACTCCCTTGTCAATTCTTCCCTTCCCTCCCGCTCCCTCCCGCTCCACCCCTTCCCCGGGCACTTTCCCTTGCAACCGCAAGAGATGCTACACTTGTCCCTTCACCTCCCCCCTCCACTCCTTTCAGGGACCCAAGCAGTCCTTCCAGATCCGACACCTGCACCTCCTCCATCCTCATCTACTGCATCCGTTGCTCCAGATGCCAGCTGATCTACATTGGTGAAACCAAGCGGAGGCTTGGCGATCGTTTCGCTGAACACCTCCACTCGGTCCGCAATAACCAACCCAACCTCCCGGTGGCTCAGCACTTCAACTCCCCCTCCCATTCCGTATCGGACCTCTCGGTCCTGGGCCTCCTCCATGGCCAGAGTGAGCAACACTGCAAGTTGGAGGAACAGCACCTCATATTCCGCTTGGGGAGTTTGCATCCTCTGGGCTTGAACATTGAATTTTCTCAATTCTGTTAACCCTTGCTGCCTCCTCCCCTTCCCACCTCTCCCTCAGCCCTTGGGCCCTGGTATTCCCTCTCTCTCTATCTCTCCCCCACCCAAGTCGCACTAGGTTCTCATTTTCACACTACAAACAGCTTACAATGGCCTGTTTCCTTTATCATCGATACTTTTTTGCATATCTTTCATTCATTGTTCTTTATCTCTCCACATCAACGTCTATATCTCTCGTGTCCCTGATCCCTAACCAGTCTGAAGAAGGGTCTCGACCCGAAACGTCGCCTATCTCCTTCGCTCCTTAGATGCTGCTGCACCCGCTGAGTTTCTCCAGCCTTTTGTGTATCCTGTGTTAATATGAAGCAATGTAGAACTTCATCGGGGCATGCAGGAATAGCAGGGGAGAAATTGAGGGGCAATTTTACACACAGAGGATGTTGGATATAGGAACCAAGCTGACACAGGAGGCCGTTGAGGTAGGTACTATAACATTTAAAATACATTCGGACAATACATGAATATATCCTGACTACGGGTTTTGTCTATACGAATTTTGTACGTTCTTCCCAACCTGCACTGCACACTGTGACGATAAACTCTAGATAGCTATGCTCCTGCTCAATTTTTCTTTCCAATGTATCCATGACCCCCAATTTTCCCTTTGCGTACTGCTCCCTCCCACCCTGGACTCTAATCTCTGACGATGCCTTTGGTAGTGTTTCAGTTCTGGACAATTGCTTGCAGGCATTTTGATTACTGATCCAGGCACATGAATCTGCATTACTGCAAATTGACGCGAGAATTTAAATTTAGTAGATTTAATAAATTTTGAATTAGCACGCCAGTTTCAATCATAGTAACTCTGAAACCAGCAAATCAAAGTTATAAAAATGTTGTAATAACACATTAGGCTTGCTGATGTAATTCTGGAAACCAGTAATACATTCTCACATTATTTGGTTCATGTTTAAATCCAGACACAATAATGTGGGCAATTCTTAATGCCCCTGTCCCACTAAGGAAACCTGAACGGAAACCTCAGAGACTTTGTGCCCCACCCAAGGTTCCCGTGCGGTTCCCGGAGGTTCCTGGAGGTTTTTGTCAGTTTTGGCGCAAAGTCTCCAGAGGTTTCCGTTCAGGTTTCCTAAGTGGGACAGGGGCATTACTAACCTAGCAAGGTACTCAGATCAAAGATAGACACAAAAAGCTGCAGTAACTCAGCGGGACCAGCAGCATCTCTGGAGAGAAGGAATGGGTGACGTTTCAGTGTCGAGACGTTAGGTTTAGGGATCAGGGAAACGAGAGATATAGATGGTGATGTGAAGAGATAAAGAACAATGAATGAAAGATATACAAAAAAGTAACAATGATGAAGGAAACAAGACATTGTAAACTGTTTGTAAGGTGGAAATGAGAAGCTACTGCAACATGGATGGAGGAGGGATAGAGGGAATGTCGGGGCTACCTGAAGTGAGAGAAACCATTATTCATACCACTGGGCTTTAAGCTGCCCAAGCAAAATATGAGATGCTGTTCCTCCAATTTGGGTTTAGCTTCACTCTGACAATGAAGAGACTCAGGACAGAAAGGTCTGAATAGGAATGGGAAGGAGAATTGAAGTGTCCAGCAACCGGAAGATTAGGTTGGTTCACGTGGGCTGAGCGAAGGTGTTCCGTGAAAGGATCGCCCAGTCTGCGCTTGGTCTCGTTGATGTATATCCCTATCGCTTATCCCCAACCTGTCTGAAGAAGGGTCTCAACCTGAAACGTCACCCATTCCTTCTCTCCAGAGATGCTGCCTATCCCGCTGAGTTACTTCAGCTTTTTGTGTCTATCTTTGGTTTAAACCATCATCTGCAGTTCCGTCTTACTCAGATCAAAGAATGGATTTATAAATGCTGCAGTTGCCTGGAAAATCCACACCCAATGAGCATTAAAAATACTCCCTCCTATCGATCTGCTCGTGCTCCATAGTGGTCCCCACCTATTGTTGGGCAAACGCCAGTGAAGGTGGCATTTGGCCATTTCCAAATCTAAGGTTTATGCACTTTGGAATTAAAACATCATTTACGCCTCCATCAACCTGCATTGAGACCCTTTCCCAGCAAATACTGGCGCAAAACTAGAACAAATAAAAATAAACCTGCAGTCACTGCTTCAACACACTTTTGGTCTTCTTAATCTTAACTAAAATGCATGGCGACAAAAAGACTCTCCCATATTTTCCTCAGTCCATCATGAAAGATCTTGAACCATTGAATGTTGAATTCAGAATACTTTTCTGATGGACACTGGCCAATATCTACTGTGGAGGGAAATAGACGGACAAAGTTGCAGGTTAGGACCCTTCTCTAGATCCGAAATGTCATCTTTTTATTTAGCTCTATAGAAGATACTTGGCCCGTTTAGTTTCTCCACCAGGTAGTTTTGTTTTCCAAGATTTCGGCATCTGCTGTCTCTTGTGTGCCCATTTAGTGTGGACTAAAACTGTCCAAACGTGTTTGGCTAAAGATTGTACGGACGGAGATGCCACGGGGAAACTTTTCATTCCATAAATCCAGGCTGGACTCTGGCTCTCATGCAGCAATGAACGGACAAGCTCTCAACAAACCGTGCCCTTAGTTGTTTAATTACAGACATCATCACTATCTGTTCATCCGTGTAGTCTGTATATATTATAGCAAGCACATAATTCCCCTGTAATTTTTCATTATGATTGCAAAATATTGCTCTAATTATACTTTCTGTGAATCATATTAACACAATTATTCTGCAGTAATGACATTTGAATTTCTCAGCCACCAATTCTCCAGAGTTGTGCCTCCACAACACAACCATCAAGACGTTATTATTCAGGAGATGAAGTACACATTTGTGCATGCAAATGTGCCACTTTTAGGATGTTAGGAGTCATTTGAACCCTATTAAATCATGCAGATCATATGGCAGTATTATGGTCTTAAGTTTAAAATTAATCTCAGTTTCATTTATATCTGTGTTCAGTTCAGTTAACAATTGTTTTGGTCTTCTCCAAAACATTTTACATTTATTTTAAAAGGTAGACACAAAGTACTGAACTATCTCAGTGGGTCAGCCAGCATCTCAGGAGAATGCTGCCTGCTCTTCAGAGATGCTGCTTGATGCGCTGAATTACTCCAGCACTTTGTGTCTACCTTTGGTATAAACCAGGAACTGCAGTTATTTATTTCCATATTTATTTGATTCACTGAAATAATAACAGAAAATGCCAGAAATACCCAGTAGGTCAACATCTCTGGGATGAGCAACAAAGTCCTGACAAAGTTAATTATTTCTCTGCCCACAGACGTGGCACAACCTGCTGAGAATTTCCGGCATTTTACTGTTTCCTGCTTTTGCACTTGTTTCATTTAAACCAAACATTTTTCCAGAATTTGTGCCAGTTACTGTCTGTTATGATGCACAGAGGTCATAAAGGCTTAGCTTGTATTTTTGTAAAAACTACATGCGGAAAATCTGAAATTAAAACATAGATCGTTGGAAATACCAGCAGGTCAGGCAGCAGCTGTGGAAAGGGAAACAAAATATATCATTTTAGGCCAGAGATCTTCCACAGTGCCAACCATTTGTCATTTTCCATCGATACCACCCGACCTGCTACATTTCCTGTTTGATTTAAGTTTCTATGTTTTTGAGGCCATTTGTGATTTTTTACGACGAGTTAAATATCCAACCACACTCGGTGCTGGAGAATGTCGCCTCACCCAAACCAAAGTCTGGAAAACTGGCTGGTGTTAACGACGTGTTTACTATTTTCAATCCTAAAGAGGTGGACCTATTACTGTTTTCAATGTGCATTAGAATTACCATATATCGTTTCCTCCTTTTCTCTCTGTGTCTGCACCCACCTCAAAGAGATCTATCAGAGGCGTTGCCCCTAGAAAGCAGCCAGAATCATCAAAAACCCAAACCACCCTGGTCATGCTCTCAATTCACTTCATTGTGAAGAAAGTGGGGATAGACAGAGTTGGCGTGGATAAGCTTTTTCCATTGAGGGTAGGGAAGATTCAAACAAGAGGACATGATTTGATAATTAAGGGACAGAAGTTTAGGGGTAAAATGAGGGGGAACTTCTTTACTCAGAGAGTGGTAGCTGTGTGGAATGAGTTTCCAGTGGAAGTGGTGGAGGCAGGATCGATTTTATCATTTAAAAATAAATTGGATAGGAATATGGATGGGAAAGGAATGGAGGGTTATGGTCTGGGTGCAGGTAGATGGGACTACGTGAGAATAAGTGTTCAGCATGGACTAGATGGGCCGAGATGGCCTGTTTTCGTGCTGTAATTGTAATTGCCAGAAAACCGTGATCGCCAATAATCGCTTCTAACCAACAACCATCAGGCTCTCGAACACGACACAACATTCACTTCAACTATGGACCATCTTTGGTTGTACCAATTGTTGGGGTTTTTTTTGCACTAGTATTGGGCTCATTAATTTATTGAATTTGTGTTTCTTATCTAGTGTATTTTGTTCACAGACCTAGAATGCTGCTACAAGTAAGAATTTCATTGCTCAGTTATATGATAATTAAACATATTGACTCTCAAGAAATGGCAATGACAAATGTGTGACCCACCACAGTGAAACAAAACTGAACGTTGAAATTGATTATCATGTGAGAGAATGTATTATTCCTTCATATTTGTTTTTTGCCTGTGGCTCTTTGTGTTAAACAAAAGCCCATCAATAATCTTGAGCTCTTTGCTCTGGTAGAGAGAAGAGTGTGGAGATCCATTAGAAATCCTTTGAAATTAAGAAGGGGTTGGAAAAATATATGGACAGAGAGAAGCTCCTTGCCCTTGAGGGAAGGGTCAAAACCTGAGGCTGTAAGGTAGACACTAATTGATCCAAGGTGACTCTGGAGAAACCTCGAATTGTAGAATGTTGACACTGTTACTATGAAGACAGATTGAGACAAATTGTATTTATGTATTCAAGGAGAAGATATAAAAGTGTGAGAGAGAAATAAGTTAAAGGTAAGGTTGACATGGATGATAAATAGAGTGTGGATGATACACATAGGAGAGACTGATCAGTGTGGATGGGTTGTTTTTGTCCAGTGGCTCCAGCTATCTTCAGGACAAACTATGGTAGCCACTTATTAAAATACAAATTGTGTAGCATGATACAACTCATTTGATGCAGAGCTTTTCATGCATGGTAGCATAATGCACTTGGAATGTATGCCAATTTGTAGAGGTCAAATTTGGACTTCACAATTTAAATCGCTTTTACCAAGACTGTGATAAGATCAATTGGCATTGAAACTATTATTACATGTGGTCTTAATTTCCTTCCAAGGAATTCTCCTAATTATGACCCAAAAGCTGACAAACAACAGCCATGACCCATTAAATGAAATGTACAGATGAACAGTTATGTTTCAGTGTGTGAGATAATGGTATGACCTCTCAAGAATGAGACAAACAGAGTGCACAGCAATGTAATTTGATTGAATGTAAATTGATGCTAATTCCTGCTTTATGGCTATTCTGACTCTGAACCTGCTTATAATAGTTTGAAATTAAATTAGAGAAAAACTGCACAGGCTATTAGTTCATTTTCTACTTCTATGTTCAGATTTTAGTAGAATTTGAGTTGTGGGATTGTCTGACCATCAATTTAAAGACAACACTAATTGTGTGTTAAATATTCTCCCATCATCAATGAAATCAGAACATCAGAATGTACTTTTCTTGAAGCATACAAAAGCAAGTATTGACTAATTTGTTTTTGCCAACAGTGTTACTTATTTTGGTTTCACTTGAAAATTGTGTTTTCAGGTGTGCATATTTTGTGGAAATTCATGGTTTAGAATTTTGAAATATAAAGCACAGCTTCCAACATCTATAACCATGAATAAAGGGCTACATTGCAAACAGATCAGTCACTGACTAGCAGAGCATTTATGACACCACTTTCCAAATAAATGAAAAGTGGCAGTTTTTCTATATTTCAATCATTTCCAAATGCCTGCCATAAAAAACAGAAATACTCTTCTTGCAGATTGCTTCAACCTATTTTATTCTGCTGTATCAATCAATTCCTTGTTCTGTGTTGCTGGAATAGTCAATACACACAGTGGATAAATTTATATGCAATATATTTGGAAGCGAACAGTATCAGAATGAAAGACATCCATGGAACAGAAAGACTAATTTAAATAGTGTTGGATGAACCTGTCAAACAGCTGGATGGATGGTAAAAGGGAACCATTCATAAAATTTACATTGAAAATTAAAGATGTGATTTCAAATTTCTCCACAATTTATCAAACAAACCCTTTCCAAAGAATGTTGATATCATCAGGGTCATAATCAAATCGTTTTTGAAAATATAAATGTTGAGATCAATGTTGTATTTAAATGCAAAAATTATTGCATGGATTATTTGTAATCTAGTAATATTTACTGCACATTTAATCCTATGGTTATCGCTGGCAATATTACAATCATTCATTTATACCTGAAAAAATAGCATGAACCAATGAACCAATTTGAACCACATCAATTGATTGCGTGTTAACATTTAGTTATTTTTAATCCTACCATTTACTCACAGAATTTAACATAGACTATGCCCTTTGGTCCACATGGTCTATGCCGAACATGATGCCAAGACCATGATGCCAAGATCCATATGCCAATCCAAGAGTCTCATAAATGCTTCGATCATATTTGCCTCAACCACCATCCCCCACAGTTTGTTCCAGGCACTCGCTAAAAAAAAAAAACATGCCCTGCACATCTCTCTTTGCCTTTCTCAAATAACCACAAAGGGCACATTCATATCAAGATTCTTATTTACAATCATCAAGTCTTTCACTACATTTTTTCAAGGTAGCTCAAGCCCAGCACTGTTTATAGATTAATGTTACAATTAAATAATTAAGATTACACCAAAGATAGACACAAAATGGTGGAGTAACTCGGCGGGATAGACAGCATCTATGAGGAGAAGGAATGGATGACATTTCAGGTCAAGACCCTTCTTCAGAATGAGAGTCAGGGACAAGAGAGACATCGAAATAGGGAAGGGTTTGCAACAAATTATTATTGTTCTCTGCAACAAGTCCAGAATTTAGATGTCACTTCTTCTTCTCAATATTCTGGTTGCAATTTAAAGGTTTTGCTCCAATTCCTTTCTATTCTCCAAGAATGAATAATTTCTGCATACCTACAATGCCCTCTCTTTTTATTATGTACTTCAGTTACCTCTCTCTTCAAATTTAGAGGAGGTGATTAACAAATTTAATAACATTATGGGAGCTCGTTCATATGCAGGGGGGTCTGTAAGTTGGACATTTGTAATGCCAACTGTCCCAGTGACCTGCAATGCCACAATATGAATTAGACTGCCTTTATTTCTTTATGTTTTATATTAATTCTTGACAAATTCAAGTTTTTTTTGCAGATTGGAGTCAAAATTATGATCATGAAACCAACCAGCAGCAAAGGTGGATGAGGCAGCAACAATAATATTTAAAAGAGACGTAATCTGGTACATGGATTGGAATGAAGATAGATTTGAGCCTCCCTTTAAGTTGGGCTGAAAAGCCTGCTTCCTTGGTGTATTACACTTAGACTATATGACCAGAACTGCACACAATATTCAATACGAAAACAAACTAGTGATTTGTACAACTATAACATGACATCCCAGGCCAGCTCCTATACTCAATGCCTACGTCAATGAAGGCAAACATACCACCATATGCCTCCTTCACCGCTCATTTCCCTGAATGTGCCAACACATAGAGACAATGTACTTCTACCCCAAGGTCTCATTGTTCCACAACACTACACAGGATCCTGACAGTCACTGTGTGCACCTTGCCCTGATTTAACTTCCGAAAAGGAAACACCATCCCATCTGCCATACCATCTACCAGCTTTTTCAGTTCATATATATCCTCCTTGGACAATCTTCACTATCCACGATACCAAATATGATGAATAGCATTGTTTGCATTTTGCTTCTCTGTGTTTCAGATGTAATTGACGATGGTCCTGATGTTATTTTTTCATCATGTCCCAAAATACAAAGCGGGAACAGGTCCTTCGGTCCACCGAGTCCATGCCGACCAGCGATCCCTGCACATTAACACTGTCCTACACACACTAGGGACAATGTTACACTCATATCAAGCCAATTAACTGACATATCTGTTCGTCTTTGGAGTGTGGGAGGAAACCGAAGATCTCAGAGAAAATGCACGCAGGTCACGGAGAGAATGAACAAACTCCGAACAGACAGCACCCGTAGTCAGAATCGAAACGAGGTCTTTGGCGCTGTAAGGTAGTAGCTCTACCGCTGTGCCACCGTGCCACCCATGAATCACAAACTGCATGAGCACTGCTTGCTCTTTGGTGACTCATCTTAAAAATGCAACCTTTATTGACATTTCAGTCCCTTCTGCCATGTTTTTCTGTGTAATTTCTGAACGATTTGTGAATAAATGGCCACAGTTTGTATTGTGTGACAATGTGTGTTTGATACAGAATTTTTTACAGCTTCTTTTCCTGAATTAGGAACACACATTTGGTGTTCTCCAAATCTTAACACAAAGTACAGTAAACATCCTTTTGTCTCAAAATAAAGCACTGAATAAAATAGAAGTTATTTCTATTACAATTGCAAAATGATTGATTCCACATTGCTTGAAAATGAATACAGTGAACAATCAAGCCTGTTTGAATGTAAAACAAAGAACTACTTAAAGA
Source organism: Raja brachyura (assembly GCA_963514005.1). The sequence goes on along the minus strand of OY740806.1, from coordinate 18,530,361 downwards.
GTAAATACCCATTGAATGAATTATGCAGCTCAACGTTGTGATGTTGTAGAACAAGACACTCCATGTTCATTGTAACCAATGTTTGATGGGACAAAAGAAAATGAAACTCACGTAAAAGCTTCTCGAGTACTGTTTTTTTTTAATTGCCTAACCTCGTTTTAATTGTACACAACATGTGCTTCAACTGCTTATACTCATTCTTTCAACCTAATTAGTTTTGAAGAGAAGGTGTAATCCATCTGCAGTTTAGCACAAAGCCAACATTCATTAGAATGCAGACACTCCTCACTGTGTACTGTACAAATATACAAGCTAATAGTCATTGGGGAAATATAGAATGCATCTTGCTTGTGCATAATGTGCATAAAGACCTGCACATTTCGGCTGCAATAAGATTAGCTATTTGTAAAGATGTCAAAGGAGCACTTTGGCAAATTTAGATTCTGCACCTGGGTGTCAAGACCAGGAATCTGCATTGACATGCCCACCCTTAATTTGTCAAAATGACATCCAATTGGGAAAGTGATGGATTGATTGTGCAAATGTATTAAACCCGCAGAGTGAGTCTTCAATAGGGTGTGGCATGTATTGATTGTACTGATACCTATATGGGAGGTTTGGTTGAGACAAGAACTAATTAGTACAATATCACTTTAACTCCTCTTCCCATTCTGACCTTTCTGTCCTGGGCCTCTGCCACTGTCTGAGTGAGGTCAAATGCAAATTGGAGGAACATCACCTCATATTTTGCTTGGGCAGCTTACAACCCATTGGTACTAATATTGATTTCTCTAACTGCAAGTAACCCTTGCATTATCTCTCTCTCTCTCCCATCATAGCTGTCCTCCTAGTTTCACTGTTGTCCTGATTATTTTCACGGTTTCACTTGTTATCACCTTCTCCACAGTCAAAAATGGCTTTGACTTGACCCTTTGCATGTATTTCATTCATTTGTTCTTTGTACCTCTTCATATCTCTCGTTTCCACCTCAGCTGAATCTCAGTCTGACGAAGGGTCTCGACCCAAAATGTAACCTATTCCTTATCTCTAGAGATGCTGCCTGACACACTGAGTTACTTAACCATTTTGTGTATAGCTTCCCCAAATCATTAGTTTGGTTATTTTTTTGAAAACCTGTCCACAGGTATACTGATGAAGTTTCTGCACATCTGCCCGCAAGCTGTATTGGCAATCAAGTACATTCTACTCATTCATTGCCATTGTTTTCTCTCTATTCTATATCATATTAAGATTCTTATATTAACTAGATAATCACAAGACAAACTCCAGTCTTTTTTTTTTATAAAGAGAGTCATCCTTTAAATAATGTATTTCCTCTAGCTTCATCTGATAACCTACAGAAACGTAACTTGCCAATTTGTTGATTTAAAACAGATTAATATGAAGCTATTAGTAATGAGCAGTTCCCAGCATACACTTGCTCAGTCTCCATTTACATACATAATTTAAGAAATCTAATTTATTCCAGGAATTATAGACTTCAAGCTACTCGTTGATGTCAGTTCTGGACATGTTCACACTAAGCTTGTTTGGAAGACAACGGTTTAAAGTTGCCACCCTTTAAACTTTGAGAATGGGTCAGACCTCAGAAGGGATGAATGTTTCATTCCGCTAAGAATCCTACGTTGGATATAGTTTGGCTCATGACCCAAAACATCACCTACCAACATCCTCCTGAGACGCTGCCTGACCCGCTGAATTACTTCAACATTGTTTTTGTAAAGCAACATTTGTAGTTCCTAGTATCTCTAAATTGAATATTGCTCGAGTCCCATCAATCTGAATTCCAATGGGGCCAAGGACAAAGTACAATAATTTCACTTCTAATTGCAACTAAATTAACAGTTTACAACAGGAAGAGATGAATGGAATGTGGAATTGAATTATGTCTGCAGCAGTAGAATGTACTTCCTTTAATTCTGATGTTGAGGATTGTAGTTTGCTAATGAATAGTGCTTTATCCTGATTTTTATCTTGTGCTTAAAGCTGACATAGAAGTGTTTGATGCAAATTGAACATTCACCAAAGCTAACACACTTCCATTTGATTACATCATTGACTCTAATTGATGGTGTCAGCTTAAAAATGCATACATTGATAACAGAAAAGGATATAATCATCTAACTGGGATACCCATCAGTTTTCATTAAAATAGCCAATTTCATTAAAATGAAAGAGGACATTCCTAAAACGTGGACTTAAATCTGGAATCATTGAAATTTCACTCAATGCGAAGCCAAGCCCAAATAATAATTTAATGCTTCAGTTATGAGGAATTTATGGGGAAAAGATTTCAATGTATCTTCACTTCATATCTTGGGTGGCCTTGGAAATAAAATAAATGATTATTTTTCATTCTCATGCTCATTTTAATTGATTAGTCAGGCAATCAAAATTAGATAGACCATCATGGAAACATTGTCTGCATACAAATCTGTAGTGTAGACATTTGGATTTGTGCGGTAAAAACACACAGAGCCACAGTTCAGACGCTTTCTCTTTTGTTGCGTAAGAAGGAACTGCAGATGCTGATTTAAACCAAAGATAGTTACAAAAAGCTGGAGTAACTCAGCGGGACAGGTAGCATCTCTGGAGAGAAGGAATGGGTGATGTTCCCATTTCTTTTCCCCCCATCCCGCTGAGTTACTCCAGCTTTTGGTGCTACTCTTTTGTTTCCCATTTCACACGCCTTTTACGACCTGTCCATTTTAAACTTACATATTCATTGAGCGCGTACATCCAAGGACTAACTTCCTCCCCATGAATTCTGCTTTTTGTTATTTCAAGACAAGAGGTTCAGAAATGCGGGCCATGACATTCATATCGCTCCCATTCAAACATCATGAAACATCCCAAGGCACCTTAAATGGCAGTGATCAGAAAAAGAAGCATCTCCGGGACATTAGGGGGCTAATCTTGGTCACAAGAGTAGATTTTTAGGCAAGATCTAGAAGGGAAAAATTGGGAGGATAGAACCCAATCTTTAGAGCTAATTCACTTATAATTTGGTTTGCTGTTGAGTGTGGAGATAAATGCATCAGTGGTCAGTTGGAGGATTGGTTCAGGGAGAGTGGATCAAAGCTGCAGTTAGTCATAAAGCATGGAAACATACCCCATCTACACTAATTCCGCCTGCCTGTGTTTGGCCCATATCCCTCTTTTGACTTTAGACTTGACTTTGACTTTGAATGAACCCAGGCAGCTTGAGCTGTAGTATCACAATACCCTCTGCTCCAAACTTGCGCTGGAATAGATAAAAGGGTCGCAAGTAACAGGATGCTTGTTGCAAATATTCATAATTACTCAGCAAAATACCCCATCATATTTTGATTTTCTGCTGACGGTTTAGCATGCTACAAAAGCATTTCACCGTACCTCAGTACATGTGGCTATAAACTAAACTGATAACTGAAAAACAAAGGTTATTTTAAAAAGTAAAATACAGAACAAGTCATGCTCAAATAATATTATTCTGGGTATTGTACTAAACATTTGGCACACAGTACCCCTGCAGAAAGGAAACAGATATCTGGCATAACATGCACAAACCACAAATGATGGAACAAAATGTATATGCTTCGTTACTTATGACTAACGACACAGCAACGTGTTGAAAACAGGGATAGGGTCGAATTATCACTGTTCACAGAAGCGGAACAAACCTACGTCTTTGAATAAAGTGGCATATGTGCATCTGCAACTCAGTGTTTGAAAACGTTGAACCAAATTGAGAACAAACACGGTAAATTTCTATTAAATTTGAAGATATTGGTATTTATTGATGTGTCAAGATTGTAAGAGAAAATATATGAGAAATTTAACTGCGAGTATTGACAAATGAAAGGATTGGTGTTCCCACCAGACTCTGTGGCATGCAAGCCATCTCAATAAATATGCACTTAAATTACGTCGGTGTCTTGGAATTGTAATTCCCACAAATAACCAGTAAACTTATTCTATCAAGATGGAGCAGCGGTTCCCCAATCTGAAGACAGGTGATGTTAGCACTCTGCAAGCGGCTGTGATTCAATTTCCATTCATTCCTGTCCTGCATATTTATAATGATGATGAACAATGACAATGATAGATGGCAGTTTGCTTTCCCTCTCTGCGACTGGTGACAGTAGCAACCACTCCCTGGCCAGCACTCATGAACGGCTTATCAACCAAAGCCTTTGCCTGAGACAGGAATTCCTTTCCTCCTTGTTTTCAATTGTCTTTGTCCTTTTGAGGTATTATCAGCAAGGTGATCCTTCTTACAAAAGCCCCTCAGTTGAAGTTGGGAGTTTGCACTTGTTGCGCAAGAACATCCTGCCATTGCTCAAGAGATTGTCATGCCAAAGATTTTAATCAAACTTCCAAATGCAAAAGGAAATGTGATTAAAATGTTTACCAATCTAATTGCCTTTCATTTTCATGGATGGTGAAGATTCGTGGCACTGAGAATTGGTTCTGTGTATGTGTTATCATCACATCATCAGAACAATTTCTAATCTCTTTACTTCCAGCTGTCACAGTCACCAAAGATTACATAGAACACAGAGTTGGAGTAACTCAGCGGGTCGGGCAGCATCTCAGAAAGACCTAGATATACAATATTTCGGGTCAAGACTCTTCTTCAGACGAAGGGTCCCAACCAGAAACGATAGGGAAATGTGGATTCACCTATCGAGTTCTTCCAGAGATATTGCCTGACCTGCCGAGTTACTCCAGCTCTTTGGGTTTTATGCAAGATTCCAGCATCTGCAGTTCCACCTGTCTACACCTCACTTTGTTCTGGCAGTTGCAATTTGTTTTAAGAATAAACTAAATAACGTGTTCCACAGTTTAAATTGCGTTTCTGTTTAACAATTAAATGATATTCATCACTTCCAATTTATTCGTGTAACTAACTATGAAAAAAAACCCCAGCAGATACTGGAAATATGAAGTTACAAAAAAAGAGAATACTGGAAGCAGCAGATCAGGCTGCAATCTGGAGAAACAGGAAGTTAACGTTTGAGTTTGAAGACATCGGAACTCTAATATCATAGTCAATTGCATGCTGCCTTTGCACTCCCATCTCACTTTTTTTAGTTTTAGTTTTAGAGAGTGTGGAAATAGGCCCATATCAGACTCATTCAGTCTGATGAAGGTCTCGACCCAAAACATCACCTATTCCTTTTCTCCAGAGATGTTACCCGACCCGCCGAGTCACGCCAGCTTTTTGTGTCCAGCTTCGGTGTAAACCAGCATCTCCTCCAAAGACAGACGCAAAAAGCTGAAGTAACTCAGCAGTTCGGACAGCATCTGTGGAGAAAAGGAATAGGCGATATTTTGGGTCTAGACCCTCCTTTCACATTATCTAGGCTGCCAGTGGTTGAAAGTGAAAGATGGTGCCAGGCAGTGAACGGTGTGCTAGTTGCGGTGTGATCTCCCATAGAAACATAGAACATAGAAATTAGGTGCAGGAGTAGGCCATTCGGCCCTTCGAGCCTGCACCACCATTCAATACGATCATGGCTGATCATCCAACTCAGTATCCCGTACCTGCCTTCTCTCCATACCCTCTGATCCCCTTAGCCACAAGGGCCACATCTAACTCCCTCTTAAATATAGCCAATGAACTGGCCTCAACTACCCTCTGTGGCAGAGAGTTCCAGAGACCCACCACTCTCTGTGTGAAAAAATTCCTTCTCATCTCGGTCCTAAAGGATTTCCCCCTTATCCTTAAGCTGTGACCCCTTGTCCTGGACCTCCCCAACATCGGGAACAACCTTCCTGCATCTAGCCTGTCCAACCCCTTAAGAATCTTGTAAGTTTCTATAAGATCCCCTCTCAATCTCCTAAATTCTAGAGAGTATAAACCGAGTCTATGCAGTCTTTGTTCATAAGACAGTCCTGACATCCCAGGAATCAGTCTGGTGAACCTTCGCTGCACTCCCTCTATGGCAATAATGTCCTTCCTCAGATTTGGAGACCAGAACTGTACGCAATACTCCAGGTGTGGCCTCACCAAGACCCTATACAACTGAAGTAGAACCTTCCTGCTCCTATACTCAAATCCTTTTGCTATGAAAGCTAACATACCATTGGCTTTCTTCACTGCCTGCTGTACCTGCATGCCTACTTTCAATGACTGGTGTACCATGACACCCAGGTCGCGCTGCATCTCCCCTTTTCCTAATCGGCCACCATTTAGATAGTAGTCGGTTTTCCTATTTTTGCCACCAAAGTGGATAACCTCACATTTATCCACATTATACTGCCGCTCCCGCTCCATCATCAATAAATGGAAACAATTAGCAAGATTGAAGGGGTTAATTTCCTGATTCTATTGGTCTTTTGGAGGTGAGGTGAGATTATGAAACATCTTGCAAAGCAGATGTAACACCGCACTGGGGTTAACACTACTCTCCCATGTAATTCCAACCTTAGTCACATCAGCTGGATGTTCCCAGGGAGTGTTGCTCATCTTCATCCCAGGATGAAGCTGGGTTCTGATTACTGTGCTAAAGATTAAAGGTACAAATTTGCAGAAAAAAAAAATCAGTACTCTACTGTTTTGGTTTCCTAATAGATTGGTTTCCAACTCATCTTTCCATGTAGACTGGCAATCTGGTATTGTATTGTATCGTTTATTATTGTCACAGGTACAGTGAAAGGCTGTTTCTATGACATTCAACCAAATCAAATCATACAATTAAGCCATGCACAAGTACAAAGAGAAAAATACCAGAGTACCATATATTGATTTGGGTATAATTAAATTATTTCCAAAAAAAAAAAATTACAGTGTTGCAGTTACAAAGAAATTGTAAAAAAAAAGTACAAGGACTGCAGCAAGGTATATCAGAGAGGAAGAAGCTGAACCAAATCATCATTGCGTGGCCAGAAGGCTTCCTGACGGGCCGCGGCTGTGGATTGGGAACGCAGTGGGAGGGCTTTATCGAGGCGCCACGGTGTCGATGCCTCCCGATCACCGCGTAGAAGCCCGGATCAGGGCTCATGGGTAGAAGCCTGGGTCGGGTGAAGTGGCCGACGGAGCCCGTGGCTGGAACCCAGGTTGGCACCACGGAGGCGTGGCGCAGACAGGGTAGAGGCCTAGGCGGCGGTAGTGGAGAAGTCTCGCGACGATGGGGCCTGGGCAGTGGTGAAGCCTCGTGATGGCGGCGATACCTTGCGGTCGATGAGAGCGTTGAGAACCACAGTGAGGGGGGAGGGGAAGAACAATGGAGGACCCAGCATGGGGGGGGGGCATGGCGTGGGGGACCTACTGTGGTGGGAGGGAGGGGGGGGGGGGGGGGAGACAAAAGGGGGAGCCGGCGTGCTTTGTAACTTTGTCAGTGCCGTAGGTGGCTGCTTATTTGTATACATTGTGTATGCAAGCAAAGAATCTCACTGTGCTTAGCCACATGTGACAATAAAGTGTTCCGATTCCTATCACTGTCCTATTATCTTGGCAGGATTCACTCACTGTTTGACCATCTGTCAAGCTGGTTCCATGTGACATACAAAACCATTTTTACTCTAAAAGCCTCAGCTGCACTTTCCTAACTGTTGCTGATTGAAATTCACCTGATGGTATTGAGATGATTAATCCCAATTGCAGCACATTTGCAACATTCTGCAGCCAGGTGCGGAAGGAAACATCGACCCAACGTTATGTGGCTTTTCCAGCGTTTGTAATATTTTTTAAAGCAAGTTGGTTGAGCTCAAGAATTTGGGGTGCACAAGACTCAAGGGGTCTCACAGCTCTTTACAGAAAAATGTAATGGAACAGCTTCTGAAACTTGCTGGTAAAATGCTACAGAATGTCACAAATGATATTAGCCATGGTCCCCCCAGGGGATATGGTTGCTATGCATGTAGATAAGGTTCAGAACCTAATTGCCTCCCAATTTGTGTGACTGGCAGGCATGTTTACAACTCGTAATTGTTTATCCATTAATTCTAATGCTGGTAGTTTAATGTGACTAGACAGCAATCATTCCCGTACTTACCAGTGACAACAGAAGAAATGCCATCACTACATATTTCCCATTTTGTATCCAGCACAAGCTAAAAACACCATTACACACAGATTCTAAATAAAAAATACTGCCAGTAATTTGGAGATAAAAATAATCAAGTGCAAAGGTTTACTGGAAATATTAGACTTGCACTGTTGATAATTTTAACAGCGTCGTCATGGTATGAATACCATGGAATATAGAAAAGTACAGTTCAGGAACATGCCCTTTAGCCTACAACGTCTGTGCAGAAAACATGATGCCAAAATAAACTAATCACATTTGCCGGCACATGATCCATATCCCGCCATTCCCAGTATCGCCATGTGCCTCAAACATCACTATTATTATCTGCCTCCACCTCCATCCTGACAGCACACTCCAGGCACCCACTGCTGTATGTGTAAAAGTCTTGCCCTGCAAATCTCTCTTAAACTTTGCCCCTCTCGCCCATGACATTTCCACCCTGGGAAAAAGAGTCTACCCTATCTATGCATCATAATTTTATATAGTTCAACCATGCTCGCTCACCCTCTGGCATGCCTGCGAAAACAATTCAAGTCAGTCCAACCTCTCCTTGTAGCTAATGCCCTCTATAATAAACCTGAGTCAATTTGTTTTTTATTATCCCCAGTCACACTTTTCAATGTCATTATGAAATTGCACCAACGGATTTCCATTTGTCAGCAATAAAAACTATTCTTTATTCTTTGTGAAACTGTATAATTACACAAAAGAGAAAACTAGGGTGATTTGAATGGCTTGGATATTTACACTGGCATAAATGACTTGGCCCATGAAAAATTTATTGGTGCCCCAAAACTCTGCATACATTATTTGGAACAGGTGATAGTTATGTTTCCTCCACTATGTGTTTGAACTGCCACAATGATTTAATCCATTATGCAGCTTTAAAACCATTTACTATCTCACTACACGTTTAAAACAAAACATGATTGCATTTTTACTATCAGATATAACACATTATGGAGCTACACAAATTATTGCCTTATGTTGTGCTCAGTCAATTATAAAGCAATCCGCGTTATGCCTTGAATAAATACTATACGGGAGATTTGTAATGGTGCATATGAAACTCTAACTTGCATGACGTTCGTGAAAGGTCATCTCACGTGTTGCTAAATTAACAAGATGTCATGGTAAAATAAACAACCTACAATTTTTACGAAGAGCCTCGTGAAAAAACTGTAGAAGAGCAGGCACTTTCTTTTACAAATCAAACTGATATTTAGTCCAATATTAAGACAAGTTGCAAGAAATATGCTACAATGGATTTGGTAGTGGTTAGCCAAACAGGTTTAATATATATGAAAGATCTCCTTGGAAGCAGTAATCATAGTATGATAACATTTTGTATTTTTTGAGAGGGGAAAACAACATTGACAAAAATCCTCATTTCAAGAGTACAAATGTTCAACTTAAATTGAATTGCTAAGAGATGAGGATCGATGAGTATAGAGTTGACTAAGGTGGACAGGGCTGAAAGATTAGCAAGAAAGACAGTTGACAAGCAATGGCACATCATTAAAGAGGTACTTTATAATGTTTAGTAGAAATGTTTCCCAGTAGCGAGGAAATATCGCAGTGAATTGGAAGAGGGAAATTAGACTAAAAGTTGGCAGAAGACTCAAAGACTGGGATAAGTTCAGAATCTAGCAAAAGAGGACAAAAAATAATAAAGAGAGTTAATAAACTATGAGAATGATCGAGCTAGCAATTTAAAACAGACAATTAGAGTTCCTTTAAGTATTTAAAAATGAGAAATATCCAAGCAAACAATTGCTCCCAGGAATATAATTTTGGGGAAATAGTGGTGTGATTAACGACTGAAAAGTTAAACAGATATTTTGAATCATTATTTTATGGTGGAAGATATGACAAATATCCGTAATACTGAAGGGTGCTGGGTGGGTTAAATACTATCATATCACAAGAGAATTAGCATCAGGCAAACTCATGGGATTTGGGGCTGATCGGTCTCCAGGCCTGAACAGCTTGCATCCTATGATCCTAAAATAAGTGGATGTGATACATTAACAGTCTTGTCCACTACTGACTGAAGTGAATGCTGGGGTGGAAACCTCTCAGCTATGCAGTGCATTACCTAATTAGGAGTCTGGGTAGACAATAGACAATAGGTGCAGGAGTAGGCCATTCGAGCCAGCACCGCCATTCAATGTGATCATGGTTGATCATCCCCAATCAGTACCCCGTTCCTGCTTTCTCCCCATATCCCCAGACTGCTATTTTTAAGAGCCATATCTAGCTCTCTCTTGAAAGCATCCAGAAAACCTGCCTCCACCGTTCTCTGAGGCAGAGAGTTCCACAGACTCACCACTCTCTGTGAGAAAAAGTGTTTCCTTGTCTCCGATCTGAATGGCTTACTCCTTATTCTTAAACTGTGGCCCCTAGTTCTGGTCTCCCCCAACATCGGGAACATGTTTCCTGCCTCCAGCGTGTCCAAGCCCTTAACAATCTTATATGTTTCAATGAAATCCCCTCTTATCCTTCTAAACTCCAGAGTGTACAGCTGCTACATTCTCTCAGCATATGACAGACCCGCCATCCCGGGAATTAACCTTGTAAATCTACGCTACACTCCCTCAATAGCAAGAATGTCCATCCTCAAATTATGGGACCAAAACTGCACACAATACTCCAGGTGTGGTCTCACTAGGGCTCTGTACAACTGCAGAAGGAACTCTTTGCTCCTACAGGATATGCTATATAGGATATCCTACAGCACCTATAGGGTAGAGGAAGAGCCAGAGTCAAGAGTGATTCATTGTCATATGTCCCAGATAGAACAACAAAATTCTTACTTCCAGCAGCACAACAGATAGCAGAGGACCACATTTAAATCGTGCAGGAAACAGGGAATGATCATCAAGAGGATGAAGGAGGATGTGATGGGACATGCCACATGTCAGATGCAGCAACACTATTGAAAATGATGGCTCAAAACTTTGAACAACTACATTCTAGCATCAGGAAGTTGTTTGCTTTAGTTCATGTGTTGAGTAGATAAATTACAAAAGCTTCCATCAGTAAAATGCTACCCTGTCTTTTCCATCCAAGCTCACATGAATGTGACAGTGCATAAATGTTCCAATGGCAAAATCTGGCAAGAATGATTGTATTATTAACAACAGAGTTTTCAGAAGAACTCTGACATGTTTCCCCAATAAACCCAGACTCAAATAGCCGTGGCTTTCGACCTTGCCGACAACAAGATAGAATCTTAAAGATATGAAGAAACGTTGCAGAAATGAGGGAACAAATTTGATTACATTTTGACTTTCAGTGAACGTAGACACAATACATAGCTTCAGTGACACTACTCTAGCAAATGTATCAGAAATTCAATGTATTTATTTTGCAATAATATTAGTGGTGGAAGAATTTGTAATCAATGCAAACATTTCATGCAATATTTTGATGCATACCAGCAAAATAATTTTCTATTTTCAATTTAAGAGAATATTTGATTTTATCCTGGAATCATAGAATTGCCTTGGTGCAGGAGATGGCCTTTGCATTCATACCAAAATCTGGTGGATCAATCACATCAGTCCAATTCCCCAAGATCTCTCAAATGCCCAAACAACAACCATGTGAAAGTATTGATTGATTGTGTATTCATCACATCTACAGGCATTAATTAGCATGACAATCTCATGAGCAAAGTTATTCTTCAAAGTAATCTTGTTGTTTTTTTAATCCCAAATTTTAATTTGTGGCTCCCTCACCTCACTTCACCCTTGACTACCTGTCAATTGGGAACAGCTAACTTCCATCTATCTTGTATGAACTTCCCCTTCCTTTGCCTCAAGGGGAAGAACCCCAAGCATCTTATGGTTGAAATCATTCATCCCCTGGACCATTTTCGGAATGTGCAACCATATAACAACTTTAAAAAATAAGAATAGAAAATCAGGAGGTCTGGCAGCAAGTATAAAAAGAGAAACAGAGTTAACATTTCAGATCAGAGATGAAAGATTAACTCTCTATACCTGTACAGCTAAGTGTTTAAGATTTTCTGATTTTATTTTATATTTCCAGCAGCTACATTACGTTTGGTATTATTTTTGGTTCAGGGTGTTACATTTAGTTAGATGGCACAGAGACCTTTACCCGAAGTATGGGAATCAAGAACCAGGGGAAATAAATTCAAGATGAGAGGGGAACATTTTAAGAGGAAATGAGTGGCAATCGTGGGAGTATCTGGAATGAGCTGTCAGAGGAGATAGTGCGGGCTGGTGCTATAACATTTGGACAGGTATATGGACAGGAAAGGTTTAGAGGGATATGGGCCAAATGCAATTACTGTAGGTGGGACAAGATCAGGCATCTTGGTCGATATGGGCAAGTTGGGCCGAAGGGCCCGTTTCCAAGTTGTATGACTCTATTGAAATCGCCACAATGCTGCATTCTCTTTTTTGTGGCAACACATGTTTATTCGATGCCAGTCATCACAAATGTCTCAATCTTCCCCGGCAGGTGTTTTATTCTTGTCAAAACCTGTGTGATTTCTTCATGCATTGTGCTGCGATAAAAAGTAATTTAGCACACTAAAATATATACTGCCGAAGAATTTTCCATAGTTGGCTCTCTTCCCAGGAATCATAATGGTCGTGTCAAAATCTAGATTAGTTAAAGGCATTTGCAATATGACATTGACTGCATCGCCTTCTGCCAACCAAAATATTAGTAACTTTGCATGGAATGTCTCCCTCATTTGTCAAAATACAGTGAAATTATCAAGGTGGCGCTGAAGAATGGCATCTTTTTATGTGAAGTGTCCTTTAAAATACCCTTCAAACATTTCTCCTTGTTATCTATCTCTTCAAGCACTGAAAATCATCTGTTAACCATTACAATTTTAAGGAAATCACAGGACCACTGATCCTTAGTAAACCTGATGCTATTGGGCGGCACAGTGGCACAGCGATAGAGTTGCTGCCTCATAGCATCAGAGACCCAGGTTCGATCCTGACTATGGGTGCTATCAGTGAGGAGTTTGTATGTTCTCTGTATGAACTGTGTGGGTTTTTTCTGGGAGCTCTGGTTTCCTCCCACACTCCAAAGACATTCAGGTTTGTAGGCTAATTGGCTAGGTAAAATTGTTAGATGTCCCTCGTGTTTGTAGCATAGTGCTAATTGCGGGGATTGCTGGTCGGCTCGGATTCGGAAATTCTCAATGGAAGAAAACTAAACTACTAGCAAAACTTTGTGTGCAAACAGACAAACCTTGGGTGGGTAGGGACAGTTGTGGATGAAACAATGGGATTTTGGACACCCCATCTCTCCAGCATTCTTCTGATCAAGAATCAAATTACTCCAGACAAAATTTGAAGAGCTTAGAGCAAGGACCATTATGTTCTTTATTTCACTCAAACATGGGTCATCTCCAACCCTTGACTGTGGGACTAAGTACAGTGCCGACTCGATATTTACGTTTGCCCATGTTTGCCCACTGTTGTCTTTTGGACCAACAACAGGATTGGAAACCCTGTTGTGATGTCAGAGCAACAATCAGACCCTTAACATCAGTTTTTTGTTGTCGTGAGGAAGCGATACAATGCTGTCTTCATCTGCTGTAGAGGTCTTCACCTTCAAGTTTCTCATCACCTATATCACCAGCAACCTAATTTTGTCTCTTCACGCGGACACAGTGATCAAGGAAGTGCATGAGGATATTTATTCTCTTCGGCATCCAAGATGATTTGTCATGTCCAAAAAGATTTTCCCGAACTTCCACCGGTGCACTACAGAAAGTATTCTGATGGACTGCAACTCAGCCTGGTGTTGCAACTGACCACCTGAATTTGCAGGGAATGGTGGTCACGACAGTGAAAGGTGTTAATTTAGCGGAAGAAAAGTGGTAAATTGTACATGTTGATTCTGAGTTTAAAATCAGCACTGGTTTTCTGATACCTACCTTTAAATTTCTTTTAAAATAGGATGATCACTGCTGGCAACAAACTTTCAATTATGCTGGCCTTCGAGTTCTGACACTTTAACTGATTATTTTGCTTGCCCTGGATGAAGGGTTTTGCCAAACTCAGGAGCCGGTTGTTGTCAAATGTCCATTTTAGGATTTTGTTTGGAATGTCCAAGTTCAGACCATGGCAATATTCCTTTAACTCTTGCAAGAACAGAATTTTAGGATTACACCCTCATCAGTCTTTTTTAGTGTGAAACCTCGTTTGCCAAAGGACAGCATGGCACTTACACTCCACCTCTCATTTCCACAAACTGATCTCCCATGACTTTCTACAATAGGACTAAAGGATATGATGTTTTCTCTGGTGGAAGAATGTTTAGCACATCATAGAAACATAGAAAATAGGTGCAAGAGGAGGCCATTCGGCCTAGCATCGCCATTCATTGTGATCATGGCTGATCGTCCCCAATCAATAACCCGTGCTTGACTTCTCCCCATGTCTCTTGATTCCACCAGCCCCTAGAGCTCTATCTAACTTTCTCTTAAATCCATCCAGTGACTTGGCCGCCACTGCCTTCTGTGGCAGGGAATTCCACAAAGGGCAAAATGTGCCCTGTAATATTCTTTCATAGAAAATTGAAAATTAAATTCCAAAATACTCTCTCGCTCTCTCTATACCTTGGCCAATTTGCTAATACCACTTCCTGCTTTTTGTCTTTAGTCTTCTATTTTTCGCTGACCACCACATTTGTTCTTTCATCATTGACCTATAAGTGCATCGATTGGGAATATTTCCATTCAATATGCAGTTCCTCTTGGAATGTTTTCGGGAGATTGGCATTTTGCACCATTGATTGTTAGATTAAATTAGATGCAAGCAACAGAACTATCTAAGGCATGCCATTTTATGAGAAATGAAAGCAAATCTGTGGATTTAACCATGAAGTAATTTGTTAAAATCCTTAATTAAAACATGGACAGGGCAGAGTTTGTCTTTGACGGATAGACACAAAAAGCTGGAGTAACTCAGCTGGTCAGACACATCTCTGAAGAAAAGGAATAGGTGATATTTTGGGTCGAAACCCTTCTTCAGCCTTTGGTAGGACTGGGAAATGCTTAGAAACTTGACAAATCCCACCTGACTGCAAAACATTTTAACAAAGATTATTGGATTTGTCTTGTGTGGCTCCGTGATATTTGATTCGAAATAAGTGATCAGAAGATACTGTCCTTGGTTTTGTTTTAATCTTAAAGTAGTTTCCAATTAGATTACTCAATTGGATATTCAGTCCAATTGAGACAGTGCAGAACTGCACTATTTTTAAGACAATGATCGGTAGACCAAATCTATACACAGTACTTCAGGTCTGTTTCTAACCAATTTTTGGAAGACATTTTTAATTTTGTATTCAAATCTATCATAACATTTTAATACATTACCCAACTCTTTAATACATTTACCCAATTTTAATTAGATTAAAATGTTTTAATTGGAATAAAATGTTCTAAATTATATTTGCTTAAAGATCTTATTAATTTCTGTTTTTGTAATTATTTAATTCTGTTTAAAAAGTACACACATTGCATTAAATACATATAAGATAAATACAAACATTCTTTGTAGATATTGAAGGGATCACTCTCTGGCTGTGGAGTCTAAACTGGTTACCACTAATTCAGAATAAAGTGGATCAACTTATTCACTGAAATGAGCGGAAGTGATGTGAATCATTGCGTTCTCCGATCTAGAAGTTCAACAGTTAATTACATTCAAGACACACTCTGGTCCATCATCCTGTAAGGTCATCTCCACATTCACATCTAGCCCTCTTTGCTTATCAACACTTATCTGCCTCTCAATTCTTTTTCTACCACCTCCATACCCTGCTGGAAAATTTGAGAGAAAACTGTTCATCTCATTTCGGTCTTAACTGGGTGACAACCTGTTTTTAAGCAGAGACACCTTAGTTCTTGACTCTTCGACACAAGGAAACATATTTACACATCCGTGGAATAACAGAGTTTGGAATTTACTGTAATAAGGCACATGATGTGTTTTGTATTAAGTTTTTGAAGATGATTACAACTGACCTGGCCTGAGAAATCCGAGTTTGTTTTGCATTTAATGCACTTACATGTAGCTTATTCATTCAACACTTTTTCAATTGGACCATAACTTGGATATTCTGCAAAAAGTTCGGATTAGTTTAAATAAAGAGATGGAAGCTATTCCCATTAGCTGCCTGTTCAACTATTCTATGAATTTTCATTTTAAATGATGTTCATTTGCACATTAACAAATTTAATTTTAAATCTACAAATGACAGATGTTGGAATTAATAACAAAAATGGATGAAAAATATATAACAGTCAAGCTAAACAATATGAAGGGTGTACAAGTTAGCGTTCCTAGAAATGTACGTCTAAAACATCAAACTGACTTCTTTTAGAAACAGATGCTGATTCGGCATTATGGGCACAGTTAAGCAAATGAAGCATGGAGCCAGTTACAGGAATATGACAGAATTATCATTACGCCCAAAAAACATCTGCTGATGCCACAATATCTTGTGTTTTTACCTAATCATAAAGGTGCATACAATGCACCGATCATCATTTTTGAGGATCACTTTCAAACCTTAAATCAAAGCACAAACGTTTTTAATGTAACTGGTGAGGAGGCGACAACTAGGACAAGAGGCACAATGTGTGGAAAGGTGATCTGCCATCTTCAGAACACGTGTGGACGAGGGCGAAGGAAAATAAGAATGGAATCAACTGTCTAACAGCTCGGAAAGGTTAGACAGAGAGTACTGGAGTAACTCAGTGAGTCAGGGAGCATCTCTGAAGAACATGGAGAGGTGATGTTTCAGCTCGGGAACCTTCTTCAGAGTGATTGTGGGGCGGGAGGAGGGGAGGGAATGGGGTGAGGGGATGTGGAATAAAGCTGGATGAGAGGAAGGGGCAGGACAATGCCAGGCTGGTAATGGGTTAACACAGGTGAGGCAGGGTTTTGGTGGACAAATGCCAGAGATGAAAAGACAGAAGGATTGCAGAGCTGCAAATTGTGAAGGTAGAGGAAGGAATGCAGGTGGAAGGGGAGGGGGAAGAGAGAAATCTATCACTATCCCTATTCTGTAGAGATGCTGCCTGGCTCACTGAATTACTCCAGCACTTTGTGCCTTTTTACATTTGTAATCTAGTATCTGCAGTTCCTTGTATCCACAGCTAGGCAAGGTGAGTTTATTAGCCAGAATCTTTCTCAACAATGGCGGAGACCCAATAGGAAGTTGTCTTTCTCCACGTAGAAAGATGTGGGTGCCTGGAACACACTGCCAGGAATGGCAGTGGTGGAGGCAGATGCAACAGTGGCTTTTAAAATGCTTTTACAGAGGCACGTGTATATGCAGGGAATTAGGGATATGGATTATGTACAGGCAGATGACATTAGTTGACTTTGGCTTTATGTTTGGCAGAGACATTGTGGGCCAAAAGGCTTGGATCGACCCCGTACTCATCTATGCTTTGGGTTTGGAAGTACTTCATTAGTCAGAATGCTATCTTATTCAAGTGACCTTCCACATGTTGCTGCCTTAACAAACAATGGCTATTTTAAAATGTATTACCACTGTTACAATAAGCACCTGCAGGAGCCTTACTCAATTATTAGTCCTGCTCCAGGTAGTAAAGGGTTTGTCAGTCTCACTGTTCAGTGACTGTCTGATTAAATCTGTCTGTTCTGCTTGATGAATTCAGCCGCTGAGACAGGCAGAATTTACACACAGCAGCAGCAAACTTACCTCAGTCCATCAGCACTGCAGGCAAATGAGATTTCACTGAAAATCAAATTTACTAACACAGCAGACAGATTTACTGGGGCTGGGAATAATGCAGTGGTAAAACACTGAGCCCCCTCAAGCATAGGACGAGTAGGATGCCAAGATAAAAGTGCATTTACTCAGCAAGCTGCTGAATTGATCCTTTTTTTTGCTTCACCTGAGCACAGGGGTCGCAGAACTGTTGACATGAAAGACGTTGTGCAAGACATTAGTGAAGCCGCACATAGAGCACTGTGTTCAGTTCTGGTCAACCTGCTGCAGGAAGGATGTCATTAGGCTGGGAAGAATCGCAAGGATGTTTTTTTTTGTTTAGTTCAGTGATACAGCACGGAAACAGCCCCTTCGGCCCACCGAGTCCGCAGTGAACAGCGATCCCCGCACATTAACACTATCCCACACACACTAGGGACAATTTACATTTGTACCAAGCCAATTAACCTACAAACCTGTATATAAGGGAGAATGTAAAACTCTGTACAGACAAGCACCCGTAGTTAGGATTGAACCCGGGTCTCTGGCACTGTAAGGCAGTAGCTCTACTGCTGCACCACTGTGCCACCCAATATTGCCAGGACTTGAGGGGCTGAGCTACAGTGGGAGGCTGGACTGGCCAGCTCACAATTCCATGCAGCGCAGGAGGCTGAGGGATGATCTTATAGAGGTGTATAAAATCGTCAGGGGAATAGATAGGGTGAATGCAAGGAGTCTTTTACCCAGGGTAGGGGTAATCATGAACCAGAGGACATAGCTTTAAGGTGAGAGGGGAAAGATTTGCTAGGAACATTAGGGACAACTTTTTCACTCAGAAGGTGGTGGGTACACGGAACGAGCGGCCTGAGGAGACAGTCGAGGCAGGTACCATAATAATATTTACAAAACTCTTTAGCGGGTACATAGGTAGGAGAGGTTAAGAGAGATATGGGCCAAACACAGACAAATAGGACACGATTACATGCTGCATCTTGGCCGGGACGGATGAGTTGGGTGGAAGTGCTGTCTGACTCGATGATTCTGTGACCAATGGCAACCAGGAAATATTTTGCTCTAGCATATGGTGCGCTCGAATTAAATTTTAATTAATATGCAAACTTGACTGGTAAGACAAGAAGTTTGAGATGTATTTAAATGAGTCTGGATGCTTTCAAGAGAGAGCTAGATAGGGCTCTTAAAAATAGCAGTCAGGGGATATGGGGAGAAAGCAGGAACGGGATACGGATTGAAGATGATCAGCCATGATCACATTGAATGGTGGTGCTGGCTCGTAAGGCCGTATGGCCTACTCCTGCACCGATTATCTATCGTCTAATATGAAGGGCCATCAGTACAACATTTGACCCACTTGTTTAACATCCACTCCAAAGCAACATTCAAAGCTCATAGTCACTATGTCATTGAAGCCCTTCAAAAGGCATGCAATAATTTGGTTCTGTTTCCTTTATCATCTTTGCTTTTTTTGCATATCTTTCATTCATTGTTCTTTATCTCATGTTTCACATCCCTAACCAGTCTGAAGGAGGGATTCGACCCAAAACATCACCCATTCCGTCTTTCCAGAGATGCTGCCTGTCCCGCTGAATTACTCCAGCTTTTCGTGTCTATCTTTGGTTCTCCACTGGGTTCTAAATGAAAACCATTCATTCATTGATACCATGGGTACAACTTTGACCACAGAATATCTCATCCCAGCACCACCCTAGTTCCTTCGGCCCCCTTCTAATCATTTTGTGATAACATGGATCGAGCGAAAGAGCCTAAATTGATAAAGGCCTGATCAATTGCAAGAAAACAAGTTAGTTTACTGCACACTTTAAGTTGGCATATGTTCAACTGATATGCTTCCTTTAAAAGTCGATGTTTTCTTTTAACCTTATGGCAAAAACCAACATGGTCCACATCAAATTGTGTGTACGTGGTCAGCTGAATGGCGCCAAACATTGATTATATGCATTTTCATGTCGAGTAATCTCAAGAGAGGTTCAGTATGACAACCATTTGTCAAATCCTAACCCAGCTACAGATATTAAGGACAGAGCAGTAGGTCAAAGATTCCCACTGGGAAAGAAATAGTTAAGGTGAAAATCATTGTTACAAAGCTTGTTGCTTCACTAATCACAGCGCTTCTTGTTGACTCTACATAATGATTCACGCATTGTCCCTTTTGCATATTTTAAGTACCGAAAATTAACAACGTTCTTCCTGCAAGATTATATGGTTGACTTAAACAGTTGCAGTGTATTCTTGAGGCCATAAATCTTCACCCTGTAATAGAATGTTAGTTCCACTATCTCAGTCTCCACAACAAATCTGCAGTGCCTATGAATTACACAAATTTGTTCACAAACTTTGGTTCAAGCCATAAAGTACCCTTAACACAAACCATTATTCAAATGGTGCCATGCTTAGAAGACTGTAATAAAGCATTGAAGCCCCGAATCTACTTTGTTCATCATACCTCTTTGATCTCAAACGTCTGAAAACACAATTTAATGGAGCAAAATGTTCCTTGCCCTATTATTTCTCCAAAGAACATGAAGAAAGTAGTTTGACTGGTCATTTATCTCTTTATTCCTTGTGACGCTTTATGGAGCAAAAAGTATCTACCACTTCCACGTACGTCGAGGGTGCATTTTGAACAATGATTTAACATTGAACATGGAAAAGCAGAGCAGTGGAACAGGCCATTCAGCCCTCGATGTCTGTGCCAAACATGATGCCAAGATCAACTATTATGTGTTAAAGAAGGAACTTCAGATGCTGGAGAATCGAGGGTTACACAAAAAGCTGGAGAAACTCAGCGGGTGCAGCAGCATCTAAGGAGCGAAGGAGATAGGCGACGTTTCGGGTCGAGACCCTTCTTCAGACTGGTCAAAAGAAGTCTGAAGAAGGGTCTCGACCCGAAACGTCACCTATCTCCTCAACTACTATGTGTCTGCACATAATCCACATCCTCAATGTTCTGCCTATCCAAAAGTTACTTAAAAGACACTATAGTCTCTGTCATCACCATCACCCCCGGTAGTGTGTTCCAGACACTCACCAACCTCTGAACAAAGAGCTTTCTCTGCACATCTCCTTTAAAACTTGCCCCTCACACCTTAAGGCTACACCCTCTAGCATTTCATATCTCCATTTGGGAAAAAAGGTTCTGACTGTCTACCTCTGTCTACCTTCTGACTATGCCTCACATAATTTTAAATGCTTCTCTCAGGTCCATGCTACATCTGGCATTCCAGAAAAATAGAATTCAAGTCTGTTCAACCTCTCCGGCAGCTAAATGAGGCATAATTCCAGTAAGCCTCCTCTGCACCATTTTCAATCCTCCACACCCTTCCTATCCTGGACTGGTCAGAACTGCACACGATATTCCAAATGCAGCCCAACCAGTCCCATAAAGTTGTATCAGGACCCCTTAACTATTATACACAATGCCCCAACTAATGAAATCAAGTATATCATATGGTATCTTGACCATCTATCTGCTTGTGTTGCCACTTTCAGGGAGTTCTGGATTTGGACCCCAAGATCCCTCACCTACATCAATGATGCTGAACCTCCCAAAGTGCAACACATTGCAAATATCAATCTTTGATATTCTACTGTGTAAGTGGTCATTTGTAAGCAACTTTATAAATGCAAATGTGCATCAATTTGTCACTTTTAAATCTTCCACCATTGTAGATGAAATGTGTGGCGAGAGCTGGTGGGAGAGGTGGGTCAGTTATTCCTTGGGAAGCCCAAGAAGCCAAGAGAATGATGGTAGGTAGAGGGGAGTGGAATTTGGGAGTTGTATCACTGAATCAGTGATATAACTAATCACTAATCTTCCTGAGAAGGTTGCAAAGATTCGGTATGTCAAAGTGGATTATCTTGAACTTCTACAGGTGTACAGTAGAGAGCATATTGACTGGTTGCATCATTGTCTGGTTCAGCAACTTGGACGTCCAGGAGTGGAAAAGACTGCAAAATGTTGTGAACACTGCCCAGTCCATCACCGGCTCTGACCTCCCCGCCATCAAAGGGATTTATTGGTGTCGCTGCCTCAAAAAGGCAGCCAACATCATCAGAGACCCACACAATCCTGGCCTCACACTCATTTCACCACTGCCACCAGGAAGAAGGTACAGGAGCATGAAAACTGTAACATCCATGTTCAGGAACAGCTTCTGCCCTGCAGCAATCAGGCTATTAAACACTACAACCTCATGTAAGCTCTGAACTACAATAGACTATTATTATTATCATAATTGCACTATTTTGTTTATTTTTTTGAGTATGTGTGTAAATATATTGTATGTGTATATACACACTGAGATCATCTTTCTCTCTCGTTTATCATATCACACTATGTTTACATATTCTGTTACGCTGCAGCAAATAAGAATTTCATTGTTCTATGTGGGACATATGACAATAAAACTCTCTTGACTATTAGTTACATAACGTGTCGAGTATGTACAGTTTTGGGGAATCCAAGGGTAAACTAATGTTCACGTTATTCCAGGCAAAGTGATAATTTCATAACAGTACTCTAAGAAGAATTATTTTTTATTTGAAAATAATTTTAATTGGTCAATATCTGGGAAGGAAACAGACCCCTTGGACCGCTTTGTCAATGCTGACAAGTTTCCCATCTACAAGTCACATTCCTTTGCGTAGGAAGGAACTGCAGGTGCTGGTTTAAACCAAAGATAGGCACTGGAAGCTGGAGTAATTCAGCAGGACAGGCAGCATCTCTGGAGAGAAGAAATGGGTGACGTTTCAGGTCAAGACCCTTCTTCAATCACATTCCTCTGGCAGCTCATTCCATATCTGGTCCACCCTCTGTGCAAAACGCAGCCACCTCAGATATCTACTGAATCTTTGAACTCTCAATTTAAAACCAACTCCTCTGATTCTTGATTCCCAACTCTTAGGAAAATTACTGTGCATTCACCTTAATTAATTGATCAATTTTATGTACATATACAAGATAAATGTTAGGATATTTAAATTTGAATGTTTATTACAAATGTGTGAAAATTACAGAAAACAAATGCCCTGATTCATTCAATGACAAATTCTCAGACATATTTTGTATATTTGTTGAGTAGCAAATTAATTATTTAGTTAAAATTGTATTAATTGTTGTAAACCTATGAAAGTAGTAATCCAGACACTCCTTCCAAACAATGCAATGATTCACTTGTATTTTTTTTTTCAATTTCATGGTATTTAACTTCTGTTAATAATCTGGATTTAATTAAATAAAATAACTATTCTTGGTAATGATGACCATAAATTTACTGGATTCCAAAAGCAATCAGGTTCACCCGTCTGTTTCGGAGAGCAAATCTGCTGTATTTACTGATTCTGTCTAAATGTGACTTCAGAATGAAGCATGGAGTTAGCTGCTAACTCCCCTTGTAAAAAAAAGCTGAGCAAAGATCTCAGTTGTACCATAACTGCTACACAGAAATAAAAACAAACGGGTTCATATTTTACAGTCCATGTAAAGT
Organism: Raja brachyura; assembly: GCA_963514005.1. The sequence goes on along the minus strand of OY740806.1, from coordinate 18,507,047 downwards.
GCTCTTGATGTAACGTTTACTATGCAGCTAAATGATCAATTCTATAGCTTACCTCAATGAGAGACTTGGCATTTAAGAGCAGTTTTCTGTGGCCAAGGGAGTTCATAGCATTCTGTTTTTCTGTAGCAATTCTTTAACAATTAAATTGAAACACCTTGCATTACAAATAACAATGGTGTATCATGAAAATTAGTATAAATTTTACAAATAATATTCAAAATCCCAGCATAATGAATGACACTGGTGCTAAGGTAGGTTTTCACTGAGCTTTCAGACGATTGAATGAGTTGGGCAGTATTGCTAATAGGTTGGGTTATGCATGGCTACACGAGATTTAGTTTAGAGATACAGCGAGGATATAGGCCATTCGGCCCATTGAGTCCACACCGACTAGCGATCGCCACACATTAACACAAGCCAACACACACTATGGACAATTTACACTTAATACTAACCCAAGCCAATTAACATATAAATCTGTACGTCTTTGGAAACCGAAGATCTTGGAGAAAACCCACACATTCATGGGGAGAACATACAAACACTGTACAGACAGCACCCGTAGGCAGGATCGAACCCAGGGTCTAGCGCTGCAAGTGCTATAAGGCAGCCGTGCTGCTGCTGCTGCACCACCGTGCCACCCTGGAAGATGGAGGGTTTTTTCCCCACTTATTCTATTCTAATTGGAAAAGCCTGAACAATTCCATTTCACTAATTTATCTTACAATGCCCAATACAACAACTTCTCCAGTTCACCTTTCCCCCCGAATGATAGCACTGGCACTCTGGAAACCTGTCAGCTGAAGTCCATTGCTTTTGATGGACTTCTGATTTTCTTCTGCATAAATAATGAGCTTCATTATTATTTTCTATCCTATTCACCTGGCACTCATTTCCCCTTTTTGGTGTCAACTTGATTTTTAAAAAAAGCTAATGGAAAACTTGATCTATTCTCTTGAGAAAATTACTGTTGTAATGAGATCCATTTATAATTTCCAACTGGCTGCATTTAGACCCACGTAAATCAATACACCAACTTTGGTAACAAGTCCAAGTATCAGTTGATCTATTGATTGTCACCATATAAACATTTGACAGTGTTATGAGTTCCGCTTTGAAATGAAGTGACATATACATTTCTTGCAGTTAAAAATGCTTAAAATTATTGTGCATTCCATCTTACATCATATAGATCTCATCAGAATAAGATACTTTGATTGATTGATTGATTGATTAAAAGATCCAGTATGGATACAAGCCCTTCAGCCCACAAAGTCCATGCTGACCATCTCGCACCCTTTCGCACCACCTCTATACTATCCCACTTTTGCATCCATTTCCTCCTCGATTGGGGTAATTTACAAAGTCTAATTCATCTAGGCATGATTTTTAAGGCAGGGATAGATAGATTCTTGATTAGTGTGGGTGTCAGGGGTTATGGGGAAGAGGCAGGAGAATGTGGTTAAGGGCTTGTCCCATTTGGGTGACCTAATCCACGAGTTCTGGCGAGTTTGCCCTCGACTCATACTCGCGGCATGGTCGACATGAGGTCTTCGTAGCTCTCCTTCATGCTCGAGAGTGGTTTCCGCGTACTCGAGGCCTCAGCTAGGTCCTGGCGTTTTTTGCAATATGTTAAAAAATGCCCGCGAGTAAAAAAAGGTCTCCATGGAAAAATTCAATACTCTTTTTACTCGTGGGTTTAGTCATAGTAGGTTGGCATGTTAGTCAAAGGTAAACTGAGCCTCCAACATGAAGCTTAATAACAATGGCTCATTGTGAATGCAAGACCCAATGTAGATTTTCACCAACAATTCCTTGACAACGGCTTCAGAATTTGTGATCTCAACCTCTTGAAGGATAAAGAACATGGGAACACAATTCCCTGCAAGTTCCCTTTGCAGGTAATGCACCATTCTATCCATATTCTTCAATGTCTGTTGGGAGTGGAGAAAGCTCCAAGGTATTTATTGGATTTTAGTCATGGAGATCCATACCCCCCATGGCATTGTGGCATCTCCCTCACCACATGGACACCCGCAATTCAAGAAACTAACTCAGGGTTCCAATCGAGGGGAACAATAAGCACAAATGTTGACATTGCCAACAATATATGTGCCCTATGAATGAATAATAAAATGCCCTGATACACTTATTCAATGCAACATATTCAATGCAACATTATCCTAACAAAGATAGACGCAAAATGCTGGAGTAACTCCGTGGGACAGGCAACATCTCTGGAAAGAAAGAATGGGTGATATTCTATCGAGACCCTTCTTCATTCTGAAGAATATTGTTCAGTCTGAAAAAGTGCCTCGACCCGAAACACCACCCATTTCTTCTCTCCAGAGATGCTGCCCGTCCCGCTGAGTTGCGCGGAAAAACTCCAGCATTTTGTTCTATCTTTGGTCTAGTCATGCCTACTATGTTCTGTTGTGCTGAAGCAAAGCAAGAATTTCATTGTCCTATCAGGAATACATGACAATAAACTCCCTTGAATCTTGAATCTTGGTTTAACCCAGCATCTGCAGTACATCCCACACATTATCTCAACAATACTCTTACAAAACGTAAACTGATTGCATTGCACAGTGCAGAGGGAATGTTGTGCTGTATAAAGCTCCCAAGCAAAGTGGACATAGAATATTCTTGGGTCAACTTCAAAGGCAAGTGAGAGAATATGTTCCTGCTATCCCTCCATTAACAGCACTGGAGTAGTGCTGCTGTGAACTATTCACAACAATTGGATGCTCTGCTTCTCACGTTAAAACAATAGTCATGTTAAAAACTAACATGGATTTATTTGGCTGAGAAATGCTTTGAGACATCCTGAATTCTCAAACATTGTTTTTTTGTAACACAAATTTGCCTTTCTTTCCAAAAGTAGTTTCAGAAATTCACTGAATCGAACCTTTCCAGAATTCATGCATTTTATGTGATGCATCTAAATATTGAACATCTTTTATTCTGCCGGTTCCTCCATTTTCAATTCAACATTGAAAAGCCTGAATTCTTTATAATAAGTTTTTCTTTAGTAATATGGCAGCTAAAGATGTGATTTTTTACCTTATGACTTTATGGAAGTTGGTATTTTTATGAAATGACTGCAGTGATTTAAATAATTTTAGTTAGAATTTAGAGAGAAATTTCAGTCATTGCACTTTAGGCTATTGGCCAGAAATGTGTCCTGACCCATGTTACCATGGTGAACTAAATTGCCACAGACTTATTAGCTGCACTATAACTAAATGTATTGTTAGGCATGCTTCATGCAGAGAAAGAAAATATTAGTACATCGAGGTACAAAGACGCATTCACTGTATTTGTGATTAGATTGAACTGCTCAGAGGTAGTGGCAAATCCACAAGCACTCTGTATCAGGCAATGTCATTTTTCTCCCAATCTTTTTGAGAACTAACAGAATGCATAAAATAGTACCATGATTTAAGGTCAAGGAAAAGGGCATGCAGTGTGACATTTGCATTTACTTGCTTTGAAACAATAAATCTCATTGAAAATCCCTGGACATCCTTATCCTGCTCTTGTTTCTAAGATCGCCATCCATCATCTGACCTCTAGCATCAATTTGATTTTGAACAATCACTTGACTGTCACTCGTCACTTGTCTTATCTTTTTAAATGAGGTGTAACAGTAACAACTGAAATGAAAAAATAGGAGGAGAAAGGCATTCTGGAGACGAGATTATCGTGTCGGGGAAATAAGTATGTGACTTCTGTATAATGCAACGGTATGAAACTGGAATCATGACTCACAGTCATTCAAAAGGCAAAGCTCTGATGTCTATTTAAGTAAAAATGAAGTTGGAAAATAAATACTGGGGAAACACTGAAAATAAAACAAATTGAATATTTTAAACTTCCTAGTTTTCTTTTCAGAATTATAATGTGCTAACTTTATAAAGTTTCAGTGTTACTTCCACACGAGTTTTATTTTTTAATATTCAGCGATGGCTTTAGGCTTTATTACTTTAGAGGTACAGCAAAGAAACGGACAATTCAGCCCACCGAGTTCACACCGACCAGCGATCCCCGCACGCTAGCACTATCATACACGCCACGGACATTTGACAATTTCACCAAAGTCAATTCACCTGCAAAACTGCACGTCTTTGAAGTGTTCGAGGAAACCAGAGCACCCGAAAAAACCCCACGTGGTCACAGGTAGAATGTACAAGTTCCGTAAAGACAGCACCCGTGGTCAGGATCAAGCCCAAGTCTCTGTCAATGCAAGGCAACAAATCTACCATTGCACCACACTGCCGCCCCTCATGGCACTGCTTAAAATCTATCTTGTGAGTCGTCAAAGAAGCACTGCTGCCTCAGTTGGTGGTGCCTGCATTTCTCATATTAAATTTATTGATCGTCTTGTTGTTCACCACCCAATCCATTTGAGGAATTTTATATCATTATTATATTTGTACATCTTTTGCAGGATTGGCTTGTTGAGTCACTGCCTCCGTTTTTTCAAGTAGCTTTTTCTCCAAAAATGAGAGATAGAACTTCTGAAGTTTGCTGAAGGTGTCAGAGCAACTTGTGTTTGTGTCAGATTACGAAAGCACGGGATGTTTCTCATGTTCTGCAGTCCATTTTACATGTCACAATCTAACAATTTGCAACTAATCCTACTGCCATAGATCTATCAAACACTGAAACTGGCCCTTCGGCACAAACACATCCACGATGACCAGGTAGCTTAAATAAGATGTGTAAGAAGGAACTTCAGATTCTGGTTTACACCGAAGAAAGGCACAAAAAGCTGGAGTAACTCAGCAGATCAGACAGCATCTCCAGAGAAAAAGAATAGACAACATTTTGGGTCAAGACCCTTCCTCAGTCTAACCCGCTGTTACTCCAGCTTTTTGTGTCTATCTTCAACTTAAGTAAAATAGTCTTACTTGCCTGCACGTGGCCCAGAGCCCTTCAAACCATTCCTATCCTTGCATCTGTCAAAACGTCTTATAAATGACATAATTGTACCTGCCTCAACCACTTCCTCTGGCAGGTCATTCTAGCTAGGCACTAACATCTGTGTGAAATCAGATTCCCTTTTAAATCTTTCCCCTCTCACATTAAAACTATACCCTCTGGCTTTAGACCCCCCTACCCTGGGGAACCGACTGTGGCTGTTCACTTTACCTATGTTCCTCGTGATTATGTATATATATATATATACATCTCCCCAAGGTCACTCTACAGTCAACTATGTTCCACGGAAAATGAACGCACTCCATCCAGCATCACCTATAGCTCAAACCCTCCAGATCTACTAACATCCTCCTCAGTCTTTGTTATACCTTTCCCATTTAATGATGTACATCCTATAAAAGGGTGACTAGAACTGTACATCGTACTTCTAATGTGGCCTCACAAAGTCTTGATCAGCTGTAACATAACATCCCATCTCCTGTACTCAATACCCTGACCGATGAAGCTAAATGTGTCAAATGCCTTCTTGGCCACCCCCTCCATCTGTGTCTCCACCTTCAGGGAAGTTTGTACCTTCAACCTTTGGCTTCTCTGTGTTGCAAAACTCTCCAGGCCCCTGGTGTGTTCAACCAAACTGAAGCACCTCACATTCATTTGAATTAAACTCCATCTGCCATTCCTCAACACATTAGCCCAATTGATCAAGATTCCATTGTAATCATTGATAATGTTTTCACTGTTCACCACACGACCATCTGCAAACCAACTAATTATGCCACCTGCACACACATACAAATACAAGTTGTTAGTACAAATAATGAGCAATATGGATACAGCCTAGATCCTTGAGGCACAGCAGTCAATACTGGCCTCATATCTGAAAAACAATCCTCTACCACCACCCTTTGTTTCCCTTCTTTTCCTGCCTTCCAGGCAATTTTTTATCCAATTGGCCATTTCACCTTGGAATACATGGGATCATAACCATCAGATTAGCCTACCATGGAGCGTTTTTTCTAAAGGCCCTGCTAAGGTTCATACTCCTTTTACTGCTTTAATCTTATCATGCTGTTGTATTTCCTACTCCACCACTTTCATTTTCTCCTTCAAATATATAAAATCACCCACGCCCACCGTACTGCGTGCCAGAATATTTTATGCTCTCTGGATAAATTCTAATTTCTCCTAATCTTTCTCTTCATTTTCTTGAAGAAGATTATAAGTGCTTTACCTTGATAAAGAAATCTTTAACACAGGACACAATCTTACCCTATTAAAAGTCTTCCAATCTTTTAATCTTTTACTAAAGCTAATTGTGTCTAATGGAAATAGCCTTAGTATCTCACTTTCTTCTCATTAGTCTTTCTGGGAATCCATTATGTCATCCAATGCACATCAGTATGCTCAGTAGCTTTAATGTTTGTGTAACTCTTTTCTCCTAAACACTTCTCATTACATCGACACACATTTACCATTATGACTTTACTCTTGTTCTCTATTCTCAATTTATGAAACATGGTTTACAACGTGTCTCCTTATTTAACCATTTTGATGCATTTATTTTTCTGCACATTTATCGTTATCTTTCCATCTTGGTTGTGTGGAAAAATTGCACCAAAGCGCTCGTTTCCATGTTGTACAACTCCAATGATTGTATTCTCCCATTCTTCTTTAGCAAATGTCACACATTAAGCTGTTTCAACTGCTCGTGTTGTTAACCTGTATTCTCTGTAAATAATCTAACGGTTGGCCAAACAACTGACAAAATCTGAAATAAAATGATGGTTTGATAATTTATGCAAGAATTAATGGTAGGTGTGGACAATGGTTCTTATCCTCCCATTCAGAATTATGGCTCATCTTCTACCATTGCCCCATTGTCCTGCTCTTTCCTCATATCCTTCAATTCCTCCAGTTTCTAGAAAGACATCAATCAATGCCAGAGCCTTCTTAGGGAAAAGAATCTCCACCCACTGAGTGAAGATATTTCTTCTCACTTTAGGTTCAAATCATATACCTCATATATGGATAGGACAGATTGGAAAGGATATGGACCAAATGCTGGCAGGTGGGGCTAGTGGGACTTATTGGCCGGTGTGAGCAAATTTGGGCAGAAGGGCTTGTTTCCACACCGTATTACTCTATGAATGTATGACTCTATTATTACTGTAACACTTAGTTCTATGTTCCTCAGCCTGGGGAAACATTCGCATTGCATCTCCCTTTCTTGTGCCCTCTAAGAATCTTCTGTGTTTCAAAGCTGTAATTTCTCATTTTTTACATTCTAAAGGACTAATAACCAGTTGCCCCTTGTGATGGACTGCCAAATCTATGCTGAACCCTCTATATAATCATTTTTTAATATAATTAAGACCACAATTCACTAGTGCAATTTCAACCAAGTCTCATATAATTGCAATGCAACACCTTTATTTTTGTATTCCAATCTTCAAATAAATATGAGCCGAGTATCACTGATCCTCCTAATTGACCACAGGACATGCATGCTTCATTTATCTCTCGTCAATGTGAACAAACAATAGCAAATGCAGTTAATTCTTCGAAAAGGCCATTTAATTTTACTGCTTATTTTGCCTGCAGGCTTTATTATGCTTACCATTGCTTATCAAGGGAAGAGGTGGCAAGTTCACAATAATGCCTGAATAAGTGGGTTAATACAATTCTACCTGGAACAAGTGACCATTATATGGATTTTAAAAAATCTCAAGAATGAAAGTAGACTCAGAGCACAACCTGGCCAATACCAATGAGAACAGGAAACCAGACGTGTTTTATTTTCCAACCATAATAGGAAAGAGGTCCAGCAAAATTCTAAATAATTAATACAAGACCCAGTAATGGAGTTAGTCAAGCTGCAAGTTGCTGAGGATTGAACGGCAAGACATCAATGCACTCCTGTCAACCTTTAGCAATGTTCTCTCCGAAACTTCAATAAACCGGTTAGCTTGGATTTTTTAATGAAATGGTTTGATGCTAAATTCAGTTTTTCATGCGAAATGCTTGAGAGACCCATGCTACACTTGACCTGCCACCTTGATCTCTCTCTCAATAGGGAAAAAAAAAACTGTTCAGACGTGTCAAGAGGAACATTGGTTTGTTTTACTCAACTGTCAAGTGGAATAAACAAAGCTTACATTTCCTCTTAACTGCTTCGAAATGAGTGCAAGGGACCGAGTTTTGCTTTATTCTGTCGGGACTTTCCTCTGATGACTTGGAATTGTCATTATTGTCTGAGCACAACTCAATATTTTTTCCCCACATAATAAGCCACGCACAGCATGGACTGTGATGATCCTGCCGAATAAACAAAGAAAATGTACATCAAATCATTCATAGTCACTCCACAGAAGCCTGTCATAAATTTGTTCATGTTTAGTTTCAGTGCTTCAATTTCTTGACATGACCGACCAATTCACGCTGGTATGGATCCACAAGGTTGCAGGCTTCAATTTTATGGTTAAATGACCATTAGTGGGATGTGAAGCCAAATCCTAATTATTCACACAGGCTTTTCCATGGGATGAATTGGTCTATTTTCTAGGCCACCATCCATGTTGAAGAGCCTACCAACCTAGAGAAAGTGGATTGCAACCACTTATATTTAATACAGATGCAAAATGCTGGAGTAATTCAGCGGGTCAGGCAGCATCTCTGGATCTCTGGGGAAAAGGAATAGGTGACGTTTTGGGTCTGAACCCATCTTCAGACTCAAACGTCTTGTACTTGTTCCCTTGTGAGATCAAAGATTTTGGATTGCAATGAGATTATCATAGATTGAGAACTGAAATTCACTTTCTTAACACTAGCCTCTTTGTCATTACACAGTGCTGTAGTTCAGCAGGTCAGGCAGCATCGCTGGAGGATAAGGATAGACAACTTTTCTGATCGGACACTTCTTCAGACTCAGGAACGGCAGATATTAGAATCTTCAGCAAAACATGAACTCCAACACTGTGTTTTGCTCATGATTTCAGTGGCTGCACTTGGATCTCGTCTTTATCATTGCATTGCTCAGAACACAATGCTCTCCCCACAAAGAGCTACCTCAATATGGAAAATTCTAACTTGAAACGTGCGAACAATCCTTGCTCTTGGGAACCTAAAGCAATTTCTCATACAATGGGTAAGAAGGAACTGCAGATGCTGGATAACACCAAAGATAGACAAAAAAAATTGGAGTAACTCAGACGGTCAGGCAGCATCGCTGGAGAAACGGAATTGGTGACGATTCGGGTTGAGACCATTCTTCAGAGTCAGGTGAGAGGGAAACGAGGTATGATAAGATACAAAGAACAAATGATACCTTTTCATACCTCTCGTTTCCCTCTCCCCTGACTCTCAGTCTGAACAAGGATCTTAACCAGAAACGTCACCTCTTCCTTCTCTCCAGGTGTGCTGCCTGAGTTATTCAAACAAATGTCAGCACTCAGAGGCTAACTTAACGCACACATTTGTAAGTTGTATAAAAATTAATAATTTTTGGATGGATATTTTTAAGATAATTTCGGAAGTTGTCAATATCCAATTGGACCCCGATTCAAAATTAATAATATTAGGAATACTAGAACAAAATCAAATATTTACAACAAGCCAAAGAAACTTCATCGATTATAGTTTAATAACTGGGAAAAAAATAATATTAAAATTTTGGAAAGGCCCTATAACCCCCACAATTAAAATGTGGAATATGGAAATGTCGGAGACCCTACATTTGGAAAAATTAAGATTTGTCTTAATGGACAAACAAGAACTATTTACTAGAATATGGTTTCCATTCATTGAATATTTGAAGGGGCAAACCGGTTTGGCACGAGAACCTGACTGAAAGCCGAATCAAGGATTAGATGAAGAATTACATTTTATAATCCATGGACATATCTCCAATGATGTATAATTAGCTGACTATTCCATTCTCTTTTAATTTTTTGGTTTCTTTTCTCTCCCTCTATTATTTACTACCTATATAAAAATTTAAAAAATATATAGTACAATTATTATACAATTGATAATACAAACAATATTAATAATGTATGACTACAACAAACAAAATGTTTTTTATTATGTATTTACTTCTAATAAAAAATGTATTTAAAAAAAAATATATATATGGAAAATCCTAACTTGAAATGTGCAAACAATCCTTGCTCTTGGGAACCTAGAGCAATTTTCTCATACTATGGGTAAGAAGGAACTGCAGATGCTGGATAACACCAAAGATAGACAAAAAAAATTGGAGTAACTCCAGAGGGTCAGGATGCATCTCTGGAGAAATGGAATTGGTGACGATTCGGGTCGAGACCATTTTTCAGACTGAGTCGGGGGAGAGGGAAACGAGGTATGATAAGATACAAAGAACAAATGATACCTTTTCATACCTCTCGTTTCCCTCTCCCCTGACTCTCAGTCTGACCAAGGATCTTAACCAGAAATGTCACCTCTTCCTTCTCTCCAGAGGTGCTGCCTGACCCGTAGAGTTACTCCAACATTTTGTGTCTATCTTCTTATACTATGGTTTTGATATGTGCACAACAAGCTGACATGATTTACATATCATTTCCATTTTAAACAAATGTAAAATAGTCAAAGTACACTGCTCCTTCAAAAACCTATTGAGCTTGGAGCCTACAATACCAACACTAAGCCTTCGAGACTGTGCACATTTCGTATTGATATATATTTAAGAAGAATTAGTGTCAATCCGAAGTTAGCTGATAGTAAAATATTTTAATGTTCAGTTAAGAATGTCAGGTTGAATGTCAAAATATGTTTACGTGTCAAGATATTTACATTTACATTCCTGGCACAATACTCGTATTTCTATGGTGCTGCTTTCCTATTCACATATTCCATTCTGTTCCAAAACAAATCTTTCAGTGGCAGGGGTTTGTTGATTATGAGGAATTGTTATTTTGTGTGTAAATTCCAACGATTACTTTCCTTTTCAGAAAACTGATACAACTGATTCATCAAGTGCATTGTAATAATAAATCTGTCCCATTGCACTGTGCCCAGGTCTGCGCATGAAAATTATCCTGGATTAAAATAGTGTTCAAATCTGAGGAGACATTCATGTAAACTTCCTGACAATGACTGAAGCCACACGTAAAACTCGACCAGAAACAGCATGCAAGCCAATTAGGTAATCACCATCAAGACTTAAGGGCCTGTCCCACTATACGAGTTTACCCAAGAACTCTCCCGAGTTTAAAACCAAATCAAACTCATGGTAAGAATGTATATTGTACGTAGCAGGTACGTCAGAGCTCGGGATGTCTCTTAGTGGCTTGTAACACTAACGGCAGGTACTCGGGAAACGCAGTAAGCTCGTGAGGTTTTTTCAACATGTTGAAAAATGTCCACGAGAGCCCCGAGTACCTACGAGCGGCTATTACCGTAATTCTCCGAGTTCGAATCGGGGAAACTCGGGTGAACTCTTGAATTACCTCGTACAGTGGGACAGGCCCTTTAGACTTCTGATACAATCATTTAAAATGTTACCAACAACAAGGACTATTTGATGTCCACACAAATTGCTGGGGTAATTAATCGGGCAGCATCTCTGAAGGATATATTCAGGTTCTGACCTAAAACTTCACCTATCCATTTCTCCAGGGGGGCTGCCCGCTCTGTTGAGTTACTCCAGCATTTTGTGTCTTTTTTTTGTAACCAGGAGCTGCAGTTCCTTGTGTCCACCATCTAATATCCTCTTGGAAGTGCGAGTTCCAGAGGGAACACTGTTTCTTCAGCATTGAAAAGGTTGAGTTAATTGAAAATTCTGTTTCTGACCAACTGCTTGAACTTGGTGCTCCCTCATCTGGTTGAGATATTACTCTGTACTCAAGAGTCCTGCCATGAATGGGGAAGGCTTTGAGTAGCAACAAGGAGTCAGGCTACAATTGAACCCTTGCCTTCCAGCTTCCCGAGAAGGACTTGTGACTCCTTGCTCCCTTTGAGCAGCTTTCAAATGTCAGAAACATTTTAAAAGCATTCAAATTTAACTGTAGGCAGTACTCTATCTGCAGCTGAACTAATGTTGTAAACACTCTGAGCAAAACCTTTGTGTTCCGTGCCTCAGAAAATTATGGAGAGCATCCTGAATGTCTTCATAATCACTTTTTTTGACCAGTCCTTGACCTTTAAGGATCCTATAGAACCATGGAGCCCAGAGGTAGGCCACTTGGTCCAACTCTTCCATGTCAACCACAATGCCTTTCTTTTTTTTTAATATATTTTTATTAGAGGCCATACATATAACAAATAATATAGCAATTTTTTCCAAATGTAGTTAATACATCTTTCCAAAATTATATAAATGTTAACAAAATATATATATTGGCCTCACTTTTTTTTATAGAGTGAAAAAAGTATAAAGAAAGAATAGTGAATAATTATAAGAGTATGATTATAGTTGATTAATATAAAGAAGAGAGAAATAAAAAAATTAAAAAAAATAAATAAATAAATAAAATTTAAACACCAAAAAAAAAAGAATACTTGTGGAAAAGAAAACGGTATACAACTTATCAATGAATGGAGCAATTTCTAATTATAATATATAGAGACAAGTATATAAATCTGAGCTTAAACATTCTTGTTTGATCTTTCCACCGGGTACTCATTGAGTTTCAATGCTGAGCCCAGCTACCCCTTCATATAATCAGTGAATGGAGACCATATTTGTTCAAAAATCTCAGGTTTATCCATTAGGATAAATCTAATTTTCTCCAGTTGTAATGTCTCCAACATTTCCATTGTCACAATGCCTTTCTATGCCTCTCGCAATTGTCAGCATTAAACTCGTATCTCTCTACTCCTTTCCAAGGACCTGTTCAAATGCATTTAAATGAAAATATCCTGTATCATATACACTGGCAGCGTGATAAATTGGATGCTGTTAAAATACAGGTAGACTACTTCAGATACTATGCCACTTTGACCCTCTTTGGAATCCACTCAAGAAATTCAATCAAGTTCATCTGACATGCCCCTTAGACATGACCTTCCCTCAACAATATCTATGTTATCCTTGATTAATCTGTGCCTTTCGAAATGAGGACACATTCCATTAATTATCACAACAACTAAACTAAACTAATATCTGTCGTTAATTGGTTTATCCTTTCCACTTGTTTATGTGGTGAAGCCAGAGGCGAGATACGATGCCTTTGATCATCAGCTGTGCATTTCAATATGCAGGTTCTGAAATCAGTTGTGGGCTGAGCCACAGGAGAGCATTGCTGTTGTTTCTCCGTGAAAGTGCTGGCTATATGCAAGCACAATGTGGCCCAAGAAAACAAATGGAGTTTCTTTCCAATTCTGTCGTTAATCTAGTCAGGACTTTGGTGTCACGATGCCAGATTTGATTTTAGTTCATTATTGCTATGTGTACCGAGGTACGGTAAAAAAGGTATTTGTCGCGTGCTATCCAGTCAGCAAAATTGACTAGAGATGATTGCAATCAAGCCCAGATACAGGGTAAATGTTCTGTACTATTCGGTGTTATTCCGGTTAATAATACAAACATTCACATTTTTTCTTAAAAGCAAAAATTTCTTTTTTTTAATTTAATTTATTTTTGGTTTTGTTTTTGTTTGTTTCCTTCTTTTCTTTTGTCTTGCTTTGTTTAAATAAAATTTAAAAAAATAATAAAATAAAATAAAAAAAATAAAATAATTATGCAGTAACGTTTTTCCCAGAGTACCCTCAGCTGAGAGAGGCAGGGATACAGATCCCGGTGAATTTTGAAGGAATACAAGAATGAGAAGCAGAAGAGTTTCAAAGTTGTACCACGAATGGGGCATTGTGAGTTAAAGTGAGAGTGGACAGTGAGGATCTGGTGAGTTAAAGGAACCATGGGCCCAGGAGTCTGAGTGTGTTAAAGAGAACACATGAATGGGACACTTGGTGATTTGAAGGGACCAGGTGAAAGAGAACTGCGACTTTCATTTTTTAAAGCAGAGATTGATATGTTCTTGATTAGTAAGGGCGTTAAAGGTTACAGGGAGACGGCAGGAGAATGGGGTTGAGGGAAAAATAGATTGTCACGGTCGAATTGCATAGCAGATTCGATGGACTGAATGGCCTAATTCTGCTCCTATGTCTTATGCTACGTTAGTGGCCAAACAGCCAGGATATCCGTACGATCAGTATCGCTTTATCATTGCCTTTTTGTACCTAGATTTAATTGCTACATTTTCCCAAATTTTGCAGAAGAGTATTGTGCTCATAAGCAAATGAAATAAAGCTTTCAGAAATTGCATTAGAAATAATAAAACACGCTGATCCACTTTATCTGAAGTGACTGAATTATGACTTTAGTTTTGAAATTGACTGGACCAAGTGGGTCTGCTCCCCCAATGCAAGACTCCACCACTCACCCGTTCCCCCAATGCAATATTGCTCACGCATAGCCCGCAACTGTGCAGGCGCGGCTCATTTCTCCTCATTCCCCAGCACTCCCTCCTCCTCCGCTTCACCCTCCCTCTTCAATCCCTAGAGAGAGGGAAGGGGGGTAGAGAGGGAGGGAAGGTAGAGAGGGAGGGGGGTAGAGAGGGAGGGGGTAGAGAGAGTGGGAGTGAGGGTAGATAGTGAGGGGGTAGAGAGGGAGGGGGGTAGAAGGTGGGAGTGAGAGTAGATATAGAGGGGGTGGGGGGGGGGTAGAGAGGGTGGGAGTGAGGGGCATTTCCCTCCAAACCTCCACCCCCGTCTCGCTCCTCATTTCCCTCATCCTCCTCACCTCACTCCCATCCCCTGCCCCAGGACCTATCCATGTCGTAGAGCAGCGCCAGGGCCTGGATCTCGGCCTGGTTCTCCTACTCGGCCCGGCCCTGGCTGTAGATTGCAGACGTCAGCTTTTCTTTTTTGGACCCGGGTTCGGTTCAGCTCTCACATTGGCAGGTCCAGGCAGCGGGTAGTCGACGGACATACCGGGGTTGACTGCCTGCCCCTTTTCATGGCCTACGTCTGTGCCCGTGTGTCCTTGGAGAGGGAACATGCAGTGTTCACGGGGACTTTGCGAGCTTGAGTGTTTTGTTGATAAAGTTGGTATTATATTAACTTAATGATCATTTGTTTGTAAAACTGTCAACATAGGCCGTCTTTAATTGTGCAAATTTGTATATTTGTTTTTATTTCTTTGAATAAAATTATTTGTATAAAAAAAGTGCCCCTTGCGAGTCAATTGTGACGTAACACGGGTTTTTTTTCCAAAATGGGTGAGTTTCCTGGCTTTTTAAAAAACTTTGAACGATTAAAAAGTCTGCAAATATAGGTGGGAATGCGACGGGAAGATGTTTATCGCCTCAATGGGAAAAATGTGAGTAGAATGTGTGAAAATGGGAAGGCAGTGGACTAGCGTTTGGAAGAAAATAAGAAAATATAAATTGACACACACGCACAGCCACAAACAAGACGAAAAGTTTTAGAAATAGTATAGATGAAAAATAACAAAGTGTCCTCCATTGGATATAGACACCTTGTTACAACTTCAATATCATCAACATTGGTAGAAACAAGTTAGAAACATCTGCTGCTGATGCCTATGTTTCGTGCATAGAACCGAGAAGATACTTCTACCTCTGAACATTTGTTTTGTTGAAATGATTGCAACCCAGTCTAGATCACACGATTTGGCCCATTAGGTTTATATAACTTTATACTTGCTAAGTAGTCTAATCCATTCTGTTGCTAACGGCAAAACTCTTCAACATTTCGCTTAAGCAAGTTCATATGAAAAGTATTTACTGTACTTCAAGAACAATTTCAAATTTGAAATTCTAATGATCTGTTCAAAAGATTTTATTTGTCCAAAATATTTTATTTAAACTTTCCTTTCAGTTTTGATTTCAAGATAAAATTTGAGGCCATGTAACCCTGGATCAGGCGTGCAAAGTGTTAGAGTGTTATACCTGCCTGGATACTTCTCCCCGCAGAGGAAAGGTTGTCTGAGCTGGTAGTTAGTATCTGGAAAGAGTCTCATAAGGTAGGAACAGTTCCAGCAGGGGGCGGCACAGTGGCGCAGCAGTAAAGTTGCTGCCTTACGGTGCCTTGAGTTAGACAAAGCTCTTAAAGATAGCAGAGTCAAGGCAAGAAGGGGAGAAGGCAGGAACCGGGTACTGATTGTGGATGATTAGCCATGATCACAGTGAATGGCGGTGCTGGCTCAAAGGGCCGAATGGCCTACTCCTGCACTTATTGTCTATTATTGCCGGAAACCCTGGTTAGATCCTGACTATGGTTGCTATCAGTGTGGAGTTTGTACATTCTCCCTGTGACCGAATGGTTTTCTCTGCATGCTCTGGTTTCCTACCTACATTCCAAATACAAACGGGTTTGTAGGTTAATTGGCTTTAGTAAAAATTGTAAATTGTGCCTAGTGTGTAGGATAGTGTTAGTGTCTGGGGATCGCTGGTTGGTGTGGACAGAAAGGCCTGTTTCCGTACTGTATCTCTAAAGTGTAAAGGTGCTAATCATGGATCCTGAGTTCTCACCCATGATGTCATGACAGCTTGCTGTTGCCAAAGGCTGATGTCCATGTATTTCTGATCATCTATTGCACAGTAGCACAGCTCAAGCACCTCACGGTGCCAGTGCCCTGGGTTCCATCCGGACCTCAGGTGTTGTAGATGTGGTCTCTGTATGTATACCCTGTGACCATGTGGGTTTCCCAGGAGCTCCAGTTTGTTCCTACATCCCAAAGCCAAGCAGGATCATCTGTTGCCGTCCCTGATTTGTTCTTGACTACTCGCCTCCAGTTTATTTCTCCCCCACCCCCATCTCTACATTCAGTCTGAAGAAGGGTTTCTGTAGATTGGCTATTTCATACTAGCCAATTATAGTGCTTGTTAATAGTAGCTCCGCCTAGTATGTGCTTTATAGTATCAAACGCTCGCTTACGCTAGCTAGTAGAAGTAGCTGCTCGGAGCTGCTCGGAGTCTGCCCTAGCACGACTACAACGGATGATGACGCAACTGCAGCGATTTGATTTCAACATCGTCTATAAGAAAGGTAAAGACATGTACATAGCAGACACGCTATCTAGAGCCCCTGCGCAGAAGTAACGTACAACAACTCTCCAACAGGACAAATTCTCAGACATGAAGGTCTCGTTTGTGCCAACTGATGGTTTAAGCAGCCTAGCTAAACACACGGCTGCTGATGAGACTTTACAGTTGCTGTCTACAGTCACCCGGCACTGTTGGCCCTATAAACAGTCCAACACCACGCTCAAAATCCGCCCCTACTTCCTGGTTCGTGATGAGCGTATGCAGATCCAATGCTGTAAGTGATATAATAACCATGTGTTGTACATGTCACATGTGTGTGCATGTCACATGTGTGTGCATGTCACATGTGTGTGCATGTCACATCATTACATGTTCCGACACAAAATGTCACCTATTCTTTTTCTCAGCCTGATCTAATGAGTGGCTCCATCATTTGTGTCTATCTTTGATATAAACCAGCATTGATACATAGAAAACAAAGAAAAATAGGTGCCGGAGTAGGCCACTCAGCCCTTCGAGCCAGCTCTGCCATTCAATATGAATATGGCTGATCATCTGCTTCTGCTTGTTTACTGCACAACCGCCAACAACTGGGCTATATCGTGCAGGTTGCGCTCGCATTCTTTCAAGTCTCTTCAGAGAGTTGGCACCTTGTGGGTTCACGTCAGTGTCACGCAAAGTTTCAAATCAGGACATCAATGCTGCACGCTGGAGTTTTGGAGGAAGATTTCACATTTTGATCTCATTTTGATCAACATTTTGATCTCTGGCTCATTTAGGACTTCTGTGTTTCACCAAATAAGGATGGAGGTCCAGGACCAACTGACCAGATGATTATATCAAACAGTTCTGTTCAGAGTCAATTAGCTAATTTATATATTTTAATATCATTAAAAGATAAATGACAATATGTCACTATTTGGTAAATGGAAACGTTATCATCTTGAAGATCGCATCTTATTACCACTCATCATAATTGACAGTTCCTATTTTTCAAACCATATTTCCCCACTGAAATCCTTTGTGAGCAAAAAGTCTTCATTTTCAATTTTTTTAATATTACATACCCTGAATATATTCCAAAGTATGGATGCTAATCTGAATTTTCAGTGTATGGAAGAAAAAAGTAGGCCCTTAAATCATACGCTATCTTTAAACATAAAAAAAATACACGTTCCATTTTTACAGCACAAGAATAATTGATTTAATCTCTAGTACTATCATATCTAAATGACTATCCATTATGCATGTCAGCTAATTTGTCTTTCCATTCAGTGGAAATGATTATAGTTTATAATGGGCAGATAATTTGATTGTCCACATTTTACAAAACTGGCCAGAGTTTAACAACGGACTACAAAATCAAATAGATCTCAGCTGGGGTCAAGTTCACCAGAGTTTTATCATTGAGACACGTGGGTGGTAGGATTGGCTTGATGCCTTCAGATAACATTTACTTTTTGCCAAAGAACAGGAGCAAACAGGCTTCCCGTGACACTTTCAGTTAATAAAACCTTGTGCTCTGATAAAGGAATAAAGAGGAGGCTGCTTTTAAACCCAGAGAGAGTCAATCTTGGTCCACTTCCCTTTAATAGACATTCCCACAATCTGCGATTTAATTCCTGGCTGTGAAACATCCAAGTCAATCATTTCAAAATTGATCTTTTGGAGTAAATGGCCATAGATCATTACAACCAAGGGCAAATGTACTTCTGTAAATGGGAAATGATTTTGTAAAAATACGACTTGATCCATAAGGTGAATTGATCCCCGAGACCAATGATTATGTCAAGTGAAGTGCATTGTACTTAATTTTCATTGATACATGTTTTCAGGCTAACTTAATGGACTCAATGTGACCCAAGATGGGTCAAGTAAGGAATTAGAGAACCAGCACTCAATGTATCGCTTCCTTTATTTCTTGATATGACTTGTGCTTAAGGAAGGCAGCTGCTTACTTATAAATCAGGTCTTAGCAATTGGGTCAACACCCAGGTCATCAAAATGAGAAGTCTAGAAAGATAATAGGAGATACAACTCCTATTAAGCTATTCAATAGGAGATACAACTCCTTTCAAGTTAAGCTTGAAAGCTTTACCTCCATTTCGAACTGTTTGTGAGTCTCGAGAAATAGGAGGCATTCATCCACTCCGTGAGGAATCCTAGGATCTCTTTGGCCTGAATTTTGTGGTAAATGTCAACACCAGAACCTACCAGGAACAGTGCATCATCAAAATCCCCAGCATTCTCAATGTTAGGGTAACCATCGCTCTGCCGATGGATGGATACATTTTCCACCTATACTCTGTTCCAACCTCCAGGTAGTAAATCTACCACAGTACGTGATAGGGCATGTTTAAATATGGCCCCCTTCTTAACAAAAGGTTGGGCTTGTTGAGTCTTAATCTTGCTAGGTGTGGCACCTGCTCTCAATTCACATCCATTGTTCATATTGCCAACTTACCAGTTCAAAACATGCTCTTAAATGGTTCAGTTAAATAGAGCTCTTAGGGCTATCGGAATCAAGGGGTATGGGGAGAAGGCAGGAATGGGGTACTGATTGTGGATGATCAGCCATGATCACATTGAATGGCAGTGCTGGCTTGAAGGGCTGAATAGCCTACTCCTGTACCTATTGTCTATGTACTCTATGTGTCTATGTAGATGAAGAATATCAATTATATCTCCTGGGCATATTTACAACCTTACATTTCATTAGACAGCAAACCTGGTGGCTGGCCTGTCAAATTGTGTTGGATGAGGAGTCATTTAGAGACCAAATAAATAAGAAGGGCTGAACTTAAGGCAGATTGTGCATGCTCAACTTCACAACATCAACTAAATCAATCCAGAATGATTATAACTTACTTCCGTCCCAGATATTCCTCCGGTTTCCACAAAACCTATGGATAATAGATTCTATGATAGGCAACAGAGTTAATCCTTTCGTATTTTAAAAGCATTGATTATTTTTTAAGTTTTACAATGTAAACTGAGTAATGCTTCAAAACCAAGCCAATGATCTGGCTCCACAAGATGCGGGGATCTTTCATGGAACACAAAGTGCTGAGGTATCTCAGAAGGTCAGGCATCATTTATGGAGGGCATGGGCGGGTAACATTTAGGGTCAGGACCCTTCTTTAGATCCAATTGTATGGTTCCCAATTCCCAAACTTTAAGTCACTCACTCTTTATTATTTTGGTGTATTGTAATTATTAAGCATTGTTATTTTCAAGAGAGAGTCAGATATAGCTCTTTGGGCTAATGGAATCAAGGGATATGAGGGAAAAGCAGGGACTGGGGTACTGATTTTGGATGATCGCCATGATCATATTGATTGTTGGTGCTGGCTCGAAGGGCTGAATGGACTACTCCTGCATCTATTTTCTACATTTGTATGTTGCACCCCAGTGGAAATAAGTAAGCACAATGCTTATCTCTCATGCAGAGACCAACATCTAAGCATGGTCAGTGAGAGTGGTCAAGGAAGCACTAATGAATAGGAGTCTATTTTGATATTTCAATCAGTGTAACCAACAACAGATAAACAAATTGATTAGCTTCATTCTCATCTTTCAGATGCAGAAATGAACCAATTACCCTGATTCCCGACATACAGCCAGTGGCTGGGAAAAAAATGAAACATGATGCCGTTTACCATCTTAACTTCATCTGTACGGGAGATCTAGAATAAACAGTTCCCCTTTTCAATTAATGGGAATGGTAATGGTAATGTCCCCATCCTGGATATACAGAAATATAGTTCAAAGCAAGGCAGGCTTGGTCTTACCTAGGGCATTTTGAAGCACATTGTCTTTTTGTACCATTGAAGATCCGTGAACCTTCCTGATGCCACCATAGTCCACGCCAGCACATTGCTCATGCAGCATCAAGATATGCCACCAGACTGTGTGTATTCTACAAACTTACAAAAGGTTCAGCACTGAACAGTTGGACAGCTCCTGGGCAAACTCTGATAGCATAACAAATGTTCTGTGTTTAATGGCACAGGTGGGAACTCATTTCTTTCTTATTTTCTTAGACAGTTTGCACCTTGTAAAATTTTCTACAGAGCAAGGAATTAAACTAAGTCATGATTCTGTCCCAGATTGACAGCAGCTGCTGCAGATATATGTCTAAATTATATAATCTGAATGCTGATCACAGCATCCTTACTGCCTGTTACTTGAAGTTCTTTAACTAGACATAATTTTGCTGTAGAACCCCTTCCTCCTCCATAGTCGGCCAAGACTGACTGAGACCTGTGGTCGCACTCAGGCCTGAGAACCCAGTATCATATCCAAGGGCATATGACACTACTATCATATCATCACAGTAACATGATTTCCAAGGACCTCAATTGCAATACTGAGAAAACTGAAGCTTCCATAATATGACGTTTTTTTAATGCTGTGGGTCTTAACATACCACCTGGATTTGCTTTGAGTGCTTTGTTCTCCATTTTAGATGCTCCCAGGGTTGTTGGCTTCCCTCTCAGCCACTCCCAAGGTTTGGCATCTGCCTCCTCAATCCTAGACTCTGGATGTCATTCTCTAAAGATCCCAATGAACCAAATCAGTCTAGTCATCACGAGATGTACATTGAAAACAACTGACTTTTCCTTTCACTTACACAACCATATAAAATACACAATTATTAATTTGTTAGCAAGTCCCGCTAACATTTTTAACCTCCTCCAACACCCCTCCCATCATATCTCAGATGGAGTTTTGCCACAGTTAGATGTGATCGCCCCCATCAGGACCTTTTGCAATGCACAAGCTTCACAATCGGCTTGGGGCTGATTGGATCACAGCAAACAGCTGCCTGACCTTCTGTATTTTAAAGGGTTTTTTTCTAATATAACTTCATTCCACACTTGGTACTTTATGTATTCAACATTTGATTTGAAATAAGGTGCTGAGGATCTCTTTCCAGAATTGAACATGAAGTAATCTGTCAATTTTATTACAAAATTTATGAGAGTGTCATATGAGTTTGAATAAGGTTCTGCTCTACGCTGCAGTGTTTGTAAACCACAGTGCAGGTCACCAATGAACAATTTAACCCTTGAAATTCCAGTAAGACTCACTGCCCCTCTTTTTTAGACACAGACTCACTTTGGAATCTATTTTTCTGGATCTCCTGTATCATTGTCATCACTCTTAACTATCTTCATATTACACTTTGTTATGTAACTCATTATTAGTATTAGTATTGGTCAATTATCACGTGTACTGAGATACATTGAAAACCTTTGTTTTCAAGGGACGGCGCAGTGGCGCAGCGATAGAGTTGCTGCCTTACAGAGCCAGAGACGCACGTTCGATCCTGACTACGGGTGCCGTCTGTGTGTGACCTCGTGAGTTTTCTACAGGTGCTCCGGTTTCCTCCCACACTTCAAAGATGTACAAGTTTGTAGGTTAATTGGCTTTGGTAAAAAAATTATATATTGTTCCCAGTAAGTCGGACAGTGCTAGTGTCTAGGGTAATCGCTGGTCGGTGCGGACTGGGTGGGTCAAAGTCCTGTTTCTGTGCTAAATCTCTAAAGTCTAAAGTTCAAAGTTAGGAATGAGAATTTCTGCTGGTTCACGTCAATGTGGCCTTTTTTTTAAAGCTCTCTCCCAGCTACTGACGTGAAAGCCATCGCCATAAGTAGGAACGGGATCCGAGATATTCTCAATTCAATAAACAATCCAAAGTACCTGTTCATCATTTGGGTGGCAAAATGGGTGATTCAGCTCAGAGCAGCCTGCACTCAAATTCACAATAGATAACCTTTTAGATAGAGAAGTCCCAAAATAGCCACCTGAATCTATGAGAACAAGGTCCTGACCTGAAATGTCGCCTGTCCATGTTCTCCAGAGATGCTGCCCAATTGCTGAGTAACTCCAGCAGTTTATGTTTCTTGTTTTTCTCGAATCTGCCACTTTGCTGAAACATTTGATTTCCGGTGGAGTCCACAGGATCCATGGCCCAATGATTTCCATGGTAACGGCAGATTAGGAACCAAAGTGGAATATCATGGCTATTTTAATATTATTTCTGATTGGCTTTAAATTTTCAATGATGTACCTGGTCTTTCAATTCGCAATGCACTTTTGTATGTAATTTAATATTAACTTGTTTTTAAATGTCTCACAATTTCAGATATATTTTAAACATTGTTGAAAAACTCTTAAAGCTTCGACAGCTGGCCATGCTGGTGGTAGGGATTTTTCTGGCTGAGAGCGATTCCAGGGCAGGTCTTGGCTCAGCCCTTCACATGGTGATACTATGGGCCCGATACCTGTGAGATTCTGCTGCAGGATTCTAGGATGCATTGGGAGTTGGAGTTGCAACCCTACATCTATACCAGCTGAGAGGCAGGGATGTCCAGTGTCCTACTGTGGGCAGAAGGATTAGGGTACATGGGCAAAACGGTCAGCACTGATGTGGTGGGCTGAAGGGCCTGTTTCCATGCTATCCTATTCTATGACGCAAACTATGAGTGTGAGAAGATAGCGGGACAAGGCTGTGTATGTCCATCTCCGGCCCAATGTTCCCACTTGTGAAGGAACACATTTCTTAATTGATTGAAATGATTAACAGATTGAAAAGTACAGCATAGAACAGGCCATTGGGCCCACAGGAGCACTGCTAACCATCAATTGTTCATTCACACTCGTTCCATGTTATCCCATTTTTTGAGCCACTCCCAACACTGCAAGGACAATTTACAGAGGACAATTAACCTACAAGTCTACAAGTCTTTGGGAAGTTGGAGGAAACTGGAGCAACCAAAGGAAACCCAGCGGTCACAGGGAGAACGTGCAAACTCCACACAGACAGCGCCCGAGGTCATGATCGAACCCAGGTCTTGGGCATCTAACCCGAATCAGCAGTTCTACCAGTTGCATCACTGGGCACGCTTTCAATAACGTTAATACCACATTAGAAGTTAAAACAATAATCAGTTAACTAATGAATGTGGCTAAATGAAATATTTTTAATGAAACAAGCCAGATTCATTAACTAGGCTGCAGCCTGCATTGAAAAAGACGGGCTGGTACATCAAGAGGCCCAATTCTCCTTTAAATTTGGATTCAAAATGTTTCCAGAACTTCAGCAACAATGTCAAAGTAATGGATTCTCCAGTGGCTGGTAACCATGACATCATTAACCGCAAAATGATCAAGCAATCACAAAATGTGAAAAGAGACAAAGAGATATCATTTTAAGAAAGTAAATTTCGCCCAAGGGTGATGCCCTAATAAAATTAACATTCTACAAAAAGGTACCCCAATTGAAAAAAAATAGCACATTTATTTAAAAAATGTCAAATAAATGAGAATGAGGGGCAAATGTAAAATAGTCAATTAAAATAGAAAATCAAATATATATATATCCTCTGTAGGAATGGTCAGGAAAGTAGGTTGTGTTAAAACTCAAAGTTTTTGAAGCATTTTGAAGGAATATTTGGGTGCTAAGCAGAATTCAAACCCCCTACAATCACAGAGTTATGCGTGAATAAGAGGAGTTGGTAGTCTAAAGGATTAAAGTGGCAGTCGAAAGATGAATGGGTGAAGTTTTAAATTTATGTTTTGCTAAATTAGTCCCTGGAGGGTGCCTCCTCTTTTTTGTGTTACTTGTGAATTCTGGCACTGATTAACTTTATGTAGGAATTATTGGCCATGGATGAAGATGTACAGACATTTGTAAAGGATATCATATTTGATTTAGTCGGAAACAAGCCAATAAGTTTGACAACATATTCTGAGCATTAGGTTGAATCATTGTCTATTTTACAATAGATACTTAGCATTTACTTGAAAGTGGAAACATTGCTTAATATAATGCTTCATATCTCACTGGAGCATTTCTTGATCATTGCAAGAAATTATTCTCTGATGGGTCAGAGTCATTAAGTAATATATTCATATAGAGCCTTTGGCCCACTGTGCACGTTAAGTTATTTGTTGCATTCCTATAAAACAACACAGAGAATACTAAATAAGTTAAGAAGTTATATATTTCTACAGAACAGTAACAGGTACTTAGGCCATGAAGATCTTTGGCCATGGATATCTTTTGGTTCATCTACACTAATCCCATTAAGTCTCTATCCTTTTCTGCCTTGCCTATTCATTTGGCTGTTAAAATATTCCTTAAACATTGTAATTGTATCTGCTCCGATCACCTCCTCTAGCAGTGGCTGCTGAAGGCTTGGTTCAAGAGGCAAGGCTGACATCATCTGTGGCAATTACCAACTTGAAATAACCCAACAATATTTGCTCTAGGAAATAAACAAAATTTGCAACGATAAATAAGATGAGCAAATCTCACAACATCTGAAAGTCACTGTCAATGATTTTCAAAACAAAATGTGTTTGCAAACTTCACCATTGAATTCTGCAGAAATTACCAAATTGAGCAAAGTTTGCTATTAACCCTGAAGATGCTAACTAAAATCACAGTGTTGCTATGAAACAGCCCTGACTAAAAAAACCCTACTTTTTTCAACCATCAATTTTGATTCTCTGAGGAAAAGTTCACGAAATGTTATCCCTTAATCAGTTTGTTAAATAATTTCTTCTCTGAGGAAGTCTAAGATGTTTCTGCCTTGATCTTCATCTCATTTATTTGCTCCAATCTCTATTTCATGATCTGTAAAAAGGCTTCAAAAATGTAATTGAATATTTTGATTTTTGCCTCCTGGTTTGCCATATGTGAGAATTCCTCAATGTGTTTGGCTGCACCAACTACTTACTGGTATCACTGATGCTAGTTGCCAAAGATACCAGAGAACTAAAGCCAGATGGGAACCAGCATTGGGAAAGGATCCATTTTGCAGAGATAGATTTTCTTCAAATCTCAATTGTTCACTGATTACAAAATCTATATGCCGTTGTGGTAAATGCTAACTTAAAAAATAGCATCTTCCAACAAAAGGAGATCGAGTTCACATGCAGAACTTGGAGGAGAATAAAGGACTCGGATCTATCTCGTGCCCCCATGACAGTTGTCTGTGCCATAATGCTATCCCATCAAACAAGTACATTGAAGTGTATTTGACGTGTGCGCAAGAAACTGCAGAGGCTGGTTTACGAAAAACGACACAACATCCTGAAGTAATTCAGCGAGTCAGGCAGCATCTCTGGAAAACATGTACAGGTGACGTATCATAAGGTCACAAGGAAAATGAGTAGAATTAGGACATTCGGCCCATCAAATCTACTCCGCCATTCAATCAGGGATGTTCTATCTCTCCCTCCTAACCCCATTCACCTGCCTTCTCCCCATAACCTTCGACACCCGTACTGATCAAGAATATATCTATCTCTGCCTTAAAAATATCCAATGACTTGGCCTCCACATCCTTCTGTGACAAAACAATCCACAGATTCACCACCCTCTGATGAAGAAAATGTCTCCTAATTTCCTTCCGAAAAAAACGTCCTTTAATTCTGAGGCTATGACCTCTAGTTCTAGACTCTCCCACTAGTGGAAACATCCTATCCACATCAACTCTATCCAAGCTGGATTTTCAGGTCTACAGACCTTGTGTCTTGAACCAGCTTCAGCACCCACTGCCAGGAGGTGTTGGGATCAGATACAATCACAAGATTTAAGAGATATTTTGACAGCCAGTTGAATAGGCAACGCAGGAAAGGATATAGACCAAATGGTGGAGATGAACCAAGAGATCTTCATGGACATGGGCCAAAGTATCCATTTCTGTTCTGTAGAAATATATAACTTCATCACTTATTCAGTATTCTCCATGTTGTTTTATAGGAATGCAACAACTACATTTGGGGTTGGATAATCCCACAGAGATAAATTATTAAAATGTTTCTTTAAATTGTTCTTGGTTGATGCTGGAGATACACAAAAAGCTGGAGTAACTCAGGAAGCATCTCTGGAGAGAAGCAATGGGTGACGTTTCAGGTCGAGATGCTTCTTCAGACTGGGTAGGGATAAGGGAAATGGGAGATATAGAGGATGATGCAGAGAGATAAAGAACAATGAATGAAAGATATGCTTTGCCCAGAATATTGAGAAAACAACTATGCACTTCCTTGTAGCGCGCCACAGGAACATTCATGACTACAAATGGCTCCTTAGTTTAAGTTATTTTCTATATGATACCACACGTTCAGTACGTCACTGGGAAACCAGAGGTCATAACTTGGCACAGCTTGCCGTCTGATCAAAGGTGACCCTCCTGTTTCTGTGCCAAAGCCAATCCCTAACTTATGACAACTGAAAATATACTTCTAATGGAGTTCAACAAGGTTTCTTCAAGATTTTCTGCTGTTTTTAAATTAATGGATTGCGAAAATTGGTGACTGATGGAAAAAACGCACAACTTATCATAAAGAGAACAAAGTTTCAGGCACGGGTTTGGAAGAGGGTTCATATCTGTATGCAAATAGACCGTAAATGTCATTTATAACACCTACAACATTTCACAAATGCAATAAAGTCATTCGTAGATTCCGTGGAATTTCCTTCATAAATGCAATCTTAGAAAGGGATTTGCATCGACCATTTTGATGAAAAGCAATTAGCAAAGTTAATGAAATAGATATGAAATGAAAATGTTGATTAAATCATAAGAGGATTCAATGATTAGAAAGAATACGACTTCACATTTGCAATCACAAAAACCTATCTGCATTCATAAAGCACAAAGAGCATCAAAGACTAAAGAAAGTTGACCTTTTCCTTCCAAAGCAAAAGCAATGGGAAAAAAAAATCACTGAACTTTACTAAAATGTTAAATAAAAATTGAAAATGCAGGAAACAAGGGCAGCTTTTATGAAAAAAAGTCAACATTTCAGGTCACAGACAAAGGGATGGTTCTGTTAAACTTTCCATAGATGTTACCTGATGTTCGAGTCTTTCCAGCATTTTGTTTTATATGTAGGTAGGAAGGAACTGCAGATGCTGGTTTAAACCAAAGATAGGCACAAAAAGGTGGAGTAACTCAGCGGGACAGGCAGCGCCTCTGCAGAGAAAGATAGGGCGACGTTTCGGGTCGAGACCCTTCTGAGTCTGATGAAGGGTCTTAACCCGAAACGTCTTCCATTCCTTCTCTTCAGAGATGGTGCCTGTCCCACTGAGTTACTCCAGCTTTATTTGTCTATTTTGTTTTATATTTCAGATTTCCAGCATTCTCTTTTTTTAATACTTATTTCCAAAATGGGTAGTGGCCAAACCACATACATAAAAATCATAGAAAGAGGCAATATATCCCGTCTCAATTGTGCAACACCTTTAGAATGCATTTTAATCACCAAATGAAACCCAACTCCCTAACATTTCTCCTCC
The DNA here is from genome assembly GCA_963514005.1 of Raja brachyura. The sequence goes on along the minus strand of OY740806.1, from coordinate 18,478,757 downwards.
CAGACAGCACGATCTTCCACTCTTCCAACACCTACCCGTGAGGCAAACTAAGGGAAGTATGTTTGAATAGAGCGGATGATTCGAAACTCGCTTGCCGTGTGTCCAAGTACCTTGGACCACATTGTTTCTTCTTGCATGATTCCAGTTGCTGGCTTCCATTGGGAATCCCGCTCCCCATTCATTAGACCATTCCAGAGCAGCACAAGACCAGACGTGGCTAGTTATACTCCCAGAACAAGTTCAACAGCTTGTGAAACTCTCATTCTAGGCAATTGGTTGCCAATCCTGTCATGGCCATTTGTGAATGCTTTTGACATGGACAATCAAAATTACATAGATATGGACCTATTCTAACATAGAAATTAAAAATAAATATGCAGATATACGTAAAGCAATGAAATGAGAGTAAAGATAAATGTACTCGTCTTTCTGATTTTTCCCACGTCATGACCTCGGATGCGGTCTGTGTGGAGATTGCACATTCAATCTGTGACCACCTGGTTTTCTTCCAGGTGCTCCAGTTTCCTTTTACATCCCAAAGATGTAGGTGTTTGTAGGTTAATTAGTCTCTGTACCTTGCCCAGAGTGTGTAGTGAGTGGATGTGAAAGTGGGAATACATACATGTAGTGTGAACTATATGGTCTGCGTGGACTCAGTGGTCCAAAAGGCCCATTTCCATGCTATATATTTAAATCATTCAATCTGTGCTAGTTGTGATATGACTGTGGCTTAGGGAGCAGATCCATCAGTCTATGAGACTGGAAGCTCACTGCTCAATTGAGTGCAGATATCCTGGGTTTTTCACTCAGCTGATTGGATGGCAGCACTTCAGTCTATGCCCAGGAATCCTGACTTGGTGGCAAGTTAAGTGTACAAATGCTGGCATTGCTGTTTGGCATTTTAAGTGGAAGTTCAGAGCCAAAGAACAAGGACTGTCAGACAAAAACAAAGTGAAAAATATTTTTCCAATTAGAGATTCAACATGGAAACAGACACTCTGGCCCACCGAGTCCATGCCGACCAGCGATCATCCTGTAGACCAGCATTATCCCACACACTAGGGACAATTTTACAGCTTCACTAAAGCCAATTAACCTGAAAACCTGTACGTCTTTGGAGAATGGGATGTAACCGGAGCACCCAAAGAAAACATATGCGGTCACAGGGAGAACGTTAAAACTCCGTACAGATAGTTCTCACCCAGCTATCCAAGATCAGGTTTGATCTTGGATTATAAAACATCAGCTCACATGATTTAGTTTGGTTCGGAGTTAACTTGGTCGTGAAAAGACACACCAAAAAAAAGGAAGGTAGGTCTTTGGTGAGAAGCAGGTTAGTCCAATCTAATTGTAAACTAAGTGACACATTCACAAGCTCCATTAGAAACAAGCCAAGAGAATGAAATGCCAATATTTGATGAGTACCTCTTTCCCTTTTATTTAAAAATCAGCAAATGTCTGTCTTCCCATTCAGCCCCCCCCCACCTCATTCCCCCCCAAATGCATGGACCTCTGTATAGGTCTGGATCCACAGGTAATTTTTTATGACATTATTTAACAAGGAAAAATAACAAAAATAAATTAGACAGCACATTGCAACTAACGGTGCCAAGAACATTGTAATCTTTACAGCTGTCACTCAGTACTGTTTAATTATAATCTATCTTCAATAACTGATGCACTGATTTGTAACCAATTTTGGAAAAGCCACATTCCAACAAAGGTGCACTGTACCTCATTTGTGTCTCCGTGTGTGCATAGAATTAATAACAAGGTCTCGTTTTACTTTTTCTCAAGACTGAATTCCTTTGTGAGAGCTGGGTTTGTTGGAAAGTAATTCAACTTTTTCAATGACCTGTTCCATCACAAAAGAAATCTTGTTACATAACAAGTTATTGAAAAAGTCCATGCTCCATGTCGTCCTACGCTTGCATCTGAAGAAACTGGCACACCAGGAGATTACATAAGTACATCTTAAGGTGGCGGAGTCAAAGACGGGAAATAATAAAAAATGATTGATATTATCAGATGTCTTGTGTTTCTCTGGCCCTCTCAAATGTTTACTCAGAAATTCCTTCAGAATTATTCTTTAGTTTTGTTCACCAACAATTTAACCAAAACAACACTTACGGTTATATTTTTGTGTTGAGATAGCTTAACCTAAATTCAAGCGCTTTCTTATTAAGACCAAACTGATTTTAATTCAGTTTGTTTATCTCATTAAATTAACAAAAACAAACTGTAAAAGCTTGCAAGGAATGGTGAAGTGAGGTAAATTGAGTTAACATTTCATGATGACTTTGTGTTCTTATTAAAGGTAATCAATCTGAAATATTAATTCTGCCTCACTCTCCACAGGTAATGTATGTGCTGCTATGCATATTTATAATTTTATATTTTAATTACAGATTACCATTATCTGCAGTATTTTGCTTATAGATCATCAGTGTGGTGAAGTATTCTCATTATCACTCAGTAAAAAAATAATATATTTTGTTAAATCATCACACTTATTACTTTATTGACAAGCACAGGATGAATGGGTTACTTGCGACAAGTCTGGGAAAATATTGGAGCATTTTAGAATTTCCTTCCATTACATTGACAAAATAAGGAAATGCTTAACTTTAGGTAGATGGAGAATAAGTCTCTCTCTCTCTCTGTTCCCATCAATGCTGCCTGATTGACTGTGCATTTAAGTAGTAACCATTCAGAGTGATGGAATAATATTCTAGACATGTAAATGACCTGATAAGGCAACTTGTTGGAATGGAATAACACATAGGCAGATTAGAATTAACTTGAGATTGACACAAAATGCTGGAGTAACTCAGCAGATCAGGCAGCATCTCTGGAGAAAAGGAATAGGTGACATTTTGGGTTGAGACACTTCATCAAACTGAGAGTCAGAAATGGGGACGCTGAAGGTATGGGAAGGTATAGAACAAAGCAGAGCTTGCATCGATGACTCAGGAAAGGTGGAGCCCACAATGGTCCATTGTTGGCTGGGGATGAGATGCTAATGAAGAGTTAGCTGGAATGTGTTTACATGCGAATAAGTGAATTGTAAAGAGTGAATTTTCATGTACGCATTTAAATTCAGAAATTCCGGGTTGCTTGTCCAATACTATCTTCATAAAAATGAACATTTTCTATTCCACTTCACCAAGAAAATTCAGGCAGGCAGGTTGTAAATGAACAAAGCCAACTGCACACAATTTGTTTCAGAGAAAACACACCTACGTATCAACCATTAGAGACAGAATCATTGAATTCAAGTCACAAGCACTCATAGTTCACCTTTGTAGTTTGTAGTTTATATCCATCTAGTCCTTCAGTTCAATGCAGCCTTGGATCTCACACTCCATCTAGTAGCCATAGATGGAATCGGTTTCACTGGCCTTTAGTAACCATTCAGAGCGAAGGAATAATAATTTGGAAATATTTCATTTCTTACTTAAAAAATAGTGTTAATATAATGTTCTATTTTCATTGATTATACATTTCCTGAGCGTGTGGTTTAAGGAGTGACATCAAATTATGAGAATTGAGCTCTACTTCTGTTTCTTGTCATAAGATCACGATCTTATGACATCTTATGATCTTATGACATCAAATTATGAGGATGGAGCTCAACTGTTTCTTGTCTCTTATTGACTTGTTGCTCTCGTAATGAAAATGATATAAATGGGACTAGAGGATGATAAAAAATCTCCTGCCAGATGAACTTGATGCCAAATAGAGTTATGAAGTCGTACAGCACAGAAACAGGCCCTTCAGTCTACCATGTCCATGCTAATCTTTTTGGCCATTAACCCCGTGTGCAGTCATTTGAATCATATTCTACTCTGCCTTATTTCAACGGTGGCATGTTGGGAAAGTTAGTAGAGCTGCTCGCTCACAGTGCCAGAAACCCAGCTCTTTCCCAGCCTCGGGTGCTGCCTTTCTGGGGTTTGCATGTTCTCCCTGTGATCATCTTCAGGTGCTCCGGTTTCCTCCCACATCACAAAGACGTGCTGTTTGTAGAATAATTGGCCACTGTAAATTGCCACTAGTGTACAGGCAGGTGGAAGTATCTGGAGGGAGTTAAAGAGATTGTAGGGCGAGTAAAAGATGGTATTAATCTAGTATGCGTGTAAACAAAAATAATTTGTTGATGCAGACTCAATGGGCCGAAGGATATGTTTCCATGCTTATCTCTGTATGACTCCATGACGCTGATTAGGTGTCGAAATGTCGCTTAGACATTGGAATTGTGCCTCATTCTACCACCTCCTCTGGTAGTGTGTTCCATATACAATATCATACACTCTCTGGTTACAACTTACCTCTCAAATCCCCTTCAAAGCTCCTTCCTGTCACATGAAACCTTTCCCCTCGTGGTTTTGGTACCCCAAAAGATTAAATATCTACTCTATATAAGCTTCTTGTAATATATTTCCATCAGATCACCCCTCAGCCTTGCTCATTCCAGGGAGTCATGATTAAAAAACAAACATTATTTCTTAAACAATACTTGCCTTTTGAGCTGAACCATGGAAGATTCTTACAAAATGGAAGGACAAGTTATGTCTATTCAACTCCTGTTAGTTGTGTTATTTTGTGTGCCTGCGGTAAGGTCCAGAATCAGTGAATATAGTTGAATGAAACTGTCAGCTAATTAACTCATCTGGGTATCATGCTGTTGATGGGGAAATACATGGTTTCGCATGAATTCATATTGCAGGCACTCTCCTCGATCAAGTCTAGATCTCTGATCAATGCCATCAAAGGAAACCCTTGCAGGTATTTCTCATGAAACAATCAATACTATTGAACTTAGGCACTGCAAACTCGGCAGGGAATAGTTTTGGGAATGCAAAAAATATATATTTTGGAGTTTATCCCAACTTTTGATTCATGTAGTTGGTTCCAGCAGTATTTTGATTCTTTCAACTGAACTCCAGATGCAAGAATCAGAAGACCGAAGAACTCAAAAAATAAGCTGGATAAATTACCAAACATGTTCTGCAATATGTCAAAAGCAATACACAGGTAGTGATCAACAACAACATTGTACGCAGGGACAATTTAACTTGAATACAATTGCTCCTTCCTCTGATGTAGAGGATTAGTTTGTGCAAGACAAAGGAAAACACTGAACGGGGAAGGGTACGGCAGAGGGAACAGGCTCTTTGGCACACAATATCTGTGCCGAACATGAGGCCAAGAATAGGTAGTTACTGGAAAACAGCTATCTGCCTTTCATGAAATACATTTGGAAAAGAACACAACAGAAATACTGATATCAAGTCTGGAGGACAGTGAAGCATAAATAAAATTCAGGAAGATATAGAATTACAAATAATTTTTCAACAGTGGACATAAACCATTTCAGAGCCGATGGGTGAAACAGGATGCAGAGGCTCAATACTGCTAATTCCAGCCTCAATGAACAACCATGAGAGGAGATGAAAAGTTTCTGGGTAGAGTTTCGTGCTGACTATGGATTTTCCAACTTTCATTTGCAAGAACTTTTAGCTGTTGATGGTCTAAAAGACAACACAAATCTGCTAAAGAATGTAGTCGGCGACATAATTATTTTTAAAATAACGTAAGGGGCACTAGGTAATCAAACTTGTAATAACTCTTTTGGGCACTATTTCCTTGGGCATTACACATAATTTAAGCAGGTAAGAATCCGTTTCTTTCTGTCCTGAAACTTTTTTTAAACAGAAGTTTATTTACAGTTACAATCAGAATGAAAACATTACCCTTGGGAGTTATCTATCTAAAAAAGGAACGTACATGTAGGTATCAAATCAAAAATGTTATTACTTTAATCTGAGATGCATTCAAGCTCCTCGGATGCCCAGCGGTTCAGGAAAGCAGCCAAAGTGCTCGTGGGCACCACATGCTCCTTCTGCAGGGACACCCAGAAATGGATGTAAGCTTGAAAGAGGGGTTGGTAGTTAGCCTGGGTGGAGCCCCCAGCTGCCTGCTGCCATGACCCATTAAAGATCGTCCGACCAACCCATCCCCCTCACACCGGGCGGCCAAGGGTCATCTGAGTGAGGCTGAAGTATAACCAGAATTTGAGGAGCGGCCCCTTCTAGTGTTCAAAACGGGGCTGCAACCTCATACATCGCATGTAGTCTAAAAACTCACCGCTCTATTTTCCATTGTTGTGGCCTCGTAACATACAAGCTAGCTTGAAATAGAAACATTCTTCCTGGATTAGCTATTTTCTTTAGGTCTCCTTGGTTTACCAACATGAGAATCTGTGCCCAGATTTTATGCACAGCAGGAACATGAATTAGAATGTTTGATTGATTGAAATATACAGCAAGGGCACATGCCCTTTGACCCACCAGGTCCACTCTGATTATTGGTCACCTGTCCACACTAGTTATATGTTATCCCACTTTGGTATTCTCTTTCTACACACGAGGGGCAATCTACAATGGACAATTAACCTACAAAACTGGGATGTGGGAGGAAAAGTATCTAGAAGAAACCTAAGTGGTCACAGGGAGTATGTGCAAACTCCACACTGGCAACAGCTCAGGATTGAACCCGGCTCTCTGGTACCGAGAGGCAACCGGTCTACCATTTGAGGTTGAGGAAATGGATCAGTTCCAGAGGTAGTTATGTGATGGGGAGACCAGTTAAGGAAACAACAGACACAATGAAGGGGGACCCCACCAAGGTAGCTCAAAGTGGCGAAAACACAGGAAGATGATATCATCTTTATTCTAGATATGTAAATGACCTGATAAGGCAACTTGTTGGAATGGAATAACACATAGGCAGATTAGAATTAACTGGAGATTGACACAAAATGCTGGAGTAACTCAGCAGGTCAGGCAGCATCTCTGGAGAAAAGGAATAGGTGACGTTTCGGGTCGAGACACTTCATCAAACAGTCATAGATGGGGACACTGAAGGTATGGGAAGGCATAGAACAAAGCAGAGCCTGCATCGGTGACTCAGGAAAGGTGGAGCCCACAATGGTCCATTGTTGGCTGGGGTCGAGTTGATAATGAAGAGTTAACTGGAATTAACTGGAATGTGTTTGCATGCAAATTAATGAATTGTAAAGAGTGAATTTTTCATGTCCGCATTTGAATTCTGAAATTCTGGGTTGCTTGTCCAATACTATTCTCATAAAACTCCAGTTCACCAAGAAAATTCAGGCTGGCAGGTTGTAAATGAACAAAGCCAACTGCACACAATTTGTTTCAGAGAAAACACACCTACATATCAACCATTAGAGACAGAATCATTGAATTCAAGTCACAAGCACTCATGGTTCACCTTTGTAGTTTATATCCATCTAGTCCTTCAGTTCAATGCAGCCCTGGATCTCACACTCCATCTAGTAGCCATAGATGGAATCGGTTTCACTGACCTTTAGCATCTCACACCTTTTTCTGGCAACTCATCTGCAAACAAATGGCCTTGAGAGTGATGTAAGACACAAACTGATCTTATTAATGGCTTCGGATTTACATCCTTACTAACAAAAATGTAATTTTCTAAACTTTTAAAATCCAATTCACTTTATCAACAAATTATTTATCCTCATGGGATAACATTGCACTGGATTGACACAATTTTGTGTACAAAGCTGCAAATATTGGTATTTTAATAACAATATCTATTCAGAAATATACCAAGTTAAATAAAATGTGTAGGGAGCCTGATTTCTTTCTTTATATGTGTAGGAAGGAACTGCAGATGCTGGTTTAAACCAAAGATAGACACAAAAAGCTGGAGTAACTCAAATGTAATATCCGGAGAAAGGGAAGAGGTGACATTTCATGTCGAGACACTTCTTCAGACTGAGAGTCAGGGGGAAGGGAAACGAGAGATAGGGACGGTGATGTAGAGAGATTTAGAACAAATTAATATTTCTTTATATTCTTCTTCTAGAATGCAAGCTATAAAATGAAAACTATGAATGGTGGGAAACTGAACTGGACTTCAAACAAACTGGAAGTGCTCACCTGGTTGATCAGAATGTGAAGGGTAATGACACATCAATATTTAATCAATAGGTTAGACAATCAGACATTAGTTCAGACTGAAGAAAGCAGTGGTAAATATTACATAAACAATTACCCTTCTCCATTTGAATGATTTTATTATGCATTTCCCCATGGGGATGCTGGAGTAACTCAGTGGGTCATGGGGTGGAAGATTGCAACCTTCACGTGGTCCGCCCTGTTTCGACTAATGCAATCAACTCGACGTGCACAAACGGAAGATGAAATAGAACAAGTTGTCCAACAACTTTAGGATGCGCACAGCACACGGAAGAAGAAGAAGTGGGTCATAGGTGATGTTTTGGGTTGAAACCCTTCATCAGTGGCAGAAAAGAAGCAGGAAATTATGTTTAAATTATGTTTAACAAATAAATATTTAAACAAGATTTTGGCTATTCACCTTATCCAAGCCCCTCGTGAGAATATTGCACTCTGACGAAATCCCAACATGGTCTGCATAACTGCAGAAAGATATTGGGCCACATTTTCTTGAATGAAGTCGGATGGGCCATGGATGCCGAAACACCATAGAGACTGCAAAGGGGGACCCAGAGTGGGGGTCCACCGAGAAAACAAAGGGGGACCTGGCATTGGGGAGGTCGTCGAGAACAAAGATGGGCCATTGGGGACCAAATTGAATACTTTGTAACTTTGTCGTCACACTAAATGTGACGTCTCTTTGCATACTTGTGTCACATGTGATAACACGGTTTATGGTCAAGTGTACCGAGGTATGATTCATTCATTCGTTTGCCTTCCGCATTCCTCATGTCAGCTCCAGAGGTGAACCTGGCAGAAAATACTGGAGGAACAGCACCCTCTCTGTAGCTTTGCTGCTTGTCAAAACATTCAAAGCTTTCTCTGGTTTGTTAATTAGTTTTGATACTCAGGAGGTAGGTTAGGTCCGTTGTTGCTGGCATCTCACTGGCCGTTCCATAGACGTTCAGTCTGAGGAAGGGTCTCAACCCAAAACATCCCCCAGAGATGCTTCCTTTCCCGCTGAGTTACTCCAGCATTGTGTGTCTATGTCCCATAACATCACCAGGTATTTGCACTTGTGTTGCAGCTCATTTCTGCCCTCTACATCTACGCATTGAAGTACAGGAAACTGATGGAAGTTAGCGGTAGGATTCTGGCACATCTAATCTCGTGCTTTAATGCTGATTCATCACGGGGTTCTGCAGCAGAGCACTGTTGTGCTGAATACACTTCACATCCAGAACCTTTGTTTTATGCCAAAGGAAGCGCATAAAATGGATAACTCTAATTGTCTAAATGGGATCACCAATCATCAGGAAAAAAGTCAGTGTTTGACCTATTATGTTATCTATTTTTAAGACACTTTCTAATATTATGTTTTCCAAAAAAAAATCTAATACCGATAACCTTTGCAGTTCACCTGTGTTTATAGATGGAATGTGACATGTCAGTACAAGTGGTGCATTGCATTGCCTGATGAAAGTGAATTAACTATGGGATTCTTCAAAAGCATGATCTTGCTGTAAATCCTGAATATGCAAAGACTTAAATTTCTATGTTCGTGCCCCATGGAGCAACCCCAGTAAATCAGGTGAAAAAAAATATTTCCTGGTAACAACAGAAGGAACCATACTGAGATATCTACTCAATTATAACGATTACTGTAAGAAACAATAACATTGCCAGAGGATGTTAAAGCTAATTCAATTACATTCCTTCATTTTTGACTATTCAATTATGTGCCTTACGTCCTTTGTAGCGATACCGTGTTTACAATACATTAAAAAACGTTATTACACTAACCATTTTAATGAGACATTTGAACAAGATTATTCCAGTTTGAATGTTATGCCAAATATAGATTTACATTAAAACTGGATTCTATGATTGCAATTTAATCAACAACTTTATAAAAATTATGCATGTAATTCTGCCACCACAGATTTGATAATATTGGATCATAATAGAAGAACATTGTGTAAAACACTGATCATCTATTCTATTCTAGCTAAACCCAGTCGCTTACTACCAGCATTTAAAATTAAAAGGAATTTTTTTTTTAAACCCCTCGTACACATAGATGGCATGGTGGTGCATTGGTAGAGTTGCTGCCTGACAGCGGCAGATCCTCACTATGGGTGTTGTCTGTACCAAGTTTGTACATTCTCCCCGTGACCGCGTGAGTTTTCTCCAGGTGCTCTGATTTTCTCCCACACTCCAAAGACGTACAGGTTTGTAGTTTAATTGGCTCAGCAAAGACTGTAAATGGTCCCTCGAGTGTAGGATAGTGCTTGTGTACGGGGATCGCTAGTTGACGGGGACTCAGTGGGCTGAATGTCCCATTTTCGCACTGTATCTCTAAACTAATCCCATGTTTGCTCTAGAGTGTCTGGCAGCATCTCCAACAACATTAGACCGGGTTTGATGAATCCATTTTGATGTGGGGTTAGAACTACTGTTCCTTGCTCCACCTTATTTAGAGCAGATTGTCAAAATGATCAAATACAAGCAATAAATAATTGCATGGGTCAGGCAGGTGATGCATCATTGCACAGATCATGTAACGGTAGACGGTTGTGGCACAGGTCAGACTCAGGTGGTCAGCCCTGACAGAGGAATAATGAGAAACCCCTCTTATATTATTCTGAAATGAGCAGCGTCTGGTGATTAATCTATCACTGAGGCACAGTCGTCACACCTGGGTTTAGATGACTTTCCCCACAAAGGTCGCGTTGGTGTCAGCACAACCGATATAGGAAAATTACAAAGACACAGAGATCACAACCGCTCTGTTCAGCAAGGGCTCTGTGCCGCTTTTAAAACGTTATTATTTTCAGCACAACACTGTGTAATAAAAACTGAGAAACAAATGCAATGATAGCAGATGATTGACTGTTATGTTGTTTTGTGACAGAGGGCAGATTGTCATCAGGAAGATAGAAGTATGGTATTTTCGTGAGCCAGCTGAGGTCCCAAACCATCTTGGTCAATATTTATTTTGTACCCAGCCAGATTTCCAGTGTGCTACTGTGTTCTGGCAATCCTTTAAAAAATTCAGTCTGAGTTTTGTTTTTACTTGATAAGTGATCAGGTAATAGGTGCGAGTTGAAAAAGCTGACATCAGTGTTTCTAATCCTTTTGTGACAAGCAAACAACAAGAGAAAACATTGGAATACCATTTCTGTGCAGCGATTAATGAAGTGTTTGAAGCAGTTCCCTTTAGTCATAACTATGACTCTAATTAATGGAACCAAACAGGAGATGAGTTTGGGGATCAAATTGCTGACTGATGAAAATGCCAAATGCGCAAAGTAAACTCAAGGTCCTTTGAAACATTTTCAGAGTTTGTGCAAATTTGCTATGATCTGTTTGAAGTTATCTCTGACAACCCAATTTGCACATAATGGAGTTTATCCTCGGGTGACTTTGATGCTTATTTCGAATTTGTAGAGTCACAGATTTGTGCAAAATGGAAATAGACCCTCAGGCCTAACATGCAAGCCAACCATTGACCATGCATTGAGGCTAATCCTAAGAAGTCCCTTTTTCCTCCATCCACACAGCACCACCCCTCAACCAATCACCACCACTCAGCCCACTGAGTCCATGTCAGCCAGCGATCACATGCGTACACCAGCACCATCCTGCATATGAGGGACAATTTACAATTTTCACCTTCATCATTTAACCAACAAACCTGTATGTCTCAGGAGTGTGGGAGGAAACCGAAGCAGCTGAAGGAAACCCACGCGGTCAAAGGGAAAAGGTACAAACTCAGTACATATATCACCTGCAGTCAGGGCCAAAGCCAGGTATACACCATCGCTGTGCCACTGTGCCGCCCCTATAATCACTGGGAACATGTGCAAAGTTCACATCGACAGCTCTTGAGGTTAGGTGTGAAATTGGGATGTTGGAATTGTGAGGAAGTAGCTCTATGAGCTACCCAGTACCAGGCCCATGCCATATTCCACCAATCGTTATGACCATGGAAAATGAAACATTTATTTTCAAATGTGGCTTCCATCTAGAGGTTCGGTATTCTACCCGAGGCATTTTAGAAAGTCCCTTCTCTTCCCCCACCCCTCCCATCTCCCCCCAGATTAGACTCGATGGGCTGAAATGGCCTCATTCTGCTGCTGCAACACATGACTTGTTTCCACTCCATGGTCGGCTGAGATGGCTGATAGGACTTACATGAGAATCATGGACTCTTTCACAGGTGGTTCTTTCAGACTGAGCAAATCTATTTTGTCATTAAAATTCATCAAGGCTGATCTGTGCCTTAACCGAACGCTCTGGGGGACACACATTTTCACCTGGAATACTGTACAGTAGAACAGTCAGACATAGAACATTGAACAATACAGCTCAGTAACAGGCTCTTAGGCTCACAAAGTCCCTGCTATACATGATGCCAGGTTCAAATAATCTTCTCTGCCATGTTCCAGACATACAGATACCACAAAAACCGTTTCTAACCGATTTCAATAGAATAAAACTCTCACAGATGGTCAATCCCTTCCTTCATATTCCAACAGTGATACACTAAAACAATCCATTCAGTACTTTGTAACGCAGGTTACAGGAAAAGTAAGTTGGGGAATGGCAGTGATTTGTTTGCTCGCAGATCTGGTGGAGGCTGATGAGTGGAATGGCTTCCTTCACTGTCATATAAAACTTTACAAACTAACAAATAATAAATAAGCCTAAATATGAAAATATATGAAATAAGGAATATGGCATTGCAAGCCTGACAGATAATGACCGACAATATTTCATTGCTGAAGACCATTTTGGTCTCCAGTTTATCTGAAGTTTAATTACATCCATTAGAAGGCGCAACTTCAAATTGTTCCAATCAGTGGCATTTTTTAATTCAAAAATTTATCAGGATAATGTGTTCTCCCAAGTTTCAAATAACATTTGAAAGTTGTTTTCCAACTAAAATATCAAAAAATGCAAATGTGTAATTGTGCCATGCTAACTGTTATTCAGCATCAGCCATAGAAATTTGACTTTTTAAAAACTTAGTCAAGGTTGTAAATAAATATTTTCTCTCTTCCTATTTCCTTCCAACTCTCACAACCTGCAATCACCCGAGTCACAGATGCCATGCTCCTAATCACCATAGCCTCCCAATATTATATCCATCCTCCACCAATTCATTCACCACTGACCATATCCTTACAATGCCCACGCATTGCACCTATGAATGCCCTTCAATATTTAGTCTAGTTTAGTTTATTGTCACGTGTACCGAGGAACAGTGAAAATCTTTGGTTGCATGCTAACCAGTGGAATGACAATACATGATTACAATCGAGCCACCACAGTGTACAGATACGTGATAAAAGAAATAACATTTAGTTCAAGATAAAGTCCAGTAAAGTCCGATTAAAGATAGTTCGAGGGTCATTGAATTTTTGCTTCCCCCCCCTTCACTATCCATCAGATAACTGCCAGGAGACGAGAAAGGACGTTCATGTACTAAATCTAAAATGCATTGAAACACAGACCCGAGAGGGGAAGAGATTATATTTTGATTATTTCAAAATCGAACTCCAACCCATCGCCTTGGAGGAGAAAGATCGAAGAAATAAAAGGTTGTCAATCTTTAGCAAAACAACTGCGATTTACAGGAAGAGGTAATTGACGAGGATCACAAATCAATAGCATGTTATGAGTGTGGATCAGAGAATGGCTACAAGAATCAGGACAGGGAATTCACCCCACAGCCAGGTTACAGTTCAAGTCTGTTGAAGTACTGCACCCGATCAATGGTGACAGGAAGCAACTTCAACCGTGACTCTGAATGGGCTGGAGTGTATTGATTGGAATAATTCGCAATTTACCGAGATGTCATCATCATTATCTGCACTGATCGATAATCCAGTGAGTCACCCACATTCCTCAAAGGTTTTTGAATCTGCTAAAATTGAGGCTGTAAATTTCTGCAATGAAAATAAAAAATGTTTGACAGATTTTTGACAGAGAAGGGAATAGAGGGAATGCAGTAAAACTCCAGATAAGGGCATCTTGATCTACACTTGGGAATAAAACAACTTAGCATTGCGCGAGCATGGACAGCATATAAATGTTTGGTTATATCATTAATCGAGCTGTCTGGGTAAAAATGGAAAAGGCAGGGTGAGCTGAATGGTCTCCTCATAATCTTGTGATCTAACAGCTCATTACATTCTGTGACTCTCTGTTATCGGTCTCTTAATCCACCGAGTGACAACCCCCCGAATGCTGGATTTGGCTACTAAATAAACCTGGTGAAACACCGAGGAATTTGTCAAAGTGTATATGTTCAGCATGAGGGCACCTAACACATCACCTTGCCTGTAAAATATGTGCCTTTTTGACAGATGACAGAAGAGGAACAGAAAAATAACTTAAAATAACAATGTATTAGATCTGAAATGACTGGACTTCAAAATCACTAAAGCATGTATTGTTTTACATTATTTTCTATTCACATTCTATTGTTCGACTTCAACATTGCCGATTGGAAAACTATCTAAAAAATCTTGAATTATCAGCTACCGATTTCTATTTTGATTTCCCTTTGCGCTGGCCTCTCACTGGTTGAAAACCATTCCCGGTTGCCCTGGTTAGGAAATGCATAGTATTTTATAAAAGCCTTTCTAGCTTCTATTTTATCAGCATTTCCTCAGACTATTCTCCCTTCTGTGCCGTTGTCAATGCAAGGTGAACGTCACACATTCCACACGGTTAGCACTAACGGGGAAAGGCAATTGGAGCTCATATTATTTGTGACTCTGACCAAAAAACATCAATAAAAATAACTAATTTGGAAAACTCTGTTTGCGAAATGTATTATTTTCCTGTTGCTTCAGGACAGAGCGGATAGAACACATGCCTGGAAAGTAATGCCCAGTTAGTTGCTCTGATTGTGTTATTTCAGCACATCAGCATACTACACCACGCTTACAAAATCCATCACATCAAGGTAACTGCATTGAGCTTCAGAAGCAGAATGATCATGTATTAATATTGAAATTGTCTAAAAAACACTGCAACTCATAACTGGAGGTTATCAAGCCAGGTGGCAATGGAGAAATGTGCAAAATGGATATGGAACCTTTTCAGGGACATTGGCCTGGATTTGATGAGAAAATTTCTGCACTTTGTTGTGTACCTGAAAGAAACAGGGGTGTTCACATGATTGTGTGAGTCCGAAAGTTACCATGAGCAATTTGATGCTGCACCAGATGTTGACCCTTCTCAGGAGCAATGTGGGCACGAGTGTCAGCCTTATACATGCCTCTCATAATTTTATCAACTTAATCAGGTCAGGGCAGACGTGTTGGCGCAGTGATTGAGTTGCAGTGCCGGAGACCCGGGTTCGATCCCGGTTACGGGTGCTGTCTGTCGGACTTTGTACGTTTTCCCCGTGACCTGCGTGGGTTTTCTCCAAGATCTTCGGTTTCCGCCCACACTACAAAGACGTACAGGTATGTAGGTTGATTGGTTTGGTATAAATGTAATTTGGCCCCAGTGTGTGTAGGATAGTATTAATGGCGGGGATCGCTGGTCAGCACGGACCCAGTGAGCCGAAGGGCCTGTTTCCACGCTGTGTCCCTAAACTAAAGTAAACTAAAATTTCCAAACCCCCAGTGCCCCAGGGAAAACAATCCAAGTTTGTTTAACTTCTCCTTATAGTTAAAACCTTCTAATCTCACTTTCAGGGAGTTATGAACTTGGACCACAAGATCCCCCTGGACATCAATGCTGTCAAAGGTTTTGTCATTAACTGTGTATGTTCTCCTTACATTTGACATCCTTACGTTTGACCCCCAGGCAGCTCCCGTTAAACCACTTCTGCATCCACTCCAAAGCCTCCACATCCTCCATCTAATGGGGCAAGCAGAACTGCACACCAGACTGTTAATGTAGCCAAACTAAAGATTCAAAAAGCAGCACCATGGCCTCTTGACTCTTGTACTCACTGCCCCATCTGATGAAGGCAAGTACACAGTACACCTTAACCACTCCATCTACTTGTGCTACCACTTTCAGGGAGTTATGAACTTGGACCACAAGAGCCCTCTGTACATCAATGCTGTTGAAGATCTTGCCATTAACAATATATGTTCTCCTTACACTCAACCCCCTGAAGTGTAACACCTCATATTTGCTTGGATTTAACTCCATCTGTAATTTCTATCAGTTTCCCACTATATCTTTTGACAGCCTTCCACACTGTCAGCAACTCCACCGATTTTGGTGTCATCAGCAAACTTGCTAAACAAACCAGCTGCATTTTCATCCAGGTTATTTATATATATATAATCACAAAAATACGTCCCAGTACAGATTTCCGTGGAACTCCATTGGTCACAAACCTCCATCCAGAAACACACACTTCTACCACCAACCTTGGTCTTTCATGGGTAAGCCAGTTCTGAATCCACATGACTCCAAATCACAGTGGATCCCATCATCTTAATCTTCTGGAACAGCCGAACACGAGGGACTTTATAAAATGCCCGACAAAAATCCATGTAGGAAATTTCCATTGTTCATCGATCACCTTTGTTCTCCGCCTCAAAATGCTCAGTTTAGTTGTAAGACACGGTATGCATAGACAAAGTCATGCTGTTAATGTTCATAATTACCTAATTTGCTTCCAAATTCGATTAATTCTTATCCCGAAGAACCCTCTTCAAAAGATTCCCTAACATTGATGTGAGGCTCATTGGCCTATAATTTCCTGGATTATCTGTACTTCCCATTTTAAACAATGGAACAGCATTGGCTGCTCTCCAGTCCTCAGATGCCTTATCTGCAGCAAGAGAGGGTACAACGATTCTTGTCCAGGTTTCTACAATGTCCTTTGCTCACAATGAAAACTCAGGTGAAAATAATAAACACCTTTCCAATTGATGGTAACCAGTTCAATCTTGAAAACGTTACTCCAGAAGCACAGCAAGAGTTGATCATTTAGTCAATAACAAGTCAATAATCAGATATTCATTTGTTGCTAAGTGGAGAAAGCGCCAAAAGAATGAAGCCTTTTCCAGATCCTGCTTTAACAGCAGTGTCCGATATCATTAGTGGAAAATATATTGACAATTGTGGTTAGTTAACTAATATTTTTTTCAATTGTTCTGAATGAAAATTTGTTGTTCATTAATATGCTTTGGTGCCGTTAACGTGTCTCCCGAAGCAACAGCTGTCCAAACGTCTGTGAACAGATTGCCGAAGAACATTAATGGAGCCAGAGATGCGAGATTTGTAAATCCGTGCACTCTGGTGGGAGAACATCCGAATCCCAGGATTATCACAGACACCCATTGTTGATGGAGTTTTGCCAGTTCCTGGAGCTTCCGTTCTAAGGAAAGAGGT
The DNA here is from genome assembly GCA_963514005.1 of Raja brachyura. The sequence goes on along the minus strand of OY740806.1, from coordinate 18,461,373 downwards.
GTAATCTTTTTGTAAGCCCAGGGTTTACAGAGCAGATGTCACTGAGGGCAGAGCCAGAGACACCGACTTCCTTTGCCAACGCGTTTAGCTAACCTGACTCAAATGAATGAACCAGAACTCTGACAGGTAGTATCCACAAAAGATGATGGTCTCCAAAGCATGAAGATGTAAAGATGCTCCACGCTAATACAAGTCGCAAGCTTACCAAAGGGTCACCAGTCGAAACTTTGACTGTCCATTTCCTTCCACAGATGCTGCCTGAACTGTTAAATTCCTTACAGTGTTCCTGCATGACAGTAATTTGTTTATGAGCAAGAGCAGCTCCTTATACAAACATAGTGTATTTCATGGGGATGGGGCTCTTAAATATATTGACAGACAATGGGCTTTCAAAATGTAAAGAACAAAGAGAGGAGTGGTGATTTTCTGGCCTTTTTCTCCATGCAGTAATCTCACTAACCTTCCTAATATGTGTTCATGTAATATGGGCATCACTGACAATTTATTTTCCCCTCATTTATTTCTCACGAGCATAGCAAGTATTTATGGCTGAAATGGTGCATGGAGTCAGATAAATGTAAGAAATAGGAGAATATGAGGTAACTGCCCCTCAGGTTTGCTGTGCCTTTCAGCAAACTCCTGCCCGATCTAATCTTGATCTCGTGTTTAAGAAAGAACTGCAGACGCTGGAAAAATCAAAGGTAGACAAAAATGCTGGGGAAACTCAACGGGTGAGGCAGCATCTATGCAGTGAAGGAATAGGTGACGTTTCGGGGTGAGACCCTTCTTCAACCTTGACCTCAAATCACTTTTCTGTGCTCTCCCCATACTCTGGACATCATTGCAGTGTAAATGTTTCACACCCTCTGCCTTGAGCATATCCAATTATTCTGCCTCCACAGCTGTCTGGGGTAGAGAAATCTAAAGGTTCATATTCTCATTGACAGGGTAAACGGAGGCACTGTGGGTGGCCAGCAGGAATGTAGTCAAATTTATTATTGAGCAACAGTTGAAAAGGTATCTTACAGATCCTAAGAATCGACTTAACTGTCAAAATGTTCAGCACCAAACCAATAACAGGTACACAGTATGCTCTCATTCCAATCAATTTGTCACTATTTAAGATTATTGCTCTTTTCAAGTTTTCAATGATCTGTATTAAAGTGAAGGCTGCAGCACAATACAGTTAACAAGGACACAGAGATGCAGCAATAAAGCTGCTGCCTCACAGCACCAGAGACTCAGCACCAGAGATCCCGACTATGGGTGCGGTCAGCACGGAGTTTGCACGTTCTTCTGTGACCGCGTGGGTTTTCTACGGGATGTCCGGTTTCCTCCCACATTCCAAAGAAACACGCAGGTTTGTAGGTTAATCAGTTTCTGTAAATTGTAGGATGCAAAAGAGAGATAAGAAAGAACTAGTGTACAGGTGATTGGCGGTAGGCGTGAATTAGGTGGGCCAAAGGCCGTGTTTCCACAGTGTATCTTAAAACTATAACTGAAATGATCAAAGTCATCTGATTGAAAATTAAGATTATGCTGCAATTAAAGAGTTGTAATCAGGATCTAAAACAAATATTTCAGGACTTCCAATGCAGAAACTCTCCATTCCAGGTTACTTGAACAGTGTAGATTGATGTTGCATGTTAACCAATCACACATAAGCCAGCATCACTAACTCCACCCCACTGTAACACTTATACTAACACTTGTTTCCGGCACTCCCAGTCTGAGCAGCCAGAATGTACTGACAACCAACTATCCTTTCTGCTGCTAAGTTTCAGTGCTGATTAAAGATGTATTTGAATCACATACTGAGTCTGGTACTTGTTTACATGGTGTCAGAAGTGGGATCATCCACTCCTTCTATATAACGGTTTTTGTTTTACCTTTTTGTGAGTTTTTATTTTGCTTTATGATGGCCTCTTCTTGTCGAAAGCCTGACCCTCTGGTGTTAGTAGACCACCAGACAGATATGGCGAGTATGTTTAACTCCATGGTATGGGTGCTCTTCCACACAATCTTTAGGGGGAAGGATGTAGATTGATGTTGCATGTTAACCAATCACACATCAGCCAGCATCACTATAAATCTATAAGTTTATAAATCTTTACTCAAGGTACATCAGAAACGTTGATGCTTCTTTGATCGAGCAGTTGCAAAGAGGAAGCTGCAGTGATGTTTCAAACTTGGATATTGGTACAGATATAACATAGCAAATTGTGAAGGTAACCAAATTGTACAATTCACACAAAGACCATTTAACAATTTGACTGAGAGCAACTAATAAAGCCTTATATACTCAAGTACTGTAAACTAAGCTGTGTATAAACCGCAGCCAATCCACAAAGCCCACAAATGAAGCATTAATTATCCCACCCAGAAAATCTTTACGGACTTTACTCAAAATAATTTTAACCATGTGTGTGGGGAAGAGCTGCAGATGCTGGTTCATGTCAAAGATAAACACAAAATGTGGGAATAACTCAACAGCTCAAGCAGCATCTCTGTAGAAAAAAAAGGTGACGTTTCAGAACCCTTCTTCACAGATCCCTCCGATTCCTCTTCATAGAACCCATCTTCAGCATCTCCAGAGATGCTGCCTGACATGTTGTGTTACTCCAGCATTTTGTGTCTATATTTTTAACCATTACTCAAAGATCAATGATTTGTAATTCTACAAAAACAGATGACACTAACTTGGCTGACTGATGTACAATAAGCTTCAAGTCCTGTATAACAGACAACCAGACTGTTAATGGTTGGTTGGCCTGAGTGCCTGAGACAAGTTTTTAACTCCTATTCTTTTTTATCATGCCATGACTGGAAAACTAAGCGTTATTCAGAAGCCCAGGTGAAGGCTTATAATGTGGGAATGAAACAATGAAAGATGCTGTTGAATTTGTGAAGAGAAACTAATGTCAGATACTGTATGAGCAAAATGGAAGAAGACTTGCATAGTAAATGCACACAATGGAATTAATCTGGTATTCGATGATTTAACTTCACAGCAAGGCTGTAGGGAGAAGAATAATTTGACATTATGCTTGTAGCATGTTATCATTTCTGGCAAATCTTAGCAATAGACCAATTATGCAGACAATTCCTACACCAGTTGGTTGCTCTATTACAGTAAATAAACAAAGTACTGGTGTGGAGGAGTAGTACAATCTCTGCAAATGAACACCACAGAACAACTTGATACATCACTAATGACTCGCAGCAGCAGGATGCTTTCAGCTGAGGCGTGCTGCTCCTTTCCATCAACCAGCTAGGTCTTTTCTTCTGAACCATTTCAACAACTTGATGACTATGTGTGCTAATGTTACCATAGTTACTCCAGCTGCCAGAAGTTTAATGGTCATAAATGCATTCACAAAGGTCAGAGGAGTCTGAAAATTTGTTCCAGACTGAGAGCTGTTTACATGGGCAGATCATTGTACAGCAACTTCAATTATCTGAATAAAAGGCCAAGCCTTGTACGTTAACCTGGCGGTAGGTCTACTTGACCAAAAGGCGCTAGAGAGAAACTCAATTCTGTGCTTATTGGTAAGCCACTGCCTTTTAATTTACCGGAAAGATGCAAAATGCTGGAGTTACTCAGCGGGTCAGGCAGCATTCCTGGAGAGCGTGGATAGGTGATGTTTCGGGGTTGAAGCACCACCTATAGAATAGAATGCCTTTTATTGTAATTCAAGCTTGGTTTGAACGAAATTACATTTTGTACAGTCTTACATTACTAAAAACCCAAGACCCACATGTAACAAAGTTTGCATAAACATCCATCACAGTGGATCTCCAACACCTCCTCACTGTGATGGAAGGCAAAGCCTTATCTCTTCCCTTTGTTCTTCTCCCGCGGTCCAGCAGTCCAACTGCAGCGTCGAGGTGAACTGGGGCTCCCGATGTTAAAGCCCCCGGCGGGCGATGGTAGGCCCTGTGGCCGTTTAAACCATGCCGGGCGATGTTAGGCCCCGCTCCGTGTCTTTTAAACCCCGCAATTCCAGCGGGAGAAGTCGCCTATTGACGTTCTCCAGGAATGTCGCCTGACCCACTGAGTTACTCCAGCATTTTTTGTCTTTCCACAATAAACCAACATCTGCAGTTCCTTGTTTGTACTTTAAACTTTACACTGCCAATCACTGATCTCCATTCAATAGAAGACAGCTGCATTTCAGATTTTTAGCCCTTTGGTACTGTGACCAAAGATCATTGCTTAGATCTCTAGGCTGATAGTGGTTACTCCCAAAACAACTGTGAGAAAAATGTCGGGCTTCTCCATTCTTTATATCTCATATCTAGCATTGAACCTCTCCACCAAATAAGTCATAAGGAATGGTTTATTTGTGCATAATTTCAAATTAATTCACAACGCAGTTTGCAACAAACAAGCAAATGTTTGGAATTATTATTGAGTGCAGTCCCTGGAGTTAACTAGTGAAGGACAGAATGAGAAAAAAGTGAAAAGGTGGGGTACAGGGAGTGGGGAAGAAGTGCGGGAAAGGCACATGGCTAGCACTGCACAAGGCCACTAGCTTAAACAATGACCAGTCTCACCCTCTTCTCCCCTTTCCCATCAGGCAAGAGGTATAGATGTGTGAACATGCATACCTCCAGATTCAGGGACCTCTCATCAGCTAGAGTGCAGTCCTCACCTCCCATCTACCTCATTGGAGACCTTGAACTGTCTTTAATTGGACTCTATCAGACTTGATCTTGCACTAAATACTGTATCCTTTATCAATACCCTGAGGGACAGCTTGGGATCACGCTTAATCTTTTCTTTGTCTGGATAGCACACAATGAAAAGCTTTTCACTGTATCTCAGTACACATGGCACCAATAAAGTAAACTAAACTAAACTGAAGGATATTCAAAAGGTAGGGAGTTGTGGATGGACTTGAAAATAAGGATGATCATTTTAAAATCAATAACATGCTTAACTTGGTGCACTGTAGGTCGGCAAACACAAGGGTGACGGATAAATGGGAGCAGTGATTTAGGACACAGATAGCAGATGATCCTGTTCACAAAAGATTGATATGGCGATGGCAGCCAGAGTGGGGCAGAATGTTCAATCTTGGAGGGTAACAAAGATGTATGAGGGTGAAAGGATTTGATGAACTGAGGCAGGGCAGACACAGATGGTGTACAAAGATGGAAGTCTACAGTCCCGAGGATGGTGTGACTTTGTGTTGTGAAGTACATCCTCAGCTTCAATGATGACAGCAAGTACGCGAGCTGTCTCAGACAGTTGCCATGGAGAGGGTTTGATTGCAATGGGGATTGAAGGCAATGGCTTTGATTTTCCCATTACAGTGTTCACAGACATTTCTGCCCATCCATCAATGGATGCCAATGTAATCTAACAGATATCCACACCAACTCATCGTAAATCCATATGGAGTAAATCACTGACTTCCAGTAACGTTTTAAATCATTTTTACCTGTAGGAAACAATAAATTAGCTATGCCAGATGGTAAAGAGCTTCACACACATCTCATGGTGGATGTCTTCAATGGATTTAAGCTTCAAGATCATTGTCAATTATTTTCTGTCCGATACCCCGACAATGAAATGAATGATTTTTTTACTTCGGTACAATATTTGCTAATGAGTTTGGTTCTATAACTTACAAAGCCTGGAGATTTTTTAGGTGATTTGTGTATACTGTCACCAATCCAATTAATTACAAAATAACAATCTAATTAATAACAAAAGACTTGTTGAGAAAAGATGTGACAACCATTCAATTGTTATGGGGCTGTAGCTCTCTTGTGCATCTTTAGCCTGTCCGGGTAATAATTCTTTGTCTTTGTGGGCTTTACCTTTTAATGAGAAATTGGAAATTGAGAAGTCTCGCAATTATGCAGTGATATATATATCACTGCATACATTTAATTCCGTAACTCAAGCTGTTGAATGTGTTCTTATAATAGACGGTAGTGATCCATAATGTCTGGTCCTGGATTATTCCCACACTGGATGATCTTGGTTCCAGGAATGGAATTCCGTCATTTTCCCCTGTATTTTCCATAAGATCCACTGACCACAGTAATACAGAGAGCTAGTCACAAACACATTAGAAAGGTGCACCAGGGAAAGCAAGTTCCCATCAATTTAACAACAATAGGTCTACAATTTATCCTGATGCATTTTCTATTAATTTTGAATAAGGAAAATACTGTTGAATTGCACTCTCTCTTCAAATTATTAGATACTTTGTGGACTGTGATATGTTGAAGGAGATGCAAGGTGTTTTGGTCTAAACCCGAAACGTCTCCCATTCCATCTCGCCAGAGATGCTGCCTGTTCCAATACGAACTTCAGGAAAACCCGGCACAGTCCCACACCACTTCACATCAATGACAGCGATGTGGAGGTGGTCAGTAGCACAAAGTTCCTGGGGGTGCAGATCACTAACAGTCTGACCTGGTCGAATAACATCTCATCAACTGTTAAGAGAGCGCAGCAGCGGTTGCACTTTCTGCGCCGGATGAGAAGAGCTCATCTCCCCCATCCCATCCTCACTACTTTCTACAGGGGCACCATAGAGAGTATTCTGACCAGCTGTATCTCTGTCTGGTTTGGGGACTGTAGAGCCTCCGACTGGAAGTCTGTGCAGAGAGTGGTGAGGACAGCGGAAAAAATCATCGGGATCTCTCTCCCCTCAATCGGGGATATTGCGACCAAACGCTGCGTGTCTAAGGCCAGCAGTATTATAAAAGACCCCACACATCTCCATCACGGACTGTTCACTCTGCTGCCCTCGGGAAAAAGATATCGCAGCATAAGGAGCAGAACATCAAGGTTCTGCAACAGCTTCTTCCCATGAGCCATCAGACTCCTGAATGCCATGTAATGGGCTGCCACCATTGTCTATTTATCCTTTTCATCCATGCCTATCCTTCGGTTAATTTATTGTGTTGCACAGGGAGCCAAATGCAACGTAATTTCGTTTGGAACTGCATATATCAATGTATTTCTAAATGACAATAAAGTTTGTTTGACTTTGACTTTGACTTTGACTTGACTGTCCTGCCTAGTTAATCCAGTTTTTTGTGTCTATCTTTTGTTTAAGGGCAATATTTCCCAAACATCTGGATAATGGAGCATTACGATTCAATTAGGCATGATTAATTGAAAAAAAAAATTACACACGACGTTTCCACTAATGGTAGAGTCTAGGACTGGAGGTCATAGCCTGAGAATCAAAGGACGTTCTTTTAGGAAGGGGATGAGGAGACATTTATTCAGTCAGATTGTGGTGAATCTGTGAAATTCTGCCAGAGAAGCCTGTGGAGTCCTCATCAGTGGATATTTTTAAGGCAGAGATAGATACATTCTTGATTAGTACAGGTGTAAGAGGTTATGGGGAACAAGCAGAAGAATGGGGTTAGGAAGGAGAGATAGATCAGCCATGATTGAATGACGGAGAAGACTTAATGGGCCAAATGGCCTAATTCCACTCCTATTCCTTATGACCTTATGAGTCCTTCTGTGACTACCTAATCATTTAGATGTAATGCTTTCCAGATTTTAGTTGTTGGTTTGACCTGCCCAAACAGATCTCATCCAGAATAGCTCATCCAGATCTCATCCAGTGATAGCTGCCAAATTCTGATAACTCATAGGTGAATAAAGGTTTCAATTATGATACCATTGACATTTGCTTCCTGCACAGCAAATATGGTCATTAGGGCGAGATGTTTTATTTATGTTGAAGCAATAGAGGCTGAAACAAATTGACAACTTGGAAACATAACAATATTATTAATAATATTGCCAGGTAATCATGAGAAAACCTACATAGATGGCGATGAACAAAACGGACTCAAATACAACATGCAAAATATAGCCTTGTTAGAGGCATTCAGAAAATAGACCTGCATATATTTCAACACACTAGTGGTTATGTGTGTTTCCTAAATATGTGGCAGACAAGAATAAAAATTATCACAAATATGAATGCAATCGCATTTTATAAATATTCATTATTATGGACAAGGTTAAAAATGCTGCTTTCCAGTAATCTAAAAAAAACACAAATAGGATATTGTATTCACATGATGTTTTTGCCAGATCAAGGATAAACAAATTAATGGACATATGAAGAAGCTTCAGCTGCAACTGTACTGCCTGTGAGCAATGATTCCAAAGTGAATTGTTGCCATCAGTCATTCCATAAGTAAGTTCTGGACTGGAGATGAGGAGGAAAATATTTGTTTGCAGTTTATAATGATTGTTTTATGCTTTAATAGAGAGCAGCTTGGCCTAACATTGATACAACTGCTGATGGCAGTAACACAATGATTTCTGAAGTATATAGACACATTCTATCTGCTCAAGTGAACATCTGATGGATGGTTAGCATGGACTCAATGCCCCGAAAGGCAGAGATGCACAGGGTCTTGATTAGTATGGGTGTGGGGGGTTATGAGAGAAGTCAGGAGAATGGGTTTAAGAAGAAAAGATAGATCAGCCATGATTGAATGGCGAAGTAGACTTGATGGGACGAATGGCCTAATTCTGCTCCTCGAACTTATGTAACGGATTTTATGACAACCAGACCTGCTTGTGGCCTCGTACTCTTGGTGCCAAACATAAGAGAAGTGTGATTGAGTGAGCTTCATATTGGAAAAATAAAACGGTAATCTGGTCATGAGTAGCAAATGCAATTCTGAAAAAGCCCAACAACTTGGCAAACTGCTCCAGTTTTCTACAACACTTTCCACTCTCAAACATTCACTTCAGTGTGAAATAGAACATTCATGATGTAGACTAAGCAGTAAAATACAAAAGCAGTTGGCAAGTGCCTTGTCTTTTTTATTTCAGGGAGGAATAGAACCTCAGATCTATCAGAATCAATCATAAACTCAATACTGCTAACCGCCTTTGCAAAACACATCACGTTCTTTCAATAAATTCTCATTTCAGATAACTTTATTACAGCTATATATTGTTCCATAATATCTGATTATAGTATATGTCATTCTAAATCTTTTCGCAGGAGAAATAATTCTTCAATACATAAAGAAGTAGTTTACCTGGAAACAAAGTCAGATGGTTTGCCCGGAGCTTTCAGATTAGTTGCACAAGGGCACTCTATTGGGTATTTTCTGTCATTTCAGAATCTTCACCGAGCCCACAGCTAACAATGGCCTGTTTCCTTCATCATCATTACTTTTTTTCATATCTTTAATTCATTTGTTCTTCATCCCTTCATATCACCGTCTATATCTCTCATTTGCCTTTCCCTTGACTCTCAGTCTGAAGAACGTCAGATTGACCTAAAACGTCACATACTCCTTCTCCCCTAGAGATGCTGTCTGACCCGCTGAGTTACTCCATCTTTTTGTGTCTGTTACTGGATAGTTTGATATGTCTGATATTGAAAATATTGACATCCATTATTCCCCTCTAATCGTGCTTTGCACTGTAGTGATTAAGCTTAAGGTTTTCAATCATTTTTTGTTAGCAGTAAAAATGTTTTCCAGTACAAATCTTGGGTATACACAAGGAAAGTGGCCTTGTACAGGCCAGTAAGCTTCTGTTTCCAAAACCTGAGCAGTTACATGTTATCCTCACCCATCTTGCTCAACAAATCCTGCCATTCCCCCTCCACTTCCAAAATGACTACCCTGCCATTTTTGAACACCAAAAAGTGTGCATCATTGTGGGCCATGAAGAGTCGTGGTTATGTCCATGAATTTGGGGAGGACAATAAACAGATACAGATAATACACTTGAATGTATGTGCACCTGTTCCTCTGATGGGTAATTATTATGGTGTGTTGTTGGGGGGGGGTGTATCTGCTGACCGCTCTCTATGCGAAGAACAAATAATCTTCCCAGGAACTAAAACACTGATGAAAAAGATCATTGGGGAAAATGAGTAAAATGCTATAGAAGGCCAAATATAGTTGGACTGTATATAGAAAGGATGCATCGGGCATGAACAAAATAAAATTTTGGAAATTCTGCAAGAAAATAAGGATAAATAAGGATAAATAAGGAAAATAAGGATAAATAAGGAAAATTGAACACAGCAGCAAAAGTTACTATGAAATGTGAATCAAAGACCCTATTTGTTTTCCCAAGATCATTGGTTATTCTATGTGATTATCAGCTCGCTTAGATTTAAAAAAAAATAACGGGATTTACATTTGTACTAACTGAACTATCAATAATTTAATTCAAGACTGTTCCCAAAATGTTCTACAGAGCAACACTATTTTGAAATCAAGCTCCATAGAGAGTCCTTTAGATATCATGTTTGCAAGGACATAATAAATCTTAAATATCCCGCTTTTGGGTCTGATTTTTGAGAGCTTTCTAGTTTATCTTCTAAATAAGTTCCGAAGCTCTTAAGTTCCAGGAGCAGAATTAGTCCATTTGGCCAATCACATGTACTCTGCCACTCAATGATGGCTGATTTATCTTTCGCTCTCAATCCCATACTCCTGCCTTCTCCTCACAAACACTGACACCTGTACTAATCAAGAATCTGTTAACCTGTGCCTTAAAAATATCCATTGGCTTGGCCTCCATGGCTGTCTGTAGTCCTGTACCACAGATTCACCACCCTCTGATGAAAGATACAAGGTTGGCCAAAGGGCTGGATCAACTCTGAGGTTGCTATTATACCGAGTAAATCAAGTCACTGTTGTTTAAAGGAAGTAAATAACCCTCTGGTAGCAGAAAATGACAAAGGATGACACAAATTCTTTGAGTAACTCCCCGAGTCAGACAACATCTCTGGAGAACATGGTGACACGTTGGGTCGGGTCCTTTATTTCAGACAAAATATACTGTCTTGGAGCTTCTAAATTATAAGATGTGGCTCAGCAATGAACATTTGCTGACCAGGTGAATCGATAACGCTGAGATCCAAATTGAACTTAAATCTCATGCACGTTTAAGTGCAAGATAAATCTGTGTAAATTTAGAAAGCAAACAAAAAATAATTCTTCAAATTAGGGCATCAATTGGCTTTATTTTGGTGGAAGGTGCGAAACATGTGGGTTACTTTGGAGAAACGTAATTTTTCTCCATCAGTCTGAAGAAATGATCTGAACTGAAAATGTCCACAGATGCTGAGTTCCTTCAATACTTTGCTTCTTGGCTCAGGATGGGAATGATTTTTCTCATCTTTTAGGGCAGTTCAGAAGCTCAACTTCTTGAATTACATTTTAATGATGCACCCGGCATCTGATCACAAGCATGTCTGAAAATGGGGCATCGCTTTCATCCATCATGAACACATTTCCAACGCTCTAAATTCACACACAACCTTGATGCCGCTTTGAGCATTGGTTATGCTGCTCAAAACACTGAGATGGCTTTTCATTTATTTCAGTCTAGGGATTTTCTTAACTATCTTGATGTGGTGACATGGGTGATTAATTGTGTGACCTCCAAAGAAATTTGTGAAATGTGAAATTAAAATCATTTTACTCAACATGCTCTTGCAAAGCATTAAAGGCTGAAAGGCAAAGTAAACTGAAATGCAACGTACAAAATAATTGCCAATCCATCCATCATAATTTTTTTTTTCGCTTTGGGGCATCCAAGTCAGTGACACCTGATGCACGAAGACCTCTCCCTGGTTAAAGTTCGACTAGGTTAGTTCCAGTTGGGGCCCAATGTATTTAAGTGTGCAGATGAAAACCTGGATTGCAGCAAAAGTACAGAGGAGAGGCTATTATTTGTCAACTGTATATTGCCACAAGTATTTCACTTACAAATGACAGTAGATCGGAGACAAGGGGAAAACCCTCCACACGAACATAAAATCAGTCGATTGATTAATTGCACTAGCGAGAGAAGTACAGTCATAAATCAGCATGAATTACTAGTCTCCACACACTTTTTCCACATGCCTGACACACAAATGCTCCTCCATGCCGCTATCACTTCCAGACATAATTATTACAATTCTCTCTTGGCTAGCTTTCTATCCTTTACCCTCCATAAATTTTCCTCATTGCAAACTATGTTCCTCTATCTCACCCACCACAAAGCTGGCAGATGCAATACACTTGCCCTTACTAACCTATGCTGCATCACATACAAATTCAAAGCATTAATTTCATTTTCACGAGCTTGTTCCATGTCGTCTCTCCATCGTCCTTCAGCCTGTCAACATCCGAACAGTGAACGATCCATTCTTTGAACTCCAGCCTCAGTGCATCACCAGCATATTATAGCATTGGCGAGGCAATATATCATCTCAATCTCGCTGTTTGAAATTCCTTCCTTCAACCCTTCTGCAGCTTCAACTTCCACTCTTAATGCAAGAATCTTCTTTGACTCCATCTCTTTGACTTGCTTTTGGCTTCATTTTGTAGTGTGCCACCATGCCCGAGAGAGGACTGATGACAAACCTGTGGCATCCTAGCACCTGAAGTGTTCCATTAATGAAAATTGTTGCTGGATTTTCAAAATTCCAAATGCTGGAAAATAAATTTCATCTCATGGTTCTTCTAAATAGTATCAACCCTTCTGTAAGCTTATGTAAAATTTGAACATGAAATTTTATTAATGAAAGCTGGCACATTGAACGTTACCAAAACCTGCTGAAGATACTTCCAACACATCTTGTTTGCTATTTAACACACCTGGTACACTAGGACCCATCATGGATTACAATCCATCCTATTAATCACCTGAAATCCCATCCATTTAGTTAATTTCAAATGATTATCAAGAGAAACATCAGAATAAGTATCACACGAGGAAGGTTTAAAAATAAAATGGTACTGGAAGGTTGATTGAAAGATTCGATAGTTATCTGTGATACCTTTCACAAATGGATAAATCTTGATAATTCAGGCAAGAGCAAATGGATACTAGAAGAAACAACCACAGAATCAAATCATTTCTATCTAATTCACTAACTCTTGCTCTGCGCAAGCTGCCATTATCTGATATCATGACAGTTCAGACTGAAATTCAACGGTTATCTGCATTCTGCAACCTTGCAAAGTCACTTCATATTAATATGCCTGGCATAGACTTCCCACTAAGACTGTTGTTACTTAATTAAATACTAAAAATAATTCAGTACAGGTTACGCATTACAATAAATTCTTAAGATGCTTTTGAATGATCGTCATTCTTATAAAAGTAGTTTCCAATTTTGGTTTCTTTAAACATGTGGAAGAAAATCAGTGCAAAGATAGAATTCGGCGCAACAATACAAAGATAACATTCATCCGTCGGCAGAATAATAGAAACACTTATTTAATTTAAACAGTTATTAATGTTACATCAGTTTTATATTCATCGCAACAGCCTCCTCTTGTACAGTCAATTATTGAAAAGTGCTTTTCATCTGGTGAATGCTGAATTTTCCTCGAGCTGGTTTTGGTCTGGTTCTCAGTCTCTGCAAGCTTCATTTTTATTTTTCTATTTTTTTTTCCCCCCCCATCTTTCCTTTCATTTGCTCCCACTGGCAGTTCATCACTGGTACATGTCCCCTGCCACTCAGGTAGCTTTGAGTGCATGGAGTACAGACTTCCTCACAGCTATTATTAATGTTGTTCCATGCAGAAGCAGTGCCTGCAGGAGGTACAACAGAAATGGTACAAAATAGAAGTGTCAGTTTTCTTTCTTTCCCTCACTCTCGGCGGTCTACCTAAAAATTGATGAAATTCACCCGACCACAGCAAGCAGTCCAAGTGATAGAATGCCCTCGGACTCGAGATCCCAACTTTCTCTTCTAAGTTAGCGATAAATTATTTCAGGCTTCTTTGTTGGGATCATGGCCTGAATTTCTCTGGGCCCACCCTACGAGCAAGAGTCAATGCCCAAACTCCCCGCGCCCCAGCACTTCCTTCAGATGTCAAGCAATCAGACCCACTCCACCCAACAGGCATCTCGTGATGCAGAGCAGCCTCTGAACGACTGGGTCACACAGCGCAGAAACAGGCCCTTCGGCCCAACTTGCCCACACCGACCAACATGCCCCAACGACACCAGTCCGACCTGCCAGCATTTGATCCATATCCCTCTCAACCTATCCTATCCATATACTATATAAAATGTGTCTCTTAAACTAAGCGATAGTACCCAAGTTAACTACCTTCTCTGGCAGCTGATTCCAAAAGTCTACCAAACATTGTCTCAAAAAAGTTGCCCCTGATGTTGTTTATTAAATCTCTCTCCTTTCATCATAAATGATTCCCTTCCTTCCTCTGGGTAAAAGACTGTGCATTCATCCTATCTATTCATCCCGCGATCTTATACACCTGTCATCCTGCTGCACTCCAAGGAATAGATTCCCGGCCCGCTCAACCATTTCCTATAACTCAGGCCCTTCAGTCCTTGCAACATCCTCGCAACCTCCAGCAGTGCATACTGACTACCCACGTCCATCAGGTGCTCCAAACCTTCCCTGCTAGTTGGCTCAGCATCAATGGCTATCAAAATAAAACATTTTAATGGTTTTTAAGTCACTTTAATTTGAAGGTTTTTAACTAATTACTTTTAATTATTAAGATCAATTTTAAACTATGAAAATTGATTTTCATCATACTTTTAGAAATTGAGTTAATTAACATGATTGATAACACTTAAATAAAGCAAAATTAAAAGTAAAGGACTTCTACTTAACACTTTTCACTAGATCAGCAGTCTCAAACACATGGAGTCTCTATCTACACATTGGTGCTCTCTGATGGAAGGTTAGGACCAGTTGTTACGTGCAGTTGCTCTTCCACCATTGGGCTTAAAGGTTGGTGGCAGAGGTCTAATGGCTCTGTCCCACTGTACGAGTTCATTCAAGAGCTCGCCCAGGTTAAAAAAATCAAACTTGTGGTAAGCACATAGAATGAATGTAGTGGGTATGTTGGAGATTGGGGACGTCTCTTAGCGGCTCGTAACGCTAACGGCAGGTACTCTGGAAATGCGGTAAGCTCGGGAAAACTCGTGAAGATTTTTCAACATGTTGAAAAATGTCCACGACAGCCCCGAGTACCTGCGAGCGGCCATTACCGTAAATCTCTGAGTTTGAATCAGGGCAAACTCAGGAGAACTCTTTGAATGAATTCGTACAGTGGGACAGGGCTTTAAGGCATTGTTATTTCCAGACATCTTGGACCTGCACATTTGACTGTGCATGGAGCGTCTGAGGCATCCTGATGTTGCGGACATTTCACAGATTATTTTTCACCTCCAGAACAACCTACAAACAGACAGAAGAATATAGACACAATAAGCTGGAGTAACTCAGCGGTTCAAACAGCATTTCCAGAGAAAGGAGTAGGTGACGTTTCGGGTCGAGGGTCTCGACCTGAAATGTCACCTGTTCCTTTTCTCCGGAGATGCTGTCTGAGTTTGAGTTACTCCAGCTTTTTGTGTCTATCTTTGGTTTAAACCCGCATCTGCAATTTTTTTCTACACATACCTTCCGACACAATGCGACTCAACTGATTTGCAACACCAGCAATGAACATGAAATGCTAGAAGGAAAATCTAAGTGGTTCAAGTCCATCGTTAAAATCAATGCAATAAATGAATATAGAGGACAACTAATATTCTGCTTCTTTAAAACACAATGGCACTGCCTTACGCAAGCCTAGCTGCCAGCTAGCAGTCCATTGCACCATCTACCATGTATAATAAATTACATTAGTTTACCATTTACAAAGAATACCATCCATTATTAGTAGCGACATTTCCAATTACCTTATATATTGAGTGTGAAATTAAAGATTTAAAAAACAAGGAACATTTACAATAAACTTGCACTAGGATCTGCTAATTATGTTTTAAAACCATCATCCTCACAGATTATATAGATCAAGCCATTAAAATTAGTTGAATTTATTCTACCAAGAAAAATTATGCAGAAGATTTAGTCAGCAGATACAATATGTTGTCCTGTTGATAAATAAAAGATCTCTTCTCTTATAACGTGATCTAAGTTGGCTTAATGCAAGGCTCCAATATTTTAAAATTGAATAATAATCTACATTTTATCCAATGCGGTCATTTTAAATAATAACCACAAAGCTACAAATAGTTGCCAAAATCCATCCAGTTCACTGATGTTCCCCAGGGAAAAAAAACTGTGACCAGGCTCACCAATGTGGTTAAGTCATAAATGTCCTGAGAAGACCAAGAAACCACCCTTGTGAAAGACAACTCAGAAAAGGCAATAAATGCTAATTCCAATACCTGTATGCTAACAATCAAATTATATTTTGCTCTTCGCTCTGATGTTTAACTAAATGCACTAGAAAGAAGACAATGAATCATAACTTGTGGAAAGTTATTTAATCATCAATTACTTTTTATCAGATTGTGGTCAGAGACTTCACAGATAAAATCTAACCAAATAGAATCAGTCTGAATTCAATGTTGTCATCCTCTAATGGTTATGTGGCCATCTCAATAATAGTGATGTCTTTTTCCTGGAGACTGTGCACTTTATTTAGGTTGAGGAACATAATTTAACTATTTTATCTTGAGAAATATCAAGAGATATTGAGATAAAATAGAGGTGATGCATCTTAAGTTGAAAACTGATACATGTTCAGTTTGTTTGTTAATCTCATCTGTTGTGCACCCAGGACGCAAACCGCCATCAATTCATTGCAGTTGTGGCTTAACAGCGCTTGCAAGGAATAAATACAAGACCCAAGATTTCTTATAGGAATGAAACCAAAACCTAAAATGACTTACGCACCTTCCACACAATGGGAAGTGAAATTAGAATACACAACAAAAGAACATCATACAAATGCTGGAAATCTGAAATATATATAACAGGAAGTGTTGGACATACTGAGCAGATCAGGCAGCACCTATGGAATGAGAAACAGAGCTTCAGCTCTAAGACTGAAGAAAGGTCTTGAATCTGAATCATTAACTCGGTTTCTCTTCTCACAGATGTTGCCTGACATGTATACAATTTCCAGCATTTTTGTTATTTCATTTTGTTTTTAAACGAGGAAGGAGTTGTGCTGGCAACTGAGAATCCTTCACTCCATGGACATATAACAAATCTGTATAGTCGCTGTTTGTAAAAATCTCCCCACACAATGGCAGAACTGATTATGGTGCATCCAGCTGTGACTCTGGATGATTTTGAAGCAAACAATACCTAGTATCACATTTCCAAAATAGAGTTGTGGTCATAAGAATCTGTTGAAAGAAGACAATGTTCTCATGCAGGTAAGGACAGTTTCAAAGCTGAATTTTCAAAGCATTTTTATTTTCTGGCCTGCAGCATTTTTTGAATTGTAGGAAGGTCATTCATCTATCCATTTTCTCAATTGATTTGAATTGAAACAGCAACAATTATGCAAATGAAAGGAAAATTGCTGTAGTGTAAGATGTCCAATTGTAGGGTTCAACTCAAGCCTTGTCACATTTAAAAAGTTAACTTTGAAAATTCAGAAAACTAAACATTTGACTGCTAGAACTCAGTTGAGAAACATTTTAACACAACATATCACCATGGAGATTGTAAAATAATGTCAGCGCATAAAAATATGACCACACAGAAACCCAGGTTTGGGAATAGATCTCCTTCATCTAGTGGGGGGAATGAGTTACAGCAATGCAAAACCTCAACAGGGCAAATATGATGCTCCTGTGATATTCATTTAACAATGCTATTCGGACACTAAGAAAAATAACAAGTAGCCTTGAGAATGATCTCACTTATCAACTGTGGGCAAGTGTGACAATAGCTTAAAAATCCCTTCTATCTTGTCATCTGCTTCCACCAAAGATGTCAGTAACCAAACAGGTTAGTTCAGGAACCTATTATAACCCAGTCATAAACCAATGTCCCATCGTCTGTCCCCATTTCCCTCCACAGATGCCGCTGAGTAGTTGAGTTTTTTTGCTTAAGATTCCATGATCTGCGTGTTCATTAAATGCAGTGGTTTTGATCCTGGCCACATTCGGCCTAAAGAGAAGACCAGTACAAAGACCATGCCACATCGTTTTCAGCAAATAAATAACAACATAAAAATAAAAAGTCAACTCTAACCCTAACATGATCATCATTGCCAAATCTCTGGTTATCGACATCTTGTGACCTCCTATAGGATTAAGTAAGAGACTGGGGTGCATCATATGTTCCTAAACCAAGGTTCAATTTAGGGTGAGGGAAAGATGTCCAGTTGACACACAAATTAATAATAAATGTGACTTGCTGGTTAACAAATGTGATAAGCGGATAGGGGTATGATCGGAATAGCAGAATCCAAAGGGAAAACGATGTGGGAGAAGGCTGAGAAAGACAGATGGAATGGTGCAGAACTAGATAACATAGACATTGGATGGTGAGGGGTACGACTTTACAAGGAAGGAAGAGAGTCAATGCAGCACAACAAGAGAGGGAGTTAAACTTAATAATGATATTTGTCATTCAGTGTTTGGCTTTTGTGCAACTTGAGTTTGATTAGAAAATAAAGAACTGCAGATGCTGGTTTACAAAAGAAAGACATTTTAAGGCAGAGATAGATAGATTCTTGATTAGTACATGAGTCAGAGGTTATGGGGAGAAGGCAGGAGAATGGGGTTAGGAGGGAGAGACAGAGCAGCCATGATTGGATGGTGGAGTAGACTTGATGGGCCGAATGGCCTAATTCTACTCCTATTCCTTATGACATAACATGCATAGGTGACATTTCAGGTTCTGAAGAAGGGTCCCAACCTGAAATGTCACCCATTTATGTTCACGCGAGATGCTGACTGACCCGCTGAGTTGCTCCTGCATTTTGTGTCTTTTAAAAAAAAAGTTTATTGAGTGTTATTTTAATAATTGATTTCCAGTGGGTAGGATATTGTAAGAATTTAATCTTCAGGTGAAAGGGCATGACACTTAATGTGCTGGAGATACAAAGAATATTCAAAAAGTTGCATTAACCAGCCTTGCTGACGAAACCAACCTGAAATGTGACATTTATTCTTTAAAATGTTCCCCAACGCTTTACAAAAAAAAATTAATTGAATTTAGGAGACACAACAGATTGTAGATATTAGAATTTTGGGTGAAAACAATGCTGGATAAACTTGGTGGATCAGGCAGCAACAGTGAAAGGAATAAATAGATGACGTTTCAGGACACTTCTTCAAAGTGAAGGGACGTGATGTCGAGCATTGTCTGTCCATTTCCCGCCTCAAATATTGTTCCGCCAGCATTTATATTTACTAAATCCAAACCTGAAGAGTTAACTCCGAGTTAAAGTTGAAGCCTTGGAAAATGTAAATATTAATGAAGACCTGATCTTAATTCTAATTGCCTTAAGTACCATCAACAGAACAATAAAATGCTTACTTGCAGCAGCATTGCAGTCCTGAAAACGCAATCCACATAGATAATAATAAACAAAATAAAAATCAATAAATTAATATTGACATTTTTAGCATTGCATTTTCAAAATTTAAGCAATATTCCTTCCTGATGCTGGGTTTTTTTTGCATAAATTATAAGATCACAACATTTTTTTCAATATTGCAAATTTATGCACTTGATTAGATGGTTGGACTCAAATGCTGGTCATACCCAAAATTGAAAGGCATGCGTTTTGGACTATGACACTAAAACCATGTTGAACATCCCCGAAAGGTACAGCAAGTAGATTAAATATGCTTGGAAAAAGATTTGACGAATGCCTATAGCCATGATGGCACATTACTCGCGAAATTGTAGGAAATAAATGTATTAGTTTTCTTCTGCATTAAAACTACTGCCCTTGGGTCAAAATCAACCGTTCAAGCTTGCTTTCTTCCTGTTCCAGGTGACCCTCTGCTCTTATTATTCTGCTACATCGTAATATGGGTGAATTGCCACCTTATTATGCAATTAGTTGTGATGTTATCAGCTTGATCAAACAGCCTGGACATGTTGACACACTACCCTCTTTTGTCACAGTCTATTCATCAATCTTAAATGAGATTCATCTCATCTGAATTGCTGGAATTGCAAATTCACATTTTTAAATTGTTTGGATATTACTTAATCTGGATATCACAGCCATGTTATTATTTATAAAATGTTTATTAACATTAGTATGTGCATGTGTCTTATATCAGATTTCCGAGTCTTCGGCTCTTGCCTGGTAAATCTCAGAGTAACATTCAGATTAATATTACAATGAATAGCATATCACCCACAAGACTTTCAGAAAAATAAACCATTATTCTAATCCTACAATCAAAACCAGTTGAAGAACAAAAATCACTTCATCAGCTCCAATTGAGGGCCAGTTTATGAATAATGGATATATGGATGTCTCGCAGCTAATTTTGCAGTTGCATTTATGCTTTTAGAAATGACTGTGCTTTGATACTTTCAAAATAAAGTGTCTGATGAAACGTGTTATATTATAGGTTTGTGAGTGTGCTTTTCGGGATAGACACAAAATGCTGGAGTAACTCAGTGGGACAGGCAGCATCTCTGGAGAGAAGGCATGGATAAAGTTTTGGGTCGAGACCCTTCTTCAGACTGAGACATTTTTTATGATGCTTGGCTGGATGGAGCATTCCCAGCAATAGCGTTACATCGGTATTGTTAAATAGAAATAAATATTTGATAAATATGACAAAATAATTCAACGCACCATGATGTGAGGTAAGCCAATGCAAAGGGCTCGGTGTGGGAGAGCAGGTATTTGGTGGGAGGAGGTTGGTGAGACATTAGCTTCAGTTCTAAATATTTAACCACAGTTGCCTGTGACATTTAAAAGGAGGTATCCTTCACTATAGTAATATCTTGTAGGAAGGAATTGCAGATGCTGGTTTAAACCAAAGATAGACACAAAATGCAGCAGTAACTCAGTGGGACAGGCAACATCTCTGGATAGAAGAAATGAGTCACGTTTCGGGTCGCGTCTGAAGAAAGGTCTCGACCTGAAACATCACCCATTCCTTCTATCCAGCGATGCTTCCCAGCCAAGAGTCACTGCAGCATATTTTGTGTCTATCTTCAGTATAATCATATCGGCAGGTTTGGTGACAATGACAATGGTAGCAACTGATCACGAGATCTGACATTTGCGGGGCGAGTTCAGACATGAACATTGGGCAAAGTCCCTCCCAAACCTAGGCAGTAATGTTGCGTATGCACAGAAAAGTAACTTCTCATTCCCAAGAATGTCTCATGGTTCTAAATAACAGCATGCTATATAAAGGGTGCCATATATATGACATCTTGTCTCTCCCCACATTATTGGCACCAAACAAGACCGAACATATACTCACAATGTTCTATCTGCTAGTTGTACCCATTCGGGCCTCAATAACCTTCTAGCCCGTATCAGTTCTCTAAAAATGGCACATTTTCATGTATCTCTTTACTGAATAATCATTGATTCGTTGCAGGTTGCATGCAATTGCAGCAAGGATCATTCTAAAGATAGACGCAAAATGCTGGAGAAACTCAGCGGTAATAACCAGCACCTGCAGTTCCTCCCTACACAATGATAATTCGATGTTGGCACTTTGCGTGTTAAAAACATGTTGTTCAAATGAATCCACAGATGGCCATGTTACTTCAAAATGGAAATTGAACTCTCTCTTGGTGGGGTGCGTAAACAATTGCATGCATTTCATTTATTCTTCTCCGTCCATATGGTTCACCAAGAAAGCAACACAGGAGAACAATAGTCGCCACTCTGAAGATTACTGAAGACAAACAGTGATTGTGCATGCTACAGTGTGCAGCACCTCTGATGACTAGTTTCAGTAGAACCCAACTGCTGTATGTAATACAATGTCGATTTTTCCCTGAGTTTCCCAACAACCTTGTCTTTGGCGAATTCTGACTTCACATATGGAACTCAGAAGGAAGGCAGCACTCCACAGGAGGAGACATGTCACCATGGCAGATGTGCAAACATTTAGTACTTCCTGCTGAAAATACAGCGAAAACAGCTTTAAATACTTCAATAAATAAATTATGAGCTGTTATTTAAAGCTATCACTGTCTGTTTATTATGATGTCAAGATTATAAATGCGATGGTGCAAAATCTTTGCACAGAGCAGCAGCATTTATGGGTAAATATTAAGTGAACTCCATGAAAAAAGATCCATTAAAATTAGTCAAGGAGTGAAAGGAATTCTATACAAAAATAGAGCATCAAGTCAAAGCAAATAGAAAAACTGCTGGAATGTAATGGAAGCCGAAACAGACTGAGAGGTTAAGTGCAAAGGGCATCTCAAACAACCCAATATAACCTTGCTGCACCTAAAGGAATATAATGATGATTAATAAATAGAATTTGTGGCAGATGAAAGGGGTGGCAAGAACTAAGTCACAGAGGAAAAGGCTTTCACTATTCCAATGAAGGACATATACAGGCTGAAGGAACAGTATCTACTGCATTGATAATGCACTTTACAATCCTCCACTCTCAATAAAGAATCAGAGAATAACAACTGCTCCAATGTTTGATATTAAGTCCATTTCTTTTAGGTCAGCCTTTTGCTTCACGTCCATTACTCCATCCTCTCTTTTTGTTTAATCCTATTTGTCATTTAATCAACTGCCTTCCAGTCTAGATCATGCTTCTCATCATACCCCAATAATCTCTTCATCCCTACTTTATTAAATGTCCCTGCTCTGAAAACTTCTCATCTGAAACTTGAATCTCGTGTTTCCTTCTTTGCACAGGTGCTACCTCATTTGCTGAGTATTTCCAGAATGTTTAAATGCACTTATCACATTTGTCACAATCTGGAAAATGGTAAAACCAATGCTTGGCCTCCCAGAGTGTGAAAGGGAGAACTTTGAAGAAATGAAATAAACCAGGTGGGGCAAATCCTTATGAAAACAAGAAATAAGGTGTGGGTGAGTAATTGTTGAGCCTGGGTTAGAAAAATAGAAAATAGTTGCAGGAGTAGGCCATTCGGCCCTTCGAGCCAGCACCGCCATTCAATATGCTCATGGCTGATCATCCAAAATCAGTACCCCGTTCCCGCTTTTTCCCCCATGTCCCTTGGCTCCTTTAGCCCTAAGAGCTAAATCAACCCCCCTCTTGAAAATATCCAGTGAATTGGCCTCCACTGTCTCTGTGACAGAGAATTCCACAGATTGACAACTCTCTGGGTGATAAAGTTTCTCCTCATCTTATTGTTCAGGTGAAGCACACTTCAATTGACTTTGAAAGAGCTCTGGCTGCAGGCAACATTGTTATGCATCTTCTCTTTAGATGCCCCATGGAGTTGGTTGTATAAGGAGGGGGTGCACTGATAAACAATGCCACCTCATGGGTTTCTAATAAGCTATGTGTTTCTGGGATAGTCCTCATTTCAAACACCAGCTTTTTCAGTGGTGCACTGCAGAAAAGAGGGGAGGTCGGAGTATTAATGCAATTTGAAACAATGATGGCGTCTCCTTGGGAAGGTCCACTTGATGCTCGACACGATTTCAATGGCGTGGAGTTCAATATTATGCACAAAGGCTTTTTGTAACATCGGGCAATATCACTGTAATTAGAAAGGACTTCCTCCATCTGTTTGACCAAATGAATAATATGATGTTTCCCCTTCTAAAACAAGGAATAAACCACATCAGTGGACCGTGTGGTGATATTAATATCCCTTGGAGCTTTTTTGGAGGAGAGTGTGTTCACGAAAAGTGTTATATCCTCAAATGGAATAACAAACTAACTCTGACTAGTGCCAGCTCTGACAGCTGGTTACAATGAACCCAACCTGCCATGTTGTCATTAGAGAATTGAAGCCAAGTTATACTCTCTATCTGAGAATATCTTAAGACTACAGAAGGGTAGGAAAAAATCCAAGTACGTCTCCTTCTGTTTGCTCACCCAAACGATAATCACTTTTTTCTCCTTCTCCTCCTCCTCCTCCTCATCTTCACCTCCCCAAAGTGAGATTGCCAGAAGGCCCTACAGGACTGAAGAAAAACGCTGCCAAGACTGTAAGGTACACATAAAATAATGTTCAATTTGTGCAAGATGAAAAAGCCCGCAGGCTCATTCAAGGGAAAATAAAATGTCTCCTCAATTGTTTATGGTTTGCAACAGCAAGTTAGCAGTGTCAAGACTTATGGGGAGCAGGCAAGAATGTAGCATTACAACATAGTTCTCACCTCAACCAGCTCTCATCTCATGAAACACTGACGCCTGTTCCTATTTCTGATACTCACGTACTTCTAAAAAAAAATCATAAAATATGTTTTCCCCACTATGTGTGTCATTCCTGATCGGCAGCTGAGAGCTGGAAGCAGCGTCAGCAATGCTAATAAAAATTAAAATCATATTGCAATCTGCGCCAAAGATTTGACAACGATTCACTTTGATGCACGAGGTCTCGCTAGCTTCAGGTGAGAAGGCAATATCTGAAATGCTTAGTGGGTATTATATTAATAGTAACCATACGATCCAATACTCTCAACATAACTGCTCAGACATCATTGGATTGCCTTAACCCATTTCAATAAGCTTTCTGTGTTACGCTTCCCCTTATCTTTTTGCTTTAACCATATAATAACCATATAACCAAATAACAATTACAGCACGGAAACAGGCCTTCTCGGCCCTTCCAGTCCATGCCGACCATTCATTTTCCCCTAGTCCCATCTACCTGCACTCAGACCATACCCCTCCATTCCATTCCCATCCATATACCATTCCACTTTACTTTTAAATGTTAAAATCGATCCTGCCTCCACCACTTCTGCAGGAAGATCATTCCACACAGCCACCACTCTCTGAGTAAAGAGGTTCCCCCTCATGTTACCCCTAAACTTCTGTCCCTTCATTCTCATGTCATGCCCTCTTGTTTGAATCTTCCCTACCCTCAATGGGAAAAGCTTATCCACGTCAATTCTGTCTATCCCTTTCATCATTTTAAAGACCTCAATCAAGTCCCCCCTTAACCTTCTGCGCTCCAAAGAATAAAGACCTAACTTGTTCAACCTTTCTCTGTAACTTAGTTGCTGGAACCCAGGCAACATTCTAGTAAATCTCCTCTGTACTCTCTATTTTGTTGACATCCTTCCTATAATTAGGCGACCAAAATTGTACACCATACTCCAGAATTGGTCTTACCAATGCCTTGTACAATTTTAACATTACTTCCCTATTCCTATATTCAATGCTCTGATTTATAAAGGCCAGCACACCAAAAGCTTTCTTTACCACCCTATCTACATGCGATGCCACCTTCAGGGAACTATGCACAGTTATTCCTAGATCCCTCTGTGCAACAGCATTCCTCAATTCCCTTCCATTTACCATGTACGTCCTATTTTGATTTGTCCTGCCAAGATGTAGCACCTCACACTTATCAGCATTAAACTCAATCTGCCATCTTTCAGCCCACTCTTCCAAATGGCCCAAATCTCTCTGTAGACTTTGAAAATCTACTTCATTATCCACAGCACCACCTATCTTAGTATCATCTGCATACTTACTTATCCAATGTTCCACCCCATCATCTAGATCATTGATGTACATGACAAACAACAGTGGACCCAACACAGATCCCTGAGGCACCCCACCGGTCACCGGCTTCCAACCTGACAAACAACCATCCACCATTACTCTCTGGCATCTAGCACCTCATTTACTCCATGCCTCCTATAATTATTGTAGATATCTCTCTTTTTTTGAACCAAGTGTCCAATTTCCCTTGAAAACCATGGCTCTTTCCGATTTTTACTATTTCCTTTCAACCGAACAGGGACATAAAGATTCTGTACTCTTACAATTTCCCCTTTAAATGTCCTCCATTTCTCTTCTACATCCTTCCCATAAAACAAAATGTCCCAATTCACTCCTTTTAAATCATTACGCATTCCCTCAAAGTTAGCCTTTCTCCAATCAAAAATCTCAACCATAGGTCCAGTTCTGACTCTCTCCATAATTATATTGAAAGTAATGGTATTGTGATCACTGGTCTCGAAGTGCTCACCAACGCATACCTCCGTCACCTGACCTGCCTCATTTCCTAACAGGAGGTCCAGCACTGCCCCTTCTCTGGTCGATACCTCTATGTATTGCTGCAAAAAACTATCCTGCACACATTCAACAAACTCCAAACCATCCAGCCCATTTACAGAATGTGTTTCCTAGTCTATTTTTGGAAAATTGAAATCTCCCACAATCGCTACCTTGTGCTTACTACTAATATCTGCTATCTCCTTACAAATTAGCTCTTTCAATTCTCGCTCCCAATTTGGCGGTCTATAATACACACCTAAAAGTGTTGCTACACCGTTCCCACTTCTCCGTTCCACCCAAATAGCCTCCCTAGACAAGCGCTCTAATCTATCCTGCCAAAGCACTGCTGTAATATCTTCTCTGACAAGCAATGCAACCCGTCCACCTGTGGTCCCTCCAATTCTATCACACCTGAAGCAACAAAATCCTGGAATATTTAGTTTCCAATCACAACCCTCCCGCAACCATGTTTCACTGATTGCCACAACATCATATTTCCAGGTGTCAATCCAGGCTCTAAGTTCATCCACCTTTCTTACAATGCTCCTAGCATTAAAATATACACATTTTAGAAACCCACCATCCCTTATTCTCTGTTTATTATCTTTTTCCTCTTTCTCGCCTACATTTTGGGTCCGAGTGCTTCCCTTCTCTGCCTCTTGCCCCTCACCCTGCTCCCTAGCCCCCTCTACCCGAGTCCCTCCCCCCTTTAACCGATACAAATTTCTCTTGCCATCTTACCAACTTGCCAAATGGTGTACCAATCTCACACTATTCATGGAAACACCACCATTTAAAACTTTTGTTCGATCCATTTTCAATGCTGAAGGCCTGGTGATAGTGCAGATCTGAACAGTGTCACGAACAGTAACAGGAAATTGTGATTAAAGAAGAAATTGATGGCATTCTCATAGAATTCTCTTAGGTTTCCTGCCACATCTTTAGTTTCCTCAAACACTCCAAAGGCGTACAGGATTGTAGGTTAATTGGCTTGGTGTAAATGTATAAATGTAAAATTGTCCCTAATGTGTGTTGGGTAGTATTCTGAAGAATGGTCTCAACCCAAAATGTCACCCATTCCTCCTCTCCAGAGCTGCTGTCTGTCACGCTGAGTTACTCCAACATTGTGTGTCTATCTTCGGCTTGTGTTAATGTGTGGGAATCACGGGTCAGTATGGATTTGGTTTTCACGCTGTATCTCAAAACTAAACTAACAAAAAGTCCATTATTATTAAAAAGATGTTGAGACGTGGGAGAACCAGTAACTGGAGGTGTTCTGCAGCAGTTAATATCAGTCTCATGGATCTTTCTCCTCTAAATGAAGGCATCAGGGGACCAGCTGACAAGTTTGCTAATAATATGAAGATGCATTCAGCTGGAAGGACGTTAAATGAGAAAAGAAGATCACAAGGAGATCTAGACGGGCACATATTTTGCAGATATTTCTTATTATAGATAAAGTGGCAGGGGAGCTCCATAAAATGCAGATTCCCTGCAGGGCTGCAAGCTCAGAACTGCTGAGTGTGGGCTCATCTCAATTAGCAGTCATAGACCCACAGAATCACTGCAGCACAAACTGACTGGTCCAGTTTTCTAGTACCGAGGAATTTGCATCATAATTAGTTTTACTTTTTTTGTGTGTGTATAATGGTCTCTTAAAAATACCTTTAAACAATAAACCTCCGTGGTTGAGGCCACGGGTCAGGCAGTGTCTCTGGAGAAGATGTATGGGCAACATTTCAGGTCAGGAGCCTTCTTCAGACTCAAAGTTCTTCAGTTTCGAAGAGGAAGCTGCAAAAGAGATTGTGGCGGGACAAAGCCTGGCAAGTGAAAGGCAGATGCATGTGGATGGGGGGGGGGGGGGGGGGGGGGTTGATTAGCAGTGTGTAGGAAGGAACTGCAGATGCTGCGTTAAACCAAAGATAGACACAAAATACTGGAATAACTCAGCGGGACAGGCTGCATCTCCGCAGAGAAGGAATGGGTGACGTTTCGGGTCAAGACCATTCTTCAGATTGATTCTTCAGAATCTTCTGTTGATTAGCGGATGGGCCATTCCATTTCTTTGCACGGCTAAAGGTCGAGTGCAATGCAATGAAATTTGATTAAAGAAAAATCTGAATGGGATGTGCTTTGCGGTTTTTAATTGGGGTTAGCTGCCAGCCATTATACAAACAAACTCAGTGGCCACTAGACATGCTTAGTGAAGTGAATAGGAATGCTTTGACATGAAGGAAAAAAATATTGCATGAAGGCGAGAACCGACAACCCCCCCCCCCCCCAAACATTGCAGACTTCAGTGAACTGATGCTTGTTATGCTATCGATTACAAGATGCCCAATGCGCACTGTTCAATTATCACAAGGGGCCCAGCGTCCTCCTGACATGTTCTCCCACTGCCTACTCACACTTCTGGTCCGTCAACATCATCAGGCCCATTCCGATCATAACTTTGCCCGCTGATCAAATATGATCAACCCCTACCATTGCTCTTTCTAACCACTGCTCTGGCAAACATCTAATTATTTTACAATCCAACCCCGGATGCTCTCAGTCTACTCCACCTCCGCTCACCCAATCTGGAACAATGGAGGACCCGGCATGGGGGGACCGCTGTGAGGGATTTGGGGGGGGGGGGGGGAAGAGAACAAAGGAGGACCTGGCGCTGGATACCTTGCAATTGGGTAAGCGCCATTTATATGGAGACTATTTGCATACATTAGGTGTGCGTGCAAAGGGTTTCTCTGCGACAATAAAGTAATCATTCATTCGTTCACCCTGACAGGCACCAAACCTGCTCCATTTCCACTCCCCAGGTTTGCTTCTACTCCTATGAAGCAGAAATCTGGTCTCATGCACCCACCAACTTCCCTATAACTATCCTTCGCACCCTCGTGCTCTCTGATGGATTTTGAGTTCATGAAGCCCGGTACCAAATGGATGCAGGCCAGAGGGTGGTGGGTGTCTGGAAGAGGTGCTGCCAAGAGGTACTGGTGAAAGCAGATAAAGTGGAGCATTTAAAATTTTTAGATGGACATATAGACATGCAGGGAATGAAGGTATATGGATCATATGCTGGCAGATTATATTAGTTTATCTAGGCAGTATGTATGGCACAGACATTGTGGGCTGAAGGGCCTGTTCCTGTGCTGTACTTTTCTATATACCTACATGCTAGCCATGTCCTATCTATATATCGTCAAACTTATCAAGTGTGTTCCAATAGAGTCTTGTGTAATCACATCCTTCCTGAAATTCTCACATAATACAACAATGTGCTGCTGAAGTACCTTCAATACAACAAAACCGAGATTAACCAACGCGCAAACATCCTGTTGCCCATTCACCATGAATACTAATAGTTTTGGCCAGAAGGCTAGCTCAAATCTGGTCCTATTTATTTGCTTATAATTATAAAACAGATAATGAATTGCCTGTTAAATAACACCTTTACTGCTATAAAATATAAAATGTAATGTGACTCGCTGCAAGCGGTATAAATATTTAAAATTAAAAACAATCCATCAAAATAATATCATGTGGAAAGTGGAAATGTGAGTATAAGCTTAAGAATTCTATCCTATTTTAAATGCTGCTGTTAAGATGCTTAAAAGTATCAGTCTTCGAAGTGCCAGATCACCAGAGAGCATTCAATCTGTGCTGCCTCAGACAGTCCTTAAGTTTCGGTAGTTTTCCAAGAGTACACCCTAGTGGGAACTTCTAACTCTAATGAATTTCAAAATGTGGATAATTACAATCCTTCCCAGTGACAAACGAGCGTCAGGACCATATCTCAAGCTGTAGTTTTGCAAGACGAGGAGGAAGATATTCTGCTGAGGTCCTTTACCATAATGGAGATGTTTTGTGCAAACACCAATTAAGGGGGGCACAGCGGTATATTTGCTGCCTCACAGTGCCAGAGACCCGGGTTCAATCCTGACTACAGATGTTGTCTATATGGAGTTTGTATGATCTCCCTGTGACCATAATCTTTCTCCAGGTGCTCCTGTTTCCTCCCACACTCCAAGATGTACAGGTTTGTAGTTGATTGGCTTTGGAAAGTTGTAAAAAAATCATCTTGAGTATGTAGGATAATGTTAGTGCACGAGTTGATCACTGGTTAGTGTGGACTAGGTGGGTCGAAGGGCCTGTTTCTGCACTGTGTCTCTAAAGTCTACAGTAAAGGTGCTGGGGAAGAAGCTGGAGTCAATTATTAAAGATGTTATAGCAGCGCATTTGGATAGCAGTAACGGGATCAGTCAAAGTCAGCATGGATTTACGAAGGGGAACTCTTGCTTGACTAAATCTTCTGGAGTTTTTTGAGGATGTAACAAGAAAAATGGATAAGGGAGAGCCAGTGGATGTAGTGTATCTGGACTTTCAGAACACCTTTGATAAGGTCCCACACGGGAGATTAGCTGGCAAAATTAGAGCACGTGGTATTGGGGATAGGGTATTGACATGGATATAAAATTGGTTGGCAGACAGGAAACAAAGAGTAGGAATTAGCAGGTCCCTTTCAGAATGGCAGGTAGTGACTTGTGGGGTGCCGCAAGGCTCAGTGCTGGGACTGCAGCTATTTACAATATATATGAATGATTTAGATTAAGGAATGAAAAGAAACATTAGCAAATTTGCAGATGACACAAAGCTGGGTGGCAGTGTGAACTGTGAATAGCATGCTATGAGGATGCAGGGTGACTAGGATAGGTTGGGCGAGTGGGCAGATGCAGTATAATGTGGATAAATGTGAGGTTATCCACTTTGGTGGCAAGAACAAGAAGGGAGATTAGTATCTGAATGGTGTCTGATTAGAAAAAAGGAAGTGCAACAAGAACTGGGTGTCCTCATACATCAGTCACTGAAAGTAAGCATGCAGCTACAGCAGGCAGTGAAGAAAGCTAATGGCATGTTGGCCTTCATAACAAGAGGAGTTGAGTATAGGAGCAAAGAGGTCCTTCTGCAGTTGTACGGGACTCTGGTGAGACCACACCTGGAGTATTGTGTGCAGTTTTGGCCTAATTTGTGGAAGGACATTCTTGGTATTGAGGGAGTGCAGCATAGATTCACGAGATTAATTCCCGGGATGGCGGGACTATCATATGATGAAAGAATGGAATGACTGGGATTTAGAAGGATGAGAGGAATCTTATAACAATGTACTAAATTATTAAGGAATTGGACACGCTAGATGCAGGAAACATGTTCCTGTTATTGGGGAAACCCAGAACCAGGGGCCACAGTTAAAGATAAGGGGTAGGCCATTCAGAACTGAGATGAGGAAAAACCTTTTCACCCAGAGAGTTGTGAATGTGTAGAATTCTCATCCTCAGAAGGCAGTGGAGGCTAATTCACTGGATGCTTTCAAAAGAGTGTTAGACAGAGCTCTTAGCACCAGCAGAATCAAGGGATATGGGGGCAAAGGCAGGAATGGGGTACTGATTGTGGATGATCAGCCATGATCACAATGAATGGTGGTGCTTGTTAGAAAGGCCGAATGGCCTAATCCTAGGTAATGCCTAAAGTCTAAAATTAATGGTGTCACTCTTGTCGGCTACATTTGGAAATGTAAGCCTATATTTTAAAAAATGTGGAGAATGAACTGGAGTTTCAAAACAATGGTTCGTGAATGCTACTTCTCATACAGCCTTCTTTTCGAATGAAATTGTGTATGATGGATGAAATCCAGCATAGCCTGATGAAGGAAAGTATTTGCATGTACAGTATATAGTGCACCAGCACGCTTCATTTTGCCCAATGAAGTATAACTGATGAAACGCATGAAATGCAATCACTTCTAATGTAAGCAAAGTGGCAGCCAATTTGTTCCTGAGAAGTTGCCACAAACAACTAATGACAAATAGATTGGGTTTTGTTTTTCAAGGTGGAGGTTGATCGAGCCTGGTTCAAATCTCTAATCTGTTTAATGCCTTGGGATTTCCTCCCCCACCTCCAACATCGAACAGGCAGACTGAATTTCAGTTCCACTTCTCCAAGTGTAGAATGGAAAGGCAGGCATACAATCCACTGGAATGCTCTGAGCTCCAGGAGAGAATGCAAAGTGAATTAGGTGTGGCAAAGATGGCACCATCCATGACAGGCTGATCCCAGAAGAGGATCTGCAATCACACATTATAATTGCTCCATGCTTCTCTCCGTACACTGTGAATGGGTCAATAGTAATCATATATTGTATCTCTGCCGACTGATTAGCACACAACAAAAAGCTTTTCATTGTACCTCGGTACACATGACAATAAACAAAAACCAAACCCCAAGCAGGACAGTCCTCTTTCCAATGGTTTCCTCTCAAACCATTCCAGACATAGGCTGGGTAGAAACAGACTTTGCCTTGTTCTGACAGAAGGCCATTCTAACTCTGCAGCACTCTCTTGGCCTTTCAACTGAAGGCACATAGAATTTGGCCAATTAACACCATCCATTTAGATCACGTTTTTTTTTTAACCAAGTACCTGACTTTGTTCCAAGGGTGACAAAGTGGTGCTAAAGTCAGTGTGGCTCCTCATGGCTCCAAACACCCACGTTCAATCCTGACCATGAATGTTTGGAGATTGCATGTTCCCTCCGTGACCACTTCCCTGGTTGCTCCAGCTTCTTCCCACAGCCCAAAGAATTTCTCTTTTGGTTTATTTATTGACTAATCTATAATGCTCCTATCACAATTAGGGCATGTTTCTGTTCTACCAGCTTGTTTCAATTCCATTAATTGGCTTCTGTAAATGAGTGTGTCAAATAGAACTAGTGTACAGGCTGAACTAGTATCCTCGGACTATCTTTGATCGGATTTTGCTGGCTTTACCTTGCACTAAACGTTATTCTCAAATCATGTATCTATACATTGTAAATGGCTTGATTGTAATCATGTATTGTCTTTCTGCTGACTGGATAGCACGCTACTAAAGTTTCCACTGTATTGTGGTGCACGAACAATAACATAAACTGTAGAACAGGTGATCATTGATCGGCATGGCCTTAGTGGGTTGAAGGACTTGTTTTCAAAGCTGTATCTCTACACTCAACTCTAAACTAAACTAATATCCTGTAAGATTTGATCAAATGGCACTTTGTCCTTCAGATTCTGCGGAATCCACGCAACTTTAATAATGTTTAGAAAGGAAATGCAGTTGCTGGTTTACATCGACAATAGAGAGCAACTTGAATAATTCAATGTTTCAGTCTCAAGTTATGGGCCAATTATGTTTAAGAACAGTGCCTTAATAAAAACTGCAAATACAGGTAGATCCATATTTCATATGTAATTCATGCATAGAAAGTGTCTAACGCATAGTGAGCAATGCTTGTGACTTTTACTGGGCTATTGATGTATAGAGGGATCTTGGGGACCAAGTCCATAGCTGCCTGACAGGGGCAACTCAAGTCCCTGTAGTGGCAAAGAGGACAACTCTTATCTTGCCTTCAGATGTCAGGGCATTGAGTACAAGAATCAGCTTGCCATGACAGCTTTATGGGACATTGGTTAGACCACATTTGGAATATTGCATGCAGTTCTGGCAGCCCAAATACAAGGAGGATGTGGAGACTTTGGAAAGGGTGTAGAGGTGGTTTTCCAGAACGTTGCCTGCATTCGGGGCAATTAGCTACAGGGAGAGTTTGGAGTAACTTGGATTGTCATCTCTGGAAAGCCAGAGGTTGCGAAGAGATGTGTATGAAATTATTAGAGGCATAGATAGGGTAGGCAGTCCAAGGATGGAAAAATCAAATACTAGAAGGCATAGGTTTAAGGTGAGAGGAGCAAAGCTTAAAGGAACATGCGGAGCAAGTTTTATTTTCATACACAGAGGATGGCAAGTGATTGGAATCCGCTGCCAGTGTTGGTGGTTGAGGAAGAATTGTGGCATTTAAGAGGTTTTTATATAAACATATGGATATGCAGGGAATGGATGGTTAAGCAGAATACTATCTAATACTAGATATTCTTGGCATCATGTTCGGCACAGACATTATGGATCAAAGGGCCGGTTCTTGTGCTGTACTGTTTTATTTTCTGTGCATTTGACTAGGCACTCCTTGTCACAATGAACCCAACTAACTGTCTGGTCTGAAGAAGGGTCTCGACCCGAAACGTCGCCTATCTCCTTCACTCCTTAGATGCTGCTGCACCCGCTGAGTTTCTCCAGCTTTTTGTGTAACCCTCGATTCTCCAGCATCTGCAGTTCCTTCTTTAACAATGGAGTTTCCCCATCATACTTTGAGCAGGTACAATGGCATCACCATGCGTGGTGCCCATTGATTACTCAGCAACAGAAATTGGATTAAAACAGTCGCATCCTTCAGCTTTAGTTCACATTTCAACAAGCGTATTATGCCGAAGGTTGTAGATCATGCATGAATTAATGAGACTTGGTTTAAACTCTTGTTTTATATTTCATAAATCTGTGCCTGTCAGTTGAATGCATCTCATTGCTGCACCCTCAGTGCAGATCAAAGCATTTTTCTGCTGATATCTTCAGGTCACAATCGTTTCCAGAGCCCTGGAGAGGGCTTGAGGGAATCCACGGTACAGCAGAGATCAGTTCCCTCCTTGTGGGCGGCACGGTGGGGCAGCGGTAGTTGCTGTCTTACAACACCAGAGACCCGGGTTAGATCCTGACTATGGGTGCCATCTGTATGGAGTTTGTACATTCTCCATATGACCGCGTGGACTTTCTCCGGCTGTCATGGTTTCCTCCCACCCTCCAAAGATGTATAGGTTTGCAGGTTAGTTGACTTTGGTAAAAAAAAAAATTGTAAATTAGTCCTAGTAAGTAGGATAGTGCTAGCGTACGGGGTGATCGCATGTTGGCACGGAGTCGGTGGGCTGAAGGGCCTATTTCTGCAATGCGTCTCCAAAGTCTCTTGTGACATAAACGAGCACTGCACTCATCCTTCCCATTCATTTTCCAGCACCTGGTCGCAATGATTTTAATACTTAGTAATGGAGGTCAGAGATTTGTTAGAAGAATATAAAATTATGAGGGGCAAAAATAGGGTACATAGTCAGAACCTTATTTTCCCCCCAGGGTAATACCAGAAGCATAACTATAAAATGAGAGGGGGGAAAGTTTAATAGAGATGTGGAGGGCGTTTTTTTTTTTAACACAGTGTTGTTGAGGGCCTGGAACACATTGCCTGGGGTGGCAGTGGAGATAGATACTTAACTGTTTTTTAAGAGGCTTTGAGATAGGCACATGGAAGTGTCGAGAATTGATGGATATCAGATCATGTGCAGGCAGATGAGATTAATTTAACTTGACATTGTGTTCAGCACAAACATTGCGAGCCAGAGAACCCGTTCCTGTGCTGTACTGTTTTATGTTTGATATTATTGGAGTAGTGGAGCCAGGTAATAATAGCAGTTCAGTCATGGTACCGAGTCTGTCATGTCATGGGACAGTACAAGAGCCTTCCATCATTCAACTGCTAAACCTCTTTCTTGCACAGATCTTTCCTTCTTCTATCTCCCTCCCTTTCCCCACCTTTTACCTTCCTCAAACCTCCAAATGCCACGCTGCTGGTTTCATCACACCAGAGTGGTTGCCATGAACAGATCAAAGCAAGTTGGGTTTTACCAATCTTTAACATTAGAAAGCCATGCTAGTGATTTCAGAAAGCACCATTTACATATTTTTATTCCTCAATTTAGCATCAGGGAAAAACTTTGCAGCCATTTTGCACATCAAAACAAGGGAAAAATCCTCAGGCATTGATTTGGGCAAAAAAACAACCCCTTCCACTTTAGTTAGTCACAAGTCTAGTGATATTTTGGAGTGCACTTAGAACACTTGAGGGCATTATAAGAATCAATTTGTCAACTAAAGTTTCCAGCACAAAATATTGTTGGGATGAAACCTGCGTTTTTTAAAGATGCATTAAAGGAGCATTTTCCAGTCTTTCCAAAATGATTGAAGCATTCAGGGTATGGAGGTGTGACAGGAGAGAACTGAAGTACATGTTCTCAGCCTTCCCTCAAGGCTGCTTGCTTTTCCAAACATTGTAATCAATGGAGTAGTTTCCAGCTACTGAGACATTAAGTATCTTACAACATTTCACAATTGCTTTTGACTATTTGAGATGTGCTTGATTTATACATTTAAGAGATTACATAAAGATGAGAATTCATCAATCAAATCTCTCTTTTAAACTCCTCTAACCCTCATCACAGGCACTTTTGTGTTATAAATAATTCCCTGATGTACCCTGGTCAAGTACTTTGTGCACGAGAGACATAAAGATCATACATCTAGACGCCAAGAAATCTTTCCTAAAATCGTTCAATGAACAGTGAAGGGAAATGGCTGGACTTTTAAAAAGCCATGTTAAAAAGCTAATTTATTTACAAAACATTTTGGGCAGCAGAAAAATCTTACACCAATTGCTTTAAAGATTAGAAGCAAAGATCGCTTTCATCAGTGTCACACATCACAGACACAGGCCATTCGCCCAACTCGTTCATGCTGACAAAGATGGCCATCTGAGTTTGTAGGGCAATGTAGAATTTAAGTGCAGGATGTGAGAAAGTAATCATAGGGGGGAAAAAAAGAAACATTTGTAAGAGAAGTGATATGAAGAAATACAAAGATTAAAAGGATGTTATGCTTACTTATTACTCAAATACTACAGAGCGTGACCAAATGTTTACCATGTTCAGACTGTGGTAGCGGGCAGGTGAAACCATGTAAGAATCCCAAGCCCAGAGGAGTTTCAAAACAATCCAAAAAAATCCCCAAATCTGTTCATGATGAAAAAAAATCTAATTTGCAATTTTCCAATGAATTGAACTGCAAACACACAAAGTATTAAACATAGAATTGCAGTTTGGAACTGTTGTTTTAGTAATCCTGGCAACTGGATTATCACTCCAGTTTTAATATCCTCTATTGCAGCAAAATGGGAACAGTTTGTCTTGGAAATATTTCAATTTTATTCTATTACATATTCTGTTTGGTTTGATAAGTTTTCTGCCATTTAGTGCTTTCAGCAAGCTTTCGAAACTATGAAAATACATCCATCATACTGACAGAATTTTACTCAATTTATTTCAAAGCCAAATAATGAA
Organism: Raja brachyura; assembly: GCA_963514005.1. The sequence goes on along the minus strand of OY740806.1, from coordinate 18,424,363 downwards.
CTTATTTTTATTACACATCCAAGTCTTGCTACTGCATGTCAAAACGACCAGTGGGCTTGCAAACCTTACTGGCTTCTGCAGAGTTGACCCAGTATTTAACATCAGTCATGTGTAAACATGCAAGGCCATCCAAATGAAACAAATTAGTTTTTATTCTAATTGGTATGTTTTTGCTGAATGAAAATTTGTCTTGAATACAAATTGATGTTTTTTTAGTATGGGTGTGAGTATACTGTTGGAAGAAATGCCACTTTTAGAATTTCCACATTTTTTATTAGCACTCAGAGAAAAATATATTTATTCTCATGAATTGGATTATATTTTGTACCATTAATATATTGCCTTATTACTTTCTCGCTTCAACAATGCTTTTCTTGCCGAACAATTTAAGAACATTTGAGTGCGTTATTTATGCTGGACTTCTGGGCCAGTGGGAGAATTAATTAACAATGAATGGGAGGTTGCCTGGGGAACAGAATTACTTCCCTGGAACTAATTTGCATCTTCACTGCCTGAGACAGAGGAGGGGGGCTGAGAGCACTGAGGGGGATGTGGCAACATGGCATGAGACGGAGGTTGACAGAGAAAGACACAGAAGTTCTGAGGAGAGTCTGGTGAAGAGGCTTAGATAAAAGGGATGAGATAGTTATTTGAGGTGGATAGAGATAATGATGGAAGGAGAGGGGAAAAATACAGTGATGGAGATAAAGTGGGAAGAAAGGGATTTGTGAGATGCATGTGCAAAATAACATTTCCAAAAATAAAAGTTATATGAAGGATTGAAAGAGAAAATACAGGCAAAGCAAATGCTGGGCAAGAAGATATATACTTAATCACAGAGACATGTGAGGTTTTGTATTTTGGTAAGTCTAACAAGGGCAGAACATACGCAGTGAATGGTAAGGGTCTAGGGAGTGTTGTTGAGCAATGAGATTTAGGAGTGCAGGTGCGTGGTCCCTTGAAGGACGAGTCGCAGGTAGATAAGGTGGTCAAAAAATCGTTTGGCACATTGGCCTTCATCAGACAGAGTATTGTGTATAGAAGATGGGAGATCATGTTGCAGTTGTATATGATGCAGGTGAGACCACATTTAGAGTATTGTGTTCAGTTCTGGGCACCATGTTATAGAAAAGATGTGATCAAGTTGCAAAGGATACAGAGAGGGTCTATGAGAATGTTGCCAGGACTAGAGGGCCTGATCTCTAGGCAGAGGTTGTGTAGGCTGGGACTCTATTCCTTGGAGTGCAAGAAGATGAGGGGTGATCTTACTGGTGTATAAAATCTTAAGAGGAATAGATTGGTTAGATGCACAGAGTCTCTTGCCCAGAGTAGGTGAATAGAGGACCAGAGGACAGAGGTTTAAGGTGAAGGGGAAAAGATTGAATAGGAACCTGAGGGGCAACTTTTTCACACAAAGGATTGTGGGTGTATGGAACAAGTTGCCGGAGGAGGCAGTTTAGGCAGGGACTATCCCAACGTTTAAGAAACAGTTACAGGTACATGGACAGGACAGGTTTGGAGGGATATGGACCAAATGCAGGCAGATAGGACGAGTGTAAGCCGGTTGACATGTTGGCCGGTGTGGGCAAGTTGGGCCGAAGAGCTTGGTTCCACACTGTATCACTCTATGACAATTTAGTAATTGGGAATTACAAAACCCAAGGAAGGAATTGGTTTTACTAAGAGTTTGAAAGGTGGATTTAAGTTGGGACTGTTGATAAAGGCTGGTGAAGGCTGTGCACATATGGTGATTTGAGGCATCATTGTGATACAGTGATGAGGAGTTTGAGTGGGGAAAAGATTGAGAAAGCAAAGGGACAATGTACTTAGATTTGATTTTGTGAAGAGGTGAGAGAGAGTTCAAATTAATTCAGAGATTTGAGAATGGGAGGAAAGTGATGAATGTAAAATAGAATATAGGAACTGGATGAACAAATGGTTCAGCACAAGAAGGGGGAACAGAGACATATGCAATGGCTAGGTGGAGAAATATACAGTGTGGTAACAAGATGTGGAGAGTGTTGTGTGAGAGAGAGCTTAGAGGGGTTGGTCATCAGAAAGTGGGTATTGAAGAGGTTTCTGTGGGATTAGCATGTTCAGAACAGATTCTGAAGACAGTAGCAAACAGAAGGGGGTAGTGAGACAAAGGGGTTATCAAGAGATGTTGTGTTAAAGAAGGAACTGCAGATGCTGGAGAATTGAGGGTTACACAAAAAGCTGGAGAAACTCAGCGGGTGCAGGAGCGAAGGAGATAGGCGACGTTTCGGGTCGAGACCCTTCTTCAGACTGCTGTTTGGGAAAGAGAAAGGGGTTGGTGAATGAAGAATATGACAGCTTATTTTATTGCTGAGGGACAAAAGGGACTGGGATATTAAAAAATGGGGGTGGAGCCCCAGAGAACATGGGTCAAAAGAGGATAGTGACAATTACATACAGAAAGCAGAGAAAGTGGGTAGCATTTCCCAGATAACTTTAAAATGAAATTTAAGTGTTTGTCAGCTATTTCAATGGAGGCAGTCAGCCATTTATTGTGGAGTTGTTGGCATTACCTTGTAACTACTATAGAGGAAAAAAGTCATAAAACAGACAACTATTTGTCAGGTGCTATTGCCAAGAGAAATCTCTAATATATGTAGATGGAAACGGGAATAAATGTGTAAATGGATAATACCAGAGATTCAATCTTGCTTGCCTAAGTATAATTCCATGTTCTATTCTTGTCTGACACTGCAGTTGCATCGAGGTAAATATGAAACCATTTATTTTTAATGCAGAGCTTGCTGTCTGATTGTTTTGAGAAAGAGGTGACGTGTCACATTACAGTAAGTGGTTATTTGGCCTGTTGTTTTCAGTGTTACATTGGAACTCAAAAAGAAACTTAAGCTTTGATCCATTTCATTTCTGCATCTGTCCCTAGTTGAGCAAAATCCATGCCCTCCCATTCTGGGATTTGTATACATGTCTCTATAGATATTGTTATGTGAAATTGTTCCCTTCATTGTTAAGATGTATTCCTTTAATTATATAATAATTTATTTTTAATTTTTTTTATTATTTGTTTATTTTTATTAAAAAAGTAATTTTTTAATTCTTTTTTATTTTTTTTAAAATATATTTTTTAATATAATCATTATTATTTAATCACCATCTCTTGATTATTGATCTATACTTTTATTTTTTTACCACTCCTTTACTTTCCCAAAAAAAGAAGCATACATAAATTATTCCGTAACATCTGTACAATTCTTGTTACAAGTCTAATTTGTATTTGAATAACTGTTGTACCTTAGACAATATGCATTGCTTCTAATAAAAATATTAAAAAAAAAAAATCCATGCCCTCAAACTATCCCTTCATCCATTTTGTGAAAAACTTCATATTAGCCCTTCTGGTAAATAACTTACAAGAAGCAGATCCCCCCCCCCCCCCCCCCCCCCCCCCTTCATTTTATGACCATATCTGCATTGTTGTCCATCTTATTTTCATAAATTGATGGCTGCAGTGTTATTAATCTACCATCATAACTTTCTTCTTATTGAACCATCTTCATGCTTTGAATGTTGAATTCAGTGTCGTGTGCGCATATGGAGGCAGTAACTTTATCATCATTAATTTTTTACATATCTTTCATTCATTGTTCTTTATCTCTCCACATCACCATCTATATCTCTCGTTTCCCTTACACACAACCATTATGAAATGTCACCCATTCCTTCTCTCCAGAGATGCTGCCCGTCACACTGAGTTATTCCAGCTTTTTGTGTCTATCTTCTTTTTCAATAAGTAACTTCATACCTTGACTTCTTAATGGTGTAACTTTTTTTCCCCCCCAGAGAATCAATTACTGAAGGTTTTTCAACAAGGTATCAGAATGGTAAAAAAAAACTGTAGTTAAATGCATGTAAAGTAGGTTTTGAATTCTTCCATGATTAAACCATCAAGCTATACTAATAAATATAGATTAAGCAGACCTATTGTGCCCAGTCTCATTGATTCCGATCTAAGAAGCTGTGCTGGCAAGTAATTATATCTTATCAAGGCCGCAAGTTGTAAAGACTCTTCTGTCGGCAAAGACAGAATGTCGATATATTTGGACAAGAATAATGCTAAGTATTTCAATGGATAACAAAATAAAATAAGCACTTGAATAAACTAAAGATAGACACAAAAAGGTGGAGTAACTCACCGGGACAGGCAGCATCTCTGGAGAGGAGGAATAGGTGACGTTTCGGGTCGAGACTGGTTAAGGATAAGGTAAACGAGAGGTTGTAGACTGCGATGTGGAGAGATAAAGAACAATGAATGAAAGATATACAAAAAAGTAACAATGGTAAAGGAAACAGGCCATTGTAAACTCTTTGTAGGGTGAAAATGAGAAGCAGGTGCGACCTGGGTGGGCGAGGGATAGAGAGGGAATGCTGGGGCTACCCGAGTGAGATAATGAGACGTTGGTGGAATAAAACTGGGTGAAAAAATGGTTTTCCCTTCCACTACCTGCAACCTCCGGCAACCACCTTCAATTAGCATCGCAACCGCTTCGACTAAAAAAAATTACCCTTTTTTAAAACGGCAACCTATTTTTAGATGCAACCGGTTTTGAATTTTTTGAAATAATCGCCAGAACATAGAAGCAGCGGAAACCACTTTCGACCATTAGGGAGACTGACAAAAACCTCCGGGAACCGCACAGAAACCTTGGGTGGGGTGCAAAGTCTCCAGAGGTATCTGTTCAGGTTTCCTAAGTAGGACGGGCATTGCAGCCGCAGGTTCCCCATCCCTGGGATAGAGTCTTTGCAGGAAGTAGGGTGGGAAGATGTGTAGTCAAGATAGTTGTGGGAGTAAGTGGGTTTGTAATAGACATCAGTAAATAGTCGATTTCTTGTGATGGATACGGAGATCAAGAAAGAGGAGGGAGGTATCAGAGATAGTCCAAGTAAATTTGAGTGCAGGATGAAAAATGGTGGTGAAGGTGATGAAGTCCATGCTGCACGGGTGCAGGAGGTAGCATCAATGCAGTCATCAATGTAACGGAGATAGAGTTCGAGGATAGAGCCAGTGTATGCCTGGAACAGGGATTGTTCAGCCTATCCTACAAAGAGGCAGGCATATACTGGTCCCCATAGCTATGCCTTAGACCTAGAGGAAGTGGGAGGAGTCAAAGGAGAAGTTGTTGCTGGTGAGGACCAGCTCCGCTAGGCAGAGTAGAGTGTTAATAGAGGGGAATTGGATGTCCTGCGGTCAAGGAAGAAATGAAGGGCTTTAAGGCCTTCCTGGTGGGGGATGGAGGCGTAGAGTGACAGAACGTCCATAGTAAAGATGACGGAGTGGGGACTCGGAGAGCGGAAGCCATTAAACAGACAAAGGGCACATGTGAGTGTGTTTTTCATATTGGGCCGCCGATAAACATGGTGTCACAAGTGCATGTCCTTACACCGTTTGTAGGTTAGTCTGATGTCATTATTCTGTAGTTCCATCATCATGCATTGTAAGCGGGCTGGTGCCATGTGGATCGGCTTACTGAGGATACTGACCAGGGGCTGGTGATCGGTTTCGACCGTGATGTGGTGTGACCATTTGATGGCAGTATTTAAATCCTTGGGGTTGATGCAGATCTTTATTTCCTCTTTGTTCTTCTAGACTGCTGTAACCATGGTGGAGACACAGGAGGAGGGGTCATTGACAGGGGCTATTACACCCAGTGATTCCATTCTGTCTAATTCAACTTTGATGCGGTCCTTCATTGCATGCGGGATTTTGAGAGGAGAACGAACGACAGGTATAACTTCCTTGTTGGTTACAATGCTGTATTCTGTGGGAAGCTTGCTCAGCTGATCATCACAAAGTTCTTTGTATTGTTTGAGTAGTTGTGGGGTAGGACTTTGAGAGGTCGACAGCTGATGCACAGTTTTGCCGAAGAAAACTAAGTTCATATTACGGCATGCATCATTGCTCAGGAGCGGCACTTAGCCTTTTTATGATGAAAAATTCCAAGTTGTAAACTCGAGACACCAGATGGCATTGTAGTTTAACCGTACCAACTGGTTGCACTTCCCCCCCACGAAATGGATGTTACTTCGAGTTTGTTTTCAGAACAGTTTCGTTGTTGTGAATTCTGTGGAAATCTGCCAGCGAGATCACGTTACACCTTGCCCCCGTGTCTATCTTATCGGCAACCTTGGTGTTGTTGATACTGAGCGTCGTCATGGGATCACTCTCTGTAGCCACAGAATCGGAAATACAAGGATGTATGTTTAGGCTGACTTCTTGCAGGTGCTGTGGTTGTGGTTCTGCTGTTTCAGTCAGTGCCTCGTGGGAGAGTGTGGGTTCAAGTGCGAAGAGAGATTGTTGTGACCGGGCCCTGTTGGCACAGGCGCGGCAGCACCAGATAAAGAAGCCTTTCTTTTTACAATAGAGACAAGATTTGCCATAAGCGCGGCATTACTCACGAAATGTTGGGTGTGAGCCACCGCAATTACCACAGTTATTGACGAGATGATCAGTTACCCATCCTGGGGGTTTAGGCGATTGTTGAGAGGTTAATGCTTGTCATGGGGACCTACAGAAAGCATGGACATCAGAGGCAGAGTGTGGCCCCAGTCCCAAGGCTTTGGTATGGGTATCAGATTGTCACTATGTAAGATTTTAAACTCTACCAGAGGCTAGTTGTGATGTTGAAAATAACATGTAAAACATTGAGTAATTGTAAAAATGCATCTAATTTACTTGAACAAAGTGGATTCAACAAGTTGGTTTTAAATAAATACTACTGCTCTGATGTTGCTGAGTTTGAATACGATTTGAAATCCAAGGACCAGCATACAATTTGTGAAAGTATCCTCAAGATTATTTATCCTGATTGAACAGAATATTAGGAATTGAACCTGTTCCTTCCTTTTTAAAATAAGGAAAATAGCCATTTCCAAATAACCACACTCTCTTCACATGCCAGCATCCTTAACTCTCCAGCAAACAGCTAGGAAGCAAGGTGATGCAGGTGTTGGCTAAAGCAAAGACCAGGTTATTTCAACAACGTCTGATGAAGGGTCTCAATACAAAACGTCACCTATTCCTTTTTTCCAGAAATACTGCCTTACCTATTGAGTTACTCCCACATTATGAGTTAAAGCCGGCGTGCTTTATAACCTTGTCAGCGCCGTAGGTGGCTGCTATTTGTATACATTGTGTATGCAGCAAAGAATCTCATGTGCCTTGTCACATGTGACAATAAAGTATTCCTATTCTTATTCCTTTTTGTGTCTATCTTTGGTGTAAACCTGCACCTGTAGTTCCTCCTTACACATCATTTCAACTGTATCCCTTCACAACAATTTGAACAAATATACTATGGAGTTATAGAATTATAACCCGTCCATGCCGATCAAAATGCCCCATCCAAGCAAGTCCTTTGTTTGGCTAATATATTTCTCCCTATTCCAAGAGAAAATCCTTTATAAGAAAGAGAAATATTGACCTGCAGAAAGACTTAGCAAATGTGCAATATAATTTGAGCGTATAAAGTGATTGGGGCACAAAATACAAACATTAGATGTTTACTTGCACTTATATGCCTGAGATGTTGCTTCATATTTCCTGAAGTTATGTGAATGCATTCATCTGAAAACAACACAGCAGATGCCTCCTGTGGACACATTATGCCGCATTATTCAAAAATTAGTAAATTATCTAGGATCAACCTGCAAATAAAATAGTTATCTTGTGCTAATTGTAGAATATGCAGTTGGTTTCGTGTTTGTGATTGTGATATTAACATCACTCAAAGTTGGATATTATTGAAGCTTCCCAATAGGACTTACCTATCTTGTAATCTTTCATGCATTCATACACAGTTAGATTGACTTTTAAGGAGTTAAAACACGTGGCAGTATCTTCGAGTCATAGAGTGATACAGTGTGGATCTGCATTTGGATCTGCAATCCCACCTGCATTTGGTCCATAGCCCTCCAAACTTGTCCTACCCATGTACCCGTCTAACTGTTGCTTAAATGTTGGGATAGTCCCAGCCACAACTACCTGCTCTGGCAGTTTGTTCCATACACATACGAAAGTTTGTGTGAAAAAGTGTATTTCAAATAAAATATACATATCGGTAGGACATTCAACGAGGTGTGAAATCAGGAAGAATTTTTCTTTTTCGGATGTTTGCACAGTTTTATGAGCTATCTGAATGAAAGGCAGACCCATGCTACAGGACCACTTGAAATTTTGAATGTAATTGATTTTTGCAGAGAAAAGTACTTCTCTAATTTTATTTTGTCAAGGGATTAATTGGATCTTTTTGTATAAGATTCTGCTAAACCGAAGACAGATTAAGTGCTGCTAATGAGGTCTAGGTCACACCACTGTGGGAGATACATTCCAAGACACTCAATTGTTCCTCTTAGAGCTGACTGAGTAATGAAACCATAAGCACTCATTATCAACCACTGTCATTCTCCCTTTTCAGAATCTTCACACAACCCCCCCTATTTTAATCTAGATCTCAGACTTAAATAAATTAAATCAACTTATATACCTGCCAACATTGGATACAGGAGCAACTTAGGCGGCGGCAGCGGCCCTACCTCGGATGCCCAGTAGATTACTTCGTCGGGAGCTCGCAGGTCACAGGTTGGTGACCTGTTTCTGGAGCTCCCGCAACACCAGCTTCGTCCACTGGTCTGGAGGGCGGCAGCTTCGACTACCCCGGGCCGTGGAGTTTGAGCCGCGGGACTTACTTACCATCACCCGGTGGGGTCACAACATGAAGCCTGGATCATCTTGGCGCAGAGGGAGAACAAAGAGGGAAGAGACAGAGACTTTAAGACTTTTGCCTTCCATCACAGTGAGGAGGTGTTTGGTGAACTCACTGTGGTGGATGTTAAATTTGTGTTTATTGGTGTGTTTTTGTCATTTTTATTATATGTATGACTGTAAGGCAACAACATTTCATTCAGACTGAAAGGTCTAAATGACAAAAATAAAATTCAATTCAATACAATTTAAAGTTGCCAAACTTTCATTCCTAATTGACATTATAAATTGTGAAATTTTTACTCCTTCCTTGCATGGAACCACATGGCAACATTTTCTTCTTCCTCCCAAAAAACTCACCATCCCAGGAACCACACAAGAACCTGTTGTTCAGTCAATGGGTTGATGTACTTTTCAAACCTACAGACTTGGAGGACAAATTTCAAATTGCCAGCGAGTTGACAACATTGGATGAGTACCTGAATTGCTCAGAGATAGAAGTTTACAGACCAAGTCCTGCTAAATTGGATGGTCACTTACTATCTACCAATACAAGTAATAAGAGTACCTTTTATCCTTTTGAAAGTGGGTTGAAGGCCCTGTGTCTGGACTGTACAACTCTTATGACAAAATGGAAGCTAGCTCATAATGCTTCCTAAACAGCATTGCAATTCCCTTGGTCAGGAACCCGTGGATCCAGCATCCTGTTGTAGCAAAAGCATTTTCAAAAAAACTTTTGTCTGCCTGAAGCTTTACTTCTTCATTTTACCCACTAATCAGTGGCGGACTGGCCAGGGTGTCAGCTTGCCCGATGGCAAGTGGGTCCCTGATGAAGTGGGCCCCCTTTGTCTCCTGGCAACCAATATTTTTAGACCCAGTCTGCCACTGCCACTAATCCCCATGGTTGACCAGTGCTGTACCTTTTATTTACTTCACTGGCCTGGCACATAGACAATTGCACATTCCACCTGATACTTGATCTGTCATGAACCTCCTGATTTCTCTCATCTAAAAGGCATCTCATTTCATGCTTTGCCCTCCAAATAACAACTGCGATCACTGCACTGTGGATAACCATCTATCCCATTGCCACCCATATTCAGCCCAGCCACTGCACATGTCTATTGTTTCGAACATCAACTCAAAACAGGCATCCATAACATTTTCAGAAAAGACACATCTGCTAATCAAAAAAAAACAATTGCAAATTCGCTGACACAGCAAAATCAATGCTAAATTAGTTCAAACTAAATTGCACATTCTTCTTCACATTGTGCTGGGAACCCCATCTCCAAGTATGTGTAAGGGGACTACAGGATATATGGCACAGAAATGGAACATTCAACTGAATGCATGCAAGCCAGTCAAGAAAATGTATTTTATCTTCGACCATCAACCTGTTGTAATGGCATCTCAAGTGCTCATCTGAATAACAATTGGCACCTCACATTCAATTCACAAACTATGGTGACTGCTTCAGCATTGCTTCTCGAACACCTAAAGGGCCTGTCCCACTTGCCAATTTTTTCGGCGACTGCCGGCAACATTGACTGACGTATCAGGTCACCGAAAAAGTTGCGGCAGTGATGACGTATTGACGCGAAGTGCCACAACATTTGTTTTGTCGCCGCTGGATTTTGAAATGTTCAAAATCTTTCGGCGACCCTGGTACGTCAGTCAATGATGTCGGCAGTTGCCGAAAAAAAATCGCCAAGCTGAACTCACTGGCCCTTAACTCACTCATACGCCTTCACATATACCATCTTCCTTTCCCGATGTAACAGAAGATTGAAACATAAAATAATTGAAAGAACAATATTGTACAAAGGTTTATCATAGTTGCAACATCACTCTGTATCCTTCAGCCTCATCTTCTCCACTTTGCCCTTGTATGATTAAAAATACATCAAATCAAAAACACAATGTGGATCACAAGCTATGGCGTATTGCCAGTTAAACGTATTGAAATAATGTGGCTCCTCTGCCTTAATATTGAGTTGATTTACAAAGAGAGGGATTAGGGATTGCACTTACTTGGCCCTTTCCATACATTACTCGAAGCATCATGCTCAACAACCTGAAAACATTTTGAGGTGCGAACTTCTGTTAGCTTCTCAAAAATCATATCAAATTCTGTCCTTTTCAATTTAGATTAGAAATACAGTGCAGAAAGAGGTCCTTCAGCCCACCCAGTCCGCACCGACCAGTGATCCCTGCACATTAACACTATTCCGCACAGGCCACAATTCTTATATTTATACCAAGTCAATTAACTGACAAACCTGTATGTCTTTGGAGTGTGTGAGGGAACTGAAGTTCTTGGAGTATACCCACACAGTTCATGGGGAGAACCTACAAACTCAGTATAGACAAGCACCCGTAGCCAGAATCGAACCCAGGTCTCTGGCTCTCTGCTTTCAGAACAATGCAATGACATTCTTCAGAACAGAATCAATGTGATGACAGATTGCACATGCACAATTCTCCAGCAAAGCCAAATCATTAGAACCAGCATCAAAACTGATGTATGGGATGGCACAGAGTGGTCCACACATATCAGTACCACATTGTTTCCTCCACTACTTCTATGTAAATGAATCCAATTCTGGAAGCAGTTTCTCCCTTTGGCCAATACGCTGGTTTGAAAGGATAGAGAAGCACCATCAGATGCTGGAACCTTGAAACGCTGGGGGAACTCGAGCAGCATCAGTAAAGGGAATGGACAGTTGGCAGCTGTCTCATCTACAGCTTTCCCCCCTCTACAAGAATCAATTGAAATAAGACTCCCGACCCAAAACATTGCCTATCTGTTCCTTCCACAGATGCTGCCCAACTTGCTGAGTCCCTCCAGCACTTGGTGTCTTGGCCTTTGTTTGAAATGCTGATTGGCTTCAGAGGAACGAAAAGCAGACAATATAATTACAAAAATCAGCTTTACCGTTCACTTTATCTTTGTATCTGTGGCAATGCGCCTATTTAGAAGGTCAACTATTTATCTGATGGTTTAAGACTTAGAAGAACCAGATTGAAAGCCCAGGATGACAGCATGTCTGATCGTCATCACAGAAGGAAGTATTGTGTAAATAAATGGTAATATAATAGTTAAATTGCCTGGCGCCAAAATCCCGAAGACAAGTGCCACTTGCTTTAATATTCATGTGCAGTAACAAAGCTAATCTTTTCATATTTGAAAGGGAGCCATTTGCAATTATGATCAGAAAGCAATGCATTCTGACTTGACAAAAGGATGAAAATTAATGAGGGAATGGCACAGAACAGTGTTCCACCACCAAAAAAAGGTTAGAAACAGACGAGAGAGAGAGAAAGAGACATGGCAATAGTTTGACAGGAATATTTAAAATAATAAGTGCAAAATGTAACATAATTAATACATTCAACCATAATTGTAACTTATAATCTGCTTTTGGAACTCTTACAAATTTGCTGTAAATAGCACAAAGCTACAGTTCAATTGCAGTGCAATCTTTTTTTTTAAATATCACTCCATGGAGACCTTGCTGCTAAGTGATGAGACCCATTTGCATATGTTTTATTGCAATTGTTCTCACTTCCTGTCTAAGCCCTACCAGAAGAGAAATTGGACAAGATACTTTACACATAATTCATATTTGCAAAGTTAACTTTCCTCAGGACTTTCACCCACACCTGATATCATCAATGCACAAAATGCTAACTTGCCCAAAAAAACCCACTCACAGTATAGGGTGCAAAAATATGCACCCTATAAACATGCTTTTTATTTGCATTAAAACAAGGGCCACTCTGCACTAAGCCCCAAAACATGTATGATTTAAGGGCAGCATGGTGGCGCAGCGGTAGAGTTGCCGCTTTACAGTGCTTGGAGCGCCGGACACATGTTCAATCCCGACTAGAGGTGCTGTCTGTACGGAACTCGTACATTCTCCCTGTGACCGCGTGGGTGTTCTCTGTGGTCTACGGTTTCCTCCCACACTCCAAAGGCGTACAGGTTTATAGGTTAATTGGCTTGGTATAAATTGTAAGTTGTCCCTAGTGTGTGCAGTCATGTGTTAATGTGAGGGGATTGCAGCTCTGGCCTGTTTTCGCCATGTATCTCCAAACTAAAATCAAAGCTAAATTACGGTTTTCTAAAAGGCACATTAACCTTTTGCTTCCATATTGTGTTTGTTTGACTCGAGACTCGTCAACTTCGTTAGCAGATTAGGTCTGTGAGTTTGAGTGCCCACAGCAGAGTTTCACGGTAGAATACAATACTGACCTCTGCCACCAGTACAGAGAGACAAATCACTGTGGTTTAGAACATGGGAATGAATGTATGGGCAGGATTGTAGTGCAGAGTAAATTTCCCTCCATGGTGTTCACTACAAAAGTTGCTGCGTCTGCCATAGAAAGTACATTACAAGGATGAGATCCAAGGCACATAATTGGTGTTTTGTAGTGGGCTACCTGCATGGACAATACAGCTAAATGCAGCATTCATTCACCTCATCCGTTTCTGAGAAGGTGACTTTGTTCTTCATTTGTCAGAAGTTATGACTACATCTATCTTGTATTGAACTGTCAATCATCTCTCCTTGGTACTTCTAATCTTGGAATATGCTTTTTAAAGGAATAAATGTAACACATTTTTGATTAACGACCATTACTTTGAGTTATATATTTTGCTTCTTTCACAGGGACACATGACACCGCAGCTGCTGGGATCTGGAGGAAAAAAATCAAACTGCTGGTGGAATTTAATGGGGGGAGCAGTGTATGTGGGAGAAGTGGAATTGTTGATTGGGGTGGAGACCCTGCATTAGGACTGAGAGTGGAGAGATAGAAACCCCTCAGCCCCATCCCTCTCCTCTTCATACAAGCCATCTTCAACCTCCACTCAGTTCTACTGCACGATCTCAACCCAAAACTGCTCTCCTTTCCCCTCATCGATGCTGCTTGACCTGCCGAGTTCCGCCAACAGTTTGTTTTTTGCTTCCTCGATAGATGGGCCGTCAACCTTATTGAGAAACATTACATGCCACATTCTGAGAAGTCACAGCTCCCTTAAGATAACTCTTCTTCAGAGATAATCTAAGAGTTAATGTGAAGAATACCTACGTCATTAATTAACGGGGAATAATTAATGAACTAATTAACAATGCTGCAGGAGTTGAATGTGGACCATACAAAATTATAGCTTGTTTATTTTGGGGAAGTTATGCTTGATAAAGCAGGTTCTCTCTTGGCTGTAAAAACTTTATATTAAGTCAAGTCAAGTTTATTCGTCACGTACACATACGACGTGCAGTGAAGGACATTATTGCCATAGAGAGAGTGCAGCGAAGGTTCACCAGACTGATTCCTGGGATGTCAGGACTGTCTTATGAACAAAGACTGCATAGACTCGGTTTATACTCTCTAGAATTTAGGAGATTGAGAGGGGATCTTATAGAAACTTACAAGATTCGTAAGGGGTTGGACAGGCTAGATGCAGGAAGATTGTTCCCGATGTTGGGGAGGTCCAGGACAAGGGGTCACAGCTTAAGGATAAGGGGGAAATCCTTTAGGACCGAGATGAGAAGGAATTTTTTCACACAGAGTGGTGGGTCTCTGGAACGCTCTGCCACAGAGGGTAGTTGAGGCCAGTTCATTGGCTATATTTAAGAGGGAGTTAGATATGGCCCTTGTGGCTAAGGGGATCAGAGGGTATGGAGAGAAGGCAGGTACGGGATACTGAGTTGGATGATCAGCCATGATCATATTGAATGGCGGTGCAGGCTCGAAGGGCCGAATGGCCTACTCCTGCACCTAATTTCTATGTTTCTATGAAATGAAAAGTGGCAATGCTCGTGGACTTTGTGCAAGAAACAAACAAACAACAAACAGAATGGACAGAATCACATATTCACATATTACATATTGTGGGAAGAAAGGAAAAGGAAAATAACAGCAATTTAAAAAAAAACAGTAGAATTTTTTTTTTAAACCATTAACTCATAATTGGTGAGGCATAAGGATACCAACATCCCACAGATACCATGAAGGGCAGTGGAGGAGACATGAGACCATTGATATCCATCCTACATAGATGACAATTTCAAAGCACGTTTCAACTTGCAGGTTTAGGCTTGTCTAAGCAGACTGGCTGCGGGCGTACCTAAAGCTGTTCCCATCATACAATGACCAATGATATTTCACCATGTGTCATCACAAAACATCAATGTAATCCTTCTCATGGCAAACAAGACTCACTGGAGATGGCTCAGGAGTAACATGCGGCATTCACCAATATTCCCAGAATGCACTCGACCTTGCGAGAATGTGGATCTGCAATTGCAATTCAATGGATAATCAAGGGCTTGATTGAGGTACCTGGCTCCATGGTCCCCCCCAAAAAAATCAAGTGGCTCATGAACATTGCCTGATGGTAGCGATTGAGACCTTTCCCCCAGCTCTCCGTCCCTGCAGCTGTCCGACATGTAACTCCTTCTCTCTCACTTCAATTCAGGGACCCCAAAATACCTTACCGGTGAGCAAGAGTTTCACATGCATCTCTTCCAAGCTTATCTGTTGCACCCTGTGCTTCAAATGTGGCCTGTCTGCATTGGGAGGCCAAATAATGACAAAGTGACTAGTTCTGCCGAAAACTGCCCCTTTGTCAGCCAAGGCCCGCTGCAGCTCATTTTAGCTCAGTTTGCTGCACATTTTAACTCTTTCCCATTCCTATACTGGCCTTGCTGTCCTTGGCTTCCATGGGCAGAATGAGACCACTTGCAAACTGGAAAAACAGTATTTCATATTCTACTTGAGCAGTCTGCAACCCAATGGTATGAACAGCGAATTATCCAAATTCAAGTAATACCCCCTTCTCTCCTCCACATCCCCCCCCCCCCCACCCAGTCCTTCCACATTTCTCCCAACACCTCCATTTTGTTTATTTGCTTTTATTTTTTTGTGGAGTAAGACAGAACAAGATCCCTACTCAATAAGAGATTTGGGGAATACGGGCCTCCTTTATAGGCCCAAGAATCAGGCCCTCAGGCTGCGGCAGTAACAGTGCCAATATTGTAACAGTGCCAACATTGTTATGAGCCGAGGACATTCCCAAGTGATTATTTACTGAAGATTGTGTTTGATGCAGCCACTTGACACATACTGTCCCGCAACAGGTTCGATTCAAGAGTCTATTCATGTCCATGTGCATTTTATATCAACTCCACTATCACCAGCAGCAAGGAATGGAAAACCAAAACCAGAACTCCATGCCACATGCAGCACATTTTTTGGTGGCTAATTTCTGAAAGGTGTTGATGAGACATTTGGAAGTATTTCCAAACGAGGAGATAAAACAAACCAAAAGAAGTGAATGATTTATAACATATTCAGTCAGCTTCCTTCAAGTTCCATGTAGTAATTAAGCCATTACGTAATTGCTTGAATGGCACGTGGTCTAAAAGGTTTGTGTTTAATTGCAGCTTGCCCAAGTTGTACTGGCTAACTGTGATTGACACCAACACCAGCAAAAATTCAGAGAGCAGCACCAGCCACTAACTATGCATGGTTTTTTTTTTCTCCCAACTTCACTCAAGCTACTAAAGAGTGGTGGTGGATTGAAGTGCTGAGGGAGGATGCAACTGCGCCCGAGCTTTAAGCCAGGGGAAGAGCTGCATATGGATGACCCTATTCATCTCAAAGGCTTTTTGCAATCCTATGGGGAAAAAGAGAAGTGCTTACAAATGTTAATTATTGGAGAGTGGTTTACAATGTGCTTAATTTTTAAAATCATGCTCATGTTATCTAATGAATTAAATCTGTTTGGACAGTCACTAAATGTCTCCTATAACAGTTCCAAAACAGTTGAAAAGCCTTTGACTGTCCAGCTTGGGTGCGTGGTCACCTCCTGCAGCCCCCTGTATTCAGGAGGTTAGTGAGTGCACAGGCAATGAATCTGGCAGCAAGCTTGGATCTAACTATTTAATATTTCTCTACCACAAACCACTGAATGTTTTTTAAAATTCACTGTTAATTTTCCATCCAATGTGGGATCACTTTATGGAGCTATTAATTCACCCAACCGCACAAAACCATTATTTTCTCCCAATGTCGTTTTTGATGTTGTTTTTATTTTTTTGAGTGGCATGCATACACTGTTGGAACATGGAAGAACTATTGTACATCCTTTCAAATAATGTGTAAGAAAGAACTGCAGATGCTGGCTTAAATCGAAAGTAGGCACAAAATGCTGGAGTAACTCAGCAGGTGAGACAGCATCTCTCTCTCGAGCATCTGCATTTCTTTCTTACACATTTTGTCCACTCTACTGTGAAATCTCCTCAAGGTGTGTCTACTTGAAGAAGTTCTCCTCTCTCCGACAAGAGTTCAGCACATCAGTCTGAGGAATGGTCTCGACTCGAAACGTTGCCCATTCCTTCTCTCTAGAGATGCTGCCTCACTCCCCGAGTTACTCCAACATTTTGTGTCTACCTTCCCTCAAATAATAGCAAGTACAAAGGCATGTGTATTGAAATAATGCTTTAAAATAATTTCTCCACTTCTTTCTGCAGCTCTGCGTTTCATCCCGGGTTCTTTGTTTTTCTTCCTTCTCCTGAAATCCATTTGCGGGGTTTAACAGCATTCTATAAATACTCCAGCAGAGCCCTGTAACTAATGCAGCCTCAATTCACTCCATCCAATAACCACACCATTATTAATTTATGTTTCAGCATAAATGTGTGCAGTCATCCACACAAACTCATTCAGCTCATTGCTAAGCGTTTGTGTGGCTCAATATCAGGACAGCATGTTCAGGGTAGCGAATGTAACCCAGGCCCTTCGAATGACATCATTTTAGATGAGAAAACAAGAACTTTCAATTGAAAGGACCCCAACGGTGCTATTCCAACTCTTAGTCACTCACTGGCAGCTGCCATTTCATAGATTTTCCTATGCTTTTATTTATTCCCAATTGTAATTTTCTCAAATGACCTTTATAAGGGCATTGTGGTCACCTCAGACCGTCTTCTTTAATGGTTTAGAAAGTTCACTAATGGATTTTATGTCATGACGTAATCAACACAATATCAATCTCTGCATCTTCAGCACAGCTTGGTGGTCGAGTTCAGCACCAGACATTATTATTGCAATTATTTGGCTAAAACTGTTACGCCCATTTCAGCTTTCTAATGCGTAGTGACAAGGAAATGCATGCATCTTCAAAGCTTTGCCGAAAAAGCTTCTGTAACCACTCCTGTAAACATTCATATGAATCATGTACCATTCCATAAATTTGTATTTTGAATTATTTACTTTACAGTAGCTTTCAAATATAGCAAACCATGAAGATTGTATGTATTTTTCTAAAAATACAGTCATCATGTGTTTCAAGCAATCTGTGACATATCATTGCCTTGAAAACCTTTTAGTGATGACTTGGTCTGCCCAGACTTGGCCAAGAAAACTTGCAAATATTACAATTTGCTGGAAAAGGTAATGAATCAAAATTATACAGTGAACCACAGAAATAATGTTTTAATAAGCATTTTAAATTAAAGTGAGATGGAGAAGTAGATAGCCTATGCAGAAGGTTTCAGAGCTTATGGCCAGGAGATTTCAGTGGGAGAGCTGCAGGATCTCAAAGCCCAATAAGGTTAGAGATTACAGAATGGGAGAGCAGTTTTGCCATGGAAGGGATTTAGTTTAGAGATACAAGCGTGAAAAACAGACCCTTCGGTCCACCGAGTTCGCATAGACCAGCGATCCCCGCACACGAACACCATCCTACACCAAGGACAATTTTTATATTTATACCGTCAATTAACCTGCAAACCTGTATATCTTTGGAGTGTAGAAGAAAACCCACGCAGGTCATGGGGAGAAGGTACAAACTCCGTACAGACAGCACCCGTAGCGAGGATCGAACCCGGGTCTCTGGCGGGGTAAGCTCTGTAAGGCGGTAACTGTACTGCTGTACCACCGTGCTGCCCTTTGACAATAAAGACAACAATTGTAAACACAATGATTGCAAGACAAGGAGCCGGTGTGACAAGAAAATGCGTGATGATTGAAAGGGACATGGTGTGGCTTAAGGTTCGAGACTTAGAGGGGCAGTGCATCAGCAGAATGGTGGTTTTGGGGAAGAATGGTGTGATGCAATAGCCAGAGTTTACCATGTTAACAAAGAATATTATAGTTTAAAAAGCTAATGAGAGGCAAGGATTACAAAAAAAGGATGTGGAGCTTAATACAGGATTTAGTTTGGAACAGAGCACAAAGCCATGGACTTGAGAAAGCAGACATTCAAGGACTTTGGGAAGGGCGAGAGAAACAGAAGGATCAGGATCGGTTTTTGGATGTTAACTTGGAACCAAGTTGTTAGGTTGGTGTACTATGAAAAATAACAGAGAGAGCAGGAGTTGGGCAGAATGGACAGGATGTTCTTAAAAGGATGACAATTGAAGTTGACATAAAATCTCAAGAAGTATAGGCATTCTTTGTGGAAGGAACATGGAATTGTTCATTCATTGTGGAAAGAGCAAGGAACATGACGGATAATTTGGCCTGGTGGATCAAGGAAGGGAGGAAAGTGGCAGAGGTGGCTGAATCATAGTTCCCAAACCCGATATAAAATAGCTCCCTGCATTTGTTGTTGAAGATTGAGGAGTACAAGGCTCAGATGGATGGTAGAAGATGGTGGTTTGTTATCAGGAAGATCTACTGCTATCTTTACATTCCAGGATGGTCCTTTGGCCAATCGCTTTGTATTTGTATATATTTGAGGGGCCTATCGGGAATAGTGATTTGAGTCAGAGAGAATGGGAAACCATGGTGAAAAGCAGATGATCGACTCTCATGATGATTGCTGCCAGTTATACTTGTGTATTTATTGTTTTAAAAATAGATATTCACTCTGCAATGCACAAGATATCATATTCAGCTGTGAATGTGCAGCTCTCAACAATGAAGTAACACTCAAATAAATATGGTTTGACTCCTTTCTCAAATTCAGACACACCAACCACTTTATAGGCTACTAAATAGTTTCCCATTGAAGATAAATATTTTATTTCCTACAAAATAGTTTATCATTTGACAAAATTGACAAGATTGATAAAAAAGAAAGTTACTTTCAGACACAACCACAGAACATGCACTTGATGCTTGTGTATCACTGCTGCTTCTTCTCATATGCAGACATTCATTTTATCTGTTGTCCTTTGAACTTAATGTTTAGAATCAGTGGCAGCTGGCAGCAAACTATCATGCACGTTTTAATTCTACAAATATTGAATTCTCCAAAGACAATTAAAATAAATATTACTCACCAACCCCATCCCCATCCAGCCCAACTCAGTTGAGGCATTGCACTGAAATATGTTTGAGATTTAGCCTCATGTCTTAAGAAACCAAGACCTGACAGAAATGTGACCCGATTAGTGGTAATATATACACAATATAGCAAGAGGAATGAAGTTGAACTAGAATACGCCAGACTGATTTACCTTGGTTCTGGCCTTTTCTCACCTCCAGTTCCCTCCCCTCCACTTTCAGCATGAAGAAGGGCCCCGACCCCAACCGTCACCCATCCTTTCTCTCCAGAGATGCCGCCTGACCTGCTGAGTGACTCCAGCACTTTCTGCCCATCTTTGACTTACCGCATAATATGGTACCCAACCAACAAAGATTTTCTAGGGAACTATTGTTTATTTGATTCCTAGGTGAGTTAAGATTATGGCTGACATTCTTTCTTAAGTTATTTTTTTCTGTTGCTGGTAGCTGCTTCAAGATATATTGAAAATAATTCACTTTTTTCTCCTCTCTCTTTTACTAATATTTTATATTGACATGGATGTTAACGTGTGTGCCACCTGATAAATTGATTCAATCTTTGAACAGATTCAATTAAACAATATATTCTACAGTCCCGGTGCTTTTAATTTTCTCGCTGCAGATTTTCACACTCTGGCAATAGTTTTATCAAGGGTGTGCATTTTCAGTAACACTGTGGATAATTTTCACAATTACTAGAGAGAAATTATGTCGGAGTCAAGTGTGCATGTAATGCGTAGGAGTTATCACTTAAGTACAAGGTCAACATGCACTGTGTAGGAACATATATGAATAATTAATAAACTATCAATTCCTCCCATTTAATGGCATTCAACTGAAGTGCTTTCTTCAATTTCTGACGTTACTTGGTATGGAATTGATATCTGATCATTTATTTCACCAAGATAATATTTTTGTAGGCTGACACAATGGATCAAGATTGAAGGTGCAAGAACATAGAGCGGCAGAGGTTGAGGGGAGACCGGATAGAAGTATATACATTTATTAGGCATAGATAGGGAAGTCAATCCAAACCTGTATCCCAAGTTTAACATATCAAATACTCAAGGGCATAGCTTCAATGTGTGAGGGGCAAAGTTTAAAGGAGATGTTTTTTTCCCCCCCAATTCTGGTTTAAACACAGGGAACAGCGAGTACCTGGCACCAGCTGCAGGGGGTGGTGGTGGAGGCAGATACAAGAGACGTTGTTCAAGAGAGCAGATACAAGGTGGTGGAGGCAGATACATGGATAGGACAGGTTTGGAGGGATATGGACCAAACATAGACAGGTGGGACCAGTGAAGCTGGGACATGTTAGCCGGTGTTATGCAAGTTGGGCTGAAGGACCTGGTACACTCGATGACTCTAAGAAGCATTTAAGAGGCTTTTGGATAGGCACGTGGATGTGCAGGGAATGGAGGGATATAAAATATGTACATGCAGTTAAGGGTTGGTCTTAGCTTCATGTTCGGCACAGACATTATGGGCCAAAGGGCCTGTTCCTTTGCTCCACTGCACTGTTCAATGTTCAACTTCCGCAAATTTATTGACTTCTCCGGCAAAGCATCACTCACGGAACCAAAATGGTGCACACTTGCAACAAACATGTTGTCATTGGCTGCAGCCACACTCTTTCTCTTTGACATTCTCTTCAGCTCCAGCAATTCTGTTTCCAGCATGGGATGCCATTCATACAAGCGTCTCTTCTGTACAATTAGCTCAGACCAAGTACGTAGAACTGCATTCCTCACCGAGGCAATCCTTGCCTTGAAACCAAGGCTGCATACAATTCAACAAATATTACCAGGTTGGAATACGAAACAAATCCTAAAGTTGGTGACCAGATAGATTACTATGGATGCGAATTAAGCAAAAAGAGACATAAATGACAAATAGTGATGTGTGCCTGGAAAAATCATTTTGGCAGTTTTAGAGACAGCATTCCAGAAAAGAAAAAAAGCTGCACTCTTGCATATTCTAGCTGCATAGCTGGCATTCATAATGTTAAAGATATCTGAATGAATGATGGCTGATAGCGTGCCGATGCTGTTTAATGCAAGAAACCTGATAAATGGGCTACAGAACACCAATGCAGAATTTCTCAGAGGCCTGCTTGGCCCATTTCATGGCTCGCTTTTATCATTACCTGGTCAACAACTTCAAAGTGATGTGTAGTCCTGCTAGCCAGCCCTATAAACTATATATCCGGAAGACAAGTGTAATTAAACCAGTGCTGAATGATATGGATTGAATTGGATCCCATGTTAACGGCAAAACTGAGATGAACTCCTCAATAACTCATCTGAGAAAGATTTAGCACAGTGTTTCACACTCATATCTGGCTGATAAGACTGGTGACTGTTGAATTGCAAGTGGCTTGGAATTTAGATTGCATCTTGTGCAAGTCAAACTAGATTAATGGAAAAAGTGGCAAAACTATTACGTCCAGAGGGTCACAAACCTCCTATTTAGAGTTAAGGGCCTGGCCTACCAGCACCCCGACTCCATGCGGTGAGCGCGATCAAACTAGAAGCGGGGGCCGCACGGAGGTCGGGTGATCCCTGTACAGGGCCGTTCCCAACAGCATGCGCCTGCATGCGGCAAGCGCAACCAAACCGGCAGCGGGGCCAGGCGGAGGTAGTGTGAGTGGCGCAACGCGGCGCAAAGTGGGGCGAACTTGGAGCAAAGTCTTAAAGGTAAGTTCGCCAGGACAGAGAGGCATGCACAGAGAGGGCCACAGAGGCACACACAGAGAGGGCCATGGAGCCACACACATAGAGGGTCACGGAGGCACGACATCGAGGCGGTGTGTAATGTGTCAAGGCGACTGCGAGCCGACAAGCCGTTGCCGCGTGGAATTTTTGAACATGGTCAGTTTTTCAGAGCCCCGCGCAATGTCGGGACGAACTCCGCACAATTCCGGCGATCGAAGTGGGACCGGCCCCGCGACGCCGGACGGCTCAAGCGACCACGTTAAGTCGCGCTCATCGCATGGAGTTGCATGCTGGTGGGACAGGCCCTTTACAGTCAGATAGTATAGAAACACTCCCTTTGGTCTAAGTTGTCCATGCCAACCAAGATGCCCCATCTAAGCAAGTCTTATTTGTCAGTGTTTGGCCCACATCCCTGTAAACTTTACCTATCCATGTACCTCTCCAAATACATTTTTCATGTTGGTTATAATACCTGCCTCATCTACCTCTTCTGCCAGACCATTCCACCACCCTCTGAGTGAAAACGTTGCCCCTCAACTTCCTATTATATCTTTCCCCTCTAACATTAAGTCTACATCCACTGGTTCTTGCCTCCCCTACACTAGATAAAAGACTACATGTATTCACTATTCATTCCTCGGATGATTTTCTACACCTCTCCTACATGCCAAAGGATAAAATCCTAGCTTGTCCAACCTCAAGCCATTGCCGAGGCCCTCCAATCCAGGCAACATCCTCTTAAATCTCCGATTCCATATTCTTTTCTAAGTTTTCTAAGTGTCCATCCATCCATCGGTGATGGTGGCTGCCAGGAGCTGTTCTCGCCAGCCCTGAGTGAGGCCACAGGATTGAACAACAGGCATCCGCATGAAGCCTGCAGGATGTGCAAGGAGTGTGCCAAACTTATCTTTCAAAAGCCAAAGCTTTAGCAAAATAATGGCTGTCAGCCAGGTCATGGCAGAGATATGACTCTCCATACCCAATACCAATCTCAGAGCACGGGGCAAACACTGGTACCACCACAGTTGGCTATCCTCTGCACCACGGAGAAAACAGACAAATGGAGTCACGCAGGCACGTGTCCATTCTAGATATTCACTACTCTCTGATGGCAACATATTTTTGTTATATCTGTGTCTCCTTATTACCGATTCTCACTCAAGAAAACATCTCACCGTATACCTTGTCAGGCCTCCTTGGGATCTTGCATGTTAAATTAATGTCACTCACATTCTTCTAAATTCCAAGGAATACAGAACCAAAGTCTTAAGTTTCTCTTTGTAAGATAACCATCTCATCCCAAGAAATAGCCTGGGGAATCTCCTTTGGACAACCTCCAATGTCACTTTATTTTTTTAGATTAAAGAATAAAAACGAAGAACATTTACATGGATAGGGCAAGTTTATGTGGACCAAGCGCAGGGAGATGGGACCAGTGTAGCTGAGACATGTTGGCCGGTGGGGGCACGTTGGGCCACACTGTATCACTCTATGACTATATGCATCTTATTCCAGGACTGGTCTCACCAACAGCCAGTACAACTGTAATGAAACCACCCAATCTGTAACCTCCAACTCCTTTGCAACATAAGCCAACATGCCATTGGCCTCCTTTACTACATCCAGCCTAAAAATGACCCATTTCTTCCATCTCCTTTTAGGTGCCAGCCAGTTGTTATTCTATAGTATATTTACATGCTTTCTAGGGCTCTTAAGTTATATAACGCTTCTAAAGTGGCACCTTGTTAAATTCCCTTTCGAAATCTAAATACTCCAACAACACTCTGACATATCTTCAAAGAATGAGAAAATTTGTTAACATGATTTACCTTTCATTAAACCATTTTGACGAGATTGATGATATTCTGTTTTCCTCAATGATTAATTATTTCCTCTTAGAATATTGACTCCAGCATCTTGCAATGAATAGATTAAACTAATTGGCCTACATTTCTTCTGTCTTCCTCCCTTTCTGAACAAGTGAATCGAAACTTCTCCTCCAATCTTCTGGTGCCTTCCCATAATTTAGCACATTTTGAAAAGTGTCAACAAATGGTCCACTATTGATGCAGCTACCTCCTTTAAAACCCTTGGGTGCAAGCAATTTTGTCCCGTTTTCTCCCCCCTGCTTTCTGCTGTTAGTTTTAAAAAAAATACATATTCCCTTCACACTGGGATTTTTTCCATGTTATTGCTAATTAGCCCATCTTTATCTTCAGGATATTTAAGTGTCCTCCATTGCAAAGACTGAAGCAAAAACAATTAGCAGAACTGCCTTTTCTTTGTTCCCTGGTATTAATTCACCAACCTCATTCTCTTGAGGTACCGCACTTAAAGAAAATTAGCTTACACATTGCCTCTCAAGGCACCCCACAAGCACTGTCCTATACACAAGAGACAATGTGCAATTTTACTGATACCTACACATATTTGGAGTGTGAGAGGAAGCCAGAGCACCCAGAGAAAACCCAGGCAGGCACAGGGAGAACGTACAAACTCTGTACGGACAGTACCCGTAGTCAGGATCGAACCCAGGTCTCTGGCACAGAAAGGCAACAATCCTACCACCCTGCCACCCATGTGAGAAAGGTTGGCATCCTGAAGGATCTAGCCAAGGTAGAAGGGAAAAGTTAGAATCAAGGGTCACGACTTAAAAAAAAAAAAAGTTTCTCATTTAAAACAAAGACGAGGGGCATTTTGATTGTCTCAGAGAGTCATGGGGCCTTTGGAATTGTTCTTCGAAATATCACAAATCAAATGGTTAGCTCCTGCTCTTTATTCATATGTTCATGCACCTTCATGGGCAGACATACCAACATTTGCAAACCATTGTTCTCTAATTATAGTTTTCCTTTGCAGTGTTTGACACTTCAAGTTCAAGTGAGTTTATTGTCATGTGTCCCTGATAGCACAATGAAATTCTTGCTTTGCTTCAGCCTTGGCCTCCTTAACTACATCTTTGCAACAGAACATAATAGGCATTGACTACAAAACAGATCAGTGTGTCCATAACTTCAGCATTTACATAGCATTTTCTCCATCCGGTGGCAGAACATATAACCTGGTCATACTACCCTTTCATCAGCAGTTCTTTCAAGAACAGACAGTTATCTATCACATGATCTTCATCTCATGCCAACCCCGCCACATCTGTTTTGAAACGCAGAATTCAGAGACAAACAGAGGTCATTGAACTTTCTAGTCTGCTCCTGGAATCGGAACAGAGCCAGGCAGTGAAGCAGAATGCTGAGCAGATGGATCAGATGCACTTCAAACTCACCTTCCACTGTGGGTAGGCACTGAAATCCTGATCATTTGAATGGCGTCACCAACATTTAGTCCCAATACTGGCAGGCATTTAGAATTTGTTTTTATCAATAGTTTTGTGTTGGTGCATCTATTTCTAAATGTCTCCAAGGTCTTTGTTAGCAGAGGGAACAGCCTTGAAGATTCCCAGCACTCCCTGTAGCCTATGGTTTGCCAGGAGGCAGAGTTAGTGGTCACAACACTGGGTAGTTCTCAGGAATGGACAATCCGCTTAACCAGCTGTCTGTGGTTTCTCTGGGCATGCTGGAGTAAATTATTGAGCCATCAGTTTATGACTGACTGCTCAATAATTTACCATGATCCTCATGATGGTGACCACTGCATCAAGTTATTGAAGTGGAATGCCCCCAAGGAAACTGACTGTCCCACCCTGCATGACCTTCAAATGTACTCACAACAATACTTACCTAATTCAATGAATAAAAGACATCTGTAATATTTGCAGGATGTCGTTCATAACTATCATTATATTTATCTTTTACACACAACCTCTGTGTTGATAAATTCCGGCTTCTGTAAAGTACTAAACAGAATAGGATCAGATTTAGTAATGATCTGCCGCCAAAGTGAATCATTTATTGCAGTGACACATTTATTGTGAGTCTTGGTCACCTTGATATTGTGAAGATGCCATTAAGCTGGGAAGAGTGCTAAGAAGATTTACAAGAATGTCATCTGCAAATTTACAGCTTTGTAACTGTATGATCTTGAGACCCTGTGTAGCTCGGACTTTATGATTCTAAATGGGACCAGCTTGGATGGGGCATCTTGGTTAGCACGGGTGAGTTGGGCCACAGAGGCTGTTTCCATGCTCTGCGACTCTATGGCAATATCTAATCACCACAAGACAAGGAAAGCATCAAGTGAAAAGGCCACAAAGTGCTAGAGTAACTCAGCAGGTCAGGCAGCTTCTGGAGAACATGGATGGGCAAAGTTTCATGTCAGGACATTTCTTCACAAACAATCACAATCACAATAATACTTTATTAGCCAAGTACGTTTTCTTCAGATGGGTTTAGCTCTGGTAAGGGTTGAAAGTCATGATGGGGGGGTCCAAGAACAGGGGGAGAAGTGGTCATTGCTAGAAGATGAGAACTCTTTCCCAGAGCAGTAGACCTGGAGATGGAGTGAACAGAAGAGCTCCACCACATGACGAGCCCATTCACTGAGGTGGAGGCGGAGTGATACAAAGGTTCCAGAGGCACAAGCGGTCTAAAAATAAGGGTTTGAAGGTACAGGATGCATTAACAGACTTGATTAAGTATGGTTTATATTGGGTTGCTTCTACCAAAAGATGTTGGTACATTGGATGTCAAGAACAATTTGGGAGATTTGGGTTTTGCTGCTGATGCTACCAGACTTTTGAGACATCCTTCCACGACAGCCCGTACAGTATATTTCATGACTCCACCTTCGTATTCTGTAATAGTCCCAAATGTTTATACAAAATACCTTATGTAAAGCTGTGGAGCACGTGCCTACCTTGTAACCTGAATTCTGCCTCTAGTTTATTGAAATTTATTCTCAGACTGTTTGTACATGGCAACAATTTGTGTCTGTCTGTTGATACTCCACAATTCTGTAAAGCTTCCCAGAGCTCCCTCGAGCCACTGGTGTCAAAAAAAAAGATGCATCAACATTTCCTGACGCTTTTTTTCTGGCTGCACGACACCGACAGGAAAAGGGCAAAACCTTGAGCAAAATAAACAAAATACTTATACTAAAATCATTTCATGGGTTAACAGTTAGTTTGTCATGTCTCTTTGCACAAAGCTATTTTTTCACTTGTTAATTCTCCCCCTCAGGCAGCCATTAGTAAGTTGATCTGATGTTGAAAGACACAGCACGTTTCAGAATTTATTCTGGAATGAAAAACCGTGATATCAAAGCATTACTCAAGGCTACCACTCTTTAAATATAATGACTACCTCAAATGTAGTTGTATAATGGAATTAATGCCGAGGTAATTTACATTTGTGAGCAGAGTCTTCAACCAGTTATGTCAATAGACAACGGAACAAATGCTAAAACATTCACCATAACTATGGAGTACAGATATGGACTATGTGGCTAAAACAGTAAAGGGCCTGTCCCACTTGGGCGTCATTCGCGCGTCACGCAGGTGACGGGCAAAGACATTGTTAATCCCAAAATCCTGGGGCACCGCGCGCGATCACGCATCACTGCCTACGCTACCACGCACGTGTCGTGACGCATAACTGATGTAGTGTAAATGATGTCGCGCAATTGACGCCCAAGTGGGACAGGCCCTTAATTTATCCAAAGGAAAACAAATCATTTCGAATTGATAGACTCTCTGGCACAAGTTGTCCAACTTTAGGCTGTGCACGCCATACGCAAGAGGAGGAAGAAGAAGAAGAAGACTCTCTGGCAGCAGCCTAGGTAGGAATAGACTTGTGAACCTACTCATGAGGAGACTCAGCCATTATGTTAAAACCCGGCCTCATTGTTAAAGCCTGTATTCGTTATTAATCCCCATGCATGGGTGAAAGTACAAGTTATCCTAAATACTTTTGTATTGAAGAAAATGTTGACGCAGTTCATTTCATCTACAAATTAGGCACTCTTTTTTAGTTGCCATGTTTATATAAATTTATACTGTGCTACACAAAGAATATTGTATTATGCAGCAGGACCTTTTGACCCGTCATTTTCCATCCAATTACTTTTTAAAGTACTACAGCACAGAAATAGGCCCTTCGGCTCAACATTCCCATGCGATCAAGATGCCCCACCCAAGCTAATCCAATTTGCCTCCATTTCATCCAAATTGCTCACGTTCTTTTCTATCCATGTAGCTGTCCAAATGTTGTTATTGAACCTTCCTCAACTTCTACTTAAGCCAGCTCGTTCCATGTACCCACCATCCTGTGACAAGGCTACCCCTCAGTTACTATTCAATCTTTCCCCACTCACCTTTAACCTGTCCCCTCTAGTTCTTTATTTCACTACCCCATAGTAAAAGACTGTGCATTCACTCTATCTATTCCCCTTTTGATTTTATTCACTCTGCAAGATCACCCCTCGGAATAATATCCAACTTACCCAACTCTCCCGATAGCTCAGGCCCAAAGTCCCAGCAATGTGAATATTCTCTGAACTCTTTCCAGCTTAATGGTATCTGTCGCATGGCAGGGTGACCAAACTGAATACAGTATTCCAATTGTAGCCTCACTAACATGTTGTACAACTGTAATATAATGCCCTCCCTTTTATACTCAATTCCCCAATTGATGAAGTCCAACATACCCAAAGCTTTCTTCACCATCTATCTACTAGCAATGCTGTACTTAAAGTCAAGTCAAGTTTATTCATTACATACACATACGGGATGTGCAGTGAAATGAAATTGCTCAGTGAAATGCAGTGAAATGAAATTGCTCAGTGCCACTGCTCTTGGAGTGGAGGGATCTAGGGGTACAGGTATACAGGCCCTTCCAGGAGTAAAGGTATGCATGTTTGTTGTCCCTTTAAACCTAGTGACAAAAATTACACAATCGAAAGAAAATTGTCCAAGCCTCTGCATGAACTCAATGTTATTTCTTTGAACTTACTGACTTTGAATCTGGAAACAAATAGCAAGTTATAATTTCCTAGACAGATCTCTCATCTTTTCATTCCACAATCTAGTGGTTTCTCAATGTTGCAATCTATAACTAGTTTCTGACACAGGCTTATTATGCATAAAGCCATTGTTCCCTTCCTTCTCAACTAGTATTTGTTTACCTTCATTCTGTTTTTTTTTAATGAATGTGAATATTTTCCTTCCACCAATTCTTTAAGCATATTTGCGATTTTGGGTTCTCATCTGAATGACATGAAGAGTTTGTTAAATCTTGAGAACAAGCTTTATAAATGAGCAAGGATTCATTGAGTTTCCAAGTTGATGTGATTGATGCACTTAAAATTTTAACATAATTTAATTAGATAGATAAAAGCAATTTGAAAGAGATTGATAGATTTGTGTGCATTAAGGGAATCAAGGGATATGGTATTAGTGCAGTAAGGAGGCTGAGTTAAACAATCATTCCAGTCTATTTGAAAATGGATGGCTTTAAGGGGCAGGATTGCCTTCACCCGTCTCAGCTTATTTGTTCTTCTGTTCAACTCAATGATCCTGTAAAAGTGCCACTACAACAAGGAGGTCAAACACAGAATAGGCAAGCACTTTGCTGAGCTTCTTTCTTGCTGTTTGATCAGACCCTCCCATTTGCCAGCAGATTTCTTCAGCTTCGCTTTTTACACCTCCTTTCAAGTCCAAAGTCAAAAGTCAAACAAACTTTATTGTCATTTAGAAATACATTGATATATGCAGTTCCAAACGAAATTACATTGCATTTGGCTCCCTGTGCAACACGATAAATTAACAGAAGGATAGGCATGGATAAAAAGATAAATAGACAATGGTGGCAGCCCATTACATGGCATTCAGGAGTCTGATGGCTCGTGGGAAGAAGCTGTTGCAGAACCTTGATGTTCTGCTCCTTATGCTGCGATATCTTTTTCCCGAGGGCTGCAGAGTGAACAGACCGTGATGGAGATGTGTGGGGTCTTTTATAATACTGCTGGCCTTAGACACGCAACGTTTGGTCGCAATATCCCCTATTGAGGGGAGAGAGGTCCCGATGATTTTTTCCGCTGTCCTCACCACTCTCTGCACAGACTTCCAGTCGGAGGCTCTACAGTCCCCAAACCAGACAGAGATGCAGCTGGTCAGAATACTCTCTATGGTGCCCCTATAGAAAGTAGTGAGGATGGGATGGGGGAGAATGGGATGGAGGATGGGATTCAACTACCAACCTTTACCTTCCAGCTAGGCCTTGCAACACGTTGACCCAAACAACTGTTATTGTATCAATTTCTCCAATCTCCTGAAGATTTGTTGTCAATATTTCGCAAGTGTGTTGATTATTATTTGGTTCCCTTCACACAAAGTTCTTCTTCTAATGGTTACCAATGATTTTGTTAGGATTAACTCTGTTTACAATCATTCTGTTTCTACCTCTCTGTTAACTTCCTTCACTGTATGATATCTAACCACTAAATCCATAAAGGAATCTGTTTTTTTTTGTTTCCATCTCTATTCTCCCCACCTACTTGTGTGCAAGCCCTATTTTAATTTTGTAGTTGTACAGAAGGAACTTGCTTACTTTTCAATGTACAGTAATGAAGAATCAGAGATGAAACCATTAATGATCTAATTCTATTGTCAGAAACAGCTGTATGTATATTCTACTTCATAGCTTTGGCATTCAGTTTTTTTTTGTTAAAAGCAACACAAATGTCCCCAGAAAATCTTAATCAATGCCTATCACAATCAAATGAAAATTATAATCCTCGTGAATAAATGAAACTATAGGGAGGCAAAAATCTTGCAGAGTATCCATAGCAACTTAGGCATCAAGTATTTGTGCCTAGATGCCATTAATTAGCTTTCCTGCGTCACTAGATTTTTGCAAAGAGCTGAAATTTTATAATCTTTTCAATAGACAGATTAACCCTTTTTTATTCAGGTTATTCTCAATTCACCATGCATGCAGTATTGTAGAGTACAAGATTATTTAATACCGATTCTGTTACTATCAGTTATAAAGAATAATTCAACTTTTGGTAATGTTTATGCGATAACTTGCCTGAGGAAACAGCAAAAGATTAAAATCTTAGTGCTCCGTTCTCCATAATGTTATCCATTTGAAATTCTACATTACTACCTTCATGAACTATTCAAATCCTTATGATAGACAGTCAAATTAAATGTTTTCTGGTAGGGATTATGGATATGATGGGTTGAGCAGAATATAAAACCATGATTGCATTTGTTGATGCATTTGACCTTAACCAGACAAACATATTCACTGAACATCTCGTGACACTGCAGTCAAGGACTCGAGATTTGACGTGGCATACATTTATACACCTCTCTCCCTCCATTTCCTTGACAGTGCCTCTGTTACCTTGTTCACTGTAGAAATAGGAGCACTCGGGTCCTCTTTGTTCCGCTGCCTCTACCCTGTCGTCATAGAGCAGTGTCTCCCATCTACGAAGGAACTGCAAATGCTGGTTTATACTGAAGATAGACACAAAATGCTGGAGTAACTCAGCGGATCAGCCAGCATCTGTTGAGAAAATGAATAGGTGACGTTTCTGGTTGGAACCCTTCTTCAGACTGGACAATGCTTCCGACCCAAAATGTCACCGATTTATTTTCGCCAGAGATGCCGCCTAATCTGCAGAGTTAATCCAGCATTTCCTGTCTATCTGCCAATTCCCATATCTGCACTGCCCAGTATACACTTGACCTCTGCTGCTGCCACAGTGAAGCCACACACAAACAAAAAGACCAGCAAATGTTCCATTTGGACAGAGTCTACAACCCAGCAGCATGAACATTCAATTATGAGATTTCAGGCAATCTGCCACACCATTTTCTCCTTCTGAACTAACCAGCTCCTCTCACACACACCTTTATTTATTTTTAAAGAAGGAACTGCAAATGCTGGAGAATCGAGGGTTACACAAAAAGCTGGAGAAACTCAGCGGGTGCAGCAGCATCTAAGAAGCGAAGGAGATAGGCGACGTTTCGGGTCAAGACTTTCTTCAGACTGATGCGAAGGGTCTCGACCCGAAACGTCGCCTATCTCCTTCGCTTCTTAGGTGCTGCTGCACCCGCTGAGTTTCTCCAGCTTTGCGTAACCCTTTATTTTTTTTTACTTCTGCTATGCCCCATCTCTGTTCTTTTCCCCTCCTCCTTTTGCCCATCACGTCCCGTCCCCTTCCCCCCCCTCCCATGTTCCATCTACCCACCATCCCCCCCCCCCCCCCCCCTGATTTCACATTGCACTTATCTTACTTCCTTATCAGATTTCACCTCCTGCAGCCCTTTAGGTTCTCCACTTATCATCTCCAATCATGGTGACCATCTCCACCCACAAACACATCTGCCAACAAACCTGTCCTTAATTAGATTCCCATGTCCCGTGCCAGCTCCACCCTCTCTGTCACCTCTTCCTGCCAGCTAGCTCCTCTTTACTCTTCTTGATAAAAGGTTCCACCCTGAAACTCGTTCTGCCCATTTCCTTCCATTGAGGACGCCCAACGCGGTGAATTCTTCCAGCAATTTATTTTTTACTCCAGATGACAGCATCTGCAGTCTCCAGTGTCCCCAAGCTTTATTTGCTCCATATTCACACATTTTCTAAAGAATCTTGCCACCATTTATCCACTTAAAGATATATTCTTGGAAAAGTCCCTGCAGAATTCCTTAATCCCCTTATCATTCCAACGCATGCTGTTTAATGTGTCTCGGTATTTTATGCTAATTCATTCTCATTTTTGCATTAATATTCTGCCAATGCATTTCAGTCTCACAACACCAAACTAAACAACTATTCCTTATGTAAATAATTTGTCTTTCCTTTTGCAAATTGCTGTCTTCAGCTGTGTGATTAATCAATGTGAAATTTGATTGTACAGATCAACATATTGCAGATGGTGATGTGGATGGTTAAACAGGTAAATGCTTCATCTCTGGTTTAAATGGCAGCTGTGTGTTACAAATCCTCTATCAAAGCACTCTATCAATTAATGGAGTTAGAGGTTCTCATACACCATTCAATCTACTGAGCTTTGCATTAGAGACATGCATTAAAAAAAAAGAGGATTATTGAACTCATAACATGCAGGAGATGTTCTTCAAAATTCTTGCTACATTTGGAAGTTAAAGAAAAAGCTCAGAGTAAGTGGAACCATAAACTTGCAGAAGATAACACAAATCTCCTCAATATTATGGATGCATTCAAAGACCAATGAATTATTGGACAATATTTTCAGCTCTCCGTGCATGTACATAGAAGTAGATTTGTTGGAGAGCAGAGTCATCTGGTAGCTTTATAGCTACAAAAATTCATATTTAAATGGTTGAATGCACTCTTGATGGGCACATGGATCTGTAGACTACTGAAGTCTAAGTTTTAATGGTCAATATCAGTTGATCCGGAAAGATCTGTGGTGTAATTCATGTCCTCTAGGTTTCTTTCAATGCCACAATCTTAACTTGTTAGTGAGTTACAAAATGGGCACCGGTTATGATCATGTTTAGATGCAAACATTGTGGGCTGAAGGGCCCATTCCTGTACTGTACTCGTCTCTGTTAGTATCCAATTTATGATGCTGGCAACGAATAGGTGGAATCGACTTACCTGATACTCAACCAAAAGGTAGAAAAACCAGCAACTCCCATGAGTGATACTCAGACAAGAACAGTGCCTACTGGGTAAGGTATGGCCGTGGAACTGGCATGCTTACAATTTACCTGCACAAGAACTTGCAAGCTCAGGACATATATAGTGATGATAATCTATTAATTTTTAATATCTACAGAACATGGTTACATTAAAAATTTGCGGCAATGTTCAAAACGCAACTTGGATTTTGACCAGGAAATGGGAGAGAAAAAAAACTTGCACTTCTCTGGGGAAAGACCAATAACATGGAACTAATTGATAGCTTCTCCGTGAAAACAGTGCCAGGACATTTGCAATACGTTACTAGACATTTGGCGGCATGGTGACGCAGCAGTGAAGTTGCTGCCTTACGACGCCAGAGACCCGGGTTCGATCCCGACTAATGAGTGCTGTCTGTACGGATTTTGTATGTTCTCCCCGAGACCTGCGTAGGTTTTCTCTGGGAGCTCTAGTTTCCTCCCGCATTCCAATGATGTACAGGTTGGTAAGTTAATTGTCTTTGGTACAAAATTGTAAAATTGTCCCCAGTGTGTGTAGGATAGTGTTAATGTGTGGGGATCGCTGGTCGGCGCAAACCAAGGCAGAAGGGCCTGTTTCCCTGCTGGATTTCTAAACTAAACTAAATATTACTTGAAATGCAAGTAATATCTGCCCCTACCCTCCATTTCTTGTGTCCAACTAACTCTAATGTGCAGACAATTCTCCCACCATCCCTCATTGCCCACCCTCCCCATCACCTTGCTGCTGGGTGCTGCACCTTTCCCCTCCTCCATACACTCATCTCCCATCCCTGTGCCTCCATTTCCCTTTGATCCCCTCTCACACATTGTCTTCTTCCACCATATCCCTCCCGCCGGCTTTAAATTTCACTTCTCTTCTCTCCTTACCCGACACCCTAACATCTCATTTTTTCTCTCTCTCGACCCATTTGCCAATTTAACTCACCTCACCAGTATCCACCCATCAGTTGCCTGTTATAGATGTAGGCTTGCGAATGATCGGATTACTGTAACCCCAATGTTCACCCGGGACTGCATTCACGGACATGTCACAAGAAAACTGCTACCTTCATACAAGTAAATCAAAGAGTGATTGTCACTTCCATTTCCCTATTCGGATCTCTTTCCAGTCACACATATAAATAAGACACAAGGATAATGATGATGAGAAACCTTCAAATAAAATTGTTAGGCAATGGAAATGTGTAATGGGCTGTTGAGAATCTGAAGAAAATTCATGATTTAGGTGTGAACCATTACTGCGACAGGTGTAAATAAGTAGCTGGCCATTACTAGTCTTTAGTCAGTATCTGCTCGTGATTGGATTTTTGATCGCATTAGGCAGATGAGAACTTTTTCACGCAGTATCTGAAACTGTATTGCAATGCAAAATTTTCCAGGGAACTTAATGCTGCAAGTACATTCCTGCCATTTTCAATCCATAATCTCTCTCACACACGCACACTTTTCATTTTTGCAAAGGTACAATAAAGCTAAGTGGAGCTATTGGCGCCTGTGCTATCTTGCACAGGCTATCACGCAAAACATTTGTAAATTTTGCAGAAAGAAGAATTGAATTAAGTTAAAAGCATTGATAACCATAAAACTATCTTTGAAAGATACTGAATTTGCAGTGAAGACTTCATAAGCACATTTTCATCTCACCTAACGAGTAGCTGCAGATAATAAGGTATTGATGGTAAAAATGGTATTTTGAATTGCTTTAAATCTTAATAGAAATATGCACCGTTTATGAAGTAATCTAGATTTCTCTACCATGCTTATTTTTTTTTAATAACATTACACATTGCGAGAGAGGTATCAGCGGACAATTACCATTTTAAATTAATTTTTGTCTTTGTAGGATTCAAAGTGTCTTCAAATTACCTGACATTCAAGACAAAAATTCTGGATTTATATTTTAAAAAACATTCTGTCCTTCCAATTCTGACTGCTGTACTGTGGAAGAAGACCAGTCAAATGAGTATGTCGATGCCAGGCAGTGAAATTATTATCCAATTAGTTCCAACTTCCCTTTAAGCTTTTCTAACATCCATTTCTCACTCCCTCATTGTATCAATGGGCATGCTTGCTGCCTTTTGCGTTTCGTTTCCCAACATTGGCAACATTTGTCAGCCATGACTGAAGAACACGTTTGCAAACCTCAATAAAACAAAAACATGCTAAAAATTTTGCAAGTTTGTAGATTATTTCGGGTCTCCCATTGGATAGGAATATCAGTGGGGTGGAAGATTGCAACCTTCACATGGTCCGCCCTGTTTCGACTAATGGAATCAACTCGACGTGCACAAACGGAAGATCAAATAGAACAAGTTGTCGAACAACTTTAGGATGTGCACGCCACACGAAAGAAGAAGAAGGAGAAATATCAGTAAAATAATTAATGTTTAAGAAGGAACTGCAGATGCTGGAAAATCGAAGGTGGACAAAAATGCTGGAAAAACCCAGCGGGTGAGGCAGCATTTATGGAACGAAGCAGGGTTTCGACCCGAAAAGTTGCCTATTTCCTTTGCTCCATAGATACTGCCTCACCCATTGAGTTTCTCCAGCATTTGTGTCTACCTTCAGTAAAATAATGAATGTGTGCATTATTTCAGTTACACATAAAGAATGAACTTTTATTAGAGTTGAAGTATCTTTATTAATTCAATTGACAAGAAGCCAGGTGGAAGAGTACCTGCAAACATACAACTAGAGGGAATGGATGTTGATAATGTATTCATTGTGATATTTTGAACAAGATGCAAAAGGTGTTACAATTTCTAATCACTAGTTTACAGAGACATTGCATTAATGCAGCAGCTAAAGGTGGCTAAATAACAGATTAGCCGTTTAGCCTTGGGCTTGTGAGCCAGAGCTGAAGAGAATCCTAATGAGACAGATCCTTTGCAAAATTTGTCCGAGAGTGATCGTGATCCAAAATAAGTTTGTAATGATTTGCAAATAATTAAAACATTAACCACTCAAAAAGTAAAATATGTGGGCCCCGACCAGATGCATTGATTCCGTTTGTCTCCTCACATGTACTGAATATTCCCTGTGACATTGCCATTATCAGAACATTTAAATCAAGTCACTGTTTTCAGCAATGCATTTATTTTCTTTGAAATCGTGAGGTAGCATATGGGGCTGGGATTTGCCAACCTCCAGCTGTTGAAACAATGGGCAGCTCCAGATTTCCCCACACAGTGTGAAATCCAGGAGATGCGATCATCTTGGAAGGCAGAATTTGTCACTCACAAATTGTGGGAGTAGAATTAGGCCATTTCGCCCTCTATTCAATCATGACTGATCTCTTCCTCTTAATCCCATTTTCCTGCCTTTTCCCCATAACACCAGTTCGAATAAATAATTTGTCTATCTCGGCCTTGAAAATATCCACTGACTTGGCCTCCACAGCCCTCTGTGGCAACGTTCCACAGATTAACTACCCTCCGACTAAAGAGGTTCCTCCTCACCTCCTTTCTAAAATCGCCAGGATTATGCTGACTAATTGCCCCTCCTGCTGTGTGCCATGTCAGAGAAGGTGGAACCCCCTCAATTGCTTGCATATGGAATTGCATGATACAAATTTGAGAGGTAAAGGGGAAGATAGCTTCCTCCAACACATTTTATGATGTCGCTTTCCTTTTATATATTTTTACTTCCTGAACTTTTAGTTTCATGTTTTCAACTCTTAAGAAAATTAATTTATTTAAATCATTTAGTTCAATGAGAATAGTTTGAGAATGATTCTTGAAGTCATTTAAAAAACATAGAAATCAATTGAAGGTTTTATTGACACAAAGCTCAACCCCAGCTTTGCTAACTGCTGGGGACATTGAACCCACCTGTCTTAGAGTCAGTGGCCCTCGGGCAGAAACCTAGCCCACAAGCTTACTGGCTTCAAGTCCTGGTATCACTAAACAGCAATATTTAAGGTTGTGGAGAGGAAACCCAGTGACAGTAACATGGGTGTGCTGGGTTGGAGAGATGCCTCTTCACCACTAATATGGGTTGTTTCATGTTAGTGCATAGGTAGTGCAAGGTTGGTGGGATAACAATGTTTAATTGTCACTAACACAGAGTGCGTATGGACAGAAGAGTATCAATATCTCGGCAACTAATGTGTAGTGTTCAGGGTTTAGTAGGGTAGCATAAAAACTCAGATCAGAGACAATGTATTGAAATATATTCCAGTAATCAAAATGTGAATAATATCAAAACATTGCATCACCTTAAATGACTAATAGGCAAATACTTGAAAGTGAACTAATGTAAACCAGTGTGTAGAAAGGAACTGCAAATGCTGGTATATACCGAAGATAAACACAAAGTGCTGGAGCAACTGACCTGCTGACTTACTCCAGTACTTTGTTTCTATCTAATGTAAACCACTCATATTTTCGCACAACGAGGATGATCTCCAGTGAAATGAATGAGGGTGACAATTTGCTCACCAGTCCACTTTGCAATGAGGCGAATTGTCAGTACACTTTTTCACCTGCTGCCGCTTTCCTGCTGGAGTTAATGGGGAATCAAGATGCAGTGCAGATTGTTAGGGACACCAGCATTGAACCTTCCAGACATACAGACCTCCTACAGCACAAGTTCACATACCCTTATCCACTCCACCTCATTGCAGGCAACTACACCTACCTGCATCAAATTATTCACATCCAGCAACAATCATCAGTGATCATATGAGGAGAATGATTTGAAGCAGGCACAGAATGGTGAAAGAACTTCAAATTCTTGACCATCTTCCCCTGTGGCTCACAGAGGATGGCAAGCCTCATCTTGAAATGTTGGATAAATTAATGGCACTCAGTGAATTTATCTCAGAAAGGAGTAAAAGAGCGAGTAACCTGCTCATTGTAAATAGAAAAAGCTGTGCACATTCACCAAGTCAGGGAGCATCTGTTGAGAGTCAGATGGCATTAATGCTCAGACTGCTAACACGAGTGTGGATCTCTCCCTCACTCACACTGACCTGATGAATATTTGCAGCATTGCCTTGCTGTTTACACTTTAGATGCTAGAAATCTGAAACATTACTGTGGGGTAATTCAGTCATTGTCAAACACTAGAAAATACAGAAGAAGATGTGCCATTTTTTGGTTTTGGGCTTCAATACTGTTTTAAACATCACAGATTTATCAAAGTAACAAATTGTCAAATATATAATGAAGCTTACTCGCCTCAGTCTTCACAGCCGTTATTTTCCAATGTCTTTCTCTGAAAACACTATGAAAGATTGAGACAACAGTGCCGAACCACCCTCACTGCACCCATTGTTGACACTCATCTGCAATTCCCATCACGCCTATCTGTTTTCAGATTGGAGGCTGGATGAGCCATTTACTTCCTTCTCTCATGACTCTTTCCTGACTATGGCCCTCACAATTTTGCATAACTCAATCATGTACCAATCATGAAAATCATGCATTTTCTCTGCTCCAACAAAAGCAAACCCAGCCTCACCTCATAAATCATCAATTGTTATGCCCCTGTCCCACTTAGGAAACCTGAACGGAAACCTCTGGAGACTTTGCGCCCCATCCAAGGCTTCCTTGCGGTTCACGGAGGTTTTTGTCAGTCTCCCTAATGGTCAAAAGTGGTTTCCGCTTCTTCTATGTTCTGGCGATTATTTCAAAAAATTCAAAACCGGACGCGACTAAAAATAGGTTGCCATTTCAAAAATCGGCAATTTTTTAGTCAAAGCTGGTTGC
The DNA here is from genome assembly GCA_963514005.1 of Raja brachyura. The sequence continues at coordinate 18,384,271 of OY740806.1, read as the reverse complement.
GATGCTAATTGAAGGTTGTTGGAGGTAGTGGAAGGGAAGACCTTTTTTAAAATATATATTTTTATTAGAAGCAATGCATATTGTCTAAATTATAACAATTCTTCAAATACACATTAAACTTGTTACAAAAATTGTACAGATGTTACGGAATAATTTATGTATGCTTCTGTTTTTTTTTGGAAAGTAAAAAAGTGGTAAAAGTAAAGATCAATAATCAAGAGATGGTGATTAAATAATAATGAGTATGATTATACAAGAAAAAAAAATAAACAAAAAAATAAAATAAAAAAAGAAAAATAAACCAATAAGAAAAAACAAAAACAATTATTATATAATAAAAAAATATTATATTTGTTAAGAATACATCTTAACAATGAATGGAGCAATTTCACATAACAATATCTATAGAGACGTGTGTACAAATCCAAGAATAGATCTTTTCATCTAATCTTACACCAGGGAACTTATTGAGTTGCAATGCTGAGCTCCGCTACCCCTTTAAATAATCAATGAATGGAGATCATATTTGTTCAAAAAGTTCGTATTTGTCCATTAGGACAAACCTAATTTTCTCCAAATGCAACGTCTCCGACATTTCCACAGTCCACATTTTGATTGTGGGGGATAATGTTCCCTTCCAGAATTTTAATATTAATTGTTTTCCAATTATCAAACAGTAATCAAGAACATTTTTTTGACTTACTGTTAATATTAAGCTTGAATCAGGAACTCCTAATATTATTAGCTTTAGATCGGGATCCAATTTAGTTTTAAGAACTTCAGAAATGATTCTAAAAATATCAGCCCAATAACTATTAAGTTTTATGCATGTTACAAAACTATGCGTTAAATTAGCTTCTAAATTCTGACATTTATCGCAAATAGAAGAAATGTTAGGAAAAATTCTATTTAATTTTGTTTTTGAGTAGTGTAATCTATGTAATACTTTAAATTGTATCAAGGTATGTCTGGCATTTAATGAGCATCGGTGCATACGTTGTAAACTTTCTTCCCAAGTGTCTTTCATTATAGATAGACCTATTTCATTTTCCCATATCTGTCGGTATGATTCTGTTGTTGGGACTTCCCAACAGACTACTCTTCCAAAAGAGTATTATATATGTACGCTATTAGTTTTTCTGCATTTGGATGTTTGTTAAACCATTCATCCAGTAATCCTGGTTCTCTATTCTTATAGTCTTGCATGTTTGACTTGATATAGTCTCTAATTTGTAAATACCTAAACAAGTTATTTGGGTGCAATCCATAGATATCTTTTAACTCTTGAAATGAGAGAAATTTTCCTTTCTTGTGAAGGTGTTCTATCCTTATAATTCCTAAATGTTTCCAGTGTCTAAACCCCTTATCTAGTATAGAAGGTTTAAATGAGGGATTATTCATAATTGGTAAACAGTTAGATTAGATTAGATTAGATTAGATTACCTTTATTGTCATTCAGACCTTCCGGTCTGAACGAAATTTCGTTGCCTGCAGTCATACAAAAATTCAAAATAACTTAAAAATAACAAAAACACACAAATTTAACATCCACCACAGTGAGTTCAGCAAACACCTCCTCACTGTGGTGAAAGGCAAAAGTCTTTAGTCTTTGTCTCCTTCCCTCCTTGTACTCCCTCTGCGCTGAGGCGATCCAGGCCTCTGGTGTATTGTCCCTGCCGGGTGTTGGTACCGCTGTCGCCACCGGAACGCCGGAATGCCGCCACCGCTCCAAATCGGGCCGCCGCCTCCACCGGAATGCCGCCACAGCTCCAGGCCGGTCCGCCGCTCCAGGCCGGGACGCCGCCACCGGAACGCCGGAATGCCGCCGCTGCTCCAGGCCGGGACGCCGCTCCAAATCGGGCCGCCGCCACCGGAAACGCCGGAATGCCGCCGCTCCAGGCCGGGACGCCGCCACCGGAATGCCGCTGCCGCTCCAGGCCGGGACGCCACTCCAAATCGGGCCGCCACCACCGGAACGCCGGAATGCCGCCGCTCCAGGCCGGTCCGCCGCCGCTCCAGGCCGGTCCGCCGCCGCTCCAGGCCGGCCCGCCGCTCCAGGCCGGCCCGCCGCTCCAGGCCGGTCCGCCACAGCTCCAAGTCGGGCCGCCGCCGCCAGGCCAGGTCAGTCGAGCCACCGCCGCTGCAGCGAACGCCGCCCGAGGCCGTCAGCTCCGCCATTAGGGCCTCAGCGCAGACGGAGACAGGGGGATACAACAAGAAAAGGTTGTATCCCTCCGAAGGAAGGGACTAAGCCCTGTTTCTCCCACCCCACCCCCCCCATACAATCTAATAAACTAACTAAACTAACATAAACTAAACAGACATAAACAAAAACAAACAAAAAAAAAGAAAAAACAGACGGACTGCAGGCGAGCCGCAGCTGCCAGGCAGCGCCGCCACTTCCGGAATCCAAAGTGACATATTATCCAAATGTAAAGTCTTAACTATTTGTTTCCAAATACGTCTATTGCTATAAATTATAGGGTTTTCCCCATATGTTTTTTTTTGTACTTCACTTGGAGCAAGAAGAATCAAACTTATATCAAACGGTAAACAGTCTTCCTTTTCCATCTTTAGCCAAGCTGGTTCCTGATCCATTTTTACTAACCAAAAATTCATATTCTTAATCTGAACCGCCCAAAGATAATATAAAAAATTAGGTAACGCTAATCCTCCATTTATCTTGGATTTACATAAGTGTTTTTACTTATTCTGTGATTTTTATAATCCTAAATGAAGCTGTTAATAATAGAATCGATTAAAAAAAAGTTTTGGAGGTATAAAGGGATAGCTTGAAATAAATATAATAATTGTGGTAAAAATATCATTTTTATAGCATTTATTCTGCCAATCATTGATATTGGTAGTGTTTTCCAGTATAGAATATTCTTTTTTAGTTTATTCAATAACAGAGGATAATTTAACTTGAATAAAAAATTATAAGATTTGGATACATTAATTCCTAGATATTTAAATTTGTCCGTAACTATTTTAAATGGGAATTGTTGTAATAGATTTGATTTTATTCCAGTTATAGGCATAATTTCACTTTTATTCCAATTAATTCTATATCCTGAAAATGTACCAAATTTAGTTATAACGTTAAGCAGATTAGGAATACTAATCTCCGGTTTTGTGATAGATATAAGACATCGTCTGCATATAAAGATATTTTATTTGTTGTGGTATTGGTATTGTATCCATATATTTCTGGGTCTGATCTAATCCTTTTGGCTAATGGTTCGATTGCAAGAGCAAATAATAAGGGTGATAACGGGCATCCTTGTCAACAACCCCGAAAGAGATTAAATTTGGCTGATAACATTTGATTTGTTAGTATTCTTGCTGTTGGGTTAGAGTATAACATTTTAACCCATTTACAAAATCTATCCCCCAGTTGAAATTTCTGCATTATCTTAAACAAGTAAGGCCATTCAACCTGGTCGAATGCTTTTTCCGCATCTAGTGAAATGACAGCTAATTCAATATCATTAATTATTTTTGAATATATGATATTGAATAATCGTCTCAAGTTATAAGTGGAATAACGTTTGGCAATAAAGCCTGTTTGATCATGATGTATTAGTTTATTAATCACTAAACTTAACCTTTGAGATAAAATTTTAGTTAATATTTTTTTATCAGTATTTGGAAGAGCAATTGCTCTATATGATCCAGGATCTTACAGATCCTTGGGAAGACCTTTTTTTCCCACCCAGTTTTATTCCACCAGGTAGATCTTACCTGTATACATACTTGGCTAATAAAATGTATTCAATTCAATAAATCAAGAGCCTTAAGAGGAAATTAAACACTTCACAACTTAGCTAACATCCTCTACAACTTCTCAATTGCAATCATGCCCTTTCCTCAATATGGTGACCAGTTACAACCCAAAATAGTACAGCACAGGAACAGGCCCAATGGCCAACCATGTCCATGCCGAACATGAAGTCAAGTTAAACTAAGTTCCTCTGATGTGATGCATAGTCCTCTGTCCCTTGAATATTTTTGTGCCGATATAAGCTTAAATGCCAATATCACATTCATCTCCATTATCAACCCTGGCAGCTTGTTCCAGGCACACGCACCAATGTGTGAAAAAACTTGTCCCGCACATCTCCTTTAAATATTACCACTTTCACCGTAAGGCTGCGTCTTCTAGTCTTTGACATTTCAAACCTGAGAATCAGATGACCTTCTCTTTGCCTCTCATAATTAAGGTGTATGATGATTCAAGTGGCAATCTAAGAATCTATCTGATCTCACTACAACGTCCTAAGGTGCAGGGTATGAACAACAGGCCACAGTTGACAGAACACAACTTTCAGATTCTGAGAGGACTGCCAGTTTGATCACAAGACACCATTGTTTCACTTTCTATACTGTAAAGGCAGTAAATGACATTTAGGTGGCCAAGATAATGCTGAGGAGAGTAACGTCATCGGGTCCCCATCTTAGCTTTGTGTAAATGTACAGATAAGGAATGGTGGGCAATGGGAGACTCATAAAACTAAAACACTACTCCCACAACAAAGGAGGAGTATTGGAAGATAAAAGTAGGCAGCCAAGACAGGTACACGGCTGCAAAAGAGATGCCTTAAGTCCCCCATTTCACACCAGCGGGCACAATAAGGTTGAAGTCCCATATCAAGATATCACAGAGGTGGTGGTGACTAGACATACACCAGATCCAGACCATATGAGCTCATTACACAGATGGGGTTATTTATATCAGAGGAATAAGCACCATCACAGGAGGGCGACTGCGGAGATGCACATCTGTGAGAAGACACAAAGTGCTGGACTAACTCAATGGGTCAGGCAGCATCCCAGGAGAACATGAGTTGGGACCTTTCTTCAGACTACAGATGCTGCCTGACCTGCTGAGTTACTCTAGTACTTAGTCACTGCCTTAAAAAGGCTGCCAACATCATCAAGGACCCACACCATCCTGGCCACACACTCATCTCTCCGCTGCCATCAGGTAGAAGGTACAGGAGCCTGAAGTCTGGCACATCAAGGTTCAGGATCAGCTTCTTCCCCACAGCCATCAGACTGTTAAACTCGCCATCAAACAAACTCTGCGCTATAACAGCTTATTGCACTTTATCTGTTTGTTTATGTGTATATATGGTCTATGCTATACACACTGATCTGTTCTGTATGTATGCTTACAATACTCTGTTGTGCTGCAGCAAGCAAGAATGTCATTGTCCTATCTGGGACACATGACAATAAACTCTCTCTTGACTCTACTTTGGGTCTCTTTGTGTGGACCAGATTCTGCAGTTCTTTGTTTGTACATCTGAAAAACTTTGAGGATGCAACATAACCTTGCAGAGTGAGGACACAGACACTGGAGAACCACCACTATTATGATTCATAAAAAACAGAATAGGATTCAGGACCACCACTAATACGATTCATATTTAGATTTATTTTTTTAAATTCATCAATTCAATTACCAGGAAGACTGCCTCAAGGTAAAGTGGACAGAGACAGGACTAATATTTTAAATCCGTACCTTGGTTTTCTTTGTTCTTTTTTTAATGATTAAAGGAGGGATGTAATGAATTTAATATTGTTTAGTACCATTCTATGAACTCCAACATGTGACAACTGATCTCCGCATTGTCCCGAATTTTTGCAGCAACCAGTCAGAAGTCTGGCCACAGCAGAGATGACGCTCGAGCTTTCTGTTCATACCTATTATTAATCCAGCACTTTGTTCGTTTTGTAGACTATCCTCTAGTGTCTTAAAGAGGAAATGAGAGAGATACTGAGACAATCAAGTGTGAAAAGATCATATCAGGAACGAGAGTGCGATTGACGTCAGAAGGTAGCTAGTTAAATTTCCAGAATAAAGTGAAATGTCATGAAATAGTTATTTTGCTCCGGATAAAACAAAGTCTATTTTTAGCTGCGTAACATTGAAAAACATATTAGTATAATATTGAATTTCTAAGCACTGCAGCCGAAAGCTTCTGAATCAATGCAAAAGCTTAAATTATCAATGGACAATAGGTCACATCAAATTAAAATGCTGCTGTGGTTGAAAGAGAGCATTTCCTGTGAAAATTACTTCCACTTAAATTTGCCTCTCATCTGTATTCATAGAATGTAATGCAAGTGGTCCATGCCATTCTTTAAGCTCCACGTGAAACATCTCTCACCTCTTTTTGTTTTTAATACAACCCTTTCAGCAGACCCTTCGATTTCTCTTTTTTCTACCTTTGCTGGCACAGTGGTACATTGGTAGAGTTGCTGCCTCACAGCGCCAGAGACCTGGGTTCGATCCTGACTGCGGTGCTGTCTGTACGGAGTTTGTGCGCTCTTCCAGTGACCTGCATGGGTGTTCTCCGGGTATTCCCATTTCCTCCCACAGACATACAGGTTTGTAGGTAAATTAGCTCGGTAAAATTGTAAATTGTCCCTCGTGTGTGTAGAATAGTGTTAATGTGCGGGGATCGCTGGTCGGCGTGGGCTGAACGGGCCCGTTTCCATGCTGTATCTCTGAACTGTACAATCATCTATGCAATTTGATTCAATTACTCTTGTTGATGAGATCCACTCATTGGCTAAAGAGGTTCTTCTGTTGAATTTATTGTTGACTATCTTACACTTCCATACTCAATATTGTAGAGTAATCGTTCCAACTTTATGCTCTGAATTTGGGAAGATTCTATCAAAAGCAGAAATCACAAGAAAATAAAACCTTTCACGCACGCATTTTGTACAAGCTAAAATTAAATAAATGATTGGATGAGCCCATGCTTGACCCTCTGACGGTTCAAAATTCTGTCGGAACACTCTCCTGATTCTCCAGAAACATGACAAGAGCCTCAAAAAATAATAGTGCTGGGAGCCAGAGTTTTTAAAGTTTTCCCGAGTGTTTGTGGTCGAAAGGTGAAGGATGAAAATGCCCGCAGGCTACAAGCTCACATAAGCTGCTGAAATGACAGCTCATACTGTGGAGTTAATGTAGTCTGTCTGGCGAGAGAGAGGTGATCTGCACCTTGATGGCTGCCTTCCTGTATTTTACCCCCCCATTGTACAGCAGTTTACCTCAAAGCAGCTTCCCCTCCTTTGCACCAGCTGAACAACTAAATGTTCTTCCTACTTTCCGCTCACAAGGCATGTACAATGTACATCTGGGAACCTCAGACTTAAATTACTGTGGACAGTGCAATATAGACTGATAAGAACTAGAGCAAACTGAGTAAGCAGAATAGTGGCCCAGGAATTGATTCCTTTCACAGATACAGCTATGTAGTGTAAGTAGTGCTCTTCCAGTCTGGATGTCGAGTTCATGACGAAATTATGCATAGAAAATTTAGATTTGTTTTCTTGGGTTTCAAATGCTCATTAGTCAAACCTATGGAAACACATCTGGAGAAGACCACCCATGAACATCTAGTCAGGATTTTTGGAATACAACTTATTTATTTCCAACACGATCCTCCTGTCTATTATGAAGTGCTATATGGAAATGTAATTGATCATCAGTGGCAGTTCTTTTGCTCATTGGTATTAATTTTGTTGCTGAATTATACAGGAGTTCGAAAATAACGTGCTTAAAAGTAGGTAAAGTGCATTTGATAAATTGTGCAACGTCCTATCCTTTTGCTCAATATAATAGATTAGGTTTTGAGCTTTATCGCCTCTGCAAGGCTTCTAAAGCAACGCAGAAATTATACAAACTCCACAGAGGCAGATTCACTGTATGTACCAACACATAATTGTGTGGGGCAGTCACAGATAAAGGGACATCATTTCAGATGTTCCTGTTCAGTGACAGGTTGCAAGACTGGTATAAAATGGGAACTGATGTGTCTATTCTCTAGCAAGTGATAAGTAATTCGGCACTGCTTATCAGCGATTTGCCACAGAAATTGAAATATCAGCATCTCCTCCAATTTTGATGTGCTTCAGGAAGAAATAATTGCAAGTAGAAATCCTATAGCACCACAATTGTTAGAGATAAGGAAATGCAATGGCAGGGGAGCTTTGAAGCTTCAAGCGTTTAGACTGTCTTTATACAGCAGAAAGTTAACCAATAGTGGTTATGTGGAATCAGAAGTTAGAATCAATCTCTAGATTCCTTTTAGCTCAACGTCATTTTATCCTAACACTATATAAACAATAGAATGCAATATACTTTTACAGTGATTACACTAGTTTATAGTGTAGTGTGTTTCTTTGATTAAATAACAATTACCACCGCCTTTTACGACACGACAAAGGCAATAGTATTCACCTAGAAATTGAGGTCAAATGGAGTTGATGCAGATATCCATTTATCTGACCTTAAATTTGAAATGGCACATTGACTGAGAAACAACAAACCTTGCATCCAATCTTGCCATGTGCAGCAATGCCAATTGTATGGACGGGTCTTTTACTGTTGCCAATATTCTAAAACCAGTAAAGATTATTCTGGTAGATAAAAATAGAATAGAAAATGCTATAAACTGAGGTCAGGCAGTTGTTCTGGGAGTGGGTCTCTAATCAAAATCATTTACAGCTTGATTTCTTCAACTGATTGCTCCCAATATTTCCCCTTTTATTTTAGTTATCCCGCATATACAAGGTTTTCCTCATTTTTAATTTTTATTCAGCTTTATCTTGCAGGAAGAAACACAGGGATGTTGCTAATGGAAACACCTTATAGATTTTATAGAAACATTAAATTCTTCAGGGATTGGACAGGCTAGATGCAGGAAAAATGTTCCGCATGTTGGAGGAGTGCAGAACCAGGGACAGTTTAAGAATAAGGACTGAAATGCGGAAACATCTTTTCAGCCAGAGAGATGTGAATCTGGAATTCTCTGCCACAGAAGGCAGTGGAGGCTAATTCACTGGATGTATTCAAGAGTTAGATAAAGCTCTTAGTGCTAACGGAATCAAGGGATATGGGGAGGAAACAGGAACAGGGTACGGATTCTGGATGATCAGCCATGATCATATTGAATGGCGGTGCTGGCTTGAAGGACTGAATTGCTTACTCGATGGCTGAAAGGGTCAAGAGCTTCAAATTCCTGGCCGTGCACATCTCTGAAGATCTTTCGCGGTCCGAGAACACAGATGCAATTATTAAGAAAGTTCATCAGCGCCTCTACTTCCTGAGAAGATTACGGAGTGTCGGCCTGTCAAGGAGGACTCTCTCCAACTTCTACAGGTGCACAGTAGAGAGCTTGCTGACCAGTTGCATCGTGGCTTGGTTCGGCAACTTGAGCGCCCTGGAGAGGAAAAGACTACAAAAAGTAGTAAACACTGCTCAGTCCATCATCGGCTCTGACCTCCCTTCCATCAAGGGGATCTATTGCAGTCGCAGCCTCAAAAAGGCTGGCAGCATCATCAAGGACCCACACCATCCTGGCCACACACTCATCTCTCCGCTACCTTCAGGTGGAAGGTACAGGAGCCCGAGGACTGCAACGACCAGGTTCAGGAATAGCTACTAATAGCACACCCATCAGGCTATTAAACTTGGCTCGGACAAAACTCTGAACATTGATACCCCTTTATCTGTTATTTGCACTTTATCAATTTATTTATTCATGTGTGTATTTACGTATATAATGGTATATGGACACACTGATCTGTTTTGTAGTCAATGCCTACTATGTTCTGTTGTGCTGAAGCAAAGAAAGAATTTCATTGTCCTGTCGGGGACACTTGACAATAAACTCTTTTGACATTTGACTTATTCCTGCACCTATTTTCTATGTTTCTAATGGCGGCAAGTATATCGAGCCATCCCTTGTGATACATATCCTGGGTCAGATGTAAGTTAAAGTTCTTCTGTTGACCCCAGCTATGTACATGAACCATAATTTCAATAAGACACCTGCTCCACATTCAGCAAGATTTCTATTTCATGCTCCAGTAATTCTTATGACTTTCTGGATGAGATGCTTATTATTCAGTTAGTTCTAAATTATAGATAATTTTGTGCAGTGATGCCATTGTCAATGGAAATTGGGACACCGTTGATGAAGCTCAAATTTACTTAGAATACTGTCAATCATTACAAAAGGAGATAGGTTAATCCGAAACTGGATTAAAACCATGAACCCGAGAGGAACGAACAGCAGTTAAACAAGATAATTTTAACCTAATAAGTGGAAACCCTTGAGATCTGGTTTTACTCTGCTCAATGTGACTCTGTTATCATCAATTCAGAATAAATTTGGTGCGGATGAGGTGGGATGAATGCAAGGATAAGACTGATGTTTTGATCAATCAGGTTCCCAGGGAAAACAAACTTTTATGGTAAAGTTTGCTCCGATCTATAACTTAATCAGGAACTCTGAGATCAAATGAGCTAGGTAGAAAGGGAAATTATTTCTGAACAATTTCTACACGGGTAACAGTAAAATTAATTCCAAGCAATAATACCTTGCCATGTGAGCATTAATGTTGTTAATCAGGCATTAACTGCAGCGGTGGATATGAGAGTACAAGTGCAGAGTTGTCTTTATGTGCTTGTTGGACTACAACAGCTATGACAAAAGGTTATGTAAAATCCACTTAACCACCCATGCAGGACTCATTCAGCCTGAATATTTTACCACAACATAATTGCGTTTACTACAAATTGACATTAAATGTTGGGCAGATGTTAGCATGAAAATCAATACATGGACGCAAAAATATCAACATTGGCATGCTGAGTGAAATTCCACTAATGTGGAAATATTCTAGTTAGCGATATTGGTAAATAAACAGATGCTGCAGGACCTCTGAGGGATGTGAAAATCCAACAATTATCTCTCGCATATGTTTCTGCAGAGGATCAACTGGATAAGGAGGGAACTAATAGAGTGCATCACATATTTAAAAGAGACAATAAAAATGTGACATTGTTCGCTACGGAATCTTAACTCAAATGTAAAGAGAGGGGCGAAGAGAGATAAATTAGTGCATTAACATCAAAATTGACACTTACAGGAAGTGGCAACTTGCCATGCTACTTAAGTTGATCATACGGCACAGCTGGATAAAAATGGGAGAAATAATTCTGGCAATGACTTTGTTATTTTGGCAAGCTTTGATCCTGAAACACTCTCTTAAGCTTAACTGTTGTTGTATGCATGCTGTGCCCACTTCAATTTGTCACAATGTTGACCCTCCCGACACCTCCCCATATACCCTGATCAACCGCCTGACTAATGTAGTCCAGAACTGAAATATGGAGCCATTCATTCTGGAAAAAGATTCAAGTCAACGACCCTGTTAAATGATTATTGTAGCTCCGAGATACGGCGGGACACAGCTCAAGAATGAGCAGATAATCGCCCGGGATAAGCTCACGGTAAATTAGCAACATAATAACAGAGAGTAGAGACAAGGAGCTGCAGATGGTGGCTTACACAAAAGGACCCAACGTGCTGGAGTAACGGGTCAAGCGGCATTGTGGAGTGCAATGGATAGGTGGCACTTCGAGTTGGGACCCTTCTTCAGACTGAATGATCAAAATAAAGACTGGTAGTGAAGAAACAAGGAACAGCTGATGGTTGTTTACAAAAAAAGGACAAAGTACTGGAATAACTCAGCTCAGACAGCATCTCTGGAGAACACGGATAGGCGGCATTTCGAGTCGGGGTGGAAAAGAAAGCTAGAGGAGAAGAGGGGCACGACAATGTGTGGTGGCCAATAGGTGATACTGACCCAAAACATCATCCATCCATGCTCTCCAAAGATGCTGCCTGACCCACTGCGTTACTCCAGCATTTATTTTTCAAGTCCAGTACTAGCCCCTGCTAAATCCCTTTGCACACATTCTTCCAGTTAGTTAAGTTCCTGTTGAACATGGCTATTTGCATTTTTTCCCTTGAGACAATTTTTAATCCGACCTGCCACTTTCTCTTGGTTTCCATGAGTTTTCATTCACTTGATATCCGTGTGGGAGTTTATTGGAGGACTTACTTTGATCAACACCCTGAACAAATTCTTGAGGGTTTAGTCTCTCCCTCCCTCCTTATCTCATAACACCCCAATCAAAACGAGCCACGGAGATGAAGAGCAATTAATCAACTTCCAAAGCAGGCAGCCTGCCAAGATGGACAATCTTGCTGCTCATTTACATGAATACTGCTGCCATCACTGTTTATCTGCTGCAAAGTGCAACAGAGGTCCAATATGGTGAGTGGTTGGCTCCACTTAAAGACACGACTTGCAATCTGCAGTAGAATCTCATCAGAATATTGATTGCTGCATATGATTGTATTCTTACTGGATAACAATATATATTTTCTGATATTCTGTCCTCACAGCTCATTAAAACAGAGATACCTGGGTAAGTGCCCAGACGCATGCAAAGCACAGCTGGATGTTTCTCCTGAAATGCACTGACAAACTCATCTTTTGTATGCCATGAGCTACTCCCACGATGGCACACCATCATATATGAGAGACCATTAGCAACCATCCAAAGGAAGCCTGAGGAAGTTCCATCCTGTGGTGTCTAGTGATAGGAACTCGGTACAAGTGAGCTTTTGTCTAATGTGAATACTGACCCCTCTTCTGTATCCTCCCCTTCGTTCTACATATTGTACTTCATTTTGGGCCATCACCACCTTCAACCTATCTTCAGCATCTCTATCTCCATAAGCTGGAGTACTGTCCAATTCATCTCAACCCCATGGCGAACACTGGGCGGTGTCGATAGAATTGGTGTGCTGCAATGCAGAGAACTATATTCTGTACCTTCCCCTTTGCTCTATCTTTTGTACTTGAGCTAGGCTTAATTCTATTGATGTGTAGTATTATCTGATCTGATTGCATGCAAAACAATGCTTTTCACTGTACCTCGGTAAACGTGACAATAGTGAACCTAAACCTATTCCACCACACCTTCAATCCCCTCTACATCACCAAACCTCTCCACCAATGCCCTGGTTAAACACACCAGGTCCAGGGCCAAAATCCCCAATTCCCTTCTTCCCACACCACCTCCACCGTAGAAGTCTTCTGGAAATAAATCTTCTGTTTTTGTTTTCGGATGGTTGTTTAATGTCTTTTGAACAACTCTCCAATAAATGTAATTTACCTAACTCACATTTTTTTAGATATTTACAAATTAGACATTTTTTGAGGGCTACTCTACCCTTTTTTCCGTAACCACATCAAACTGATATCTTGGAAATGTTTTAATATTTGAACCTTATCAGAAGGGCTTAATAACAACTATTTATGAGTTGATTTTGAAATTAAATAAAGATACATTTGATAAATTTAAGAATGACGGAAAGAGAACTTAACATGTATTTATCTGTAGAGAAATGGGAGGGGATTCTTCAATTAGTTAATACTTCCTCAATGTGGGCAAGACACGCTTTGATACAATTCAAGGTGGTTCACAGAGCTCATATATCAGAAGATAAGTGAGTTTGTTTTTATGGTCAAATAAATCCTACCTGTGACAGGTGTAATTCGGAAGTGGCCTCAATGACTCATATGTTTTAGTCCTGCCCTCTTTTGGAAAAATATTGGAAATACATTTTTGATACTATCTCTGTAGTTTTAGTTATTGATTGACAACCTCACCCTTTTACTGCAATTTTTTGGGCCACCAATGTTAGATTCTATTCACCTGTCCCGTTTCGACCATCGGCTGATTGCTTTTACCACATTAATTGCCAGAAGATCTATTTTATTTAAATGGAAAGATTCCAATCCTCCGACCAGTCTCCATTGGTACTCTGAAACGATATCTTGTTTAAATTTAGAAAACATTAGTAGTGGCATTGGTTAAATTTGATAGGACTTGGGGAAGACTTATTCAACATTTTCATACGACATAAACTGTCCCAACTCCAACTGTTACAATCATTTTTTTACTGGTATACGGTGGAACGGACTTGACGACAAACAAGGACTTAAATTGGTGAAATTCTTTGCAGCCCAGGATCTGTGTTTTTCCCCCCCCTTCTTCGTTAGTTTAGGGGGGGGGGGGGGGTGGGGGGTGGGGGGGGGGGGATTGTTTTTTTGTTTCTCTTTTTTTGTTTCTTTTTTTCTTTTTGTTTTTATACATACAAGTTCTCTTTTAAACACTTAACTAAATTTACACAGAGACCGGGAGGTCTATCTATATTCAATGTGTATTTTGAAACTGGACTCATATTTAGGTTATACCTGCCATTAATGTAACCCTGATCCCTACGTATCAATATTACTGTTATGTTTATCATTACTTTGTTCTTTTGTTTTTGCTTTTGAAAAAAACGATTAAAAAGATTTAAAAAAAAGAAAAGAAATCTTCTACAAAGCATACGTATCTCACCTTGATGTAGAGTTATAGACTCTTGCGCTCACTCCGCTGGGCGGTGTTCAGATAAGAAAAAAAAAGTAATGTTTAAGAAAACCAACAAAAAGTTTCTCACCATCACATGAAACCGAGATCAGAAGGTAGGGACTCTTATCCAACCAACATTAATCTTACTCAAAGACACAAAGTGCTGGAGTAACTCAATAATTCAGGCAGCATCCTTGGAGAAAATTAATAGTTGATATTTCAGGTCAGGATCCTACTTCAGTTCCTTGTTTCTACTAATAGTCTTAGTCACGTTGGCCTCACATGTTATTGGGATTTTTTGTCACTGTGTAGTCAAATGTGCTCTGAAATGTGATTCAGCTCATGAGAATGCTGCAGAGTTGAATCAATGAACATTTATGATATTCTTGACAACACAATTTGAGCAAAATCACAAATGTACAGATCCAAGACTACAATTATTTTTGTATTCACAAGGTAATAATTGAAAATTATATTTTAGACAGATGCATTGCCAATTTAATGGTTTACAATGCATGAATGGTGTGGTGACAGCAGAGAAGGTCATGCTGTGTGTTTCAGCAAGATCCTTCTCATTCTTTGTGGAAAGAAGGAACTGCAGATGCTGGTTTAAACCGAATATACGCACAAAAAGCTAGAGTAACTCAGTGGGACATGCAGCATCGCTCGAGAGAAGGAATGGGTGACGTTTCAGGGTCGATACCCTTCTTCTGGCTTCTTGTGCCCTTCTCATTCTTCTCAGCTCAAGTGAATGCAGATCTTGTTTGCTGGCTATCTGTCACGATACAAATACCCACCAACTCAGGAATCAATATAGTGAACCTCCATCAGACATTGTCTATTGTAAGTGCGTCCTTTCTTCTGAAGTATTCACAACACGATGACTGGTACATCACTGAAACAAGATGTCTCTATCATTGTACTCTTATCCTTTTGCACTAAAGGTTAACATGCTATTTGTCTTTCTAAATGCTGCCTGCACATTAACTTTCAGTGATTCATGTACAAGGGCAGTAGATACTTATGAACACCATGATCATTCGTCCTCTCACTGTTTAAAATAAAGTCTGCCACTTTCTATTGTTCAACCAAAGTAGTTCTATTGTTCTTACATTGTTTTCTCCCCATAATTTTTCATCCCCCATGTGCTTGGTTTTCCATATCCCTCTGAAGCGTCTCTGCATCATCCCATAACCTTCACCTGACCTTTTAGCATCAAGCTTGGAAATATTACTTTTGTCCAAATCATTGATATAGATTGTGAACAACTTAGTCCGGAGCTCCAATTCTTCAATACCCAGGCTAATTGAAGAACAAAACATAAGGAGAGACTTGCACAGGATGATATAAAAGGTGGCTTAATAAGCATCAATAAAAATGATTAAAGAGTGACAGTTATTTGGAATTACGCGAGAGCCAAACATTACCTAAAGGCAAACATCTCTGGCACAATTAGGGAGTAACTGGGAATCAGATTTATCTGAAACAAAACACAAAGTGCTGGAGAAGACTAGCGGGTCAGGCAGCATCCCTGGAGGGAATGGGCAGAAGTTACTTCAGATTGAATACAGTAGGGGGAAAAAGCTGACAAATAGGTGGGGGCAGCACAAATCCTGGCAAATTATACATTGATAAAGATGGGGGAGGGTTAGGATTATTGATAAATGGATGATTAAATATCTTTGAAAAACTGTTTATCTGGCATAGACAACATAAATGAAGTTGTCTGCAACTGCTGCAGATTTCTATGCTGAAGCTAAATGATGTCAGCTATCAATTCCCCCATTTAATTCATTAGACTGGTTGTTTAGTCAAAGAGAGAATTTTAAATTCCATGGAAAATCTATAATCGCAAAAAATATTCTACCCTGAAAACTCTAACCAGTAATTGAAACCGTTGATCAGAATCCTAATGTTTGTAAGACCTCAGCTACATTTCAGTAGTTTCCTCCATTTAAGTTTTAAAATATTATTAAAACATGTAAGGTTTCATTGGCTCTGTGACCAACAATACGATCACCTCATCAAAACATTGCTCAACTTACATCTTCAATTGGGTTATATTTACACTGGAGCTGAATAGATATGAAGTCTACATTCTAAAGTGTTTTTCAAAGAAACCAATTACTTCAAAAATACCTAATGAACAAATAGAAGATAAAAAGGACCATATAATGTTATTATTCATGATTTTCTTATGCAATGGACAAAATTACAATCCCACTGTACAATTCCACTCCAATTACCATTTTGGCATTCTCCAATTTACTGAGACATTTACAGCCACAATTTTGTGCTAATTTCCAGAGTACAAAAACAAGGTAGAATTAATGCAAATAAAATTACCCAATGAATCGGAAGGCACAGCATCTGAGAGCGGCCATTTTATGGGCTAATTTTGATGGCATAACTCAGATTGCAATTGGGTTAAATTAGTGTAAAGAGATAGGGGCGCAGTGGTAGAGTTGCTGCCTTACAGCACCAGAGGGTTTGAACCCGACTATGGGTGTTATCTCTAAGGAGTTGTTATATTCACCCTGTGAGCTCCGGTTTCCTCCCACACTCCAAAGGCGTACAGGATTGTAGGTTTAATTAGGCTTCAGTAAAGATTGTAAATTGTCCCTAGTGCAAGACAGTGTCAGTATACGGGGGTTGTTGGTCGTTGCGGACTAAGCTGGGTTAAGGCCCTTGTTACTGAGACGGGGCATTACTTTATTCATCACATCCTGGTTCATAGAAACATAGAAAATAGGTGCAGGAGTAGGCCATTCGGCCCTTCGAGCCTGCACCGCCATTCAATATGATCATGGCTGATCATCCAACTCAGTATCCTGTACCTGCCTTCTCTCCATACCCCCTGATCCCTTTGGCCACAAGGGCCACATCTAACCCCCTCTTAAATATAGCCAATGAACTGGCCTCAACTACCTTCTGTGGCAGATAATTCCAGAGACTCACCACTCTCAGTGTGAAAAACGTTTTCCTCATCTCGGTCCTAAAGGGATTCCCCCTTATCCTTAGACTTTGACCCCTTGTTCTGGACCTCCCCAACATCGGGAACAAATTTCCTGTATCTAGCCTATCCAACCCCTTAAGAATTTTGTAAGTTTCTATAAGATCCCCCCTCAATCTTCTAAATTCTAGCGAGTACAAACCAAGTCTATCCAGTCTTTCCTCATATGAAAGTCCTAACATCCCAGGAATCAGTCTGGTGAACCTTCTCTGTTCCCCCTCTATGGCAAGAATGTCTTTTCTCAGATTTGGAGACCAAAACTGTACGCAATACTCCAGGTGTGGTCTCACCAAAACCCTGTACAACTGCAGTTGAACATCCCTGCTCCTATACTCAAATCCTTTCGCTATGAATGCTAACATACCATTTGCTTTCTTCACTGCCTGCTGCACCTGCATGCCTACTTTCAATGATTGATGTACCATGACACCCAGGTCTCATTGCATCTCCCCTTTTCCTAATTTGCCACCATTAAGATAATAGTCTACCCTCCTGTTTTTGCCACCAGAGTGGATAACCTCACATTTATCCACATTATACTGCATCTGCCATGCATTTGCCCACTCACCCAGCCTATCCAAGTCACCTTGCAGCCTCCTAGCATCCTCCTCACACCTAACACTACCCCCAGCTTGGTGTCATCCGCAAACTTGGAGATGTTGCATTCAATTCCCTCATCCAAATCATTAACATATATTGTAAATAGTTGGGGTCCCAGCACTGAGCCTTGCGGTACCCCACTAGTCATTGCCTGCCATTCTGAAAAGGACCCATTTACTCCTACTCTTTGCTTCCTGTCTGCCAGCCAGTTCTCTATCCACATGAATACTGAACCCCCAATACCGTGTGCTGTAAGTTTGTATACTAATCTCTTATGTGGGACCTTGTCGAAAGCTTTCTGAAAGTCTAGATATAACACATCCACTGGTTCTCCGTTATCAACTCTGCTAGTTACATCCTCGAAAAATTCTATCAGATTCGTCAGACATGATTTACCTTTCGTAAATCCATGCTGACTTTGCCTAATGATTTCACCACTTTCCAAATGTACTACTATCCCATCTTTAATAACTGACTCTAGCAGTTTCCCCACTGCTGATGTTAGACCAACTGGTCTATAATTCCCCGTTTTCTATCTCCCTCCTTTTTTAAAAAGTGGGGTTACATTAGCTACCCTCCAATCCTCAGGAACTAGTCCAAAAATTATGCTTTTGCTTCAAATTATGCATTTGCACGATGCCAAAGGGAATTGAAGATAGCAGCTCAAACAGAGAAGCTGAACTAGACACACCTAAATGCTTTGGAATCACCAATTGTTTAATACATACATTTATTTAACATGGTGCAAAGATATCCAAGTTCAAGTTAATACACATTCAGGCATGTTTTCAATATTTCACAATCAATGCTGCAAGTTTAGTTAGCAATAAATACGAACACAAATTCCACATTCTGCCAATTCTGTCCTGATTGACGATCCATTAAACGATTTAATGGCTCCACTACAAATCCTGCATAAGATAAAGATACATTTGTAATTCATTACTAGCCGTCTTAAACCAACACTTGGAGAAACCCACAGGGAACAGAAGGAAAGCTCATTATATATTAACGGTCCACCAGAGTTATTGAAGGCAATATTATGCAGATATTAGTCACTGTATGGATTACTCTTGTGAGTACTGGTGTTATTAGTATTAATGTTATTCTAATTTTATACCTAACATAATGCTTCACTGCAACTACAAATCTCTTTGGAACCAACATAACTTGTGTGATTTGTTTTTCAGGCCATTTCAGAGAGGGATTAACGTCAGGCAGAGTCTAATTCTTTTCTTTTGCTAAATATTCCTTGCCTGTTTTTATTGAAAATTATCATTATCAGTCTTTCGGAGATGTGACAGGTCTTTCCTATTGTTGGTAAAGTGCACCATTATAACCTTTCTGAATATTTAACAGCAGACCTGTGAATTGTCTGCTCGCTTCATTGAGGCACTGCAAGTTTGTTATTGAATGCCAAATCGATATCATACTCATGTGGAAGGAACATGCTCCTTAAGGGAAGAAATCCAATTTAACACCAACAAAATTAATGACGAATCTGTTTGTCGGTGCAAAGGGCATCAGCGTTTGTGCTATCAGGCAAGCATAAACCAGCTATCTTGAAATCAGAACTTTTGAGTTAGTAGAAACAAGGAACTACAGATGCTGGTTCACCAAAATGACAGTACTGGTGTGACTCAGCAGTTCAGGCAGCATCTCTGGAGAACATGGATTGGTGATAAAAGACGAAATGAAGAGTCTGAAGATTCCCTAAACCCAAAACGACCGAGTCCAACCAAAAACATCACCTACCCATGTTCTCCACAGATGCTGCCTGACCCATCGAGTAACTCCAGAACTTCTGAATTATCTTTCTTTAATCAATCAAACTGTATAATTCTTGTTATTTTCCAGAAAGCCTCACATTGAACCAATGCCAAGAACTTGAACATGTGATTACAAAATGGGAAATCCTGGTAATATCCTGGTCAGGCAGCCTTTATGGAGAGAGAAGTCTTACAAATTATGTATTTTTAGTCAGACTATCATTAAATGAAGGGTTTGAGAGTTAGACAGGGTGAGGTTTACAGGGATGATGAGCTGGCAGCATTGAAAGGGAAGCAAACATCAGGGATGTGGAAATCCTTTACCATAGGAAGTGACGTTGGATGGTCGCAGTTTAATGCAAATGGAATTCAGGAGTAAATATTCCTTATGGACTAGGTGAGCATGTAATGGGTGTGGTGGAAGTGGAGTATATGCTTTGGGGCATTGTGAAGAATCGATCTCCTACTTCTCAAGACATCGCTCAAGCTCATTATTCAGTCATCTTTCCACTCTGAATCATACTTTTCCTGTCCAAACTTAGTTTTCTTTTGAATCTAGTTTCAGGTCGTGTCGTGTTAACCTCAACCTTGTTCAAGAATCATGTGCTTCACGACAACTTAACGACTGCTTAATTTATGGTAAAAAAATAATTCATAGTAACTATGACATGCATGTGCCATTATATTTTAGGTGACTGATGATGCATCTCGACCTGAAACGCCACCTATTCCATTTCTCCACAGATGCTATCTGACCCACTGAGTTATTCCAGCATTTTGTGTCTACCTTTGGTGTAAACCAGCATCTACAGTTCCTCCCTACGCCTTTTAGCTCCAGCTCCACTTTGTTAACAATCCGAGTGCAAAAATACAGTATTCTTATTTCAAGTGATAATATTCATTGGTTTATCTGTTTTCGTGAAGCAGATTCAGTTTTAATGTCAATAATATTTGATTCAGCGGAGATATATCCCACTACCCTTCCCCACACCCGCTCACCCGACCCCAGCGTCGGTTTTGAATTCATATTTATATCTCCACTTTCTTTTCTCACTTCTTTGTTAGTTCAGGTGTCTTTTTTCTTTCTTTTTTGTATCTTTTTCGAAATTCTTTCTTTTATTTTTCCTTTCTACTTCATTTCCCTTCTTTCCTTTTTTCTTTGTACTGATTCACTTATTAGTTTCAAAAATGTTAAAACTGAAGCTGTACGAAAATTGTATAATTGTTATGTCGATTACTTTCTCCTTGTACAATTGCTTCTAATAAAATTAATATAAAAAAAAAAAAATTTGATTCAGCTGAAGGATGGCCTTTCAAAAATCCTAAAGGACGGAACGGCCTCAGTCACAAAACACCAACATGAGCCTGCCAACTGACCGAGTTCCAGTTAGTGATATTAATCTCATTTCACATCTAGCCGGTGATTCACCTGTTAAACGATGCAATGAATACTGACCTATTGTTGCACATTAACCCACCCACAGCTCATGCCTCCCATTAACGAGTTTATCAATACCTTGCTGTTTCACTTTCCCAATTTGTATCTATATATCTATATCTGTATCTGTATCTATATATATATATATGGCTTTTAACTCATTTTTAAGATCCATCTGAACATGCTGCAGAATGTCATTAAAAAATAAACAATATTGATAGATGTAGAAATGTAGAAACAAGGAACAGCAGATGCTGGTTTACTGACGGTCCCATCCCAAAACCTTCCCCATCCATGTTCTCCAGAGGTGTTGCCTGACCCACTCAGTTACTCCAGCACTTTATATCTACTTTTGTCATTACTAATTGCTCCGCTATAATTTAGTGGAAGGAAAATATAAAGGAAGATGGAAACAATCTGTGTACAATGTGCCATGTTTAATGATTTTTGCTTTCTTCAGTATATATAAAATATACATACTGAAGAAAGCCAAAAAATATATACACATACATACACACACATACACACACTAAAATGGTTTCTGAGATGAATATTTTGTGAACCTTTCATTGACGGTGTCCCTCACAACTCCACACATTATTAACTTTGTTTAAAAAATTGATCTATCTACATATCTATATTTTAGAAAACTGAAGGGCTTTCAGCTTGAAAATCTGATCTCTGCAAAATTGTCAATTTCTTGATTTTATTTTGATATCCAAAGTAATCACTTCATCATATTAACTGCTTTGCAGTGGTCAGCTGCACACATCAAGGTGATATTAATCCTGTCTCTCCAATGTTCACTGGTGTAATTAGGTTTCACATTCTGGCTTTGTGTGTTGAACAATGCACATTGAGAAAATGGAGGTATATCAGAACTCCCATTACATGCATAATGATTAATGTTCAGCAACTGAAATTATGAGCAAATGCTCACCGTGTGTCTATAAATCTACTTTGGAGTATTCCAAACCCCCTATGGACTTAGCTGAATTTTAATTTAAGAGAATGATTTATTAATGGGTCCTTATTATAAATCAAATTCTGAATATGGAACATTGGGGCACCTATAAGTCAGCCTGTGCTGCGCTCCTCTGGTTTCGATCAGTCCAAATAAAAAGAGTAGAATCTTGGAATATTGTTAATAATTTATATTTCAACTTTCTTAAAAATGCAATAATTAGTGATTTACTATTATAGTCCCTGCACAGATACTTCATTAGATTATATACTGCATTATTTGTATTTTGCCTGACAGTATTAAAACTGCTTTGTTTAATACCTCCATGCTAGCATATTGGACCCCAGAGTAAGATAATTGAGATATGAATTTGTTGTGCTTCATCTCTGGCAAAGCAATAACTCTTCCTTTCTCCTTGATATGATCGATGTAACATTTCCGCCATTGTCAAAACAATGAGGAATGAATTAGTCATTCACTGCATAACAATTCTCTATTTTTCTGAACAGGATCATTTTTCTTATTTCAACTCAGTCTTGGTTCAATGAAACAGACCGCCTGCAAAAATTCCAAGAGCATTTCAGTCGAGTTATTTTAAGAGAAATTAAAAAATGAAATTACTTGCTTTCCAAAAGCAAAGTAAATGTTCAAAAGCATGAACGTTTAACAGGGAAGTGTCGAACAGATGCAATCCATTCCCCTCTTTTCTTTGCACCACTTTACTAACATACCATGCGGATAGCAAAGGGCAATCACGAGAAATTCAAAGTACGTTCCAACATTAACTTCAGAACAATGCCGTTACTTGCTAGTCTATCTGACCCCAAGCCAAAGTGATCAAATCCTCCTCCATTCAAATAAGAATAGACAATTGGAGTTTCCGAGGAAATGTTTTATAATTTGTTGCTGAATGTGAACTTAGAAAGATCAAGGTCAGCTTATGCTGCTTTGCATAACAAATGCTGTGTAACTTTGCTTTGGAACATCATGTTTGTGCACAGAATGCCTGAATGGCTGGCAGCAAGCCTGATAAAAGTTTGATTTAAGATGCCAGTCCAGAGATCACCGAGAGCGCATACACAAGAACATGGATGGCACCCTAACGCAGCTGGTAGAGCCATTGCCTCACAATGCCAGAGACTGCCAGACTGCGTGGGTGATCCGGTTTCCTCCCACATCCCAAAGACATGCAGGTCAATAGGTTAATTGGCCTCTGCAAATTAAGCATAACGTGCAGGGAAAGTGGGATAATTTAAAACTAGTGTGAACAGATGGCCAATGAAAGGCGTGGAACGTAGTGGCTACATGGTAAATGGCAGGAAATTGAGGTACATCATAAATGGTAGGGAATTGAGGAATGCTGTGGAACAGAGTAGGATCTAGGAATAACTGTGCATAGTTCCCTGAAGGTGGAATCGCATGTCGATAGGGTGGTAAAGAAAGCTTTTGGTGTGCTGGCCTTTATAAATCAGAGCATTGAATATAGGAGTAGGGAAGTAATGTTAAATACAAGGCATTGGTAAGACCAATTCTGGAGTATGGTGTACAATTTTGGTCACCTAATGATAGGAAGGATGTCAACAAAATAGAGAGAGTACAGAGGAGATTTACTAGAATGTTGCCTGGGTTCCAGCAACTAAGTTACAGAGAAAGGTTGAACAAGTTAGGTCTTCATTAAAATGATGAAAGGGATAGACAGAGTTGACGTGGATAAGCTTTTTCCATTGAGGGTAGGGAAGATTCAAACAAGAGGGCATGACATGAGAATTAAGGGACAGAAGTTTAGGGGTAACATGAGGGGGAACTTCTTTACTCAGAGAGTGGTGGCTGTGTGGAATGATCTTCCTGCAGAAGTGGTGGAGGCAGGATCGATTTTAACATTTAAAAGTAAAGTGGATAGGTATATGGACGGGAAGGGAATGGAGGGGTATGGTCTGAGTGCAGGAGATGGGACTAGGGGAAAATAAATGGTCGACACGGACTGGAAGGGCCGAGAAGGCCTGTTTCCGTGCTGTAATTGTTATATGGTTATATTATATGGTAGTGCCTGATTCCATGCCCAACCTATAAACTCAACGTTTGGAGGTTGTATGTTCTCCCTGTGACAGTGTGGGTTTTCATAAAGTGCTTTGGTTTCCTCCCACACTCCAAAGACATGCAGGTTCTTATAGGTTAATTGGCTTCTGCAAAATTGTCCCTACAGTGTGTGACAGAACTAGTGTATGGGTGATCGTTGGTCGGCGTGGACTTGGTGGGCTGAAGGGCCCATTTCCACTCTGTATCGCTGAACTAAGGTCTGAAGAAGGGTCTCGACCCGAAGCATTGCCTATCTCCTTCACTCCTTAGATGCTGCTGCACCCGCTGGGATTCTCCAGCTTTTTGTGTAACCCTCGATTCTCCAGCATCTGCAGTTCCTTCTTTAACACATAAATTGAACTATAAATGGCTTCAGTTATTTTGTTACAAGTCCACCAAATGTGGCCACTATTCGAATATCCACTATCCACGTCGATCCTACCAGTATCCCTCCACTAATTTTGTAGCAGAGGTTTAAAATTCTGTTTAATTAAAAAATACTCTTAGCATAAATTGTACTTGAAATGTGAACTAAAAACACTTGACCTTCAAATTTTGAGTGAAAGCTTTGACTGGTCTATTATGAATAGAATATCTACAATTAGTCCACTTGTGTTCATGCAGTATTCCATGGCCCATCAGTTGATCGAACCTTCGAACTGTTTATTTTTAAAGAGTTAGTGCTTCTGCTAAAATAACAACCAGACCAAAGTGACACTCAAAACAGCAAGACAGTCCGTGGCTGTAAGAAGACGCATCTTGTATTTCCAGCATTTGCAATTTTTTATTTTCAACTTTCCTGTTGATTTTTTTTTCCACTTGTTCGACTGACTGCCATTTCTCATCCAGTAATGCCATACCAATGTCATTCCATTCCAACAGGATTTACGTCCATCTCCCTTCCAACAGAAGAGGACACAAAATGCTAGAGTTGCTCAGCAGGTCAGGCAGCATCTCCGGAGAACATGGATAGGTGAGGTTTCGGATTGGGACCCTTCTTCAGACTGATTGTAAAGGCAGGGAAGGAGGGAGAAGAAAGATAAAAGAGAGGAAGGGGCATGACAAAGCCTGGCAAGCAATAGGCCAACATGGATGAGGAGGGGGTTTTTTTGACAGGCAGATGGTTGAACAACGACCAGTGAAGATGAAAAGACAGAAGGTGTGGGAAAGTAAGATTGAAGAGGTGTGAAATGTGAAACTGTAGCGATTCCTGCACTCAGTCTTATTTTACAAACCAGCATCTGCATTTCCTCATTCCTACATCCCCCTTCTCACAGATGTGATCTGATGTGTGGAGCGTTTCCAGCATTTTCTATTATTGGTTTAGATTTCCAGCATTGGGATTTTTAATTATTTTCACATACTATGTGTCACTCGTGTTCAGTGCTAAGATACCAATAACAAACAGTAATTTCTGGGTTTTCTTTTCAAACCTCCTCCAGTCATAGAGTAGTGAGAAAAAATATATAGTCATACAGAAAATTACTCTGGGCAACTTGTCCATGCCAACTACGATGCCTGTCTACACTAGTCCCATTGGCCTACATTTGATCCAGAGCCTTCAAATGTTCCTATCCGCGTACCTTTACCATCCCACATCCTCACATACCTTATTTAGCTAATTATGGAAGTTTTGCAAATAATTTGATAAGATGCCTGTGTTAGTTTGTTTATTATTTCAGAGAATGAGGAATGTCACTGATGCTGGAAGCATTCATTGTTCATTTCTATTGCCCTTGAACTGAGGAAGTAGATAAGAGTTGACCATGTTAACACACGCATGAGCATTTGCATTCACAAGATTTCCCCCTTATCCTTAATATGATCTCTTAACTTGGAGAAAGGCAGAGATGGGGAGGGGGGAAATGAAGACTACAATTAACAACATTCAACATTCAGCATTTCACTATCATAACCCTTCATAGAAGGGACTGATGAATGTCAAAGCAAATATGTGAACAGTGGAATAATTTTCTAATGGATTAATTGTTACGAGAATTCACTGCCTGTCCTCTGCTTACACTCCAACATTATTTTATTACAAGCTTGGCACAGTGCCCACACGTTTACTGTAATGCTTGTTTAAATTCCCTATTGATATTGACTGCGCTCGTTTCCCTCTGCTATCATTGTGTTTTTTTTCAAGATCAGTTAAAAAGAAACAAATAATAACTGAAAGACAAACTCCACAAATTATTAGAGTCGTGTCTTTGTTGTAAATGGCAGCAATGGAACTGTCATCATGTGACATTGGTGAGTCCGAAACACAATCATTGCAATTTTCAATTTGTTTTTATTTATTTCCTCTCCCTGTCTAACAATTCACATCCAAGGAGCCACTCAGCCAAAGAGTTCAAGCATTGAAGTGTATTTAAGGAGAAATAGAATCACAACTCAGCAAGAGCAGGCACATGCGTATTCCTGAAAGTGTTCAAGAGAAAACCAATCTACAACAGGAAATTAATTGCATTTACATTCCATAAATGAAAGAAATTGAACCCCACTGTAGACACCATTTCTTCTCCAAGATATAGAAACACAGAAAATAGGTGCAGGAGTAGGCCATTGGCCCTTCGAGCCTGCACCCCATGCAATATGATCATGGCTGATCATCCAACTCAGTATCCTGTACCTGCCTTCTCTCCATACCCCCTGATCCCCTTAGCCACAAGGGCCACATCTAACTCCCTCTTAAATATAGCCAATGAACTGGCCTCAACTACCTTCTGTGGCAGAGAATTCCAGAGATACACCACTCTCTGTCTGTAAAATGTTTTTTCTCATCTCGGTCCTAAAAGATTTCCCTCTTATCCTTAATATGATCTTTTAACTTGGAGAAAGGCAGAGATGGGGAGGAGGGGGGAAATGAAGACTACAATGAACAAAATAGGAATCCAAGAGAGTGCATAAAATCCAGTGACACTCACATATGTAAAATTAGTCTACAGTCGCTGCACTTTTCTTAATGATCCTACATGCTGGATACTCCAGAGTAACTCAGATAAAATTCATAAAAGCTATATCTTCCTTGGATATTTTTTTTTTTTAATGCACCTTCAAATTGAAACTAATGCTGAAATCAATCCAGCGTATTTGACTTTATCCATTTCACCACCAACTTCCATCCGGCACTCAAATATACTTGGACCATTTCCGACATTTCCCTACCATTCCTTGACCTCACCATCTCTATTGCAGGCGACACACTCCTGACTGACATCCACTACAAACCAACTGACTCCCACAGCTACCTGGACTACTCTTCCTCCCACCCTGCTTCCTGTAAGGACTCCATCCCCTATTCCCAATTCCTCCGACTACGCCGCATCTGCTCCCAGGATGACGTGTTCCACACCAGGTCATCGCAAATGTCCTCGTTCTTCAGAGAACGGGGTTTCCCCTCCCCCACTATCGATGAGGCTCGCACCAGGGTCTCCTCCATACCCCGCAACACTGCCCTCTCTCCCCATTCCCCCACTCACAACAAGGGCCGAGTCCCCCTGGTCCTCACCTTTCACCCCACCAGCCAGCGCATACAACAGATAGTCCTCCGCCAGTTTTGCCACCTCCAACGTGACCCCTCCACTCGCCACATCTTCCCATCTCCCCCCCTATCTGCCTTCCGCAAAGACCGCTCCCTCCGCAACTCCCTCGTCAATTCTTCCCTTCCCTCCTGCTCCACTCCTTCCCCGGGCACTTTCCCTTGCAACCGCAAGAGATGCTACACTTGTTCCTTCACCTCCCCCATCCACTCCTTTCAGGGACCCAAGCAGTCATTCCAAGTCCGACAGAGGTTCACCTGCACCTCCTCCAACCTCGTCTACTGCATCCGTTGCTCCAGATGCCAGCTAATCTACATCGGTGAGACCAAGCGGAGGCTAGGCGATCGTTTCGCCGAACACCTCCGCTCGGTCCGCAATAACCAACCCGACCTCCCGGTGGCTCAGCACTTCAACTCCCCCTCCCACTCCGTATCCGACCTCTCGGTCCTGGGCCTCCTCCATGGCCAGAGTGAACAACACCGCAAGTTTGAGGAACAACATCTCATATTCCGCTTGGGGAGTCTGCATCCTCTGGGCTTAAACATTGAATTTTCTCAATTCTGTTAACCCAGACTGCTCCTTTCCCCCCACCCCCCCACCTCTCCCTCAGCCCTCGGGCCCTGACATTCCTTCTCCATCTCCCCCCCCCCCCCCCCCCCAAGTCGCACTAGCTTCTCATTTTCACACCAGAAACAGCTTACAATGGCCTGCTTTCCTTATCACCAATACTTTTTTGCATATCTTTCACTCATTGTTCTTGCTTTATCTCTCCATATCACTGTTTATATCTCTCGTTTCCCTGATCCCTGACCAGTCTGAAGAAGGGTCTCGACCCGAAACGTCGCCTATCTCCTTCACTCCTTAGATGCTGCTGCACCCGCTGAGTTTCTCCAGCTTTTTGTGTAACCAGCGTATTTATGATTCTTGCAGTGGATTTTGTTAATTATGTGAGCGGTTTCACTCAGTTCACAGTTTGTATATTACAGTCAACCTCTAAGAATAAAAATGAATAAATCAGGCTGTCAGACTGATAACAGCTCCATTTCTACCATTGCCTGCCCTATCGGAGGTACTCTTTAGTATCTCCCCATGGTAAAACGTTGTGGTTGGAAACGTATCATTCAGCATGTCCCAGCACTCAGTGGAAGCAGACTTGCTTGCTCTAAATTTAATACATCATTCCATTGTCAACTGTGTCTGTGCTTTTTAGTTGGTACAGTATCTGTAGGACATGTTTGGCAATTGTAAATGCACAAAGATAAAATGGATACCCCCGAAGATAGGAGTTTAATGGGTTATAATTACCCAAGTCCATGCATATTGGTCATGGCATGCATAACCCCTTCTGGTCACCTACCATGGCCATAATGGACCACCCTGGCAAGCTTTAACCTGAACTCGTGTGAGAAACATGTGGCCTATGACCTACAAGAACCCGAAGATTATGATTTTAGCCTCTAGCCAGTGCAAGCCATAAGATCCTCAACTTTTCAGACCAACTGATGGCCTACATACGTGTCCAGCACTAGTTCAGATTAAATCTCAGCAGGATCTCTTAAAGGGTGGTCCATTATGGGTGTGGTGGGCGGCTAGAAAGGTTTGCGAGTGCCATGAAATACATAGCTACAATGCAGAGAATGAACTGCACTCTTTTCAGATGCCACACTGGAGAATATAGCAGAGAAGGAGGAGAATACAAGGAGACTCTTTAGATATTTGTTCAATAGGCAATGAAAGGTGAAAGCTACATTCCTCAATCGTAGAAGTCAAGCCTCATGGATCTGGATGCAGAGCAGCAAGAGGTTCATTGACATGGCAAACTTGGACATGTGCAGGTAAACGACCATAATCCCACTCAGAGCTCAATTCAACGTCATTCATCTTCCAATTATCCCAAACAGTCAGATTAGGGATCTGATTGATATGTTCATCTGGGTTCTCCCTTTGCACGTTCAAATCTCAAATACACATTTTGGTAGTTTGGACATTTTAAAGCTATTCAACTATTAAAGGCATGGCATTCAATGCACTCAAGTGGACTACAGCCACATAGAATAGAATGTAATTGGTGAGGGGAAATAAATGTACATATTATTTTGACCATTAGAGGTGTTGTTCAGCATTGGGGCAACCAAGATGGCATTGATGATCAACAGTTGAAGAGATGATGTGCTTTGATCACTGCTTCCTATTCATATCCCATTTACTCCTCATCACAATCTCTTCTGATGGTGTGAACGTGAAACTCATTTCACGATCACATTCAACTCTTCTCACCATAACCCTGCTATTTTACCTTGCAGATGGTCAAGAACTAGCTTGGTGCTTCTAGAACAAGGAAGGAGGGGTGAAACAGAAATTGCATTGATGGCTCAGATTTTGCCAAGGTCAGTTGAAGAATGACCAGTGGTATCACCAGTTTGCAAGTGGCATTCCATGCACATTAGTCAATCATGCATTGATTGAATGCTGGAATCATGAGCCATTTGGCTTGCCTCGTAAGTTGCGTGGAATCTCAGGATATGCAGAGCCAAGATCCCAGTCTATGTTACATGTGATTCTCTGACTCATTTCCACTGTCTCGCATTAGCTTGAGAACGAAGGTGTGGATTGTCTCCCCTTTATACGACATCTAATTGGCACGTGTTGTTGAACTGCAATGCTTGTGTAATTTGATGGCGCCAGCATCATGAAAAGTCTGTCATACTTACGAAATCATGCACTCATCCCACCATCTGTTCTCTGACAAGGGAGAACATCAAAGCAGAAAATACCATTACTCTGATCAGTATTGAAAAAATGTTGAATAGGCTACATATATCCACAACTCCAACCTGGATGGAACGATACCACACATCTTCCCACCCCGGCAAGCGCCCCCTACCCCACTGTGGCAGTGCCTGCCAATCCCATGTTAGAAACTACAGCCATCTCAGTACCCACAGACCCACAGTTAAAGCCAGCCATCCTTGACATCAGAGACTGCCTCAGAAGAGCAAGTTAACACTCACTGATGCTGTGCCATCTATTTCAGCATTGACCAAATGACAGTGAGTGTTAACTTGTGCAAACGTTCCCGAGACAAATAATCTTCTAAAGCGTCAGCCAGCACAACTCACAAATAGGTGCAGGAGGAAGCCATTCGGCCCTCGAGCCAGCACCGCCATTCATTGTGATCATGGCTGATCATCCCCAATCAATAACCCATGCCTGCCTTCTCCCCATGTCCCTTGATTCCACTAGCCCCTAGAGCTCTATCTAACTCTCTCTTAAATCCATCCAGTGATTTGGCGTCCACTGCCCTCTGTGGCAGGGAATTCCACAAATTCACAATCTCTTTTGGTGAAAAAGTTTTTTCTCACCTCAGTCTCAAATGGCCTCCCCTTTATTCGAAGACTGGTTCTGGACTCTGCCAACATTGGGAACATGTTTCATGCATCTAGCTTGTCCAGTCCTTTTATATTTTTTAATGTTTCTATAAGATCCCCGCTCATCCTTCTAAACCCCAGTGAATACAAGCCTAGTCTTTTCAATCTTTCCTCATATGACAGTCCCGCCATCCCAGGGATCAATCTCGTGAACCTACACTGCACTGCCTCAATCACAAGGATGTCCTTCCTCAAATTAGGAGACCAAAACTGCACACAATACTCAAAATGTGGTCTTACCAGAGCCCTATACAACTGCAGAAGAACCTCTTTGCTCCTGTACTGAAATCCTCTTGTTGTGATGGCCAACATTCCATTAGCTTTCTGCCTGCTGTACCTGCACGCCAACTTTCAGTGACTGGTGTACAAGGACTCCCAGGTCTGGCTGCACCTCCCCCTTACCTAACCTAACCCCATTGAAATAATAATCTGCCCCCTTGTTTTTGCCCCAAAGTGGATAACCTCACATTTATTTATATATTACTGCATCTGCCTCGCATCTGCTCACTTTATTTTCGAGTACTGGATAAGTTAGCAATCTTGTTGTGCAAAGCCCCTTGGACAACAGTGACCATAATATGGTGGAATTCTGCATTAGGATGGAAAGTAACACGGGTAATTCAGAGACTAGGGTCCTGAACTTAAAGAAAGGAAACTTAAGGTACTAGACGGGAATTGACAAGGATAGACTGGCAAATTATACTTAAAGGGTTGACTGTGGAGATACAAAGGAAAAATATATCTTCAGACCACATGGATGAACTCTAAAAATTGTTCAGCCAAATCTGGCAAAAAAATAAAATAGAGAAGGCGGCTCAACATGGCGAGCAAGGGAAATCAAGGATAGAGTTAATTTCAAGGAAAAGGCATATACATTGGCCAGAGAAAGCACCAATCCGGAGGACTGGGAGAAATATAGAACTCAACAGAGGACAAAGGGGTTAATTAAGAGGGGGGGGGGGGGAGAGAGCATGAAAGAAAGCTTATGGGGAATATAAATTGACTGTAAAAGCTTCTTTAGAAATGTAAAAAGGAAAAAATTAGTGAAGACAAATGTAGGTTCCTTACAACAGCCAGGTGAATTTATAATGGGAAACAAAGAAAGGGCTGAAGAGTTAAACAAGTTCTTTTGTTCTGTCTTCACAAAGGAGGACACAAACAATCTCCCAGAAATACTAGAGGATCGAGGATCTAGTGGGAGGGAGGAACTAAAGGGAATCCACATCAGTCAGGAAATTGTGTTAGGTAAACTGTTGGGACTGAAGGCAGATAAATCCCCAGTGCCTGATGGTCTGCATTCCAGAGTACTCAAGGAGGTGGCCCTTGAAAAAGTGGATGCATTGGTGATCATTTTCCAATGTTCTCTCGACTCTGGATCAGATCCTGTGGATTGGCGGGTCAGCCAATGTAACCTCACTTTTTAAGAAAGGAGGGAGAGAGAAAAAAAATGGGGAATTATAGACCAGTTAGCATTGGTAGTGGGGAAGATGCTTGAGGCAATTGTTAAAGATGTTATAGCTGCACATTTGGAAAGCAGTGAAATGATCGGTCAAAGTCAGCATGGATTTATGAAGGGGAAATCATGCTTGACAAATCACCTGGAATTTTTTGAGGATGTAACAAGTAGAATGGATAAGGGAGAGCCAGTGGACATGGTGAAAGAGCCTTTGAAAGAGATTAGTGTGCAAAATTAGAGCACATGGTATTGGGGGTAGGTATTGACATGGATAGAGTACTGGTTGGCACACAGGAAGCAAAGAGTAGGAATTAACTGGTCCTTTTCAGAATGACAGGCAATGACTAGAGGGGTGCAGCAAGGCTCGGTGCTGGGACTCCCAGTTATTTATAATATGTATATATTAATGATTCAGACGAGGGAATTAAATTGGTCATCTCCAAGTTTGTGGATGACAAAGCTGGGTGGCAGTGTGAGTTGTGATGAGGATGCCTTGAGGCTGCAGGGCGACTTGAATAGATTGGATGAATGGGCAGAATGGGTATGTGGATAAATGTGAGGTTATCCACATTGGTGGCAAGAACAGGAAGGCAAATGATTATCTGAATGGTATCAGATTAAGAAAAGGGCAGGTGCAATGAGACCTTGGTGTCCTTGTACATCAGTCACTGAAATTAATCATGCAGGTACAGCAGGCAGTGAAGAAAGATAATGGCATATTGGCCTTCATTGCGAGAGAATTTGAGTTTAGGAGCAAGGAGGTCCTACTGCAGTTGTACAGAGTGTACCTGGTGAGACCACACCTGGAGTATTGTGTGCAATTGGTCTCCTAATTTGAGGAAGGAGATTATTGCTATTGAGGGAGTGCAGCGTAGGTTCGCGAGGTTAATGCCCGGGATGGCGGGACGGACGTATAATGAAAGAATGGGTCAACTGGGCTTGTATTCACTGGAATTTAGATGCAGGAAACATGTTCCTGAAGTTGGGGGAGTCCAGAACCGGGGGTCACTGTTTAAGAATAAGGGGTACGCCATTTAGGACTGAGATGAGAAAAAACATCTTCACCTAGAGAGTTGTGAATCTGTGGAATTCTCGGCCACAGAAGGCAGTGGAGGCCAATTCACTGAATGTTTTCAAGAGAGAGTTAGATTTAACTGTTAGGTGTAAAGGAATCAAGGGATATAGGGAAAACGCAGGAACAGGGTGCTGATTTTAGATGATTAGCCATGATCATATTTAATGGTGGTGCTGGCTCTAAGGACCGAATGGCCTAACCCTGCACTTATTTTTCCATGTTTCTATGAACAGATTACACCTAAATATGTTGCAAGGTGCCTTATTTAATGTATATCAATGGTTGGAACAGAGTGAAGAGGTGGAACAGGAGCAAAAAGCAAGATGAATGATGATTGAAAATTGATGATCAATAATACAACAGGTATGGGATTAAAGACAATTCAACATCACAATCTTTGTGGTCAAACATAACTGTATCACCTCCAGTGAAGTGCAATTTCTATGTGACCTACAGGGAGCATTAAAAGCAGCCAACCTTGATGACCCACCGCATAGTTTTGAACAGTCACTTGTTTTCTGTTGAAACAAAGCATCTCAAAGCTCAATACATTTTTGTTGTTTTTCTTTTTTTTTTCTTTTTTTAAATGAATTGCAATTCTTGTGCAACCGTGCTCTATGAAGAACTTTTATCAAATAGTTGACATAATTGTTCATGGCATGTGGAGTCAAATCATTAATAATTCAACCCAATCTCAAGAAATTTGAAGTTTGTATGCGGCGAGTTCACAGGGAATGTGCACGAGTTCAAATGGAAGTACTGTCTGTTTCCTTTTGAAAGATCAAGCAATGGGTTTGCAATTTTGAGCTTTTCAACTATATTCCACTATTGTACATGTGACAAAGTAACCCAAGTGGTTTTACTTCCTTTTCATCCTTCCAAACCGACCGATTTTGATCAACGGAAAAGATATGCTCTCTCCCGGTCAAACCAAAACCAGGGGTCATTAACACAAGATGGACACTGATATACAAGGAAATTCAGGAGAAATGTATTTCTCCAAAGAGTGGTGAGAATGCGAAGCCCTAACACAAGATGCAGTCGAAGCAAATAGCAAAAGGAAATGTAATGAAAAGGGATCAATTATTCATTTCTCTCTCAGATGTGTGGATTCAGACACAAAATGTGAGAAGAGGCCTTTTGTGTGATACGTAGACAACTGGGAGAAATTTCATGTTATAATTAATTTTGTTTGAAGCTGACAGAGTGATACAGTGTGGAAGCAGGCCCTTCAGCCCAACTTGCCCACACTAGTCCCACTTGACTGTCCTTGGTCCATATCCCTCCAAACCTGTCCTAGCCAGGAACTTATCTAACGGTTTCTTAAATGATGAGATAGTCCCAGCCTCAACTATCCCCTCTGGGAACTTGTTCCATACACCCACGACCCTTTGTGTTAAAAAAGTGACTCCTGGGATTCCTGTTAAATCTTTTCCCCTTCACCTTGAACCTATGTCCTCGATTCCCCTATTCTGGGTAAAGGACAGTGCATCTACCCATTCTATTCCTCTCATGATTTTGTACACCTCTATAAGATCACCCCTCATCCTCCTGCGCTTTATGGAATAAAGACCCTGCCTACTCAACCTCTCCCTCTCGCTCACACCCTCTATTCCTGGCAACATCCACGTAAATCTTTTCTGAACTCTTTCAAGCTTGACAATAACATGGAGCTGTAAACAATATTCTAGATGCGGTCTCACCAACATCTTATAAAACTGCAACATGACCTCCCAACTTCTATACTCAATGCTCTGACTGATGAAGGCCAAAGTGCTAAAAGCCTTTTTGACCACCTGTGAATCGACCTTCAAGGAACCATGCACCTGTACACCTAGATCCCTCTGCTCTACAACACTACCCAGTGGCCTACCATTTCCTGTGTAGGTCCTGCCCTTGTTCAACATCTCAAAATGCAACACCTCACACTTCTCTGTATTAAATTCCAGCAACCATTCCTCCGCCCACCTGGCCAATCAATCCAGATCCTGCTGCAGCCTTTCACAACCATCTTCGCTGTCTGCAAAACCACTCGCTTTCGTATCATCAGCAAACTTGTTAATCTTGCCCTGTATGTTCTCATCCAAATCATTGATGTAGATGACAAACAGCAACGGGCGCAGCACCGAACCCTGAGGCACACTACTAGTCACAGGTCTCCATTCAGAGACGAAAACTTCCACCATCACCCTCTGCTTCCTTCCATCTCAATGATAAAACCTGCCAAAACCCGATATATCCTCAAGAATGGTATGTTAGTCATATTTCAAGCCATTTCATTCCAAAGCCTAAACATTCAGTTCCTTCACCATTGAAGCACCTCAACAGCACCGTCTTGCATATCAGTACAGTTACTGCCATAGGCTGCTTTGATAGCATCTCCAAACCCACAATCTACAGTTGCAAGAAGAATAACAATATTGTTGGGAACATCACTGTATGCATGTCCCATTCCAAGGCACACACCATGCTGACATGGAAACATATTGCCATCCTTTCTCGACATTCACCAGAAGGACTGTGGGTGTTCAAGATCGAGGCTCAACACCGCCACTTCAAAGGTATTTAAACGTAAGCAATACATCATGGCCAGACTCATTCTTTTAAAAAAAATTAACACCTTTTTACTCCAAGAAAGAAAATGGAAAAAGCAGAGAGAGAAGAATGATCATCCAGATTATTCTGAGATCTTTCCATTTATATTCTGTATATGACAATGAAAGGTGGCCTGATAGTCTCTTAAAAAAAGTGAATCCTGCAAATTAAGAAATAGAAAGAGATGAAAACATAATCCTTATTTTATTCCAGCGTCTCTGCCAATCCACAGGCATGAATTGAAGGGAAGAATTAGACATTCCACCGTTACTCATGCTGATGGTCAAGGTTATCTTGTATTATTTTTTTTTCACCCAAAGCGATAGGAATATGGTGATTGAGTGAAGAGGGAGGAGGAGTGGAATGGGTTGGGCATTGTGAGGGGTGAAAGCAAAGCCAAATCTGCTGGGGCAGGGCCTTTGATAAGAAAATCAATCCCCACTTCTTCCCGTTTCACACTGTTCTTTCCTGCCTGGGTTTTCTAAGGGGAACTCAGCTGCTTGTACCTCTAGTGTGATACAGTACTGCACAGAAGTTAACTCAGCACATGCAGCCAACCACACTCAGAATGGTTTTGCCAGCTGGTAAGGCCTTGCCCCTTTGATCACGATTCAGAATCAAATACGATTAGTTCAGCCAAATAACTCCACATTTGCACTATTTCAAGTCACCATATAATTTGTAGCCATCATGGGGATATTTGAATGCTTATCTCAAGCATGTAAAAACAATTTAAAAAAATCTTGGTACAAATTACATTTAGTCTTTAATTTACAAATCCAAAACAGGCACCACCAATTCATGAAAATAATTTAAACTAGCCCAAATAAAAAAATAAAATAAAACCACAATTATTTACTCTTTTCATGGAAGCCTCCTGGCTTATTTGTGTGAATGAAGACTGTTGCGCTTGGACCAGTTTAAGCCTGCTGAGGTTTGGAGGCAGACTGGGGAGCCAGAGGAAGATCACATTGTCCTGTGGATCCTCATGAGAGCCGTACTTAGGCAGCAGAAGGGAAGATGCAGTCATCTGTACGGAGCTGGGTGGAAGACTATTTCAGTAATGACAAGAGGCTGAGTTAATAGGTAAATTGTGCTTATGATTATCTGGTCTTTGCGTCTTAGGAGAGAAAAGTGTGGCTTAATAAAAATGAGTAGGAAGGAACTGCAGATACTGGGTTATACATGGATGGACACAAAATGCTGGAGTAACTCAGCGGGTCAGGCAGTACGTATATCTGGAGATAAAGAATATGTAATATTTTGGTTTGGAACTCTGCTTCAGACTGAAGGGCTTCAACCCAAGACACCACCTATTATTTTTCTCTAGATATACCTCCTGACCTGCTGAGTCACTCAAGCATTTTGTGTCTACCTATTGTGGCTTAACAGTTTGGTTAAAAAAAATGGACATTGGAGTGAATGTAGCAAGGAAATCAATGTTTGGCTCTTATATTTGTCATTGGAGAATGTCCTGCCCATTTCTTGAAGGGATACTCAGCAGTAATAATTTGAAATTCAAGACGAGAAGATGTGCTGAAGATCAAGTACAAGATCCCTGACAAAAATGGTCTTGCATATTCATTCCTTCAATGGAATGTCTCGTGAGGGCAAAATACTACATATAGATTATTCCATTAGGAATGATTAATGTTATTGAAATGAATTAGTGTTAGATGATTGATTATGGCAAAAACACTACAAGGTCCTTGAAACCAGGAACTACTGTGAAGTTGGTCACAAAGTGCTGGAGTAACTCAATAAGGAGACAAAAATTCTGGAGGAACTCAGCGGGTGAAGCAGCATCTATAGGGAGAAGGATGACTCAATAGATCGGGCAGCATCTCTGGAGAAAAAGGATGACTTTTCGGGTTGTGCCTTTCTTCAGATTTGAACCAACCCAAATCGTCACCAATCCTTTTTCTTTTTTTTTGTTAAATATTTTTTATTAGAAGTACATATGAAGATAAGGATATACATGTCATATACATTCTTAATATTATTAATATTTACAATTATTTCTAATTTGTACTTCTATGAGTTTTTCATTTTTTATATAGATAGGAAATATAAGAGAAAAATAAAATAAAGATAGAGATTCAGAAAAATGAAGTATTAAGCAGTTTGTACATCATTGGAGATATATCATGGGTTATTATATGTAAATCGTCGTCTATTTCTTCGTTCAGGCATCAGTCAGGTTCTCGCACCGAACCACTTTGACCCTTTAAATATTCAATAAATGGAGACCATATCCCTCTGAATTGATCCAACTTGCCCAGAAGGACAAGTCTTAATCTTTCAAGATGAAGTGTCTCCAACATTTCAGTGATCCACATTTTAATTGTGGGGGAACCAATCCTTTTTCTCCAGAGATGTTGCCTGACACGTTGAGTTACTCCAGCACTTTGCTTCTATATTTGACCCCGGCCTCTGCAGTTCTTTGTGTCTACTACAGTGAAGTTGCCTGGTTTAGTCTGACTTAGCATTTACACTGACTCAAGGGAGAAAGATCCCACCCTCTGTCCACGTGTGCACATGAAAGCAGAGGGCCCCCGCACCTGTATCCACCTATTACTCACCAGGCTTAGTCCCACCTTGACCTCTCTTTTCTAACTTTCTTGTCCTTTTATCGGTGCTCCATTGAGAGCATCCTAACATACTGTGTATACGTGTGGTACACCAGCTGCACAGCGGCTCAGAGGAAAGCGCTCCAGAGGGCCATTGACAACGCCCAGAGGATTGTCGGCTGCCCTCTCCTTACCTTGGAAGACTTACACAGTTCCCGCTGCATCAAAAAATCCCAGAATATTATAAAGGACATTTCCCACCCCGGACACTCCCTGTTTGAACTGTTGCCGTCAGGCAGACGGTACAGATCTACAAGGACAAGGACAAACAGACTTAAAAACAGTTTTTACCCCACTGCTATAAAGGCACTAAATGTAGCCGCCAAGGAACGCGGGGACTAAGGGACTGTGGTTGGTACACTGTGAAATCGACAGAAGGATGTAGGGTTGGGTGTTTATGCGTGCTATTTTCATATTTCATATTTATTTTAGTTGTTTATCTTTTTTAATATTTTACCTTGTATGTATCGTTAGCTTTTATGTTTGAATGTTGCACTGACTGGTTGACATTTTTAAATTTTGTTGTACATGGTTCATGTTACAATGACAATAAAGAAACTATTCTATTCTATTCTGCTCACATCAGTCTGAACAAGAGTCCTGACCTGAAATATTACTTGTCCATTTCCCTCCATCGATGCCAC
Organism: Raja brachyura; assembly: GCA_963514005.1. The sequence goes on along the minus strand of OY740806.1, from coordinate 18,344,739 downwards.
CATTCCTGCTGCATTCCTAACAACTCACTGTGCTCTGCCACCAGCATTCATTCCACTTAATTAGAATTTTTAAAGGATTTCAACATTAATTCTTCATTCCCCACTGCTAAACCTTGCATAAATATTTTCCTTTTGTCAGGAAGAGTGCTGGATTAGCTTCTGATAGGACACCACAGCCAGGTTTAAAATAAAGTGCCCACATATATCCTTGAATAACATTTCAATTCTGTTGTTTTATATTTAAAAAATTCAGCTGCAAGAAATATTTTGACCACCTGAAATATTTTTGTTGACTTTATAATTAAAGTTGCACACAAACGGGAAAAATAATTCATGAAATATTCCCCACAATTGCAGAATATAAATTGGTCCTTTTGGATGTGTTTTACTGTTGATTTATGAATATTTATTATTTAGATTTATTCTTTCAGCAGAGTGTGTGGCATGCAAGTTAACTGTGATTTTTTTGTGTTAACATTATAGGGTTCAACAATGTATTAACAACAGTACATATACTTAGTCGTGAGAGCTTTGTTGACCTTGCCCATGAAACTTTGTGTTTCATAGAAATCTTGCACGCAGGTCAGATCACCAGCTCCACCCTGATAATTCCAGCAATGATGGCCAGCTGTGCGCACAGTTTGAAGATTAATAAAGAAAACATTAACAGAAAATTACAAGAGAATATGAATACTTGCCCACTGCACGAGTTGATTTTTAGTTTTTAGAAGACAATAGAGGAGCAGTGACAAGGGTGATAGTGGATGTTTTGTTTTTAATCTGCACCACTATATATTAAATTTTCAGTGCACATTTTAATCACAGCCCCTGTTATAATTCAACTGATTCCAGGAAAGTTATAATGGGTTCTTTGTCTTCAGATGGCACTTATAATAAATATATTGGTCAAAATCCTTTGCAGTTTATTAGGTCTCAGATAATCAATTTCATTTTCAATTACCGAACATGGGGCATGTTGTATGTAATACATAACATCATCCTCCTTGTGGTTTCATAGCACAAACGTGCTTGGCATATTTGGACCCAATGCATAAACAAATAGAAGGTTTGCGTCTGTACAGGCCAAAGCATTGACGTAGCGTTCTGTTATGGCATCAAGTACTGGCCTGCTTTGATGTGCTATGCACTTGGGAAGGAGGGCACAGGAATTTATGCTGTATTCGCCCAAATCCACGTAAGGATAAATTAACATTCATTGCATTATTAACTGAGACGCCAATAAAAAAAACTTATTATCGCCTTGTGTATCAGGTGATGGTCAGGTCAGGGGATTTCCCCCCACCACGGGTACCATGTCATCCCATGCTACCTGCTCCATGGTCGGATAGTCAGCGACTAAACTGTATCCCCCACCTGGTTTTCCAGGAGAGGAGAGGGCTGTGCACCCCAAGCAGAACCAAAAACAAGACCTGTCAAAGGGAGGATGAGCTTCTAGTAAGCCAACGGCCACTTCACACTTCAGTCACACTTCAGTAGAAGTTGCGATCACTGTTATACATGGCATTGCAAGGAATGACGATAAAGCACACACACCAGAATCCTATACTTCCAGCGGCACAAGACTGGAGGAACTGGGGGACAGAGATGTGTGGTGCTTCCGTCACCGATCCCGTTGGAAACCAGCACCACCGTGTCGCTAATGTTTTCAACGATGATGAATGAATGTGTATTGAGGTAGAGTGAAAAGCTATGTTTTGCATGCTATCCAATCAAGCTAATACATGTAGCTAATACTATACATAAATACAATCAAGTCAAACTCAAATACAATGGGCAAAATTAAGAGATCCGGAATATACTTCACAGCATTGTACTGCAGCAGTTCCGAAGACAAAGTCCATTCTCCACAAAGAGGTAGATTGGAGAATAGGAGGCTGTATGGAAGAACCATTCAGAAGACTGATGGACAGTCAGTAAAACATTGCCACTTTTCATATTTCTATTCGCATATCTCCACATTTTCTTCATCTCCTTCCTGATCCTCAAATGTAATTCTTTAAGAAATTGGACTTTTGATTCCATTGTTCCTTCCGATCTCAAATTGTCTGAATCCCTTGCCTCGTTATCTGGTCACACTTATAGCAATGTGCTGGGCTTACTGTTTTATGGCAAATTAATTTGCTATTGTAAATTACTGAGTGCAGCTTAGTGACAATAAGGCAAGGGAATGTTGATAAGCATGTTAAGGGGAGAATATCCCTTGATGCAGAGGTACAATGAAATAAGGAAAGAGGGAATGGGACAAAAGAGCTTGCATCTGTGAAAGCTAGCAAGGACTTGATGTGCTGAATAGCCTTTTTCTGTGTCATTTGAAGACATAGGTGATAACAATTCTGTTTTAACACTCGGCTGATTCAAACATCAATGATTAATGCTTAGTGACAAAATAAAGGTGCGTTTTCAGATGCTCACGATTCTCAATTTATAATTCTAATTGTCAAGGATAATACCTCCTGCGAATTATGAACCACTGCAAATTTGCTCAGAGAGTTGCTCTGCCATTTTTTTTTTTCACCCTAAAGCAACAGTTCAGGCTCAACGTCCCCATGAGTGTTCCGAAATAGCTCCATCCATGGCCAATTAAACACCGACGTTAGGATTGGTAATTAAAACCATAAGCACCTTTATAATTAAGAGATTTATGTTGCTGCTCTGTCACTCAACCTTTCCAGCCCACAAAGGTTACTGTGTAAACCACGGAGTTACATGGATTCATTTATATTGCTCCTTGGTATTTTCAACAGTTATTTCTCTATCTTTTCCCCTTTTCTTCCTATTCCTCTTAATTTTAATTCACATATTTCCCCCCATTTTTTTCCCCCCATCTCCTTCGCAATCCTTCAATAACGTAGGTAAAAGACCCAAGACATCCGATTCATTGTTCATGTGAATCACAGGCCACCCAGTGCCTTTACCATGCCATTTTTAGTTCAGACTGCAAGCAAGAGACAGAGCAAAAAGTCTTCAAGCTGAATACTATGGGAAAGTTATAGGTCACCCTGTGGGAAGCCTTCTCAAAATAATGTATGGCCATTACCTTTACATGATCAGAGTGTCTGGTTCTCATTAAAAATGGGAAAGTTGAAGCATCAATGACTAATGCTGAAGTATAATGAGCTTCAACACACTTCAAGAGGATTAGACCTGGTAGTAGAATGTGTGCACAAGTGACAGATTATATTTTTACAGGGAAAATGCAATGTTCAATTTTTTAAGAACAATGAAATGAAATGTAAACCAAAAGGCACAATTCGAGATGGGTAGCTGGAGAGGTGAAGGCATACACGTGATTGAACCATTAGCAGTGTCCTACAAGTTGAAATAGGCTTCAGAAATCTGGGCTGTATCAATGAAGTCATTGAGAATAAAAGAGCATGTCATGACAGATCTTAGTACATTGTGTTAAAGAAGGAACTGCAGATGCTGGAGAATCGAGGGTACACAAAAGGCTGGAGAAACTCAGCGGGTGCAGTAGCATCTAAGGAGCGAAGGAGATAGGCGATGTTTTGGGCCGAAACCCTTCTTCAGACACATTGTTCAGCTACAAAGGACAGCATTACGCTCAGTCTTGGGCCATGGGCATGAAGGAAAGATCAAGTGCGCAGAAGTGATTTATTAGATTTCCAAAGATGGAGAGATTTAGTGGATGGACTGGAGAAACCAGAGCCCTTCGTCTTGGTATTTAACGCTGTTGTTGAGATGGCATGGATAAAGTGTTTAAATCACAAAAGTTGTGCATAATGGACAAGAATCGGAGGGGAAAAAATGAAGGTGATTAGCAAAGGAATCAAAAACAATGCCAGCTACTTAAAAAAAAACACTAATGGTTTGCATATAATTTCAGAGGTAGAGGATATGGGTTGTGAAGATGCAATGATGGATTATAAAAACATAAATTGCATTTGAAAGAACTAGAAGAAAATATATTGCAAGACTTTTGGGAATGGATAGCAGTCCGGGAATATTTGGAAAATCCCGAAAATTACAGATGCTAGAAAACCCAAAACAGAAAATGCTGGACAAAGCATCCTCAACCTGAAATATTAACTCAAATTCTCTTTCCACAGGTTCTGTCTAACCTGCTGAGATTTATCTGATTTTGTTCATAATTTATTTTGTCTGATATTTCATTGCAACTCCTGCACGTATTGTATCTGCAATGCACACAGTTTATTGTTCAGTTCCGTTGCATTCAAGTCTGATGCCAACCATTTTGTTTCAATGCCTGAAACAAGTTATTATCCCATTATCTTCAAAATAAGCTGTCTGGCAAATTTCAAAAGATTGCTTCATATCTGAACAAACCTATGGAGTCGAGCTATAGTTCTGGTCTTGTTGGTGCCTGGCAGAATTCCAGATCTTCATCAGAGAAGCATTGAGAGTAAATGAGGTGCTGTTCAGGGATAGTGAGCTAAAAGAGCCAGGAGAGACTCAGTGGGCCGAATGACCTCCTGGCAAAATGAAAAATAACATAAATTATGGCATAAATAGCTGATCGGTAGAGAGACAATAGTATTTGTTCATACATGACAGTGTATAATATTGACGGTAGAGTCAAAATCATTATTGGATTAATTCCCCATTATAAATTGCCCCAACGTGTAAATTAATGGCAGAATCTGGGGCGAGTTCATGGAGGGGGAAGAATAATATATTTTTTGACCAGGATTGGTGCAAAAGTGGATGTTTGATGGTCAGCATGAATAAAATGGACCAAAGGTTCTCTTTTTTGTCTCAGAGTCCACAAACCTGCTTCTGATAACTGGTCATCAACCTGATGTGTAAATGATTTGTCTCTACACGGATGCTGCCTGCACTATTATATTTAGCATTTTATTTTTGTGTTACAGTTCCAGCATGATTTTTTTTGTTTCCCATGGCAATTTCATTACCCATGTTTGGTACACCTGCATGATTTTGTTATTTTGGATCTATGATATCACCTCCATTTCACAGAGTTTACCTTAGTGTTTGAAAGATACAGCATGGAACATCCCCTTAGGTCCACTCCAACCACTCACACCAGTTCTATGTCATCCCACTTTCACTTCCTACACACTTGGGGCAATTTATAGAGGCTGAATAATTTACAATCCCATACGTCTTTGGGAAGTGGGAGGAATCCGGAGCACCTGGAGTACACCCACATGGTCACAGGGAGAACATGCAAACTCCAACACAGACAGCACCAGAAGTCACCATCGAACTGGATAACAGGCAGTGTGAGGCAGTGACTCCACCAGTTGTGTCACCGTGTTGAAGTGGAAAGGATTTAAGGGCAAAGAATGCAGAACTGCAGCATGCAAGTTGGTGCCAAATACAGCAGTGTTGCCAGGGATTTTACAGTAATGATTATGGGCAAAGCTGTCAACAATGTGGATTTGTGCACTGGCTCATTTCTCCGGCACTCATCCCTCAAGCCTACATTGGCTCTGTTCCTTTGCAGTCTTCTCCATCCGCACCATGGGAAATTAGTGCATCGATAAGAACATCAGGTTATTTTCACAACTCAATCCCTCTGAAATGTACCTGGAAAATGTTACGCTTTATAGCATGAGGTGCAAGTGAATTTTCAATGGTGCACCAATTGATAATTGCTGCTTTGCATATTCTTTGGTACACCAATGTACTTGATAAATATATGGTCTGGAATTGCCTCAGATGCTTTAAAATGTAATATGTTTTTTTATGTTTTTATTCTATTTCAACAAATTCAATTATTTTCAAAGTATCTTTCATTCATATTTCATGGTCCGCAAAATATTAAATCACGTTAAAAGTTATATTTTCTAAACACTTGATGTTACTGGCTTGCCATTGGCAAGAACTCTTAAAATTAGAGGCAGCACAGTCGGAAGGTGCCAGAGTCCCAGGTTCGATCCTGACTTTGGGTTCTATACGTGTGGATTTTGCACGTTTCTTTCCCTGTAACCACGTAGGTTTCCGTTAGATGCTCCGGTTCCCCCCTGCACCCCAAAAACATGCCGGTTTAAAGGTCTGTAAAATTGCCCCTTGTGCTTAGGGGGTAGATGTGAGAGTGGGTTAACATAGAACTAGTGAAAACGGCCGATCGATGGTCAGTGTGGACTCGTTAGGCTGTCGGTCCCATTTCTATGCAGCATCTCAGAACTAAACTGGTGGGCTGCATAACCAGTTAGATGACACCATAGTTTTGCCAGGCCTTCCTTAAATCGATAACTAACTGTAATCGAGTTGGTAACAGGAATGTCCACACCGCAGATGTTGTTTTTCGGGCATCTTTCTTTGTGGTCAGTGATGAAGGCTGTTGATTCATCACTGACCACAAAATCCAAGGAAGTTAGAAGCTTCATTTTATTATCATTCCATTAAACCACTTAGTATGTGCTTGTTGCCCATTATTTATGAGCCTGCTCCTGGAACATTGGACATGCCAAGAATGCCAGGAAGTTCCTCTGAAGGGTCTCCACTTTAAATTTATTACATTCATTTGAAACTTTATGGTGTGCCTTCTTGTCCGGGCACTTACGATTCAAAACATGCCTGGTGTCACTCCCCAGGGATACAGTTTCACAATACTGCATTGTCCCACGAACCCAGTAATATTACGGTGACATCCAAAGGGGTTTCAATTGATTTCAATGGTTCGCTTGCTTTTTATTACACCACCATTTGGAAGGGGGCATTTTAATTTATTTAATGTTATGCACTCAACAATGCTTTTATAAAACATTACATTAATTATTTGGCATTACAACGTGATGGGGAATGTGACCATTCTGAAGACAAGATAGATGCCCCTTGAACAGATACCCATCAGTAACTGAATTATTTGGCATAATTCAACTAAAAGGTATATTCATCAACAAAGCATTCAGTGGGAACAGCAGGCCCTTCATGGTTAATGTAATTGTTCAAACAAACACAAACTAAATGGTGTAACTACATTCACAAGCACTGCTTTCTTGTTTGGCTGCTGACATACAGGGAGTGAGGCAGAGTTAATAGAACAATGTTGTTTCCAGGCTTTGGGAAGAGTACAATACTTTTGAGAAACACTTTGCTCCAAAGATTTAGCAAAGGCAGCGATATAACCACAATGGTGTGACAAAGTCATCTGACTTTGCAACGAAACAAAGCCCCTTTATGTGAAACCAATTTTTCTGTTTAATAAATAGCTTTGACTACTTAGACTCCAGCTAAATGTAATTCCGCAATCAATAATTAGCTGATGTAATTTTCCTTTGCATTATTTGAAGCAATAATGTCATCAGCTTCTTTAAATAAGTGCCATTAATCAGATCTGCCTGTCCATGCTTCATCATCCTAGTTCAATTAGTTTGCAATTAGGATAGGCCAAGGAAGAATGCATTGGCATCCAGTCCAAATATTTCAGTGAAAGTGTGTCTATCTTTCACTGATCTGTTTTTAGCTCTATTAGATGAAGCAAATAAAATCCATGAGATTTATGGATTTTGCATTTGGTAAAGCTTGGATGTGTGCAAATACATGTTTATATATCCCACTGGACATCTGTACCTCTGGTTTTTATAGCCGAGTTTCTCAGCTCTCCTGCTCGACATGGCTAATAATCCTTCATATTAGTGTCTTAAACAATAAGGAATGGCTCAATAAAATATATAGAAACACGACACTCCAATCAGACAGATTGATCTTTTCATAAATCACTTCATGTATTTGTTCGAGGTGCATTGGTAAATAATATCTACTATACTATACAACAATTCCAGAATAAAACTGCATGATCAATTCAACTAATGTTTTACATCTGCCAGGACCTTCACAGCACCACCATCTACAGCAATTAAATCACACAATTTCCATAGAGAAGCAATTTTGTTTGGACTGCACCATTTAACATCAGTGCTACCACATTGCCAACAATCCCAGTAACGAGCCTGTTACTTGCTATTTATCAAACTGGTCAACTGAGCATATTCTCTTACAAGAATTTCCGAACATTAAACTTGCAAGAAAACAAGTTTCCTTTTCTTCAAATAGAAAACTTTACGACTGGGATTCAATGGACCACGAAACCATTTATCATCAATCATTTTGTTATCTTTTATTGCGAATGAACTACAATTTGGAGCAACTTCCTTGGTAAATAAACATGCTTTTTGAAATGTTGCAGAACAGCACTGTATCTTATGCACTGCCACTAGTAAATATGTTGGGTGCATATTACAAAGTGTGTGGCAAATGGAAGAATCATCTCTGCTTTGCTTCCGAAATGTTGGAATGATTTATGACAGGAAGGGAAAATTTAGTTTGCTCTTGCTGAGAGTTAAGATTCGGAGACCAGCTATGATTAGTTTTGTTGTGTTCATTTGACTGCAATCATCAAATGCTGGGCACCATTACTCTGTAAAATGAGTCAGTCACATTTTGCTCTGACAGCTACAACAAGCTTGCCAAGATTGTGATGACAGAGCTTATTTGGAACATTCACAGCTTGGCACAGAATTAAGAAGATACATATGTGCAGAAAAGATTTTGTGCAGAAAAGATTTTGTGCTTCATTTTATAAGTGATGACAAACAATATTTGACAATGAAAAGTGACACAATGGGGTAGAGACAATTTGGAATTTGTGTAATATAAAAGCCACAAAGAAAAGTGGTGCAAATAAATGGACATCAGTTTATTCATCAATGCATTCTCCATTTATTTTTCTAGTGAATTCCCCCCACCTCCCACAAAAGGTTCAAATGTGCTTTACCTTGAGAGCTCCACTAGTGCGATAATTGGCTCAGAGTGCCAATTTGGGTCATGAGAAGAGAAACTCAGGAACGCTTGAAGCCGATGCAACTAGAGCTATTAAACTTTAAAACAGGAAAGGTTTGCAAATGCCACACCTCAAAGGAAAACACACAATGTTCTGTAACAGATCTGATGGGATAGAGGCGAGAGTGCTGGATCTCAATTGGAAGAGTGGTGGGATGGTGAGGTTAGGGCAATGTTCGTCGATCACCAGTGGGATTCAGTGCTGGCAGTGGTACCTGTTGGATGGAACGTTAATGGGCTCAGGTTTGGGCGAGACATGTCAGGTAATCAATGGGTGGCCCATCCAGTGATTGGTGTGTGGCGATGACGGGGAGTCAATTCTGGGCGATCAGCATCTGGAAGGGACGAGTGGGTGAATAAATGTGTTATCAATAGACCAGGGTTAGGTGTAGTGGGGACTGATAGTTGTATGAATGGAAAAGTCAGATGATCGATTGAAGGACATGATGATACTATGTGTGGAAGAAAAGCAAATTTAAAGGGGACCCGACTGAACTGGCTCCAAGTCAGCTACTTAGCGTCTGGCAGGAACCAAATCAGAACTTTAAATTACATAGGTGAAGTGTGAGAAAGTCCATGAAAATAAAAAGATTGAAATCTGGAAAAAAAACAGAAAATGCTGGAGGCTCTCGGCAGATCAGGCAGCCTCTGTGGAAGGAGGAACAAAGCTGATTTTTCAGGTCAGAAGTTTACAGCCTGAAAAATGTATCTATTTTTTTCTTTCTGTGGATGCTGCCTGACTTACTGCATATTCCACACAATTGTTTTGCCTTTAATCAAGTCCCACAAGAACTTTGTTCATTTGTGCATCTCAACAGTTGACATTCTTTGAATCAGCCAGATATAATCCTTCCCTGGAAATCTCTAGACTGGCTTTGCCCCGGAAATGACATGAAATAAAGCTTTTCACTGTGCCTCTCTACACATTACAATAAACTAAATTAAACTGAACTGAACTACATGGGCAGGTTTTATGGCAAGAAACATATGCATGGATTTCTGATGTTGCATATTTCAGTGTGGAACACTGACCTCCCCCTCACTGCTTCCAATTCTCCCGCCCCCACCCCCTCCCCAGGACCAAGCTGTTCTCCTGTTCGACAACCATGTAGAACATTTTATTGTGCCCTGGGTGTGGGCGGAATCGAGTTGGTACGAACATAGTAATTTCCGAGTAGTTATAGCTCTGAAGTGTATCACTTGAAGTCCAAAGACTTCACTGGAAGTCTTGGAAGTGGTTACATACAGTATATTGCAGCTAATACTTAATGATACTGAAGGAGCTAAAATACAAAATTCTAAGGGAAATTTGATGCACATTCTATTCATTTCCTATTTTCCCTTGCCTTTATGTTCTTAGATTATAGCTTCTCAGAGCATAAACTATGCTGTTCATGAATTTTGATGTTGACAGACCATAGGGAGGAAGTATCTTCAATTTATAGGGTGGCTAGATGTAGTCACATTTATGGCAGCCACTGTAATGCAATAAATGTATTTCAGGTGCTTGAGCCAACATTTCATTCCCTTGTCAGAAACACATGACCTATTGCAGCTTCACATTATCTATCAATTCATAAAGTCTGCATTGATAACCAGCAGAGAAACCTCTGCCGGCCGAACAATTTCCCCAACACTTGAGCTTCGGCAATTACACCCATCCATTTTAATGTAACAATTAGTTTTCCTGATGGGTTACTGGTAAAGAAACTACACGGAGTGACACAGAATCATACAAATGAGCCAGGCCTCAGTCGTTAGTGGGCTCCTTTGGGCAGTAATGGGATGCTATAAATAATATCAGCATGACCAGGCAAGATTAAAAAAAAGCCACTCCATCTGTATCTGGCTGCAGGCCAGTCATTACCGTCAAGAGTACATGCATACACAAGTTCAGCAAAGGATTTACTTTATTTCCTCACTATTTAACTAGTCCACCACTGCACGTGTCGTGGAGTCACCAGTGAGGACAACCAGTACATGCACGACAATGCAAGTAAGACTGTAACTTGCTTCAGACCACAAGAACAGGGGGTGACCCAGTGGCGCAGCGGTAGAGTTGCTGCCTTGCAGCGCTTGCAGTGCTGGCGACCCGGGTTCAATCCCGACTCCGGATTGTGCGGAGTTTGTACATTCTCCGTGTGACTGCGTGGGTTTTCTCCGAGATCTTCGGTTTCCTCCCACACTCCAAAGACAGACAGGTATGTAGGCACACAAATGGCTGGAGAAACTCAGTAGGTGCAGGGTCTCAACCCAAAGAAGGGTCTCAACCCAAAACGTCGCCTATCTCCTTCTCTCCTTAGATACTGCTGCACCCGCTGAGTTTCTCCAGCCTTTTGTGTACCCTCGATTCTCCAGCATCTGCAGTTCCTTCTTTAACAGGTATGTAGGTAAATTGGCTTGGTAAATGGGGAGGAAGATTGCAACCTTCACGTGGTTTTGATGAATGCAATCAACCCGGTGTGCACAATCAAATAAGATCAAATAGAACAAGTTGTCCGACCACTTTAGGCTGTGCACCCAATACGCAAGAAGAAGAAGTCTTGGTAAATGTAAAAATTGTCCCTAGTGTGTGTTTGACAGTGTAAATTTGCACGGATCGCTGGTCAGCGTGGCCTTAGTGGGCCGAAGGACTTGTTTCCATGTTGTATTTCTAAACTTAAAAAAATGTAAACAACAGAAGCAGATGTAGGCTACTTGCCCTGTAATTCCAGAAGAGCAAAAAAATGGAGAATTACCAACCGCGATAGAATAAGAAATATTTTTGTGATTCTTAACACTGAAGATTGCAGAAGGCATGTTTTCAAGCTGGTGGCCCTCTCACATTATTCAAGTGCACAACTGATGTGGAACATTAATAGCACTGTTCTATTGATCTGAAATTCTTTTATGCCATTTTTAGAGAAAAGATCACACGTAAAATAAACACACCTTTACCTGCACTCACGGTTGGGATGCCCATGTGATAAAATGCAAACTGAAAGTGGCAAATCAGACGTGGCAGAAACCACTACAAATCAGTTCATTTGAGTTTGGAAAACTTACTTGGGTTCAAACTTTTCACTATTATTTTGCTAAACTTAAACACTTCTGCTGTTGTTGTTGTTGTTACCTTTAATAAAGAACATAGTCCTTGAGGTTCATCAGCACTCTCAAGGAGTCGCACCCCCTTAGGCACAGAGAATGAGAGCTGAAGATATCAGGGATAACGGAATAGTATTGTTTATTTTATGGGCTGTGTAATTGGCAAGTGTAACAAGAAAAAAAACACAGCACGTTATCTGGCAGTAAAGCCAGGATATTTTGGGGGGAAAAGCTTGGTGATTGGGTAACTGAATCTGGACATTGGGTTCAGTAAAATTGTTTAACAAGCCCAGGACAAAGAATTAGGACAATTCCTTCAGGCCTGGGGAGGGGTTCATGCAGCAAGGATTAGGTGATGATGGGTATTGTGGATTGAAGTTTGAGGAGTGACAAAACTCTAGGCTTTGAGAGGTTAACAGATGGTTGGAGAATGGGATTGAGAGACCAGTATACTAGTAGGGGTGGTTGATGGCCAAAGCTTGTGAACTGGGTTATGAGTAATGGTAAGAGGGAGTGCAGGTAACAATGGATTTGGAGGAAGCACACCCCAGTTGACATCCCAGTGCTAGTCTGGGTCCTGCTTGGGGGGTGGGCCCTGTAAATTGAATAGCTGCATACCATCAGTGCTATTAAAGACCTGTTCGTCTGATAGTGTCTCAGAACAGATGCATGTTGAAGGCAGCTGAAGGAATATCCCTGGGGTCACATTGCATGGATTATCATTCGATTCAAGAAATGCATGACTGCCACAGACACAATTCATCACTGGAAGTGCCTGGTGGAATTTTCAGAGAGGTGGCACGTGACCCAAAAATAAGCAGAGGCACATTCCACTCAAGAGGAAAACAATCTATATTCATATATGCAGTAGTGGGGAGGGGAAAAAAAAACAGCATTTACACGTCCTCAGCTGCCCTCAACACACTGTTCAAAGACTTTAACCTTGAATTTTTGAGAAGAATAGAAATTTACTAAGATTAAATAGATAAGCTTCATGGGGACCTTTGTCAATTAATCTTCCAAATGATGCCTTTAAAATTGATGACAATCATTGTAGTGGCATTTAACAGGCAAAAGTGAACAGGAGTTAATGATGGTTTGAGATGCAATCTGTCTTCCCTATCCATTACTGCAATGATAAGAATAACCTCATCAGTAATAATATAGTCGGCTTCCTCAAATTCACTAATCATTCTTTTCCACAGGAGATTGGAACAATTAATGAAGCTATTCCTCTTCCCTGAGATAGTCATTCTCGAGATATAATGCACATCTGCATTAATCTGTAGGGGCCCATTTTACTGAAGGATTTGCAGTAGATTGGAAATTTGCTGTAATGTTGGAAGTAAATTTTGATCACTTTCCAACCTTTGCAAAAGAATTCCCCAAGCACAAGGCTATATGGCCATCCTGAACCTGAAAAGATTTGCCATGCATTTGATTAATTTTGAAGGGGGCTCGATCTAACTTGATAATGTGAAGCTCAAATTGTACGAATGGTCAGAAAAGCACCCTTTATATCATTTTCCTCTTCTAACTAATATCAAGTGGAATGCCTGACAATTTGTACTGCAGCCCATTAAGTCTGCCTGAATGAAAATCAAAATCTGCAGCTCCAGTCAACATCATACTTAGTCCATCCGCAATGTGAGATACAACTACGGCAGCTTCACAGGTGTATTATTCTGCTGGAAATCAATAATTAAAAATAACTGCAATTATATGTTCTTAATAGCCAAACCCCTAGTGCTTCCACTGTAAAAACAGCAATTAAGGAATGTTGGCCTTTAAGCAGCTCATGTGAAACATGCATTAACACATATCAGTGCCAGCTTAATGGTCTTCAAAGGCCAAGTGTCAAAACAAAAGGAACCATTCATACGTAAAAACCACCATATTTAGTTCTTAGCCAACAAAACCAGCTTCGAACAAATAGAAGCGACGTGCATTAGGGAAGGAGAGACATTGTGAGCTGTTTAGCCACAAAATTAAGAGATTGCCATTCTCCAACTATCATCACTGAGTGGGTTCCAGTAATTAGGATATAATGTGACTTCTTAGTTAATGAAGCGTCACCTGCCATGCCCTTGCCTTTTCGTCTAGATAAAATAACAAAAAGAGGTAAAATAGGATGGCCACTTTATTAGCCTTGGTTTATATTGTCACGTGCACCAAGATACAGTGAAAAACTTTGTTGCATGCTATCCAGTTAACATAGAAACATAGAAATTAGGTGCAGGAGTAGGCCATTCGGCCCTTCGAGCCTGCACCGCCATTCATTATGATCATGGCTGATCATCCAACTCAGTATCCCATACCTGCCTTCTCTCCATACCCTCTGATCCCCTTAACCACAAGGGCCACATCTAACTCCCTCTTAAATATAGCCAATGAACTGGCCTCAACTACCCTCTGTGGCAGAGAGTTCCAGAGACCCACCTCTCTCTGTGTGAAAAAAGTCCTTCTCATCTCGGTCCTAAAGGATTTCCCCCTTATCCTTAAGCTGTGACCCCTTGTCCTGGATCTCCCCAACATCGGGAACAATCTTCCTGCATCTAGCCTGTCCAACCCCTTAAGAATTTTGTAAGTTTCTATAAGATCCCCTCTCAATCTCCTAAATTCTAGAGAGTATAAACCGAGTCTATCCAGTCTTTCTTCATAGACAGTCCTGACATCCCAGGAATCAGTCTGGTGAACCTTCTCTGCATTCCCTCTATGGCAATAATGTCCTTCCTCAGATTTGGAGACCAGAACTGTACGCAATACTCCAGGTGAGGCCTCACCAAGACCCTATACAACTGAAGTAGAACCTCCCTGCTCCTATACTCAAATCCTTGTGCTATGAAAGCAAACATACCATTCGCAGTTAAAGCATATAATAAATAATTACAAGCATGCCAGACACATGTACAACAGGTAATGATAAGAGAAAAGTACCAGAGTGCAGAAAGAAGTGTTCCAGCGTTATAGCAACACAGTAACAGGGAAAGTACAGATTTTTAAAAAGATGTTTCAATGACGGAGGCTGGATGTCATTGTACACAGCTAACTAACGTGCAGGGTTCTCCCGATGCCGGAGCACCATCACCCGGCAGGAAGGGCCTGCAACATCGGCCCCTGTAGCAACGACTGCCTCAAATAAGCCCGACAATGGGTGGACATGGGGATGGGGACTGGACTTTGTGCTTTCCCTCAGTGTTTTCATGTTTAAATTTCTTTACTATTGCTATGTTTGTATTTTTTTATTTTATGTGCTGCAATGGCAACTTGAATTTCACTACACCAATTGGTGTTTGTGACAATAAATGAACCTTTGGTATAGCAAGTAATTAGGAAGGCAAATACTTTTATTGCAATCGGGGGAGGTGGGACCGACTGTTGGATTGTTTTCTCTGGAACGCTGGTAGTTGTGGGGAAACCCGATTTATATATATATATACTGGTGAGTACCTGGAACATGCTGTCGGGATTAGTGGCATTTAAGAGGCTTCTGGATAGGCATATGGATATTCAGGGAATGGAAGAATATGGATTATGCACAAGTAGATAGGAGATGTCTCGGCTTCAAGTTTAAAAGTAACATTAGGAAATTTGCAGATGACACAAAGTTGGGTTGCAGTGTGAACTGTAAAGAGGATGCAATGAGGATGCAGGGCGACTTGGACAGGTTGGGTGAGTAGGCAGATGTAGTTTAATGTGGATAAATGTGAGGTTATCCACTTTGGTGGCAAAAACAGGAAGGCAGATTATTATCTAAATGGTGTCAAGTTGGGACAAGGGGAAGTACAACGGGACCTGGGGTCCTTGTTGATCAGTCAATGAAAGTAAGCATGCAGGTACAGCAGGGAGTGAAGAAAGCAAATGGCATGTTGGCCTTCATAATGTATAGGAGCAAAGAGGTCCTTCTGCAGTTGTACAGGGCCCTAGTGAGACCACATCTGGAATATTGTTTGCAGTTTTGGTCTCCCAATTTGAGTAAGGACATTTTTCTATTGAGGGAGTGCAGTGTAGGTTCACAAGGTTAATTCTCAGGATAGCAGGACTGCCATATGTTGATAGAATGGAGCGGCTGGGCTTGGATACACTGGAATTAAGCAGGATGAGAGGATATCTTATTGAAGCATATAATATTATTAAGGGTGTGGACATGTTAGAGGAAGGAAACATGTTCCAGGTGTTGGGGGAGTCTAGAACCAGGGGTCACAGTTTAAGAATAAGGGGTAAGCCACCTAGAACGGAGAAGAGGAAAAACTATTTTCACACAGAGAGTTGTAAGTCTGTGGAATTCTCTGCCTCAGAGGGCGGTGGAGGCTGGTTCTCTGGATGCTTTCAAGACAGAGCTAGACAGAGCTCTTAAAGATAGTGTAGTCAAGGGATATGGGCAGAAGGCAGGAACGGGGGTACGGATTGTGAATGATCAGCGATGATCACATTGAATGGCGGCGCTGGGTCGGAGGGCCTAGTGGCCTACTCCTGCACCCATTGTAACATACATTGTGGGCTGAAGGGCCCATTCTCGTGCTGTACTGCTCTAAATTCTAAGTTATGTTCCAAGATGATTGAATGCACGTAGCATAATTGTTGTATGACAACTGGATGAGTATTAACAAGGCCACAACTGGAATTTCATACACAATTTTATCCTTTTGACACAGACAATGATATACAAGCCATTGATTCATGAAACTGGCTCTGGAGATATCAAGCCTGACATAAGCAGACAAACTGAGTAAACTTGTACTCTGTTGAGAATTTTAAATAATGAGCGTTGACTCGGAAGGGTTGGCAATGCATATGCTGGAAGAATCCTTCCTCTGGTTAAGGAGTCATTTCCAAAATAAAGGTTGGACCATTCAGGAGTTAAATGAAGATCAATTTCTTCACTCAATCGATATTCGGAGTTTTGTGTTGGAGGTTGAGAGGGTCAAATGTTTTCCTATTGCTCTTATCTTACAATCAGTACAGTTCTCATTACAATGACCTGCACAGTATCCCATCTTATTGTCTCTCTCCAAGATACTGATAAATAGCCGATGAGTCAAATAAACAAAGACACTTAAAATAAAAAAAACTATATAAATTGGGGCCAACATCCTTGCTATACCATACTCCCATACAGGAAGAAGTCATCTCTACCATTATAGTCATTTTACAAAACAATTATAACAACATACACAGAAAAGCTTGTCACATGCTGCGCTTAGTAAAGGATAAACATAATATTATATACACATCTGCAACAACACACTCCCTCCTCCGCACTTTATATTTACCCTTCCCCTACACCATATAACAATTACAGCATGGAGAAAGGCCTTCTCGGCCCTTCCAGTCTGTGCCGACCATTTATTTTCCCCTAGTCCCATCTACCTGCACTCAGACCATACGCCTCCATTCCCTTCCCGTCCATATACCAATCCACTTTACTTTTAAATGTTAATATCGATCCTGCCTCCACCACTTCTGCTGGAAGATCAATGCAAGTTATCTACACGAGACAATCCTGAAGCTAATCACATCGTGGACCTCCTTCCACCAACCCACATCCAGTTCTAATTTAATAAGTGATGATTCTTTGCTTGGACTATTTTAAGAAACAATTTTTATTTCAAGTTTAAAGGATCTCCGACTTCTAAAACATACTGGAAACTTAATGAACACATTTCAACATCATTGGGAGGTTGAGATGGTTCTTGTATTATGGAATAATACCAGAATCTCCAACTCACGTAACTTGACCACCAATTATTGACCCTTCAGTGCTGTTGTGACAAAAGAACGTTGCCAATGCCAGCGGCACCACTTCCCATGTACGAATAAAATGAATGCTGCCTATCATTGGCTTAAAATTATATCTTACATCCGTCAGACATTGTTTTGAACCTTTGGTACCATCAGAAAAAAAAATGCACGTCTTTCATTTTACCATACAATATATGTGCATTGGACATCCTGGAAGCATTTATCTGAAACTCCAAACATCCATCATACATCGTAGATAAAACTAAGTTAGAAACATATTACATTTCAACATTAACATAACGATTCACAGGACGCTTAATGTAAGCACTAAAACAATAGCCAAAAGCTGCAGATGCTGGCCACGTGAAATATTAAAAATAGAAAATACAGGATATACCAAGAAAGTCAGAGAGCATTTGTAGAGAGAGTGAGAACTGAACCAATGTTTTGATGAAAGAACACTGGCCTGAACAGAACCTCCACAGATGCTGCCTAACCTGCAGAGTATTTCCAGTAATCTCTGCATTATTTCATCATTCAGATATCAGTTGACTAAGGCAAACAAGGAAGCATTTAGACAGATCAAGATCAGGAAATACTGATTTTTAGGAGCATTTTACCAGGGAAGAGAGCCTTGGAAAAATAATCCCACTTCAGATGACTGACCAAACACTAACAATTACGAGATAAATAACTCATCAATAGACAACCAGCTATAGTCTCAAATACTAATCACTGGCATAATTTGATAATGAGCAATTCAGTTGAACAGGAATTAGACTGAATTACCTTTAAAGTCTTTGTTACAAAATTTGTTAATTGCCTATTAACTACTTGCTATACAGGTTGCTAGGTAACCAGTCTATAGCTACTTATGGCATGGCAGATTAAGGTTAGCTTCTTTGTGCTTGTAATTAATAAAGAACACTAACTTTATTGCCCAACCTTTTGGATGATTTGGTATAGAAGGATTAATTAAATTAGCAGCTTGTACAATTTTACTTTGATTGTGGTAAAATAATTTAAAGTTAATTTGAAGTGGCTGACATGGCAATATTCCAGAATATTCCAGAATATTCTATTACGTCCTTAGATCTCTCTGCCACTGCCTAACCATTGCCTTCACCCTCACATATCATATGCTCACTGGCTTTCCAACTTCAATCACCAGAGAACAACTAATCAAAGGCTTTTACCTCAAGTTTTCATCTTCAAAATGTCACCCATGCTTTTCATTTAGTCAGAGGGAGGTGAATCTGTGGAATTATTTCCCACTGAGGGCCGTGGAGGCCAAGACGGTGGATATTTTTAAAGCAGAGATAGATAGATTCTTGATTGGTACAGGTGTCGGAAGTTATAGGGGGAAGGCAGGAGAAAGGGGTTGGGAATAAGAGATAGAACAGCCATGATTAAATGGCGGAGTATTCTTGATGGACCAAATGGCCTAATTCTACTACTATTCCTTATGTCCTTATGTCCTCATTTTATCTCCATTTTGTTATTTCTGGGTTTAATATATTAAAATCTTGATCCTATGTTTTACTCCAACTATTAGAGCAATATTCTTCCATCCTTTATCTCATTGCAAGCTCCCCATTCCAGTTTACCAGTGGAGACTTGCATATTAATTTCAAGCCTTCGTGACCAAATCTTCACTCATGATGAATTCCTCTGTTTAATCTCCTAAAAAAAACGTTCAATATGCCCTGAATTGTTCTCTGATCCCTCCTTAATTACTTACTTTTTTCCAACCTGGTTGGTGTCAATCTTGCCCAGATGAAATATTATTTCATTTTCTATCGCATTAAATGAATCTGTTCTGTCTAACTAAGTTTAAGTGATTAATTGCCTCATAGACTTCAGAGTGATTCAGACCCAAGTATTTATCTCTTTGATCAACAGGGCTGGGCTAACTTGAAGGGCATTGTCAGGGCAAATGTAAAGCCTTAGCTCAGAAGCACTATTTGACTTGAAGCCATGAAATTTCATTTAACAGAACATACCCCTTTACCCTGAGATACAAGTACATAAAGTATCATAGAATCAGTTGTTGAGAGAAGAGTTCACAAGAGTCACAATGTATTGATTTCTTTTCCTGCAGTTTGTGTTTTATCTGGCCCCAGTAACTTGTTTATTTCAAACATATCTAAGATATCAATTATTGTGGATAAATGGGAACACTTTGCTGCGGTTATTAATACTTATTGTCCAGCTGCAGCTTCACGAGGTTAAGAGTCTTGAGGAAAAGCAAGGAATCGATGGAATATGAAGCACAATGCCAGGGAATTGTGCGAAACACTAGGCTGGGAATAGATACATTGCACCAAGTTAATGAGAATCTTCCACTGACCATACATCATCAGCAAGCCTGCGAGTCATAACACACAAAATAAATCAAATTTAAAAAATCATGCCTAGAAATTCATTCTTGTTTGCTAAATGATTTATAAAGAAGAAGCTGGACATGGTTTTCAGTTTCAGAAATTTGTTTCCATTGATATCTTGTGGCTCTTCGTAGAAAGAAGTGATTTATTTCCATACTGTTTCTTTTGAATAAATTATGTCCTGCAAGGAAACCACATAAACCTTCCAAACGAAAGGTTGCTTGAGATTATGAAACGAGGTACATAACATAAATCGAAAGAGATCAACCTAAATCTTTATAAATGACTGATTGGGTATGAGTCGGAACATTGTGCAGAGACTTGGCCATCACACTTCAATG
Organism: Raja brachyura; assembly: GCA_963514005.1. The sequence goes on along the minus strand of OY740806.1, from coordinate 18,324,380 downwards.
AATGTCTAAATGCTTAAGGAATGGGAGGCTTTGCAAGAGATTCTGAGGATAAAGCCCATTGCCGTGCAATTTGCTGTCTTGGCCAAGGTCTTCTCATGTTGCAGGTCCATTGGAATGCCCACCTTTCTCCAACACACCACACTGTTGTTGGGCTTTACTGAATGGGTTCTGGATCGGGCAAAGGTTGTGTGTCCACCATTGGGTTCTTTATGACAACCCACATAACTGGTTAGCAAAAATGCAAAAATAGTGGCATTGGGTGAACAGGCCTATAAACACAGCGTACACACATAATATCATAAACCAAAGAAAATTCAATAAAATCATAACTACAATGTCAAAATTCTATCATCCTTAGTGCAAACAAAGACAGTCCATAGAGATTGCTAGTTGAGGTTAGTGTTGTGTGACATTCAAGAGTCTGATTGTTGTTGGGAAGAAGCTATTATTGAACCTGGTGGTTATGGTTTTCAGACTCCTAAACCATTCTCCCAATGTGAAATGGGTAGGAGTGAAATGGGAGTGTGGCCATGGTGGTGTGGGTCTCGGATGCTGCTGGCTGGAGTTTGAAGCAGTGACTCCTGTAAATCCCTTTGACGGTGGGGAGGTCAGTACCAATGATGGACTGCGCGGTGTTCACCATTTTTTGCGGTCTTCTTCGCTCCTGGTCGTTCAAGTTGTCAAACCAGGCCGTGATGCAACTTAATCTGTGCACCCATGGAAGTTTAAGTGAGTACTCTGACTGACCAAATGTAATAGATCTACTGATGATAGAAAGCTTGGCCAGTGTGAGTTGTGAAGAAGATGGAATGAGATTTCAAAAGAAAAATGGACGATATTATATAATAGAAAGCATAGAAAATTAATCTAAACTGCCAAAAGGTCATCTACTTTGAAACAAATATAAAGGTGGTGTATTTGTTTTAAATGGTAAGGGATTGAAAAGAGCCCAGAGACTTATGTGGCTGTGTTCATCGTTCAAGTTATGTGCAGGGTGGTAGCAAGCAATCAGAAGGCAAACAATTTGTTGATGTTTATTGCAAAAACATTGGTTTAAAAGGTGCACATGTCTTGCTGCAGCTATATAGGCGCTGATTAGACCCACGCCTGGAATTTAGTGTTTGAGCTCCTTGCCAAGCGAAAGACATTTGTAAAAGTGGGAATGTAATGGAGAGTTTCCAGATTAAGTCCCCTGGCTGTGGGATTGTTCTTTGAGGAGAGATGAAGTAAACTGGGTCCATATTCTCCAGAATTTAAAAGAATAAGGTAATATTGAAACATAGACAATTCTTGACAGACTTCACTAGATAGAGGCAGGGATAACATTTTCTCTGTCGAAAGTCTATAGAAGTGGGATAATGGTCTCAAAATAAATAGGCCTGCAGCGCTCTATGCTTTCACAATCTAATTAAGTGATATAGACAGGTTACTTCAATGCATAAACTCAGATGGACCATAATGTTAAAAAGGTGCCATTCATTTTGTTGGCAAAATAATAGGAAGGTAAACTATTTATTTTAAATTGTCAGGGACAGAAAAGACTGAAATGTCCAAAATAAAATTCACCCAAAGAGCGTGAATCTTTGGAACAAGATTGTGACGATTGAATGAAGCTAGAAATGGAGAATGTTTCGCTAGTAGAGAAATCAAGAGATATGGGGTTAGTGTAAGAAGGTGGTGCTAAGGTTGAAGATAAGCTATGATTTGTTATGTTTCTAGTATTGATCACATCTGTTTAAGCACTGTAAAATTATTGTACGTGATCTCCTATGTTTATGTGCTTTCCCAACCTGTTATCTGTCCCGAGTGGCGCTTTGAGCTGTCAACAAAAAGGAAATAATGGGCATGCTCATTTATACTGCTAACCCTCAAAACTATTTACTCAATTTGAATCTTCTACCAAATACAGTGCTTTCCTCATGTGCACATAGAATACATAGTTTGCTACTAATAATATTATTTTCATTATGATTCCTTCAAATATCTACTTTTATTTCCAAATTATCAATTATTTTAATATTACAAATATTATAATATCAATTGATTATGTTATTTCACCTCTAAATTAAGTTGGTTTCTACTCTGCTTCCTTTGGTTCTTGTTTTCCTTTCCTTAAATCAAATGTTTAGTGAGTTTAACTTGCCCACACTGGACAACATGTCCAGCTATATTCGTCCCACCTTCCCACGTTTGGTCCATATCCCTCCAAACCTGTCCTATCCATGTTTCTTAACTGTTTCTTAAATGTTGGGATAGTCCCTGCCTCTACGACCTCCTCTGACAGCTTGTTCCATACACCCTTTGTGTGAAAAATGTCCCCCTCAGATTTCAATTAAATCTTTTCCCCTTCACTTTAAACCTATGCCTTCTGCCCCTCAATTCCACCACTCTGGACAAGAGATATCTAAATATTTATAAGAGTCTTATCTTGTATGTATGTATGTATGTGTGCGTGCGTGTGTGTGCCTGTTTCCATATGTGTTTTACTCCCTTCGTCAAAACTCCACACACTAGCGCATACATTTTTACATATTCTGTCTCACATTTTTCCCATCCACGCAGTAATCAGATTCACTTAAGGTTTCATCCTATATTTTCACAAGTTATTGACGATTCAAGTTTTTTTTAAAAGGCAAAGAACGGTTCTCACACAGAGACTTTTTCCAGGACTTTCCACTGATGATGTCACAATGCCACTCACAGTGCAACCATCACAATGGGCTCTCAAGCTGCTGTGTGCCACAATTACTTCACAATGGGACGTTGCCAACGGTAACCACAGCTTTTCACAGATAGCCATTTTTCCAGGAGCTTCCAGTGATGATAATCACAATATGTGTGTGTTCCCCCCACCCCCCCCCCCCTCCCCAACGGTACAGTGGAACAGAATATTCCACCACCTTCCAGTGATGTCAGGGAATGTCATTTCAAAAACAGCTTAATCAGCTCCCCAACGCACACCGTTGTGGGAGCAGACCTAACGGGTCTGCACTTGGTCCAGTGATATATATATATTTGCATAATGTACTGGTTATTATAATAATAATCAGCATTTTCTGAGTTAAAAAATTAACGTATTGAGCTAAATTATTGTAATAAAATTCAAATTACAAGTGATTGCATAGAATCTGAAACAAATTGTTCAATTTCACCGTTTTAAAACTATGTCTCAATACCAAAGTGGCAATAAAATCCAGTCAGGACTAAAGATCCTGGGCAGTATTGTCCAAGTTGCGCTCTGATCAAGGTAGGGCAGTGACATCTCATAAAAGTGGAAAAAGGAGAACAGTTTACGTTGAGCATCTGAAATTATAACCAAATGGTGGTAGGACCTTTGCCTTCTGCACTGCAAAGGTTTGTAGACACTAATCGAGTTGAAGAATTCTACCTGTGGTCATATCCTTCACTTGACTTCCTCCTTTTCAATGCTCCTGCCTCTATTTAATTCCTTGGCATGGTAGAGGTGGATCTCTCTTATTGCATCAATTAAAAGAAATATCAAGGGACTCAACAAAGCTCAGCAGTTTCTTTGATCACCCACAACAGAGGGTAGAGATCTACTGAAGTGATGAACTGATGAACAATCCCCTCCTCCATTAAAAAAATTAAGCGCTGAAGCTCTTAAAACATTAATAGCTATTGAATATTTGAAGACTGCAGTTCATGTTTTCCTTTTTGTGGAAAATGCTAGAATGAGGCGGTATCATTTAATGTCCTGATCTGCTGTGAAAATATTAAAAACTGTGTGGCATTTAATGTTGCATCAAATGTTCCTTCAGATTCCACCAAGCAGTTGCAAAATGCTGCTCTGGTATTGCAGATGACAGGTAAAATTATACAAAAAAAGTGATTTGCACATGCAGGTTGCCGACAAACCAGTTTAACATGCGAGCGTCTGCATTTACTCATTTTGCCCTAAAATTATAGTTGAGCTATATAAGAAATTGTATTTAAACACCAAACATAATGTGTGAAAACAAAAAAGATGTGTTATTTTTTAAATGTCTAAGTGTGGCATTAGAATTTTGTATCGCAGGTTTTGATGCTAAAACTTCACACTGCCAGACACAAACATCAAGGAAGTACTTTTTATTTAAATGCGAGATGTGTGTTTTGTCTGCAAATTCAGTTTTTGCTACACGTTTGTAATTGTTCCCAAGAAGATCACTGTGCTTTTGCATCCAAGGACAGTCATTTAGTTTAATTTAGTTTAGTTCAGAGATACAGAGCGGAAACAGGCCGTTCGGCCCACTGAGTCCACACCGGCCCTCGCACACTCATACCATCCTACACACAAGGACAATTTAAGGACAATTTACAATTTTCCCAAGCTAATTAGACTACAAACCTGCATGTCCAGAAAACAATAGACTTTCCAGGACACACTGTAGTGAAGGCAATAAATATGCAGTGCAGAAAGGCATGAAATCACATCTTCTTGGGAACAATTATGAAAGAGTAGCAAAAACTGCAATAAATAGCTTTGCCTGTAGACACGAACAACAGCAGAAATAATTTGGGTGAATGCAGATGCTGATTTACCAAAAAAAAGTCAAAGTTCTGGAGTAACTCAGCAAGTCAGACTGCAACCCATGGACAAACATGGATAGGTAACATTTTGGATTGGAACCCTTCTTCAGACTGCAATTGCTGCTATACAAAAAAAAACACAACATGCTGGAGTAACAATAGACAATAGGTGCAGGAATAGGCCATTCGGCCCTGCGAGCAAGCACTGCCATTCACTGTGATCATGGCTGATCATCTACAATCAGTTCCCCGTTCCTGTCTTCTCCCCATATCCTTTAACTCCGCTATCTTTAAGATCTCTGTCTAACTGTCTCTTGAAAGCAATCAGAGAATTGGCCTCCACAGCCTTCTGAGGAAGTGAATTCCACAGATTCACAGTGTTAAAGAAGGAACTGCGGATGCTGGAGAATCGAGGGTTACACAAAAAGCTGGAGAAACTCAGCGGGTGCAGCAGCATCTAAGGAGTGAAGGAGATAGGCGACGTTTCGGGTCGAGACCCTTCTTCAGACTGAAGAAGGGTCTCGACCCGAAACGTCGCCTATTATGCCATTAGCTTTCTTCACTGCCTGCTGTACCTGCATGCTTTCTTTCAGTGACTGATGAACAAGGACCCCCATATCTCATTGTACTTCCCCTTTCCCCAACTTAGCACAATTCAGATAACAGCTGTACCTATTTTCCAAGAACACCTATAAAAAGGAAACTCTTAATATTATCATTAAAGTTTATTCAGTTATATGCTTCCTTATTTTCTGATCCACTACTTGAAACTTATTGTAATTTGGACTCTTTATATTCCATTATTAATCTCTTAATAACTGCACCTACTGGGCTGATTCTGATAGAGCACAAAATCATAGAATTCCTAATGCAGAATAAAATGATTCATCTCACTGCAGTTGTGCTGATATGGATTCACACTTAAACAATTAATCTTATCCCGGCTCCCATTTTCAACATCACTGTTCATTTCTGGTTATCTTGGCTTGCTCTGCAGATAATATGCCTTGCTGAACTGATAAAATGCCTAAATCAGGCAAACCTTAATATGTGTGCTATCAACATATCTGGCCACATTTATAGTAACAATAATCGAAGAAACAATCACATATTCCTCACTTATTCCACTCTCTGGTGAAGGCAGCTTTTCCAGCAGTTTCTTATCTGTGCAGCACAATAAATTAAATCAATAGGTCTTGTCATTATCTTACCAGGAAATGGATTTAATAGGATTCCAAATGAATAACAGTGTTTCCAGATCTAGGAATGTTGCCAGCTCCTAGGGGCATGATCCCAGCGTACAAACTACCCCATAATTCAACACTAATTGGCACTCTCACTGAGAGTGTGGCAAAATGGATGGTGTGTGCAATGAAAATGTCAAATAAGTGCAGTAAGTGGTGCTCCTCTGATATTCGGAATTAAAAGAAGAAGGAACTCTTGCAGATAAGTGGTATCAAAATCTGTGACTTTGATATGGAAACAAAAACATGTAGCAGGAATTATTTTAGAACATCAGTAATTATAGATGAAAGTCTCACCCTCGCCCTAAAGTGAACTGAATCCAACACGTTTTCAGATCACATGTTGGAAGGAACTGCAGATGCTGGTTCACACCAACTTTTTCAGATAAGTTGCCTTCTTGGTTCCAACTGAGTTCCAACTGTTGAACAGTTTAAGAAAGAACTTGCAGATGGTGGAAAAATCGAAGGTAAACAAAAATGTTGGAGAAACTCAGCGGGTGAGGCAGCATCTATGGAGCGAAGGAATAGGTGACGTTTTGGGTTGAGACCCTTCTTCAACTGTTGAACATGTGGTTTTCAAAGTAATGACTTAACTTATGTAGTTGAGGTTTGCATCTGCACATCATTGTGGTGGATACTGTTCCATCATCTTTTTAAATTGTGACCGGCTATTTCCCTCACAAAGTGACATGGAAATGTAATAATTTAAGTATATTATTAGATATTTAATATTATGTATGGCTGATATGTGGTTTGATACAGGGAATGACTCAGACACAGAAGCAATTTATATGTACAACCGCAGAGTGAACAAGAGATTCTGGAAGCCAACTTATCCAGGAATATGGAATCCAAAGAGGAACGAAGAACAAAAGTACAGTGACCAGGAGAGCTAATCAAATTGTAATAGCTTCATATTAGCACTGAGCCCTTGTTCTCCACCTGTCCATTCCAGTTACTGTCTTGCTAATGTTTTTTTTTACCCCAAAATGGAATAAGCAATCACAAATATGTAACTTGGCTTGGGGCAAACTTGTACAGTTTTTAGTTTGGATAGAAATTTGACAAATGAGAAATGTTTTCAAAGTAATAACACATCGGTAGTTTTTCTGATTCCCCAATCCTCAACAGATTTCATTTTCAAACCTTACAGAACTCATCAATTTGATAGATTTTTTTTTGAAGTAGCTGAGAAGGGTGATGGGGGAAGGGGTGCAGAAGAAGTCTACGTGGACTTCAGCAAGGCATTTGATAAGGATCCACATGGTAGGCCGCTCCAGACAACTGGACCACATGGGCTACAATGAGAGCTGGGTACAGATCCGGCTTAATGGTAGGAAACAGGAAGTGATGGTTATTTCTCAGACTGGAGACACGTGCCTTGTGGTGTGCTTCGGTGCTGGCCCCATTGCTGTTTGTGGTTTGCATCAATGATTTGAATGAGAGTGTACAAGACACGATGAATACGTTTTCAGATGACACTAAAGTGAGTGGTATTGTAGATAATGATGATGGCTATCAAAATTACACCATGATCTTGATCAGTCGGGCAAGTAGGCAAAGGAATGGCAAATGGAGTTTAATCCAGATAAAATAAATCCAGGTAAGATTTATGGGAATGTTACCAGGACTTGAAGGCCTGAGGTTTAGGGAGATGTTGGACAGGCTAGGACTTTATTGCTAGGAGCACAGGTGGCTGAGGTGTGATGTTGTAGAGGTGTATAAAATCATGAGGGTCACAGATAAGGTAAATACACATAGAATTCTTCCCAGGTTCGGGGAATCAAGAACTAGATGGCATCGGTTTAAAGTGAGGGGAGAAAGCTTTAGTACAAACCTGAGGGGGAATGTTTGTTCATACAGGTACTGATGGCTATATAGAACGAGCTGCCACAGGAAGAAGTTGAGCCAGGTCCAATAACAATTATTTAAAATACATTTAGACAGGTACATGGATAACAACAGCTTAAAAGGAAATGGGCCCAATGCTGGAAATAGGCCTAACTTAGATGGGTGACTTGGGCCAAACAGCCTTTATCCAAGCTGTCTGACTCTCTGGCTCAAACTGTCTGTTAATAAATTAGCAAGTAAGGCAAACTGAAGTTTTCTAAACTGGTATAATGATTTGTTTTACTGTAACAGAAAGGGCAAAAGCAACAATTTGGTCAAACCATTAAAATACAGGGGCTTTGAAAAGAAATTATTGCATTCCTAACTTTATGATGAAGAGATAGGACTTCCATAGCACTTCCTTGAGGTGTAACCTTTGCCTGTAATCCCCCTTAGACAAGTTCCATTCACTATACCCATCTGATGTTCATTTTCCACTCTAACCATTTTTGTGGCAATTGATCATATCAGTCTTCAACAGCCTACCTATTCTGACAGCTAATACCCACTTTGCTTTGCGTGTGTTGACCTAAAATTCTGGAGTTAATGACTACCTTCTTTCAAACTTTCTTATCAGGTAGAGCACTTTGAAAGCCAAGAGATTATACAGTAATACAAAAAGAAAATAAAGCCTAAACTTCACGTAGTGCTTTCGATGTATTTTTCAGAATGTGGAAAAATATTGTAGGAGCAACAAAATACTTTTGGGCCATAGGTACGGATGCAATATAGGCAACCAAATTATACGCTGCAGGCTCCTTCAAACAACTTTGTTAAAAAACCATCACACCAGTATTTTAGAAATGTTGATGCATAGATATTGACCAATATTGACTCTTGTTCCTTGAAATCTTACTTTTAGTTTAATTTAGTTTAGAGAAACGGTGCAGAAACAGGCCCTTCGGCCCAATGAGTCGCCACCGACCAGTGACCACCCCGTTCACTAACAGGGACCATTTACAATTTTTACCAAGCCAATTAACCTACTAAGGTTTAGGTCTTTGGAATGTGGGAGGGAACTAGAACTCCTGGAAAAAAAAACAGGAGGTCATGGGGAGAACAGTGACCAGAGACAGTGACGCTGATAGCACCCGTAGTCAGGATCGAACCTGGGTCTCTGCCGTTGTAAGGCAGCAACTCTATCGCTACGCCACCGTGCCGCTCCCGACTATGGCATACCATAACCACCTGGTCCAATGGTTAATCAACACGGTAATACTTCCAACATTTAAAGCCTCTTGTTAATGTTCTGAAGTGTTAGCCTGGATTTCCACGCTTATCTCTGCTGTGAAATTTAACAGGAATCAACCATTTAGCTCCTTAAATCTCTTGAGCATTCAAATAGTCTGTGGTTACCCATGCTTTCTCTTCATTAACCCTACCTTGCTTCATGTCCTTTAATGCTAGTATCAATCTAAAAATCTAATAAACTCGATCTTAAAAATTAATCCAGCCCTCAGTCTTTTGGGGGAAACATTCCGGGTTTCCCCCTCCCCGTTGTCTGAAAAAGAGATTAATATTTTCACTCTCAGCTCTAATTTTAAGGTCAGTCAAATCTTTTTAAATAAGCCTCTTTCTTATTGTCACCTTGAACTCAAAGCCAACGTGCCACACTGAAGAAATCCCATTTGTCATGAGACCTGACTCTCGATATTAATCAAATTAACAATAATGTGAAAAGCAAATCAGTTTGTGGCTAATGCTCTTTGAAGAAACAATTCCCTCTGAGGCTCTGTTAAATTTATCACAGCCTTAAACATCCCAGCAGCAGGTAGTGCGTGACTGACAAATAGTTCCGCAGGCTTACCAGATATCCCGTAAAGTCAAGGGAGCAAAGGCAGCTTAATATTCACATATTGTACGTAGTTGAAAAGGACATTTTGAAAGGTATCCAGGCAGCTACAACACAGTTTGCATGGTCCATTGTAAATTGTGCTGTGGATTGATGCTGCTAAACAGACATGTAGTCAAGACATGTAGACCCCCCCTCCTCTCCCCTCCCCACCCCTCCCCTCCCCACACTGACCTTTCTGTCCAGGGCCTCCTCCACTGTCAGAGTGATGCCCAACGCAAATTGGAGCTTACAGCCCACCAGGTTGAACAAGTTAGGTCTTTAATCTTTGGAGCGCAGAAGGTTAAGGGGGGACTTGATTGAGGTCTTTAAAATGATGAAAGGAATAGACAGAGTTGACGTGGATAAGCTTTTCCCATTGAGGGTAGGGAAGATTCAAACAAGAGGCCATGACATGAGAATTAAGGGACAGAAGTTTAGGGGTAACATGAGGGGGAACTTCTTTACTCAGAGAGTGGTGGCTGTGTGGAATGATCTTCCAACAGAATTGGTGGAGGCAGGAACGATTTTAACATTTAAAAGTAAAGTGGATAGGTATATGGACTGGAAGGGAATGGAGGGGTATGGTCTGAGTGCAGGTAGATGGGACTAGGGGAAAATAAATGGTCAGCACGGACTGAAAGGGCCGAGAAGGCCTGTTTCCGTGCTGTAATTGTTATGTGGTTATATGGTTAAACCCCTGTCTCACGTTGCGAGTTGGCCCACGAGTGACCCCGAGTTTTCACTCGTGGTGATCACGTACAGCCAACGTAGCCGGAACGTCGGACCTCGCGCGATCAACTTGTCCACTCCTGGCGCTAACGGCAGGTACCCGTGAAACTTGTGAACTCGTGAAAAAAGTCAAACATGTTTGACTTTTTCCACGAGTCAAATTTAGTGTTCAAGATTAAAACTGAAACATTTAGACTCGTTGTAAGAACGTAGGGCCCGTGCGTTTAACTTAGTGAATCGTGAGTCTACCGTGGGAACTCTTTAAATTATTTCAGTGCCATTCACGCTCGAGTCTTAATCACAAAATTTAATTCACCCTAGATAAATATTCTTTGCTTTTTGGTCATTTTCGTCTTATTTTCCCATGTGTACACTTTTATATATAATGTATATCCTAAAAATATGTTAAAAAAACTAGGAGTGAAAAAAAGGTTTAATTACCACAGGAGTTGGAAAATCATTCTATTAGAATGATAAAAAAAAACATTCCAACGTCTAAACACTGGGCTTCAGCCCTATCCTACCCTTTCGGGGGGTGATTACTACAATTATTTATTGGAAAATTAGCTATAAAAACCATGGAGATGAATCAATGGATTTTCCTGACGCGTAGATTTGGTGTTGCGGTCCGACCAAGAGGAGGTGATGTGGACACGGTTTCAGTTATAGTTCTAGAGGAACATTGCTTCGGATCGATGTCTCTTATGCACTCCTCAGAAGAACTGGGTGTGCTCTTCACCATTATGGCTCCCAGCCTACAGGTTTCTGATCTGAACAACTAACTTCTTCCCTATTTCTCCTCCACCCACCCCCCCCCCCACCCCCCCCCCCCCTATTTCCCTCTCCTCCTCGGCGCTCTTGTTCACTCACACCTTCCCTCCCTCCCTCCCTCTCGCAGGGCTTGGTTCAAAGGGGGCAACGAGCTAAGCGGGGTCTGAACCCTTTCTGAAAACGAGCGCAAAGAGAAAAAAAAGTATTGTCAAGCGCTCCAAACTTCGTTTAAAATAAGTAAATCTGACTTTGGCTAATAATTTAATAATAAATCCTTATACAAAACTAACACCCTACAAACTCTCTGTCTCTCACGCTGCCTGTTGCCTTGTGGGGGGTGTGTGTCGGAGAGAGGGGGTGTGGGTGTTGAAGGGACCCGATGTGAATGTTACCACTATAGGATGGCGAGGTTGGGCTCTGAGCTGCAGTGAGAGAGAGAGAGAGAGGGAGAGAGAGTGGGTGTGCACGTCAGCAGCAAAGTTATATACAACGGGGGTACACAAAAGGCTGGAGAAACTCAGCGGGTGCAGCAGCATCTAAGGAGTGAAGGAGTAAGGAGATAGGTGACGTTTCGGGTCGAGACCCGAATATACAAAGGGCTTGTACACGCTGCCAAGTTAGGTTTCCTTTGTTCTCGTCCGGGGCTTCAGAGAGATCGGAGGGAATTATGCCTCCCTTGCACACCACTCCCTTGCACACCACTCCTAACCCAAGAGACTTGTCACCCCAGACAGATTAATGACGCCCCCCCCCCACCCTCCCCAACCTCCCTCACGCCTGGGGACCAAAGCAGCTCAGGAGGCAAACCCTGAGCTCCGTCTCCCAACAATCTGATGCGCATTTTCCCTCTGTAGGTCATATTAATAGATGCAGCCGCGCTGATATCTATCTTTAACTCAAAGCCACAGGATGGAGATGTTTTCTTTAACATTGTTGCTTTATTAAAACATACCTTCATTCACGGTTGGCTCAAGTGTAACGGGAGAGGAACTTGGTAACACGGGAGAGCACCTTGGCACATCGTATAAAAACATGCCCGTGGGAACTCGGTTAAAAACTTGACCATAAACTTTGAATCTCGTGCATAACCACGAGTCCGTTTTTTTTCTTTCACTTGGGGTCACTCTTGGGTGGACTCGCACCGTGAGACAGGGCCTTTATGGTATGAATATTGACCTCTCCAACTTCAAGTAACCCTTGCTTTCCCCCTCTCTCCATCCCTCCCATCATGTTTATCATCTTCAACAAACACTACAGTTACTAAGGCTATCCCAAGCAAAGCTGCAAATACAATTACCAAGCAGTGAAAGGGCAGCTTGTCATCAGATCTGACCATGGGTGCTGCCTGTATGGTGTTTGTACGTTCTCCCTGTGACCATGTGGGTTTCCCCGGGTGCTCCGGTTTCCTCCCACATTCCAAAGACGTGCAGGTTTGCAGGTTAATTGGCTTCAATGAAAATTGTAAATTGTACTTAGTGTGTACGTGCAAGTGTACGGGCGTCACTGGTCGGCACGTACTTGGTGGGCCGAAGGGCCTGCTTCTGCGCTGTATCTCGAAACTAAACTAATGTAAACACCACCACTCACCGGTTCCACTCCCAGACAGATGCAATCCTGTGGGCTTGGAAATATAAAACCATTCCTTTATTGTTGGTGGGTTCAAACGCTGGACGTTCCTTCCCGGAAGCATTTCAGACTACTTTCACAAAAAGGACTGTTGTCATTCAAGGAACTGGTTCACCACCAGACAGGGGCAATTATAGATGGTTACTAAATTCTAGTTGAGGTAGTGATGACCAGAATCCCCCAAAAAATAATAAATAGATTTGAATTAAAAAAACACGGAAGCTGCAAATGGCCTCTTTTTTTAAAGGAGATCTCTTTTGTGGAACATTTGCATCAGATGGAAAACTGGGGGAGTAGTTATTTAATTGTTTTTTATTTTATTTTCTCCTGTGGGGCAGTGCAAAGCCTTCAATAAATATTGAATTGGCAAGACGTGGGAGATAATTTGCAAAGGCACACTAGGAAGATGCAACATGGGAAGCTAAGCATTTTAATTATTTATCCATGTTGTATGCATGCAAGTTGCCAGGTCTATTTATATCTTAAATTTCAGCTCTGTGACAACACAAGTTCCACAAAATGTAATTCAAATATCTCTTGTATGTTTACTGCTGAATTCCCTTCACAGTATGTACAGGAATGAAGCACCACAGACAACAGTCAATGCGTTTTACAGATGTGTTTTCTTGTACTTTGCCATGCACACGACTTAATATTAAGAGGAAAGTTTAAATTGCATGATGCTTTCAGGATAATGAGAAAAAATAGATTGGTCCCAGATGCAAAACCTCAGAGACATTCCCACCATGTGTTACACCTCGGAGACATTCCCACTGCCTGCTGCCTTCAAACTATAGCCAGGCCTTTCACGAACCAAATTACATTTACCAGTTATTGGATATCAGCTTACCAGAAGCAAGAGTCAAGGAAGCCAAGTCAATTTAGAACTATCAAGGGGGAAGGATTTAAAAAAAATGGAACTGAAAAAGGTTTGCATATCTGATTTTGTTTATTAAAAAAATCATTGTAGCAGGAATTGATTGGATGGAACTATCAGGTGAGCTATGCATTGCTTGTACTTTACAGCAGCTTTAACACAATAAAACATACTAACGGTTTTGCTGAAGTGACGACTGAGTTCTTAGGAAATGAAAGGGAAGCAGAACTGAAGCTATATTGTGGGATTCTTAATGGTGGGCCTGCCATAAAGCAACCAACAATTGGCATGGAGGTATCTGCAAACTGGTTTTGCATGTTTAGTTTAGCTTAGTTTAGAGATACTGCACCGAAACAGGTCCTTCGGCCCATTGACTAGTGATCCTCGCTCACTTACTCTATCCTACACACATTACGGACAATTTACAATTAAGCCAAGCCAATTAACTGACAAACCTGTACGTTTTTGGAATGTGGGAGGAAGCCGGAGATCAAATGAGAACATCCACACCGGTCATGGGGAGAAGGTACAAACTCCGTGCAGGCAGCATCCGCAGTCAGAATCAAACCCAGGTCTCTGGCACTACCGCTGCGACACCGTGCCGCCCCCAAATGTTTCTGCATCTGATCAGTGTGGTGATGATGGAAAGGGTGCCAAGACATCAGGGCTTGAAGTTGGAGTCTAAATAATGCAGCCAGGTGGAATCCAGAGATTGGAGTTGCAGACATGGACCATTGGGAAGTTATAGGTTAGAATGTTTGCCTGAGGCGACCCTGTAACTCATTAGAGTAAAAGGAACTGACCAAGGCCCTGGGTCATGATCTGTACCAGTTGCCCCCCTCCCATCACCTCCCTTTAGATAATGCTGTCCAGCAGCAGACTGCCCTCAGAAAAATGTGTCCTTATTTTCTGAGGAAAGTTCTAAAGCAGTGATAAGTTCATAATTTATAGGAGCAGAATCAGGCTGTTCGGCCCATCAAGTCTATTCCGCCAATCAATCATGGCATCGAGATGCATAGAGAATGAGACACAAATCATCACTTTGAAACAAGGGTGATCTGTAGTTGGAAGTGACGGAATAGTGTGAGTCAGCATGGAAATGAATGCTGCCACTTTGTAAGTAAGTCCTGAACTGCATCAAAATATTAAACATGACTACTTTTATTTACATGACATTGCTGTGTCCCAAACAATATGGTGCCCTGAAATGGGGGGACTATGTATAAACACTGCTGTCATTTCTACATGGTGAAACCAAAATGTATAAAAATGGCCATTATTAAAATCTGACAATGTGTTCTTTAGCCACATGTAATTTTTTTATATTAGAAAACTCAGATTGTGGAGCACAGAGACGAATAAATAAATGATGGGTCTTTGTCCCAAACATTATGGAGGGCGCTGTAATTCAGTCCATGGTTCCTTGGGACCATTTCTTACAGAACATATTGTGGCAGAAGACGACAAAAAAGAGAGCTGAATAGAACCATGTTTAAGTTCAAAAATAGGTTAACGTAAGTTGGTAAATGGGTGTCTGCATCACACAAGCCTGCCATCCTTCTTTATCAACTCCCTATTTCTTACTCCTTGTAATCGTTGATCTTCACCTTGACTGCAAATGTGCTCAGTGCTTCATTTACTGCTTGCCATTGGGATGCCTTCCACAGCAAGGCTTTAGAAACTAACACAACAGGATAAGGAGCTTCAAATCGTACTGACTATAATTTCCATTTAAAATTCTGCAATCTTTTGGATGAGTTTGGCTGATTTCAAACAAATTGCAATTTTATTTTTTTAAGTATACTGAATAGTAGTAGCGTTTATGACAAATTAGTTAAACATACTTCCGCTGCTTCACAGAAATCCAAATAGCCAGGCATATTGACATGGAATAAAACATGCAAACTTTTAAAATATTTCTGTGCAATTCCAAATAACATACGATAGACACAAAATGCTGGAGTAACTCAGCAGGATAGGCAGCATTTCTGGCAGGAAGGAATGGGTAACATTTTGGTTCAAGACCCTTCTTCAGACAGAAGAAGTGTCTCGACCCAAATTGTCACCCATTCCTTTTATCCAGAGATGCTGGCTGTTCTGCTGAGTTGCCCCAGCATTTTGTGTCTATCTTCGGTTTAAACCAGCATCTGCAGTTTGTTCCTCCAAATAACATACTAACAAAACCATCTCAATGCATTCAGTGAGATTAGAATTCAAAATGAATCTAAATCCTCGGGGAAACAATCTGCAGGCAATGAAATTCTTGCAGACTCCACTGGCTGAAATGTGTGGAGTGCACACCTCAAGCTTGTCTGCTGAAAATTCTGCTCAATGGTCAACCCAGAATCACAGAGGGAGCCAAACCACCATTTCAAAGCAAGGTACTGTAAATGAAGATATCAAGAAGTCTGGCTTTTGCACTGGGAGAACCTTGCCCATAACTGATCGGTCTTGAGAACATGAGTTTAGTTTAGTTTAGACATACAGCATGGTACACACTCCACACAGACAGCACCCCTTAGTTAGGATCGAACCCGGGTCTCTGGTGCTATAAGGCAGCAGCTCTACTACTGCGCCACTGTTGTTATTGTACTGTGAGGCATGGTGGCGCAGCGGTAGAGTTACTACCTTATAGCGCTTGCCGTGTTGGAGACCCGGATCCGATCCCGTCTGTACGGAGTTTGTAAGTTCTCACCATAACCGCGTGGGTTTTCTCCGAGATCTTTGGTTTCTTCCTACACTCCAAAGACGTACAGGTTTGTCGGTAAATAAGCTTGTTATAAGTGTAAATTGTCCCACGTGTGCGTAGGAAAGTGTTAATGTGTGTGGGTCGCCAGTCGGCGTGGACTTGGTGGGCCAAAGGGCCTGTTTCTCTAAACGAAACTACCATCAATATCAATTTCAAAACATATGGTTATTTCGACACAGAACTTCCAACTACTGTATTTCTGAGCAAAATTCCTTGGAAGTTGAATAGGGATAGAGCTGTGTTTGAGAAATAAATACAAAACATTCTACTGGAAACTGAGGTTGTTGAAATAACCGGGCAATCAATTATCACTGTTTAAACAAAAGATAAACGCACTGTCCCATTGCAGGAAGGGTGCCCTGACGTTGCAGTAAACTGATGCACGGTAGATATTATCTGGTTTCGAAAGCAAAGTTATACCTCATTTTCATTCTTCTCATTGTAAAGTCTCGTTCAATCAGCTAGAGTTTTAAAAATGCTTACTCTGTTATAATTTTGGTCAACAACGTCTCCGGCCTTCAACTGTTCATAAGATTGGAGTTTCGTAGTTCAAGTAAAATTAATGATTACATATATTTTCATTTGGTATTTCAGAGTGGTTTTTTTAATGCACATTGGATTTTCCCTTTAAGCCAATTAGTCAACTGTGGTTTAGCATCAGAGATTTGTACAGTACAGAAGCAGGTCCTTCAGCTCATCATGTCCATTGCGATTTTTTTAGCTGCATTACACCAAGTCCTTCAATGCTTTGCTTATTTATGTGCCTGTTTGAATGCCTCTTATATCAGTAATTACATACGATTCAACAACCTATCCTGGCAGCGCGTTCCAGATATCAACCAGTCTGTGTATAAAAACCTTCACAAAATCTCCTAAAACTTTGTGGGCAGCCTTCTATTTTAATCGAACTCAGCACAAGTTTTTTATTCAACTTGTCACTGGCTGTAAAATCCAAGCACACATTTTCAAGCAGGTTAATTTGAGGGTGAATTAATTAGTGTTTCCGTACTCCTGCATTTTCAGGGACTTTGTGTCTTGGGAAGCATACAGCCTGCAAACATTCCAATCAGGAAAATAAAAGAACAGAATAACCCAGATGGAGAAGAAAAGTAATTCTTTGCAATAATAACTCATAAATATGTCTGGCTTCAATGCAAACAGCATGCTCTTAATTGTAGTAACCTATTCTCCCCTGATGACCGCACTGTAAATGAAAAACAATCGACATGGATGTAGTTAGCATTGAAGTAGTTGATTCCCTGTGATAATACAGAGCTAGACAACACAGCTGTGACCTACTTCAGCACACAATTACACTCTATTATGCAGAGTGGCAGAATCCTATCATCTCCACACTGAGGAAAATGGAGATTGTCAGAAACTAACAAAGATGGGAGCTTAACTCCTTGACTCATAATTCCTTACTTCATCATCGTTATTTAATGGCTTTATTGGAAAAACACCATGTGCTTCTGAATATTGTACTTGCAAAAGTAAGATAGGTCCCGTGCAGTGAATAAACATAGATTTTCTTAGATATGCACAAATTAAATGTGCTGAGGTTCAACAGCAAACCTCTTAATGTTATTTCAATTTGTTTATCGGGAGGTGGCCATTGCTACCAATTGCCTTCCCTACCTGCTCTTGAGAGGTAGCAGTGTGCTGCTCAGGTGATCTGCTGCAGCCCTTGTGGTGATGATACTCCACAAATGTTGTTGAATAGGGATTTCTGGCAACTAGGCACAGTGACAAAGAGGGACCAGCTATAAATTTCCAGGTCATGATGGAGTAAGAGTCAAGGAGGGAACCGCTGGGATAGGCGACGACGGACACGAGGAATGGGCCAGTAGGGGTGGTATCGGCTCCAAGGGGGGGGCCACCCTGTCGGGAACACGGAGGCAAGGAGAGGAACGTCGGGTCACGGACCTGCACAGCCCAGGGTCTTCCTGGGCTTCCAACATGCGTATAAAACTTTGGCCTTTCAACTTTTTCTTCTTCTTTGTAAACGGCGCCAAAATATGGTGACTGTGCATTTGTGGGTTGTGCAAAACTATTTCACTGTGCAGTGCACGTTGTGTTAGGGTGCTCATGTTTCTGCTTTTCTGTGGTTCTGGTGGTAATGGTTCCGGATGTAGGAAGTGGTGTCGGAGGAACTGAGATGAGCCAGATTAGAGATACAGCTTGGAAACAAACCCTTCGGGCCATCGAGTCCACACTTTTCGAACTCAACGTCATGAGTTGCTTTGCGGCAACCCAGAAGTAAGGTTTATAACAATTAGTCTTTTCCCAACCTGAGGTTCCTTGCTTCCCACCAACTTACGTCTTTCTGCAATGGGAGCTTAACACAGGTTCACCTATAACAAGAACTACATGTCGAAATTAGCGAAAGACTGAGAAAAAATGTTGAGAGAAGAGGCTAAGACTAATCATTAAACTGCCTAGCTTTGCACTCCACAAATCAGGATAGATCGTAACAGTCAAAGCCAAGCTCTCAATATACTATGTATCTGTCTTGACCCCTGCCTGGAAAATATCATTGGAAACCTGTTCTACTTCAATCCAATATTTGACGTGTTGCATTAAACGTGGTGGGCTCCCATCTTATTGCTAAATGCTCAATGATCAATACCTTGCCAACAGATACATCGTGTGCCTCTTGATTATTTTTGTAACCAAAGCCGGTGTTAATAAACTTCTCATGTCACTGTTGTTTTATGCCAACCACCTTCAAACTGGATCCTCTGGCTTTTGTGCAGAGAACACACACACAAAAATGGGAATAATTTCTCCCTGTCTGAATGACATGCTTGAAATACTTGAAATACTTCTATCAAATCCCCTTGCATCCTCCTCTGTTCAAAGACGAACAATCCCAGCTTCTTCAGTCTACCCACATAATTGAAGCCACTTTTCTCCGGAATCCTTTTGGTAAATTTCTTCTGTAATTCTCTTTTGGCCTCACATCTTTCCCAAATCTCTATTCAATACTTCACTTGTGGTGAATCCAACACTTAAGGGCCTGGGGGGAGAAGGGGTGAGAAGGAGTAGAGACACCTTTAAGAAGCCAGCAACTTTTAATAAGCCAGAGATACACAGCTGTGATGTTTGGCGGGCATTTAACATTACCGGTCGGTTCTCCTTGGTTCTGAAAACTCGTGCTTATGTTTTTTTTCCCCCAATGAGCCAATTAAATTGCCCGGTCAGCAAAGGCGATTAACTAAAACAACCTATGACTAGCTCGACTACCTATAACTACATGGTGACCCCACCACCACTGCACCTACGAATACAAAGTGTCGATTTTTCAACATGTTGAAAAATTTGTGGCGACCATATTGAGGTCGCGACTAGTTCCCAGAATGCGGGAACTCCTCGCGACCATGAAGGAGACACACCAGAGATCACCAGCGAACATGTGGAGATCATGGGGCAAGCGCAGAGTCTCCTGCACTCGCCTAAAAAGTCACCTAAGTGGGACAGGCCCTTTATTAAAGTTCATGGTGACTTCCCAATTCCATCTCTCTTTATAAAGCCTAGGATCCAGCATTACACAAAAAGCTGGAGAAACTCAGCGGGTGCAGCAGCATCTAAGGGGCGAAGGAGATAGGCAACGTTTCGGGTCGAGACCCTTCTTCAGACTGGTCAGGGATCAGGGAAACGAGTGATATAAACAGTGATGTGGAGAGATAAAGAACAATGAATGAATGATATGCAAAAAAGTATTGATGATAAAGGAAACAGGCCATTGTAAGCTGTTTGTGGTGTGAAAATGAGAAGCTAGTGCGACTGGGGAGGTGGGGGGGGGGGGGGGGATGGAGAAGGAATGTCAGGGCCCGAGGGCTGAGGGAGAGGTGTGGAGGGGGTGGGGGCAGTCTGGGTTAACAGAATTGAGAAAATTCAATGTTTAAGCCCAGAGGATGCAGACTACCCAAGAGGAATATGAGGTGCTGTTCCTCCAACTTGCGGTGTTGCTCACTCTGGCCGTGGAGGAGGCCCAGGACCGAGAGGTCGGATACGGAATGGGAGGGGGAGTTGAAGTGCTGAGCCACCGGGAGGTCGGGTTGGTTATTGCGGACCGAGCGGAGGTGTTCGGCGAAACGATCGCCCAGCCTCCGCTTGGTCTCACCGATGTAGATCAGCTGGCATCTGGAGCAACGGATGCAGTAGATGAGGTTGGAGGAGGTGCAGGTGAACCTCTGTTGGACTTGGAATGACTGCTTGGGTCCCTGAAAGGAGTGGATGGGGGAGGTGAAGGGACAAGTGTAGCATCTCTTGCGGTTGCAAGGGAAAGTGCCCGGGGAAGGAGTGGAGCGGGAGGGAAGGGAAGAATTGCGGAGGGAGCGGTCTTTGCGGAAGGCAGACAGGGGGGGAGATGGGAAGATGTGGCGAGTGGAGGGGTCACGTTGGAGGTGGCGAAACTGGCGGAAGACTATCTGTTGTATGCGCTGGCTGGTGGGGTGAAAGGTGAGGATCAGGGGGACTCGGCGCTTGTTGTGAGTGGGGGAATGGGGAGAGAGGGCAGTGTTGCGGGGCATGGAGGAGACCCTGGTGCGAGCCTCATTTATAGTGGGGGAGGGGAAACCCCGTTCTCTGAAGAACGAGGACATTTGTAATGACCTGGTGTGGAATACGTCATCCTGGGAGCAGATGCGGCGTAGACGGAGGAATTGGGAATAGGGGATGGAGTCCTTACAGGAAGCAGGGTGGGAGGAAGAGTAGTCCAGGTAGCTGTGGGAGTCAGTTGGTTTGTAGTGGATGTCAGTCAGGAGTGTATCACCTGCAATAGAGATGGTGAGGTCAAGGAATGGTAGGGAAATGTCGGAAATGGTCCAAGTATATTTGAGTGCCGGATGGAAGTTGGTGGTGAAATGGATGAAGTCAGTCAGTTGTGCGTGGGTGCAGGAGGTGACACCAAAACAATCCAGCATGATTGTTTGATTATTTTTGTGACACCACCTGTCACATTCAAATAAACAAATACATATACCTCCAGCAAAATACTGGAGTAACTCATCTGGCCAGGCAGCATTTCTGGGGAACATGGATAGGTGATGTTTCATAGAAACATAGAAACATAGAAAATAGGTGCAGGAGTAGGCCATTCGGCCCTTCGAGCCTGCACCGCCATTCAATGTGATCATGGCTGATCATCCAACTCAGTATCCCGTACCTGCCTTCTCTCCATACCCCCTGATCCCTTTAGCCACAAGTGCCACATCTAACTCCCTCTTAAATATAGCCAATGAACTGGCCTCAACTACCTTCTGTGGCAGAGAATTCCACAGACTCACCACTCTCTGTGTAAAGAATGTTTTCCTCATTTCGGTCCTAAAGGAATTCCCCCTTATCCTTAGACTGTGACCCCTTGTTCTGGACTCCCCCAACATCGGGAACAATCTTCCAGCATCTAGCTTGTCCAACCCCTTAAGAATTTTGTAAGTTTCTATAAGATCCCCCCTCAATCTTCTAAATTCCAGCGAGTACAAGCCGAGTCTATCCAATCTTTCCTCATATGAAAGTCCTGACATCCCAGGAATCAGTCTGGTGAATCTTCTCTGTACCCCCTCTATGGCAAGGATGTCTTTCCTCAGATTTGGAGACCAAAACTGTACGCAATACTCCAGGTGTGGCCTCACCAAAACCCTGTACAACTGCAGTAGAACCTCCCTGCTCCTATACTCAAATCCTTTCGCTATGAATGCTAACATACCATTTGCTTTCTTCACTGCCTGCTGCACCTGCATGCCTACTTTCAATGACTGGTGTACCATGACACCCAGGTCTCATTGCATCTCCCCCTTTCCTAATCTGCCACCATTCAGATAATAGTCTACCCTCATGTTTTTGCCACCAAAGTGGATAACCTCACATTTATCCACATTATACTGCATCTGCCATGCATCTGCCCATTCACTCAGCTTATCCAAATCACCCTGCAGCCTCCAAGCATCCTCCTCACACCTAACTATACCCCCCAGCTTGGTATCATCTGCAAATTTGGAGATGTTGCATTGAATTCCCTCGTCCAAATCATTAATATATATTGTAAATAGCTGGGGTCCCAGCACTGAGCCTTGCGGCACCCCACTAGTCACTGCCTGCCATTCTGAAAAGGACCCGTTTACTCCTACCCTTTGCCTCCTGTCTGCTAGCCAGTTCTCTATCCACATCAATACTGAACCCTCAATACCGTGTGCTTTAAGTTTGTATGCTAATCTCTTATGCGGGACCTTGTCTAAAGCCTTCTGAAAATCTAGATATAACACATCCACTGGTTCTCCCTTATCCACTCTACTAGTTACATCCTCGAAAAATTCTATCAGATTTGTCAGACATGATTTACCTTTCGTAAATCCATGCTGACTTTGTCCAATGATTTCACCACTTTCCAAATGCGCTGCTATCCCATCTTTAATAACTGACTCTAGCAGTTTCCCCACTACCAATATTAGACTAACTGGTCTGTAATTCCCCGCTTTCTCCCTCCTTTTTTAAAAAGTGGGGTTACATTAGCTACCCTCCAATCCTCAGGAACTACTCCAGAATCTAAGGAATTTTGAAAAATTATCACTAATGCATCCACTATTTCTGTGGCTACCTCCTTGAGTACTCTGGGATGCAGACTATCTGGCCCTGGGGATTTATCGGCCTTCAATCCGTTCAATTTACCCAACACCACCTCCCGGCTAACCTGGATTTCACTCAGTTCCTCCATTCAGATTCAGATTCAGATTCAGATTCAATTTTAATTGTCATTGTCAGTGTACGGTACAGAGACAACAAAATGCATTTAGCATCTCCCTGGAAGAGCGACACAGCAAATGATTGGAATAAATAATAATAAGTGTCCGGGGGGGGGTGATTGGCAGTCACCGATGTACATTGTTGAGTAGCGTGACAGCCGCCGGAAAGAAGCTGTTCCTGGACCTGCTGGTTCGGCAACAGAGAGACCTGTAGCGCCTCCCGGATGGTAGGAGGGTAAACCGTCCATGGTTGGGGTGAGAGAGGTCCTTGGCGATGCTGAGCGCCCTCCGCAGACAACGCTTGCTTTGGACAGACTCAATGGAGGGGAGCGAGGAACCGGTGATGCGTTGGGCAATTTTCACCACCCTCTGCAATGCCTTCCGGTCGGAGACAGAGCAGTTGCCATACCAAACTGTGATGCAGTTGGTAAGGATGCTCTCGATGGTGCAGCGGTAGAAGTTCACCAGGATCTGAGGAGACAGATGGACCTTCTTCAGTCTCCTCAGGAAGAAGAGACGCTGGTGAGCCTTCTTGATCAGAGTTGAGGTATTGTGGGTCCAAGAGAGGTCGTCGGAGAGGTTGACTCCCAGGAACCTGAAGCTAGAAACACGTTCCACCTCCGTACCGTTAATGTGGATGGGGGTGTGCGTGCCACCCCTGGACTTCCTGAAGTCTACAATGAGCTCCTTGGTCTTCTTGGAGTTAAGGGCCAGGTTGTTGTCAGCGCACCATGCTGCTAAGTGCTGGACCTCCTCCCTGTAGGCCGACTCATCGTTGTTGTTGATGAGGCCAATCACCGTTGTATCATCTGCATACTTGATGATGGTGTTAGTACCATGTACAGGTGTGCAGTCATAGGTGAAGAGGGAGTAGAGGAGGGGGCTCAGCACACAGCCCTGTGGAACGCCGGTGTTCAGGGTGAGGGTTGAAGAGGTGTGCTTGTCTAACCTAACAGACTGGGGTCTGTTGGTTAGAAAGTCCAGTATCCAGTTGCAGAGGAAAGGAGCGATGCACAGGTTACCGAGTTTGGTGATCAATTTTGATGGTATAATGGTGTTGAACGCTGAGCTGTAATCGATGAACAGCATTCTTACGTAAGTGTCTCTGTTGTCGAGGTGGGAGAGGGCGGAGTGAAGTGCCGTTGAGATGGCATCCTCCGTACTCCTGTTCTTGCGGTAGGTAAACTGATAGGGATCCAGTGTGGGGGGTAGGCAGCTTTTGAGGTGTGCCAGGACCAGCCTCTCGAAGCACTTGGTGATGATGGGGGTAAGTGCAACTGGGCGGAAGTCGTTGAGGCTTGCCGCAGTGGAGTGTTTTGGCACTGGCACGATGGAGGTGGTTTTAAGGCACGTGGGGACAACTGCCTGGGCAAGTGACAGGTTGAAGATATCAGTCCAGACGTCTGCCAGCTGCGCCGCACAGACTCTGAGCACGCGCCCGGCCCGCTCCATCTTATTTGACCCCCGTTTCGGCAGATTATTTATGTCTTCCTTAGTGAAGACAGAATATAAACTATCTATAAAAACTTTTGCAGTCAGTTTTTATGTTCCCTGCCAGTTTCCTTTCATGATCTATTTTCCCTTTCCTAATTAAGCCCTTTGTCCTCCTCTGCTGGATTCTGAATTTCTCCCAGTCCTCCGGTAGGCTGCTTTTTCTGGCAAATTTGTATGCCTCATCTTTTGTTTTTATACTATCCCTGATTTCCCTTGTTATCCATGGATGCACCACCTTCCCCGATTTATTCTTTTGCCAAACTGGTATGAACAACTTTTGTACTTCATCCATGCAGTCTTTAAATACCTTCCATTGCACATCCACTGTCAACCCTTTAAGAATCACCTGCCAGTCTATCTTGGCCAATTCACATCTCATACCTTCAAAGTTACCTTTGTTCAAGTTCAGAACCCTTGTTTCTGACTTAATTTTGTCACTCTCCATCCTAATGAAGAACTCAACCATATTATGGTCACTCTTGACAAGGGGCCACGCACAACAAGACTGCTAACTAACCCTTCCTCATTACTCAATACCCAGTCTAGAATAGCCTGCTCTCTCGTTGGTTCCTCCACATGTTGGTTGAGAAAACTATCCCGCATACATTCCAGGAAATCCTCTTCCTCAGCACCCATGCAAATTTGATTCACCCAATCTACATGCAGATTGAAGTCACCCATTATAACCGTGTTACCCTTGTTGCACGCATTTCTAATTTCCTGTTTGATGCCATCCCCAACTCCAATACTACTGTTAGGTGGCCTGTACACAGCTCCCACTAGCGTTTTCTGCCCCTTAGAGTTTCGCAGCTCTACCCATATCGATTCCACATCCTCCACGCTAATGTCCTTCCTTTCTATTGCATTAATCTCCTCTCTCACCAGCAACGCTACCCCACCTCCTTTTCCTTTTCGTCTATCCCTCCTGAATATTGAATATCCCTGGATGTTCAGCTCCCAGCCTTGGTCATCCTGGAGCCATGTCTCCGTGATCCCAACTATAGCATAGTCATTAATCGCTATCTGCACCTTCAACTCATCCACCTTATTACGAATGCTCCTCGCATTGAGACACAAAGCCTTCAGGCTTGTTTTTACAACACTCTTACTCCTTATACAATTATGTTGACAAGTGGCCCCTTTCACATCGATCCCTATTACACTTGGCCATACTCTCCTATCCCTTTGTGAGCTTTCTTTCCCGTTAATTCTGGGGTCATTAACCATCCCTCTACTCTCTTTCCCTTTAACTCCGTTCTCGATTATCCCATTTGACACCCCACCCCCCTTATTCAGTTTAAAACCATCCGTGTAGCAGTGGCAAACCTGCCGGTCGGTCTGAAGATGGGTCCCGAACCGAAACATTGCCTATCCCTGTTCTCTAGAGATGCTGCCTGACCCACTGAGTTACTTCCCCACTTTGTGTCCATTTTTGTAAACCAGCATCTGTTGTTCCTATTTATGTCTCCATACACACCTCCAGATGCCTGAAGAAGTGTCTTCACCCAAAACGTCACCCATTCCTTCTCTCCAGAGATGCTGCCTGTCCCACTTGGCGATTTTTTCGGCGACTGCCGTATCAGGCCAACGAAAAATACGTGGTGTGATGCGGCGTGACGCGGCATGATGACGTATGACGCGCGGTGATGCGGCGTGATGACGTATGATTTGCTGTGTTTTTTCAAGTGTCGCAGCATTTTTTATGTCGCCGCTGGATTTTGAAATGTTCAAAATCTTTAGGCGACACTGATATGACACCAGCAGTCGCCGAAAAAAATCACCAAGTGGGACAGGCACCTTTACTCCAACTTTTGGTGTCTATCTCCAGATCTCTTGGTTCTTGTACCCCTTTTGGAATTGAATCTTTTAGTTATTTTAGGCTCTCATCAAAAGGGCCTTATCAAAAAGTAACACATTTTATTTTCTTGCAATAAATCACACCTCTATAGCTTTTTAGTTCATGACTCCTCCTCCTCATAGATCATAATGCTTTTGTGTTTTCTGCATGTTGTGCACTGCATTTTCCAAGTCAAAACCAGGAGCCCCATTTTGAATCCCCAACAAAGTTGTCCCGCACATCTCTATTCATTGCCTTTTCGACTCCTGCTTCCATTTCTTAACAGGGTTCACTGTCAAGCCCATCTTTAGTTTTTAGTCCTTCCTTTCAAAAAAGTGAACTGCATGCAAAAAATGAATTTTACTGTACTTAATTATATATGACAATAAAATACCATCAAACCATTGAAAAAGTGCATTCAATATTGCATACTCTCCATAGAGGGATACTGGGATGCTTCCTGTGTTGCTATACATGTTGCACATGTCTCTGTATAAACAACAGAATTCTACTGGGATATTATCAGAACACTGAAATGATGCCTTCTGAGGAGCTATTACCAATATCCATGTTGGATCAAGGCAGCTATTTGGAAAGCATTGGCACTGATTATGCTGTATCTCAAAGGGGTTTGTGAGTAATGAACAGCAGGCAAATTCCATTCATAGCAGGAGAAGTGACTGGAGCCACAGTGGAGGCTGCACTGACTCTGATGAGATGCCATTAGCAGGCTTCATCAAGTCATTTACTTAATGAAAGGACACGCACAGCACAGTTCTTAAGACATCAATGTATGCACTTTTAGACTGTTTAAATACTATAAGGGCAATGTTAATTAAAAACTCAATTTGATTTTTAAACAAGTGCATAAGAATAGTAAATAAAAGGAATCACCAGTGAGAATATTACTAAGAGGTTTGATGGCTTTAAACAATTATTTCATTAGCAGCAAAAATGTGGAATAAAATTTAAATCTGAATGAACCTGGTTGTGACACTTTTAAAATCTATTTTCTCTCAAGATGTGGTGAGTTAAATTCCAGTTTTGATAATTTCCATCAGGGCATTGATCAGTGATTCTTCTGAACCATCCCTCTCTACGCTGAACCTCCACCCTCTCCTCCTCCCTGTTTGGATGAGATCTTAGAGGTTCGACACACAATGCTGGGGTAACTCAGCGGGACAGGCAGCATCTCTGGATAGAAGGAATGGTGATGTTTATGGGTCGAGACCCTTCTACAGACGGAGAGAGATGGGAGAGGGAAACAAGGGAAACTATATCTCCCGTGCTGATGTTTGGTATCAGCCAAACTCATAAGATCATAAGAGTACATTTAGGCCATTCAGCTTAGTACGTCTACCCCGCCAACAGATGGCTGATCTATCCTTCCCTCCTAACCCCATTCTTCTGCCTTCTCCTGATAACCTCTGACACCCTTAAACCCCTGTCTCACGGTGCGAGTTGTCCCACGAGGTACCCCGAGTTTTCACTCGCGGTAATCCCGTACAATCAACGTAGCGGAAACGTCGGAATTCGCGCGAGCAACTTAGCGACTCGTGGTGCTAACGGTAGGTACCCGTGAAACTTGTGAACTCGTGAAAAAAATCAAACATGTTTGATATTTTCCACGAGTCAAATGTAATGTTCAAGTTAAAAATTGAAACATTTAAACTCGTTGTCATAACGTAGTGGCCCGTGCGTTTACCTTATTGATTCGTGAGTCTACCGTGGCACCGTCAATGGAAACTTTTCATTCCCCAGGTGGGAATGGAGTTACCCGAGGCCAGACTCCAATAGTAGCAGCATTGAAAGTGACAGCAGAAGGCGGGAGCAGGAACCTTCATTTGAATTTACACTGAGGTTGAATGGATTGTCATCCATGATCATAAAAAGTCGCATATTGGATGTAGTGGGTTTATTTACGGGTGACTGTGGCTACCGATGACTGTGACTGTGATCCAGGAGGAGGGGGGGGGGGCACACTATTCACTTTCCCACAAGCATTTACCAAGATTGTCTAATATTTTGTTGACCTCATGCACATGCTTTCAATATTCACTTTACACCACGTATATTGTGACTTTGTCAAGACCCTTCTGGAAGTCCGTATTCAGGTTGTTAATGTTTGCCCTCAGCATTCATTGCTTTCAGAAAGATGCTTGCTACCGACAAACTCACCACGACAATGCACAACTACCCGATACAAACAACATTAGGTTTAGATTTATTACTTTCATGTGTAAAGTTATGTTTTGCATGCTATCCAGTCAAATCAGATAATACTATACATAAATAGAAATAAACTAAATTCAAGTACATAGATCGGGACAGAAACAAAATGCAGATCTTGTCGTTCTCAACATTTTAGCGCTGAATTCCAGAGACAAAGACCAATGGCCACAATGGGGTAGAGGAGAATCGAACGGTCCCCCAACTTATGGAAGGACCATTCAAAAGCCTGATAACAGAGGGAAAGAATGCATTCCTGATTCTACTGATGCGCGCTTTTAAGCTTCTGTTTCGTCTTCCGATGGGAGCGGGGAGAGGAAGGAATGGCCCTGGTAGGAAAGGTCTTTAGTTCAGATGGCTGCTTTCCCGAAGCAGCATGAAATCGACTTGTAGTCAATGGTGGGGAGTTTGATCTGTATGATGAGACGCAGAGATGTAGAGTGGGGGTAGAGTTGGGGAAGTACCACTAGTTCCCCACACATACAGCGTCTGCTCCTGTCCCTCTGCCCCTGTTCTGCCTGTGCTTCCTACACACCCTGGCTCTTCTGTACTGTTTTGTTTTCATTATTGCTTCATACTGCACAGAAACGGGCCCTTCAGGTTGGGAACTACAGTTAGTTTGGAAATTAGCAAGCAGACAAAAATGCTTCCATGTAGCCTTCCAGCAGTGACGAGGCACCATGATCTCATGATCAACCCAATCACCGGAGCCCAACTATGGGTTTAACTACCATAGAAATTGACAAACAATCGCTTCCTTTGATATTTGAACAACGAAACTCTATTAAACAATGTAACACACAACCTTTGTATTTTAGCTTGCAGTAACATAAATAAACTTAGTTATTCAAAACACCACAGGAAAATAACTTGATTACTGCAAGGGTGAAACACCTTTTCCCCATTGCTATGATTTTCTATTAAAAAAACTACGTTACTTCGCAAAGCAACAATCATGTTACAGCAGAATTACTGTCCTTGTTGAATGTGAGTGTCTCTGTCTCCATCTTCTCTTCAAGCCTTTAACCTATTCCTGTTGGGACCCAATACCCGTGCTCGTTCTTTCAGGCTGGGTTCGGCTTCCCAAACACTTTTCCACTCGCTGTGTGCGGCTCCCACGCTCCCGTCAAACTCACCTGCTTCTGATTCCCGCACTCCCTCCTTGATTTGGTTCCCGCACTTCCTAACCACCCCATCTAGCTGTGCTAAGTAGAAACATATAACTGCAGATGCTGGTTTATACCAAAGATAGACACAAAGTGCCCGAGTAACTCCATAGATCAGGCAGTATTTCTGGAGAAATGTTTTGGATCCGGACCCGTCTAACGAAACGACACCCACCCTTTTTCTCCACAGATGCTGCCTGACCCACGGAGTTACTCCGGCACGTTGTGTCTATCTTTTATCCAGTTGTGATGTTGCCTTCAAGTAATTTGTTTTCACTTGTACAACAACGTTCCTTGTTGATACGATATTCCCAATGTTGCTACCACTCATTGCACATGTCCGAATTTTTCAGCGCTCCTAAAGTGCAACACCTCAGACCTATCATCATTATATTTCACTTGCCCCTCCAAATATAACAAACCTTCGCCAGCTGGTCTTCTAACTACGTGATGTGCGTTTCTAACAAATCATAAGTATAACTGCTCTGGCACTGGAGGGTGCGCATTTTCCCTTTTATAGGTTATATAAATAGATGCAGCCGCGCTGAATTCTATCTTTAACTCAAAGCCGCAGGATGGAGATGTTTTCTTTAACATTGTTGCTTTATTAAAACATACCTTCATTCACGGTTGGTTCAAGTGTAACGGGAGGGGAACTTGGTAACTCTGGAGACAAACTCGGAACATCGCAGATTACCATACCCGTGGGAACTCGCCTCAAACACTTGCACATCAACTTGGAATATCGTACACAACCACGAGTCTGTCACTCTGGGTCACTCGTGTGTCAACTCGCACCGTGAGACAGGGCCTTTACTAATCAAGAATCTATCTATCTCTGCCTCAAATATATCCATTGACTTTGCCTCCACAGCCATCTGTGGCAACAAATTCCACAGATCCACCACACTTTGACTAAAGATATTCCTCCTCGCCTCCTTCCTAAAAGAAACTGAAACATTTATCTTTACAGCTGGAAGACAGGGTTCCTAACCTACCTTAATAAGTCATTCCAGTTTGAGAACAGGTACCGTGACCTCTCGTTATAAAGTATCATGGAACATTGCAATGTAGTAAAATACTACTAAAGCTGCATATTCAGTTATAATAGCAGTCTGGTCATATTGCTCTTTGGTTATTATCAATCGAGCAGCTAATGCTTTAGTAATATGGATTCAAATCCCACCTGGGATTCAGCAAATGAAATCACTTCAATGGTGTCTTATTGTCATGTGTACTTAAGTACAGTGCCATTCTTATTTTCTTTGCATACAGCTCAGTTAACATCTTACAACACCGTGGGCACACTCATACTAAGTAGGAGAGTGTAAGATAGTAGACCACACTGAGTTGAGTTTAGATACAAAATGCTGGAGTAGCTCAGCAGGACAGGCAGCATCTCTGGAGAGAAGGAATGGGTGATGTATTGTGTCGAGACCCTTCTTCAGACTGAAGGGGGGTCTCAACCAGAAACGTCACCCATTCCTTCTCTACAGAGATGGTGCCTGTCCCGCTGAGTTACTCCAGCATTTTGTATCTATCTTTGATTTAAACCAGCACCTGCAGTTCCTTCCTACACTGAGTTTAGTTATGTTTAGAGATACCAAGTGGAAGCAGGCCCTTCGGCCCACCGAGTCGGTGCCGGTCAGCGATCCCCGCACATTAACACTATCCTACAACACTCTAGGGACAATTTACCAAGCCAATGAACCTACAAACCTGAAAACCGGAGCTCCCGGAGAGAACCCATGCAGGTCACGGGGAGAACGTGCAAACTTCTTACATACCAGCACCCGTAGTCAGGATCAAACCCGGGTCCCTAGCGTTGAAAGGCAGCAATGCTACTGCTCCAGTGAATTGTAGTGAGTTGGTACACAAGAGAGGCCATGTTTTAGGCTTCTATCCATTCCTGCCATCCCACATGAACACCACTCGATGATGAACACCACTTGTCTGAAGCATTGGGATAAGGATAAGAACAGAAAATTGTGGGATCTTCAAGACTCGTCGCTGAAAGGCTCAGTGAAATCCCATGAGATGAATTGGTAGAACACTGATCTTACAGCATGTGGAGATATAACCATTGTGAGAACAAAACCTACAGGAGCAGTTTCATCAGTTTTACAACACAATATTAATAATCACCCTGGGGTCGCATCCCCTATCTTGTTGTTTGGGCCTCAATCTTCTATCAATTATCATACTTCTGATCTGAACATTAATATTGCTTCACATCATGACACCAGGCTTTTCAGCTAGGACGGAGATGTTAGGAAATTATTATGTTAAACAGGCCTGAAAACTGGGACTGATTTTACATGCATACTTTGCATTAGGTAAGTATTTTCCTTTTGCTACATTTTACTGGGGGAAATAATCTGCTGCAGTCACCCGGAAGTAGTTTCCTATCACATTGTTTTTTTAAAATTTGCACTTGCACCAAAAGTACATTGGAATATATTTTTAACATATTGATCAGTCTGATTATTATCATACATAAAGACAATCCCTGATTAAGTACACCATGCATAGAAACAGCTCTCTGTGTCCATATGCAAGGTGGAGAGGTTTTTCCACTAATGGGAAAAACTAATGACAGAGGCCATAGGCTCAGAATAAAAGGATGCATCATTTGGAAGGAGATGAGGAGGAGTTTATTTAGTCAGAGTGTGGTGAATCTGTGAAAGGCATTGCCACAGAAGGCTGTGGAGGCCAAGTCAATGGACATTTTAAGGCAGAGATTGATAGATTCTTGATTAGTACAGGTGTCAGCGGGTGATGGGAGAAGGCAGGAGAATGGAGTTGAGAGTGAAAGATAGATCAGCCATGATTGAATGGCAGAGGAGCGTTGATGGGCAGAATGGCTTATTTCTGCTCCTATCACTTATGAATTTAGGAGCTTTTCCAATAATCGCCAGATTTTGGTGCCATTTTATCCAGTGTAAGCTGCAGCTGGCCAGGTATTCCGAGCCTCTCACCCCACAGTTGTGTTAATATTGAGAGCAGAGTAAAATACTAATCTCTTCTATCATTTTACTCAAATGCAGAGTCCTTGAAATAGCCAGATCCAATTTACCAGACTGAGTACGAGGAGGCATTTCAATTGAGGAACTCTTGACATTTTGGCTGTTCCCCACATGTGGGAGAGATTTCTTTCCCCTCATCTTTAGATAAAATTGCAGCCTGGCTGTTAGCCCCGTTGATACACTTTCCCCTGAGGACTCTGAATCAGGCTTTGTAGCTTTCAGTGAGTGTACTGGGGATGACGGAGAAGGTAACCTTGTCTTGATATCTGACTTCAGAGAGGATGAGACTTTTGAGGAGAATAGTGTCAATGGTGGGGTCCCAGATGAGGAACTTGTAAAACAATTCCGCATCATGAGAGGAATGGATCAGGTAGATGTACAGTCTCTTGCCCAGAGTAGGTGAATGTCGGACCAGAGGACATGGATTTAAGGTGAAGGGGAACAGATTTAATCAGAATCTGAGGGGTACCTTTTTCACACGAAGGGTGATAGGTGTATGGAACAAGTTGCCAGAAGAGGTAGTTGAGGCAGGGACTATCCAAACATTTAAGAAACAGTTAAGACAGGTACATGGATTGGACAGGTTTGGAGGGATATGGACCAAACGCGAGCAGGTGGGACTAATGTAGCTGGGTGTGGGCAAGTTGGACCAAAGGGCCTGTTTCCACACTGTATCATTCTAAGACTCTGTCATCTATCCATAAACAATTGTGACATGCACTTATTTTTTCACCAAGGCAGTCCTTGATGTTTTGGAGTTGCCAGGATGTTCAACGGTCAGCAAAAAAATAAAATAATCCAGCCAACATTAAACTTTTAAAATTGTAAAAAATGAACAATACAAACCTAGATAGCTCACGGGCCTTCCTCCGATAATCTCAAATGTTGGATCATTGATGGTGATGGACTCAAACTATTCTCGAATATTTACTTGAGAGTTAAAATATCTTTAAGTGTGGTATTGTATAACAATATCTGTGTGATAGGCAAATGCAGTCTGGAAATTGAAGCACTCGGACGAAACCTACATGGCCACAAGGGAACGTACAAACTCCACGCAGATAGTGCCCAATGTCAGGTTTGAAGTTGGGTCTCTGGCACTGTGAGGCAACAACACAACAGGCTGCACCACTGTGTCACTCCTTCTCAAGTGTTCAGAAAATTAGAATCTTGCTGCTGTGGACTTGGTCATTGTGGAAATTCCACTGTACACTGCTCCCCTGAGAATGGCACAATATTAATTCTGCCTGCCATCATACCTCACCAGTGCTTCTGCAACAAGCTGAACCAGGTTAGAACGATTCATCTTGTTTCCCAGAGTCCATTTCCATAGTTATTTTAGTGAAACTGGGAGTGAACGACAGTGACAATCTCATTGTTCTACTTGGCTTTATTTAAGGAGTTGTGCATTGGACTGTAGACAAAAATGCTGGAGAAACGCAGCGGGTGAGGCAGCATCTATGGAGCGAAGGAAATAGGCAATGTTTCGGATTGAGACCCTTCTTCAGACTGATGGGGTGGGGGGGGGGGGCTGGGCAGGAAGAAGAAAGGAAGAGGAGGAGCCAGTGGGCTGAGGGAGAGTTGGACTGTTCCACTTTCTGGTTTCCTCTTGCTGGGAGGTGACCTAAATATGGGGGGGGGGAGGGAAGAGGAGGATAATGCTGGAGACTGAGATCCCAGAGTCCGTGTTTTCAAAAGTGTGCCAAGGCTCGGTGAGAATGCAACGTGTGGATATTTTAACAATATAATTGAGTTTTGTAACGCAGAGAAGGGAACATTTAACAGAGGCATTGATGAAGGCAGAGTAGGAGATGGGACCTACATGGCCTTTAGCAAGGCTACTCCAAAAGCACATGGGATCGAAGACAAGCTGGCAAATTGGATTCAAAATTGGCTTGGTGATAGGAGGCAGAGTGCAGCAGAAAATAAGATGTTTTTCTGATGGAAGTCCGTGACAAATGGTGCAACACAGGGATTGGTACCAAGGCCGTTAATGTTTGTGATACACGTTAACAACTTGGATGCGAATGTAGGAGCTACAATTAGCAAGGTTATGGATGGCATAAAAATTGGTGGTATGAAAGACAGAGAGGTTATTATTACAGATAGAGAAGTTGTCGAAGGCTACAACAAGATGTAGAACAGATGGGAAGTGTGGTTGTCAGGTAGAGCTAGGACATCGACAGTAAATCAAGGAATGATGGTGAACAATGAGATCTCGGGTCCAACTTAATAGTTCCCTAAAAGTGTCAACACAGGTTGATACCACTGGGAAGAAGGCATGTGGCATCTTGCTTTCATAGCTCAGGGCATGGAATACAAGAGTTGCAATGTAGTGTTGCAACTTTACAAAACACTCTTGAGTCTACACTTGGAGTGATGCTTGCAGTTCCGATTTCCACACTGTAGGTTGCCATGGAGAGAGTGGAGTGGAGATTCACCTGGATGTGGTCTGAAACGTTGTAATTTAGTAATGGGAAGAGATTGATAGGCTGGGCTGGTTTACACTGGCGAGGACAAGGCTCTGAGGGGAGATCTGATAACATTCAAGATCCTGAGAACCATTGATTGGGTAAATAGTCAAATTGGTTTTCCCATGATAGTGTACACAACACAAGGGGACATGGGTTTAAATGAGAGGAATGATGTTTAAAGAGGATTTGAGAGGCAGTTTAAACAAAAACTGATAGTGGTTGACATTTGGAATGTACAGCCAGAGGTGTGGAATCTGATGGGATCACTCCATTTAAGAGACATTTAGATAGATATGTAAATTTGCCAGGGGTAGAAGGATACTGACCTAAAGCGGGCAAATGTATTTAGTGCAAATGGGCAAAAAGCTGGATTTGATGGGCTGAAGGTCCAGTCACTGTGCCACAAAACTCTATGACAACTTGAGAAGTGAATTGTACACAGTGTGTCCTTGAAACAGAAAACAAATAGTCGCAGTGCTGTCCAAGAACAGGAGAGTGGAACTAATTGGATGGTACTTTCAAAAAAATTGACACAAGCATGATGGTCAAATGGCCTCCTACTGTGTTTCAAGGTTCAGTGATTCTCTGAAGATTCACAGAATAGTCGTACATACCTGCTATTTCCTCATTTCAAAGAGTTCAAGGAACAATCCACACGGATTTGCCCTTGACAGTTGAGACCATCAGCTGTAAATCCAGAGGTTCCATGGGATAATAACCGGAATCTGATTTTACTGGAGTTGTGTCTGAGACACTTCCATTCCATTTTATAATACTATCCAGGTTATAATGAGACACGGGGAAAGCAATTATGCATTTCAAGGCTTCTGAAGGAGACAGAAAATACGAAAGTGACACTTAAGCACACAAAGGAGGTGATTTCAAACAAGTGATGTCTCAAGATCACCTCCTATCTTCCCATTATTTCAGAATTACTGTGCACGAGAGAGATCCAGTCGTCTGGCAATTCATTTTAACAGTTTACTCTGTTGTTAAGGTTTTTTTTTGTGTGTTGTAACACTTAGAATGAAATACACTCAACTTGTATAGGAATGGGGGTAGATTAGAAACATGCTTCACTTAAGACGAATGTACCTAAGATAAGTGCAAGTTTTATTGCATTGATTAAACTTGGTTGAATGCCAGTGAACTGGTTAATGGAAAGAATTACTCTGCGCTTGCGAATGATATTGCAGCCTCATAACATGTCTTGCAAGCCTTTTAATATGGAAAAATAGGTAATGATCTATTTGGGTCCGATCACATTATCACAATTGGTCACGTCAAACCATAATAATTATTTTAATGCAACACTTAAAAATCAATTAAAAAAAACCCTCAGCATGGCAGAAGTTTGCCTTGCAGAAATTATAGTGTCCCATTGTTCACTTACTGCAGGTATTATAATCATACATTCAATTGCATAACACAGATTGGTTTTTTTGCAGTTCAAGAAGGCACTGCTGACGCTGGAAAATCAAAGGTAGACAAAAATGCTGGACCAACTCAGCGGGTGAGGCAGCATCTATGGAGCGAAGGAAATAGGCCTTTTATAGTTGGAGGGAAGGGGAATCACAGAAGGGGGGGCAGTGAGAGAGGAGGCTGTTAAACTGTCTTTGGAGAGAGGAGAATAACTTCTTCAAAGTAGGCATACCTTGAGGAGATTTCGCAGTGGAGTAGACAAAATGTTTAAGAAGAAACTGCAGATGCTGGAAAATCGAAGGTAGACAAAAATGCTGGAGAAACTCAACGGGTGAGGCAGCATCTATGGAGCGAAGGAAATAGACCTATTTCCTTTACTTCATTGATGCTGCCTCAGCCGCTGAATTTCTCCAGCATTTTTGTCTACCTTTGTTTTTTTGCAGTTTTTGCTATAGTAAATCAGTGGGTTTTTTTTTCATTCTCAAAGTTAAATAATTAGTAACCATTTCTGGGTTGCTTTGTGTTTTATGGGGGATTTGCTGATGCACGCCACCTCTGCAAGCCCGATGTGATTCCCGTGACAGACTACATCGTTCTGCATTGTTCACCATGCAGCACTATCTTAGGAGCGCTGGAAGAGAACTTGGACCACACCGTCCATGGGCGCCCAATCACTGGTCACTCCGAGAACACGGTGGACTTTGTTATAATTAATTGAAAGATGCAGCACAGAAACAGGCCCTCCGGCCCACTGTCTACAATGACCATCACACTAGCTCTGTTATTCCACTTTCAGTCTGAAGAAGGGTCTCGACCTGAAAAGTCGTCCATTCCTTCTCTCCAGAGATGCTGCCTGTCCCGCTGAGTTAATCCAGCATTTTGTGTCTATCGTCAGGGTAAACCAGCATCTGTAGTTCCTTCCTATTAATTTTGTTTATTTTCATTATATCCGGGCATCTGATCACTTTCCCTTCCCTCCACATCTCACAGCAACTCTTCCTACTCAACTCCCCCTCCCAAACCTACCCTGCCACCTCAATATCTAGGCTTCAGTCTCTCATACATTGCCTCTCATATTGTCTTATGTTGTCCATTGGTGATATTCTAAACCTGGCCTTGGAGTAGAAAACCAAGTAACACATTTTCATTTGCAATAAAGGGCAACACTTGATTTGTTGCCTCTATGTAGTGGGCCGAAGGACAACAATTAAAATAATATTTTCAACATCACATTAACACCACTCAGACACAACCTATTGAGTCTGGTAGAATTTGGAGGTCCATGCATTTAATTCTTCAGTTTTACCTCAATGTAAATATATTCATTTTTAACCAAATTCTGTTCTATTTACTTAAATATCATTAGTTCTACAGAGCATTTAAAGCTCTCTGATTACAGGTGATTTTGGTCAAAGATCTATTACAATGCTTATAGGCAAGGGTGCAGGAAACATGGCTGTGCCAGGCTCTGTAGCCTGCAACCTCCCTTTACACCAGGAATGAGTAGGCTAACCTACTCAGGGATCGTTCGTCAAGCGGGGATCGTTCGTCAGCGCGGACTCGGTGGGCGAAGGGGCTGTTTCCGAGCTGTATCTAAACTGAACTAATCTAAACTAAACTAAGTCATTTTTGCTAACACAAAAAAAAGTATTCCATTTCCTGGCACAGATCCCGTGGCTGATGGGGCCT
Source organism: Raja brachyura (assembly GCA_963514005.1). The sequence continues at coordinate 18,286,050 of OY740806.1, read as the reverse complement.
GCGGGTAGATCAGGCATTGGATCATGGATTGAGTGTATGTGAGTGTCGAGCAGAGGAAATGGGGGCTTCCCTTTCACCACTTGGTGGAGTACAAGGGGTGTGGATAGGGACTGAGTGAGGAGATCACATTGTTGTGGATTGGAGGCAGGGTGAAAAGGTGACATGGCTGCTCAGCAGAGGTGAGGATCAAGGAAGAGAGGGGGGGGGGGAATAAAGGTGGGGGGAAGGTTGTCTTTTATTGTAGACCAGCATTTGCAATTCCTTGTGTCTACATTTTACCGGGGTTTAAGACAATTTTGTTATTTATCAATTCCAACCGTACGTTTTTGGATTTAGCTAATTATTTCAATTTAGATTTCCCAGTTGTCACAGTGGTAGTGCCATTGACATGCCTGGCATCCCAAAGCAGTTTGCTGCTTTTTTATTACCTTGCAAGTGCAGTCAAAGCATGTAGTGAAGGCCCTTAAGCAAGCTAATTCAGTGAATAAATAGTTCATCTTCTCTTCATGGTATTGATTGAGGGCAATCTATTGACCAAGATATTTGCCCTTTCTCTGAAAGTAGCCATAGGACACCACACACTTTAGATGCTAATCTGGAGTCCCATCCTGGGTTATGTGCCAATGCATATGGAGAACCTAAATCCATCAGGGATCAAAGGCAAGCTGATGTTAACAGATGATTAAAGCTGGCAGTAAAACTTTAAAAAGCAACCAGAGGGCTAACTTTCTCACACGGAGGGTGGTGGATGTATGTATGGAACGAGCTGCCAGAGGAGGTAATTGAGGCAGGTATTATCGTAACGTTTAAGAAACATTTAGACAGGTGCAAGGATAGGGCAGGCTTGGAGGGATATGGGCCAAACGCAGGCAGGTGGGACGAGTGTAGATGGGACATGTTGGCCGGTGGGGGCAAGTTAGGCTGAAGGGCCTGTTTCATTGCTGTATCACTCTATGACTCTAAGAGGTGACTGTGCAGGGCCTTGTGTGGAAGAGAAGCTACCAAGAACCACACTCAGCCATTACGTGTGCCACTGTGCAATGCATCAATCTCGTTTATCATTTTAAGGGTTGATTTTAAATTTGTGTAAAACAAAAGCATGTTGGAGATTATTGGTTAACATTGCGGCTTCTTTCAGCTCAGTCTCAGTAATGAGCTGTTCTTATCGCCTTGACAGTATCGCTTTAAGTAATGAGACAACAGAAGTGGGCCCTCCCGCTCCGTCCTCCCTCCGTCGCCGTCCCCAGTACAGTGATTAATACAAGTCCTCACCTCAGTCTGGCACCAGCTCATTTAGTTATGCAGATTCTGCACATTTAGTATCATCAATTACTAATTGGAATCTTGCTATCAGATCGGGGAGTTGACATGACAAATACAAATGTGTACTAGAGGGCAAACGAAGTAAAATAAAATGCACGGAATAAGGCTAAGTGCATTCAGGCATTAGCTTATTGTTTGCATTTGTTACTGACTGTAATGCTTACAGCGTCTCCTGAAGAACTCTTGAAAAATCTCTGCTGAAGGATGTCCCTTTGTGCTCCCAGTGTTACACATTGTTTTTCTTTCCTTGTTTTATGTTAACGATGTCCATAATTAGGCTGATTAATTTTCTGTTAGAACTAATTAGATCTGCTGCCAAATCTCTTGTAGAGCACATATTGTTCTTCCCCAAACAACATTTACTTTTTGCTGTAGCCCTTTTTTAAATAGTAGCTGTGATCCTTATTAATTTTTAATTGCTCAGTGTGCTGTTACAAGTGTACACATTACCGTATTTCCCCCTCATCCGTCAACACGGTTAAATGCTTTATTGCTACTTTAAATAACGTGTAACGTACAGGACAAGGTTTTAAGGCCACGCGCATTTTAAGACACAGATAAATTGTTCTTATTAGATGTAACGCCACCAACTTTTGCATCAATAGATCACAGAGGAGAGCCGGCAAAGAGCCAAGAATCCAGAGAGCGAGAGATTCCTAGCTCACTTGCAAGACAATTTAGGAAACAACTTGATGGCATTTAATATTTTAAAGCAAATTAATTAAGAAAAAATGCTGCAATGGCATTCAAGGTTATGTGCACTTTATTAAGCAGAAGCCTGGTGCCATGACAAAACTTCAAAAGTAATTGTCATCTTTAACTTAAGCATCCAATTCATATTAATCATCCAACATCATGTAGCCTATTCATATCTACGCATCCTCTGCATCCTCAAAGTAAAACTAGCAAGGGAATATTTAATTGTTTTTTTATCAAAGTGCCAATTTGGAACTTATTCCAAACTGCACGATCCCATTTCATTTACCTTCCAACCCACACAGAGAAGATGAAGAGAGGCAGAGTTTGACATGGCAAAGGGCAGGAACTGGTAATGTACTTCATATCACCGCACAATTAACGATTATGCTTCAAGTATAGCAATCAAATCAGTTATGTATCTGGTGAGGAAATATGGAAAATTATTGCATAGCAATTTGTTTGGGGAGCGCAGGAGGCTGATTGGTGACCTTATAAAAGTGTATGACATCAAAAGGGGAATAGGGTGAAAGCACAATCTTTTATTCAGGGGAATAATAAAAGATCGGGGTCAAAGTTTTAACGTGAGAGGGACAAGATTTAATAGGAAGCTCGGGGGCACCCGAGAGTGGTGGTTATATGAAACAAGCTGCCAGAGGCGGTAGTTAAGGCAGATACTAAAACAACATTTAAAAGACATTTAGACAGATACATGAATACGAAAGCTTTAGAGGGATAATGGAGAAACAAGGGCAAATGTGGCACCTTGGTCAGCATGGATGACTTGGGCAAAATGGCCTGTTTCCACTCGACAACTCTACGACTTCAGTTCTGAAGCTGCAGTCAAATCTCCCAATGTCAACAGACTTTTTCCTTTACAGAGCAAGGAAAATAACTAACGGAGACATTTCTATAATATCCACAGGTTGCACCATTGAGTTTTCATTAATAATAGGGAGGGGGTCAAGGAAAGAACATTCACGATGCGGGGCCCTGTTTCCACCAATCTTTCCACCACCAAGAAGCACAAGAAGTGATAAGACAAACACCGTTGTATGCAGATGCAGAGAAGTGTGTTCAGCTCTGGCTGAACAACTTCTAATCTTGTGTGTGGACACGATAAGAAGAAGAATGTTAAGGAGATTAAAAACAGGCAAGGTGATGACACAACTTGTGCATCGAGTGCAAGGCGATCACCAAGTATGCTCATGTGGATGATAGAAGTGCCCGACTGAGTTTTACTATGGAAACCATTTTTATCCAGAAGTGATTCTACTGTGATCTATTCAGGGTAAAACTGATGCACAACTGGCACTGAAAATACAGTTCGGAACAAATCCTATTTCGAGCCTTAGGTGTTTGGATTCAAGTATCATTGCAACATGGTTGGTCTTTGGGCGACTGGGCTTTGAATAATAGCACCAATAATGTTGGTGCCTGCATGTGTAATATAGGCAAAAAAAATTCACGGTGACAAATAAAGCACTATTGTATCTATTGTATCATTGAAACTGTTGTGATTTTTGTTCTTATTTTCACAAAGCCGAATCTGATTCTTTTATTTAAGTGGTACAATATAGGACAGAGGTGCGGTGTGCATGCTATTTAAAAGAACTGGCACAATTTCAAAAGGCTAATTCAGCACCACAAGTGCCCCTGTTTCTGTGATTAAAGAACTTAGTTAATACCAATACATTTCTAACATTTATGTTAGTGGTATAGTGCTTTATAAATTGAGCGATAAAAATAAGCCTGTTGTCGAAGCCACAAAAAGCGATGTTATTCTAATGGACGTAGATCTTCTATTAGTACCTGTAGCTGTTCCTACAGGTTATTTGATCCACAGAGATTTGAACAAAACAAACAACAGGTTTTATTTATGTAGCCAGTTTAATGGAGCAAAATCTACATGCTGTCTCCTGGAACCATTATCAAGAAGAAAGAAAACAGGATATATCAAGGCAGATAGCCAAAGGTTTCATCAAAGAAGTCTTAAGTAACGTCTTAAAGAAGGGGGAAAATAGTTGACAGATGTCGGGAATGATTGCTCCAAGAGTCTGGATTTATAATCGGAATTGTAATTCAGCCTGAAGAAAGATACCAACCCAATACGTTGCCTATCCGTGTCCTCTGGAGATGCTGCCTGTCCCACAGAGTGACTCCATCCATCACCTTGTGTTATGCTGAGGACGTTGAAGTTCCCAGTGGAATCCCATGCAGCCATACACACATTCCACAAGGACAGCACGGGAAGTCAGGATTGAACCCCAGTGATAGAGTAACTCTGCAGGTCAGGCAGCATCTCTAGAGAAAAAGCATAGGTGATGTTTCAGGAAGGGACGCTTCTTCAGACTGAAGTGTGGAAAAGGTGGGGGGAAAGCAAGGATGGTGAAGAACTGGAGGCTAGAAAGAACCAGGAGCAATCTGGGCAAACCACTAATGTCCTCAGGCAGAGTGGTGCCTTGGTGGGCCCATTGTTGACTGGGGAAGGTGTGAATTCAAGAGCGATACAATGTGGTGAACGGAGTGTGGAAGGATGGAATGAGGGGGGGGTCAGGGGGGGGGGGGGTCAGGAGAGGGAATTGTAGGTAGAAGTTTCTTAAAATTAGACAATTCAACTTCATACTGCCTGGTTATAAGATACCCAAGCAAACTATGAGGTGCGGTGCCTACCAATTTGGCCTGCGTCTGGAAATGGAGGAGATCCAGGACGGAAAGGTCAGCATGGGAATGAGATGGGGAGTTAGGGTTGAAATGGTTGGCAACCAGAGTTGACGTTTGGTCTCGCTGTGCAGGAATCCATATCAAGAACAGCGGATGTAGTAGATGAGATTAGAGGAGGTGCAAGTGAACCTCTTGTCTCACCTGAAAGGACTGTCATGGTACCTGGATGAAAGTGAGGGAGGTGGTATAACTACAGGCGTTGCGCGTCCTGCCGTTGTAAGGGGAAGGTAACCTGGGGAGGCGGTGGTTTGGGTGGGAAGGGTTGAGCGAACCAAGGAGTTGCGGAGGGAGCAGTCTCTGCAGAAGGAGCAAAAGGGTTGAGATGGGAAGACGTGATTAGTGGTGGGAACCCGTAGGGGGTGACGGAAATGTCGGGAGGATGTGTTGGACGCGGAGGTGTGGTGGGGTGAAAGGTAAAGACCAGGGGAACTCGGTCCTTGTTGCGTCTGGGGGAGGGTGGGGCGGGGGGGGGGGGGTAGGGGGATGTGGAACAATAACAGAACTACAGGACACAGAGGAGACATATGTGAGGGTCTCAATTATGACAGAAGTGGGGAACCCACGTTTTTGTGGGACACAGAGGATACATTTGTGAAAGTCCGAGAGAGTTTGCAGCTCCATTAGCTACACCACCGTGCTGCTCAATCTGCCTGGAAGTTTCATTCCTCAGTGTCCCCTCCAGGCCACGAACCTGGAAACAATCCACTCTGAACCCAAGGACATAATTCATTTCAGAGCTGACCCGACTTGAACCAGGTGACATCGGATTCAGTTCAGGTAACCAGATAATAAAAACACAATTCAGCTGGGTAAACCTTTTACGCTACACAACACCCGCAAGACCAAAGTGCTCAATAAAAATAAAAACCCATCTGCTGCAAATCAAGTGTCCCATAAAGCAGACAAGAGTCTAACAGACAGAATCTGACATGGATTTTCAAACTGTATCACTGAAAGGGTCAGAAATAATGTTGAAGGGTAAATCTATACTGAAGGAATCGAGCTCCATGGATGAATAGACAATAATTCCACAAGATCAGGAGTCAAATTCAAGATCTACTTGTCATTCAGACTTTATAGCTTAAGCTTGATGAGTTTTGTCAGTTTGAGGCATTTCAATGCACTGAGCTTTGCACGATAACCAAATAATTCTGCTTGGGAGACTGAAAAAGTATACATCACCTAGGTGACACTACTCCAACTGTGTACCTTATTCCTTGAGCATTTGAACAGTTGTAAGGACAATACGACCAGCCTGATAGATGAACCATTTTGACATTCCGTGGCCTGGGAGAAAATAAGAGTGAAAAACAACAATACAGATAACCTATTTTTTCCCATCAATAAATGTATTTTATCCTTTAGCTTCTGTTGGACATCTTGGAAACATTAGCCTGGGAGACCTGTTGTGGCTTCCACTTAAGTTTGTTATTGACCTCACAGTTGGCAATGGCAACTCCTTCATTCGCAGCACGCGGCATCAATCTTGTTCTTCTCCCAGGTCTATTTTTCAGCTGCAGTTGCTCTGGATCTTACAATTGGCTTTAACAATTTTTTCCGCTGGTTCTCATGAGGTGTGGAGCGGCAATGTCATTAACCTTGCACCAGCCGACTCCGCAAACAGCTCTTGTTTAATATGCTGCTGCCCAGGATACCAGGTCAGTGACGTGGAAACATAAAGAGCTAGAAACTAAAGGATTCCTTTGGTGCTGAGGCCAAGATTTTTGTGAAGTGCATCTGCAGGGAAAGCTATATGGTATTAATGACGTGACAGGTCATCTGTCTTCCTTGCTTCAAACCGACACAAACAGCCTACAAAAATCCCTAAAACAAGAGAGGATTTAGAACCTAATGACTTAAAGATTTCTCATCTGCCTGAAAAGGTATTCCTTGGGGATGAGCCTTGAAGGCCTGTAAGGAACAACCTTTTGGGATTATAGTATAGATTTGTTTCAAGTTCCGGTCTCATACATTTGTACTTTAAAAACCAGGAGCTCAAATAATTCACCCCTTCTAATTTCTGTGCAAATGAAAGCGCAAACAATCCAATCAAATCAAAATGACCAAAATCACACTAAATCTGTCTTCAATATAGCACACCAGCTTAAAATCACCTCGGAAACATATTTCACAACAAAATGTTAGTCTTGAAAGGGTTAATGCATTTTCTTCCGAGCAACTTCAGTCACAGACAAAAACAAGAATGGATCCGTGTTTGTACCGACTCAGAGAAAAGGTAGTTTAATCATCCCAGAAAACCGTAGCATGGAAGGCTGGAAAAGTCTGTGTTTTTTGTTGGAATTCTGCATTAGAGCTTCAGCGTGCACAAAACAGTATCTGCCTCAATCAATGACTGTGACAATAGCTAATGGATCGTGTCCCCTGAGAGCGAGGGAGGCAGGATTATATGACAATCAGTTATCCCAGCTACAATCTTGGTGACACTAGTTTGGGGATGATCAGCCATGATCACAATGAATGACGGTGCTGGCTTGAAGGGCCGAATGGCTTCCCGCAACACCTATTTTCTATGTTTCTATGCTTCTAGCCTGGCCACTTTAAGTCATCAAGTGCAGGTCACAACAATTTCAGAATTTTTCTTAGTATTTAATTGTAATTTCGTTGATTGAGTTCTAATTATGTACATTACAGCACAATGTTCAATCTACCTTCTGAATGCAAAACACTTCTCAACACTCTTTAATTAACTACTTTCACTGGCATTGCTACTGCAGTCAAGTAGTTAAACTCACCCAATAGGTGTTAACGTTAAAACATGCCATTAATTTACAGTTCTGTACTAAAACAACATCTTTGCCACAAAAGAGTAAGTGAAGGAAATGAAACATTACAGCAACACAAACTGTTAAAGTGGATGACAAATTGTGAGTGGGTGGAATTAGTGATAACTTCCACAATGGAATTTGAAAGAGCAGGGATAATGTAAAAAGATGGATGGAATCATTTAAGTTAGATAAGTTAGCCGTGAGTAGTCTTAACCTATCAGTAATTCCATATTGAGGATACAGGTTTGGGCACAATAGTGACACGGTAAGCAGAGCTTTGGCAACCCAGGTTCAAACCTAATCTATGGTGATGTACATGCTGGGTTTTCCAGTTATTTACAGTGACAACATGGGGTTCCTGCAGGTTGTCTGGTTTCTTCCTACCTCTTAAATTTGTTGTTTGATGGGAATGTGAGGAGAATAAAATGGGATTAGTGTAGGATTACAGTAAATGGGTAATTGAAAGTCAATGTCGACTCAGTGGACCAAAGAGCCTGTTTCCGAACTGTATTACTCAGTCATTATACATATGATCACTTATTCCTTCTCTCCAGAGATGCTGCCTGTCCCGCTGCGTTACTCCAGCATTTTGTGCCCACATATGTTGATCACCGCGACTGCACAAAGCAATGAGTAGGGAAGGCCAGAACTTTTCAAAATTAATAAGACAATGAACTTTAAAATGGCGGTCCTGAATGACGCACACATTTCAATATCTCCAGTCTAACGATTCTCCATTGTACAACAGAAGAAAAAAAGAGCATCTGACAAATGTCAGGTTATTAACACCAGTGAAAACCAGATTGATGAAGTTCTGAAGGGAAGCTTAAAAGAAATTAGAGGTATAGAGTGAAGATATTGTCAGCAGAGATACAAAGAGATCCAAAATACTTTATGTGCTGTGAATAGATAACGTTGTAAAAGAAGATGAGTGGCCATTCAGAAGCCAAATGGCAAATCTGCTCGTGGGGTCAGAGGGCAGAGCTGAGGTTTCACCAAGAAATCAGTGACTGCTGGTCTCAGCGGAGGTTCTGAATGGACTGGCAATGTATAAGGAGGAGGTAGTGAATATGATGAGGAGTACAAATGATGGGTTTTAGATGAAGGGTACTAAAAATGATGGAGAAACTCAGCGGGTGCAGCAGCATCTATGGAGCGAAGGAGATAGGTAATGTTTCGGGCCAAAACCCTTCTTCAGACTGATGGGGGGTGGGGGGAGGTGGGGCGAAGAAAGGAAAAAGGAGGAGGAGCCTGAGGGCTGAGGGAGAGGTAGGAAGGGGAGGAGACAGCAAGGGTTAACAGAATTGAGAGAATTCGATGTTCATGCCAAGAGGATGCAGACTCCCCAAGCGGAATATGAGGTGCTGTTCCTCCAATTTGCGGTGTTGCTCACTCTGGCCGTGGAGGAGGCCCAGGACATAGGTCGATATGGAATGGGAGGGGGAGTTGAAGTGCTGAGCCACCGGGAGGTTGGGTTGGTTATTGCAGACTGAGCGGAGGTGTTCGGTGAAACGATAGTTAAATTCGCTAAAAGATTGCGCCAAACATATTTTTCCCACAGAAGAGTTGTTCATCGATGTGAAACAACATTCAAAATTGCAAAAATTTAGGTTTCCCAGAAATTTCAAAGTAGACGCTTAAAGCCCTGTCCCACATTACGAGTTCATTCCATGAGCTGTCCCGAGTTTGCCCTGATTCGAACTCGGAGATTTACGGTTATGGCCACTCGTCGGTACTCGTGGCTCTCGTGGACATTTTTCGTCATGTTGAAAAATCTTCCTGAGTCTTCCCGAGCTTACCTGCCGTTAGCAAGTCTTCCCGAGTACCTGCTGTTAGCGTCACGAGCCGCTAAGAGACGTCCCCGAGCTCCGACGTACCCGCGATGTTCATTCTCCGTGCTTACCACGAGTTTGATTTTTTTTAAACTCGGGTGAGCTCTTGGAATGAACTCGTACCGTGGGACAGGACTTTTACTGAAGAATCACCCATAAGCAGTCTGAGGAAGGATCCTACCCTGAAACAATGTTTCAGGTCAGGGCTCTTCTTCAGTCTGCACAACAAACTGAATGTTTCTAGGACAAGAACATATTTTCGTGGAAAATATACCTGCTCATGATTGTCAAGCAACTGGAATAAAAAATTAAATAGAGATGTATTCAATGGATTTGAAGAAGTAATTAAGTGAGAATCAAATTGAAATGTGTGTGTGTGTGTGTGTGTGTGTGCGTGTGTGTGTGTGTGGGTGCGTGTGCGGGTGTGGGTGCGTGCGACATCTGCTGATGTCTTGTGCTGCCACACAATCTAAACTGAATGGGGTTTTTTTCCCCAAAAAACAATTTTTGACACAAGAACAATAGTCGAGAGTTTCTATTCTTAGATTTTAATGGCCTAGTTTATTCCAACCGGTGCACACAGTCTTTAGTCCATGTCAACTTGGCAAGGTATTGGGAGAAATACAGTGGATGCTTCAGAGTTTGGAAGAGTTAGTGTCAGGTTCATTTTAAAAATAACCACCATTTTAAACAAAGTACTTCCCAAGGCACCCCTCATGCAGAGGGTTCAATTTCAAACAACGTATTGAATCATTTCACATTCCCTGTGGCACAAACATTTTTTGTTCCTTCTGTGTATTGCAGCAGGTCTATGATCGCATCTCCAGTCTGTTCTACACACACCATGGGCAAGATTGATGTATTTGATTGGTATTCTTGGTACAGCTTTAAAAAGTGCAGGCAGACAGTCAGGGGGGAACTAATATTTGCACTGATGGTAACAGATGTCTTTTTCTTCCATCTCTAACAGGTGGCGCCAGCAATGGCTGCCTCGCCAACAGTCTGTCTGACCCTTCCTTCTCTGTTGTTTTTTTAATATGTGTTAAATTGTACGTTTTTAGTGTTCTTTAGCTCGTTTTATGCGGGGGCTTGCGGGAACTCCAACTGCGGGAGCCTGTGGACTTTAACATAGCAGAGCTTGCTGTCTCTGGTTGGAGACTGACATCGGGAGATTCGATCGCCCGACTACGGATGGTTCGACTGCTCCGACCGCGGGAGAAACATTAGGGAAGTTGATTAGACTTTATGGCCTTCCATCACAGTGAGGAATGTGGGGAATCCGCCATGGTGGATGTTTATGTAGTTATGTGGCTTGTTGCTTTTTTTAGTGTGGCTGTATGGTAATATGAATATCACTGCACCTTAATTGATACACGTGACAATAAAATACCTTTGAAACCTATTTGCTTCATGATTCTAAAAGTAAATGCAGCATATAACAAGAAGCAAATTGCATATCATGATGTATATTTATATTTACGCTGTACCGTTGAAAACCACCTGCATTTTCCGAGCAGAAATGGCTGTTGTGATACTCGAATGGGTAATATTTGTACCATATCTCTCAATCCTACCATGTTAAAGATACTGGTGCATGCAGGATGTTATTTGAAGATCTGAAGTTTACTCGGTTGACTGAACAAAAAAAAATGCAGAAAGAACATTCTGTTGAATCAATCTATTACATTGTGGCTGGTGCTGAATGGAAGCCGTGATATTCCGCCGTACAAACTTCATTGTACCCGCTCTCACTTAGATGCGTTGTGAAAATTGCCACTACATTAAAAATACCGACAGATTTGGAAGGAATTAACAAGTCAAACTTCATAAATTCTATTTCTCGTGTTCTTGTTGATAGATTCAGTTCATGCGATAACTATAAAAATGCAGTCAGGAGCTGAGGTAAAAGATAAACTGTGATGTTACTGAACGGCAGAGCAGCCACACATAGTCCATTATTGTTTTTACCTACCACTGGAGCCCAGAGAAACCGACAGCAAAGACCCATCTTGCGGCACTCCCCAAAAGTACATTGGAAATTCAACTCTTGAACCTTGCATCAGGTCAGACATGATACAGACCTGAATATTCACTGATTTCAAATTAGATTTTAAGGAAGGATAAATTAAGTTTCAGAAAGTATTTAGTTTCACTGATTTAATTATGAAGTGATTTTTTTCTATAGTTTATAAAGATGTGACAGATTTTATTGTGTAGGAACTAGTTTAAACCAAAGGCAGACACAAAAAGTTGGAGTAACTCTGGAGAAAAGGAATATGTAATGTTTTGGGTCGAGAACCTTCTTCAGTCTGAAGCAACTCTACTACTGTGTCAAGGTGTTGTGTTCAAAACATTTCGAAGAAATCATTACTGCTTATAACCATGTAATATAAATTGTCAACTAAAGTCCAACACAAGCGCTAATGTAAAAATAGTGATTTTAGAACTATCTACCACTTTTTGAACGGTGTTGATTTCTGCTATGTTGAAGTTGATAAGGGACCAGGAAGACAAGGAGTGGAAGTTTCAACGGAAATAAATTGTAAAAATGTCTCCGTTGTTACTCAGGCACGCCAAAAATTCCAGCTGTAAATCCAAGCAAATGAAAAACTCTTCCCTGGAGGCAGGAAAATACAACTTATCTGTGAGAGGTTTCTGAATTATGGAAGTCTGAAACGTCTTGTGTGAATGAGTGATGTCCAGCCTTTTCATCTGCAGACAATATATAATTTAATCAAAAATTATTAAAAATAAATGGAAATTTCCATATCTAAGCAGATGCTGAAACTAATTGTTGCTCATAAGGGACCAGTATAAATTAAAGCAGACATTCTAGTTAATGTTTATGTCTTTTCTCCTCTTCCAAATCCAGATCATGTATGATTACACTCAAAGGTGAATCCCAGTTCCTTTTAGCATGGGGAGTACATACACCAAATATCTTACCTACAGGGTGGGTACCTACCTACATCTGACACAATGCCAGATTACCAGCCTAAAATGTGTTCAGCTTTCACTAGATTTATACTGTAGTTGCAGAGTATTTACATGACACATCTCAAGAATCAAATAATAGCACACTAACAGTTATCAAAATAAAGAACTGTTGGTGCTCTTAAGTGATAGTAGTAGAATTAGGCCATTTAACCAATCAAGTCTACTCTGCCATTCAATCATGGCTGATCTCTCTCTCCTTCCTAACTACATTCTCCTGCTTTTCTCCCCATAACCTCTGACACCTGACTAATCACAAATTTATCCAACTCCGCTTTAAAAATATTCACTGACTTGGCATCCACAGCCTTCTATGGCAAAGAATTCCTTAGATTCCCCAACCTCTGACTAAAGAAATGTCTCCTCATCTCCTTCCTAAAATAACGTCCTTTAATTCTGAGGCGATGACCTCTAGTCCTAGACTCTCCTGGTTTACAAAAAAAGACAGAGTGCTGGGGTAATTCAGCAGGTCAGGTAAGATCTCCGCAGAACATGGATCAGTGCCGTTTCAGGTCCCACCCAAAATGTCACCTATCCAGGTGCACCAGAGATGCTGCCTAGACCCGTTGAATTACTCCAGCACTTCAGCTAAAAATCTTCTGGATAATAGAGGAAAAGGTAAATAGCTTTAATATAAAATCTAGTTAGTGTGGATTGTAGATTATACTGTGTTTGTAAGTATAAAAATGAACTACAATGGTGTAAAAGACAATAGCAGAAACCTTGGGTCAAGACAAACTAAATGAACACAGCGGATTAGAATTAGATTATTTGGTACGACTCCTCCCCTACACTAATCATTCAAAGCAAATTGATTAAAGAAGGAATGCAAATAATTGCAGCTGGTTGCTAAACTCACTTTTGTATTCCTATTCAATTTAGTCCATACATTAATGACTCGTGTTTTAATCACAATATACTTTAAAATATGAACTGCAGAGTCTTTTTGTGTCACTTGTTGTCAACATTGAGAGGTTTAGGTGGATACGCAGGTTAATCATCAACGATCCATCTTCTTCCTATACGGCTAATATTTTCATCACCACAACCCTTGCATTTTGTGTTGATGGTTGTACATCAAAGCTGCCACCATGAAAGAGAATAATCTAACTGAAGCATCATTAGAAAATGGAAATTCCAAATCGGAAGTACCCCTGCAGGTCTGAGCTTTGCTTTTTTTCAAAGCTTCTTAACTGTGTCAAGAAGCAGCAGGCTGCTATGTACCTTAGCTATACAGACTCGCGAACAGCATACAAATGGAGAAAATAACACACATTTTCTGAGAGGAAAGGATAGTGTAAACAAAGCAGAAATTGCTAGATCCTCGAGCACTCCAGTCCTGAACTGTGGCCTATTTCAGACACTTCAAAACTATTAAAAGCAGTGTGGATGAACTATTAAAAGCAATAAAACGAACTGCAGATGTTGGTTTAAACCGAAGATATATATATCAGAATGCATATATCTGAAGCTCTTTCCTGGACCCAGCACACCGATGCAATTGTAAAGAAGGCACAACAGTGACTCTACTTTCTGAGAAGATTATGGAGATTCAGCATGTCGAAGAGGATTCTCCTAAACCTCTACAGGTGCATGGTAGAGAGCGTTCTGACTGGTTGCATCGTGTCCTGGTTCGGCAACTTGAACGTCAAGGAGCGAAAAATACTACGAAAAGTTGTGACCACTGCCCAGTCCATCACCGGCTTTGACCTCCCCACCGTCGAAGGGATCTATCATAGTCGCTGCCTCAAAAAAGCAGCCAAAATCATCAAGGACACACACCATCCTGGCCACAACTCATCGCACCATTGCCATCAGGAAGAAGGTACAGGAGCCTGAAGACTGTAACATCTAGTTTCGGGAACAGCTTCTTCCCCACAGCCATCATGCTATTAAACACAACAAATAAGCAATGAGCTCTGAACAGCAAAAGGCTATAATTATTTGTTATTTGCACTATATTTGTTATTTATTGAACTTTTTCTTTTTTCCCCATTATATACAATGTTTACGTATTCACATATTCTGTTGTGCTGCAGCAAGTAAGAATTTCATTGTCCCGTGCGGGACATATGACAATAAACCACTCTTGACTCTTGAGATAGATGCAAAAAGCTGGAGTAACTGAGCGTGACAGGCAGCATTTCCGGAGAGAAGGAATGGGTGACATAACAGGTCTGAATGCTTCTTCAGACTTAAAAGCAATGACCTGATTAGCTCTCAGGAAGACAACGTCATTTTAATACCGCGTCTGACTGGCAGTATTCCGTATTACTCAGGGACACCAACTTCAGCCAGTAACCAGTGTAAGGAGAACACTGAAATATTTTATAAGAATGCTTATTTATCTGCCCTGTTTGTGAAGCATTTCCCTGTGAATAACCCACTTTTAAGATAACATTCAAAGCTTCACTTCCCACATCAGATCTACGAGGATGGTTACACAATCGTACATACAAAACAGGAATATAATAAGAACCAAAATGATCCCGATGGAAGATTGTACTGTGGTATTCTTGCTTTAGGAATCTCACAGGTCCATCTGCGGGAAAGCCAGCGAATACTCAAGGGTTAGAAATGTGGTATAGCAGGGAATAACCAGTATTGTGTAGCTAAGCCATCTGGCCAAGCAGCCACAGCATTGATGCCCATCGGTACTAAGCTATTTTGTCTCAGTCAGGGCAGTGGGACTATAGCTGGCATGAAGTAATTTGGTTAAGTGGATAGAGGTCTGTTTTGCTACCTGCCCCGGGTCATTTTTCAGTGCTAAAGGTGATGCAGACTCAGGTGTGAACCTGACTGAAGTGTCAAAGGCTGACATGTGTATCAGGGTCATTTGAGGGAAATGCTAGGGGGATGCTGATGCTCGAGGAAAGTTGCTCAGACCTACGCCGTATATACGCCAATGGCCTGGATCTTGCCTGTTGCATGCCTATAGTCAGAACCAATCCAGGACATTTGTAGGAAGGAACTGCAGATGTTGGTTTATACCAAAGATAGTCACAAAATGATGGAGTAAGTCAGCGGGTCAGGCAGCATCTCCGGAAAAAAAAGGAATAGGTGACATGTTGGATTGGAACCTTTCTACAGACTGAACGATTCACTGGACTTTGTTTTGAGTTCAATGACACAGCTCCACCTTGCTGGGGAATTGGTCTTGGGTCTCCTACTCAGATGAGTGTAGGGTTCAATATCCCATTGACTTCACTGAGGTTTGTAGGACTACAGGTCAGAATGGAAAGGGAAAGCCTTTATTTTAATTATTTTTACATTTATCCTGCATTTGTACTTATTTATAAGGCCCTTTCAGCTTTCATTTTTAATGTTATTAAAATAACTCCTGCCAGTCTTATTAGTTTGTAAATATCACTAACATTAAAGGCCTGCAGCTCTGATCTCCACCAAACTGTGGGTGGAGTTTTATGGCTCTTAAAGCTGAGAGGGCCATTTCAAGGTCAAGGTTTCCTCACTGGATGGTTGAAGGCCCTGCTGCCACTCAGATCAACCAGAGCAATCCTGGAAGCATCGGACCAGCAAGATTGTCTATCAGCTGCCTGTCTGCTTTAGTATGGTCATAGATTAGGAATCACGGCCAAGAATTACCACAATATTTTTCCAGGTTGCAATGAATGGGAACAGCATGAATAAACAAGAGGGTAGAAATGGGGAACTGCAAATGCAAGTTCACAAAATAAAGACACATGGACAGGCTAGGATGCTTGTTCAGTCTGAAAGACCACATGTCCATGTTCCCCAGGGATGCTCCCTTACACTAGCACTATCTTACACACTAGGGACTATTTACAACAGCCAATTAACCTAAAACATATATGTCTTTGGATTGTGGGAGGAAACCAGAGAACCCAGAGAAATTGTCTATTGTCTATAAAACACAGGCGGCCACAGGGAGAATGTACAAATCCTGCACAGACACTACTCGTAACCAGGATCAAACCTGAATCCCTGGTGTTGTAAGGCAGCAACTCGCCGTAGTGCCCCCTAAGTTTCTCCAGCACTTTGTGTCATTTTTCTAAACGAGTAAACAGGAGACCATTGTTAATATCTGTGCACTTTTGAAAACTTTTGTACTTCCGAGAAACAAGCCGTCTTATATCTCGTTTCTTCCATCGAAGGGGTTAACCCTTTCCATCAGATTTGCAGTTTGCAAGCAGCAGTCTCTCAGAACGATGTGCTATTTCCCAAATCCTGAGTGAGTCACAGCTGTCGCCTAGATACCATACGGTCCATCCAAAAGTAATAAAGGTAAGCTGCCGCTATTAATAAAAAATACATTCTGAAATAAATCCAGGGATCTGATAGATTGCTGACAGGATAGATTGGAGGAATTGACAACACTCTCACATTCCTGTGCTGCTGATGAGCGACCAAATGAAATGCAACCGAAGAGAAAGGTGCTCGGGGCAGATAGATGGTGAGGAGAGGAGGTGGTTTTGTGATTGAGGAAACAAGCTGTTGTAGGAGCAAATGTTAGGAGAAAGGTTTGCAGATTTTCCTGGAGCCTCATTAAATACACAGGGACTCTTGTCAATGTTACACTTGCAAATTAGTTTAGAGATACAGCTTGAAAACAGGCCCATCGGCCCACCGGGTCGCTGCAGATTATTGATCACCCGTTCACACAGAATATTGATCACCCGCTCACACCCTTTCCATGTTATTCCACTGTCTCATCCATCCCCAACACACGAGGAATTTGCAGAGGTCAATTAACCCTCAAACCTGAGATGGACACAAAGTGCTGGAGTAGCTCAGAGGGCCAGGCATCATCTCTGGAGAAAAATAATCAGAGACATTTTGGGTTGGGTACCTTCTACAAACTTGGATGACTTTGAGAGGAGGGAGGAAATTGGAGCAACAGGAGTGAAATCTCTGCAGTCACAGGGAGAACATGCATACTCCACATAGACAGCACCCAAGGTCAGGACAGGACCTGGGTCACTGGCATTTGGTGGCAGCAGATCTACCAGCTGTGCCATTGTGCCACCCATTTATTACATATATTAGAATATCAGCAAGTACATATTACCACAGGGTTGGCAAATATGGTCTGGCAAAGTTGAAAACAGCCTGGTAATGAGGAGCACAGAAGGACCAAGTCTGAATTTCTTCATTTGAACTCATAAATCACAATCAGATGGACATTTTGTCAATCCAATCTGACCTGGATAATTCATTAATGACAATTTATGGTTAACCACAACTTATGAACTAAAGGTGGAAGCAGCAGCTGCTGAAGCCGACCTGAATTTGGATTTCAGATTTTCAATAGAAAAGACACAAGTGGCAGAGTAACTCAGCGGGTCAGGCACCATCTCTGGAGAGCATGCATAGGTGGCATTTCTGGTCAGGACCCTTCTTCAGGCTCCGGAAACCCTGTTAAATGGAAAGCCAGTGAACTGTGAAAGATGACAAGCAGTTTGCTGGCTGAGTTAGCAGCAATCAATGACCTGGAAGATTATGTAAGGAGCAACTGAAGGAGAAGGTGACTGGGGCACCAGACAGTTGCAACTGAGGCTGATGTACAGAAACTCTGGGCAGGGATGGAAGAACTCGGTTAAGGCAGGCAGGTAGCAGTCCAGGCAGTCAGATGGAATAGAAATAGCTGTCATTAGGGTGTGAAGGCAAAGGAGAACATATGCAGACCGGCTGCCTCACAGTGCCAGAGACCCGCGTTCGATCCTGACCTCAGGTGCTGTCTGTGTGGAGTTTGCCCGGTCTCCCTGTGAATGCGTGAGTTTCTTCCAATTGCTCCGGTTTCCTCCCTCTTCCCAAAGGCATGCGGTTCGTGGGTTAATAGGTCTCTGTAACAATGCCCCTAGTGTATAGGGAGTCGGTGAGAAAGTGGGATTACAGAGAATTTGTGTTTATGGGTGACTGGTGTTAAGTATGGGTTCGGTGGGCCGGAGGGCTTGCTTCCAGGCTGTATCTTCCAATCAAGTAATATTCTTGGATATGACTTGGATCAAATAAATCATATACAATGAGATGCATATTACAGTACGCTGGGCACAAGACTGCAGTTCCAAGTGGCTCATACAGGCTGAAAACACAATTGTTTTCCTTCAGGGTTTAAACAGATACCAGAAGAAATTATGAATGCACATTGGATGGATTAAAAGCTGAAATTAGTTGGTGGATGGACTCTGTTTCCTCGTGGCATTGTTCAAAAATACTCCAATTCAGTTAGATTTCATAAAGTCACAAACCTCTGACAGGTGTCAGAAGGCAGGAGAATGGGGTTAGGAGGGAGAGATAGATCAGCCATTATTGAATGACGGAGTAGACTTGATGGGCCAAATGGCCTAATTCTGCTCCTTTCATTTATGACTTAATGCCAGCTTCATTATCTTTTCTCGGATTAAAACTGAGGCATAATGTTGAGGTAGAGAAAAGCAACATTGACAAGAAGATAGACACAAAGTGCTGGAGTAACTCAGCGGGTCACGCAGCATCTCTGGAGGAAAAGGATTGGTGACGTTTCAGGTCGGGACCCTTCTTCAGACTGTCAGGGAAAGGGAAAGGGACTCTGAAAAAAGGTCCCAACCTGAAATGACGCCTATAATCTTTCTCCAGAGATGCTGCCTTACTCGCTGAGTTACTTCAGCACCTAGTGTCTATCTTCAGTATAAACCAGCATCTGCAGCTCTTTTCTACACAACCATTGACAAGCGTCTGGTATGAAATGCATGATGGAATCAGGAGACCAAGATATTACATGTTCAATTCCTCAACCCTCACAATCTTCCCCTAGATGAAACACAACTAATTGTCGAAAGAAAAAGATGAAAAAACTAGATGTTTCTGATCTGTCCTTTCTTACTGTGTTTTTATTTTTATTTGATCTTTTTTTTTAATTAGTGTTTTTTTAAATTACTAACAAGGCACTGTGTATCAATTTTATTGATGACAGCAGGCACATGAAATAATCGCCCATGAATTTCAATAATTGGGATGAATTAGAGCCGACATTTCAATAAATTTGTCATAATCCTAACAACAAGGATTTATTGCTTTGATTTCAAATGTAACAAGCAACAAATTTAAAGTTGTAATTAACATAAATAAAAGGATGTTCATTGCGATAGGTTAATGCTGGAATGTCAGGACACTGACCAAATACAAAATGTTGACACGAGAACATTAAACATTAGAAAGACTCAGGTCAGGCAGCATTTGTGGAGAGTGAAACAAGGCTAACTTTTAAGTTAATGATTCTTCATCAGCACTTGAAAAGTGAGAATGCACATGTTTTTTTTTTCAGCTGCACGCAAGGCGGGATTAGGGTTTGGGAAGGGGGAAATGAGGGAAGAGACAAGAAAATCTGTGATCGGGTGCAGACCCAAGATGTTCAGATGACAGAATTCCTTTTGGTGTTGTTGAAGAGAGGGAGATGAATGCTTGCAGATTACAGCAGATTGGTTTGGTGGAGCAAAAATAGAAGATTCATGGGGGCCTTGGAGACAATGAGAAGCCAAGTACTGGAGTGATGAATCGCAGAACACACCAACTGATACAAATCTGAGTAAAATCAAATGCTGCAAATACTCAGAGGGCCAGGCAGCATTTGGGGAATAGAAACTGAGTGGACATTTGTGGTTGAAGAGATTTAATCCAAAGATCAATGATCTTCAACCTGAAATATTTAACTCTGTTTCACCGAGATGCTGTCTGATCCATGGTGTGTTTCCTTACTTATTTCCAGCATCTACAGCTTTTGCTTTTAAATACCCAGTGCAGGACAGTGGCACTGGTGGTAGAGCCGCTGCCTCAGAGTGCCAGGGACCCAGGTCCGATCCTAACCTCGTTTGCTGTCTGTGTGGAGTTTGCATTCTCTTTGTCACCGTCTGGGAGATCTGTCTTCCTGCAGTGGGTGATTTTAGCTACAAGGAGAGGTTGGGCAAACTTGGATTGTTTTCTCCGGAATTTCTGGAAGTACAGAAATTTGAGAGGCAGTGAATGTACGGGTAGATACTCTGAACTTTTTTCCCCCACAAGGTGGCAATATAAAAGATTAGAGGGCATTGCTTTAAGATGAGAAGGGCAATGTTTAAAGGAGATCTATAGGGCATGGGCGCAGGTACAGTAGGCAGGTACGATAGAGGCAGATATGATAACATAATTTATGAGGCTTTTAGTTCGACACACAAATATGCAGGGTATGGAGGGATATGAATCATGAGCAGGCAAATTAGATTAGTTTATCTTGGTATCATATTTGGTACAGACATAATGGGCTGAAGGGCCTATTGTATGCTGTGCTTTTCAATGTACAATGTACAGACAATAGCTTGTTCATAAGCAAACATATCTGGACACTATATCCAATGATTACATGTAATTGAATTTAATTATCTTTATTTCATTAAAGTAACTTATTCTGTGAAGAGAGTGAAACTAACTTTTAACAAATAGTTGCTTGAGATTGTTGCAATAATTGCATTAGTGTTTCCACAAAACATTATTGTGTTTATATTATTTGCATTTATTTTCATTTTAATGCCCAGAATACATGGTGAATTGTCAACACAGAAGCTATTAATCACATGAAGATCTGTATTTTTCTTGAGTAAGGCGTGCACAGCCTAAAGTTGGAGGTCAACTTGTTCTCTTTGATCTTTTGTTCACTCTGTGAATTACGTACCAAAAGTGAAGAGTATAATGGCATCAAATTATTTAAAATTATGCCCGTGGAACTAATGAAGTGAAACAAAAACATGCATATCTTTATGTGGCAATGAGCAAAAAGCAGTTTAAAT
The DNA here is from genome assembly GCA_963514005.1 of Raja brachyura. The sequence goes on along the minus strand of OY740806.1, from coordinate 18,264,918 downwards.
TGAAGAAGGTTTGATGAATCACCTGTGTTGTGCTTCATGCAAGAAACTTAACATGATTTTGACTGGGCTTTGCTCAAAATTGCAATAAATAGCCCAAAATATTATGGGCAATAGCAAACTTGAAACTCAGAACTTCACATTGGATTTAGATCTGAACGGTTTGAAACAATAATTATATGCTGTAGATTTGAGAAACTGGAATCTAACATGTACCAGGAAACAATTTTCAGTTCCTATTACATTTCTGCAGAATCACTTCACCAGTTAGTGTTAGGGCAGCAGAAAAAGATTGATACACCTTCCTGCACAACTCAATCATGTTAGTCTTGGTTAACTGTACAATGTCTCATATAAATTGGATGAAATACAATATCCCTGGTAATATTGCTCTTTTCTATCGTCTTCACTGGGACAGCTGGGACCAAACCAATAAACCCTCAGCTTGTAGGCGCTCCGGCGCAAACCTTTGATGTTTCGGTCACATTCAGGCTCTCAATCCTTTGGTTACAGGCCCCATTCCTTAATTTAGCCAAAATTCAGATAGCTCCCACTGAGCAAAGAGGAGTGAGATTTCAAAGAGTTTGAGCAATTCCTATGATTTTGAGTCAATTGGCCAATTGATGATACCAGTGTCATTATTAAAATAAAATAATTTATAAGTTTGGATGTGCAGCATGGGGACACAGGATGGAAACACACCCTTCAGCCCACAGAGTCCACTTCAACCATCGATCACCCATTCACCCATTTACCCATTACATCGACGACTGCTTTGGTGTCACCTCCTGCACCCACACACAACTGACTGACTTCATCCGTTTCACCACCAACTTCCATCCGGCACTCAAATACACGTGGACCATTTCCGACACTTCCCTACCATTCCTTGACCTCACTATCTCCATCGCAGGTGATAAGACTCCTGACCGACATCCACTATAAACCCACTGACTCCCACGGCTATCTGGACTACTCTTCCTCTCACCCTGCTTCCTGTAAGGACTCCATCCCCTATTCCCAATTCCTCTGTCTACGCTGCATCTGATCCCAGGATGAGGTGTTCCACACGAGGGCATCACAAATGTCCTCATTTTTCAGGGAATGGGGATTCCCCTCCCCCACTATAGATGAGGCTCGCACCAGGGTCTCCTCCATACCCTGTAACACTGCCCTCTCTCCCTATCCCCCCACTCGCAACAAGGGCAGAGTCCCCCTGGTCCTCACCTTTCACCTCACCGGCACATACAACACATAGTCCTCCGCCAGTTTCACCACCTCCAACGTGACCCCACCACTCGCCACATCTTCCCATCTCCCCCCCTGTCTGCCTTCTGCAAAGACCGCTCCCTCCGCAACTCCCTTATCAATTCTTCCCTTCCCTCCCGCTCCACCCCTTCCCCGGGCACTTTCCCTTGCAACCGCAAGAGATGCTACACTTGTCCCGTCACCTCCCCCCTCCACTCCTTTCAGGGACCCAAGCAGTCCTTCCAGGTCCGACAGAGTTCACCTGCACCTCCTCCAACCTCATCTATTGCATCCGCTGCTCTAGATGCCAGCTAATCTATATCGGTGAGACCAAGCGGAGGCTTGGCGATCATTCTGCCGAACACCTCCACTCGGTCCGCATTAACCAATCTGATCTCCCGGTGGCTCAGCACTTCAACTCCCCCTCCCATTCCGTATCCGACCTCTCGGTCCTGGGCCTCCTCCACGGCCAGAGTGAGCAACACCGCAAGTTGGAGGAACAGCACCTCATATTCCGCTTGGGGAGTCTGCATCCTCTTGGCATGAACATCGAATTCTCTCAATTCTGTTAACCCTTGTTGTCTCCTCCCCTTCCTACCTCTCCCTCAGCCCTCGGGCTCCACCTCCTCCTTTTTCCTTTCTTCCCCCCACCTCACATCAGTCTGAAGAAGGGTTTTGGCCCGAAAGGTTGCCTATCTCCTTCGCTCCATAGATGCTGCTGCACCCACTGAGTTTCTCCAGCATTTTGTGTACCCTCGATTTTCCAGCATCTGCAGTTCTTTCTTTAACACCCATTATGTTATTCCACATCCTCATCCACTCCCTACATATTAGGGACAATTTCACAGAGGCCAATAACCTACAAACACGTACATTTTTGCGATGTGGGAGGAAACCGGAGCACCTGTAGGAATCCCACAGGCAGAATGTGCAGACTCCACATAGACTGTACCTGAGGTCAGGATTGACCCTGGCTCTCGGACACTATGAGGTGGCAGCTCTGCCAAATGTGCATCTGTGCCGTCCTTTATGTTGCATTCTTCTGTATTAATTGGTCACAATAGTGCAAGGGTTCCCATATGTAGTGTCTCAGTAGCTTTGTCGTACACTCAAAATTTACATGGAGAATAACTTCTTATATACACTAATACAGTGCATTATCAAACAAAAGGCATGCAAGATTTTGTTGAGAAAATACCCTCAGCTTGAAAAGTTAATTCTCTTGCTACTTCTCCACCACAGTTCCCACATTTCTATATTGCATTTAGTCCATTTTGTTTTTCCAATTGCAAACTCTGCAGCCTTTTGCTTTTGTTGCATTACTCTATTGCACGCCCAGCACCACAGAGACAGGCAGCTCTCCACAAAGCATGAAGTGCTTCTCCCGCATATTTCACACCAAAACCTGTTGCAATATACACGCACAGTCAGATTACAACAAGGTACCAATCAATATTGCATACACCACATGACACTTAGCTGAATATTCATTAACAGATAATTGGTTTCCAAAGGTCCCAAATTAAAATTCATCCAGATTTAAGGATCTCAAGTTTCAAATGAGATAAAATAATCGATAAAGAAAGTAATTACCAATTATGAACTTGGCAATTGTCATCTCCAACAGAGAAGAATCCAACCACCTTAAATGACATTACTAGTACTGCACTCACAATCAACATCTTGAGGGTCACTATTGATCAGACAGTCAACTATCCAGCCACATTAATACTGTGGATACAAGAACAGGTCAGAGATTGCATAATGTACAGCGAGTATCTTGATAACTCAAAGCCTTCCCACCATCTATAAAGCACAACTCATAAATATAATGATATGCTGTCTGGATAGGTTTGAGTACAGCAACACAAAAGAACCATAATAGCAGCCAGGCCAAAACAATTCATTTGATTGCTACCTCTGACACCACTCCAAACCACTTCCGCCATCATAAAGAACAAATCTTCAGGTACATGGGACTCCATCACCTGCATGTTCCTCTGCAAGTCATCTACCATTCTAACTTGATGATCCATTCCTCTCCCTTGATTTGTCTCTGGGTGGATACCCCGGAACTCCCGTCTGGGATTCCACCGTTGGAGTCCATTCGCCAGGAGTGCAATGGTTCAAGAAGTGGTTCATCATCATCTTGAAGCTCAATTAGAGATGGGCTATAAATGATGAATGACCATCGTCTGGTAAATGAACATGTTGCAAAAACCTTGAAGGGGCCGAGAATGGTGGGGGGGGGGGGGGGGGGGGTTGCGTTTGCAGGAGGAATGGGGGAGGAGTTGGAAAACAGAAGGCTCTCTAAGTTACCGTGAAGTTTATGCTTAGGATGTACAAAAAGGATTGAAATTACCCCCTGGAGACCATGAACAGTCTCGAGGATGAATGGGCTAACAGAATCTAGACAGGTTTAGCTGCTTTGCTTTAGATGTATGGACCTCATTAATGATGAACGTGCAGTCAGTGATGACTGATTTGAGCAGGTGTTTGTGCCCAGTTAACTTACAACTTCATGCAGGACGCTGACTCAGCAAAACACAGGCCTTGCCTCCACCAGCTCCGTCGATCTACATGGTAAAGACGTAGAAATCTCACAGCCCGACCGATGATGATGTGACTGTAGGATTGCACTGAACTGAGTGTGGTTTTGTGTGCTTCAACTGCTGTGAACATTGTTAGAAATAAAAAGAGGTAAAGATATGGAGATGATAGAAAGTAAAAACAGAATTGTTTCCACGGCAATTTTTGTCCTTTCTCCAGCAAAACCCCTCTTCCAGAGAAGATAATGAGTCTGAAGAAGGGTCTCGACCCAAAACGTCACCCATTCCTTCTCTTCAGAGATGATGCCTGAGTTACTCCAGCATTTTGTGTCTTTTTTCGATTTAAACAGCATCTGCAGTTCTTTCCTACACAAGAAAACGTATTTATATGTACGTCAATCAAGAGCATGTACCTTTGTGTGAATATGAAAAAAAATAATCACACAAGCATGAGAAAATCTTGAATGTTGCATATGGGAGAAAGAAACAAAAAGATAAAATAAATGTTAGAATAGAATCGAGCAAGAAGAAGATTGAATCCAGTTATAGGCTTTAGCTCAGCTTTTATGCCTGTCATCACATGATCTTAATAAAGACAGAATCATTCAGCACAGAAACAGGCCCTTCAGCCCAACTAGTCAATGCCAACCTTGATTCCTAATGCTCCTTAATTTTCTTGAGCGCTACCGAATGAGGAGAAAAAAACCATACTAAGCATTTTTCACATTGCTCATTCTGCATTGGTCTTTTCAAATATGAAAATCAATATCGAAATGATAAGTTCCGAATCCAGAAAATTGCTTGGTGCAGAAAATAGACTGGACTTTTAGGTCTGGCCAGCAAACCAATCATGCATTGAAGAAAAGGAAAGTTACGTTGTGGGTCCAAGAAAGTTTCTTTGCATTCTTCCAAATTAAACCTATCGATGAAAGAATGTGGGCGCTCCCAAATCACACAATTATGCATCATGCAACACCAGAGGTTTAAGTGTGCAAAGCACAAAGTGCAAGGGCAACTCAGCAGATCAGGCAGTGACCATGGGGGGGAATGGATAGATGATGATTTGGGTTGAGACCCTTCTCCAGACACGCAACGTTTAAATAAGCCAAATGGGACATCAGTGCATGGAATGTTGATACTACACTCAATTCTTTATCTCAATTAGTTTGTGGATTTATTGATTCTTCTTTGTGATAGAGACTAGACTTAATCCCATAATATCTCATCTACCATTTGTTTCTGAAAGTGATTTTGAAAAGGTGTGCTACTTGCAAGTATCACCTCATAAACAACCATAGGTAATGTCAGACGAGCATATAGACGCAATTTAGCAGATTTTCATTAGAATAGCTGGAGCAAACGAATTCAAAATAATTCAATCTAATTACATGGGGCAATTGGATTACATCCATCCGCAACTTCAAAGCTTCCAAAACCCAATTTCTAATAAAGTTGAGCATGTTATGTATCATTTGATCTAATTCAATCTCTTTAATCATCAATGTGATATGCAAAACTATAATCTTTGAGTTTGACCAACACCACTTTGAACTGTTGTTTAGTTTCCAAAATCAATTAATTACAGTGAGAGATGGAAGAGCACAGATTATTCATTTTAATATAATTTTATTCCCAATAAACTATTTATTTTATGTGTAGATTCCCCTCAACAGCACAAGACCAAAATGTTAAGCTTGTGTTAAGCACTTACACTTCAATGAATTATTTTCCTCAATTAATTTGTGGATTTAATGATTCTTCCTATGTGACACAGATCATTCAATTTATGTTTCAAATCTACCATTCATTTTTTAAAATAATTTTAAAGGAGTACTGCTTGTATCACCTTTTAAACACATCAATTATGGATTTAGTCAATAGACAATAGACAATAGTTGCAGGAGTAGGCCATTTGGCCCTTCGAGCCAGCACCGCCCTTCAATGTGATCATGGCTGATCATCCCCAATACTGTATATTGTTTTTTGAAATGGTCGCCTTAATAGTTTTTTTTTAAGTTTCCCTGCAGACGCATTAATATCAATTGCAGCTTTTTACACTGGCAAAGGCCCAGCTTGTGCTGTGCCGGATGTCAAAAGCTCTCGGGGACACCTCTGGCCACTATCTCTGATAAGACCAGTCTGAAGAATGGTCTCAACCCAAAACATCACCCATTCCTTCTCTGCAGAAATGCTGCCTCTAGCTCTCTCTTGAAAGCATCCAGCGAACCCGCCTCTGAGGCAGAGAATTCCACACACTCACCAATCCGTGAGAAAAAGTGGTTCCTCGTCTCCATTCTAAATGGCTTACTCCTTATTCTTAAAGTGTGCCCCTGGTTCTGGACTCCACCAGCATCAGGAACACGTTTCTTGCCACTAGCGTGTCCAAACCCTTAACAATCTTATTTGTTTCAATGAGATATCCTCTCATCCCCAGAGTGTACATGCCCAGCAGCTCCATTCTCTCAGCATATGACAGTCCCGCCATCCCGGGAATTAACCTTGTAAACCTACGCTGCACTCCCTCAATAGCAAGAATGTCCTTCCTCAAATTAGAAGACCAAAGCTGCACACAATACTCCAGGTGTGGTCTCACTAGGGCTCTGTACAACTGCGGAAGGACCTCTTTCCTTCTATATTTGATTCCTATTATAATAAAGGCAACATGCCATTTGCTTTCTTCACTGCCTTCTGTGCAAGGACCCCCAGATCCCGTTGTACTCCCCTTTTCCTAACTTGACGCCATTTAGACAGCATGACACCATTTAGATAGTAAATGGTTTATTGCATATATGTTTATTGCATATATAATTTTGTATTTGAGTCAATTTTTTTTTTTAAGTATGAGAATTAGATGTCATAAATTGAATATACCAAAAATATATTGGAGTTGATAGTATTTGGTGTATATTAATTTATTCACTACCTTCTAGAGTTCAAATTAACCTACCCAGATCAAATCAAAAATATGCTTAGTACAGGAAAAAAATTGTCTTGAAAACTCCCAAGAAATTATTTAAATAAACTGTTAAGTGGTGGTATGTTGGAGATGCTACAGATGCTACTATGTTACAGATACAGATTTGTTAAGATTATGTCTCAACAAACAATGTGCTGGAGGAACTTAACAGGTCAGAAGGTATCTATGGAGGGAAATGGACAGACAACATGTTGGATTAGGACCCTCCTTCAGTGGTGCTATGTTACTTGGAAAGAAGATTGGGTAATAAAGTTCGACTGAATGAATGTTGCATTACCCAAAGTGCCACAGATGAAATGTTATTTCAATGCTTGCATATGGAGCGTTGTAATCCACATTTCTAGTGCATTTTATTTTGGGAATGGAGATCAAGTTTTTTACAGCTCTTGGTCCAGTCAAGTTGTTCCAATTAGCTTTGCCTTCAAATTCTGGCATGTAAATGCCATTGTAGTCATTGGAACGTGTGCAGCACATCCGCTCTTGTGGCATCCACAATCAATAGTCTCAGATTTGTAATAGTCACGATTACTGTCTCAGCTGTTCTCCACAGGGAAACCAACTACAGTAAAAGATGATCCCTTGTTCTGTATGGCTAACTGCCCCAACCAGTAGCGTTAATAGGTGCTGCTTGGCCATTAGTCTTCATTTTCACCGTCTTTGACCACTGGTGAGTTTCTAGACAAAGTGGCATACGATAAAATGCAGAAAGTAAGCCAGCATGAACCAATTGGAAACTGGGAAGAAAGGGAGGGCGGGAGGAGGAGATTGATTTAAAGATGCAACATCAAATCACAAGCCCTTTGTCCCATCGAGTTAATGCCGACCATCAAACACCCGTTCACCCTAGTGCTGTTATCCCTCTTTCTCATCCTCTCCCTTCACACCAAGGGCAGTTTACAGAGGCCAATTAACCTACAGTCCCACACGTCTTTGGGATGCAGAAGGAAACTGGAGCACCCGGAGGAAACCCATGGGGTGACAGGGAGAATGTGCAAACTCCTCACAGACAGCACCCGAGGTCAGGATCAAACCCAGGTTTCTGGCACTACGAAGCAGCGGCTCAACCAGCTGCACCACTCTGCCGCCAACAAAATGGTCTTGATTGAAATTACCTGGTGGTCTTACATATTAAGGAGGCACCAATTGGACATGGAACTCTAAGACTCACAGTAATGATGGTCGGTAGCACATTTGACCTTTGGATGTCGATTCCACAAAGAATTGGGTTTGTTTTTATAGATCAGCTCACTTATGGTCTTCTTGTTTCTGCAGCGTTATCACCAGCATTGGCAGTTCTCTCTGTGCAGCTGAACCAGGATGATGCCTGCTCCCGGTGATCAATGATACTAATGGAACTAATGCATATTTATCGAGTGCTGACCAATGGTTCATTGCTGAAAAACTCCTCAATTATTATTCATCGCATCTTGTGTCTACATGAACAAGTGTCAAAATCTTGGATGTACAAAATCTCTGGGCAGTAAATGTAGAGTCGATCAGGTCAGATCTTGCTTATATCCTAGCCTAGAATCTGTGGAGCACAGATGGGTGGTGGAAATTAGTTTTCCCGTGACATTTAAGAAGCATCTCGATTAACATTGCAAATTGCTGAAACATTTAAGATTATAGACCAACTGCTGGTAATATATTTATAGATGGGTAGTCTATAGTCAGCATGGGCATGGTGGGTTGCAAGGCCTCTTTCTGTTCTATATGAATCTAAGGCCATTTGTGGCAACCTCATACCTTTCACTTATACTCTTCAGATGTAGAAGAGTTATCCTACTGCTCTTCACACGGTCCCCAAAGTCGCTCAGTCCAGCAGACTAATCTTAGCAGATATAGTCACAAAAAGCTGGAGTAACTCAGCGGGACAGGCAGCATTTCTGCAGAGAAGGAATGGGTGATGTTTTGGGTTGAGACCCTTCTTCAGACTGGTCTTATCAGAGATAGTGGCCAGAGGTGTCCCCGAGAGCTTTTGACATCCGGCACAGCACAAGCTGGGCCTTTGCCAGTGTAAAAAGCTGCAATTGATATTAATGCGTCTGCAGGGAAACTTAAAAAAAAACTATTAAGGCGACCATTTCAAAAAACAATATACAGTATGTGAGGATTTACTGAGAGAGTTGTGAGAAAGTGTTGACTTTCAAAGGAGAATGGATTTCCTTGTGGATGAATAAGGGAAAGTTAAAATGCAGATACGTACACAATTAAAAAAGTGAACAAAGTGAACAAAAAGGTTTGAGTAAAGATGTTTGGCAGCAATTACACAGAGTCCTGGTCAGATCTTATTGAGAATATTGTTTGCAGGTCTGGTTCTCCTCTCAAAAAGAAAATATACATTGGTGACAGAGGGGGTGCAGTGAAAGTTCACCAAGTCGATTCTTGGGAGAATGTTCCTATGAGGGGAGGTTTAGCAAACTGATCTACACACTCAAGAGTTCAAATAAATGTGACGATCTCATTGAAACACACAACATTCTTGCAGGTTGACAGAATAGTTGCACAAATGGTTTGTCCAGGCTAATGGTTTGTCCGTAGTATCCGGAAACTACGATCACAGTTTCTCAAAATAAAGTCTCAGAATTGAAAATAAATTTCTTCAGCAAGGTGTATTGAAAATTTGGAATTCTCCAGTGAAATGCCTCTGGAAGAACAGTCACTGCTGATAGTCAATACAGATATCAATAGAATTTGGGATTTTAAGGAAATAAGGGATGTGTAATTAGTACAGATAAGCGATGCTGAGATACAAAGCCAGAATTGACATTACTAAATGGTGGAGGTGGTGCAATTTCTAATAAGCATTTAGAAAGAACGTCAAATGGACATCTCCTGATTGTATACAGCATGAAAATACATCCTTTGGCCCATCCTTTGGCTTCCATGCCAACCAAGTTTCTTAAGCGATCCAGTCCCACATGCTTACACAAGTCCTGTCCTGATAAGTCCCATCAAAATCCAGTACCCTACTTTTATCTGAATTAAACACTGTCTGCCATTCCTTAGACGATTGGCCCAGTTGACCAAGATTGCATTGTAATTGTAGAAAAACTCTTTCACTGTCCCATATATCACCAATTTTAGTGAACTTCGCCAACTGAGTAACAACGTCATCTACATTTTCCGATCCAGACTACCATGAAGTACCTTGTCAAAGGCTTTTCAAACATCTTCCTCACTCCCCTCAACAAGCTTCTTTGTTCCCTCTTCAAAAAACTAAATCAAATCAGTGAGACATGATTTTCCAGGCACAAAGCTAATTATCCTTAATCACTCCATGGCTTTCGAAATCACACAAGATCCTGCCTCTCAGAAACCCTTCCAGTAAGGTAGTCACCACTGATTTACACTCTTGTTTGTTGTTCCCATGGATTTCCTTAGGCCTAACTTAAATAGAAGAAGAACATGAGCCACCCTGCAATCTTCCGGCATCTTCCTGGAGGCAATTGATGATGCAGATATCTGTGCTCATGGCCCTCCAATTTATTCCCTAGCTTCCCTCAATGTCAACAGAGTGCACGTGAACAGTTCTCAGGGATATATTTCCATCCTTATCAATATCCTTGACAAACCTAGATAAAACTACCCAAAATATTTATAAGTAACTACCAAATTAAAACAAACTGATTTCAGAAGGAAACAACTTTCCTTTGCCTTCTAAATCATGTCTAACTGTCCCACTGGAATGTATATTTTATATTCATTGTTAGATTCTGCGCGGCTGCAGGACTTCAGGCATTTAGTACCTGTCTCAAATAGCCCTTGAGGAGGTTTTGAATTGCTGCAATGCTTCTGGTGAAAGATTTTCCAAAATACTGTTGGGTTGGCTGATTCAGGATTTAAACCCAGGGACAACAAAGGACCAAAAACAAATTTCTGAGTCAGGATGATGCTCGATGTTGGACAGGAGTCTGGCTCCAGATCTGATCTGATTCACAAATTGATAGTCCAACATCAAGCTTGAGAATCACAGCAAAATTGGATTTCATGTTGAGCCAATGGTCAGATTTACTCCTCCAAATCTGCAAGTCCCAAACTTCTGCATAGACATCTGGAAATGCAAGGTTAACACCTTATTACCAGTGGTGCTGGTGCTGGAACATTTGCAGTTACTTGTGTCCAAGACTGACAATCACCACCAAGATCCAAACGTCCAGGTTACAAGTTCACTCCTTACCCCGTTAGCATGCCCATGTGTTAAAACCCACAGGAAACCTGGGTTAGATATTAATATATCATCTTTTCTTATCCACCAGATAGCAGCATGGAAATGCAAACAAGAGGAATGTTATGAAATTGCAAATCAGGTGATTGACATTTGAGAACAGATAAACTAATGCATTAACCTTTCTGGCATGACAGAACACTCATTCTAATGAAGGTGGCCTGGCTGAATCATTGACCTCCGTCTTTCAACCACACACCATTAGCTGTTCTATTTTTAACCCACATTTTTACACGTTTGCAAATTTTCCCAAAAAATGTTCAAAGTCAATTGTGCAAAAGCTTCAAATGCAATTATTGTGTGGATAACATATTTCAAATCTCAGGAGGGTATACATTGTTCATTTTTTAAAAACTGACATTTTTACCAAATTTGCAACTCATAAGGATGTCAAGATGGAGCCTTGCGCAGATGAGAGGACAAAATAGATTTGAGGCAAACATCAATATGAATTAATTGCGGCATTAGGTTGGACCAACAATGGTTGAGGAACACACTGTGTCACTTTTTATTATGCCAACTCACTTTTAGTTCCTTTTAGCGATTTACGAACTGTTCAATTGATCAAAAAAAGACACAAAGTGCTGGCCTAACTGTGCGTCAGGCAGTATGTCTGGTGTGGAAGATTGCAACCTTTCGTGGTCCGCCCTGTTTCTACGAATGCAATCACCCCGGCGTGCACAATCAAATAAGATCAAATAGAACAAGTTGTCCTACAAGTTTAGGCTGTGCACGCCACACACAAGAAGGAGAAGAAGAAGACCTAGGAACACATACAAGCCAGGAGTGGAGGATCTCCAAAGAACATGAGCAAATCAGACAGATTTCAAAGGAATCCGATAAATTTGTGATCATAATAGTTACATTTTTTGAAAAAGCATACACTTATGAATTTAAATTTCCCATCCTAGGGATTTGAATTCAAGACTCTGAAGTGCTCTTCCTAGCCATTAGTTCTACAGTTTGGCCACTTAACTGCTGTGCCAACACTTCTCAATGAAACATACCCTTGTCTCTACGTCAAACATAATTACAATTTCCACTGAAGTTGATATGCTGGACTTTGTTGAAGTTCTTAATATAAATCTTTTTAAGGAGTGAGGTCACATTATAAAAATCTATGAAGTTATTTGGTTATTTCACAAAGGAATTGTCAGCTGTATGCAGGTGGGCCATTAATGATCCTGCATGACTTTGTTTTAATTGCTGTTCGTTTGGTAAAATCGGGATACATCAGAGGTGCTCACCTTCTGATGAGAACTTTAATTATCATCATCATTATCATCATCATCATGCATTAGTCAAGCTGCATCAGATTACCATCTGAAGTCTGAAGATGGGTTTCGACACGAAACGCTGCCCATTTCCTTCGGTCCATAGATGCTGCCTCACCCTCTGTGTTTCTCCAGCTTTTTTGTCCAACTCAGATTACCATTATATGTCCCACTGAATACATCTTCAAGCAAACTTTGAAAAATAACTTAAAAATTACTAAAACACTACCCCCAACAGCCTTTTTCATTGCTTTAGCTTATTATTCAGCAGTTCGCTAATGTTATAAGAAAGGCCATTTCCCCAAACCTGCACAATTTTGAGTGCAATTTAAGCCCGGATCATTCATTGAAATTATTGGAACCACTTACCCATTATGGTTCACATGGAGTGCAACCACACGGTCACAAATCAATAAAGGGTATTGGGGACATTCTGATAAAAGCAAACCATTATTTTTCTCCTCACAGTAACCAAATTCCCCTCGTTTCTCACTTTTGTCGTCAAGTGTGGTTAGATTTTGGATGCATCCAATAAGAACATCAATGTTTCAGATGATGCTGTGGACCGCAAACATGAAAAATCACATTGCCATTTAATGACCTGTACTTCCAGTATAAATAGAGCAAGCTCTTTCTGATGATGCCTGGCACTTTAATATTATACACGAGATGGCCGAACAAGAAACAAACTCAAGTAGCATGTTCATCGTCACATGGAGAACTGAGATTGCGAGTGTAGCCATTGAAATCATTAAAGCATGACCCAGCATATCACAAGCACAAAGACTCACACAGAGAGTGGTGAGTCTCTGGAACTCTCTGCCACAGAGGGTAGTTGAGGCCAGTTCATTGGCTATATTTAAGAGGGAGTTAGATGTGGCCCTTGTGGCAAAGGGGATCAGAGGGTATGGAGAGAAGGCAGGTACAGGATACTGAGTTGGATGATCAGCCATGATTATATTGAATGGCGGTGCAGGCTCGAAGGGCCGAATGGTCTACTCCTGCACCTAATTTCAATGTTTCTATGTTTCTATGTTATACAGTCGCCGCATTTGCCTTCAGCCTCCCCTACTTCAACACGATTTGAAATAGGTCACTCCAATTGACTTTGATGTGGTTAACAGCAACATTCCACCTTTAGTTCATCCCTTGTTTATTCAGCAGAAAGCCAGGTTTGAGTGGGCTGGGAAAAGATAGACAAAACTGCAGTGTTGTCAAATCTTCTGCTGACCTTGCCTGGAACATGGAATGGTTGGTGTTTTTGCAATAAGATGAAGAGACGGACTCAGGTCATTTTTCATTGTGTGCAAATGTGCTTTGGAAGAAAGTCCTCAGGTGCAGAACCCGCAAGTCATGTCCTCATTTACACAGCAGAGGACAACACAGACAGCACCATGAACCCAGTGCCACCGCTAGGACAACGTGCATTTAAAGGCAAGATAAGGCTCAATATTTTTAAGAACTTGATACTTGAAAGGTGCAACAATGCACCACAAGCAAGAGCTGAACTCGCTATCAAAACATGGAGGGGACCGGGGGACACAATTTTTTGCCGACTGCGCGTACAAGCGCACACTCACACACACATGCGCGAGGCTTCGGAGGCTCAATCCAGCGCTAAATGCAACTCAACTCTGCAAGTCTCACCGGATTAACTACAGCCCTGACTAGACTGACAGGACAGCAGCGCTGCTTCTCCGTGCTGCCCATATTTCCCGCAAGCCCAGGCAGGTTAACCAGGCAGAGTTGAGCTGGGTCTAGCGCTGTTTCTCTGCGCTGGCTGTGGGCCTGGGGGTACAGCTCGCGTCTGACTGCCGACGTCTCTGGCCACCCGTGGGGGGGGGGGGGGGGGGGTGGGGACGGGACAGCGCCGGAGACCCGGCCGGGATCGATCCTGGCTGCGGATGAGGCGCAGGTCTGTGTCACGTCTCCCTCCTCCTATCACCGCACTCTAACCTCAGTCTCACCCCCTCCCACTCCTCCCTCCTCCAATCATCACGCTGAATCATCATGTCCCGCCCCCATTGCCTGCTGACCGACGTCTCTCTCGTCCAATCTGCGCCCTCGATCAGCAGTCCCACCTCCACTGTCTCACGGAAAGCGGAGATTTTAAAATCCGGATGCAAAAACATGCGGGGGGGATGTCCCCCACCTCTCAAAACATGGGGGGGCACGTGTCCCCTCTGCCCCCCACCCCCCCTGTGTTTTCCGCCCCTGGCCATGAGCATAGTGACTGTATACTGTCTCATAAGAAATCTACATTTCTTTTTACACGCACTCATGTACATTGTCCCCATGCAATGTATGATTTCACTGGTTAGAGTCATGCTCATGGAAATAGGCCCTTTGACTCAACTGGCCCCTGCTGACCTAGATGCCACATCCATGCTAGTTCCACCAGCCCATGTTTCACACACATCCCTCTAAACCTTTCATCTACGTTCCTGTCCAAATGCCTTTTAAAGGTTGTTATACTACCTGCCTCATCTACCTACTCAGGCAGCTACTTCCACACACCCACCAACCCGTGTATGATAAAGATTGCCCCTTAGGTTCCCATCTTTCCCTTCTCACCTGAAACTTATGTCCTCTAGATCTTTATTCCCCTACTCTGAGTAAAACACTCTGTGCATTCTCCCTATCTATCCCTTGTATGCAAAAAAAGTTTGCTTATCTCGGTACCTGTGATAAAAAAACAACAATGAAACTATTTTGGTGAAAACATAAATAGTCAATTTCTTCTTCTTAATTTTTTATTAATTAATGTCTTGTATTTTTAATTTCAGGGCTTAGATATTGGATTCTGAGCGATGGACCTACATTTTTAGCATAAATCTAACAGTTAAAATTTAGAGATACAGTGTGGAAACAGGCCCTTCAGCCAACCAAGTACTCGCTGGCCAGCGATCCCGCACACTAACACTATCCTACACATACTGGGGACAATTTTACCATTATACCTAGCCAATTAACCTATGAACCTGTAGGTCTATAGTAATATTTGTTATACCTTGTGACTAATCTAATACTTGTGATCTTTTGAACTGCAACAGTAACAAAGGAGTAGAGTTCCAGCAGCATGATACATATGTTAAACCATTATTCCTACAGAATCCAGAACTCCACAGCACTGAGTACTTGCATCATTGCCATTCTCTGCAAAGTATATCTAAATAAGCATTCATTCTCTAACAATGTGTGACAGGCATTACCTTGTATGAGAAAAATACATACTGCACGCACTTAGTTTTAAAACAAACCTACTTAATAATTAAAGTTTAAGAATTGGATTTCAACCATGAAAGAGATTACCGAGGCATGTTTAAACATTAGAGCATTATCTATAATACATGGCGAGTTATTTAGGGAACAGAATGTTGAATGCAAGCCTTTGATGTATCCTCAAGGATGGATTAAACAATAAGATTTGGGATCTCAGAATATGTTGCCCTGGCATTCAGACAAATGCAATATGCAGAGAAAGTGACAGCTCTCAATCTAAATTAAGTTTAGGCCTCAATCTTGCCAGTTATTTCTAGCTGTGCCAATCAGGACCATTCGAGTTCAAGCTGCTGAAACTGCAGAAACTCTTGAAAATTCAAGATGCAGAAATCTGGGACTAATTTACAACTTTGTAAAAATAAATACGTCAGTTCACTTTGTGCAGGAAGGAACTGCAGATGCTGGTTTACATCTCTAGATAGAAGGAATGGGTAACATTTCGGGCCAAGACCCTTCTGCAGACTGGAGAAGGGTCTCGACCCGAAACATCACCCATTCCTTCTATCCAGAGTTCACTTTGTGACTGGACTTTCAGTGAAGTCACCTGAAGAAGGAAGAGGAATCTTTTATCCAGGTCGGGGGAATCCAAAAAGGAAATATGTTTAAGGTGATTAAATGTTTAAGATTTAATACGAACCAGCAGTGGAACTTTTTCACTTAGAGGGTGGCGGGTATATGGAACGTGTTGCTGGAAAAGTAGTTGAGGCAGATACTGTAACACCATTTAAAATACACTTGGACAGGTACATGGGATAGGAAAGAATTCGAGGTATACAAGCCAAATGTGGGCAAACAGGACGAGCTTACATGGGACATCGTGAACAACATGGATGAGTTGAGCTGAAGGACCTGTTTCTGTGCTATATGACAATGGCTCTATGACCTTTTGGACCAGGACAGACCATGTGTTAAATCCAAGACTCCCATTTATCCAACTGGGGTCTGTAGTATGTCAGATTAGGAGGGAGAGAATGAATTTATTTTGTTTAAATTACTGTGCTATACTTTAATATCTCCAAATATTATGCCATTCTTTAAATTTATTTTTCTTAATTAAAAAAAATATTTAGCACTAAATTTACTTCCAACATAATAACTGTGAATGTTATATATATATACATATATATGATAGTATTTAAATTAAACTAGCCAGGTTTTACAGCTGGTATAAACCCCATTTCTAGTTTTATTAACTCCGAAAATGGTGAGAGAGAATTCAATCCAGGATTTGGAAAGTCAAATTTGGTCAAGATTGGCCAAATTTCATTCTCAAACTTTCACACAGTCATACAGTATGGAAACAGGGGCTTCAGCCCAACGTGTCCACGTCCCATGAGGAGATTGGGAACAGTGGTTAGACACAAAAATCTGGAATAACTCTGCGGAACAGGCAGCATCTCTGGAGAGAGGAATGGGTGATGTTTCGGGCCGAGACCCTTCTTCAGACTAGAGAGGGGAAAGGGAAATGAGAGATACAGATGATGATGTAGAGAGATAAAGAACAATGAATGAAAGATATGCACAAAAGTAATGATGATAAAGAACAGCTAATGATGACCTGTCATTATTAGCTGTTTCTTGGGTGAAAACGAGAAACTAGTGTGACTTAGAATCATAGAAAATAGGTGCAGGAGTAGGCCATTCGGCCCTTCGAGCCTGCACCGACATTCAATATGATCATCCAACTCAGTATCCCGTACCTGCCTTCTCTCCATACCCCCTGATCCCTTTAGCCACAAGTGCCACATCTAGCTCCCTCTTAAATATAGCCAATGAACTGACCTCAACTACCTTCTGTGGCAGATAATTCCACAGACTCACCACTCTCTGTGTGAAAAAAGATCTTCTCATCTTGGTCCTAAAGGACCTCCCCATTATCCTTAAACTGTGACCCCTTGTTCTGGGGTTCCCCAACATCGGGAACAATCTTCCTGCATCTAGCCTGTCCAACCCCTTAAGAATTTTGTAAGCCTCTATAAGATCCCCCCTCAATCTCCTAAATTCCAGCGAGTACAGGCCGAGTCTATCCAGTCTTTATTCATGTGGAAATCCTGCCATCCCAGGAATCAGTCTGGTGAACCTTCACTGTACTCCCTCGATGGCAAGAATGTATTTCCTCAGATTAGGAGACCAAAACTGTACGCAATACTCCAGGTGTGGCCTCACCAAGAACCTGTACAACTGCAGTAGAACCTCCCTGCTCTTGAACTCAAATCCTTTTGCTATGAATGCCAACATACCATTTGCTTTCTTCACAGCCTGCTGCACCTGCATGCCTACTTTCAATGACTGGTGTAACATGACACCCAGGTCTCGTTGCATCTCCCCTTTTGCTACTCGGCCACCATTCAGATAATAGTCTACCCTCCTGTCTTTGCCGCCAAAGTGGATAACCTCACATTTATCCACATTATACTGCATCTGCCATGCATTTGCCCACTCACCCAACCTATCCAAGTCACCTTGCAGCCTCCTAGCATCCTCCTCACAGCTAACTGCCCCCCAACTTCATGTAATCAGCAAACTTGGAGATGTTGCATTCAATTCCCTCATCCAGATCATTAATATATATTGTAAATAGCTGGGGACCCAGCACTGAGCCTTGCGGTACCCCACTAGTCACTGCCTGCCATTCTGAAAATGAACCGTTTATTCCTACTCTTTGCTTCCTGTCTGCCAGCCAGTTTTCTATCCACATCAATACTGAACCCCCAATACCATGTGCTTCAAGTTTGTATGCTAATCTCTTATGTGGGACCTTTTCAAAAGCCTTCTGAAAGTACAAATATAACACATCCACAGTTCTCCCTTATCTACTCTACTGGTTACATCCTCAAAAAATACTATAAGATTCGTCAGACATGATTACCTTTCATAAATCCATGCTGACTTTGTCCAATAATTTCACCACTTTCCAAATGTGCTGCTATCCCATCTTTAATAACTGACTCTAGCATTTTCCCCACTACCGATGTTAGACTAACTGGTCTGTAATTCCCCGTTTTCTTTCTCCCTCCCGTTTTAAACAGTGGGGTTATATTAGCTACCCTCGAATCCTCAGGAACTACTCCAGAATCTAAAAAGTTTTGAAAAATTATCACTAATGCATCCACTAATTCTGGGGCTACTTTCTTAAGTACTCTGGAATGCAGCCTGTCTGGCCCTGGGGATTTAACGGCCTTTAATCCATTCAATTTACCTAACACCACTTCCCGGCTAACCTGGATTTCACTCAGTTCCTCCATGTCATTTGACCCCCGGACCCCAGCTATTTCCAGCAGATTATTTATGTCTTCCTTTGTGAAGACAGAACCAAGGTAGTTATTCAATTTGTCTGCCATGTCCTTGTTCCCCATGATCAAATCACCAGTTTCTGACTGCAAGGGACCTACATTTGTTTTAACTAAACTTTTTCTCTTCACATATCTATAAAAACCTTTGCAGTCCATTTTTACGTTCTGTGCCAGTTTTCTTTCATAATCTATTTTCCCTTTCCTAATTAAGCACTTTGTCCTCCTCTGCTGGACTGAATTTCTCCCAGTCCTCTGGTAGGCAGCTTTTTCTGGCTAATTTGTATGCTTCATCTTTCATTTTAATACTATCCCTGATTTCCCTTGTTATCCATGGATGCACTACCTTCCCCGATTCATTCTTTTGCCAAACTGGGATCAACAATTGTTGTAGTTCATCCATGCAGTCTTTTCTCTGGGTGGGGGATAGATGGAGAAAGAGAGTGGGAATGCCGGGGTTACTTGAAGTTAGAGAAATCAATATTCATACCGTTGGGCTGTAAAGTGCCCAAGCAAAATAAAAGATGATGTTCTTCTAATTTGCGTTTGACCTCACTTTGACAATGGACCTAGGACAGAAAGGTCAGTGTGGGAATGGGAAGGAGAATTAAAGTGTTTAGCAACTAGGAGATTAGGTAGGTCCAGGTGGAGTGAGCGAAGGTAATCAGCAAAACGATCGCCCAATCTACGTTTGGTCTCGCCGATGCATAAGAGTCCACATTTTGAACAACAGATACAGTAGATGAGGTTGGAGGAGGTGTAAGTGAATGAATGAATGTTTATTAGCCAAGTATATTGACATACAAGGAATTTGCCTTGGTGCTCCGCCCGCAAGTGACAACATGACATACAGTGACCGTTAGGAATGACACATAAACACTCTGCTGAACGTCTGCCTAACCTGAAAAGACTGTCGGGGGTCCCTGGACAGAGTCAAGGGAGGAGGTGCAGGGACAGATGTTGCATCTCCTGCGAGGGAAGGTACCTGGGGAGAAGGTAGTTTGGCTGGGAAGGGATGAGTTAACCAGGGAGTTGCAGAGGGAACATTCTCTGCAGAAGGCAGAAAGGGGTAGAGATGGGAAGATGTATCTGGTATTGGGATCCCTTTAGAGGTGGAGAAAATGTTGGAGAATTATGTGTTGTATGCGACGGCTGATGCGGTGAAAGGTAAGGACGAGGGCGACTCTGTCCCTGTTGCGATTGTGGTTCTGGGTTGAGAGACCAGACTAGATGATGAGGCAAAAATAACAGTGAAATCATTTTGAAGGGACAGCACGTTTGCAAACTTTTGTGGTAACTTACAGAATTGAAAAATTAAAAACAACAGATTGCTCAGTAGATTGATGCAGTTTGTTTTGATCCTTCCCTGTTTACATAGCATTTACTGTAAATCCCTTCTTTATGCTTTATTCACCAGTACTTGGGATTGTGAATTAGTCTACTCAACTGACTGACAAATAAAGGGTATGTGGAATACTGTGGGAGTGCAATCAAGACAGATGGCCACTTCTAGTTCAACTATTAAATTAATTTCCCAATGTTCTTTTAGCATTGAGTGTGTCAATCTGTAAAAACATCAAAGGAAGATTTCGTCAGCACTACATAGGGAACTCAAAAACAAAATAATTAAAGGGCCTGTCCCACATTCATGACTGAATTCACAACCTCTGCCAAGTTTCCCTTGACTCATACTCACAGCATGGTCGTCACGAGGTCGTAGGGGGTCATAGGAGGCCGTAGCAGGCGGTGATGCTAGTCGTAGGTACTCGTGGAATCAAGTAGGTCTGGACGTATTTTTTGGCATGATGAAAAATGTCCACGAGTAGGTCGTGAAAATGGGATAGGCCCTTAAGGAGGAAGGAACTGCAGATGCTGGTTTAAACTGAAGATAGATACAAAAGGCTGGAGTAACTCAGCAGGCCAGGCAGCATATCTGGGGAGAAGGAATGGGTAACGTTTCGGGTCCAGACTTCTTCAGACTGAAACGTTACCCATTCCTTCTCTCCAGAGATGCTGCCTGTCCCGCTGACTTACTCCAGCTTTTCGTGTCTATCTTCAACAAAACAATGATGTTTTAAATCAGTCATCCTCTGGCATATAACAAATATTGGGGTTCTTCTAAAAAAAAGAGCTCTGTGGGCACAAATGCAGAAGAATGCATTTGATTTTATTCTCTGCCTTTCTAAAACATTTCAGTACTTAATAGGTTAAACTGTAGGAAAAACAATCCTGAGAGATTGTGGCCTAATTTCACTGCATACTGTCTGGGAAAGTAGCCATCCCACCTGCCATCTCAGTACCCCAGCAAACATATCATTGTTTTCCAGTCATCCCATATCCTATGATTCATATTTTTGCCAAGCAGTTGTCATCCCAGGTTGATGCTCCCAAACACTGAATATTATCACACCGAGGAGAAATTTTTTAAAGAAAAATAACTTCAGGCTCTTAAACAACACATTGTATTTTTCTTCGAAACCTTTGTAAGTCAAAGGGCAAATGTCCTTTAATTTTAAAATAAATTTAATATCATGAATAATTTAGTATCCCTTAAGCTCCAAATAAAGACCTGTTGCAGCTAAAATAAACAAGGCATTTGATTTGAACACTCAAGATGGCTCTCGGGTGTTACAAAAGTTATTACTTGCCTCTTTCACTCAGGATCAATATTACACACCCATTATAGAAAATGTTTCACTATCTAACAAAGCAACCCCACCAATAAACATTGGCACCTGGCCTGATGCTACCTGTGTCAATACCGTTCACGTTTTCAATCAGAAGGTGACTTCACATTCTGCGCCCGAAAATAGGCTTCAAGTCCACCGGTTTTATTGAATAGTTGCATGTAAAACTGGTGCATCCACCAAACATAAGCACAAAAACCTCAAAACAACGGGGTAAAGTTTGCTGAATCGTTCATACATTCCAACTGGGCATCAGACAATGCCAAACTACTTCTTCTGTTAAGCCGTTCATTTTTGTTGATGTCGTCCTTGGGTCAATGTCCCAGCACCACAGTGAATTACAAGTCCAAATGGACTTTCTATTTATTCTGTTTGGAAAAGGAATCAACATTCATCCTCGCCACAAAGTTCAATTTCAGAAGGGTGCGTTTTGGCTGTGTCACTATACAGAATAATAAACACATTTCCATCACACAGACTTTTGACAATTTGTCACTTCCACACCATTCTGTCAAAAAGGGACAGAGAGACATGGAGCATTGAAACAAGCCTTATTCAACCGTGCCGACCAAGGCGATCCACCTAAGCTTGTCCCATTTGCCTGCATTTGTCTCATACCCCTCCGACCAGTTCATATCTATAGGTGAAACAGAATATTTGGCAATGAGAGATTTTTTGAGCATGGTGCTTTTACAGAATTGAGTTCCAGAGCAGAAGAATCAAAGAATGTCTGCACAAATGTGGTTTTTGTTTGTTTTATCTATAAGGCGTCTCCCCCACCTTATAGATACAACGTGGGGGAAGGGGGATGCAAGTGGTAAAGAATTCTGAGAAGAAAAAACTGCTACAGTGCAAAACAAAAAGTTTAGCACATCCAATTTTATGATTATTTTATTTGAGATAGTATGGATCTTCCAAAAGTTGGAAACAAAATATACTGATAAGAAAACAAAACAAAAAAAAAGACAGGAAGACTTATGGTGGGTGAGCAAAGGCCAGGGAGATTCTGCCCACATACTCAACTGTTCTTTGTGAAAATTTATTTCTGAAAATTGAATTTCTTTTAGCTTCCGTCCACTGCATCTACCTGTTCATAATTACATTTTAATTGGCTTCAATTATGTATACAATTTGCTTTTAACGCGTTCCATACCCCTGCAATGAACTTCAGTAAAGTTTATTTGCGCTGGTTAAAACATTTTTTTCTGAAAGGACCCAGGGAAATGGAGCGACAGCAAATTCATTTTTAGTCTCAACAACAATGGGCAGAATTATATGAAAAACCATGCTGTCTCACAGGAATAATTAGCTATTGGCAGGATCAAATAATAGAATCAGCTGTCAATTTTATCAAAAACTGAGGTGAGAACAGAGGTTAAAATCAGACTGGTAATCTCTTGGCAACATCATTCAAAAGTCTCTTAGCTGAAAAGAAATCTTCTCACTTTTCCCCTCTTCAGAATAATTCAGCGAAGGACATCACACAAAAATGATGCAAATTCAGCAATCCATTTCCTGTCAGAATGCCTGCACGAGAATGAAAGGCAGGGCTTGTATAATAGTGGACAACTGTGACTAAATACATGTCAGATGTGCCATATTCCTCCTGTCAAAACTTAATACATGACAGAAACTGCCAGGGTAAGTTTGGGGAATTAAGCTGTTTGCACGGAGCGATTGACTTTGTTCTTTGATCACAAAACCCATCGGCCTTTGTCTTAATCCCACAGAATGGAGGTGAAACAAAGAGATTTTGTTTTGTTTTTAAAGGCTAATACTGGTTTCAATGGCTAAAATATTGATGTACAGATTGTGAACAAAGCTGAATGGAGAACACTTGAAGATCTAACAAACGGACAGTAAATCCTTTCCACTTGAGAAACACCATTAACATTGTTATGGAATAATAACGTTTGAAAGCTTATATTAAGAATAGTTTACCAGAGTGACAGGAATTGAAACTTCACTGATCTCGCTGGTCAAAGGGCATATTAAAATAAAATTACAAATAGTATAGCTGCATTCTAATTGAGCCCGTATAAAAATCTAATTGGTTTCTGAACCGAAGAGATGAGCAGGCAACTTCATTAGTGGGTTTCAATCAGCGAAATTCTGACTCTTTACATTGAAATGTTTCTGTGGCATCATTCAATAAAATTCATAACTTAATTATTTTTCTTATTGGCATCACAGCAAGGTCAGCATTTATTATCTATCCGGCATTGCCCTTGAATCTCCAGAGGTCAGTTTAATTTCATTAATGTCACGTGTATTGAGGTACAGTGTTAAACTTTTGTTTCTTTGCTAACCAATCAAATGAGACATTTTATACATAAATACAATCAAGCCAAACTCATGTCCAATAATTGGAGCAAAGGGAGAGAGTGCAGAATGCAATTCTCAGCATTACAGTGCAACACCTGAGAGACAATGTCCACAGTGAGATAAAGGAGAATCAGACTGTACCCTAACTTATGGAAGGACCTTCAGAAGCCATTTAACAGTAGGAAGATGCGGTTTCTTGAATTTGGAGGTGTGCACTTTCAAACTTCTGTGTGTTCTGCCTCCTGGCAGTGGGGAGAAGAAAGAGTGACCAGGTTTTGAAAGGTCTTTGATAATGTTGGGTCTCCCGAGGCAGCGTGAAGTGCAGATGGAGTCAATGGCAGCGAGATGCCTTATTGAACTCCAACAGCTGAAGGTACACATGCAATATGCTTTGGCAGGGTTCCAGGACCCAGCAAGGATGAAGGAAGAGGAATAGATTTCCAAATGAGGATGATGGGGAGTGCAAGCATGTGATGGTCTTCCCAGTGCTACAGCTGCAAGGGTGTTTAGTCCCATAGCCTTTAATGTGTCAAATGCTCTATGTTGATAAAACAAAGAGGGAGTTATATTTGCTGAAGACTGCGTAATGATGGGGTAATCCTATGAGAAAGTTGGGGTGTATAATAGAAACATAGACATAGAAAATAGGTGCAGGAGTAGGCCATTCGGCCCTTCGAGCCTGCACCGCCATTCAATGTGATCATGGCTGATCATCCAACTCAGTATCCCGTACCTGCCTTCTCTCCATACCCCCTGATCCCTTTAGCCACAAGTGCCACATCTAACGCCCTCTTAAATATAGCCAATGAACTGGCCTCAACTACCTTCTGTGGCAGAGAATTCCAGAGACTCACCACTCTCTGTGTAATCTACTCAGCATTTCTGGCTGAAGATGGTTGTCGATGATTCAATATTGTTTTTAACAGTCATTGTTGAAAAAGTTTATTCAAACCTCCTCCTTCCATGAGCTATTTAATGCTACACAATCATTCATGACCAGGTGGTGCAGCTTTGATCTGATCTGTTGATCATGAGATTGTTTAGCTGTGTCCATTGCCGTTTTTAGTGAAGAATAAATATCCAGAAAGAAGTACGTTATTGCTGAAAAAACCCCATGCTAAACAGGTAGTTCACATTGTGTCAGTGAAGAAACACTCTCTCCAAGTGCTTGTTGTTTGGGAAGTTAATGTGAGACCCAGTGCATCGTATCCAAAGCTTGCACAATCCAGGGCTGCTTCTTCGCAAACTTCACCGTTGTAAAATCCAGAAAGAATGTTTGGTATATTCAGGGACTGCAGCAAGACCCAGGGAGTGAGGGAGAATGTCAGACATTGGAGAGTTCAAGGGCGAACGTTCGGCCGAGGGCTCATGACAAAGGCTGGTTAGAGCTTTTAGGTTGAGCATCAGTTATTAGGAAATACAGGGGTGGCAGGCAGATGGAAGGTGGGTTGGGGGAGGGGAGGGACATGGGTCAATATTCGCAGCATAATCAGGTAATCAGCATAATCAGGTAAAATGTGTCAGTAATTTAATGGAGACATGAGAAACTGCAAATGCTGGAAACTTAAGCAAGGAACAGGCGGCACAACAGTTGTAGAGTTGCAGCGTCAGAAATCGATCCTGCCTATGGATGCTGTCATTAGGGAGTTTGTACATTCTCCCTTTGACCGCGCGGGTTTTTCCTGGGTGGTCTGGTTTCCTCCCACATACTAAAGACACGCATATTTGTACATTAACTGGCTCCTGCAAATTGTCCCAAGTGTGTAGGATAGAACAAGCATGCAGAGCGATTGCCGGTCACTGTGGACTTGGTGGGCCAAAGGGCCTGTTTCCACACTGTATCTCAAACTAAATTGAACTAAACCAAACCAATCTAAACTAAAAAACAAAGTGCTGGAAGAACTCTGCAAGTCAGCAGCATTTGGGGAGGGAATGGACAGGCAGCATATCGAGTAGGAACACTTCTTTAATACAAGGGATAGCATCCTTGAAAGCAGGGCCCTGATCGGATAGATCATCTGGCCCTTTGATGGAGCTGTGGTGGAGGACACTCCTCTGTGAGTACAAACAATTCTAGAGTGTATCTGAGGTGCAATGGGAAAAGATTAATCAGTAGTTGCAGGGACTGTATTCAATTTACATGGCTTGAACAAAACCAGTGAGTTTGCAGAGGTTCAGGCAAAGCTTCAGTTTTTAGTGGAAGCAGGAAGGTGAGAGTGTTGAGGGCCAGACAGAATCAGTATTTCACTGAAACCAGTGAAAACCCACCCTTTATGTTCCAGTGCAGGACTCTACAGATTGGGACTTGATCAGACGAGTCCTGTTTGAGCGACAACGAAGCATTCTTCAACATGGATGGCCCTCAGAGAGCATGGATGGACCACTCTGTATGAATGACAACCACTCATGTGGAGTCCAGCTATCATTGGTAGCTGTTGAATGCAACCGAGAAGCCCCTTTAATTATCCAATTAAATGCATTGAGAACCCAAAGGGAATTTCATGCTCTGGCTGTATTAAGTCCTTTGTTTTCCATTAGTTTTTTTTTTCACTGAGGTAAAATCACATAGAGCACACCAATGGGACATTATGCAGTCCAGTGTATCTGTAAAAGTAATAAATCATGGGAGTCTCCATGCTTCAAGGGTACTTACGCATCATCACATTACCTCTCAGAGAGGGCTTCAAAATAATCCAGGATGATATTTTAAATTACTTTCTCAATCGTCTAAAAATGTTCACACATTGCACTATCATGTACATAGCCTAACATTCAATTCAGTTCAGCATTCGAATTCTAGCTTGCAGAAGAAATTAATAAATTAACACCAGTCTGCTTTTGAACATCAAATAAATTGGATGAAGAATAGAGAATTAACAGCATAGATACAAGCCAACCCAGCTTGTCCTCATCTTCTCCTGTTGCCAGTGCAGCCAAATGTAGACTCGAGGAACAGCACCTCATATTCTGGTTGGAGGGTCTACAACTCAATCCATGATCATTGAATTCTCCACGTCCTTCCTTTTCCCCTGGCCTTCTCTCACACACACACTTCTTCCCACAATACTGCCACCCAGCCCCCATCACCCTGCTTCTTTCCCCTGCCCATACCTACTCCATATTCCCATCACCTTCAGACTCTTCCCACTGGATCCCATCCTCTCCCCAGTTCCGACCTGCGCCATATCTTCTTACTGAAGCCGTCTGAAGAACCCACCTGAACTGAAACATTGTCCGTCTATTCCCTCCACAGATGCTGCCTTATCTGCTGAGTTCCTCCAGAACTTTCTGTATTTCTCAAGATTCCAGCAGCTGTAGTTCCTTGTATCATTATACCACCTCGACTGCCTTCTCTCAGTGAACCTTTCTTTCTCATGCAGTCCTGTGTTTTGTTCTCCGCCCATCTCTCCCCTCCCCACCTGACTGTGATCACCAATCAACCCCACCTCGCCTGTATCCACTTATCACTTGCTCGCTCGTGTCCTGTCCCTCTGTGTGAAGAAGGGCCTCGACCCAAAACGTCACCCTTGCCTTCTCACCAGAGATGCTGCCTGTCCCACTGCGTTACTTCAGCATTTTGTCTCTATCTTCAGTTTAAACCAGCATCTGCAGTTCCTTCCTACATCTCTTCCTCTTCATGCTGGCTGCTTCACTGGAGGTGCCAGATCTCGTGGGGAATTAAGAATACTTTGTTTATAACCCCGACTTCAGTCCAGATGAAGGATATCAACTTGAAACATTGACTGCCCATTTCCTGATGCAGATATTACGTGACCCACTGAGTTCCTCGAGAGACTCTGGTATTTTCTACTCCCAAGGTTTCCTAGCTTTTTACTATATTCAACAATTTCCTTGCTTTCATATTGGCAATATACTAATCCAGCCACTTGTTGGGTTAACAGGTGAAGATAATTGTATGGAATAATGCACAAGATCCTTCACCCTGCATCTGGGATTCACTGAGATGGAGGTGCTGGGTCTCGTGGGGAATTAAGAATATTTTGTTGTCACAAAAAAAAATCAAAAGGCCCCATTAAATTAAAAGTTAAACGAGCCATACACCAAACGGGTAGTGCTTGTTGCTGATAATACCTTTCCCTAGAAAAGTCATAATATTTTAGGAGAAAATGTAACAACAACAATCTTCTCCTTAATAAGTGGAGAGACTGCCTCACTTCTCCGGTGAACTGGGTTCAATTCTAACCCCCACTGCATCGATGTGGGGTTTGCTCATTCTCCCTGTGACCACATGGATCTCCTCCAGGTGCTCTGGTGTGCTCCCTCAGCCCAAAGACACGCGAGGTGATAAAATAATTGGCTGCTGTTAATTACCCCTTGTGTATTGGTGAATGGTACAGAGTGATGCAAGTTGATAGTCACTTGGGGATAATAAAGTGAGATTCACATACAGGAGATGCGTGTTATGGCATTTGATGGTTAGCTGGAACTCAGTGGGCCATGGAGCCCCTTTCTGACCAGTCTGACTCTCAACCACTTCACTTCATACTCCTGATTATATTGAATACTAAAGAACAATAGACGGGTGATCATTAGTCATATCAGCCCTGCTGTGTGTTTTGTTTTAGTGGTTGGAAATTCATGTTGGAAATACATAATTCAATTGATTGTACACAAAACAATGCAGGGATCTCTAGGCTATTTTTAAATTCCACATCCAGAAAAATCTTGAGATTTATTCAACATCTACTGATATTGACAAGAGCTATCCCTTTCAAAACCTTGTAGCGTATCTTAAAAACAGACCATTCTTATGAGCTTCCACTTTGTCCGGAAGTCGCACTCAAGACAAATACATGGGAGGAAATGAGGAAAGATATCAACCAACATCTGTTGAAATGCTCCAATATAAAACCCTCGAATATCAAACTGCACAAATGTCTTATTCTGGGAGTACTAATTAATCCAGATTTTAGAACAGTTATGATTTTCTGAAAAAAATATTCTCAGTAAAATCAACACAATTTATTTCCGTCACAGAAATAAATGAAGCCTACTGCTATTGGCTCCTCCTCGTGTATATTGTTTTAACCCTTTGCATTAAGTATACAATTTATAATTTTGAGACCAAGCTCGGCCACGTTAATACTACTGGAAAGAGCTGACCATTGTCTAATGCCTCGTGCAGACGATGGACAATTTTTTTTCTGGGTCAGATGTCTCACAAACATAACCAAGTTCATGTAGGAACATGGAGAAACTCAACGCTTGTACCAGGATCTGCAGCATTATTATCATGTGCCAACAATTCCACACTGAGACGTGAGTTCAATTCTGCTTTTTAGCTTCCATGAACATTCTAACTTTGGAGAGGGTTCCACCTTCGTGATGGTGTCTTATGCAGGTGTGTGACAGAGGGCATTGAAGTGCATCTGCGTTAAGTTTTTCTGCTAAGATCTGCACAAGGAAGTGTTCAATAAGGCACATAACCCGTTGTGCATTCTGCTTGCGTTATTTGTGACAATATTTACTTCGCTATACAAATCATGAGAAGGCGAGAGGGTCCAATTCTTTCTCTGGGGCTTTCATGTGTAATTACTGATTTGGTTTTTGCATTTGTAGGTCGTTGTGCCAGGCAATGCCTTCCAAATAAAAACAGTGCTGAAAGTCACATGAGGCACTTCCCGCAATGTTTCAAATTAAGCATGGATCATTTGGGAGTATTCTTGTGGCGCCAGCGTCTGACGGCTCTATGAATTACTCTCACAATTAGAACATAATCTTTTGCAGACAATCCGGTGGTCTTGGACGTAATTGTTGTTCCACAGAGATTGTATCTTTGACTTGAAATGTTTCAGCTCAGCCACTCTTGGTTGTGTGAAATAACATTAAAATCAATCTCTGGAGGATCCAAAAGTATTTTCCTGCTGTCCTGGGCAATAATCATTCTGCAGTGAAGTTGAAGGTAAACTATAAGATCATTAAACCATTGCCCTTTGTGGACCCTGCTGTGCACAAATGCGTAGAAAAGGACTGCAGATGCTGGTAGGAACTGAAGATAGGTACAAAGTGCTGGTGTAACTCAGTGGGTCAGGCAGCATCTCTGGAGCAAAAGGATGGGTGAGGTTGTGGGTCAGGGCCCTTCTTTAGACTGAAAGTAAAGGCCTTTGTTCTGGCTTTTTCTTACCCCCCCAGTTCCCTCCCCTCTACTTTCAGACTCAAGAAGGGTCCCGACCCAAATCGTCACTCATCCTTTTACTCCAGAAATGCCACTTGCCTGCAGCACTTTGTGTCTATCTTGTGCACAAAAGCCTCTTTATTTACAATGTTGAGTCACTTTAAAACACATGCACCTCATTGTCCGCAAAATGCAAGCGACATTGTGAAAGGCGGTTCACAAGTGCCTCAATCCTGACCACATATCTCTGTTTATAGTCAGATTCTATTAAGCCTCAATGGCTTTGCCTTTGCACACATTCAGTCATCCTTGTCTTTCACGCACTTTAACTACCTCAGATCCGTCTATCATAATTAGCAAATCCCACACGTTTAGGATTAATGATGCACAACGGTGTAGGAGACTGGCATTTCTTTGCCTGCTGATCCCCGATGAGGATCTGCTACATCCGATATAATCGCTCCGCACTTTTACTTGTATATGGCTTGATTGTATCCATGTAGAGTACTATCAGATTTGATTTGATAGCATGTAAACAAAAGCTCTTTCACGTATCTAAGTACAGTACTTGATTAGTACAGGTGTAGAGATTATGGGGTAAAGGAAGGAGAATGGGGTTAGGAGGGAGAGATAGTTCAGCCATGATTGATTGGCGGACTGGACTTGATGGGTCGAATGGCCTAATTATACTCCTATTCCTTATGACCTTAATAATAAACCAATACCAAAGAAAGATGGATTGTGAAGTGAAGTTCACATGGATGAATTAATCCACTTTCATAACCACATCAATTATTTTCTCTTCTCTTTAGTATTGAGGACAGAAAAAACCTTGAATTATCCCTTGTTAAAATGCTGAATAAAGTTTCATGACTGAGTAACTATTTAAGAAACCATGCCATACATCACTGTAAGCATTTATTCTTTCTAATAGTGTCACCAAGACCCCTTGGACAACATATATTTAAACAGCTTCAGTGGATGGGAACGCCGCCTTTTCTAGATCATGTAATACCTTGACCAGGAAATATTTTGTCATTCTTTCTTTGTCAGTGAGTGAAAATCCTGGAATTCCCTGCCTTCTGGCACAATGGGAGCACCTTCACCACATTGGGATGCAGGGTCCAAGGTGCAATTCATCCCAACATTCTCCACAATTATTCAGAACTATTCTTCAGTTGTCTGAAGAAGGGTCTCGACCTGAAACGACCCGCATGTCTTTTTATCCAGAGATGTTGCCCGTCCTGCTGAGTTATTCAAGCATTTTATGTCCATCTTAGGGTGGTTTCATCAGCGATGGCAGCCTCACCAATAGTCTGTCTATCTTTTTGGGTTTTTTTGTTATTTTTTAGTGTGTTTTAAAAGTATGTGTTAATGTTCCCTGGTTTGTTTCATGTGGGGGGTGGGTGTGGGAAACTTGTTTTCAATCTCTTACCTTGCCGGAGATGTATAGTTTTCCAGATCGTATCTCCTGTTGTTCTGTGGCCTGACATCACGGAGCTGGAGGCCTTGTTCGGGACTGACTTTGAGCCCGACCGCGGGGCCGTGGACTTACCATCAGAGCTTGCGATCCCTTGCCTGGGATCGATGCTTCAATCACGGCCTGCGGATTTCACCATCGAGGAGCTCGCAGTCTTGGGTGGAGACTGATGTCGGGAAGTTCCAAAGTTGCAAAAGTTTCAACTAACCCCGACCCAGGGTCCAATCGCCCGGCACGGGGGAGCTGAGATCCCCCCGATGAGGGAGACTGATCACCCCGATCCAGAGGGCTCAAAAGCTGGCTGCGGGAGCCAAGATCGCCCTGACAACGGAAGGTTCGAGTGCCCCTTCCGCTGGAGAGCAAATAAGGAGAGTGTTTGAACATTTTTTTCACCTTCCATCACAGTGAGGAATGTGGAGCTATGGTGGATGTTGATGTTAAATGTATTTTGTGTGTTTTGTTGCAAATTCCTCGTATGTTGCAAAACATACAATATAGTACGACTATGATTGTGATTATTGTGATTACGAAACCAGCATCTGCAGTTCCTTCCTACACCAGAACTGTTCTGAATGGGTAATACATATTTGTTAAAGAAGGAACTGCAGATGCTGGAGAATCGAGGGGACACAAAAGGCTTGAGAAACTCAGCGGGTGCATCAGCATCTAAGGAGCGAAGGAGATAGGCGACGTTTCGGGTTGAGACCCTTCTTCAGTCTGAAGAAGGGTCTCGACCTGAAACGTCGCCTATCTCCTTCGCTCCTTAGATGCTGCTGCACCCGCTGAGTTTCTCCAGCCTTTTGTGTACCCCGGGTAATAAATATTGGTCTTTCTAATGATGCCCCATTCTGGGTATCTGCACACCGCGGGGCTGTGGACTTACCATCAGAGCTTGCGATCCCTTGCCTGGGATCGATGCTTCAATCACGGCCTGCGGACAATCACGGCCTGCGGAGTTGTTTGCAGCTTCCAGGCTAACTTGAGACAATGACAGCAGACGTCTGCTGTCATTGTCTCAAGTTAGCCTGGAAGCTGCAAACAACTCGGATCACAACAGAGCTTTCTCCAAACAATCTGAACCGATTATCAAAGAAATTCTCATAAAGGAGATTAAGCAGAAGGAGAACAAAGTAATTACTTTTGTAGCTGAAGCTGACAAAGCTTGAATGAAAAAGCGTTTCTCAAACCCTGCTGCATTGTTTGTTGTGCAAGATCTCTCAGAGCCACATTCATCACTGGTGTTGATTAATAGCTCAGAGCCCTCTCAGTCTAGATGTGCCTCACTCTGATTTGTGAAGGAGCCCAGGAAAACCTTTTTACAGAAAATAATCAGATGAAAACTTTGATGCAAGATTATTTAAGAAAGAGGAAGGAATATCAAAAGGTAACGTGGTACGGAAAGGACAGGTTTCCTTACAGTGAGGAATTTCTAGTCAGTATAAATATTTAATGTCTACATGGACATGTTTGCTCTTTCCATCTCCCCCGTCAGCAATGATTAAGGATCATCTCTTGAAGGATACGAGTTTGAATCTCAACCCCTTCATGACACACGAACAGATGCCACTGTCCGTGATCACACTATTGTGACTCCAACAGGAATCATATTTAGTCTGGATCAACCTGATCCAAAACGGATATGACTGAGAGTGAAAATAAGGTCACTGGCTTACCAGCCACTGGTGGTAATGGGCTATCATGCCTATCATGCAATACCTTAGGTGAAAGAATCAATTCCCACGTGATGACAGACACAGTCAGAGTGAAGTAGCTGATGTAGATAATATTGGATAAACATGTAGGCCTATTTCACATGGATCAATAGTATCTTTTTGACTTCTTAGGCCAAACTCTCAGTAGCAGGTGTAATCCTTTCTACCTTAATGCAACTAAAGTAATGAACAAAAGCAAATGAAAACAGCCATGAGATAGACCTTTGCTCCGAACTTTAAGTGATGTACCAAACTCATACATTGCATGACAATCCTGCACATACAATGATAGCTATACAGCAGAAATTACTAGTGCTTGCACACATTCTGCACTGATTTTTGTTTAAGGCTGTAACTTCTTGCTAATTAATCTGGGAATCACCAAGGTGAAGACCAAAGTCAAGTCTTTATGGATATGAAAGCAATGATTTCCCTGAAGTCCAAAAATAGCTTTTAAATAAATCACTTTATTTGGCAATGTTTCAAGGAGAAAGGCCAACTCCAGAATGTTGAAGATCAAGGTCAACATCACCATATGAAGTGCTGATCAATCAAAACAAAAACTTTGCAAATTCAGGAAAAATGAAATGAAACAGAAAATAGTCACAACAAACAGAAAAAAACTCCAGATACACATCAGATCAGGCAGCGTCTGTGCAGAGGGAATAAAAAAAGTTAAAGCTTCAGCCTGATGACCTTTCATGAGAACTGCAAATCATGGCAGCACAGTGGCACAGCTGGTAGAGATGCTTACTCACAATGCCAGAGACTCCGCTTTGATCCTGATCCTGCCTGCTGTCTGTGTGGAGTTTGCCTACTCCTCCAGTATCTTTGCATTTAGAATTTGTCTGGGTCTCTTGAAATTAAGTGGAAATTAGATTCATCTTATGAGGAGACTTTATTGATGTTAATGGCTTTAATAAATATCAGTTTACACTGTTGCTTAATGCAGGATTTCCAAGCACTCTCTGGGTGGTCTGATTTCATCCTTCAGACCAAAGATGTGCAGATGTGTAGGGTCATTGGCCTCTGTAAAAAAAAATTGCCCTGAGTGTTTGGGAAGTGGATATGAAAGTGGAATAACTACATGATCAATGGTCAGCATGAATTCAGTATGCTGAGGGGACTGTTTTATAATGTATTTCTTAAACTAAAACAAAACTAAAATTTAATGCAGACTGCATAATTGCCATTATTTCAGACAAACCCAGTTGTTCATATCTTGCAAGGATTCCTGTGTAATCTTCATTTCCCTGCTAGTGCTAAATATCCTCACATTCATGCACAGACACAGAATTCCTGCCCTTTGGCATCAGCTGTTCACAAGTATATCTTTAATTCTGCTCCGTAAGGAGTCCAGGGAGAGTCTGGGTGGTTAGATCTGGCCCAGAGAATTCATCATCTTTCACTTCAGTCAAGGATTAGGGGTAAGAAACATTATATAATTTTAGTTATTGTTGCTCAGTTGTCTTCTTGTGTGTTTCAGTTCAATTTTATTTCTTTTAGACTTTCAGACTTTCAGACTTTGGAGATAGAGGGCAGTAACTGGCCCATCAGTTCACCATTTCTGCGCCGACCCATGCACTAGCACTATCCTACATGCCAGGGACAATTTGCAATTTTCCTGAAGCCAATGAACTGACAAACCTGTACTCTTTGGAGTGTGGGAGGAGGCCAGAGCAGCTGGAGAAAACCCACACGGCCACAAGGAGAATGTACAAACTCCGTACAGACATTAGCCATAGTCACAGTCGAATCCGGGTCTCAGGCACCTTCAGGTAGTAAATCTACTGCCGCTCCACTGTGCCACCCTGCTTTAAAATATTTTTATGGTTCCTCTTCCATTTTGCATGATTCTGTTTGCTTTGATAATTCAACAGCTTAGTTCAAAGCTATCAACGTTCCTTCATCTATGGATTGACTGAATGAATGAATGAATCATAAAATATCATAATCCCACACAAGCCTTAGACACTGCTTGGTGCGTTCTGCCCAATCCAACTCCCATTGACCTACCTTCTTACAATCTCTATTAATCGGGATTCATACGCAACATTCAGAGATTTGTCTCACTCGCACAATGGTACAAACTTCATGCTGTTACATTTTACAGGCAGCAGCAGCTACATGTGGAGGTTAACTATGGTGACAGTGGTTCAGGGGCTTGGAGGATTTGGGGCTCACCAGAAATGAAGTAATCGTGCAGCCAGGAAGATTCATCCAGTATTTGCTTGCCCATTCAGAAACATTCCATGCCATTATTCGACGAGGGGCACAATTCAAATGCAAACCATGGTTTGAACTTGTGATATTTACAAAGACATGTCATAAGTAAGTAGATCCAATCCATTCAGATATAAATTAATGGTATTTACAAGTTTGTATTGAAAGTTTGCATTGCATGTAGGGTTTGTCTTCCTTTACATTTGCATTATTTTGGAAATTTCTGGAGCATATGAATAAAGGAGACGAAACAAAAATGTGATCGCATCCATAAACTTAATTTCCTTTATACATCCCCTGTCAAATCTTTTCTAAATTCAGAAGAGGAGGGAAAGGAGGTTTGTACTGTGTCTGTGCAGTAATGGTGTGTGCTGCCTTTTTTCCTTCATTGCAGCAGTCTTATCCTTGTGCCTTAAGGGCCTGTCCCACCAGCATGCAACTCGATGCGATTAGCGCGACCTAACGTGGTCGCTTGAGCCGTCCGGCGTCGCGGGGCCGGTCCCACTTCGATCGCCGGAGCCGTGCGGAATTGTGCGGAGTTTGTCCCGAGTTCGTCCCGACGCCGCGCGGGGCTCCGAAAAACCGACAATGTCCAAAAATCCCGCGCGGCAACGGTTTGTCGGCTCGCAGTCGCCGCGACATTTACACACCGCCCGGACATTGTGCCTCCATGAAACTATTTGTAAGTGCCTCCGTGACCCTCAATGTGTGTGGCTCCGTGGCCCTGTATGTGTGTGTGTCTCGGTGCCCCTCTCTGTGTGCCCCTCTAAGTCCTGGCGAACTTACCTTGGACTTGCTTCAAGTTCGCCTCGCTTTGCGCCGCGTTGCGCCACTCACCCAACCTCCGCGCGGCCCCTACTGCCGGTTTAGTTGCGCTTGCCGCATGCAGGGGATCACCCGACCTCCGCGCGGCCCCCGCTGCCGGTTTGATCGCGTTCATCGCATATAGTTGCGTGCTGGTGGGACAAGCCCTTTACAGGTAGTTAAGATGAATGTGAGAAGATTGAGCAGCCAGGAGACCAAGTGGTTTACAACAAAGTGCACTGGCAGGACAGCCAGGGTGTTAAGGAATGTAGAGGAGGCCAGAGTCCGCTGCCTTTTAACAAGTAATCAGCTTTTATATGAGGGCATTTAGACGGATGGTGCAGTCATAATAGTGGTCCCATTGCAGCAACTCCTCCAGTGATCTTGCCTGTTACCAACCATAGACATAAAGTGCCTGAGTAATGCCCCTGTCCCACTTAGGAAACCTGAACGGAAACCTCTGGAGACTTTGCGCCCCACCCAAGGTTTCCATGCGGTTCCCGGAGGTTTTTGTCCTCCGGCAACCACCTTCAACTTGCATCGCAACCGGCTTCGACTAAAAAATGACCAATTTTTAAAACGGAAACCACTTTCGACCATTAGGGCGACTGACAAAAACTTCCGGGAACCTCCGGGAACCTTGGGTGGGGCGCATAGTCTCCAGAGGTTTCCGTTCAGGTTTCCTAAGTGGGACAGGGGCATTAACTCAGCACTTTGTAGTCTGAGGAAGGGTCCTGACTCGAAACATCACCCATCCCTTTTCTCCAGAGATGCTGCCTGATCTACTGAGTTACTTCAGCACTTTGTGTTTATCTTCGGAGTAAACCAGCATCTGCAGTTCCTTTCTACACACTTTCGCCAATCATCCCTGTCATTGGCAAGGCAATCTAAAGTCAGGTCTTTGTGGTCAGGACCCATCATAGTTTCCATCCAGAACTTTGCTTCAAGCATACTGCCATTATGTACATCGCGGAGCTTCTGTGCATTTGGATATTTCAAGAGAAAACTATGGATGCCAGAGGGATACTCTGTCTAGTATGCTGTGATACAGGATTTCTAGATTATTGTCTTTATATAACTCTCTGTCTTATCCTTAACTCATGCATGCAGTTTAACTTCCTTCCATTTGTCTATCCCATTTGTCCACCTTGATAGTATCATCCTTGTTGAACACTTATTTAAATTTAAAATTGAGCTTGGTATATTCATTTAAAGACATTCAAAACAAATTGCATTGGATTTCAAACAGTATGGGAACATGAATTTTACTCATCATTATTACTGTCTCATTCTGGATTCCTATTGATTTCTGCATTGTAGTCTGTGCACTGTAAATCATATTAAATTCAAAATAGGAAGATGATGACAACTGATTGAAATTGATGATCATTAATAAATGTGCTTCAACTTGGTAAAATTACCTACGTTTCCAGCATATTTGCACTTCAAATTTGTCTGGCTCTCCTGGAACTAAGTGGAAATTAGATTAATTTTATGTGGGGATTTTATTGATGCAGTGGTTTTAATAGATATCATTCATCAACGTTGCTTAATGCAGGATTTTCAGCGACAGATTTTGGTTTGTGAGAATCCAAAAATTCTCTCGTGAGGTCTAGTTATTCTGGGACAACTGATGGCTCGCTTGCAAATCCAGATCCCTGTTGTCCTTCAGGATTATTTGATCAGTTTGATCAACTTTAATTCGGCCCACTGCAATAAACAAAGTGGTTGGGGAACTCAGCGGGTCAAGTCAAGGCCCATTGTAGTTATTGTCATGTACACAAGTACAGCAAGGAACAGGTACAATGAAAACCACAGGCACGCAGACTCAGCCAAACACACAAAAACATTAATTACACATAAATTATACACAAATTACACCTAACATTCTGGTAGACAGTAAAAAAGACAAAAAAAGTACAAAACAAAAAAAAGATATTTGTGCAAAAAGCAAGACATTAGTACACAAATATGTAATTAGTGCAAAATTATCCGACATCAGGCAGAGTCTGTTCAAGGAGATGAACAGGTGAAGTTTTGTGTTGGGACCATTCTTCAGCCTGACCTGCTGAGTTTCTCCTGCAATCTGTTTATTGCTCAAGACTCAAGCATCTGCAGTCTCTTCATAAGTTCATAAGTTCTAGGAGCAGAATTAAGCCATTCGGCCCCATTAGGTCTACTCTACTTTTCAATCAAGGCTGATCTAACTTTCCCTCTCAACCCCATTCTCCTGCCTTCTCCCCATAACCCCTGACACCTTTACTAATCTTGTGTTCCCATTACTTACATTTCAATATATTTAAATTGGTAACTCTCTAAATTGGTTAATTACAACTTTTTTGGACTTATGACGCATTTACATTTTGATTATTTAAGGAAGAACTTCATCTCGGGATGTTTGGGAACTTGTGTGTCCGGAAGGTGGAACAGTGAATTACCTTCATCAGCCAGCCATCGCAGTCTGGGCAAGAACAAGACCATGCATAATCAAAATCATTTCTCAGGTGATATAAATATTAATAATGAAGAATGTGTCAGATCAGATTTCAATCATCAAAGAAGTGCGGTAGCATTGTGGATAACAACATTCAGGATGGAAATTTTCTTTTAAAGAATAATTTTAAATAAGTCACGGTGGAGGAAAAAAAAGTGAAATCCGAAATTGGACAAGCTTCCATCTCTGAGTTTGTAGTTCAGCTACTTTGTTCATCAGCTTTGGGAAATATCATTATTTCAGTCAGGATGGACCAGGTGGTTTCTGGCATGGTTCATATGGAAAAAGGATGTCACTGAAACTGAATCAGTATCTGACCAGCGATGTTATTAAATAAAAAAGCACAAGGCATTAAACTGTAAAAAAGGAAGCCACTATGAAATGCTGCATCAAGTATGACCTCTTCCATATAAAATAAGTTATGAAATGAGATCCCTTGATTCAAGATGCTTTATTGAAAGTAATGTTTTGGTTTAACAGATATGCATACCAGATCGTAAAACAAAAAATATACCGATGTGGACATTTTATTTTATCGTGGCAACAGCAGATCTGGTGACCCCCCACATTATGCTGGGAGTTTGTGTAACTTGAACATGATCCTTATTCTGATTTCTATAATGCAAAGCCACGTCATCTCTCCATGCATCTAGAATGGGGCTCTGGGGGTTCAGGGCACAAGGAGGCTGAACGGAAACGATGAGAGGCAAGGATTTGTCATGTTCATGGGTTAAGGTGCCGGCGGAATGGGCCACTGGAGCAGTCTGGGGGATCACATGGATCGTGTACCGCTGGAAGTCCCACACAGGTTGAGCGCGTTGATTGGACGTGGCCTGTAGCAGCACCGTGCGGTGGAGCAGCGGTGAAGGACATTGACAGCATTGGCAGGCCGGAGCGACCCTGGTAATGCTGACCCAGTGTCACCACCAGAACAATGACCCTTTAAGGGCACAAGATGGAGCCAGACACGTGACAAATACTTGTGTGCTGCCTCAGCGAAGTCTACTATTCTTACATTACCATTGTTGCACTTTTGTACTTGTGTAGCATAATTTTACGAAATTGTATGCAAAACAGAATTTCATTGTGTGTAGGTACATGGCAATAAAGGACCATTGTACCACTGAAGCACAAGTTCCAACAAATTACATTTGTGTTTAATGTATTTACTTTTATCATATACATTATTTGACAGTGAATATTATTCCAAAAGTGAAAATCATTCACTATCTCAAATTTATGGATAGTGATTTGTGAATTCTGTGAGGGCAAATTTCTCTCACCCGAATTCCCATCATGAATGGGGTGCCTCAATGCATCAACGAATGATTGAGTCATGTTGTCTTAAGGCAATTGCTGTATTAATGTTTGCTGTGCAATTGTTGATTTTACACTGAAAGCTTATTTGATATCTATTTACACCTAGTCCCCTTTCAACATTGCTCTCTGAATCAACTATGTGCTGATCAATTCAAAGGTCACCTGTTGAGGGCCAAATTTCATTCAATTAACCCAGACATAAAATGATTTAATAACATGTGAGTTTCTCTTCTGGTCGCCTTGCCGCTCAAGCAATGCCATCCAGTTGGAACCTCCAGACGCTGCAATAATGTCACAGAGTAATGGTTTGGGCTAAATGGCAATTGGAGTAACCTTGGAGACATCTGGCGCTGTTGGCCGTGGTTAAACTGTGCGGATTCTATTAATAAATCTGCATTTGCAACAAGGAAAGATGTGAAGGATTGTGGAGTCTGAAATTTGTTCCATCTTGCATCCAGAATTGTGTTTCAGCTGCTCTATATAAACCAAATTCCAACGACATACACAGTGAGACACATTTCAGTTTCCAAGCTCTATTTTATATCAATGTACCATATTAGAATTGTCTCGAACTTCCGAGATATGTTACCCAAACCACTGCAGTTTGTTTCAGTTTAATGGCAAATTTAACGAAGAAAGATACAAAAGCAAACATTATCCAGAGTCAGTGAAGTTCAACTTATGTCCTAAACCTAAAATACACAGATCGCATTTTAAATGAAAGATACATTACGTGCATCCATCATTGCAGTGTATTCCACGTCTAGCGTTACCTCTTGTAAAATATCACAAAATATCGTACAAATATTGAATGACAATACAATCATTCATACCAATTTCTGTTGCTTTATCTAATGCATCCCATTTGCTAAAGATTCAAGTCTCCCAGTGGGATTCGCTTCAGACGATGTTACAAAGAACTGGCATAAATACAGTTAAAATGTCCTTCCTTCCATACTGCTGAGGTTTATGATTCTATGGTCAGTGAACATTGAACCAGAAGTAGAAAAATTAATGGTCAACCAATATTTCTATGCTCTGATCCGAGAATGCATCCCATTATGTGGCCACATTATGCAATATATTCCTGGTGAAAAGACTTGGAATAACTGTTGCTAAGGTTAGGTGTTTTAAAAGCTTGATACTTAATGAGAGGATAATTGGAAATTGCATTAAAATGCAGAGGGTAATGAGAAGAAACAAATTCTTTCCGGCTTGCAAAAAGCTATCATTTGATTACTTCCACTTTTCTTGATATTCTCCAAACCCACAATTTCTGATAAATTTAGCACTGACTTTTTACCTTACAGTAATTAAACCACACGTGCAGTAAATCTGCTTCTGTCCCTCAGATGTCTGATGAAGATTGATCAGTGGGTAAACCTACTTGCTTGCTGTGAATTACTGGGATGTTTGTCATCATCTTCTGACTTATGCAAATTCCAAGGAACAAACAAAATCAATTTCACTATCATTGAAATAAAACCCTTTCACTTTGTATCGTTTCAATGTAGAGCATTTCTGCTCACAATAGTGACCGTCAAACAGCACACATTATTGTAGAAGAATTCTGCTGTCAGACATTTCCTCGGTTCTACTTTCATTTTCTCTAACTGTGGCACCAGTCACATTCTCTAATGCTTCCTATTTCCTTTGCACTGTTAAAATAAAACTCAATGTCTAAACTCAGGACTAAGTCAATAATGTACGTAACAAACTTATTGATTGAAAGTCACAGCATGGAAACAGTCCCTTCGGCTCACAAAGTCCAGGCCGATCATTGCTTATACGTTCACACTAGTTTATGTTTCTCATCCACTCCCTACACACTTGGGGCAATATACAGAGGACAATTAGCCAACAAACCAGCGTGTCTTTGGGATATGTGAGGAAACTGGAGCACCCAGAGGACACCCATGCGGTCACAGGGAGAACGTGCAAACTCCACACAGAGACCACCAAATGGCAGGATCAAACCCAGGTCTCTGACTGTGTGAGGCAGTAGCTCTACCACTTCCAATCATCAAAAATGACATCCCTTGGACATCACCCATTGCCTTCTATCACCAAGCCAATTTTAAATCCAATTTAGCAAATTCACCTGGATCCAAGGAGTCTTACCTTTTGGACTAGTGTCCTGTGTGGGACCTTGTCAAAGGCCCTACTGAAGTCCTTGTGGACCACACTGACAGCACAATCCTTGTTATCTTCTTCAATGAATATCGTCATTTATTTTTGAAAGAGCAGCTTCCTGACATGGCTATCCTTGTTTAATCCCTGCCTCCAAATGTTGACAGAATCTACCAAAGCAAGGTGAAGGCCAACATCGCACAATTCAGTTCTTTCCTCCTGCATACTGAAGCTGCACTCATATTTCCGACTGCATTTTGTAACATTCTGCTTTTGTTTCTAACATCTTGCATGTCAGATTATTCTAAACATTCACGATTCCTCTTTTCAAAATAAATTTACATTACACTAATTCAAATGTTTTCTGGAATATGTAATGCCTCCATTTATCCTCTGTATCATTCACTATTTATGAACCATTTAAGAGAACCCTCCTTTCTTGACTGTAAAGGTTCTCTCATCTTTCCTCGTGGCTTTTATGTTGGTTTCAATCTTGTTTCTTCTTCTTGCAATCACTCCACAACATTAATCTGTGTTTCTATTCATACAATACTGATAAAACAAGCAAGATCAGAAGAGTGTGCAGGGGGTTTGAATAACCTCTGCATGTGTGTTCACTACACCTTTCCCTGGATCTGTTACAGAATAAAAGGGTTTTGTTTTGTATTTTTGGCTGCAATGGACACACTGAAATAATTGGCCCAACACATGCTGCACATATTTTGATAACAAGGAACTGCAGTTGCTGGTTTATAACAAAGATTGCTACGAAGAGCTGGAGTAACTCAACAGGTCGGGCAGCATCCCCGAACATGGATAGGCGACATTCAAAAATCTGCCCAGCAAACCCCCCCTTCCCTCCCTCCCCCCTCCCCCACCCGGTCTGTGTTTAACTACTACCAGCCAAGCTCTGTCCTGCCCCTTCTCTTTTCCAACTTTCTTTCCTGCTCCCCTGCAAGAAGTGTTCGAGAGAGTATGATTTCGCTCTTCGGGCTAAAGCACTCAAGGGATATGGGGAAGAAGCAGGGACAGGGTACTGATGTTAGATTATCAGCCATGATCAGATAGAATGGTGGTGCTGGCTCAAAGGGCCGATGGCCTACTCCTGCACCTATTTTTTAATGTTTCTATGTCTGAAGAAAAGTCCTAACCCAAAACATCACTGGAACGTCACCATGTTTCCTGTCCCACTGAGTTGCCTCAGCATTGTGTGCCATGCTGGACATAGCTGGATGGTTGGACCTAATGGCCATCATGTTCCTCTTGTTGGGATTAACACAACTATTTTCATGTGACAAGCAAATTAGCAAGCTTCAATTTGGTTTTGTTATACAGATCACTAAAACTACAAAGCTATCAAAACTATCAAGTCAAAAACTCTTAAGCTTCATTCAGACTTTTCTAATGGTATGACCTCTCCTTCACCACCCCCACCCCACCCCACTGCCTTCCTCCAGGACTCATTTACATTTTTGTTTTGCAAAAGAACAAATAATTATTCCATTCCAGATTCTGTCCTGGATTCCTGTTGATTTCACTGTTGATTTCACTTAATTAACAACAAAGCTCTGAAATGCAAGGCAGACAACTAACTTCTCACCTTCCATGCTAGTTCGCACAAATCAGGCAGATACAGCAAGACTAAAAAGGGTCTCGACCCGAAACGTCGCCTATCTCCTTCGCTCCTGCACCCGCTGAGTTTCTCCAGCTTTTTGTGTAACCCTACAGCAAGACTA
Source organism: Raja brachyura (assembly GCA_963514005.1). The sequence goes on along the minus strand of OY740806.1, from coordinate 18,221,026 downwards.
ACATCTTTTCTCTACATACTTGCAAAAAAAAATACACTCATAAAACTCAGAACAGAAAGGATGAACATATATATACTCATCGTGCAAGAAGACCAAGACATCAATGCACATTTATGTTTCCTTTTACTTTGAATTTTAAGTAATTTCCCTCTTCATTTAGGTATGTTTTGTCAACTCATTTCATTGTGGCATCTTGTCATTCATATAAGACTGGTATGCCTGAGTATCTCTCAGCTATATTTTGAGACAACATCTTGTAAGATTATTGGATTATAATGCCGTTCTTTTCGGTTCACCAATAAAAGATGTTACATTGATTTGCAATATTCTAAAGATCAGGATAAAGTACTTTTGGCAAACATTTAATATCAAAATGTATTCTCGCTTGAGTGAATGATGTTTTAATGCTTCTGCCAATGCAACATGAGCTTCAGTCAAACATTCTATTCAGCCAAACTTACATGAATGTGTTGGCTGTTTCAAAAACTGAGACCCAATAGTGTGGTATAATTCCAAAATGCAAAGGGTGGGCAAAAACTTAGAGAATAATTGAATTGGTTGTTCCAATTTGAATCTAGTCATATCTAAGTCCAAGGCAATAGAGAAATGCTGATAGGGTTTTAACTATGATGAAGTTATCAACTGTTTGAATGGTGTGCAAGTATAGGAAATCATTCATTTAAGACCCATTAGTTTAAAAATATTGAAAGTTTGGTCCAAGCATTGTAGAGCGCTCATGCACACACTGGATTGCAGAATGGATTCTTCAATATATATGAATCTGCGCAAGCTTAATCATCAATGTTAATCATGAACATGTCCTCTTAAATACACCAATAAAATTAAGTGCCTGGATGCCGTGTAGAAACTAGCATTTATATCATGCCAAAACCAGTTTGTGGTATGAAATGCTTAACAATGAGGGATCATGTTCCTGCATCTGTGGTTTACAAGTGTGCCAAAGAAAATGCAATGCAAGCTTACACTGTTTACATATACACAGGAATTTTATTATTTATGATCTTTACACTTAATTATTTCAGAGCATTTCTTTCAGCAACAATTCATTCAAAAGCAGGATAATGTTTCTTTTTAAGAAGATGTTACAGAACAGTGAAATGTGTAGGAAGGAACTGCAGTTGCTGGTTTAAAGCGAAGATAGACACAAAAAAAAAATCCATCTCTCCAGAGATGCTGCTTGTCCCGCTGAGTTACTCCAGTTTTTTGTGTCTATCTTATAGAACAGTGAATTCTTTGACATGGGGTACACCATTAAAACACAGGTTGGAAATGTTGACTATTGTCATTCAGAGTAATAAATAAGGCTTTTTTTGTTGGTCCGATATCTTGAAAGTTCTGAGTTTTCCTTTTTTTTTAATAACGCAACAATGAGTAATATGCAGAAATACCAGAATTAATTCTGCAACACAGTTTCAACAAAAAGTAGTTTTCTGCCATCAGTATAGCAAAAGAAGACCAGAAGGTGTTGCCTTCCTGAGACTATTTCTGCATTAATAATAATCAAGTCCCCAGAAGGGCTTTGTCCCGAAATGTCAGCCATTCCTTCTCTCCAGAGATGATGCCTGTGTCACTGAGTTACTCCAGCATTTTGTGTCTACCTTCGATTTAATCCACATCTGCAGTTCTTTCCTACACTATTTCTGCAAATATGTTTTGACTTGTTTCATTCCAGAAAGAAAAGAAAATCACCACCTACAAGTCACCATCGTAATCTTCATTTGCTAACAAAGCACTTTGCTGGCATGTGTAATAGCATTGACCAGTTTTGTCAAGACAATGCATAATTGCTTTTCAAAGGATTGTTTTGGAGAAAGGTGGGATAGAACTGAAATAGTTATCTTATGCAATAAGAAAAGATTATCAATAATATGTGGGAAGCGCTTCCGAGAGGTGTGGTCTGACTGACTGAGTATTTCTAGCAATTACGTTTTAATTTTAGATTCCCAGCATCTGCAATCTTTTTGATAATCGATTGATTGTGAGATGAGGTGAAGGCTGATATTGCTGAATGCTTCCCAGAACATTTTTACCCACTGTGTGACAATGTTTATCACTGATAGGTAACAATTAATTATTTTTATTCCCTATCTTTTATTTCTATCATTTCAAAAAGGCATCTTAACATGAACGCTTTCCTCTCCCAACCAAGGAGATAAATCAATAGAGTTGTCAATAAATGCAGTAAGACCAGATCATGCATTGGTAATTTACAGCTGAGTTAAGGAGAGGAAGAAATCCTTTCTGTGGGTATGCTGGTACTCAATGCTCCTTGTTGGTTTTCTTTCTTTCCTTTTTCTCCTTTTGTTTAGTTTAGCTGCGAGATACAGTGCGGAAACAGGCCCTTCGGCCCACCGAGTTTGACTGGCCAGCGATCCCCGCACATCAACACGGTCCTACATTCGGGAGATTTTTTACATTCATACCAAGCCAATTAACCTACACACCTGTGCGTCTTCAGAACGTGGGAGGAAACTGCAGTTCTCCAAGAAAACCCACGCAGGTCGCTGCGTGAATGTACAAACTCCATACAGACATGCATCCATAGCCTGGATCGAACCCGGGTCTCTGGTGCTGTACGCGCTATACGGCAACAACTCTGCAACTGCGCCGACGTGCCACTCAAAGTTGTTCAAAGTTGCTTCCACACTTTGCCTCCCGTCTGTTATTTCTTAACTTTAGTCCATTTTTATGAAGATTCTTGGGAACTTTGGGACAGGACTCACTCCTTATGTGCTGGCGCCACATAGCAGTGCTATTTGTTATCTGGGTGCAGATGGTGATAGTGGATGAATCCTTCACCATCAGTACAGCTACGCAGTCAAGACCTACCCTGTCATTCCCTGACATGCAATTTCTGGTGAGGATTGGTGGCAATTGACTAGAAGCAAAAAGTCAAGCTAATACCCACTCTTCCCCAGAGACATGTCACGGCAGATAGAAATAACACACAAAGATCATTGTGTAAATGATTTCAGAAAACAGGATGGTGGTGGTGAATTCAATACCTATTAACGGTGGAGTCGTGACAGCAAGGGGCAAAGTGATTATTTGAGAAGTGAAGTGGCAGGCTGATGTTGTTGTAGAGCAGGAGATCATTGATATTCAATAAAGCAAGGCCTTTGTTAGAGATAGCAATTATCTGAATTTTAAAACCAATGCATAAGGACTGTGGAATTTCTTAAACTTAGCAAGAATGAAACAGAGTATAAGTGGGGTTCTTTTGAAAACTAGGTGCAATATCAAGGACAAAATGTTCAGTTAACCAATAACCAAAGACCCTTTGAGTTCCAACTGTGCCACAGTAGTAGAGTTGCTGCCTCCCAGCACCAGAGACCTGGGTTCGATCCTGACTATGGGTACTGCCTGTACGAAGTTTGTACATTCTCCCAGTGACTGCATGGGTTTCCACTGGGTGTTCTGGGTTCCTCCTACAATGTAAAGAAGTGCAGGTTTGTAGGTTCATTGGCTTGTGTATGATGTCCCTAGTGTGAGAGATAAAACTAGTGTATGGGTGATCGCTGGTTGACACGGACTTGGTGGGCAGAAGGGTCTATTTCTGCGCTCTATCTGTAAACTCAACTAAGCTAAACTAAATTATTTTCTTAGGACATAGAACAGTATAGCACAGGAACAGGTCCTTCGAACATGATGCCAAATTAACCAAGTTCCTTCTGCCTGTGTGTGGTCCATATCCCTCCATTACCTACATATTCATCTGCCTATGTGAAAGCCTCTTAAATGCCATTCTCATATCTGCCTCCACCACCACCCCTGGCAGCATGTTCCAGGCACCCATCACTCTCTGTATAAAACAACTTGACGTCATCTTTAAATTTTCCCCCTCTCTCCTTAAATCTATGCTTTAAAGGGCCTGTCCTACAAGCATGCAACTCTATGCGATGAACGCGATCAAACTAGAAGCGGGGGCCGCGCGGAGGTCGGGTGATCCCCTGTACAGGGCCGTTCCCACCAGCATGCGCCTGCATGCGGCAAGCGCAACCAAACCGGCAGCAGGGGCCGCACGGAGGTCGGGTGAATGGCGCAACGCTGGGCAAAGTGAGGCGAACTTGGAGCAAAGTCTAAGGTAAGTTCTCCAGGACAGAGAGGGGCACAGAGGCACACACACACAGAGGGCCACGGAGCCACACACATAGAGGGTCACGGAGGCACCTACAGATAGGTTCACGGAGGCACGATGTCGGGGCGGCGTGTAATGCGCCGAGGCGACTGCGAGCCGACAAGCCGTTGCCGCGCGGAATTTTTGAACATAGTCAGTTTTTCGGAGCCCCGCGCGATGTCAGGACGAACTCCGCACAATTCCACACGGCTCCGGCGATCGAAGTGGGACCGGCCCCGCGACGCCGGACGGCTCAAGCGACCACGTTAGGTCGCGCTAATCGCATAGAGTTGCATGCTTGTAGAACAGGCCCTTAAGAGCTATTCAATGAAAACTTAAATGGTAGTAGATTTCAGGATATGTATGAATGTTACCAATTAATAAATTATGCAAACATATCATTCTGGGCGCATTTGCACTTAATTTGACCTTGTGTTTCCATGGAGAAAGGCCAGTGAAATCCTCTTCAAGGTTAGTTCATGTCTAACTCATGTCTAACAGCAGGTTGCCATGCTGGTCAGAGATGAGTGGAAATTCAGAATCTGGCACATCTGACCTCCGACAAAGGTGGGTAGAAGGGCAGATGGCTTTTAGCTTTATGCCAGGAATAGGTGGCATATGTGGCACATCTGCCTTTAGTTGAACGGGATTGCCAACATCATAAGACATAGGAGCAGAATTAGGCCATTCGGCCCATCAAGTCTCCTCTGCCATTTGATCATGGCTGACCTATCTTTCCCTCTCAACCCCATTCTCCTGTCTTCATCCCACAATCTTTGATATCCCTACTAATGTAGAACCTATCAATTTCCATTTAAAAAATACCCAATGACTTGGGCTCCACCGCCATCCATGGTAATGAATTCCACAGATTACCACCCTGCGGACATAGAAATTCCTCCGCCTCTCCAGTCTAACATTGATTTATCTGCTTCTGCTGAAGAGTGTTGTCTTTACTTTACATTATTAATGACCAAGCATGTTCAGGTGTTTTTAAGCAAATTTGACTTATTTGTTTTGAAACCACATTGATTATTTAAATCCATTTGAACTCCTTTTAACTGTTTTAAACCGTGAGAGGAATTTAAAACTGCTCAGTGTCCTTTGGCAGCAGTAAGCTGTCACCGAGCCAACAGACTAATCCAGGGTTGTGGTCTCATGATGTGGTGTTTGAGCTTGCTGTCACTAACAGACTGCCCTATTTCATGGGGTGACCAAAGCAACCAGCTTGGTTATCCTTGCAGGACTGGAAAAAGTAACTGAGGCACCGGGAAAGCCACAGGGTGCAGATCAAATTTAACTCAAATTTGCCAGGACTTGAGGTTGGGCAGGCTAGAACTTTATTCTTTTGAGCACAGGATAGTGAGGTGTGATCTTATAGAGGTGTATACGATCATGAGAGGATTAGGTAGGGTAAGCACACAGAGCCTTTACACAAGGTAGGGGAACCTAGAACTAGAAGGGGAGCTTTGCACAGCGAGGGTGGTGAGTATGGAGAATGAGATGCCATAGGAGGTAGTTAAGGCAGGTACTGTAACAACTTTTATAAGATATTTGGACAAGTACATGGAAAGAAAAGGTTTAGAGGAATATGGGCCAAACACAGGCAGGTGGGACTCGTGTGGATGGGGCATCATGGATGGGGCATCTTGGTTAGCATGGGCAAGTTGGGCCAAAAGGCCTGTTTCAGTGCTGTATGATTTTATCACTCTAAGGGTCATAGACTCTCTAACAAATACAATTGAGATAAAATGCATCGTCCTGCTAGAAACAAATTAGATATCACATAAAACGTGACAATATATATGATATATAATAAAATAACTTTTAATCAAGAATTTAAGGTAGAATGGTGGAAGGGTTTAAGAAAGGAATTGACTGGACATGACATCATAATGAATTGATTAATATCAAACAACATACAAAGCCATAATTTATCAATGTAGATACACAAGAATATTTCTGTATAATTTTGATTATTTCCTTTGACATAGGAGCCAGTTTTGGCCCACCGGCATACAGAACGATCCTATTCCCCATTGAATTTCTCTGTCATCTATTCTCCCTTGTTATAGGGCTAGAGCAGATTGCAGAGAGGAGGTTGCATGAACAATTAGGTTCAGTCGCAAATAGCTGGAGTAACTCGGCAGGTCAGACAGCATCTCTGGAGAATAGGTGACATTTTGGGTCGAGACCCTTCTTCAGACTAGTCAGGGGAAAGGGAAACAAGAGATATAGACGGTGATGTGGAGAGATATAGAACAAATGAATGAAAGATATGCAAAAAAGTAATAATGTTAAATGAAACAGGCCATTGTTTGCTGTGGCCAAGGTGAAAGTGAGCACAGACGGTTCATAATGGGAGCAGAATTAGGCCATTCAGCCCATCCAGTCTACACGGCCAATCAATTATGGCTATTCTATCTCTCTCTCGTAACCGCAACCTCCTGTCTTCTCCCCATAACTCCTGACACCCATCAGGGGCTTCAGAATTCGAAATTTGGAAGAACTGAATTCTGTGTATTCTTCAAACATGCACAGAGATCTGGATATCAGGATATCTAAATCCACTGTCCTTATACAATGTCAGCCAATATAGGTTTCCAGAAATCCACCTTCTCTTTTATTTGGATGTTAATATTTTTATTGATCCCTACTGAAGGTCAAAAGCAAATAAAATCAGAGAAAACCAATAAAAATTGCCTTGCATATGTGTCAATGCAATAAGATAGAGCAAATAATATTGGGGTCTGAAAGGACACATATATATTTCTGCTGTGGTGAGTCAAATCCACTGAAATTTCACATCACAACTATGATGACATTTTGAGGAAGCATGTGGTTATATACAATAATTTAGTCATTCAATAATATAATGGTAATGAAACCGGGTGATTCTTCACAAACCTCAACTATTGACCATAGCAGGAGCAACATTTCAATTGAGGTCAGTAAATTAAATATGTTATTAAAAAGCTAGCACCAGCAATAGTGACTAGGAAACTGCGACTTTGTTGTATAAACACATCTGGACCCCCAGTGGTCCTCAAGTATAAAATTGTGCCATTTGTATCCAGGCTGACTTAAAACAACTCCAGACCCAATGCAAGGTGGTCGACTCGCAGAACAAAGAATAGACTTCCACCACAATGTCTGTGCCGAGCAAATGCCAGATAAACTAATCTCATTTGCCAACACATGATCCATATTACTCCATTCCTTGTGTATCCACGTGCCTATCTAAATGCCTCTTGACCTACTTTTACAAAGGAGATGAGGAGGAATTTATTTAGTCAAAGGGTGGTGAATCTGTGGAATTCATTGCCACAGAAGGCTGTGGAGGCCAAGTCAATGGATATTTTTAAAGGCAGAGATAGATAGATTCTTGATTAGTATGGGTGTCAGGGGTTATGGGGAGAAGGCAGGAAAATGCAGTTGAGAGGGAACGATAAATCAGCCATGATTGAATGGGTGAGTAGACTTGATGGGCTGAATGGCCTTAGTCTGCTCCTATAACTTATGAACTTATGGCCATCCTCTGAAATAGCTTCAAAAGCCAATCAATTACTCGGATCAGGGGACAGTTAGAGTGAGCGGTACATTTTGTGCATGAATACAATTGTAAATAACTTGTGAACTTATTACATAATTTGTGCAATTTCATATTTGTTGGATTTATATTGATGTCAATAGAATTTGAAAAGCATTTCAGCTTGCAATTAAAAATTGTTTTCCCTTCCATGAAAGCCTAATGCAATGGAAATTGTGGTGCAGCAACTTGTGAATGTTAATTAAAATGTTTTCAGCGACACTAATGTCAATCTTGAAAAATTAATAAATACAGATTACATTTCAACAGCTGGAGGTGCATGGTATGGCTCCGCTGCTCAGAATGTGTCCTAAATATGGAAGTGGGGTCAACACAGAGAAGCTGTCGGGTTAAGGATTTAATTGATCTCTCCACTCTACAAGCTTTCAGTCATTATGCCATAAATCATAATGTTTCCAGCACCGCTCATTTGACTTGCAAAGCAAAGGAAAGGTGTCAGCAAAAGCTCAAAGAGTCAGTTCACCACTGAATGGAAGCACAGCAGGACTTAAGGAACCATTTTAGTGCACTATTGTTAGTTCATCAAAGAACCCTATTCAGCCCAGGAGATTGCAAAACATAGTAGTAGCTTGTTGGGCTTGAAATTAACAATGAACCTTCCTTCCCTGTTCATGTAATGTGCTTGGCATCTCCTGTATTCACATTGTGGGGGAAAAGTAAAGTGGCTAAGTGTCACTGTGTATTTCTGAGATATTTTCGGCCTCAGGCATTGTCAAGGCATTTGGTGGAGTCGAAGATAGACACAAAAACACACAAACTGCATCTCTGGAGAGAAGGAATGGGTGACGTTTCAGTAACGTAAAAGAGTGATGTAACTCCGGCTTCTTGAGTCTTCCTTCGGTTTAAACTAGCACCTGCAGTTCCTTCCTACCACATTTGAGAGTCAAAGCCATCATCATGAAGGCATTTTTTTTTTCAATTTATTATCCACTAGACGTATCCCGCACCAAGTGTTGCAATTATTTGCTGCACTGTTTCTTTATTGCATTGGTTAATGATTTACAAGGATATATATGTCAATAAAATGGCATTGTGATTTGTTTTGGTAGGTAACAGACAATAAAAGCCTAATGTTAATTGTGACAATTAGTTATGCATAAGACATTGTGATCAATTAATATATCCAACTGTATCACAAACTGGTCTGTCCATGTTTGTTGCAACCTGCTCTGCACAGGATCTTAAACAAATTTCGGCACTAAGACTATGGGGACACTTTTAGCTTTCCGTACATGCATGTTGGGGAGGAAGGTGGAACTTGGGTAAAGAGGGGTCATGGTTTGCCAATCTTATCTTTCCAGGAACACATTTGTTGCAGCAGATTTAACTGAGCTCGTCCATTATCATATTAGTTTCAAGTTTCCCAACAAATTAAATAGAATATGCCTTCAAAGGTACATGTGTAGGAAGGAACTACAGATGCTGGTTTAAACCGAAGATAGACACAAAAAGTTGGAGTAACTCAGCGGGACAGGCAACATCTCTGGAGAGAAGGAATGGGTGATGTTTCGGGTTGAGACCCTTCTTCAGACTGGTGTATTATCTTCAAATGTACATTGCAAGGATGATATTTGAGTGGACTAGTCATTCCAAAGCATATTGGAATAACTCATCATTCTCCATTCAACGTAGAACATCGAACAATACAGCTGAGGAACAGGCCCTTCGGCCCAAGATGTCCGTGCTGAACGTGATGCCAAGTTAATATTGAATATCTTATTTATGATGTCATCATCCATCGAAGCCCAGAAGAAAGTCAAGTACATGACTGCTCACCAAACGGTTGCATGCCATTAATAAGACAGCATGTAATGTAGTCCTGGACTTTGGACCTGGAGCAATAAGATCCTCTGCCCCTTCATGTAATGTACCCAAGCATATTTGTTTTAAAGGGTTACACAAAAAGCTGGAGAAACTCAGCGGGTGCAGCAGCATCTACGGAGCGAAGAAGATAGGCGACGTTTCGGGTCGAGACCCTTCTTCAGACTGGTCAGGGATCAGGGAAACAGGAGATATAAACAGTGATGTGGAGAGATAAGGAACAATGAGTGAAAGATATGCAAAAAAGTATTGGTGATAAAGGAAGCAGGCCATTGTAAGCTGTTTGTGGTGTGAAAATGAGAAGCTAGTGCGACTGGGGGGGGGGGGGGGGGGGGGAGATGGAGAAGGAATGTCAGGGCCAGAGGGCTGAGGGAGAGGTGGGGGGGAGGCAGTCTGGGTTAACAGAATTGAGAAAATCAATGTTTGAGCCCAGAGGATGCAGACTCCCCAAGCGGATTACGAGGTGCTGTTCCTCCAACTTGCGGTGTTGATCACTCTGGCTGTGGAGGAGGCCCAGGACCGAGAGGTCGGATACGGAGTGGGAGGGGGAGTTGAAGTGCTGAGCCACCGGGAGGTCGGGTTGGTTATTGCGGACCGAGCGGAGGTGTTCGGCGAAACGATCGCCCAGCCTACGCTTGGTCTCACCGATGTAGATCAGCTGGCATCTGGAGCAACGGATGCAGTAGGTGAGGTTGGAGGAGGTGCAGGTGAACCTCTGTCGGACTTGGAATGACTGCTTGGGTCCCTGAAAGGATTGGATGGGGGAGGTGAAGGGACAAGTGTGGCATCTCTTGCGGTTGCAAGGGAAAGTGCCCGGGGAAGGAGTGGAGCGGGAGGGAAGGGAAGAATTGACGAGGGAGTTGCGGAGGGAGCGGTCTTTGCGGAAGGCAGACAGGGGGGGAGATGGGAAGATGTGGCGATTGGAGGGGTCACGTTGGAGGTGACGAAACTGGCGGAGGACTATCTGTTGTATGCGCTGGCTGGTGGGGTGAAAGGTGAGGACCAGGGGGACTCGGCCCTTGTTGTGAGTGGGGGAATGGGGAGAGAGGGCAGTGTTGCGGGGTATGGAGGAGACCCTGGTGCGAGCCTCATCTATAGTGGGAGAGGGGAAACCCCGTTCTCTGAAGAACGAGGACATTTGCGATGACAGATCCAAGTCCGACAGAGGTTCACCTGCACCTCCTCCAACCTCATCTACTGCATCCGTTGCTCCAGATGCCAGCTGATCTACATCGGTGAGACCAAGCGTAGGCTGGGCGATCGTTTCGCCGAACACCTCCGCTCGGTCCGCAATAACCAACCCGACCTCCCGGTGGCTCAGCACTTCAACTCCCCCTCCCACTCCGTATCCGACCTCTCGGTCCTGGGCCTCCTCCACGGCCAGAGTGATCAACACCGCAAGTTGGAGGAACAGCACCTCATATTCCGCTTGGGGAGTCTGCATCCTCTGGGCTTAAACATTGAATTTTCTCAATTCTGTTAACCCAGACTGCCTCCCCCCCCACCTCTCCCTCAGCCCTCTGGCCCTGACATTCCTTCTCCATCTCCCCCCCCCCCCCCCAGTCGCACTAGCTTCTCATTTTCACACCACAAACAGCTTACAATGGCCTGCTTCCTTTATCACCAATACTTTTTTGCATATCTTTCACTCATTGTTCCTTATCTCTCCACATCACTGTTTATATCTCTTGTTTCCCTGATCCCTGACCAGTCTGAAGAAGAGTCTCGACCCGAAACGTCGCCTATCTCCTTCGCTTCTATCTCCTGCACCCGCTGAGTTTCTCCAGCTTTTTGTGTAACCCTCGATTCTCCAGCATCTGCAGTTCCTTCTTTAACATATTTGTTTTAAAGTTTGTTTTGAGAGATACAGCATGGAAAGGCCATTTAGCCCATCGAGTCCACGCTGACCTCCAATCACCTTTAGACACTTCTACAATGTTGTCATACTCTCTTATCCACCGTCAACATATCAAGGGGAATTTATTTTTTAACAAAGGTCAATTAACTTATAAACCCGCACATCTTCGGGGTGTGGGAGGAAATCGGAGCACCTGAACGAAACCCACGTGGTCACAGTACAAATGTGCAAACTCCACACTGACAATACCCGGGGTCAGGATCGAACACGGGTGCCTGGCGCTCTACTGGCTATGCCACTGTGTTTCTTCCAATATATTTACAGCATCGCACAGATTTAACACTTCTGATTTTCAGTACAATTTTAAATATTTAGAAAATAATTTTAAATATGTACTAAAAGTCTTGACAAGATGCTAACTGGCACCAAAGATTCATGATGTGCTGAAAGTAGGTCAGCTCATAAATGACACACAGCTCTGTGCCTGGCTGGTGCATCCAGAATGGTGAATGAAGCCATATGACTGAAATAAACATATATAAATTATCTATTTTAGAAACTAAAACCTTCGTCTTTGTGTGCTTCCTGTCGGCACATTTTTGTGTCACATATCCCATTATAATTCGTATGACTATATTTACAAGCTGTCAATGTAAATCCTGTAATTATCCCTTCCTCTTGGCAGTAGCTTCGAACCACCGCAGTAATGCATCAGCTCGTTCCTCTGTATGCACTGCAGAAGAAGTGTCTATGCTCCAACCAGCTTAACTGTCCGAAATGTTGCTTCTTAGCTAAAAATAAGAAAAATAAAATCTAAATTTTGCAGAGAAACAGGATGTTCATGAATTTTGTTTCATTTAGTCCTGAGTTGCATTTTCATTTACGGGTCCAATTATCTTCTGTTCTTGAATTTTGCTGGTTCGGTAGCTTTTGAATGCATTTGATACCTTGCTTGCAAAACCAATTGCAAATTTTCTCTGCATCCATTTGTATTGATGGAATAGAGGAGGGAGGGGGAGATAAGTCAACCAAGTGGGTGATAAGATCACTGGTGATGAAAAATAATTGGTCTGTGATGCCACAGGTGCTGCATTAAGATGGATCTCAGACTGGCAAGAACACAAAATTAGAACAATCTCATATAGTGCTTTAGAAAAGGTTAGGATGTCCTGTCTATTAATAGCTGAACAAACCTTTTCCATAATTAGTTGACAGCAACTCGAAAGGGAAAATAGTTCTTTGCACAATCCAAACAAACTGTGGTTTCTCTTTACTGATAAGCAACAAACCTGGATATAATAGGTTTAGACAGAAAAAAATGATAGTTGAAGCCAAATTGAAAGTGAAGTCATCCTATCAAGGTGACTTACCAATTGATGTGACAAGACTTGAGGTACAATTGTTGGGCTCGAAGAATGACTTTTTCCTTCAGTAATTCACACAAATATCATGCAATCTATTTTTAATAGTTAGCTTCAGTCTTTACACCTTATGTCATAACGTTATTTCAAACAGTTTTTAACCTTTGTCAAATGTTTTCATTCATGTCGATGATTTATCCATCTTAATAATGACATAAGATATCATGCGGAAAATGTTCCGGACTGACCAATAAATAGACGAGTGGCAGCAGAACACAACATCTTCCAGGGGTATTTGGATAGTTTTTTTGGATCATGTGGGCATTGAGCTGCCAATGTGATTGGCACTCCGCAATGTAAAGGGCACCAACTTAGAGGCAGATCACCTGATGCTGCTTCCCACTAAACCTGCAGCTATGGCTCAGGATGATAAGTAGCAATGCAATGATTGAATGAGTTCAGTCTGCAGCAATGGCTGCAGAAACATTCAGATCTAATTCAGTAGTAAACCTACTCATGATCACCAAGAAACATCTCCAGAACCTACCACAAGCAGAGAGCAATCCCTCGATCGGACTTTGCTAGTTTTACCCTGCACTAAATGTTATTAGATCTATACACTGTAAATGGCTCGATTGTAATCAAGTATTGTCTTTCTGTTAACTGAATACCATGCAACAAAAGCTTTTCACTGTACCTCAGTACACATGAAATAAACGAAACTAAACTAAACATAGCATTTCAAAACTTGGTGAAAATAGTCAGGAAGTCATGATGCAACTACGTAGGACTTTGGTTTGGCCACATTTGGTCTATTGCATGCATTTCTGGTTGCCCCATTACAGAAAAGATGCGGAGGCTTTAGAAAGTTGCAGAGGAGGTTTACTAGAATGCTGCCTGGATTAGAGCATTTCAGCTACAGGGAGACGTTGGATAAGCCAGGATTGTTTCCTCTGGAATGTCAATTCAGCGGAGACTTGATTGAAGTATATAAAATTCTGAGAGGCATAGATAGGGTAGACAGTCAAAACCTTTTTGCCCAGGGTGGAAATGTCTTACACTAGAAGACATAGCTATAAGTGAGAGGGATATAGTTTAATGGAGATGTGCGGCACAAGTCTTTTTACTCAGAGTGGTGGGGCCTGGAACACATTGCCAGGAAGAGGCAGAGGCGATAGCGGCATTTAAGAGGCTTTTAGATAGGAACATTCAAGTGCAGGGAGTAGAGAGTTAAGCCCCTGTCCCACTTAGGAGACCTAAGCAGCAACCTCTGGTGATCTTGCCTGCCACCCAAGGTTTCCATGAGGTCGAAAGTGGTTTCCGCGTGGTCGAGGCTTCATCTTGGTTGCTGCTATGTTTTTTATGATGATTAAAACCTGCCTCGACTAAAAATAAGTTGCTGTTTTAAAAATCAATTATTTTTTAGTCGCAGGTCTAGTCGAAGCCGGTTTTCTTCATGGTCGAGGAAGGTTTTCAACATTTTTCTTTGGGTGGTGGGCAAGGTCACCAGAGGTTGCTGTTTAGGTCTCCTAAGTGGGACAGGGGTTTTATGGATCATGTGTAGGCAGATGCGATCAGTTTGGCACGCACATTGTGGACCAAAGGGCTAATTACGGAACTGTACTGTTCTATGTTCTCCGATGTCCTTGATGGACAAGAGCAAGTGTTGGCGTAAATCAAGTGATGATTGATAGGAATCGATCAGGATCTAATTGATGCTACAGCTCTATTCATATGAGCCCCTTTGCCATTTTTTAATGACATTCTGGCAATAAAGAGTTGCAAAACAGGACAAAAATGAGGAGCTGTTTCATTTTGAATTTAGCCGTATGATTTTGAGCATAAGACGTTTAGCACATTGTCGCAACTTTAATACAAACAAAATAAAATGGGAGATGTTCAAACGTCATCCTTTTGAATGTGAATCATGTATAAACTGGTAAAACAAGTTGTTGATGGTGAAATAAATCAGATGCTGTTTACATATTTGTAAGAAAGAAGAATTAAGTTTGTATTGCCATGAGCAAATCTGTACGATAGATCAAGATTAATAGAAATGAGTGTAAAATCTACAGATTAGTTGCATTCTCGTACTATTGATTCAATCCCAAACTATAATTCCATAATCGACTCAACAACCGGAAAAAAAAAATCATTCAAACATTTAAATTTTTGCCATTTAAAATGAAGTCAGATTTATCAGTCAGTACAACGTTAATAAAATCACTTATGGGACCACAGGTCATCCTAATATTTGTCAATCAATTGGTCAGAATATTGGTGACAGGAATCTGAATACAGATTGAGCCCAATTCCCAGGGGTGTAGTTGCATTGTCTAAAACTACCAATACTGCAGCATAAATTGGCACCAAATTGTCAGTCTCGCTTCACCTCAGCTCCTGAAACAATCATGACGGGAAAGCAGAAATGTAAATATCGCTTTTGTAAAGGTGAGTTCTGTTCTAAGGTTGCAATCATTATTGGACGGAATTTTAACCATTTCTCTCGACACCAAATTGAGATATATTTTCACAGTTGGAAAAATAATATTGCCTTGCAAAAAGAAAAATAATTGGAAAACATAGATTTCATAATCCATTTGTGAAATGCCAGAAGTTATCAAATGTTGCCAAATATTGTAAGAACATATAACAACATTAATGGGGTTGAACACAGAAGATTAATCAGACTAAAATTGCTTAAGAAAGAGATTATTAGAATGGGTGACCAAAAGATTAGTCAAAGTGAATATACACTCTGATTATTCTAAGCTAGATTTCTAACTCAATATGTTACTCTCCCCAAATAATTGGAAAAATTAAAAAAGTTGCAAATTGGAAATATGATTTTGAATTTTGTAATCATTGTCTAACATAGACACAAGGATACTGGAATAACTCAGCAAGTCAGACAGCATCTCTGGAGAACATGGACAGGTGACGTTTCGAGATGAGACCCTAATTCAGATTATTTGTGGTTGGGAGAGCTGGAAGAGAGGAGGTGCAGGACAAGTGAGAGGTGGATACAGGCGAGGAGGCTTATGAAAGGCAGATGGTTGAACAAAGGCCAGAGATGAAAAGACAAATGTATGAGATTTAGTTTAGTTTAGTTCAGTTTAGTTTAGAGACACAGTGGGGAAATAGGCCCTTCGGCCCACTGAGTCCACACGGCCCAGTGATCACTACACATTAACACTATCCGACTCACACTAGGGACAAGTTACACTTATACCAAGCCAATTAGCCTTCAAACCTGTACGTCTTTGGAGTGTGGGAGGAAAACGAAGATTTCTGAGAAAGCCCACGCGATCACGTGGAGAACGTAAAACTCTGTCCATGTAGGACCTGTAGTTGGGATCGAACCTAGGTCTCCAGTGCTGCAAGCACTGTAAGGCGCCAAGTCACCGTGCAATAAGGATAGAAGAGGTACGAATTGAGGCTCTATAAGGTGATGGTATCGTTGCATTTGGAATATTGTGAATAATGTTGGGCACCACATCTGAGGAAGGATGTGGAGAGGGTCCCGAGGAGGTTTACAAGATTGATCCCAGGGATGAGTAGGTTAACTTATGATGAGCATTTCACGGCACAGGCCCTATACTCGCTGGAGTTCAGAAGAATGAGGGGGGACCTCATTGAAACATACAGAATAGTGAAAGGCTTGGATAGAGTGGTTGTGGAGAGGATGTTTCCACTAGTAGGAGAGTCTAGGACTAGAGGTCATAGCCACAGAATTAAAGGACGTTCTTTTAGGAAGAAGATGAGGGGACAATTCTTTAGAGGGTGGTGAATCTGTGGAATTCTTTGAAACAGAAGGCTGTGGAGGCCAAGTCAATGGATATTTTTAAGGCAGAGATAGATGGATTCGTGATTAGTATAGGTGTCAGAGGTTATGGGGAGAAGGCAGGAGAATGGGAGAGAGAGACAGATCAGCCATGATTGAATGGCGGAGTAGACACGATGGGCCGAATGGCATAATTCTACTCCGATCACATTACCTTATGAACTGTGAAGCCAGAGAAATGAATATAGGTAGAAGGGGAGGAACTAAGTGAGAAATGGGAGCAAGTCCATGTGGGGCCTGTGTGAGGAGAAGGGAGGTGATGGTTTGTTTGTTGGTTAGTTCAAATATTCATACCAATCAGTTGTAAGCTACCCAAGTGGAAGATGAGGTGCTGCTCCTTCAGTTTCCGTGTGACCTCATTCTGGTAATGGAGGAGGTCCAGGACAGAAATATCAGTGTGGGACTGGAAAGGGGTCTTAAAACGGTTAGCAACCTCTTAGATCCAGTAGGATCTTTGTGGGCTGAGCGCTAATGTTCAGCAAAGAGATCACTGAGTCTACACTTGGTCTCAGCAATGTAAAGGATGCCACGTGGAGGATGACCAAATGCAGTAGATGAGGTTGGAGGAGATGTCTGATCGTCTATTGTTATCGAGGCTTCTTTCGTAATATTAATCTGTCTTCCTCATATGTGGGCATGAACATTCTCCCCAACATGGAGAGTAACATAGTCTTCTAATTTATTGGCCTTGTCAATGAGGCTTGAACATAATGAATTAAAACCAGGTACATATTTCTTCTGTAATGAAAACTATTATTTTGAAATAGGGGCATTACTCTTAAACATTGACAATAAAATTACAAAGCTCTGTAATGCTTTTCAGTTGTGTGCAGATTTATTGCAGGGCAATAGACATCTGAGTGAAAACAGTTGTAGTGTTCAGCTTGTCAAGCAACAAAAGCTGGACTGCAACAGATAGATAATGCTCCTGCAGGTAGTCCCAATCATTCCTTTCCACTGCTAGCTTGACAATTATCTTTATTTACCAGGCTCTTCTGTGCTTTAGAAACACCCAACTAATCAAAGCAAAGCTTTTGGTTTGCTGCCAAATAGATGCTGCCATTGATTCCACTTCAGGGGCTGTTCAACGTGGTAATCCAGCTTTCACCAACAGGCCGTGGAGAGTAACTCCATTCCTTAAGTGTCATTCGCATCTAAAAGTCACTTTAAGTTCTACCTGGAAAGATTCCAAAGAAGGACAGGTTGATGATAAGTGTACCAAAGAATCACGAGATGTGGAGCACTGACATTGAGAGAGAGCACTGAAATGACTGCTGTTCATTATGGTTCCTGGACATTTTGGATTTAGCCACAGGAGATGCCCAAATGAGGAAGACTGAAGCTGACAGGTCTACATGAATACTCCCTGAAAACATACTAATATGGAAACATACAGGGGGGAGATGCATGAATTATTATCTAATGCAACTCAACCTTGGATAAGCTCATTTTGGAACCATTAATCTTGTGTGTGTGTGTGTGTGTGTGTGTGTGTGTGTGGAACCCAAACTAAGATGGTTGTTGTCAGTAGCTAATTGGTGCCAGGTGATCTGGCGGAAGACAAGCAGTGAGGAATGTGTCCTTGTTTTGCGTGCAAGGCTACACTCATGGTCCTCCCTTTCCATCAAAGAGCTGGTGATGAGTTTGATTGCCATCCAATACTCCACACTCATTTAGCATTGGCAACTAAAACGGAGTTCAAACTGAGTTATTGAACAGATTAGGAGGATCTGTTCACAGCTCACAGGCGTATTGGAGACAGTAAGCCTCCGTTAGTTGGAGCTTAGGCTGTTGGAAACCATTAGTGTAATCACTAAACTTGACAACTTGTCCTCAGGCTACAGAAAATGGATTTTATTTCAGATTGCGTCTGATTTAATACAACACGTTCATGCTGATGTTCTGCTTGAGGAACCAGGAATTCACTCTTAAAGTAGTGCAGCCATTAACAGGGGATACGCAAAGCTTTCACAAAGAGTGGCTGCCTTTTGTTAATTAAAGAAATTGCTTATCAGTTTATTGGGCCTGCTAACTCCGAGCCTCAATCCTCAGCTGTTGTTTGAAACATTCAAAACTACATCACATTGTATTTCTATGGAGGAATGCAGCCCTGCAGTTAATATAACCATAAGGAGCAGATGGATTGTGTGTAGATATGTCTGGGTTTGAGTTTACATTTCATCAGCAGACTGTACCAAGTAGAGTAAACAACAACCAATTCCATAAGTAATCATCTAAAATTAAACAAAGCTATGAATGCCTGCACACAAATTTACCCTTAAACGTTAAAATACATACAGATCCACTGCAAAAACTGGCAAGTTTTAAATCATGGATACACTTTCCTGTCTTTAATTGTTCCTGTGCAATATACATACTTGACATGTTGTCTCATTTGTTCTCCCGACAGCAGTTGACAGCCTGTCCAAGTGCTTTCCTGTTTCATTTTGACCTGGAGGCAACAGAAAGTGCCCAGAGGGGAACATGTGGGTCTCCATGTTCTCAACATCCTTGCAGGGGCCTTGGCTGGTCATTTTCACAGTGCTTATTATTATGACTGTGGGCAGTGAGGAGGGAGAAGCTATCAACGATAACTATCGACAAACCTTAGTTTGCTCTCAGTTCACACTTTTCCGATTTAAAGGTTGTAAGCGTACACCTCTAGTATTACTCCCTATTTCACACTGCAATATTCACCTTGTCTCTACAGCTGTTCAGAAACCCATGAAATGACAACCCTGCCAGGCAATGAAGAAACATTGAGAGGTGCAGTTGATAATGACATTCTATCGCTCGTTTCCACTCACAGGCATCAGGAGAAAGTAAAATAGAAAACAAGGGGAAGGAAATGAGTGAAAGCACAAGAAGGCAGACATGATTTTCATCGAAGGCTAAAGAAGCCATAAGCAAAATTATGGAAATAAATTGAGTCCCTGCAAGCAAGGTTGAATTAGACACAAAATGCTGGAATAACTTAGCGGGATAGGCTGCATCTCTGGAGAGAAGGAATGGGTGACGTCTTGGGTCGAGACCCTTTTTCAGACCATGAGTTTCTTTCGGTGCCCTTGAAAGAAGAACAAAACTACATCAATGTCAGGAGTGCAGACTGCAGCACTCCAAGTGGATCTATCTGGTCCCTCATTGAATGCTGGAATCACATGCAAACCAACTTCACACTGCCAGTTCTGACAGAGAGAAACCGTAATTAGAATAAACTGCTAAAGTTAATGCTGAAGCTAATGTGCTGTCAAGTGAGAAGGGAAAGATTTAATTGGATGCTAAGGGGTAACTTCTTCACACAGAGGACAGTACATATATGGAATGAGCTGCCAGAGGAAGTGGTGGAGGCAGGTACAATATCAACAGTTCAAAGGTTTTCGCACAGGTACATGATTAGGAACGGTTTTGAAGGATGTGGGTCAAATGCAAGCAAATGGTTCTAGCTTAAATGGGCATCTTGGTCAGTTGGACCAAAGGGCCTGTTTCATTGCTGTCTTCTTATTGAGTCTACATCACAAGATTAGAAATTGTTCAGCCAGAGCTGAACACACTTCTCGGCATCCGCATACAATGGTGTCTTGCGCTTCTTGTGCTTCTTGTGAGGATTGTCAGAACAATAGATGAGTTGCTATTTTTTAAGCCTCAGTGAAAATTGGAGAACCCAAGAGAGAAAGAGATCTGCATTTCCTTGTTTCTAAATTTCAATGCTCCATCATTGAATATTGTCGACACTGATAATGGTGGATTTTTAGATACAAATGGAATTGAGGGTTGAGTGGATTGGAGTGAAAAGTGGAGCAGATGAGACAAAGGCTCAGCCATGATTATATTCAAAGACACAGCAATTTTGAATGCATACCTGCCTCTGGTCTTGAGGTTTAGGTTTGGGTTTATTATTGTCGCACGTACCGAGGTACGGTGCGAAGTTTTGTTTTGCATGCAATCCAAATAGATCAGATCCATCGTACATAAACACAATCAAGTCAAACTCAAATAGATAGAGCAAAGGGGGAGATGTTGAGTGCAGGATATACTGTAGTTCTCAGTACATCAGTTTCACAGATAAAGCCCAATGTCCTCAATGGGTTGGTTAGAGGTGAATTGGAAAGTCTTCTTTATGGAAGGACCAAAAGTGATAATAAGACTGATATATTAACTGATAATAATTTATTAAGACTAATAATATTTATTAAGACTAATATGTTAACTGATGATATATTAACTGATAATAATTTAACTAATATATTACCTGTTGCAGAGAATGAATAGAATTGTTTTAAATAGTTATATTATTCTTTTGATTGGAAAGGATAAGCCGTGTTCAAGACCATTATTTTGCTATTTCAGTCCCATAATCTCTCTGGAACAGCTCAGGGACAGGTGCATGATCGGGGCAGAACTCTTTATCACACAGATCAACTGCGATTCACTGACTCCGCTGACTGAAGTGAAGTGGAACAGAGTTGTGTGCTCTGTGGGGAAAATGCTCCTGGTAACTCTTTCTGACAACACAGAGCTGAGGCTCATTGCGTGCTACAGAACTAGTCGAGCAGGCTATTGAATATAGTTGCAGTGACAAACTCCATAAACCAAGCCTGGAACAATAATGGCCTCACACCTAAAATACATGGTGCCATGGTCGTGCCTGCTGCAGAGAAAACGGATTGAGTTGGCAAACTGCTGCATTCAATAATCCAAATATAAGTCTTCATCTACGGCTTTTCCTTATGACTTTTTCTTGCGACTTCTCCCGCTATTATCATAACTTATAGACAATAAACAATAGACAATAGGTGCAGAAGTAGCCCATTCGGCCCTTTGAGCCAGCATCGCCATTCAACATGATCATGGCTGATCATCCCCAGCTTATAGCAGCAATTAGGCTATTTGGCCGATCACGTCAACCCATAGCTGATCCATCTTTCCCTCTCAACCCCATTCTCCTGCCTTCTCCTCATAACCCTGACACCCGTACTAAACACGTTCTAGGAATAACGTGTAGCCATTACATTACCTCTCATTAGCTTTCTGGAGATATCTACCACAACTCTTATTAACCTTCTTTATATAATAATCATTAACCAGCCGATCTCTGGGCAGTGGGCAGGTGCTATAGACCTGCACGGGAAGGTAGGCGCTCCTGCCCCCACGAGTCTCGGGCAGATGGGGCTCGTCAGCCTGGGAAGGCAGTCCATCTAGGAGAGGGAAAACTCTGATTTAAAACCTCCACTGCCTTGTGGCCATATCCAGTCATGGAAAAGGCTCTAGGAGTAAACCTCAAGAAAATCCGGAGTCGGAGCCCCTAAGGCAGTTTGTCATTGTCTACAACCTCGCTCTAGCAGCTCCTGCGATGGCGCTGGTGCCAAACTATAACGGCCCTGCTGTTCCTTTGGATGGATCAGCGACGTGGAGAGGAAGAATGTGCTGCATGGGCACCAGCCTGTCCTCCATATGACATCGCCCAGGCTTGCATCCGACCAGGTCAGTCAACCAGCCCATCTTCCACTCTTGGCTCATCCTAGTAGGAGCATGATTGTGACTTCCTGGAGCTCAGTCTCCTCCCCACCAGTCTCCATCTTTATTCATCTCCTTCACTTCCTTTATTCACCACTTTGAACAAGAACAGCCAGAATACTCTTTGCTGGTGTATTGATTTGTAATGAAAGGCACGAGTGAAAGGATAGTAACATGGAAACAGAAACATAGAAAAATAGGTGCAGGAGTAGGCCATTCGGCCCTTCGAGCCAGCACTGCCATTCAATATGATCATGGCTGATCATCTAAAATCAGTACCCCATTCCTGCTTTTTCCCCATATCCCTGTAGGCAGAGAAGAGAAGAAAAACATGAATTCACTGCGAAGATAATAGGAACAATGCCTGGACATGGGTGTGAACTTGAAGGGTCACAAACCTGGCACTGGATGCTGTGATTGGGCAGCATACCTTTCTTTTTAACCACGACTGACATGATGGATTAAATGGCCTCTTTTAAATCATATTTTTTCTTTATTGGAGACACAAAAGATTGCAGTTGCTGCGTCTTGAGCAAAATCCCGAAATGCTGGAGGAACCTTTCATGTCAGGGAGCATCTGGGGAGGGAATGTACAGGCAACCTTCTGTGTTTGGACCCTTCTTCATACTGATGTCTTTTGGGTTTGTCGGACTGTCAAAACTTCACCTGCCATTCCCTCTCCAGATGCTGCCTGACGTGCTGAGTTCATTGTGTTTTACTTTGCTAGTGTTGGCTGACTGTTCATCTGCATCTTTGCTGGAAACATACACACCAGCATGAAGCAGGCAAGGTCCAGCTCTGAGACCAAAGCTCAATCACAACATCGTAAGTGAAAAGAATCTGAGGATTACTCTCATCAACTCTACTAAACGTTACTAAGTAATTCACAAATCCATATGGGAGTAGAAATCTTGCTTCACATTCAAAGGTAGAACATTGGAGCTCGTGTAAACACTGGGTTTTATTTTACTGGTTAAGTTAGTTCTCCTGAACATATTTTGGAAAATCCACCCCTTCTTTTCTCTTTAACAGTTTGCCAATCAATATTCAGGTAATTGAAGTTTCCAGGTATGACCTCCTGAAGCAGTCCTGCACATTTTTCTAAGTAAACAGCAGCTCTGCTCCTCGATGCTCTCTCACGACTGGGTAGTCTCAGCTGTGTGCTGTACCAAATAATCTGACTGGTAGCCTATGTTCCCTGCAGTGGTTTGGAGATTATTAATTCCTCTTGATTGTTAATTCCAGTTTAATCAATTCAGTGATGGATTCTCCTTGGCTTCTTATCAACACTTGCTCTCCCCGCCTTACATCTCCCTCTCTTCTAATTAGAAGGGCTATCTTCTCTCGTCATTCTCTGTCTGATGTTAGGTTATGACCCAAAACATTAACAACACCTTTCCGCAACAGATGCTGCTTGACCCCTTGAGTTCTTCCTTCAGATTGTTGATGCTGCATAAGTTAACCCTTTGTGGATCTTATTGTCATTCTGGTGAATTCATACTGCATCTCACCCCTTGAATGTGAAGTAACAAGATTTGCTAGAGATACCCTGGGATATAGGCAGCAACTTGGCAGGATCAGTAAGAAAGAGGCTGATCCTGATGATAAGAGTGGAGATCCCACAGGATCTTGGCAATAGCAATTTAAACGCATTTGGTGCTTCACAATGCATCTGCATCCTCTTATCTGGAAAAGCAGCAATAATATGAGAGCATGTAGACACAAGGAACTGCAGGTGCTGGAATCTTACATAGAACATGAAGTGCTGAAGTAACGCAGTATGCCAGGCAGAATCACTGGGGGTTATCATATAAAATGGAAACACAAAGCTATTACCTATGACTTTTCGGAGATATCATCAATGCTCATTGTAGGATAGTGATAGGCCAAAGTTCTTCAGATCTTAAAAAAACACTTCAGAGGTTTGCATTTGAGGTCAGTGAAGGGATAATAAATAACCCATGGACTATTCCGTGGCACACATTTCAGGGAAAAGAAGTCAAACATTTAAGCAGAGGAGAGAAACTGCCTTACAGTGCCAGACATTATGGTGAATTGCCTATCATTATATAGGCAATAGGAACCATATAATGATCCCCATTGTCAATTCAATACTTCGAGCACGGTGGCAGGAATTCTACTGTTAGATGTGAGAAACCAGAAGAAGGTGGTCAGTTTGATGTGGGGCATGACTTTTTGTTTTAACCATATATTTCAGCCTTTTAATTCAAGGCAATTTCCGAAACCGCAATTAGCACATCCAAATGTTCAGTCCACTCCCTACACTGGGCATAAATCAAATGGTGCAGAGGGCACAAGGACAGCTGGCATGGGAAATGGAAATTATTCCTGTGGTACTTAGTTTTAAAGCACTCCTGCAGAATAATCACTGTGAAATGGCTAACACATCCTGCATATTTATATGACCGATTAAAAGTTCTCCTAAAATAAGTCCATTATCTGCTTATGACCCGATAGAATTAGAGGAGGGCAGTCTGAATGGTCGCCAGAGCATGGGAATGACATCTTATGGGCTAGAGATTCATGTGCATTAATATTCAGGAGAGGAATGCAGGAGAGAGGAAGACATCAGGTGCAGGCAAGGGGAGTGCTGAAAAGCAGCCATACAGCAGCACATCGTCCTAAGATCAAGAAGATGGTGTGGTTATGTCACATCAATCAATGTCAGGAAGGCTCATAAGCAAAAGTCGCTGATTTGAAGTGCAATCCCTTTAAAGAAAAGACACGCAGATTGGGACTGGAAGAGACGTCCCTGAGTTTCCGAAGCTCACTGAACTGTGACTGGTGTTTGGAGAAGTGGTCCCAATGCAGCCACAGCACAAGGCGAATATCCTTCACTGTCATCGGGCCAGGGCGTCCACTTTCTGTTCTCGGAGCCTCTGATTCTTCGCACATTAAAATTAATGAGCTGGAAATTGCAGGCCTGAGAATGAAAATCCCTGACCAAGGCCTCCAGCAGACTGAATCAAACATAATTACCGGCTGAGTTTTTATTCTGCGGGCCACCTTGGAACAAGCAGAGAAGCCTTTTGGATCCATCCAAAGTTAAGAAGGCAGGGACCCAGTAAAGTTCAATCAAAGAGATGAGCTCGACATTTCTACTGAAGCTATTTCTTCAACGAACAACTCTAAAATCATTTTCCCTACAGTTTACCCCCATCCTTTCACATTCATCCTTTATAAGCACATCCATAGAATAAATGATATGTCAAAGTTAAACCTCGACCATCTGATGTCGCAGTAAGTGTGTGCGTCTGTTATTGGTCAGTATTTCTATGGTTGCACTGCGCATAAGATAAATGATGGAACAGACTCTGTTCATTTATATGCTGCATTGCTTTCTTAACACTGTCACTAAATCCCACAACTCACAAATATACTTCCACCGCGACCATTGTAAAGAACGGCAGCACTGTATCTTATTACAATCCTGTTAAGACTTCATTTCACTGCTCATGATACCAAGACATGTGTCAGCAGGTAAGTAGCTTTTAAGCAGAGTTAAAAAGTAGAACTCTGACAGATGAAGGTAGGATTCAATTCCCCATTCTCCGTCATTCTGGAGAGTCCTTCCATGCGAACTAGCAATTGTATTTCTTGATATAGAAACAAGGAACTGCAGACGTTGGCTTACAAAATAATACACAGTGTGCTGGAGTAGCTCAGTGGGACATGCAGCATCTCAGGAGAATATGGATAGGCAACATTTCGGGTGGGAAGCATTCTGTTTGGAGAAGGTTCTCGACCCAAATCATCGCCGAGCTATGTCCTCCTGAGATGCTGCCTGTCCCATTGAGCTATTCCAGCACTGTCTCTGCTGTCATACTTCATAGTCTCTTGCCCTTGCTGCTCTCAAAGGAAGAAATCAAATGCAGATTAGTAATCATTTTGTAGAATATTTTTGCAAAGGTGCCCCTGATCTTGCAGTCCAATGTTGCTTTACCTTTCTATCTTAACTATGCTTAAATACTCTGTTTCATATGTCAGTGGATATTTTGAAGGCAGAGATAGGTCGATTCTTGATTAGTATGGGTGCCAGAGGTTATGGGGAGAAGGCAGGAGAATGGGCTAGGAGGACGAATGCCATGATTGAATGGTGGAGACGATTTGATGGGCTGAATTGCCTAATTCTACTCCTATCCCTTATAACCTTATGATGTTATCTTCCAACTGGGTACCAAGCAGCCATTGGCAGAGTTAATTCAGCAATCAAACACGAGTTAATTCAGCAATCTAACTCATCTTTTGTGATTTTTCTTTTGCAATATTTCTGATATATAAACATCCAGCTGTAGCAATAACTCAGGCTCCTCTCTCCATGGATGCAACCTGATCTACTGAGTATTTCCAGTATTTTTTTTAATTTCAGATTTACAACAATTCCTGTGTTCTGCATCACATAATTCCAGCATACTTTTCTCTGTTACTAATGCCATTCCCCTCTATTTACATTCCTCCAGGCATGTCAGCTACGATTAACAAGCATACATTTCCCCTGCTTAGATGGCACTGAATATAATTGTGTGTCCTCAGCAACTTTGGTTTCAAAACCTTCACAGACATTATCTTAGTTCTTTCTACCCCTCCCTATCCCTGCAAGTTGAATCACACCTGCTTCTCAATTCTTTAGTTCTAATGAAAAGTTATCACACTGAGATATATTAACCCTGTTGTTCCCTCTGCAGGCGGCGATTATCTGCTGTTTAGTTCCAGCATTTTAAATTTTATTTCAGAGTTGCTGCGTCTGCAGTTCTTCGTTTTTCAATTACTGAAAAATATACCAGGAACTCAATCAACTTGCATGCGCTATTACTCTGCAAGTGTTAAACGGTCAAGTAGCTTGACTTAGAATTACCGAATAAAAGTGGCCTCAAAATGATCAATTAGCATAGAGAAGGTGAATAAAGAGGAAATTATTTAATCAATGGAAGAGTGGAGAACCAAATGACAGTGGTGTCGCAGGTAGTGCTGCCATCTCAAGGCTGCATGGACTTGAGTCTGATGCTGACCACTGGTGCTGCCTGTGTGGAGTTTGCATGTTCTCTTCTTGCTGGTGCTATGGTTTCCTCCCACATCCCAAAGGCACGCTGGTAGGTAAACTGGCCAATGTAAAGTGATCCCATTGTCGTTGTTGGGCATGTGCGTGAGAGCGTAAATTGCAGGGGGATGAGGTAATAAGAGAAGGGAACAGGCCCAATGGGATTGACACCATCAGAGCTAGCATAGACACAATGGGCCGAATGGCTTCCTCCTTTATTGTTTAAAGAAAATGAAACCTAGAATGCAGAACAGTACAGCACAATGTCCATGACAATCAAGACAACCTCTTCCGTCTGCACATCCCCCATTACACTCCTCTCCCTGCATTTTCATGTGTCTATATAAGAGCCTCAAATGGCTACCGCTTCCAACATAACCCCTGGCACCACGTACCAGGCACCCATCACTCTCTGTGTAAAAAAAATGGCCTCAAATCTCCTTTAAACTTTCTCCCTCTAGCCTTATTGCTCTGCCCTTTAGTCTTTAACATTTCAACCTTGGGAGAAAGGTTCTGACCGTATCTATGCCTCTCATAATTTTATAAACTTATATCAGGTCTCCTCTCAGCCTCCAAAACCAGAGAAATCAATCAAAGGTTAAAAGTGAATGATTGAAAGTAACTGGTAAAACCTTTCATGCAGCCAGTGGTCATCACTAGGTGTGGTTTAAACGATGTATTCCAGTTTCAATTGGGAATTGGATTAATTTTA
Organism: Raja brachyura; assembly: GCA_963514005.1. Next base: position 18,193,109 of record OY740806.1, on the reverse strand, counting down.
CAGATAGCTTTGAGGGGCAAAGGGGGAATGGAGCTGACTTCACAACCTGCATGGTTTGATGGGTCTAATGTTCACCTTCTAAAATCTAGATTTTAGGTGGCAGCATGAATGATCCCAGGAATGAGTAGGTTAGCCTCTGATGAGCATTTATCGGCAATGGGCCAGGAGTTGAGAAGAATGAGGGGGGACCTCATTGAAACATACAGAATAGTGAAAGGCTTGGATAGAGTGGATGTGGAGGGGATGTTTTTACCAGTGGGAGAGTCTAGGACTAGAGGTCATAGCCTCAGAATCAAAGGAAGTTATTTTAGGGAAGAGATTAGGTAAAATGTCTTTAGTCAGTGGATGGTGAATCTGTGGAGTTCTTTGCCACAGAAGGCTGTGGAGGCCATGTCAGTGGACATTTTTAAGGAAGGGATAGATAGATTCTTGATGAGTACGGGTGTCAGAGGTTATGGGGAGAAGGCAGGAGAATGGGGTGAGGAGGGAGAGATAGATCAGTCATGATTGAATGGCGGAGTTGACTTGCTGGGCTGAATGGCCTAATTCTACTCCTATCTCTTATGAATTAGTATCAAACAGCACTAAATGTCAAGTATCATCACCAAAGGCTGATAAACTGCAACAGCATGCCTGAGATGAACTTACTTTGCGAGTTGCAAGTTGTCATTTGGCTGTGGTCCAGAGAATGAGAGCGATCAGAAGGAAAGTCACCCCAAAGCATTCTTGATTACCTCCCATTATACACTCACTTCATAAACACTCTGGAACAGTTCCACCTATTTGTCCAATCAATGAGGATAGTTGGCTGCAGCTTTTGAAACAAATACTTTAAGTTGGGAAAGGACTTTTTTTTTTTGATTATGTAAGTGGTTGCATATTTAAGCGGAGAACATGCATTGATTAAAGAACAACTATGAAAGACTAAAGTGGTTAATTCTAATTTTTTATACCATCGCGGTGTGAAATGGACTAAATTAGATTGCGTTTTCAACTGAAGGCAGTTCATTGTTGGGAACAATATGTTGTGTTTTGAACGGTCAATTAATTGATGGAAAAAACATTTGAATATGTTTGTGGATTCTCAGTTTGCTTCTGTCTGCCATCAACTTTTTGCACAGCTTCAATATTTTCCTCTGTACAGATGTCACTGGCTTCCTCTGTGAATTTCACTCAGATAATTACACTTGGAATCTTCATCCACAAAATTGCCAACTGGCATTCAATATCAATTATCACCAAGTGGAACAGACACTGCCACAGTATTGTTTGGCTCCTGCAGTAAATTGAAATCTCTTCCCCCAATGAAGATGACTGGGCCACTGTGCTGTACAGTAAGCTAAAAAAAAAATGTCTCCGCTGGAACAACATAGCATTTTTTAAGGGGTCACCAGTCACAAAAAGGGCATTTTTGATTAAAGTTGTGCTGTAAATCTGGGGAAGTTTCCCTTGTTTATCTCAGAAATTCTAGCAAATTTCCAATGCAAAGCAGAGGCAGGAATAAAGAAATTTGAACCAACCAAAATTATCTGACAGATGGTATGACATTCATTGTTCAGTGAGCTACCATTAAAAAATTATACAAGAGATCGTAATTCACAGGCGAGAGTGGGGCTTGATTATATGGTGGTGGGGCAAATGCCAGCGATCTTCTATTATAAAAAGATAATATATTTCATTAACAGATCCTTTCCAGTTTCTGAACATTAGCCTGAATTCTGATCTTGGTGGCAGAGGAACTGTGCTCACTTTTCACCTCACTAACAGCTGCCCAGCGTTTGACAGGAGCATTGCACACCTGGGCATGTACAGGTTCCCTTTGATGTATGTGGGCAGCTGATGAAACAAGAGTGGCCTGGAAATTCATTGTAAATTCCAGCAAAGGTGCAGTAAATGCTTGTGTCACGGCAGAACAGCTCTTTTTCTAATTTGCCTCTTGCTTGAATATACAGCAGTGCTCGAAGCCCAAACACTTTTGTGCTTTCAGGTGATCTTTTGGGGTAACTGCTGGGTGACCCATCTTCATTGTGTTGAATACAGTGCCACGTCTGTGTCAAGGATTATTCCACCTCATCCAGAGTTGACGCTGGATAGCTCTCAGTTCAACTGCAATATTCCCACAGTTACCTGAGTTTAGTTTAGCTTATTATTGTCACATGTACCGAGGCAGTGAAAGGCTTTTGTTTATAACAAAAAGCTGGAATAACTCAGCTCGTCAGACAGCATCACTGGAGAAAAGGAATAGGTGACGTTTTGGGTCGAGACCTTTTTTACATGTTATCCAGTCAAAGACAAGACAATTAATTGAATATATTCAAGCCACCCACAGTGCCTAGATAAAGGATAAAGGGCACAACATTTGGTGCAAGATATAACATAGAAGTTTGATAACGTTCCATTAAAAATAGTTTAAAAGTCTCCAAAGAAATGGATGTGAGGCCAGGGCCGCACTCTAGCTGATGACATTAGTATACGGAACATCAGTTACATCAGGACATGCAAAGGGTGAACGCAGACTGATTACTGACTATAAAACCTGTGAACACTGATGACTTGATGGTCAAAAAATCGAATCCGTTAAATCCTTATTTCCGATTAACATATTCCACAGTTGCAAAATGATGTTCTTGTATTTAACCCAAAATAGTCATTTTGTTGTGCATTATATCATGGGAGCCTATTTTGGATGAACTTTGCCAATGTACTTCAGGAAGAAAATTGGTGATGACATCCACATCCACAGATTAATAATTACATCATATTCAATGTTCCACCATAAGCACGTGCAACTTGATAAGTAACCTTGACGCCTATTTACTACATGCATTCAATCTAAATCAAAAGGTCATTTTGACATTAGGAAACATTCAATGTCTACACATCTTTACATGTTTTTTTTTACAAATCTTGAATGGTATTGCATTTGATGTAACAAGCAGGCTGGTGCACAAATCAATTTTAATCCATTTGCATTTTCACAATACTGGAATTGTCATAATAAGTACTCTGTGTTATAGTCTGGCTCATGGATTTCCCAGAGGACCAAACCTCAGTTGGCATGATCCTTCTGTTGGTAGGTTCGTATTTCTCAAAGTGAAATCTTCTGACCCACAAACAAAATTACTGCAAAGACCTGATCTTGCACAGAAGGAACTCAAGCCTAATATGAGCAATGGTGGGAAACATCACTCAGTAGCATGAAACACAATGAGAGACTTTGTTCAGTTTTAATCAATAAATATGTATAGCTTTTTTCCAATCAATGCCAAATTAATCAGAGTGGGGCTTACTGCAGATGATAACATGGAAGGGTCAACCCTGAACCTTCTGCAAACCATTGGTCAAAATTATCATTAATCAGCCGCCTGATCATGTGTTGGACCAATACTTTTAAGAAGATTTAAAGCTTTTCTCATTTTGGAATACTTAATTGAAGTTGTGCAGTATCAGAGCTCAAGTACTGGAGACAAGTTCACCTTGGTGCAGTTAGCTGGAGTATAAGGAAAATGTGCTTTGCCTGATGTGCATTTTATGCATTTGCACGTTCAGACCATCAACTTGTATGCATCAAAGGGTAATGTCTTAGAAAATGGTTATTGCAAGGACTCCTGACTTCAGAAACTTGTGTCGGCTACTGAAAAACGGCACCCATTAGTCCCAACATCAGAAAACATTTTGTTGGTCTTGTTTTGTTCATTGGGACTCTGACATCTATCAATCTAATTCTGTACTTGGTGAGATTCAGGGTCAAAAAGTCGAAGGTCTTTGGCCCTACGTAAGTTACCAGTCCCCCTTGGAGATACAACATTAAACTAGTTAACTTGCGCAGTGCCCTTTGCCCTGTGCTTACATTGAATTGGGGCAAAACCACTCCAGGTACACTATCATGCAACATTTGAAAGGTCTTTCACAAAATGTAAAGGGACCAGAACAAATTTTCCAACCTGTTAACATCTACAAACTGAACGTTCCCAAGACATATTGAAAAGATTCATACCCAAATGTTTAAAAGTTAATTCAAAATATTGGCACAAGCTGCTGTACTCATTGGAGGTTTTCAATGCATTACCATCTCCACCACTTGACCAGTAATTGGAGGGGTTCAGTGCGACCTCGAGTGAGGTGGCTAATTTTATTTGAGGACATCAACGTATTCACTGTGGTTTCGACACGAGTAAATAACCCCTCAAAATTGCTGCGTGCAACTTAAATTGAATATTTCGGTATTTCTGTCTCACTGAACTTCAGATTATTCAAGAACAAGATCTGTAGTCATTGCATTCCACAATGAATAGCCTTGTGTTTGTTAACACGATAGAAAACATCCCAGGTGTTTTTTTTTAATATAAATGAAAACTAGATTGAAATTGGCAGGTCTTCTGTGACTCCATTTCAATTATGCAGATTTTTTTTAGCATACATGTGCAAGACTTCCTGAATTAAACATTCTATCCCTGGGCTATGTAACAACGAGTATAATTTAGATGTAACTGTTATATTTTAATGCAAAATCTTTGTGTTCTCTGTAAGAAATGAGGCAGATTGGTAATTATACCTACATTGTTAATACTCTTCTAATTCTTTTCCGCTCACCATTAGAAGGTTAATTACACCATTGTAGATACTGAGATCGGATCCTTTCAATTTCTGAATATTGCAACAGAGGAAGTAGGACATTTCCTCATTCTGAAAATTATTGTTATCTATACATAACTAAAGCTCTGATCTTGTGCTCTTGTGGTTTGTGCAATTTTTCTATTTGTGCAAAACCGGTATGCGATAGCGTTATGATTTTTTGCCACTTCACTCCCCGTTCTCCTCTGCTGCGAGTACACCAAGTTTCGTTCTGATCCGTGGTATAATGTAAAAGTTAGCGAGGTTTAAAAATCGTAAAAAATGCGCATGCGCAGATCGGTCTCATCTCCTGCCATTCAGCACCGCACGGATTAGTCTCTTCTCCTGCCACTCCGCAGGATGGTCCGCCCCTTCCTGCACTATCACATCTTTACTGGAGCTGAGGGAGGCTGGTGGACATCTCCAAGTGGACACAATTTTCGGAGGGACCGGAAGCGGCCCGGCGATGTCGCTAAATGGAAAGCGGTGAATCTGATCACGGCGGAGGAAGCCACAGTGAGTCCCAAATGCACTGCCATCACAACGCCCCACAGCTCCAGCTCCAGCCCCTTCCCCTCTGATCCCCCTCGCTGGCTCCTGCCCACTCCCCTCCGATACCCACCTCTCCCCCATGGCTCTTCCCCTGTCTTTTCTCCAATTCTCCCCTCCAAAGGAGAGGTGAGGGAGGGAGTGGGGGAGGGTAGGAGGAGAGGGAAAATAAGATGGAGGAGGTGAGGAGGGAGAGTGGGGGAAGTAGGAAAATAGAGGGAAAGGAGGGGGAGTGGAGGATGGGGAGGTTGGGGGAGGTAGGGAGTGGGGAATAGAGGGAGAGGAGGGCAGTGGGGGAGGTGAGGAAGGATAGTGGAAGGGGATAGGGTGGGTGAGGAGTGGGGGATACAGGGATAGGAGCGGGGTAGGGAGGGGAGTGGAGTTATGGAAGGAGGCAGTGACAGGATAGGGGAAAGAAGGAAGTTAGAGGTGAGGGAGGGATTGGGGAAGGGAGGAGGAGAGGGGAAAGAAGGTGGGGATGAAGAGGAGGGTGAGAGAGTGCTAGGGTTAAGGGGAAATGAGGTGTGCCTGGGTGAGTGGTGGAATATTGCGATGGGGGATCAAGCCTCCGGTGTGACAGGAGTGACAGAACAACGGGTTCCACTTAGTCTAGTAAACTTATAGTTAGCCAATCATTTTCGAGAAGTTACTCAGGATTAAAAGGAATAACATGGTCCCATTGGGATAATTTTACAGTCAAACTCATCCCCTGTACTGTGTATCTTTCTATTATATATTTTAATATTATATTATATTATATATTGGGCTATATATATATATATATATATATATATATATATATATATATATATATATATATATATATATATGGCCCAATTGTCATTGTACAAAATGAAAGCTTCAGGTGATTTTAACTGAGGTAAATTATTGCATATATATACAGTTTACAAAATTACAGAATCAAGGGCCTGTCTCACTAGGCGATTTTTTAGGCGACTGCCGGCGACTACGACAATGGAGTTCACTGAAGTCAGCACCGGCGACAACCTACGTTCCCTGGCGACAACCTACATCATGCTGATCGACAACCCACGCCACCCTGGCGGTAACCTATGACAACCTATGACAGCATGAGAAGACGAGTTACGGTCGCCGACTGTCGCCAAAATGGTTTGGACATTTCAAAATCTAGCGGCGACCAGAAAAGGGCTACGACTCTTTGGGCGACTGAGGATATAACTCACGACCGTACAGATGACATCCCAGTGACAGTGGGGCGACAGACTAGTCGCTGGCAGTCGCGTAAAAAAATCGCCTAAGTGGGACAGGCCCTTACGGTCAAACATCAGCAATTATGTTTTTAATTTTCACCTTTTCAATTTCCACCAGCGCATCCCATTTCCCCACAAATCTATTGCACTCCATGTTATATTGCTGAGAGTTAGATTTGGGGCAGGCAGGTTTAGAAGTCAGGTATGGAAAGGGACCATTCACCTTGTGCTCACTGATAGTTAATGGCATGGAATAGAGAAACCAAGGCAAAAGGGTATAAAATCCTAACAATAAGACGGTACATTGAGCATCTTTCGGCACCATCAATTTGAAAGAAAATTGAGATAATGAAAAGGATTCTGCAAAAGTTCAACAGGGCATCCTTCTAAAATGCGGCAACAAATGACTAAAGACTTTAAAATAACACAGTTTGTATGAAAGTTGGTGATAAGGGAGTGATGCAGTAAAAATCATTCAGTGTTGGGAAGAGGTTGGCGGAAATGCTGGTTTCAGAGATTGAGCAATCTAGAACAGAGGATTATAATATCAAACAAGAAAGGCAGAATAGAGAGCAGAAAAACATTATTCATATTGGGAATTAGAGAGCTGAGATATACTTCACTGGCAGGGGAACGGAGGCAAAGATAATGCCAATTTTAAAGATTAAAATCAATTTTTCTAAATTCAAGAGAGAAGGATGAAAGAAATGGGGGATAATGGGATGAGTGTTGGGATAACAGCAACTGCCGGCACTAGGAATAAAAACATACTGATTGGACTTTACACATCTTCTTTTGATCAGCCTTTCGTGAACAAAACAGTCAGGATGGCGAATGGTCGCTGTCAGCCACTTCTTTTCATTGCACTGAAAAAAAAACATGGAGTGCAAATAATTTTAAGTCTGGTGTCCATTTTATCGTTTCGTTTTTTTTTCTCTATCGTATTCTCTTTCGCGGAGTTTGTTCTTTGAGCAGAATTAGGATGGCACAGTGGTGCAGCAGTAGAGCTACTGCTTTACTGCGCCAGAGACCTGGGTTCGATCCTGACTACGGGTGCTTTCTGTACGGAGTTTGTACATTCCTCCCATGACCTGCGTGGGTTTTGTTTGAGATCTTCGATTTCCTCCCACACTCCAAAGACGGACAGGTTTGTAGGTTAATTGGTATGGTATGAAATATAAAATTTTCCTAGTGTGTGTAGGTTAGTGTTTGGGAGGGGGTCGCTGGTTGATGCGGACTCGGTGGGACAAAGGGCCTGTTTCCGCGCTATATCTTTAAAAAACAGTTGTTTGCCAAGCATGAGAAATTAAGCTTTGACAAGAAATGGACAAAGGACATGAGTACATTTTAAAAGAAGGGAATGAGATGACAAATAGAGAGAATGGAACTGCAAGTGCAAGAGATATCACAGAGCTTTAAGCATGGAAAGGGAGTCTTTGACCCACCTTGTCCATGATGACCATCAAGTATTCATCCACACTATTCCCATTAAACTGTGACCTTCTATGCTTTGGCAATTCAGGTCCCCATCTAGATATTTGTTAAATGTTTCGAGTGTCTCTGCCTCCACCGCCATCTGAGGCATTGCATTTGTGGCACTGACCACCATCTGGGTGAAAATAAATTAATTGTCATATTCCTCTTTAACCTCTTCCTCCATATCTTCTAGTTACCAACATCTGTGCTATGAAGAAACGTTCACAGCTATCTACTCTATCTATTAACCTCATGAAAATTCAACATTACATCAGCATTGAGCAGTACAGCACAGGAACACGATCTTTGGCCCACAATCTTTCTATCAAATATTATGCCATGTTAAAATAATCTCTGTCTGCATGTGATCGATATCCCTCCATTCCTGGCATATCCATATGCCTATACAAAAGTCTCATAAATGCCACTGTCACATCTGGCACCACCACCTCACTGGCAGTGCATTCCAGACTCCCATAACTTCTTATAAATAACTTGTCCCACACATTTCCTTTAAACTTTTCCCCTCTCACCTTATACATATGTCCTCTAGTCTTTGACAATGCCATCTGGGGAAAAAGGATGTGACTGTCTACCTTATCTATGCCTTTCAGAATTTGCATGGTCTCCCCTCAAACTCCCGCATTCCAGAGAAAACAATCCAAATTTGTCCAACCTCCCCTTATAGCTAATACCCTCAGGCAGCATTGTGGTAAACTTCTTCTGCATACTCTTCACAGCCTCCACATCCTTCCTGTTATGGGGTAATGGCAACTGTCTACAATACTCCAAATGTGGCCTAACCAAAGACATTTCAAGCCGCAACGTTGCCCCCTGACTCTTATACACAATGCCCTAATAGATGAAAGCAAGCATAGCATACAGCTTCTTTGCCACTCTATCTACTTGAGCTACCACTGTCAAGGAGCTGCTGACTTGGACCCCAAGATCCATTTGTACATTGAAGCTGTTAAGGGTCTTGCCATTCACTATTTACTTTCCTTTACATTCGACTTTCCAAAGTGCAACACTCACTCTGATTATTCGGTCATTTCTCTGACAATTTCTGCAGCCAATCTGTACCTGCTGTATTCTTGAGATTAGTGATTGAATAAAATGTCAGGTTTAATCTGAGGAGGAACAAGTGGTGGTGGCCTGGAGATGTTTGAATAGATCAGGACGAGGGTATGCGTAGGTTGAGAGTGAAGCAATGGGAACTGGAGGAATTAGCCAGCCGGGTGATGAAGAGTTAATTAACTTTGGGATATTGCGGCGATGGAAATGTGAAAGGATATAAGTGAGAAAATGGTCTGTGAGCTCAAACCTGTGTGCCACAGAGGGAGGAGCTGCGACAGTGAGTTCAGAGGGAAGTAAATGGTCAAGCCTGAAGGTGAGGATGAAGACTGAATCTTTGGCAGAAGGAGACACAGCAGAAGGATAATAGTGGGCGAGATTATGAACGTCAAGAATGCAATTTTAGTAACGGCAGATGGGGGGGAGGAAATGCTGCAGACTTGATTTGGCCCATGGCAAGCAACATAATATAAGCAACATAAAACACTAAAGACATCTGTACAATCTAAAAATAGTTTCTCTGGTGAAATCTGCAAGTCAAGAAGATTTTCCAATTTGCTGATACAGTGTAATGCTCCTTAAACCATCGTGCAAGTTATTTCAGAATTGCATACCATTTCTTTTTTTGAGGTCATAATTCAAAACAAGGGATTCAGCACGACAAAAAAAAAAACACCTTGATTTTTGGGAGTCAATTGCATCGGCTTGAGGATGCACAAAATATGCTCAATTGGATTGAAGCGTTGTTCAAAATGTTTCAGGGGCAAGGTATATTATTGCCAGTTAATTATTAGTATTCCCACACAAGCTCATTTAATGCAGCATAACCTGTTTAAAGTGTGAGCTGCCAAGTACATGGCAAGGACGTGGCAGCATCTTTTATGTCCATGCAACTACTATCACAACATTTAAGAAACAGTTGGACAGGTGCATGGATTGGGTATGTTTGAAGGGATATGGGCCAAGCATGGGCAGGTGTGCCTAGTGTGGATAAGGCACGTTGGTCGGCATGGGCAAGTTCGACTGAAAGACCTGTTTCCACACTGTATGACTCTTGGTGGGTGAACCAATTTTGTGCAAGTGGATGATTTTTCAATCACCTCGGAGCTTCTTGTCATCGGACCTGGTCTGTGAAGACCCTGTTGTAGTTGATGTGTAATAACCACCCAGGTTAGAAGAATTCAAATCATCCTCAGCCCTGTGGAAATCTATAATCATAATCATGATAGTAATTTAATGATGGTGACAGTAAGATAATGATGGTGACAATGATCAGGGACCTGGGCAGTCATCTCTCTTCGTTACCATTGAAAAATAATGCAGAAAAGATGATGGAAGGACAGGAAGAGAAACAAAACAGATTGAATAACTAAAGAAAGAATCCTGAGAGAGAAAGCAAAAGCAACAAAAAACCTAAACATTTTAAACTTAATTTTAAAAATCACTATAACAATGTCATCAATGAAGGCATATTGATGTTGCACTGACAACTGTTTGCTCTTTTAATGATAATTGAACTGCTGAAAATGCTAACTTTCCACACCAAATTCAGTATAAAGATATAGAAAAAATGACAAAAGAAAGTTGAATTTGAGATACTTCCTTTGTTGCAAGGTTAATACGATGGTGTAAATTGTCCAATTTGTAGTGATTCTCAACATGTGGGTCATCTTTTCTTTTCAATGAGCTGGTGACCAATTTATTCATGAAGAATATTGAGCACAGTTTTCTATCAACAAACTGAAACACAATATGTCAAAAAGAATTTGTGACTGTGGTAAAAGTTGATTAATGTATTTGTATAATATATTTCAATCTTGCTTGATCATATTTGTCTGGAAACTCTCTCCAAATAATTTCCATCCGCCGCAGACAAAAGGCGGTTGATTTCTTTTTGACGGCCAGGATCACTCCCAGATGCCATTTCTTTTATTGACTTGGATCCTTTAAAATCCTATCCCTGAATTTACATGAAATAGATACATAGAAAATAGGTGCAGTAGTCGGTCATTTGAGCCAGCACTGCCATTCAACATAATCATGGCTGATCATCCAGAATCAGTACCCCTTTCCTGCTTTCTCCCTATATCCATAGCTAGATCTACTGAGGTTTCAGGAAATGACACTGCTAGCTAAATGTCTGAAATTTGACTCTGCTCCACTGTAATCGATACAAGACTGAAATTCTGAAATATGTTTATTTTACAGACGCCCAGATTCACAATCTGTTTAATTTTCGGAATGAACATTGGGCGGCATAGTGGTGCAGCTTGTAGAGCTGGTGCACCACAGTGGCAGAGACCTGGGCTCGATCATGACTACAGGTCCTGCCTGTGCACGGTTTATATGTTCTCCATGTAACCATGTGAGTTTTCTCCGGGTGCTCCAATACCCTCCTACATTCCAGTCTGAAGAAGGGTCTTGACCCAAAATATCACCTATTCCTTTTCACCAGAGATGCTGTCTGACACGTTGAGTTACTCCAGCTTATTGTGTCTATCTTTGATTTAAACCACCATCTACAGTTCCTTTGTACACAGTGTAGGTTAATTAGCTACTGTAAATTGCCACTCGTGTGTGGAAGTGTACGGGTGATTGATGGTCGGGATAGACTTGGTGGGCTGAAGATAGGCAGTGAAGATGATAGATAGATGATAGGCTGAAGACAGAAAGATAGTGTCTGGCTTGGGTGGGCTGAAGGGCCTGTTTCCATGCTGCATCTCTAAATTTAACTAAACATCCCAATTAAAAAGTATATCAAATTATACAAATCTTTCAATCATCTAAAAAACAAAAGACTCTATGTCTGCCCTTGCATAAATGCATAAAGAAACACATTAAAATTAAATGCTTTTGCATAAGCGTAATGGAGCTCACATATCTGTGTACAAAAATTACAATGACTATTTAACCTTTGGGGAAACATTGACATAAATAAGTTTAAAGGGCTGCTTCAGGATTTTTAGAAGCTGATAACTTAACATCGATATCTTTATTTGGTTAAATCAATAAAGCACGTCTGTTCAGCATTCCAAAGGTGCAAATGCACAAAGAGCATTTTGGTGAATTGACTTCCGATCGCAGAAGATGATGGATGTGAATGAAGAACAGTCTTTTATCTGGTTGGAAATCGAGCACTCCAGCACTCCAAGATCCACTGCAGCCCAGGCCTAAGACAGAGTAAAACTGTTTCTTATTTACCTGACCAATGTACCATAGTTCCAACCTCCGGAGCATGCCCTTAACTGCTGTAACTCTTCATGCTTTTCATATTAGACATGTAATGGTTTATCTTATTGTGTCACTGTTGCTTGGTGGTTATGCTCTTTCTCTGAGTCAAAGATTTTGGGCTCAAGCCGTTCAGCGGGGCTTTGAGTATAAATCTGGACTGACAGTTTCAGAATCGTGGGCTGAAAGATGATGTTAAGCAGCTCCTCCAGATGTCACTATGCTCATGACGGTGCTAAAAAACGCAACATTGCTGTGAAGAATCATGCCCAGAGAGACCATTAATTTCTCAATTGTCAGAATGCAATGGGAAATGTTGGCAGGCACATTAAAATATGTGCAAAACAGCTTTTTGTTTAGTTTAGAGAAACAGCCTGGAAACTGAACATTTGTCCCTCCGAGTCCATGCCAACCATCGATCGCCCGCTCACACTAGTTCCATGTTGCTCCCCTTTCTCGTCCGCTCCCTACACACTAGGGGCAATTTACAGAGGCCAATTAACCTACAAACCCTCATGTCTTTGGTAGGTGGGAAGAGAATAGAGGACTCGAAAAAATCCGCACACTCACAGGTAAAACGTGCAGACTCCACGCAGACAAACCCACGAACAGGATCAAATCTGGGCTGTGAGGCAGGGGGTCTACCAGTTGTGACATTGTGCTGCTCAAAGCTGTTATACAGGATCGGTCTACATAATGTGAGCCCTTTCTAGGCAGGAGGGTCAAGCATAAGCATTAACCTACAAACCTGTACGTCTTTGGAGTATGAGCGTAAACTAAGGTTCTTGGAGAAAGTGCATGCAGGTCATGGAGAGAACATACGATCTCCATACAAACAGCTCCCATAGCCAGGATCGAACCTGGGTCTCTGGCGCCGTAAGCGCTGTAAGGCAGCAACTTTACCGTTGCACCCCCCCTTGATATGATTACAGTGGGATTTGAACAGAGATGTACGTAGCAATCCATCAAAGCTTGAACTATTTGCTCTTGCTTGATCCTGGCTTCCTCGCCCTGGACCATTCTCTTGCAAACCAAATATGCAAGAAAGAAAAACATTGTTTGTGCAAACAATAACATTTCTGGGAGAGCTACAAAATGGCTGCTGTCTTTGCTGAGTTACCCAAGGAAAAATATATGCTTGGCACAACTATTGCTTGCAAATACATTCACATTAGAGTTACACAAAAAGCTGGAGAAACTCAGCGGGTGCAGCAGCATCTAAGGAGATAAGGAGATAGGCGACGTTTCGGGTCGAGACCCTTCTTCAGACTGTTGTGTCAGAATATATTTTAAGCAAAATGAAAAGCCACTTGATTCATCATCTCCATGTGTTACAAACTATAACAGGAAAGCATGGTCTATTGGGGAAAGGATAACTAATGGAAAAAGGGAGTCCTCATTGGTAGGCTTAATTTTGCATTTGCATTATTTTGAAATAGTTTAATATTCTTTTATTTCTAAATATCTTTATTATCTGCTCTATAAAATAATAGTTCTTATTTTTCTGCACAGTTGTAGAAGCTTTAAATATTTCTGAATAACAAACTTTAAGAAACTATTAAAGTCAGTTTTAGCTTTACTGGAAGACAAAACTCCATCTCTAGCTTTGCCCTCTTGAGCCTTTGCACTTTGTTGCCTGCGATCTCGAGACAGCTACAACCTGCCGAATAATTCCAGGATGGGGAAGACCTGTGAAGTAGTCCATGTTGCTGGAATGTAGAGGCACAAGGCAAAGATTCCGGGCAATGGGTGCAGTGCAACAGAGTTGGTACCATTACTGAAGTACATGCACGCAAGACATGTACCATTAGGGGCAGCACAGTGACACAGCGGTAGAGTTGCTGTCTTACAGTGCCAGAGTCCCGGGTTCATCCTGTGCTAGGGTGCTGTCTGTGCAGAGCTTACGCGTTCCCCCTGTGACTGTGTGGGTTTTCCCCGGGTGCTCCGGTTTCCCTCAACATGCCAAAGGCCTGTGGGTTTGTAGGTTGATTGGCTTCTGTAAATTATCCCTGCTGTGTAGGATAGACCGAGAGAACCGGTGATCGCTGGTCAGTGTGTTCTTTGTGGGTCAATGGACCTGATTCCATGCTGTATCTCTGAACTCAACTAAAAATGACTATTTTATTTTTAATGCAGACATCCAATTTTGGATGATAAGATTGGATAACAAATGATTTCACTAGGTTTTGGTAGAACGGTCGCTGAAGCAATCTTTCAGGAAGCCTTATAATCTCAGTACTGCAACCATGGAGATTGTCATAGACAAAGTCCCTTCCTTCTCTTCCCACGCCAATATGCAATTATTTGTGATAGAAAAATAATTATCAAATGCAGCGCTATTTATGAAGTTCTAAAGGATTTTTTGTAACATGACTGTGTGGGTGTGTGGGGGGGGGGGGGGGCGGTTGGTGAAAAATGCATCGGTGTGAGTTCGCTGTGGGCTGCAGAAATCCATAATTTGAAACGGAATAACGACACAGCGAAAAGTGTCTTGGCAGAGACATCAGTGCGTTAAGCAACATTAAAAAAAACATTCCGATCAAGATAATAGTGTTACGAGTCTGGGGAGATACTGTAATTAGTAGCTGGGAGACCATTCACATTATGTGAAGATTCCCATTAAGGCAGCTGTGTAATCTAACTCACCGAGCAGCCACTCTCACAAACATTCTGCTGGCTGCCTCTCTTTCCTGATTTGTTAGCCATGGTGGCTGCACAGGCTGTATGCGTTTTTCCTCCAGCTCTGCAGGGTGGGCAGATAAATTAATAAAACACACGCAACAAGAGGACTAGCCTATCCCTCCAGGGCACAGAGCATCGCAACAAAAGTATTTTTGTCTGAAACGTTCAACCCCATGCATGAGTAGATTGTAACAGAATAAGACTAAAAGGCTTTCTTCTTTCCTTGGTTATACAGCCTCCTCTTACATGAAGTCAAAGCAGGTTTCCTTTCAGAACCTACGAGGATGCACTTCGCCAACATGAGACTAGCTTTCTTAATAAAGTATATCAACCAGTCACTTGTTTCTGCGGTTATTTCTTACTATTTCTTCAGCTTACTTTTTTTCAATTTAAACCATGTATTTTATGCATGCAAACATCAAATACAAACCAAAGCTGATTACTTGGAGAGGAGAGGATTGTTCTTTCGTGTGATGTGTCATTCAAGATACTTTGCAGTAAATGAGTAAAAAAGAAAATTCAGATGCCTCCTCCTATTTAGTTGCAAGTCAGAATTATTCACACTGGCTAGTTTGCTTGTGATTGCCACAAGGCAGTGGCCTAGGCCTTGTGCCCGAGAATTGTTCAAGCAAATTTACATTTTAAACCATTTTGCCCATGGCTTGGTGGAATATCCAAGACGTCAACAGTGCATGGATTAAGTGGGGATATTTGGACGCACTTGAGGGAGTGATAAGTCCATTATGCGGCGGCTCCCAACGTTTGGGCCATTTCCACTGGCTCCTCCCTTTCATTTCGGGATTATCGTCTTGCTGCAACTAGTTAGACAATAGACAACAGGTGCAGGAGTAGGCCATTTGGTGATGATCAGCTATTCAATGTGATCATGGTTGATCATCCCCAATCCGTACCCCATTTCTGCCCTCCCCATATCCCCTGACTCCGCTATTTTTAAGCCCTATCGAGCTCTCTTGTGAAAGCATCCAGAGAACGTGCCTCCACCACCCTCAGAGGCAGAGAATTCCACAGACTCACCACTCTCTGTGAGAAAAAGTGTTTCCTCATCTCCGTTCTAAATGGCTTACTCCTGATTCTTAAACTGTGGCCCCTGGTTCTGGACTCCCTCAACATCGGGGACATGTTTCCTGCCTCTAGTGTGTCCAAGCCCTTGTATGTTTCAATGAGATTCCCTCTAATCCTTCTAAACTCCAGAGTGTACAACCCCAGCTGCTCCATTCTCTCAGCATATGACAGTCCCTCCATCCCGGGAATTGTAGTTATTTCCAAAAACGATGAGATTTAAGCATGGAGAAACATGCAGTGTGCATTCAGTGTCAAGTGAAATAGAGCAAGAAAACAAAAGATGAAGGGAACGGCCTGACATCCAGGAAGAGAAAGAAAAAGGGAAAATGAAAATGCTATTGCCTATTTCTTAAAATCTCTTAAAATGTAGCAGGCTGCTTCTTTGAAGGAGGAAGCAAGATAGGTGAAGTGCCATCCATGGACGATTGTCACATTGATAAAAAGGTACATGGTTTCATTGAAATGGGCAAATACTGTAAATAATTATTTCTGGCTGTTTATCCTTCTCAAGCTAAAGGTAGAGAATGGTATTTTGACCAAAGACAAATAAAAGACCACAATTCTCCACCATAGCACAATTTTAGAAACTTTTGTGCATTAATATTGATGTTGCTCAGGCACTCAGAAGAGGTCAGCATAACCAAGCTCAATGTTTTATGTATACGAAGGAACTGCAGGTGCTGGTTTAAACCGAAGAAAGACACAAAGAGCAGGAATAACTCAGCAGGTCAGACAGCATATCTGCAGAAAAGGAATAGGTGACGTTTCTGGTCGAGACCCTTCTTCAGGCTGAGAGTCATTGTTTTAAGGTGTTTTTTCCCCACAAAGTACAGTTTTAGTTGAGTGGCTGAGTGAAGCCCCTGTCCCACTTTCACGACCT
The DNA here is from genome assembly GCA_963514005.1 of Raja brachyura. The sequence goes on along the minus strand of OY740806.1, from coordinate 18,176,291 downwards.
AATTGGCGACCTCTGCCGAGCTTGCCCTTGACTCACACTCGCAGCAGGGTCGCCACGAGGTCGTAGGAGGTCTTCGTAACTCTTCCTCATGCTCGTGAGTGGTCTCCGCATAGTCTCAAGTAGGAAGTTGAGGCAATTACTGGGACAGCATTTAAATGACACTTGAACGGATTCATGGATGGGCCTCAAGTAGGTCGCGGCCTTTTTTCCAGCCTGATATAAAATGTCCACGAGGGAAAAAAAAGGTCGGCATGGAAAAAATGGAAGCTTTTTACTCGTAGGTAGGTCGTAGGTAGGTCATGATGGTAGTCGTAGATAGTCGTAGATAGTTGTAGGTCGGTAACTGGCCCGAGAATTAAAATGCAAGCATGACATCATTTTATCATGTGATCATTTTCCACTTATAGCTCGTCATAGTTGGTCTTAGGTGTGGAAGACTGAGGTCGAGGGGGGTCGTAGGAGGTCATAGGAGCTCTTTTACTTCGGTGAGTCAACACGACCTTGACATTTTAAAAAACTCGTCTAGGTTCTTCTAAACTTGTGGATTAGGTCGTCCAAGTGGGACAGGCCCTTAAGTCCTCTTACCGATGACTGAAATCGAGAAACCACAGCATGCTGCTCTTTCAGCCGGTTATACTGAAGAGTCGTGATTGTCTGAACAACATACATGTTGTTAATGCACAAAACCTTCCAAAACTAATGTCTTTGGTCAAAATACATTTCTCCATTTTTAGTTTGAGAAGGGGGTGGAAGATTGCAACCTTCACGTGGTCCGCCGTTTCGACTAATGCAATCAACTCGACGTGCACAAATGGGAGATCAAATAGAACAAGTTGTCCAACAACTTTAGGCTGTGCACGCCACACGAAAGAAGAAGAAGAAGAAGTTTGAGAAGGAATAAGAGCAAAGTGAGAAATAATAATCTTTATCCTGCCCAATCTGTCACTGCACTTTAGGAAATTAAGCTTGATGCACATTTAATGTCTGAGAATTGTTGCCAACCCAAGATTGAAAGATTTGAGTTGCAGTCTTGAGCTGTTTGATGGAACTTGAAATAGACTTTCTCTGATCAGCCTTCAATGCAAGCCCCGTGGAGCGCTCTGTGAGAGGTATCTCTGGGACATGAGAAGACTTGAGGAGAAAACAAATTTCTGCTCATTTGGAATCCAAGATAAATTTAAGATTCCTTTTAATGATTTTTTTTTAGTTTCAGCACTGCTAGCAAGCTGTGAGGACATAGAGCCACACAGCAGGGAAACAGGCCCTTCAGCCCAACTCCACCGAGATGCCTCGTCTATGCCAGTCATATTTTGACCCATTTGACCCATATCCCTCGAAACCTTGCCCATCCATGAATCCGTCCAAGTGTCTTTTAAATGCTGTCCTAGTAATTGCCTCAACTTCCTCCTCTGGTAGCACATATACCCACCCTCTGAGTGAAAACGTTGCCCCTCAAGTTCTTATTAAATCTTTCCCCTCTCATCTTAAATCTATGTGTTGCAGTTCTTGATTCCCACACCCTGGGTAAAAGATTGTGTATTCACCCTATCAATTTCCTTCATGATTTTATACACCTCTTTAAGATAATTCCTTAGCCTCCTTCAATTCAATGAATACGGTCATTGCTTGCCAAACCTCCCCCCCAAAGCTCAGGCCCTCTTGTCCAGGCAATGTCCTTGTGAATATTATTTTCAGCTTAATTATAACCTTCCTATAACGGGGTAACCAAAACTGGATGCAATACTCTAAATGCAGCCTCAACAATGTCCTGTGCAACTATAACTTATTGACCCAACTTCTATACTCGTTACTCCGACTGCTGAATGACAATGTTCCAGAATCCTTGTTTTGCAGCGTTTTGGGCCCCAAAGCTTCAATTGTAGATCTGTGATTGAAGAATATTGGCTTCACAATTGATGAATATCCAGTCCCTCACTTATCAGATCTGCAGGGAATAGACAATAGACAATAGGTGCAGGAGTAGGCCATTTGGCCTTTCAAGCCAGCACCGCAATTCAATGTGATCATGGCTGATTATCCACAATCAGATACAAAGGCTGTCAAGCTGACCCTTCCATCAACCTCGTCAGCCACAATTCAGCAGCAATAAGGGGAAAATAAAACTAAATCAGAAAGTATTTCCCCGAGTAGAACACATGGTGCCCGAGTAACTCGTTGGGTCAGGCAGCATCTCCGGAGAACGTAGATAGGCGGCATTTGAAGAAGGGCTCCAACCTGAAGCATCACCTATCCACGTCCTCCAAAGAGGTTGCCTGATCCATTAAGTTATCCCAGCACTTTGCATTTTATGAAAAATTCCAGCATCTGCAGTTCCTTGTATCTCTTTTTCTCCTAGATCTTTCTCTCCCCATCTTTTCTCCATGAATGCACTGTTATATTGAGTTGGAGTCCCTCAGTTGTAGATAACGTCCTACTTGCATCTGATCCAGACATGTCTCCAGCACAGTGCTTAATGATTAGAATTTCTGGAGCAAAGCTGTTTCTTCATCCAAGGATCACTCCATTTTCAAATAAGGATTGTTAAAATGTTATTTGGATGATGGACCAAATTGTTCATGGTTCTATTTATTTTATCACCTTGGCAGTAAAATATCACTTCACTGTTTTGTTGACTTGGCTGTTGTAACTCCATTCTGCGAAGGGCTGGTTTATTGTTTTGGTAATGGACATTGTTTAATCCTATCCTGAGTAAGTTAAACTCACGGCAGATGGTTTTATTAATGTTGATATCAGTTTTGTTGTTGTTGCTTCATGTGCCATCAGCTTTTGTGCAGCTCAGAACTGAATTTACTTTTGTCACATCTGTTGACTCATCCTAGTTTGCGTAATGAATGTTCCTGGGGTATTGTCTAGATGAATAACCTTAGCTTCTTTCCAGATTTTCTAATTATATCTTGTACCTTCACTGCTTGTCCTCTCTACAACTCAGGAAATTATCTGGCATGGCTGTTGCATTGTGTAGGAAGGAACTGCACATGCTGGTTTAAACCAAAGATTGACACAACATGCTGGAGCAACTCAGTGGGACGGGCAGCATCTCTGTAGCGAAAGAATGGGTGACGTTTCAGGTCAAGACCCTTCTTCAGACCTTATATTGTTGGCTTCCTTTCAAATGTGTGTCTGCGGATTGTTGTTTCATTTGTTCTTGGTCTTTTGAAGAATGTATTTCACCTGGCAGAGTTGTCTTTTATTTTCTGCCATTCAATTCTGAACGGTTGATTTCCTATCAGACTTGAGAGCTGCAATTTAAAGTGACAATACGGTAAAGTTTGGGTCTTTCATTTTCTCTCTGCATTTGATTAGGCTCCTCTTGATGATTTGGCCATGTCTCTCTCTATCAGGCTGTGTCATCTCAGATTGCATGAGGATGAGGTCACCATGGCAAATTTGTATCACTCTCTCAGCTTTTTAGAAGTAAATTGAGTTCTGCTGTAACATCAGGGATCCCTTCTTCTGCAAATAGGATTCTAACTGCATGGTTATTGATGTAACCCTCAAGTCCTCCTCTGATAAAGAGGAACTTAGAGTGGTGGGTACTATTATTAGGCACTATTCATGACTTCCTGTGAATAAACCATCTCCGACCGTATGCCACAGTCTCAGCGTTGCATCAAAGTCATCATTTGCTACATGCCTTTGTACTTCTCGAATATTCTGCATAAAAACACCATTCTCTGTACACCAATATGATCATGGCTGATCATGAGTTTGGATGATCATATTGAATGATGGTGCTGGCTCAAAGGGCTGAATGGTCTAATCCTGCACCTATTTTCTATGTTTCCATCTCAATCCAATACTCATATGCCTCAGCTCTCAACTTAATTTATCTGCACCTATATCAGGGTGCTCGTATATTCTGAAATAATTGTTCTACAATATTTTGAGCATAATGATTCTAGGTCTAGCATTAGAAACAGTACAGAAAAAACTCAAAGTGCTGAAACTCAGCAGGTCAGGCAGTATCTCTGCAGGATACGAACAGTTCAGGAGCCATCTTCAGATTGAATGTAATGTGGGGGAGAAAGCTGGAAGAGAGATGTGGGTTGGGCAAAGCAGGGCAAACGATAGGTGGATATAGGTGAGGGGGCTAACTGTAGCTCCTTGCCTTTGCTGGTTTGAGTTCCGCCTGGCAGCGTAACATCTTATCTGTACTCCTGCGTTGAGTCAAGGTGGTGCATCAGCGGGCAACATTTCTCGGTTTGTTTTATTTTGAACAAATTCACGTGTTAAGTCTGCGGTAATCTTTGTCCCCTTGCTGGTGTTTGACCTACGTTTTGTTTGTAGATTTGCTCCAGGGGGTCCATGTTTTCTTTCCACAGTAAACTTCTGCCTATTGAGAAAGGTGTGGAATTTCTTACTGCTATGATGGCAAAGATTTTGCCAATGGTTTTTTGTTGCAATTGCTATCAGTCTGCCACCTTGTACCAGAGCTGCTCCCAGCCCTTTTAGAGTGGCATCCACCTGAAAAATCAATGTTTTTGCTGTTGTACTAAGGCAGGCTTGTCTCAGTACACACCATTTCCTTGAAACTTGCTTCATGGGGTTGTGACCGCTTGTATTCAATGTCTCCTTTCAATAGTTTGCTCAGGTTTGCAATATGTTCTGACATGTTCAGAATGAAATAATTCATGTCTCAGATTAGCCCAAGAGAGCTTCAGAGTTATTTCTTGTTCCTTTGCTGCTTTCATTTTTCAGCGATAACAATTATGTTTTTGGCTTGGCTTCATTTCATGAGCCATTCCAAAGCAAAAACAAGGTCTTATTTCTCTCTCATGATGCAGAATAGAATAGAATGCCATTTATTGTCATTCAAACAAACAAGGTTTGAACGGAATTTTGTTCCTGCAGTCATACCATCAAATGTGATTTGATGTGATTATTAACATTCGCCTCAAGAACCTTGTGCTGATGAATGTTATGTGCTTTTCCATTCACACCGTAGACCTCCATGTCATCCGCTGAACCTAGTTCCTTTGTATCTTCTGAAGGTCTCCTATTTTCTGCATCTTGACTGAATCGAAGGATTAAATGTAACCATGGTGCCATTAATCTTCACATTTCAGCACACACTTCTACCATCAAATGTGCTGAAAAGTTTGACCTCTGCCGTTGTTGCTGTGGTTACTTCCAGAGCTATAGTTTGCCCAATGATCCCTTTCATTCCCTTGAGACGGATCTTCTGGGCCATAGCTGTCCATTGATTTTTAATCTCAGCAAATTGGAACGGATTCACTTTGTTGGTTTAATGATCATCATCCCTCCTTGCTCCATCTGGTTCAAGTTCCCCCTTCATTACAGCTGGTATTTTACACTGTGGTGGCATCTGAACTCTCCAAGCTATCAACTGTTCTATCAAAAAATGTGGGGTGAATTTAGACTTAACCAATTTTGCTTATAACTTGTCAATCAGCATGTTACTTTCTGCTGTCTTTCCTGTGTTATCCATTTCATGATTGAAAACTTCTCAGACTGAGGAGAACAGACACTTCGATTGATGTGAGACTGAATATGTAATTCACTTATTTCCCTTCTATTTTGTACATAATAATTCTCTAGAACATAATCATCCCCTAATGTAATTGTTCCAAGTTAAGGAGATGTACTTCCTCTAAAACCGATTACGATGTTCCAAATGCAAAATGTCGGAAACACTCAACAGGTCAGCTGGCTTCCGTGAAAAGAGAAATGGTTAACAATTTCCGCACCCAACATTGGAACTGGGGTCCCTTCCCATTTACTCTACATGTTAGAACATCAAAGAGTAGAGCTCAGGAATAGGCCTTTCGACCCACAATGTCCATGCTGGACAAGATACCAGAGTAAACTAATCTTCGCTGCCTGCACGTGATCCATATCCCTCCATTCTCTGTGTATCCATGTGCCGATCTAATAGACTCTTAAATGTCACTATGGTATCAGCCTACCCCATCACCCCTGGCAGTTCCTTCCAGGCACACATCACTCTCTGTAAAAAAAAACTGCCCTGCACATCGCATTTAAAATGTGCCCCTTTCAAATTTAATTTGTTCACTTTCTCCGTGTGACTGCGGTTGTCACATAATCTCGAGTTTGATGCATTTGCAAAGCTTTTTCTTTTCTATAGTGTGTTCCATCGATCATCCACGTACTGTATATGCTGCAGAGCCTTCCTTTTGACTGGCTTTTGTTATTTTGTTTGTTCTTTTGCTAGATCAACTCTGGTTTCTTGCTGAGGAATGACCTGGAGGTGATATGTTTAAGTATTCTGAGCTTCCATCTGTCTGGCTCCAGCCTGAACATGCTCTGGCTGTTTTGACAGCTTGTGCTGCACTGAGTTCCATTTTGTCCATCAGAGCTTTTTGAGCATCAGTGAGACTCACACGCCTTCATCCACTCTCTTTCCAACCATTCTCCATGCACTGTCTGGGGGAAACTAGGATCACGAGAAACATCTCGGATACTCATTGAAGAGTGTAAGGAATAGAAGCAGGTGTAGGCCATTGTTTAGTTTAAATTATCATCACGTGTACCGAGGTACAATTAAAAGGTTTTGTTGTGTGCCAACCAGTCAGCTGAATGATAATACATGATTACAATCCAGCCATCTACAGTGTACAGACATGATGACACCCAACCCAGGTGACTCTTTATGTGCTAGTCACAGAAGTGGATCTGCAATTAAGCTTTACAATCACTCCACTCTTTAAAATCTCTACTCCTGCAGCAACATTTCTTACTTAACTATGATCTTCATAAAATATATTACTGACTGTATCCATTGTATTTTATTTTGCTAAATAACCTCAGTGTAGCACACTGCTTGATATATTGTTTAAATATCATGTGTACCACTGGTCTACTGGTTAAGTCGTCAGTGTAGCGATGGAGTTACTAATTTACAGCACTTGCAGCACCAGAGACCCAGATTCGATTCCGACTATGGGTGTTGTCTGTACAGAATTTGTACGTTCTCCCTGTGACCGCATCGGTTTGCTCCAAGATCTTCGGTTTCCTCCCACACGCCAAAGACGTACAGATATTGAGGTTAATTGGCTTGTTGTATGTGTGTAAATTGTCCCTAGTGTGTGTAGGACCACTGGTTGGTGCAGACTCGGTGGGCCGAGGGGCCTGTTTCCGTGATAAACTAAACTAACAATTTGTTGAAACATAGAAACATAGAAATTAGGTGCAGGAGTAGGCCATTCGGCCCTTCGAGCTTGCACCGCCATTCAATATGATCATGGCTGATCATCCAACTCAGTATCCCGTACCTGCCTTCTCTCCATACCCTCTGATCCCCTTAGCCACAAGGGCCACATCTAACTCCCTCTTAAATATAGCCAATGAACTGGCCTCTGTGGAAGAGAGTTCCAGAGACCCAACACTCTCTGTGTGAAAAAAGTCCTTCTCATCTTGGTCCTAAAGGATTTCCCCCTTATCATTAACCTGTGACCCCTTGTCCTGGACCTCCCCAACATCGGGAACAATCTTCCTGCATCTAGACTGTCCAACCCCTTAAGAATTTTGTAAGTTTCTATAAGATCCCCCCTCAATCTCCTAAATTCTAGAGAGTATAAACTGAGTCTATGCGGTCTTTGTTCATAAGACTGCATAAGTCCTGACATCCCAGGAATCAGTCTGGTGAACCTTCTCTGCACTCCCTCTATGGCAATAATGTCCTTCCTCAATGATGTTGAACATCATTTCTTTTCATGATGCCTTGTTGACCTTTGTTAATCCTAATATTTTCCAAAGGATCCATTACCACCTCCTAATACTATTATTAAGACTATTCTTATACTATCGTACTATTCTTATACCAATGTAAAGCACTTTGGTCAATGAGAGTTGTTTTTTAAATGTGCTATATAAATAAATGTGACTTGACTAAATAACCAAATGCAGCATTTAATCTCCTGCTGATGTAGTTGACAAATTTACCAGCTTCTCCCTTTGGGATATGGAATTAATAGGTATAGATCTGGTGATTAAATCTTGGCTCAAAGTGTGCAATGAATTTTTCAAGCATTTAGTACTTTTTTCCTCACTAATCCTTGATATTCAATTTTCAGAGGAATAAAGTTGACCTCCTGGTCATGCACATCTCTCAGAAACCTTCCTAATGTACATTTCTACTTCTGATTAAGTTTCCCTAACACAGAAAGCCTAACACATTGGCGTCCTTGCTATTTGGGAACTGGAACTGTGCACGTACCATAGCCACGTTTCACACACAGTATCATCACGACAAGCTAACATTCACTTGCATGACTGGTCTAACACAGCACAGTGGCCCTGCTGATATAGGGAAGCACGGTGAGACAAGGGTAGAGTTGCCACCTTACAGCGCCAGAGACCCGGGTTCCATCCTGACGACGAGTGCTGTCTGTGCGGGCATTTGTACACGTGGGTTTTCTGCTGGTGCTCCGGTTTCCTCCCACAGTCCAAAGACATCCAGGTTTGTAAAATGTCCCCAGTGTGTAAAATACGGGATTATCGTGGTCGGAGCGGACTCGATGGGCCGATGGGTATGTTTCCGCGCTGTATCTCTAAAGTCTAAAGTCTCAAACAGACTTCTCTTATGGTAAGGATGTATTCCTGATCTTCCAATCTTCCTGTTTGCTTCCCTTGCATTTAAACCAAAATCTGCACTTCTTTTTTAGCTGTAGCACCATTTTCTGCATTCTCTTTACTTTTTCCTTTGCACCACCTGATGTCCCTATAAGCGGTATGATCTGCCGAGACGAAAAACAAATCCTTTCACCCTATCTCAGTGTATGTCACAATAATAAACACATACAAATATGGATTATTCTTCTGTGTATATTCCGTTAACTGTTGCTTCCATATTATGTCTTCTTGTTTTCCAACAACATTTTAAACTTGGAATTCTGGGCTGTGTCTGGATATGTGGCTCAGCAACTGGTCCTTCAACCAGAGTTCATGTGACATGCCGGAGAGTGATACAATGCAGATTCAGCACAAAATGTTGTGCACTGTGGCAGCGATGCGGCACTTGAATAATAGTATACTTCCACCTAATTATATAGTTTCTAACTCAACCTTACACTAATCAATAGGTCTTTCTGATTGTGGGAGTCTTTGGCAACTCTGCTCAGCTTTCAAAACAACAATCCCGGAATGCAACTAAGAATTGGAAGATTGCCTACATTTTCAGGGTCATAAAATGCCTTATTTATCACTTATGTAACCTGCTACAGACACAAATAGCAACAGCCTGGATTGGTACAGCATTTTACATGTCTTCAGGAAGGTCCAATTCATTACTTTCCATAAGGCCCAGGGAATCAAAGCAATTAATTTTCACACAACAATTTGACAGAATTTCTAGCCCCTTTATTTTTAATGCTGTGTCATTATAAAAATTACATCAAACATGGAGGTCTATTGAAATATTATCCATGACATTCTTTGATCTTCAAATTAAATAATTTGTTTTGCCCCGATACCCTCGTTTTCAATTAACCACCCAATATCTTTGTGAATACATTTTGTAACAGCTACTTCAATGATCACTAAGTAAGTAAGTAAGTAAGTTTATTGGCCATTGTTCACATACAAGGAATGTGCCTTGGTGCTCCGCCCACAAGTAATACCATGACATACAGTGACAGTTACGAATGACTCAGAAAACACTAAACATTAATAATAATAAAACATTAATGGTAAAACACCACTGATCAAGCATATGAACCAACAAAATGCCAGATCAAAGGAGGCTACAGATTTTTGGCTGATGAGTAGAGCAACTACTCGTGGATAAAAACTGTTTTTATGTCTGGCTGCGGCAGCTTTGCCTGAGTTTGGCTGAGCCAAACCAGACCATGATGGAGAAGGTGAGAACAGACTCTACGATGGCCGTGTAGAATTGGACCATCATTGCCTGTGGCAGATTGTGCTTCCTCAGCTGCCGTAGGAAGTACTAATGCAAAAAACATGCAATGGTATCCCTATACGAAACTTTGGTCTGACGCCTTATTACTGATTTGCCAATATAGATGTCTTATTTTACTACCTAAACGCTTAATGCATTTTCTAATTATTCAACATGATATTACATCAATTATTCACTATGCTATTAAAGTACAGAAATATAGATTGCTGAAAGGAACTATGACTATCTATCAACTCCTTACTGTACACTGTACTGTGGAAATATATCCTCAAAAGATTAAACATAAATTTCCTACAATCCTGTCAATTTCTGGCAAGGATATTTACCAATTAAGGGGTGGTACAGTGGTGCAGCGGTAGAGTTGCTGCATCACAGCACCAGAGACCAGGGATCGATCCTTAACACGGGTACTGTCTGTGTGGAGTTTGTGCATTCTCTCTGTGACTGTGCGGGTATTCTCCCCTGCTCCTCCCATATCCCAAAGACATGCAGGTTTGTACGTTAATTTGCTTCTGTAAATTGCCTCTAGTGTGTAGGATGCAAAAAATGGGATAACACAACCAGTGTGAATGGGTGATCGATGGTCGACATAGACTTGGTGGGCAAAAGGGCCTGTTTTCACTCTACATCTCTGAACAGCTCTAAACTAAACTAAAGTAAACAACACTAAACTGAACTAAACTAAGCATTCCCTTCAAAGTCACTGACTGACCTGCTGAATATTTTAAGACGTTGCTTTAATTTCAGGGATTTAGTACAGCAGGATCAGTACAAGACTGGAACAGGTCATTTGGCCCACAATGTCCATACCAAACACAATGGAAGGTTAAAGTAATCTAATCTGCCTACATGTGAGCCATATCCCTCCATTCCTAGTTTAGTTTAGAGATACAACATCGGCCAGCTGAGTCTACACCAACCATTGCTCTAACTCCTTCTATGTTGGTCCACTTTTGCATCTACTCTCTGCACAGATTTGCAGCAGCCAAATAGCCTGCAAGCCCGCACGTCTTGGGGATGTGGGAGGAAACTGGAGCATCCAGAGGAATAGAGAAAATGTGAAAATTCCACACGGACAGCACCCGTAGTCAGGATCGAACCTAGGTCTCTGTCGCTGTAAGGCAGCAACTCTCCCGCTGCACCAGTGCCACCATTTTGTTCAGGGAAATTAAGAATGGACATTGAGTTACTCAGGCATTTTGTTACTATCTTCGGTTTGAAACCAGCATCTGCAGTTCCTTCCTACAGATTAAGAATGGGCAATAAATATTGGTCTTGAAAAAAATGTCCACATCTCAGTAAAATGATTAAATGAAATATGTAGCCCCCAGATTACAGCACCTTAATGCACAAGAGGGAATCATTTTGAAATTCTCTGGCCAACGTTTGCCAAAACAAGCATCGACAGAAGGGAATTTCATTTCAGCTCAAACTTCAATCGAGCAACAGGGAAGGTAGTCAGTTTCTTTGAAGATAAGAAATGAGATTCTCAACCATTAGTAAGGTAAGACAGCAGCTGACACTAAAATATAGCATCACTTTTCTGAACTCGACTTATTCAAATCAACGTTAGGACATGCATTTTTTTAAATTAATAACAGGAGCTCATTTACATTTATCACTCATAAAAATAGCAAGTAATTCAGCTACAAATTTTGTGAAACTAATGGGTTACAAATGTAATTAACCTTTACTGTCGTAATCTCGCTGAGAAAAAGTAAAAGGTAAATATGTCAGCTAACTGAAGAGGCTGTGTCAGAAGCATTTAATCTTCATATTATATAAGCTTGCACCTGTAGTGTGTGAGTTTCAGCTTTTCATCTCCCTTCTGGTAACTCGAATGCCCAGGAACAAAGGCGGCTGCAGAAAGCAGTAGACAGTGACCAGAGCATCATAGGTACTGACCTCCCACTATCAAAGACATCCCCAGGAGATGTAACCTCAAAAAGAGCAGCTGCTATCATCAAAGTCCCATACCAGCCTGGCCTCGCTCTCATCCTGCTACAACTATCGGGAAGAAGCTATAGGAGTCAGAGAACTGTGTCCTCCAGGTTCAAGAAAAGCTTCTTGCTCGCAACCATCAGGCTCTTGAACACTACACAATAACCACAAACCGACTTCAGAAATGCTATTATGGAGTTTGGTTTGGTTAAGATGCATACTTCGGTTTTAGTCTGATGACCTCATAGTAGTGACAATTAATTTATTGATTATTGATTATCGTCTCTAGATTTGTTACGTAATTGCATCAATTGGTCTGTGAAGCTGCAGCAATTAAGAGTTTCAGTCTTCCGTCCCCAGATATGACAATTAAACATGTCTTGAAAAAGCCACTTATACAGTTAGAAATAGCAGAAAAATAATACCACCTTCTTTTGATCACTCTTAATTCTCATTATGTTCTTTCACAACCATCTCGTCAGATATCAGAAGATTTGGAGAGGAACTTGTATTCAGACACTTACTATTGAATTATTTTTGGCCACCACTTTTCCTTTTGATTATATTCTTTCAACAGTCAAAACAGTGACTTGTATCAACTTTCCAAAATCTATACTGGATCAATACAAATAGTGTATCATCAGAAACAAAACTGATGACCCTGTCTTCCCATTCAGATGCTCTTCACTCGTACATCTTTCAAACAATTCCTGTACCAATGATCCAGAATCTGGTTCTATGACAAAGCATTTACACGGAATTCGGTTACGCACTAGATTAAAAATATGCCCTTCGGTTAAAAGTTTGGGGTTAATCCTACAATTCCAATACAGTTCATGTGTTAACCATGGGATGAAACACATTGAAGATTGATGGCAAGTGCTTTTTGCATCCCCTGGACATTCCAAAGTGCTTCACGATCACTTAATCACCTTGCAAGTCTTGTTGGTGTACATAACATAGAAACATAGAAACATAGAAATTAGGTGCAGGAGTAGGCCATTCGGCCCTTCGAGCCTGCACCGCCATTTAATATGATCATGGCTGATCATCCAACTCAGTATCCCGTACCTGCCTTCTCTCCATACCTTCTGATCCCCTTAGCCACAAGGGCCACATCTAACTCCCTCTTAAATATAGCCAATGAACTGGCCTCAACTACCCTCTGTGGCAGAGAGTTCCAGAGACCCACCACTCTCTGTGTGAAAAAAGTCCTTCTCATCTCAGTCATAAGGTGTACATTATGTGCCCTAAGGATATCATTTTCACTAATTGTAAATTGCACAAACCCACTGACTTTGCTGAAGGCTCTCCCAATAAATACAACATAACTAATCAGCCATCGAGGATTAAGGTATGATTCAGTCTGACTGTACTGGCCTCTATTGGTGTGGCATTAGAGATGCCTGTATGGTTCTGGAGTATAATGGATAAACTTGCTTGAAACATTTAACGACGACAGAATCTAACCCCATGAAATAGCTCCTCAATAAAACTGCCTATTAATAATAGGCTCACATTTGTTAAATACAGCATGGAAACAGGCCCTTTCCCGTATCAAGTTCACATCGACCATCGAACATCCATCACACTACTTCTATGTTACCCACTTCCTCATTTACTCCCAACACATTTACGTTATTTTACCAATGCCATTTAACCATCAAACCTGCATGTCATTTCCTTTGGAAACCTGTGTATCCAAAGGAAAACCACATGGTCACGGGGAGAACTGGCAAACTCAGCACAGGCAGCATCCAAGGTCAGAATCGAACCCGGCAGCAGGTCTACCAGCTGTGCCACCCTGATGAAATAGTCCCAGAAAAGAGTCAATGGTCGAGAAATTGTACAATGGCTGAAAGAGTTCTTTAAAGAAGTAAAGCCGCGGGAGCTGTGGAATGGGGAGCGTGTTTGGCCATAATTGTCTTGTGCACGCATGCAAGCACCAAAATCCAATCACACTTGAAGTTTAACGCGTGAAGTGAGCCTTCTTCAATTTGCACGGAGAATAATGTTGCCCAACTGGCACCAATATGAACATTGCATGCCTTTTGCTGGCATGACCTTAGCAGCTTCCAAGTGTGTCCATGCGTGCACATAAACCAACTGCATCGACTTCAGGGAAGTACATTACTGGATCTCTAAGTACCTGATCACATTTAGTGATTGAATTGCATCCAAGAGCCTTTCACCCAGCAGACTCTGCAATTAAACTAAATCTCCAGGCACAGAGAGAAGATCAAGGGCAGGATTATTTTAACATCATCATCACAGAGGAGCATTTTTGATTTCATAAACATTGTAGCCTTGTTATATTATTGGAATGTCCTTTTGTTTCATAGCTGCAACCTGCACTGCAATGTTAAACAAGTGTGCACAAATATTGCCTGAGCCAATGAATCATGATATTTACTTCTTGGCTTGTGGTACTGATTTGCAAATTAATAATTCAAAGTTTGGTAGGTTTTCTGCCAAGATCCTAAATTAAACATTAAACAAGTCTGAATTTTGCATAAAGAATTAAAATTTGGCAGGGTCCAGAGATGGACATTATACAAATTGGATGGAAGGTGAGCGGTTTGATGTACAAAATGCTCCAGCTTGGATCTCACCTTCCCTCGCACCTTCCTACAGCTTTAATGTCCAATGTGGCTCACACCTCACTTGAAGTCTCTGTGTTGTACAAAATACTATTCTGAGAACAATACACGCTCAAACCATTTCCTGGAACTATTGGCATGTTCTTGTAAGTGGTCTTGGAGGGGCGGATGCTCAAACTGTGGAGCATCTTGGACAATACAGCTCACCCCCTCCACGACACACAGGTCAACCTGAGGAGCACCTTCAGCAACAGACTGGTTCCACCTAGATACAGGACAGAACACCACAGGAGATCCTTCTTCCCAGTGGCTATCAAACTATACAACTCCTCCCCCTTCCGTCATGGGGTACACCGACTCTTCCCCCCCACCCGCACCTCCACAATCTTTCCACATCCCCAACCCTTTCCACTCATCACTTTAATTTCATATTTCACATATTTTGTGTTTCATGACTGTTGGCAGATCAATTTCCCTCCTGGGATAAATACATTTCCATCCTATCCTATCCTATTATTGCGGACTGAGGTGTCCGTTCATAGCAGTGATTGACGTGCAGCACGCAGTGCAGTTTTGGGCAGTGGAAAAGTAATGTTGGGGGGAGAGCGACCAGCAAAACCCATGAAGGGCATTGCATTGGGCATGGGTATTGCAGCAGCTGCCACTAAGCCAGGCCCCGGGGTGTTGGGCGCAGATGCAGCGCACATCACTGCACCCGCGTCGCCCTGGCATCGAATGCTTCAGTCGCCTGGTAACGTTGCGAGGATCCCATTCCATTCCACCAGGAGCTTCCGGTTGCGGGAGCGGAGAGAGCGAGCAGCATGACCGCTGCCTGAGCACCACGCCTGTCCCTGGCGCACTTCATGTGGGGCTGGAGGATCTGTGACTCCTCAGCCTGTAAATTCCCGCTGGTTTAATCCCCCCCCCCCCCCCCCCCCGCCACATTTCTTTCCACTCGGCCTGAGGTTAAACTAGTCAATTATTTCCCCCCTCGCTCAATCGTAGCGGACAATGAGCAATAACGGACACCCATACCCTGACCACTAACCCCCCCTACCCCCCTACCCACCCCTCCCTGTAGTCCGTTATAGCAAAGGTAGAATCTACCTGAATCTACCATTAAACTCAAAACGTAACACTTTGAACCTTTGTGCTAAATACTTGTTACTTCCCCCAGCCTACTTGTTTATACGTTAATTTCAGAGAGCTGCTATTTTCCACTCTTCTAAGTCAGGAAGCTAACCCATCACCTCCCTTTCCATCCTCAAACAACACTCTCCTGCGCAGCATCATATTTATTGGGCAGTCGCTAGAGTTGGATATAATCATCAATAATCACTACCATCGCATAAGGAACGTCCTGAAGGGGACTGGGAGAAGGATGGTAAATTTAAGAATCCTAGTCTCCTTGTGCCAGAAATGGTTCTGCAAGGGATCGCATTGGAATTTACTTTTGTATTTGAAACTGTCACCCAGCTTGGCTTTCATCAGAAATGGTCAAACGCAGAAGCCCTAAACTACTTGGCAAACTCTTGGATAATAGACATCAGGCAGTGCATTGCAAGCTGTAATTAAATGGAATCACACAAATCATACCATAAACCATGACAGCAAAGCTAAATCAATTTAAGATCAGCAAAGAGTTGAAATTGAATTAAGGCTTTAAATTCACAACTAGGCATTGATTATCTATAATATGATAACATTTTCCCTTTGTCTTTAATATTATGTCATAAACATAGATATTGTACATTCTCACTGACAGTTGAGAGGAATGGTTAATCCAATATAGATGCAAAATTTTATATAAAATCATGCAATATAGCAACAAATGTCTCTGGTTGGCAGCCATTCTGTAATACGCTTATGAATTTATGCCTCATTTCAAAACTTGGCATGCACTTATGGGCTGTCATATCCATGCAGTATTGATGGGATGTTGCATTGTCATAGTTGCCCCAGAGTTGGATGAATCATCGAATCAAATACCCTGTTACCTCCCTCACTCTCAACATCCTGCAATTCTTTTCAAACATCGACACGGAGTGTTCTTTGCGTCTTGGCCTGAATTTCATCCTTACCATTATAATTCCTTCTGCTGCTTGCAAATTATCCATGGCATTTCTCAACATTGCAACAGTGGCTGTGATTCTGGTAGAAATTAATTAGCTGTGAGATATTTGAGATATCTTGAGCCTGTTATTTACAGTATAGCTGGGGGTCGGAAGGGGGGTGGAGTTCAGCGCTGGGAAAAACAGTCTTGTTGCAGGTTGCAAAGGGTTAAAACTCTGTCTACGTTAGCCAGAGATGGCTCCAGCTATGCATACACTAAGGCTATTTTCAGTCTCGTACAGTTTCAGACACATAGGAGGAGAGACAAGCTCTGCATAATAATGCAAAATGACTGGCACGAGGAAAAATAAAGAATCCCGAGTCCATCACCTGGGAGTGCTTATCCCACATTATCTTTGCTGCAAATAAGAAATGCACAGCTCAATTATGAACTGCATTCTCGAGGATACAGGTGTCAGATATCCTGCGCTCATGTTCATTGCTCCCTCAAATACAGAATAAATTAAAACAGATGGATTTACTTCTGTATATTATTATCTGTTTTAAGATACTTACCCTAAATAATTCTAAGAGCAGGACAGGCGGAAGAAACAAATACGAGTAGCCTTTTTATGCATGTTTATTTTGTTAGGACCTTGAAGCCATTAAAGCCTTGCTGCATTCATTTTGGATAATGAGTTTGGATTTCAATGTTTTACCAGTTAGACAGAAGGAGACTGTCAACACTGTCTCCCTGTTGAGTTGCATAACTCATTATTACCTTGCCCAGAGCTAGCAATGGACCATTGTGGGCTCCACCTTCCCTTGATCTTTGTTTCTTGTTGCATATCTTTCATTCATTTGTTCTATATCTTTCTATATCGTCATCTATAATCTCTTGTTTCCCTTTCCCCTGACTCTCAGTCTGTAGAAGGGTCTCAACCTATTCCTTTTCTCCAGAGATGCTGCCAGACCCTCTGAGTTACTCCAGCTCATTGTGTCTATCTTCGGTTGAAACCAGCATCTGCAGTTCCTTCCTACACGGGACACTCCCTTTGTCAGCTTTTTATCTGGAGGCTACCACTGCATGTGATATTCGCAATATCCGGCGCCCAAATTAAATGGTGCTGCAGGTCCTAACTCACATTTCCAGAGGAGACCGGCCATTTGTGCCAACTCATAAGTCAATGCCATCCACATGGGACGAAATCCCTGACATGCTGCAAAAACTTTGCCCCAATATGAACAATTGTTTGGGTGGTCAAGCAAAAGATACAGTTAGACACAAAATGCTGTGGTGCTCAGTGAGTCAGGCAGCATCTCTGGAGAAGTTGGACAGGTGATCTATGTTAACCATATAACCATATAACATATAATAATTACAGCACGGAAACAGGCCTTCTCGGCCCTTCCAGTCCGTGCCGACCATTTATTTTCCCCTAGTCCCATCTACCTGCACTCAGACCATACCCCTCCATTCCCTTCCCGTCCATATACCTATCCACTTTACTTTTAAATGTTAAAATCGATCCTGCCTCCACCACTTCTGCTGGAAGATCATTCCACACAGCCACCACTCTCGGAGTAAAGAAGTTCCCCCTCATGTTACCCCTAAACTTCTGTCCCTTAATTCTCATGTTCTCCAGAGAAGCTGCCTGACCTGCTGAGTTACTCCAGCATGTTATGACTTTCTATGGTATAAATCGGCATCTACAGTTCCTTGTTATTAAAATAAACAATTGTTTGCTATCCATGGTTCCCTTTCCATTATCTTTTTACACAATCTGGCAGCCACACCTTATGGACAATGTCCGTAAACGACCCAACAAACTGAAAGATGTTCCTATTTATCACAGTTAAGTGTTTGCATGGATTCTTGTCACCTTCTGCTTTGTATTTCTCTTGCCTGATACTGATGCATTGAGATGAAGCTGTAAAGAGATCTATAGCCTGGAATCCATAAACCCATCAACAAACGTTCATGGTTTGTTGGAGATTATTCCATTTGGAATTTGCATGTGGTGGACTTGTTTCCCCCCCCAATACATAACCCCCCAGAGAGTTATTGAAATTCTCTGAGGTCTTCGGCATGTGAAGTATAGAACATGTCAATGAAATTGAACAGCATGCAGCATTTCACACTTCATTCCATCAAACGACTCATATAAGTATCATATAAATTATAAACAATTGAAAATGTGTTAAAAATTAAATGCATCAGCAAATAATCAATCTTTCACTGGTGTGGTGCAGGCATTCCACAATATGAATTGTTTTTTTTTGTTTTAAATCAGGTTTATTATTCATTATGTAACGGATTTCTGAACACTGTTAAGGATTTTCTTTAAGATAATTGAAGAGGACTTCAGCGTGGCTACGAGGAAATTGATGAGAACATCTCAGAAGGCAAGAGCACTCTCACTTGAAACTATGTCCACTCTCTCAAACAGATATCCAGGCTATCTCGGCCCCCACTCCATCGATGGCCCCTACAATCATTTTATTTTATTAATGAATCCATTCACCAAACGACCTAAATCTTAACCACTTGTTAAATTACAAAATATTTTTATTTTATACTTCTAGTTATTTGGACACTGAGTCAAATTATAACAAAGCCATCCAGCGTGAATGACAACATGCGCTAGCTATCATGGTTTTCAATTAACATTAATATCAAAATTAAGGTTCTGTCCTGTCTTGTACCCTTCCAATAATCAGAAGCAGTATGAGATATAATTGTGTCTTGACTGTCAACATGTGTGAGAAGGGAATAAATAATAATAAATAATAATGAGGTGACAATCACATAGTGTTGCTATCCCAAATCTGGCAGGTGCTTACTTCAAGAGGAGCAACAGAGATTTGTTGGCTTTTCCTTTGGTTTTGTGGGTTCTGAGGTAGCTGCTAAAGTAGGATCCATACACTCATCTATCGGTGGGAAAGTTGCAAGTAGGTGGGAATGGTGCTGCCTACGGAAGACTTATCTGCTCCTATTATGTGAATGAGGAACTCTGTACCATTGGAAATGCTCCTTCTCTATTTTGAGTGGTGGTCGGCCACGGATTCCAAGGAATGAGTGGGGATGTCAGTTTTGATCAAGGAAGCTTTCCGCACATTCATGATTTTAATCCTCTGCCCATCTGTTCATCTATTTCTGTGACTGAGCTCGAAAGAAAATGTCCATCTTGGCAGTTTATTGTTGGATGTGTTCAACCTGTGATACCACTAGGCCAGTACTAATTTCACAACCAAAGCAAAGGCTTCATGCCACCAGTAACACAGAGACATTAAGTCATGCAGCATGACCACAGGCCCTTCGACCCAACTTGTCCATGCCGACCAACATGCTCTATCTACACTGGTCCCACTTGCCTGCATTTGGGCCATAAAGGGCCTGTCCCACCAGCATGCAAATCTATGCGATGAGCGCGACCTAACGTGGTCACTTGAGCCGTCTGGCGTCGCGGGGCTGGTCCCACTTCGATCGCCGGAGCCGTGCGGAATTGTGCGGAGTTCGTCCCGACATCGCGCGGGGTTCAAAAATTCCGCGCGGCAACAGCTTGTCGGCTCGCAGTCGCCTCGACGCATTACACACCGTCTCGACGTCGTGCCTCCGTGACCCTCTCTACAGGTGCCTCCGTTACCCTCTGTGTGTGGCTCTGTGGCCCTCTCTGTGTGTGCCTCTGTGCCCTCTCTGTGTGTCCCTCTCTGTCCTGGCGAACTTACCTTTAAGACTTCGCTCCAAGTTCGCCTCACTTTGCGCCGCGTTGCACCACTCACCCGACCCCCGCGCGGCCCCTACTGCCGGTTTGGTCCCGCTTGCCGCATGCAGGCGCATGCTGGTGGGAACGGCCCTGTACCCATTCCAGTTTCGTTGCCCAATGCTTGAATGACTAGATTAGCTTCCAGATGCATGGACTTTTCATTTGGAAGTGTTTGAATCCAATGTGGGCATCGGAGATGTCATCCAAAAGCCAGAATAAAAATCTAACATCGGCAATGGTAACCAAGTTTGTCTAAATCCATCTGGTTCATTCTAGTCATTCGGAGAAGATAATCTGTATCTTAACCGAGTGCATGATCCCGGACGCATAGTGATGAATTCGCAATACACACTGAAATGACTTTGCAGGCCACACAATACGAGGTCAGTTAGAGGTGGGCAGAAAAAACCATTGATGCTCATATTCTATGGACAAATGAATAAAGAGGGCACTTTAGCCAAAACGCAAAGAGGAACCCAGGGGATGCTGAATGCAGAAAAGCAGTTTGCAGATAGTAATGTACGGTACACGTTGTATTTGGGACATCAGACAACAACATTCTAAACAAAAAGGAACAACAACTTAAAGGTTGTCTGAACATAAATATTAGATGCAGTTTTGAAAACAATGAAGCCAACCACTCTACAATTACTTAACCCATGACAATAGTTTAGAATTTGCTATTAATTATGAATGTGGGTTGTTGGTAAAATGGAGCTATTATCCCCCAGGGTAATACAGAAGATACAAGTTACAAGGATGGTGAAACATTTTAGACGTCTCAAGTCCAGCTTTTAAACCTTGTGAGGCACAAAAAGCTGGAGTAACTCAACGGGACAGGCAGCATCTCTGGAGAGCAGAAATGAGTGACGTTTCAGGTCGAGACCCTTCTTCAGACTGGTTACGGATAAGGGAAATGAGAGATATAGACGATGAGGTAGAGAGATAACGAACAATGAATGAAAGATGTGCAAAAAAGTAACGATGATAAAGGAAACAGGCCATTGTTAGTCGTTTGTTGCGTGAAAACGAGAAGCTTGTGTGACTTGGGCGGGCGGGGGGGTGGGGGGTGGGGGGATAGAGAGAGAGGGAATCTCTGGAATTGGAATCTGGAGTGAGTCTCTGGAATTCTCTGCCACAGAAGGTAGTTGAGGCCAGTTCATTGGCTATATTTAAGAGGGCGTTAGATGTGGCACTTGTGGCTAAAGGGATCGGGGGTATGGAGAGAAGGCAGGTTCGGGATACTGAGTTGGATGATCAGCCATGATCACATTGAATGGCGGTGCAGGCTCGAAGGGCCGAATGGCCTACTCCTGCACCTATTTTTCTATGTTCTATGTTTCTAATGCAGAAGCTACCTGAAGTTGGATAAATTAATATTCATACCATCATTGGGCTGTAAACTGCCCAAGCGTTCAAACGTTTAGACCTTGTTGCCAACTCTCTGGTCTTCTAATACCCACGACAAATAACAACAGTTGTGGAGAGAAGGTACGTGTAAGTATCCACAGTATTTTAATTGCTCTGTTTTGTGTGACATGCACGACCCTAACCTGAGACAAGCGAGGATTTTGTGATCTTCACTTGCGATCGAGAAGGTTGAAAATATTATTGGGCCTCACTAGAAATCTCTGGGACCTCATTGCTCTGGATATCTACAATAAACGTAAAGCTATCTACATTTAGCTAATACTGTCCATAGTCCTTGTACATTATTGCTTGAATTTATGGCAAGACATTGTCAATAGGCTTTAAAAAAATTATAGTCCGATCTCACTCATAAATTACTTTATTACTCATTGACAGAATACTGTAGAGGGCCTTCGAAATTACCATGCTAACATGAGTGACAAGCGACATGTAGAAGAAATGTTTCCCATGTTGAGGGAGTTCCAGAACCAGGGATCACAATGTAAGAATAAGGGGTAGGCCATTTAGGACTGAGTTGAATAAAAATATTTTCAACCTGTTGTGAATCTGTGTAATTCTCTGCCACAGAAGGCATAGGAGGCCAATTCATGGATGTATTCAAGAGAGAGATACATATAGCGCTTAGGGCTAACAGAATCAAGGGATATGGGAAGAAAGCAGGAACAGGGTACTGATTCTGGATGATCAGCCATGATCACATTGAATGGTGGCAGATTAGGAAAGGGGGAGATGCAACGAGACCTGGGTGTCATGGTACACCAGTCATTGAAAGTAGGCATGCAGGTGCAGCAGGCAGTGAAGAAAGCAAATGGTATGTTAGCATTCATAGCGAAAGGATTTGAGTATAGGAGCAGAGAGGTTCTACTGCAGTTGTACAGGGTTTTGGTGAGGCCACACCTGGAGTATTGTATACAGTTTTGGTCTCCAAATCTGAGGAAAGACATCCTTGTCATAGAGGGGGTACAGAGAAGATTCACCAGACTGATTCCTGGGATGTCAGGACTTTCATATGAGGAAAGATTGGATAGACTCGGCTTGTACTCGCTGGAATTTAGAAGATTGAGGGGGGATCTTATAGAAACTTACAAAATTCTTAAGGGGTTGGACAAGCTCGATGCTGGAAGATTGTTCCTGATGTTGGGGGAGTCCAGAACAAGGGGTCACAGTCTAAGGATAAGGGGGAATTCCTTTAGGACCGAAATGAGGAAAACATTCTTTACACAGAGAGTCGTGAGTCTCTGGAATTCTCTGCCACAGAAGGTAGTTGAGGCCAGTTCATTGGCTATATTTAAGAGGGCGTTAGATGTGGCACTTGTGGCTAAAGGAATCAGGGGGTGTGGAGAGAAGGCAGGTACGGGATACTGAGTTGGATGATCAGCCATGATCACATTGAATGGCGGTGCAGGCTCAAAGGGCCGAATGGCCTACTCCTGCACCTATTTTCTATGTTTCTATGTTTCTATGAATGGCGGTGCTGGTTCGAAACGCCGAATGGCCTACTCTTGCTCCTATTTTCTATGAGTGTCATATTAGCAACCCAAGGGATCACAAGCAGAACCCTCCTGTCATAGACACCTAACTTTCACCTTCCATCCCTGTGCTGCTGGTACTCGACTTGAGTGGGTTTCATATCTGGTCTATTTATGTAAGATCTGAGAGTGGCTGGAGACTTCAGTCAGTGAGCTGTAGTGAGCACAATACTGGCCCAAATAAACTTGTGAGGAAAAGAAGGACTTCCATTTCTCACGTACTCCCTTTCCCCCAGGGGGGTTTCAATGTGCAACTCCCAATTCTAATTTTGAAGTGTGGCCACCGTTGTATTGCATGAAGTGTGACAACATTTTCCCTGCTCAGCAAGTTCCCATAAATAGCAATGGGGCTGATGATAGATGATAGATCAAATGCTGATGATAGATGAGTTTAGTTCCAGCACACCAGGCGGAGCTCCTCTGCATTCTTCTTTACCATGTGATCTTCCACAGATGACTGCTTTAACATCTTCTCTGAAGATGTGCGCTGCAGTGGGGACCAGCCTAGAATTTGTGTAAGAAGGTTTAAGAAACTGCAGAAATTGTGTAAGAAACTGCAGATGCTGGTTTAAACTGAAGATAGACACAAATAGCTGAACTCAGCGGGACAGGCAGCATCTCTGGAGAGTAGGAATGGGTGACGTTTCGGGTCGAGACCCTTCTTCAGACGCAAGTCTGAGCGTGACTGAAGACTTCAGTCAGTGAGCTGTGGTGAGCACAATACTGGTCCAAATAACCTTGTGAGGAAAAGAAGGACTTCTATTTTTCAAGTACTTCCTTTCCCCAAGTGTTTCAATGTGAAACTCCCAATTCAGGCCCAAGTCTGAAGAAGGGTCACGAACCCTAAACATCACCCATTCCTTCTCTCCAGAGATGCTGCTTGTCCCGTTGAGTTACTCCAGCTTTTTGTGTCCATCTCCAGCCTAGAATATCTTCTCACCTCTCCGGTATTGAACTTGCAAGCTTCCGTTTCAGAGGCGCGAGCCGTAGATGTCAGCATTAAAAGTGAACCGCAAAGGGAAAAAAAAAAAAAATCAATCGGGGCATTCATCGATACCCGGTTGAAGTGTTGAGTTTAAAAACGGGATCTAATTACATCAAGCAAAGCCGTTCGTGGTAGCAGCACTAACAGCGTACAAGAGGATAAGAATTTTTTTTACTAATTGTTACAAATAGTTGTATTTGATGCTTTGGCAGGCCAAGCAGAAACAATAGCACCTCGCTGGGATTGCATTCCTCGCCACAATGAGTCGAATTTACACCTACTGGGAGAAAGGACTGTGTCAACAATTAACTGGTAACCGTGGAGATGATCTTGTTCATCTGTTGATCCGTGCAAACACAGATTATTCTCTATCCAGTGCTTCTGGATGATTCATGGATATTTAACTTGCCGCTCAACACCTATCCCTGTGGTGCGGAGCACAGGTGGCTGTGATCAAGGCTGGTGACTCCTGGCTTTTCCGGGAGATGGAATTTGATGCGGAAAAATAAAAGTCAGGGTCCCATGTTGTCAGCAGTAAATTCCATCAATTCAATCACAACAGACTGTGACCCTGACTTATTCCTGGAGCCAAAATGTACAACAGAACTGTTACGGTTATTGGTATCAAGCGCTTGGAAACGTAGTCTACCTTTTGTCACACAATCCCAGACTGCCCAATAGCAGGTTGAGCGAGAGGTTACCAGTGTCTACAAGAGCACTGAACTTGGGTAATGTTTATACTCTCTTGGCGATATGTTTATTGTTTTCTGCAGGATGTCTAAATTGTTAAATCACAACAGACGCACGAAAACGTCTCTGAAATGCAGCCTCACGGAGAGATTCCTTTTCACTACCACAGTCATTACCTAATAATGTAATTAACTGTGAAGGAGTGATACAGCATGGAAATAAGACCTTCGGCCCATCTTGCCCATGCCGACCATTGTACCATTCCATACTAATTCTATTTACCAGCAGTTAAAACAGTCATCTTGCAGAAGCTCACCGGGTAGAACTAGCAATGGCTGCCTCACCAACAGTCTGTTTGTCCCTTCCTTCTTTTTGTTGTTTGTTTGTATGTGTTAAATGTATGTTCTTGGTGTTCTTTAGCTTGTTTTATGTGGGGGTTGGGGTCAGTTGGGTCCGTATCGTAGCTCCGTCTTCACTGCGGCCTAACAGGAGTTGACAGCCTTTGCTGGAGACTGTATTCATGCCTACTGTATTCTGTTGTGCTGAAGCAAAGCAAGAATTTCATTGTCCTATCTGGGACACATGACAATAAACTCTCTTGACTTGACTTGACTTTGAGAGCTGCACTGTGGGTGCCTGTGAACTTAACATCATGGAACCCGCTATCCCTTTGCTAGGGATCGACCTCTGGACTCTACCACGGGAACCTGCGGACTTTAACATTGTGGAGCTCGCAATCTCTGGTTAGAGACCGACTTTGGGAACACAAAGCCACAGAAGCTTTGACCATCCCGACGCGGGAGATCTGATCGCCCCGACGCGGGGGCTTCGATCGTTGGCTGTGGGAGCTTCCATCGCCCGACTGCGGATGGTTCAACTGTCCCAACCGCGGGAGAATAAAGAGGAAGAAGATTGGACTTTATTGCCTTCCATTGCAGTGAGGAATGTGGGGAGGAAAGGAAAAGTGATGGAACTGCAGGGAATAATGCCCTGGGCAGGTCAGAGAGAGACAGAGCTACACAGCACGGAAACAGACCCGTCCGCCCACCTTGTCTATACTGACCATGTTAGCTTTCCAGGTTCATTTCCTTCATGTGCAATTGATTCCAAATACAGAGCACCATCTTTGTGAAAACGTTGACCCTGAAATCTCTTAAATCTCTCCCCTCTCAACTTAAGCCTATGCCGTCTAGTTTTAAAAGCCTTTACCCAGGGAAAGAGATTGTGAGTGTTCATTTTCCTCATGCCCCTCATGATCTTGTACACCACCATAGATTCACCCCTCAGCCTTCTATGCTCCAAAGATAAAGGTCCCAGCCTATCCAACCTCTCTCTACATGTCAAACCCGCAAGTCCTGGTGACGTGCAGAATAATTTCTTCTGCACCCCTTCCACTTAATGACATCCTTCCTATTGCTGGGCAACCAGATCTGCACACAATACTCCAAGTGTGGTCTCACTGATGACTTGTAAGCTGCATCTTAGTTTCCCATCTTTTGTACCCAATTTCCTTCCCAATGAAGGCAAGTGTGCCAAGGGCCTTATTCACAATACTGTCCACCTAACTCACCATTTTCAGGGAAACATGCACCTGTACTCCCAAATCTCTCTGTTCTGCAACATCCTCCAGGGATGTAGCAGAAGTTTGATGAAGACATTTTGATGATTACTTTTTAGCCAGGACAGGGAAAGAAAATAATATGCTGTTGTGAGCCATCAAAAAATCACTAAAACTGTTAGAAAAGTGAAATGTTTCTCTAATCACTTCGAGAAACACAAAGAAAATAGTTAGGGATAAAGCCCTAAACAGATAATTATCGTATTGCCATGGAAGGACATCTAGGGACAGGTCTTTTGATCTGCATCACATGAATGGATCCCACAATATAATGCAGAACAACAGCTCCAAGGCACAATCATGGGTAATTTCTCCTCTGCTTTCCATCCTATCTTAATGAAACAGAACCAAATTTTAATTCTGCTCAAATTGTGTGGATCCACTATTGGGACTTCGTCACTGTCCAACGAGTCACAAAAACACTATTAAAATTAGATCAATTTAGATGGTTGTTCTGATCTGAGACTAATTCTCAACAGATCAATCTCTATTAAAATTGGCCTGTTTTACGATACTTTAGTCACTTTTAACAAGGCTTATTTTACTCAATTCAATGCTGTGAAGTTCATGGAAAGGTCACACATAACATTGTTCTGAAACAATCTGGTCAAAATGTCAAGCAATAATTAAAAGTGTTAAAAATAAATGGCATTGTGATTCTTGCATGGAACTTTGGCTGCCACTTTCCTTTGGATCGTTGGAAATCTGTGCAGAGGCACGCACTTCCTGCCATCTTGTGGCAGTGTTCTAGAACTGTAAGTCAAGTTTCATATAATTGGTTTCACTGGTTATAATTGAATGGCTTGAGTTGTTTGGAAATAATGTATAGGATGGGAATGTTTCAGTGAAGGCGGCTGAGAGGTGACATGATAGAGGTATGTAACATTATGAGAGGACGAAATAGGGTATATAGTCTGATTGTTTCCCATGGTAAGGGATTTCTAAAACTGGAGGATATTACTTTAAGATTAGAGTGAAAGATTTAAAGAGGGTCTGAGGAGTAAAGGTCATTGGGAAGAGGGTAGTTGCTGGAGGAGGAGGTGGAGACAGGATTTGATGGGCCAAGTGACCCTATTCTGCTCCTAAGTAGACAGAAATGCTGGAGAAAATCACCCACTGAGTTTCTCCAGCATTTTTGTCTACCTTCGATTTTTCCAGCATCTGTAGTTCTTTCTTAAACTATTCTGCTACCATGTCATGGTCTTATGGAACATCAACCACATTTAACTGGTAGACAAAAGGAATAGCAGATGTTAGAATCTTGATAGGAAAAACACAAAGTGCAGGAGTAATTCAGCAGGTCAGGCAGCATCACTGGAGGTCATGGATAGTTGAAGTTTTGGGTCAGAACCCTCCTTCAAACATCAGCATTTAAGAGTTTCCTGGACAAGGCCAAGGTACAAAGGGACGTAGGACTAATGCAGACTACTGAGATTAGCACAGAATGGCATGATGGGCTGAAGGGATTCTTTTTCTGACTATGAAATTCAGAATTTTGATTACTTGGACAAGCTGCCACAATTTCTGAATGTCATTCTGAATCTCGCTTGACATTTCAAACTTTCACATTTCGGTCTCACATCGTGGCAACAGGAGTGAAGGTTGCCCCAGGGTATCTGAACATGAGGTCATCTGAGCTCTCCAGCGCACGTTTTCAACCGTGACTACACTTCAGAAAGATGTCATTTTGAGATATCCTGCATTTATATCAGGTACTCCAGTAATCCAAATCTTCTCCAGTATCCTTGGTTCAAGAAGAGATTGACTCTTTCACTGGAGAAACAAAATGCTGGTTTACACAAAAGGACCAAAGCGCTGGAGTAACTCAGCAGGTCAGGCATCTTTGGAAAACATGGATAGAAGCAGGGATGCAGTACTGCCGGAGCATTGGGAGCGACGGGGTGGGTAGAACTTTGGAATAGAGAAACCGTGTGCTCGGATACTTGGTTGATGAATTTAGTGCGAAGCTGCTGTAACTGCGCAAAAGTGGGAAAGAGACGGCGTTTAGTTGGGGGAGATCATCAGACGTTCCAGGGCCGCTTTGGAGATGAGTATTTTACACTGATGCTTTAGTTTAGAATATTCACCCACTGACCCACCGCCGTTGTAAGGAGGGATATTTTAAAATAGAGAATTTGAACCAAATCTCAACTCACGCAAGGAAATTGAAATTGCTGCAAGTAAGAATCTCATTGTTCCCTTTCGGGACATCTGCCAATAAAACAATCTTGCCCCTTCAAATTCTCGCTTCTTCTAGCAAGAAGAATCTATCTGCCTGATATCGTCTTGATAGAAATCGTCTTGTCAGTTTTGTTTTTAATGATTCACTCCGCCACTGTTATAACCGGTTCTCAATGCAACCGACGCCGCGTCCAGATTTTGCGGATTAGAACCTTCTCGCCCAGCGCGCAATTATATATAGGGGGGGTTGCACGTAAGGTCATCGGGTTAAAGGGCTTGACGCACGGAGCAGCTCAATCCATGTGGAGTACATGGCAGCTTCCGGCATATACTGTCAATACATGAAAAGCATACTTTCTTAGCCGTTAGAAAATGCCGAAATTGTCTTTTTTTGCGCTGTCAATAATTGTGGAAATCGGGGCAAGTGTGAGAGACATTTATCCAATGTCAGAATTCCAAAAGTGAGGAGAAATGATGGTTAAGAGAAGCGAGAGCTGATGGGACAACGACAGCTAAAGTGGTTGGCGGGCATTGGGCGTGCAGATATCAAGCTTGAAAATATTGGGAATTATCGCGCTTGCTCACTGCATTTCATCAACAGTAAGGCATTATTTGTGTTTTTTCTTGATTCCTTTGGTATCTCAAAAGTTTCAGAAGTGATAAATCTGGCTGTAAATTTTTTTAATTCGTCCATGGTTCTGAAGTGGGTTTTTACACACAAAAAGAAAACACTTCCGAGGCTAAATTCATCATTAAAAAAATCTCTAGACTTGCAAGTGGCGTGTGGAAAAGTAAGTTTTCCATCATTGTGCTATTGAGATGTATATTTTAGCAAATAATAAAATGTCCTGACAGCTTAAACACCCACTCCCTTTCAAAGGTATTGTCAATTTGCTGAGGTTGATTATGCCCAATTAACAGCTATCAATTATGCCATTCCTTGGCTTGCATCTGAGTAAAATGTAATTCAAAACCCACGTAAGGTTTGCGATTTTTTTTAATGATGAATTTTGCTTCAGTAGCGTTTTTTTTTGTATGTAAAACCCACTTGACAACCATATAACCATATAACAATTACAGCACGGAAACAGGCCATCTCGGCCCTTCAAGTCCGTGCCGAACAACTTTTTTCCCTTAGTCCCACCTGCCTGCACTCATACCATAACCCTCCATACCCTTCTCATCCATATGCCTATCCAATTTATTTTTAAATGATACCAACGAACCTGCCGCCACCACTTCCACTGGAAGCTCATTCCACACCGCTACCACTCTCTGAGTAAAGAAGTTCCCCCTCATGTTACCCCTAAACCTCTGTCCCTTAATTCTAAAGTCATGTCCTCTTGTTTGAATCTTCCCTATTCTCAAAGGGAAAAGCTTGTCCACATTAACTCTGTCTATCCCTCTCATCATTTTAAAGACCTCTATCGTCACCCCTTAACCTTCTGCGCTCCAGAGAATAAAGACCTAACTTATTCAACCTATCTCTGTAACTTAGCTGTTGAAACCCAGGCAACATTCTAGTAAATCTCCTCTGTACCCTCTCTATTTTGTTGACATCCTTCCTATAATTGGGCGACCAAAATTGTACACCATACTCCAGATTTGGTCTCACCAATGCCTTGTACAATTTTAACATTACATCCCAGCTTCTATACTCAATGCTCTGATTTATAAAGGCTAGCATACCAAAAGCTTTCTTTACCACCCTATCTATATGAGATTCTACCTTCAAGGAACTATGCACGGTTATTCCCAGATCCCTCTGTTCAACTGTATTCTTCAATTCCCTACCGTTTACCATGTACGTCCTATTTTGATTTGTCCTGCCAAGGTGTAGCACCTCACATTTATCAGCATTAAACTCCATCTGCCATCTTTCAGCCCATTTTTCCAACTGGCCTAAATCACTCTGTAGACTTTGGAAATTCTCTTCATTATCCACAACACCCCCTATCTTGGTATCATCTGCATACTTACTAATCCAATTTACCACCCCTTCATCCAGATCATTGATGTACATGACAAACAACAAAGGACCCAACACAGATCCCTGAGGCACCCCACTAGTCACCTGCCTCCAACCCGACAAACAGCCATCCACCATTACCCTCTGGCTTCTCCCATTCAGCCACTGTTGAATCCATCTTGCTATTCCTGCATTTATACCCAACAGTTGAACCTTCTTAACCAACCTTCCATGAGGAACCTTGTCAAAGGCCTTACTGAAGTCCATATAGACAACATCCACTGCTTTACCCTCGTCAATTTCCCTAGTAACCTCTTCAAAAAATTCAAGAAGATTAGTCAAACATGACCTTCCAGGCATAAATCCATGTTGACTGTTCCTAATTAGACCCTCTTTATCCAGATACTTATATATATTATCTCTAAGTATCTTTTCCATTAATTTGCCCACCACTGAAGTCAAACTAACCGGTCTATAATTGCTAGGTTTACTTTTAGAACCCTTTTTAAACAATGGAACAACATGCGCAGTACGCCAATCCTCGGGGACTATTCCAGTTTCTAATGACATTTGAAATATTTCTGTCATAGCCCCGGCTATTTCTACACTAACTTCCCTCAATGTCCTAGGGAATATCCTGTCAGGACCTGGAGACTTATCCACTTTTATATTTTTCAAAAGTGCCAGTACTTCTTTTACTTTGAAACTCATAGTATCCATAGCTACTCTACTAGTTTCCCTTACCTCACATAATTCAATATCCTTCTCCTTGGTGAATACCGAAGAAAAGAAATTGTTCAATATCTCCCCCATCTCTTTTGGCTCTGCAGATAGCTGTCCACTCGGTCTCTCCAATGGACCAATTTTATCCCTTGTTATCCTTTTGCTATTAACATAGCTGTAGAAACCCTTTGGATTTACTTTCACCTTACTTGCCAAAGCAACCTCATATCTTCTTTTAGCTTTTCTAATTTCTTTCTTTAGATTCTTTTTAGATTCTTATTGGGAATTATGGATCAGTGGTAGAAAAGTTACTAGACAGGATTCTGAAATAAGATATGCATGCATTTGAAAAGGTAAAGGTTGATTAGGCAAGGTCAGCATGGTTTTGTGTGTGGGAGATTGTGTCTCACAAATTTGATTGAGTGATTTTCAAGTAGTTAGTTCCCTGTTCTGCGACTAAAGATGCGAAGTGTCTTTACTTTGTCATTTCCATTTGTCAGAAACACCCCGTGTGAAAAAAAGGGCAGTTGTTTCAGCAGCATCTTTCAAAGGGAATTTAATATAAATATGTAAACTAAATGGCATTGATTGGACAATTTTCATAATGAGCCAGCACATAGAGGATGGGCCAAATGGCTTCCTTACTTGCTCTGTGATTCTCCGATCCAAAGAAGTGGTTTGTGACTTTTCGGAGGCTGGCTTTGTAAAGGATGTTGTGGTCTTTCAGGATGTTTCAACTTGTACTTTATGAATCGAGTGCGATCATACATTTCATGTCAGTAATTCCTCACAGTTGACTCTTCCTCAAGAAGAAAAGCAATGGAGGAAATTGGAGGAAAGGCTTTCTCCACACACGCTTCTGCCCATTAGTAGCAAAATAATTCTGACAGTGAGTTTCGCTCACCTCGGCCAGGGCGTGTAAATAAAATGAGAGATGTGCACAATACTTTCCTCCAACATTGCACATTTCCAGATCCTAGTTGATTAAAGAAAGCTCACTTGAAGAGTAACAGAGCTGAGCACAGCAACTGATTGATGTCCATTTATAGGAGCAAACTGCAGATGTGCACATCCTAAAACAATGTATTGAAACCTGCTGTTTGAACCCTGCTGTCAGATAAGCATATTATGTAGAATATTCATGTGCATTTTCGATATTTTCAACTCAGCTTAGAGGCAAAAATGGTTGTTGAACCCTAATTACTAATTGCATTATTTTGTTTGTGAGAATGTTTAATAGCTAGTGTAAAGGAATGCGCCTGATGTAGCAAATGAAACTGCAACAGAGGAATTGATCAGAAGTTGTTGCCAAGGTGCTTGCATGTGCTGGAACTCCAGAATTTATATTATAATTGAAGTGGGAAGATTCAAACAGAAACTGTTGCAATAATGAAAGAAACTAATTTCGGGAGTCCAACTCTATTTAAACGAACACATCACATTTTCCAGTACCTCAGATCAACAGGCTCTCCACCTTAATCTTCCTTTGCTAGCAGTTCAAACTGGATTCAATATCACCCATTAGCTCCTGATTATCTACAGCACCCGGCAACTATTCCATTGCGTTGTTTACCATGTTTGCCAATGTGAAATATTAAGCATCCAACAATGATGTTCCCGCGAGTGAGGAAGAAGGTGGCAGGTTTCCAAAGGGGAAAACTGAGAGGAGAAAACAATTAGCTTGTTAATAGAGTGACCACCACAGTCATTTCCTACTCCCTCTTCTAAAATCCCTGCAGCTGCTTCTAATCAATTCAAGCATTGCCATGGTTGAGCTGATACAGCGTTCAGCAGAAATCAGTCCATTACTGCCATTTCCTTCACTCCTCTGACACCCTATAAATCAAGGTTTCAATTTAAAACTAGCTGGAGGCTCTGAAGGGTCAGATTTGTTAGTCAGTTGCATCACTCACTGGAAACAGTGAGCTGGTCGGGATCAATGGTTTGGCCTTTCTCAGCCACGGCCCATTTCATGTGCTGCCCCCTTGTGCCCATCCAGGCATTGCTCAGGGCATCAGTGAACAGCGAAGCACAGCTTACATCATTTAGTTAGAAACTTCTCTTTTCTTTTTTTTCCAGCACTCTTCAAAGTGAGCATCCAGTATTTTGAATCAAAACATTAGATAACATTCAGAAAGATAACATTCAGGCTATAATATTTGAAATCATCAAATCATTTGAAATCTACGTAACCAAGAACCAAGATTTCAAATGATTTGATAATTTCAAATATTATAGCCTGAATTTTATCTTTCCGAATTTTATCTATCTAATGTTTTGATTCAAAATACTGGATGCTCACTTTGAAGAGTGCTGGGAAAAATAACCCCTTCAGATCAGTGATAGACGATGATAGCAGAACATAGAACAGTACAGTGTAGGAAAGAACTGCAGATGCTGGTTTAAATCATAGGTAGACACAAAATGCTGGAGTAACTCAGCGGGACAGGCAGCATCTCTGGAGAGATGGAATGGGTTCTCTCCAGAGATACTGCCCGTCCTAGTGAGTTACTCCAGGATTTTGAGTCTACCATGGAACAGTACAGCACAGTAACATGCCCTTCATGCCGAACATGATGCCAAGATATACTAATTTCCTCTGCTTACACGTGATAGATTCAATTTCCATCAGATTAATTGTATATTGTACCTGCCTCACCACCATTCCTGGCATCACATTCCTGGCACCCACCACTCTCTGTGTAAAAAAGACTTGCTCCATGTGGGTTTGAATTCCATCCTCATCGCCATTGTCAGATCCTCAGCTTGATCCAATTATAATAAATACACATTCAACACTACTGAATACAAACATGCTGTTTTGTGCCCTCATCAGTTATTTCCCACCAACATGTGTCAGCTGACTTTTCTGACTCAGTGTAATATATGACACATTTTGATGCAATTTCAGTGTAACCCCGACACATACATCTCCTTTAAACTTTGCCCATCTCACTTTAAACCTATGCCTTCTAGTCTTTCACATATAATATGATAATAGTTGAAGAGATTTATCCACCTGGTATTGTAATGAATATGATCCAGTGAGTTCATTGAAGGAACTGATTCCACATTTCTTTCTATTGCAAATGCTCGCTTTCTAATGTTTTTGTTGTTGAAGTTTTACATGATATCCAGGTCATTTTGCACATTGTCTAAATATTCTTTAATTGCTTAGGTTATTTTGTGTGTGGGAACCCATCCTAACATTTCAGGCTCTGCATCCTCCCAAGCCTGCTGCGAACTGGGCCAGGTTGCAGTTACCGTGTGGATCAGATGACAGGTTCATGTTTCCAATGTCAGCCTCTTCTAAAGGAGCAGAGTTTTAAATCTGCTTGCTGCTCACTCAGTGATGTTTTCAAACTTTAGAGTAGAGTAGCGCAGTGGTTATTTAGCACACTTGAAGAGTGCACTTTCCGAGGTTTATCACACCGTGGGTGCAAGGTCATCATCCCTCTATACTAGTTAAGTTAGCATTTAAGGCCCTGAGTGGTGATCTGAGGCATGAGTTTAAATCCTGCCTTGGAAATAATGCAATTTTACTTCAAATAACACAAATCAATGGAATAAAAGCTTACATGTATAATATTGACCAATATCAATAAAGATTGTCAGTAATACCTTTTGGGAAGGAAATTTGCTCTGGCAAATATGTGACTGTAAATTGATTCATGTGCCCTCTAAAATGGCGGAGCTAACTATTATGGAAGCTACCATGCAAACCTGTCAATGATTAAATACCAACTGGATGAGGGCAGATGTCATGAGACTCGAGTTAGTACTGCAGTATAAAAGCACAATGAACCTCACTTA
Source organism: Raja brachyura (assembly GCA_963514005.1). The sequence goes on along the minus strand of OY740806.1, from coordinate 18,141,073 downwards.
CTTTTGCATCAATTCCACTCAACTGCTGCCAATATCATTGAGTTGATGGTTGCCCACAAAGCAAAAGCTTTGGAGAAACAAAGTCACAAGGAACTGTAGTTGGTGGAATCTTGAGCCAAACACTAAGTTCTGGAGGAAATCAGCAGATCAGGCAGCACTTTTAGAAGAAATGGACAGGCGATGATTCTTGTCAGCACTGAAGAAAGACACCAACCCAAAATGTCACCTGCCCATTAATTTCAAAGATCTGCCTGACCTGCTGATTTCCATGCAGCACTTTGCATCTCAAGAAATAGGCAAAACACGAAGAAGTGCTTCATAATGATCCAAAGGCTGAGGCAGCAGCACATTAATCTCCATCTCAATTTTTCACAATTATCAGGGTGGTCAGCTTCTAAAAAGAGGTCTCCCACTTGGCTATTTCTTGTCTTGGGCTTGGCTAGGGTGGAAATGTAAGGCAGATACTCCGAGGGGGAGAATTGAAGGGAGATGCCTGTGTGCACTAAAGAGAAAATACATTTTGTTAGATCCGTTTTTTTTCCCATATTGTCTGCTCTCGTCAACCCTCACACAGCCCTGGAGGACATTTCAACGACAGCTTGAAATGAGTCCAGATTCATAGAATATTCCTAGCTACCAATCAATTTTTGCTCATTTGAGAAATAAGCAGCAAACCCTTTGGGATTTATATTAGCTGGTTTCAAACTGGGCCATCCTATTTCATTTCACATATGGCAAAGTTAGCTCATTTCTTAATGAAACACAGAGTACATATCATTGCCAAATGTCTGATTAGTTTTGTCAGGCATCCCCACCAAAGTAATTTTTTTATAATGGCCATTCCTGACTTGCACTGAGACTATTGTTCACACCCTCCTTTTCTTGTAATCTGACATCTCAATTCCTCTCTTGTTATGTTCAATTATAAGGCATTATCAGGCTCATTAAAAGGTACAAATTGTGTGCCCCTCGGAAATGAAATGGAGCAAGGGATGAATAATGGATGTTATTGCTTGCAAGAAGATGCTGTCACGTTAGTGTTATAAATGCAATATATGATACATACTAATTATGTACAGAAACAGTTCATTTGGCTCAACGCATCAATTCTACTTCACACTAAGGCTAAGAAAGCAAAATGGCAGGGGCTTCCAACCCTGATATCTATTATGTATCGCCCAGAACAATAACAACAATTAAGTAAGTAATCTAACAGTTATTTATTAACTACCTTTGAACATGGTACATCACCCTAACTTACAATTAGTGGCCGGGTGAAGACTGCAACGACCCAGTTTAGGAATAGCTACTTCCCCACAGCCATCAGGCTATTAAACCTGGCTCGGAACTCTGAACATTAATATCCCTCCATCTGTTATTTGCACTTTATTAATTTATTAAGTCATGGGTGTATTTATGTATAGAATTGTAGTCAATGCCTTCTATGTTCTATTGTGCTATGCAAAGAAAGATTTTCATTGTCCTGTCAGGGACATATGACAATAAACTCTTTTGACTTTGACTTTGACTTGATCCCTGATTACCCAGACACATGGATAAAAGTATATAGTAAACACATATTGTGAGGCAATGACATTTCAACTAAAAGCAGAGAATGAGGATAGAAGAGAATTGGAGGAGTTCTGTAAAAGTGGAGTCATGGGAGATACCAAGCCTGCTACACGGCAGCAACTTGGCATCCAAGGTATTTACTGGTTGCCAAACACTTTAACTCCCCCTCCTTCATTATCAGAGTGAGGCCCAGCGCAAATTGGAGGAACAGCACCTCACATTTTGCCTGGGCAGCTACAACCCCAGAGGTATGAACATTGACTTCTCAAACTTCAAGTAACTATTACTTTCCCTCTCTCCATCCATCCATCCAAAAGGTCGGGTGGCCGGAGCGACTCACGTCACAGCGGCCTCTGCAGTCCGTCTGTCTTTCAAGATGTTTTTTGTCGCGTTTGAGTGTAGTTAGTGGTTTTTTTTAGCTGGGTATGTGTGGGTGGCGGGGGGGAGGGGGAAACTTTTAAAATATTTTCCCTGTACGGAGGACCTGACCTTTTCTCTGTCGGGTCTCTGTTGTCGTTGGGCCCTAGCACCGTGGAGCGGCTTCCAACCAGAACAACCTGGGGGCTCCAGTCGCGGTGCCTGTGGACTCATCATCGTGGGGCTGGCCGGCTTCGGAGCGTGGAGAGCTGTGGTGGCGTGCAGCTGCTGCCCGACCCCGGAGATTTGGAGGCTCCAGCCGTGGGTCTGGTGGATGGTGACATCGGGAGCTCGCGGGTCCCTGGTGGGAGACCGCTTTTCGGAGCTTCCGCAACTGCAACTTCTCCCGCCCGAGTTGCGGGGTTCAAAATAACCTGGAACGGGGCCGTACGTCGCCCAGCGCGGTTTTAATGGCCGTGGAACTTGCTAGCTCCCGCCGGGGGCTCCAACATCAAGACCCGGAGCGTGGCCTTGCATCGCCCGGCGCAGCCTTAATGGCCACTGGACTTATTTACCATCGCCCGCCGGGGGCTTTGACTTTGACATCGGGAGGAGAATGGGGAGTGCAGCGGAGAGATAATACTTTGCCTTCCATCACAGTGAGGAGGAGTTTCACTGTGATGGATGTTTGTGTAAATTGTGTTGTGTCTTGGATCTTTTCTTGTTTGTATGACTGCAGAAACCAAATTTTGTTTGAACCTCAATGAGGTTCAAATGACAGCAAATAAATTGTATCATTGCATCCCCTTCCCAGTTCTCCGACCAGTCTTCCTGTCTCTGACTACATTTTATCTGTTAGCTTCTAAAAATAGCATTGTTTGCTTCTCCAAGCTAACAATGATCTAGTCTACATTTTCCTTGATCTCCATTGCCTTTGTCATATTTTCACAACATACACTTCCTTATCTATGGATCACTACTCCCCTGACATCTGGGTGTACTCCCCTGACATCGACCAGAAACGCCACCCGCACAAGTCCCACGTCACCGTCCTCTGATTGAATGGTGTTCCCAGTGAACCTGTGACATTCCTGGCCGGCAGGGTGGTCACCGTGCATGCTCGGACGTCAACTGTTCAAGATGGTTCAATGTCTGCCAGAGATATTGGGCTTCGAAACAGTATGTAGCTTAACTAGGATGGTTTTCCATATATACATAATGCAAAGAAGAAGAAAAAAGTGTTGAATTTCAGCAACCTTATACATTTCTAACATCTCTGTGGATTGTCACCCTGTCGTGGTGGAGAAGCTTGTGTGGTCCTGAGATCCTCAGAGTGATGCTGTCTGGAGCTATGCTCCTGGTAGGGCCACCCATGGCGATAAGGTCGAGGGGGATGACTCTGATAAAGAGTAATCCAACCAAGATATCAATGGTGGAACAGGCGGAGGATGATGGCTGATCTCAGTGGAGCGTCACAATGGCTGGGAAGGCAGATGAAGGCTGCAGCAGAAAAGGGTCTCCGGTCGTCTTGGACTCCATGCCACTGGATCCTGACCCAGATCTGTCAAGGACCATGTGGTGGTTGTCTGTGCACCAGTCTCCCCACGTTAAACAAAGTCACGCACTGGCGTCCTCCAAGCCTGGAGACACCCATGGTCAGCCATGACCGAAGGGGGCCTAAGATACATTTCTAACCATAGTAAAGTTAAAAATAGCACTTCATCACACCTAATAATACAATCCATGGTCAAGTACATCTCCGAGTACAACAAGTCATTTCAACTTAGAACCCGAGGAGGATTCAATGCACATCAATGAAAATATTATTTATTTTGATTGTGCATAAGTATTGTCTTAGAACAAAGAGCTTGCGGCTAGCTATTCTATGCAGAGTTATGCGTAGAAACACCACCAATCAATTTCCTCCACGTTGTTCCTAAGGCCATTTGTAGTTTGCTCAAGATTCCAGCATCTGCAGTTCCCCAAGTCGCCACTAAATATATCATAAGAAGTATCCCATTAGAACTGCACCAAACTGTTGTCCCAATTTACGCATTAAAACTCGTGCCCGAATTTGAAACCAAAGTATTCTGATTCAGAGGGGAGTATGTTATCAGTTGAATCAGACTGCCGTTTGTATTGCCAGATTCATAGCTGTACTGCCTGTGTAGGCCCTTCAGCCCACAAGGTCCATGCCTCATGTAGTTGAAAACATGAGGTTGCCCACAAATCTGTACCCACCAACAGTCCAATTTGAGAAATGCATCCTGTATCAGGCACTATATTGTAGTTGTTGTTTGTTCCAACCTGGAATTGAATTTTGGAAGAGGAATAGAATGCACATACACTACTAAAATAACACAACAAGATTTTGAGTAAAACAACAAATTGTTTGCAGCTTCCTTGAGAAGTAAATAAGCTAGAATAAAACCAGCAACACTTTGTAATCGAGGGAAAGATGTATATTTCCATGTACCAAAATAAATGCACACATGTACAATGGATGCATAAGCATGTACACACACACTGTTACATGCATATATCTAATCTCATGTGAGATTAAATTTAATACTATTAACTTTTTTTTAAGTCAGTGCAATCAGAGAGAAAATTGCATTTTAGATCAATTTTAATCCCCGGACCTAACAAGTGGTGATCTGTAATAATTTGTATTTCATGTACAGTAGATGCTCCCGTAACATGCCCACAAATATTGCTCCTGGCTCTAATATCGTCTCCTGCTTGCCCTGAAGCTCTGGCAGTTGTTCAGACAGTGAGCACATACCCTTTCTTTGCAAACAACCTAACAAAGTTTGAACACTCTTCAATCTTTTGTTGTTTACTCATAATGTCAGCTTCAAACATATTTCAGATCAAGTTCCTACCTATTCGTGAAGTTTTAGAATACAGAGGGATGGATTTTCACCAGCCCTTTATTGGTCAACAACTGAACTGAACAGTGTAAATTAACCTGCTGCAGAACTGACACGATTTTCACTCAATTCACACTGACAAGTTGGACGTTTGGTGGATTCAGAAACAATTTGCTGATGGACTTCACCGATCACTGCTCAAGCAGGTAAACTGAAAATTACTCCAAACATGTCTGAGATGTTTTGACCATGAGCATACCCAATACCATTCATTTACAATGTTCATATGTACTTAATGCAAAACTTTCGGACTAAAATCTAAATGGTTCACACTTCCTCAATCTCTGATGAGTAGTTATCCTTTTAGTGGTTATCTTTGCCATCATTAAGGACCTCCAGTGATACAGTGCAGGGCCTGTCCCACCAGCATGCGACTCCATGCGGTGAGCGCGACCTAACGTGGTCGCTTGAGCCGCCCGGCCTCGTGGGGCCGGTCCCACTTTGATCGCCGGAGCCGTATGGAGTTGTGCGGAGCTGGTCCCGACATCGCGCGGGGCTCCGAAAAACTGACCGTGTGCAAGAATTCCGCGCGGCAATGGCCTGTCGGCCCACAGCCGCCTCGACGCATTACGCACCGCCTCGATGTCGTGCCTCCGTGGCCCTCTCTATATGTGCCTCCATGTCCCTCTCTGTGTGCCTCCGTGACCCTCTCTGTGTGCCTCCCTCTCTGTGTGCCTCCGTGACCCTCCTTGTGTGCCCCTCTCTGTCCTTGCGAACTTACCGCGGACTTCGCTCCAACTTCGCTCCACGTTGCGCCATTCACCCGACCACCGTGCGGTTCCCGCTGCCGGTTTGGTCGCGCCCGCCTGCTGGTGGGACCGGCCCTGTAAGGGGATCAGCCGACCTCCGCGTGGGTGGGACAGGCCATGCTGTCCCATCAGTCGCATGCTGGTGGGACAGGCCCTTGCAAGATGTTTGGAACCCCGCGCGATGTCGGGACCAGCAACTCCATACGCCTCCGGCGATCGAAGTGGGACCGGCCCCGCGATGCCGTATGCCTCAAGCGACCACATTTGAGCCTTTTCGTTTCCAAGCCAGCCTTTTCGTTCCAAACACCTGGAGGCTACAATTATTGATGCAGCTCTTTAAATGCAATGTAAACAAATGTTGACACACTTCCAGGGTTATTTGGGCAGCGTAAGTTGAATGAAAAGATAATTACTGCTCACTGTGCCCTATGTCTAACACCTCTGGGTTTTTTTCCTATTCTATTCTTATGTGTTTCTTCTGCGCCTTTTACCAGATTTCTGATGTGTTTTTAACTGTAGAAGAAATGTGACTATACTGCAATTTGTGAGCCTCAGTTCGTTAATAGAGAGCTGCAGTAAAAATGGAAATATGATAGAAGCAAAGGTGTGGAGGTGGGAATGTTTCGCTTCTGTATCAGAGACAAAAATAGTGTTGAGGCAGTACAGGAATGATTTATTTCAGGGAATATTTGCTCTCACTCAGATCTCTCTGAAAAATAGCAAAGACAAGTCTGATGGATCAATATTTTGATGGGCTCAGGAAATGCTAGACTCACCCTCTAATTTAGAGACCACCTTTCACATCCCTGACACCAGCACCTGCCTGATCTGCAGATCAAACCTCAATTTTCTAGCTCAAAGCATTCAGATTTCAGAAATATGGTCTGGATCGTGACATGATCCCTGGCAGTCTACTGAGAAAGCTGTCCTAAAATGCCACAAAAGAGCAGGCACCTGTTAAAGCTGTTTAACTTTGGTGCACAAACCTGAAAAAAATAACATTTGAAGGAAATATTTAGTCATAGTGTCTTACAGCATGGAAGCAGGTCCTTCAGTTCAGCTTGCCTACACCGGCACGTGTCCCATGTACACTAGTCCCACCTAGGGCGGCACGGTGGCGCAGTAGTGGAGTTGTTGCCTTACAGCGCTTGCAGGGGCAGAGATCTGGGTTCGATCACAACTATGGGTGCTGTTTGTATGGAGTTTATGCATCCTCCTTGTGACCTGCATGGGTTTTCTCCGAGATCTTTGGTTTCCTCCATCATTCCAAAGACGTGTAGGTGTGCAGGTTAATTGGCTCGGTATAAGTGTGAGTTGTCCCTAGTGTGTGTGCGGTAGTGTTAATGTGTAGGGATCGCTGGTCGGTGCAGTCTCGGTGGGCTGAAGGGGCTTGTTTCCACACCGTATCTCTAAACTAAACCTGCCCGCATTTAAACCTGTCCTCTCCATGTATCTGTCTACATTTTTCTTAAACATTGCGATAGTCCCTGCCTCAACTACCTCCTGCGGCAGCTCGTTCCATACACCCACCACTCTTTACCCTCTAGGTAAAAATAAGAGAACTGAAATAGTTATCTCAAAGCAAGCTACATTTAAAAAGATTCATGAAATTAAAGTGAAATCATTAAAAAAAAAATAAAGCCAAGCAAAATAATCAAAACAAAATTAAAAGGCACTTCGACGACCCTTTCATGCTCATTGAAGTGAATTGGATCTCAGATCTGGTGCCAGGTCTAACTTGTCAGGCAATATCTGAGAGGTGATATTCAGATTTACATACTGGGGAAAGGCAGCAAAAATGCACCGATCGAAGAATCCAGCACAGCGTGAACCAACAATCAGAGTGATCCTTCCAAATCTGGTGAAAGGCCTTGAGCTTCTACACATACAGAAACTTAGACAATGCAGATATATTTACGAATTGCCAATGAGAAAAGCAGACAATACCAATCAACAATTTGCACTGAGAGTGAAATATTCACATGGAAGGTTATCTAACTCCCAACTCATAATATTAATTGTCTCTGCACAGAATTGTCAGACCTACAGAGTATTTTCATAATTTTGCTTTTTATTTGTTCTGTTTCAAGAAAGGGACATAGACTGCAGAATTAAAAGGATTCCACTGTTTCGAGGTTATAAAACAATTGTTATTGTTGAAGGTAGACACAAAATGTTGGAGTAACGCAGCGGGTGAGGCAGTATCTCTGGAGAGAAGGAATGGATGTTGTTTCGAGTCGAGACCCTTCTTCAGACTGATGTCAGGGGAGGGGGCGGGACAAAGATGGAATGTAGGCGGAGACATTAAGACGAGTGGGAGAACTGGGATGGGGAAGGGGATAGAGAGAGAAAAGGCAAGGGCTATCTGAAGTGATCGTCATTGTTGAATATGGTCCCAGTGTCAACACAGGAAAGCACAGAATGAAGAAAAACATGTTTATATCTGTGCAGTTTTGGCGTCTATGATGTTGGCACAAATATCGCAAGCAAATGTTAAACCGGGTGAAAGCAGGGAATGTACTCCACAGAACTGTTTGTAAATGAATAGAAGCACTTTAATTGCAATCCTGATATTTAGCTTTCACCTATTAAATCCCCCAATATGATGTTTATCAGAATATTTACAAACATCATTTGCCATAGAAAGAGAGAAGAGAAAAAAGGCAAGTTAGAGAGGTAAGATTTAAGATGTGACATAAAGACTTCAAAGATGGTGGAAAGGCAGAGGGAGAACTCTGAAATACTATGCTTATTCCAGCCATATGCCGACTTTACATATGATAAAGATCTCCTTTGCTTGCCTTGCCCCCAATTATTATTGTTCTCCTTTTCCAGTGTCAGTGCGAATAATCTCGTGCCAAATTTTCTGTCAGAAAATTCTCATAATTTTCAATCTCCTTATTAAATATTTCCCTCAAAACAACTTCTCCTTGAATGAAGACATTTTGGAGTAGAGAAGACGTATGGGGTATTTTGAGGCAAAATAATGTTTTTTTCTGAGCCATGAGGTGGTTTAAGATCTGACAAATAAAAATAAATGTTGAAATGCATCGCATATGTTAATTGGACATATTAACCAGGTTTCTAAATCGCGCTTTAGCTCTGCTCACCTTATTTGTGGTCCTCTGGTTATGATTTGACATTAATCACACAAAAAATTTAAATAAACAAATCAAGACACATCTTCCAACAATACCAAATTAATATCTTATATAAAATAGGATTGAAACAAAATGATAGTTTAACTTAAATTATTGGTGATAGCTGTTTTAAGTTCAAATGGTCAATTAGTCCTTTCTTAAAGCACATTTCCCTTTGTGGCATTTGAACTCGCTTGCTACTGATAATAACAAATGCAACTGGATTAATATTACATTATGACCATTGAGAGTTGTAACTATGGGGATAGTGATGAGCTGTTGTGACTGGTAAAGCACAGTTAAAGATAAAGAGGTAACACTAGTATTGACAAGACCAGAATGGCAGGAGGAATGATGGGATTAAAATATAATACATATTCTGTAGCTTTTTTGATTTTGTTTTTAGAAAGATGTAGTAACAAATCAGGCCATCCAGCCCACCAAGTCCACACTGAACATCTGCGTAGAACAGCATAACACTTCTATGTAACCCTACTCTTGCATACACCCGCTATACATGAAGGGCAATTTACAGAGGTCAATTGACCTACAGACCCAAATGACTTTGGGTTGTGAGTGGAAACAAGAGCACCCAGAGAAAATCAATACATTCACAGGAAGGACGTGCAAACTCCACACAGACAGCACCCGAGGTCAGGATCGAACCTGTGTCTCGGCCGCTAAGCAGCAGTAGCTCCACCAACTGCGCCACATTTCCGCCCACATTAAGTCCAAACATTTTGTCGGGATTTTTTTCTGATGCATTGCTCTAATTCAGCGGGCATTTTTTCAACTGATTCCATTTTCAACTTAATTTACAGCACCATATGAGATCATCTATTCACAAAGGCCGGGGCATCAGTGAAAGAGGTAGGAGAGAAGAAGGCTGCTGAAGATGAATACATTCAGTCTCAGAAAGAACAGATGAAATCAAGAAATGGAATAAACCTAAGAGCTCACAAGAAACGAGGGTGGAGAGATCTGTGTAGAGAAAATGAGATAAATTGGAAAGAAGAGGTTAAAAAAAATCACATTGATCATTGCACCAAAAGTCATTCACTGAAAATGTGAAGTTCTCAGAGACTTTCTCTGGATATAAGCAATATTCAGGTGCCAAAAACAGATTTGCATAACGGTGAAGGATGCATCATCATACTTTGGTCCAAGTTATGTTATCTATTTACTTCCAATTCTGTTTTCTTATGTTGTTCACCTATGGTTTATTTACTGTAATGATATGCTTAATTGAAGCTGGCTTTGTCGAAGAGAGTTGTATTCAATGGCTATGCTTGGATCATAGAGAAAATAAATACTTTACTCTTCCCTTCATTTGACAGTGTGTTACTCACAAAACAAAGAGGTGATATTTGCAGTTGATAGTGAAAATAAACTTGTCACCCTGATGGTATAATTGGTACTTTGAACCTGAGACACAGGAACTGTATGCAAAACAGCACAAAATAACACTGATTCCCAACGTATGCTGTGCAATGTCCGGGACAAAGGGTGAAAAACAAGAAGAAAAATGAAATTCCCAGGCCAACATTTGACATTTTAATAATGACCAATCTCCTGGAATTTCTCCTTAACCTACTCTACCCCAAACAAGAAAGGTGCTTAATTAAAGATAGACACAAAATGCTGGAGTATCTCAGAGGGACGGGCAACATCTCTGGAGAGAAGGAATAGGTAAAGTTTTGGGTTGAGATGCTGCCTGTCCCACTGAGTTACTCCGGCATATTGTGTCTATCTTTGGTTTAAACCAACATCTGCTGTTCCTTCATACACATAATGTTTAGTTATTTTGACTGAGATGGATTCAGCACAGGAACACATGGAATCCCTGGGAACACAAGTCTTTGACTAGATTATGCAACAAATCCTCTGCACAACTGTTGTTCCAAATTGTACAAGGGTTTAGAGGACAGAACTGTTTGATATTCATAAGGCCCAAGGCAAAACCTCACAACCTTTCTACATCCTCATTTTGCAGTGGAATGAATATTATATGAGAAACAGTGCTTGTCCTATGATGCCTCAATGAATAATGAATGACAATTTGATTGAAGACATTTGGATTTCAATGAAAGATGTTGGAGGGCTGGTGGATGGGAGGGTTAGCGGAGAGCAGGTCATTAATGACTTGCTGATACAATTGAGTAGATGGGAGCTTCGAAAGCAATTCCTGGAAGCTGCAAAGCGAGACTGCGTCTTCAACGGGCTCCATTTACCAAATATTTATTCATGCGTGCAATGTGAACATCACCAGCACTCTTGCCCATGGTTATAGTCATGAAGAAAATAGTGCAGAGTTGCCTTCTATCATTGCTCAATTAATCACTATTATTTGGGAGTTTATATGTTCATAAGTTATAGGGACAGAATTAGGCCATGCGGCCCAGAAAGGCCACTCCACCATTCAATCACGGCTGATCTATCTTTCCCTCTCAACCCAATTCTCCTGCCTTCTCCCCATTACCCCTGACACCCACACAAATTACTTTTCAACCAGTGATGATGGTTTGTTCGTTATGAAGTGAGGGAGAATAAAAATGCATGTGATGATAGTTCCATGTATCTGCTGCCCAAGGTGGTAGAGATTGTGGGTTTGCCTCTTGAAGAACCACTGGCATTTTGGAGCAATATATTTTCTGGGTAACAATGGTGACAGTGTTGGTGAAAGAGAATGCTTACACCCAGAATGCTGGGTATTTCATGTTATGAGGTTTCTTTAATAGTAAATGGTATTTTTAATTAAATAAAATAAGCTCAAGGAAAGTTTAGCAAAACTACAACAAAAAAAACAGGCCACTTTGCAATGCCTGTGCTCAGTAATGACTCAACCAGAATCCAAAGAGTTAATCACCTTCTGTGTGCTTGTTTTGTGCTGGGTTTCAAGGGTGATATCAGATTCTGTTCAGTTACCCAGCTGTCAGGCACTTCCTTCCACAGACATTACTGTCAGGCACTTTCTTCCACAAACACAGAGTGACAGTCCATAGGAGACTTCCACCACCACATCGATCCAGATTTTATTAACTTTAACGATACTAAGTTAATGGTAAAAGTGGAGCTGAAAGTCTGGTAGAAGTTTAATTATAAAGAGAAGACAATAAAACATAGAAACACTGCCCTGAATCATGAATGAATGAATGAATCATTTTCAGAAGCACGAAAGGGGAACTGACAGCCAGACTGCGCTCAATGGTAATTTGTTGTCACATCTACCTAGGTACAGTGAAATTATTTTTTGTACACAGCTCACTGACAATCCTACTATGCATTAGATGCAATCACGCTAAGCATATGTGTAAGATTGTGACCACACAGGATCCGCACACAAGAGTCACCACATCTTAGGTACCCTTCAAGCCCACATTTTTTTTAATGTTAAGAATCTTAACTTGACCATGGTTATGAGTCAGAGAGAAATGGAAAGATCAGAGGTCAGAGAACAAACTTCCATCACCATTCATTTATTTCCTGACCAGGATGATTACAAAAGGCTGGATGGCAATTGTTCAAAACATAAACATTTCCCGATTATCTCGCCATTGAATTTTGTGCTCAGCCGTTTGTATTTGTTACGATCAGTGCACACATTAAGGTCAAACACACAGGTTTCTAGTTCTGCATGCAAATGACATCACAGGCATCACAAAGATCATGGGCCAATATCAAATATTGAACATACTGTAAATGTAAAATGAAAACAGATAAAAACAGGTGGCAATACTCAACCAATCTGGCAGCATTTGCGGTGTGGGAAAGTCAATGATCTTTTTTGGTTAATGATCTTTCATTAGAATTGATGAAAGGGCTGGTGATGGATCGGTGGGTTCAGTTTGCTATGGGTTTCAGGATGATGGAAAAAGACAGATATTCTAGTGCACCCTCTGTGCAGGGTTACACTGGACAGCCTATCTTCTTCCTTTATTTTTAAACCCTTTGCAAATCTGTGTGGACTGTGTAACAGGTCAAGACCCAAAACAAAGAGGGTGATATAAGTTGATTAGTGGGCAAGGAACCACATGCTGCTATTAAAAGTTTGCTCAGTTGGGGCCTAGTCCATGTTAAAATTATGACTACCTTTGGCCTGGGTGAATAGGGAGGAGTGGATTCAAAACCATGTGTAAAGTTACATTGAGAGAAGAAGACCTGAGAAGGAATTGGTGATCCATAAATTGGTGAGGGACCTTTCATTGGGGAGGTGCAGGTGTAGTCGCTGATCGTGATGAGGGGTGTAGAGAACATCAGGTTTGGAAGAATGTTGATGAGCAGGGTTCGGATTTGGGTTGAGAGCTGACGATTGAGTTATTGGGGGAGATTGTTGGGTTGATCATTAGATCGGGGAGGTGGCAGAGATGAGTAGTGTCATGAGGTTAAGGTTAACAGAGTGGATGGTCCAATCTGACACTGCACTACAAAGACTTATTTATCGATGAAATGACCAACAATATTTAATCCGTGGACAGATTGGCTCAGTTTCATCAAGAGATACATTGCAAGGGTACAGATGTTTTGTTGTGTGCAAATTCTGACCCATTTGGTTGTCTCTTCTATTGGAATGAAGCAAAATCTTTCTATATCTCAACTATCATGAGGTGACCATATTGTCCAACAATTTATTTTTACTTAAAAAGATTTAAAATAGGAGCTATATTCAATGAAAGGTAGTGTAAATGTTAGTCGGAAATTCAAACATTCTAGGCTATACTTCAGAGCATATTGGTTCAAAGCACTAGTGTTCAATGACATGTTGAACTATTAGTTACAGCGGAAAACCTATTATGTGAACAACAGCTTACATTCAAGGTGCAGTGGAAAAGGATCCAAAGAGTGACAGATCTGTTTTGTTCCTTATGACAAAGATTTAAACGCAGAAGTTGTATGTGGCAGTGTGAATGCACAGTTTGCTGTGCTGACACAGGCATAAGGTGCTGCGGGTTACATGACTTCCCCTTCATCTTGATCCCATATCGTACATTAAATACATAACTTGTCATCATACATCACCAATGTATAGCAAGATACATGCTTTGTTTTAGCTACATTGTTTCTTTGAGGAAAATAATTAACTAATCACCCTTTACTGATAAATAAAAATCACCAGTGATATTACAAAAAGATATTTAGCAAAGCTTCATGAGTTATTAAATCTCTAAAAAGTTTATAAATATGCTCTTGAAGTTACACAATCAGGCCCAAGACATACATTTGAGAAAATAAAGGCACAATGAGTGAAAAAACCAAACTGAATGAAATCTCTTAAGGGCCTCCTGCGTGATGCGCAAATGATGCCCAAGTGGGACACGCCCTGAAGGCTCAACTCAGCCTAACCATCGCAGGGAAGTTTGCCCATAATAGTTCTCCTCGGGGGACATGCATTGAAGCTTCATCCATAACAAGACATGCGCTGCTCTCTTTCTTCACCAAAGCTGTACTTTATACCGTAGCTGTTACCAATAGCAGTACATTTACAATACTCAACAAATCTTCTTAATATGTTCTATCCTACTGAGGAACAGAGAGTGAGAGGGATTTACAAAGTCTTTATTGCAACTTCATATTCACCACAGTGCTGTCTGCTGCTCCTCCAAACGACCTCAAAAACAATAAACGTCACACAGTCTCTAAGCAATTACTTTATCTGCTTCAGTATGCCATTTTTCACCATTGTCAGGGATGAATCGCCTGGAATATCTCCAAAGGGAATCATTGTGAAGATGACCACTTCCACTTTCGTGCAATTTGTCTCTTTTTTTCTCCCACACAAAGGAGCAATTAGGGAGGCTTTCCACTCATCGAAAACATATCGAACTCTCAAGAAAATTATGTTTTGTTGACCAAAATAGAATACTCTTCCATTAAACAGAGCAGCAAATACAGGAGATAAGTTGGAGTAAATCCATTATTTTAGGGACATGGGCTTTTAATTTGGCAAAACACCTTTTGACAGAGCATGGTGAAGCTGCCAAAGAATCAGGCAATAAGGTCATACGTGATAGGAGTAGAATTTGGCCATTCGGCCCATCAAGTCTACTCCGCCATTCAATCATGGCTGATGTATCTCTCCCTCCTCACCCCATTCTCCTGCCTTCTCCCCAAAACCTATATGAATCAAGAATCATTGGATCACTGTAGCAGAAGCTTCTCAGTTGGGTAGACACGTGGCTAGATCAGTGGAAGAGATGTACTTTGTGGGTAGTTATCATCATCTGCGAACGAGTTAATGTGGGCAGTGCTTTTCTGAAATCAGTCGTGTTCTGTTCCCAAGTAGTAACATGTCTCAAAACAAAATGCAAATGTTGTCATCGCATTTAAAGCATTCCTACTTGACATTATGTGCACCATTGAACGATGAAGGCAGTGAACACCAATTAAATATGCTACCGTGTACAGCAACAAGTCACACATACAGTAAAATATTTAGTGCAGGCATAGAGTAGATTTAATTGGGAACAGAATCCTCTTACAGATAAATCAGTTACTGAAGAATGTTATTTCTTTTATCATAATTAGTTCTCAGCTTTATATATACACTATATTAGTCTTGTTCAAACACATTATGTAAACCAGTCAATAATTTGTGGTTTTACAGTGGTTTTAATATTAATAAAATCCTAAATTGCTTTGCAGAGGTGGATTTAAAAGTAAATGGACACCAAACCAAAAGCAAAAACTAATGGTCTATCGGATTTAAAGGTTGCATAAGTTCAGTTCCGCCATAAAATGTGTTGCTGCGGTTGGGAATATATTGAGTGGAAGGTTCGTCCCTTCCCCCCCACTAAAAAAGAATGTTGCCAATGCTAAATAGGCCAATATATATTGCCCATCTCTAATTGACTTCAAGAAGTTTGTGATGTATTGACCCCTGGAACCTCTGCTGTCACAGAAGTGAAGGTACTCCCATAAAGCTGTCAGGTGTCTGAGAATTTGAGCTCATGATGTTGAAAGATGATCACAATGTTTGGGCAGATCATAATGAACTGTGAATTACAGTCATAGTGTTGTACAGCACAGAATCAGGCCCTTCAGCCCACCAAGTCCACGATGACCACTACGCCTATCTAATTATCTCTTCCTAATTGCTTGCCACACCTGCATATTAACTTGGTGATTTGTGGATAAGGACATCCAGGACCCTCTGAACAAAACCTTTCAGTCCTTCAGCATTCAAAACATTCTACAATACTAGACAATCTCACATTTCTCCATAGTATGTATTTCATCAGTCATGTCCTTTCCCCTTCATTAAGCTTGTGTGTATCTCTTTGAAGCCATTTCTGCATTCTCCTCACAGTTCATGCTTCCATACAAAAAATGAAGATTCCAGACACAAATATACTATTGTCATGTGCACCGAGGTACCGTGAAATGCTTTGTTTTGCATGTCCACGTGTGATGAAACCCAGCATTTGTGGGACAGTCAAGGAAATCTTTGGCAGACTCTTGATTGCGTGTTGAACGGCTGAGTTTATCACTGATTAACCATCAGGCTGGTAGTGATGGAATCAAATGATGATCATCCCACGGAGATAGACAATGGAGGAGCTAGAAACAACTGTATCCCAAGCGACAGTGAGGCAGAAGAGGACCAATGTACCATGGTCGCTGGCAGGGAGGATGCTCTTTATAGTGCTACTTAAAGCAATTGTAGCGTTTTGTGCCGGAGAACATCTCCAGAGATATTTGGACAGAAAGCAGACAGAAAGATGCATTCACATTATGAAAATATAACACTTACTGGGTATTGAAGCCGCAATCACAATATGCGAGTGATAATTGAGAGGAATGAATTGCTAGTCTTCATCCTTGGCCTTTATTTTTTTGAGGTGCAATGTATTTTTAAGTTGTTTGGTTTCCTTTGATTGAATTAATTATATTTATTCCTTCGTTTTGAAGGAGAACACTACAATTCCAATGCGAGTCATCCAGGAAACAGGTAACAACTTAAAGGACCCTGGCATTTTTAACCCTTTGTATCTTTATGACTTCTAAATTAGCTTGTCCTATTACTCTTCTACAAAGTTTGAATTGTGGATTTATGCCTCCTCGAAACTTGTGAACCCATCAGCCTTATTTTACCCTTGTTGTTTAACAGTGATCATGATCAGCATAGGAAGACTTGCTTCATATTCTCTTTCATTTCAACTACTGTACAACTGCTGGAGATATGGTGGAATTCTGTCAATTTTTTAACTTGCTATACACATTGCAATGTCTTAAAATCAATGCCTAAGCTTTCCACACCAGAAGTTTTCACACACCAGAGATATTCTCACTTTGGACTCACGGTTCATTTGGAAGAAAGTGACTGTGATACAGCGGTGGTAAAAAAATGACTGTCGGTGAATGTTTCTGACCCACAGTAAAGATTGGAGTTGATGATTGTTGAAGAGTAAACAATAGTGAGGGCTAGTAATTAATGGGTGGGGATGTGGATTGTGCTGAAGTGGTAACAGAAAACCACAGACAAAGCCCAACAGGAATTTCATTGATTATGCGTGCACCCATCATTGTAACAGAAATTTGAATCTACTGTTAACGAATTTAGTCTTGTGGATAATCATCTCATTCTGTTTAGAAACATAGAAAAATAGGTGCAGGAGTAGGCCATTTGACCCTTCGAGTCAGCACTGCCATTCAATATGATCAGAACATTCAAAATCAGTACCCCCTTCCTGCTTTCTCCTCCTATCAATTGATTCCGTTAGCCCTAAGAGGTATATCTAAATCTATCTTGAATACTTCCAGTGAATTTAGGGCCTGTCCCACTTGGACGTAATTTGTGCACCTTTACGCGACATCGTGACGCGCACGTGACGCACGCATGGCATGCATTACACGCATGGCGCCTGGTGAGGCGTGGTGGCGTAGGCAGTGATGCGCCATATATTCTGCTCTAAAATTAGCACAGAGCAGTAAACAAGTCCGAGAGCACACTCTACGCTGATTGGAAATGACACAAGTAAACTGTTCTTAATTCACATTGAATTAATTAATATTGAAAATTGTTCAAAAATATCTCTCCCTACCTACTCCCCCCCCCCCCCCCCCCCCTCCCCCCCCCCCCCCGCTTCCCTACCCCCCCACCCCCCCTCCCCCATCCACTCCATTAACACTTCTTGTTGCCTCAGGAAAGCAGTCAACATAATGAAGTACCACTCATGCCCCGGTTATTCCCTCCTCTCTCCTCTCCCGTTGGGTAGAAGATACAAAAGCTTGAAAGGAAATACCACCAGTTCAAGAACAACAACTTCACACTGTTATCAGACTAATGAATGGTCCACTCATTAGCTGAGGGAGTAGACCAGATCTCCCAACCTACTTCATAGCAGCTCTGCACTTTTTTTTAGAAACTGCACTTTCTCTATTGTATCATGCTGTAACACTATGCTCTGCACTGTGATTACTTTATCGTTGCACAATCTGTTGTACCTGTGAATGGCTTGATTGTACCCCTGTATAGTACAATTGGACAGGATATCACACAAACATTCTGTATTGCATGATATTTCAATACTCATGACAATAATAAACCAATGGTTACACAAAAAGCTGGAGAAACTCAGCGGGTGCAGCAGCATCTAAGGAGCAAAGGAGATAGGTGACGTTTCGGGTCGAGACCCTTCTTCAGACTGTTCAGGGATCAGGGAAACGAGAGATATAAACAGTGAGGTGGAGAGATAAAGAACAATGAATGAAAGCTATGCAAAAAAGTATTGATGATAAAGGAGACAGGCCATTGTAAGCTGTTTGTGGTGTGAAAATGAGAAGCTAGTGCGACTGGGGTGGGGGGGGGGGGGGGGGGGGAGAGATGGAGAAGGAATGTCAGGGCCCGAGGGCTGAGGGAGAGGTGGGGAGGGGAGGGGGCAGTCTGGGTTAACAGAATTGAGAAAATTCAATGTTTAAGCCCAGAGGAATGCAGACTCCCCAAGCGGAATATGAGGTGCTGTTTCTCCAACTTGCGGTGTTGCTCACTCTGGCCGTGGAGGAGGCCCAGGACCGAGAGGTCGGATACGGAATGGGAGGGGGAGTTGAAGTGCTGAGCCACTGGGAGGTCGGGTTGGTTATTGCGGACCGAGCGGAGGTGTTCGGCGAAACGATCGCCCAGCCTCCGCTTGGTAAATACCAGGTATTTTCAAGGAGCAACACCATCTCCTCCAATGCAGTGTATGTAGAATTGGATTAATAAATAAACTCAGTTATGAATCAGAAAGCAAAATACTCCAGATGGTTAAAAAAAAGTCAAGGAAAATGAGTCAATGATAGTTAGCCATTTTCATTTCAGCAGTCTTGCCTCTCCGGCAGAATCTTCATCTATTTTTTTTCAAGAATGAAACACAAACGTTACTGATATCTGCATTTAGTTTCATGGACTGATGCTTTGGTAAGATTGCTACTTTCAGATGCCAGTGTACAGAGTGGGCAATCGATAACTCAGGGACTAAATCTCCATTCTGGCTCGTCCTTTGTTAGGGCCATTGAAGGAATATCGTTGGCAATTTCCAAGAGGATGTCAGAGGGCTCGAGTACTCTGAACACAATAAACTGGCCATCTGTGGGGGGAGATAAAGCCAATGGTGACACAGCACAGTTTCTGTTGTGAAAGAAAATCCATTTTTGGGAATTATATTACAAATTAATTTCAGCACGCTCAACAGTGCAAAAAAAAAATCAAATCATTCTTCAATGGTAGCATGCATTTCCATCAATATTCTTAAATCACATAATACACATATTCAATGGGGTATATAAATGCTGAAATGACATTTTTCTAATTAACCAGAAAGACATAAATGTGATCAGGTACTTCATAAAAATAATAATTTTGCTTTCTGGACATGTTAAAAGTTATTTGAACGATATTGTATAAATAATTATATAATCATAAATGATTGTCAGCTTATAGTGTTTGGAAGCGAGTATAAAACATAGCACAGTGCAGTACAGGAACATGGCCTTCAGCCCACAACATCCATGCCACACCTCACGTCTACTTTATAAACCTTTCCCAGCACATTCACGAGTCTTTCCACAAAACATTTAAACTTCTAAAGGGAAAGTGAACACACAATCAGTGTAGGAGAGTGCAAGAGGAGTATAATATCAAATCAAGAGTTACTAGCTACTGGGATTTATAAACATTTTCGTTAATGAATAGACAATAGGTGCAGGAATAGGCCATTCGGCCCTTCGAGCCAGCATCGCCATTCAATGTGATCATGGCTGATCATCCCCAATCAGTACCCCATTCCTGCCTTCTCCCCCTATCCCCTGACTCCGCTATTTTTAAGAGACCTATCTAACTCTCTCTTGAAAGCATTCAGAGAACGTGCCTCCACCGCCCTCTGAGGCAGAGAATTCCACAGAATCACCACTCTGTGAGAAAAAGTGTTTCCTCGTCTCCGTTCTAAATGACTTACTCCTTATTCTTGAACTGTGGCCCCTGGTTCTGGATTCCCGCAACATCGGGAACATGTTTCCTACCTCTAGTGTGTCCAAGCCCTTAACAATCTTCTATGTTTCAATGAGATCTCCTCTCATCCTTCTAAACTCCAGAGTGTACAAGCCCAGCTGCTCCATTCTCTCAGCATATGACAGTCCCGCCATCCCGGGAATTAACCTTGTAAACCTACGCTGCACTCCCTCAACAGCAAGAAAATTGAAGGTTAGTATTTTTTTTCCTTCATTTGTCCAGAAAGACCCGGTGAAATAGAGAAGAAAAGACTGTTGGGTAGGATATTTAGAATTTAAAAAAATATTAAGGGGGATTCTTATGAACAACGAGGAGTAATGGTGAAATGAAGACTTATTGGAAAGAATATTGTTGGACTTCCTGAACCGCACCTCTCAAATGAATGACTTCTGTTTGCTTAGGAAGAGAAGGGCAGCATGCACATGAAACTCCACCTTTTCTTTGTTGACACCAGAGACTGCAGATGATAGAATCTTTAGCAAAAAATAAACCATTGGAGGAACTCAGCGGGTCAGGCAGCATCCATGGAGGGAAATACACAGGTGATGCTTCATGACCGACCCTTCTTAAATCCTCTTTGTTCTTTCCCACACTACCTTATTTGGATATATATCATCATTCATTCACCACTGCCGGATCAAAGGCCTCTGAACTCTCTACCTACTAATGCAGTTTGGCTGTCTTTTTGTTACAAGTGTTGCAATGGTTAGGAATACTAGTGATGACTCTCTTTGGTAGCTTAACCAGTAAGTCCCATATATAAATAAAGAAACAAAAAATGGAAAACGATTAAAGGCCAGAGATCTGAAATTCAACAAAGACTGTAAACAATTCTGTTCAAGAAATGAAACTGAAACACTGAAGTCTATTTTTGATCAATACAAGCAAAATAAATTACTTCAATGGTTTGTGCCTCAGCATTCCTTCAGTGCAACTTTGCAACAAAGGTATTGAAGTCGTGGGACAGTGCTCACATAAATCTCAGGATACTGTTTTCCAAATATCTGTGTGTGTGTGTGTGTGCGTGTGTGTGTGTCTCATGTTCTTGCAAAGACTGAGATCATACTTCAAACAATTTTAAATATGTTTCCATCCAGTCAAAAGCATGGGATCTTTCTATTCCCAACTCCTTAAAATTGATTTATTTTCAATTTCATGTCTGCCATGAAATGAAATTGAATTAGTAATATATATATATTTTTAAATTTAATTTTCCGTCTAAATTTAAGGAAAAATAATGAGAATAGACAACTCTTTTAGTCAGTTAAACTCTTTGATCCTTATTATTTCAGGGCTAAGCAGAAGATGAAATATTCAAATGAAAAGGATCACTTCAGCCTTCACCCTCCTATTTGAATGCCCGTTGATTTGCCCATGATGCCCCCCAGGGGGCCGCAGAGAAGCCGGGCAGTGGAGCCTCGCTGGTCGGTGGAGCCTCGTGGGTTGGTAGAGCTTGGTGGGCTGACCCGCGGCCGGCAGTGCAGTGGTCAATGAGGCGCAGGCGGTTGAGGAAGGGGCAGATGGGTGCTGGAGGACATGGAGCGAGAACAAATGAAGACCGGGTGCATGGGGGTGGGGGGGGTGTGAAGAGAACAAAGGAGGAACCGGCGGGGATATTTTGTATCTTTGTCAGCGCCCTTTATGTGGTGACTATTTGCATAAGATAGACACAAAAACGAGTAAAGGGCCTGTCCTACAAGCATGCAACTCCATGCGATGAGCGCGACCTAACGTGGTCGCTTGAGCCGTCCGGCGTCGCGGGTCCCACTTCGATCCCCGGAGCTGTGCGGAATTGTGCGGAGTTCGTCCCGACATCGTGCGGGGCTCCGAAAAGCTGACTATGTTCAAAAATTCCGCGCGGCAATGGCTTGTCGGCTCGCAGTCGCCTCGAAGCATGACACACCGCCTCGACATCGTGCCTCTGTGACCCTCTATGTGTGTGCCTCTGTGTGCCCCTCTCTGTGTGCCCCTCTCTGTCCTGGCAAACTTACCTTAAGACTTTGCTCCACGTTCGCCTCACTTTGCGCCGCGTTGCGCCACTCACCCGACCTCCGCGTGGCCCTCGCTGCCGGTTTGGTTGCGCTTGCCGCATGCAGGCGTATGCTGGTGGGAACGGCCCTGTACAGGGGATCACCCGACCTCCGCGCGGCCCCCGCTTCTAGTTTGATCGCGCTCATCGCATGGAGTCGGATGCTGGTAGGACAGGCCCTTAACTCAGCAGGTCAGGATATATCTCTGGAGGACAGGAATAGGTGATATTTTGGGTCGAGACTTCCATTTGCATACCTTGGGCACGCAAGCAAAGAATTTCACATGTGACAATAGAATATTAATTTGTTCATTCATTAATTCATTCATTCATTTGACAGCACCGATTTCTCAATTAGGATGATCACCCCAGGATCATTCAATAGACCGAGATCACTAATTTCCTTAAATAAGTCTCTTGAGTCTACCATGCCAAGTTTTTCATTGCAATACGAATTGAAATTAAGATATAAAATTAAGAGGCAACTGTATTTTATTCCACTTCAACATTAGTAACGCCAGGGTTACAGGCAGATCTATGTTCTACATGCTGGGATGCACAGCTGCTGTGGGAGAGCCCTGAACTGCAACAGCAGCCAGTAGACAGCCTGTTGAAAAAAATTAAACAATACATCCGAAATGAGGGTAAAAGGGAGCTTTTTAAAGATTTTCTTTGCAGATTTTTCTTTCCTATTTCAACAACGATATATATTTTTTCTGTCTGTAAATTGTAACCTGCTCACTTATAGGCACACACTTGGATACCAGAATAACCAGAGGATAATACACAACTAGAGATGTCCCGTTTGTGCCATGGAAGTAAAGGCCTTATAGCAACGCCACTCTGCTGCAAAGAAGTGTCTGAAAAGGTCATTGATTCTGAGCCAAGAGAAGGCCCCATAGCAGAAGCGTCCACGTCACGGGGCTGGAAACTGGAAATTTCCTGAGCTCATTCTGCCACCACCTTCATCTATTGTGACAAGTGATGGCTTCCACTGATTGTCGCCGGAAGCCTGCGTCCTTTTCAGGACGGACGATGACAGCGAGGTCAACATTTGTAACAAGATGGACACGAAAAGAAGAGGAGGCAGAGAGAAGAAGTGAAGAGTACAGCTCCAAATTAATTTACAAACACCAATGCGAAAACTACCCTTGACTCAGGTTCCATAATTGGTCCAACAGAGTTGATAACCAGATATCTAACAGACTTACAGGATGATTTAAACCTTCAAACAAAAGTTGAATCCTAAAATGTAAAGTGTTGCTCAGGGCCCGATATTTTTCCCAAAGTCCATTTTGTGAAACATTGTAAATATGAAATTTTACAGTAATTCAGAATTATCTCTGATGTGTTTCGGAGTCCTGTTTCTTTCTGTACAGTTGGGGGGGGTCCTACAAATACTGAAATTCAACCAAATTCAGAGGTGTTGGTACAACAAGAAGACTTGGATTATATTGCTATTTCATATTTACAAAATTTCTTCCCATTCTCTATTCATGCTATTATACATTTTGCCAGCTACTGGGCAATTCAGAGCACGCAGTCTGAGGTGCAAGTTACAATGCTGCAATTTATGTTTAAAAAAGACACAAAGTGCTGGAGGAACTCAGCAGGTCAGGCAGCATCTGTGGAAAATATGGATAGGTGACATTTAGGGTTAGGACCCTTCTTTTTTCAGATTGTGGTGGTGGTGGGCGGGGGGTTGGGGGTTGGGGGTTGGAGGGGAAAAGAAAGCTGGGAGAGAGGAGGTTCCATTTTCAGATCATCTCTAACATCCCCTCCGAGAAGGGGTCCCAACCTAAAAAGTCACCGATCCATGTTATCCAGAGAGGTTGTCTGAGCTGAGCTATTTCAGCAGTTTGTGTCTTTTTTATATACTGCAGTCTACAGTTCTTTGTTTCCACAATGTAAGTAACAGCACATAAAATGTTTACCGAAAGAGTGGATAATTAAAACAAATTGCATGTTTGCCAGCTGGATTCATTCGTAAAGATCAATTTGAAACTGACTCCCTGACCAGCCAGGTCGTATACAGTTGTTCCCCCTTTCCTTCAGCTATTGCCTTCACACCTGTTCTGATAATAATGACATTACTATGACAGATGTTGGGCTTGAAAAATACACCTTTGTTCTGATTGTCCATTTCCCGAATATATGAATCAGCTAACGAGGGAGTCCATTAATACATTCATCAAAATAATTAAAGACACTTATTTTCCCCCTTTTTCAGCTACAGCACTCTCAACAAATAACTTCCTATTGATCATACCACGTTAAACATGGTACAGAATGAAATATGCTCACTTTCACCTTTTTTTTAATGTGTACAATCAGCATATGACTTTGAGAGTGATGAAGCCCAGCCTAATTTTCCCATGTTCCTGCTAAAATCATGATTGTTCTAATACTGCAGGCCATTACTGCCAGCAGCAGAAGGTATCCTGAACTTTGAAAGAACTGAAGAATCAGGCGTAAAGGGAAAATAACAATGAAATCCCCATTTATGTGGCATCTTTCACAATCTCTGATCATCACAGAGTAAAGCAAAATCATTCATATTTTAAATGTTTTGTTATGTAGGAAACTTGACAGGCAAATGACTCACAGAATGCTCCCACAAACAACAGTATGATAATACCAAACATGCTTCAGACATGCTGTTTAAGCTATGAATGCCAGCTAATTTCATGTCCTTTGTGAACAATGAAAGGTTTGATTAAGACCACAGTGACTTCTGCTGCAGATCCTAAGCTTGCCGCTGATATGCGATGCTTGGGTACACTGCTCTCCAGGGCCAATCAAATTACAAGGACTCTTTTCTCAGGCCCATATGTGCAGAATGGCCCATGAGGGGAAGTAATATCGGCTCACTGGCCTTTGTGGAACTGTATCCTCACAAGGACAAGGGGCCATGTTGTTCACTGTTCACCTTTTCTGCGAATCAGAATAAAAAATCTGAACGTGGACACAAGGAATTACAGATGTTGATTTGTAACAAAGGGACTCAGTGGGTCAGTCTAAAAAAAGGTACTGACCTGAAATGTCACCTATCAACGTTCTCCAGAGATGCTGCCTGACCCTGATTTACTCCAGAGCTTTGCGTCTTTAACAGCTCCTGATTACGGGTCCTGTCTGTATGGAGTTTGTACGTTTTCTCTGTGACCTTGTGGGTTTTCTCTGGTTGTTCCAGTTTCCTCCCACACTCAGATGACATACAAAGAAATACAGGTTTGCAGGTTAATTGGCTTTGGTAAAAGAAGTGTAAATTGTCCCTAGTGTGTCGGTGCTAGTGTTTGGGGTGATCGCTGGTTGGCGCAGACTCGGTGAGCCAAAGCACTGTTTCCACGCTATATCTCTACAGTCTCAAAACACTTGGACATCAGACACAAAAACATTTGGTAATTTCAGGAGAATTGGGGTAGGAACTTATCTTAGAGCAGTTCATGAATCCTAGTTGCTAAAAACACATAGCTTGGAATGGTGGTGGGTGGGGGCAGATACAACAGTGGCATTTAAGAGGCTGTTCAACAGGCACATCGATATGCAGGGAATGGAGGGGTATGGATTACGTGCAGGCACCAGAGATTAGTTTAACTTAATATCATGTTCAGCACAAACACTGAGTGTGAAACTGAAGTTTTCAAACTGAAACAAGGACGATTCTATTAGGTCCTGAAAATCATAGTGTTTCTTTCAGATTCAAGTACGGTGACCGTAATGACAGAATTCCTGATTCCTGTAGATGTATGTATAGAAGGGAGAAGAATCATGGCACATAGGCTCAGTGCTCCAAAGGGCTTTTGCACCTTAATATGAATTTTAAAATAGCACTGCTGCAAGAAACCCACCCGTTTCTTGTTGCAATTACACTAATGAGCCTACAGTGATGCACTTCATTCCTGGCAGCCAGTTCAGTCCTACTATTCTGCCTGCTGTCAATATAAGTCCCTGATTTGCACTTCATTTTCAAATGCATGTCGAAAGCCAGCTGAATTCAGCTTATTAAATTTCCAGGAGAAACAGCTACTTCATTTATCAGCAAGGGACTGAAGCTTGAATAATCAGAGCAAGTAGCTCACCATGCTACTGGAAATACATTCTGTAGGTCTGGGCATTTCTAAACAGCCTTCATTATGCTCTTCAGTTTCAAGATTTATTTTTCTAAATAAGGAACGTCAATTTATAAACGTTTTTGAAACTACTAAAGAAAGCAAAGGCAGTAAATTCATTTTAAGTTATATTCTGATTAATTTTTAAAATATTGTATTCCTACGCTCAGAGAAAAAGCTTTCCCTGAGAGCAATTATGTTTCCAAAATCAAGTCTGTCATAAATTTACGTTGTACTTGATTGGTCAAAGGCAGCAATTTGAAATGTGTGGAGTTTAGGATTTGTTGGCTGAGGTAAAGAGATCCCCTGATGTATCAGTATATTTAATGACATGGGATTTGCTGTTGAACTAATGATTTGAAAGACTGCCCACCATATTCAATGAACAAATCAATTTTCAGTGATGACGAGATAATGCAAGAACTGTGAATTGCCACAATATATTGGCTAACTTGTGCCACTCAGCTGCTGGCCTTGTGAAGACTGCAGCTTCTCTCAGTCTGCATGGGACATGAGAAATTGCTGCATTTGTACCTCAATTGCCCATTAGCCTACTTCAAACAGTTTGCACTCTAATTAATAGAATAATTATCTTCATAACAGAAAAATAAATGTTCATGCCACGTCAGTCGACTTTGTCATCCCAGAGTGGGACTTCATTAAACTGTGAAGACGCACTCCTGCAAGCAGTACATTATTCTGTGAGATCGTTAAAATTGAAAAAATAATAATAATTTAAGTTGTTTGTAATAAGTGTATGATACAGTAATATTGATGGACCTATATTTTAGATATACAGTAGCAATATTACTCTACCACATGTTCAACATGAACAATTGTGGAAATATTTTTTCCATTATTTAATTTTATTCTTCATTCTGTCTCTTATTCTATCCTGCTTTCCCATCTTTCATTTCAATTGTTGTATCTGTTTTGGTTTCAAATGTATTTGCCTCCGTCATTCTAATATTCCTTTCTAAATCTTGAAATCTCATTCATTAAAGAGGCAGGCTGTTGGGACCATCGAAGGGTCTGAAACAGGTGCAGTTTTGGTCAAGTTTTGGTCAAATGTGGCATGGACATGTACATAGATAAGAGAGGTGTAGAGGGGTATGACCCAGTGGATGAGTTGGACCAAGTATTTCCAATGCTATAGAACTCTGGGGCCAAATATTACATGAAGGGTTTGCAAGGATGGTATGATAGTATGTCCCCTAGCGTAACATTTCACAAGCCTCCTTCTGTCTTGGTGTAAAATGCAAAATATTTTAAGACTCTAATATCAGTGAAAAATAGGAAGGATATTTCAAATGTGTACCAATGACAGGAATGATGTGCAAATGTTGCTGAAAAGTTTGCAAACATTTTTCAAATTGTGTTCAAAGATTTAAGAATTCATCTTAAGATACTTGAAATGATGCATCAAGGGATTGAGAAGGATAAAGTATGGAAAGAAAATCAGTTCATAGATCTTCAGAAACCCAAAGATCATTAAAATGAAAAAAAATCTGGCTTTTGAAAAGAACGTGCTAAAAAAAAAAGTGAGTGAAGCTACTGGGAATAGAAACTTGGATTTAATGTTTCCCACCCACTCCCGGCTCAGTGCAGTGACTGACTTGAAGAGTGTGACAACCTGAAGGATTACCATAAAGTTCTGTATCAGTATTTCAAATGTTCAAATGAACATTGGATTTCCAAACGGCAGTGAAAAAAGGGAGGGGTAGCAATCGAGTTGCGATGAAGTGACAAGAGGTTTGGCGAGCAGAGATATAGAAGAGTGGGAGGAGATGGAGTTAAAAGAGGAAAGGGTTACAAGCGGAAAACTAATTGGAGAAATGATGGAGAACAGAATTAATGGAGGAAGATGAGAGATTTATTCATGCATACATCACAGAAAAAAATCATGCATTTTTATATGAATTTTACACACTTCCTTCTTTGAGATTAGCCTTTGTTCACATCATCAGATACTGTTTACTTGAAGATGCAACAACTGCAGATGCTGGTGTCTTGAGTAAAACACAAAGTGCTGGAGGAACTCAAAGGGTCAGGCAGCATCTGTAGAAGGAATGGATTGCCGATGGTTTGGCTCGGTCTGAAGAAGCAAACCAACCCTGAAATATTGTCACAATCAGTTTGAAGAGGGGTCCTGCCCTGAAACGGTCACCTATTCATTTCCTTCACAGATGCTGCTGGACCTGCTGCGTTCCTCCTGCATTTTGTGTTTTACCTCATTTACATTCCATTTCTCCAATATGTCTGTTCCTCCTTTCTTAATGGTATGAACCTGTGCAGTCGTTCCTTTCCTGGGTTGATTGGATTCCACTGGATTTGCACCACCTGACCCTTCATCATGTACATTAATGCCTCTGACCATGTTTTCACCTTCTGGCAATACATCCACAGTTTATATATAGATTATTGGATTATTTTCACTTGCGGTGCCTTGCACAGAGAGTAGTAGCGTAGCATATCACAATATTATTCCTGGTGTAATCTATCAACAAGGCTGGAGACTAAAGCAGAACCCCCGAGGGTTCAGAGAGTTTGATTCTAAATCAGATGGTTTGTTAACTACATAAGCAGCCGGAGTAACTCTACCCATCTCTTTCTTGCATTGATCCGAGGCAGAATTAAAATAACACCTTTGAGTAAATGCTGTCTATAATATACCCCCAATGGATATGTTTGTTTACAACACGGGCTCCTGCATGCTCCATGTTGATCCCACAAGTCTTCAATGACTCTTCCAGTTGTTGTGCCTTAACATTATCTTAACACCAACATATGTATTTTATTTTTCAAAGCTTTAGTCTTGCATTCGCCATGTGCATTATCAGGGTTGCACAGTTGCCTAGCTGCTAGAGCTGCTGCTTCACAGCGCCAGAGACCTGGGTTCATTTCTGACCTCAGGTGCAGCCTGGGCAGAGTGTGCACATTCTCTCTGTGACCGCGTGGGTTTCCTCTGGGTGCTCCGGTTTCCTCCCACTTCGCAAAGACATGCGGATTGGCAGGTTAATTGGCCTCTGCATGTTACCCCTGTTGTGCAGGCAGTGGATGATAAAGTGAGAGTGTAAATGAATGATCAATGGTTGGCATGGACTTGGTGGGCGGAGGGAGCCCATTTTCTTGCTGAATCTTTCAGTTAATTCCATTAATTATGTGCACATATCCTTTCAAATACTGCATTGCACTAAATAGAATTCATAGTATTGAAATACACCCATCGAGCACTGATTTGTACCCAACCAACTCATCACTGCGATAAAGAAGATATTAGGACCTATTATCGAAATACAGCAAGCTGAAAAATATCACCAGTCTATAATTTGATTTGAATTCAAATGAAAAAGCTATCAACATAGAATAACTCTGATCACTTAGATAAATATCGTAACCCATTGCAATAACAGTCACTTTCTAATAAAGCTGGGAATCAATTTCAGAAGCTGAGTTCGATGCAATGAGCAATTTGCACAAAATTGGACTGACTGCTTGTCACTTCTGTCAGACTGGTTAGATAAGTGGCTGACATGAAGAGAAATAAAAACCGTGTCTAACATCCTGGCCTACTAGAGAAAGGGAAATAATTGTGGAAATTCACAGCAAGCTCAATACTGCAGGTGCACACAATTGCCAATCCTTTTCGGAAGGAAATAAATTGCAATATAGTTGAAGCAGACTTTTAATCTAGTTAAAAATTATCTTGTATACCTCTGCAGTCATACTGGAGAAATATAAATGGGGTAAAGTAATATCTGTAAAAGGTTAAGGTATGTTTATACCTTTTCCCATCAGAGATAAAGGGCTTTGATAATACATTGCAGTTTTGTACTGTCTTGCCCACTGAGCAATCCTGCACGTGAGCATCAACTGTGAATAAGGACAGGTTGCTCAACTGTGACCGATACCTCCAGCTGTTTTTGAACCAGTATTGCTCAACATACTTGTATCTGTAATGCTTACCAATGTTCATTATGCTGGAACCAAGAATCCTTTCTGAATTTTGCCTGGCTAATTCTAAATCATTGAGGCTGATTATCAGCCATCCCAAATTCTACCTTGGCAATGGAACTTGATGGACCACCTCTTGCAGTACCATCGATTTGTCCACTAATTCCGTATTTTTAGAATTAGAGTTTTTTTTGCAGTCTTTTTCTTTTCACTTTAGAACTTGTGTAATGTATGTATCATTTAAGATTTTGTGTGTTATCTGTGTCCTCTTGCCTGTGAACCTTCTACAAGCGAGACTTTCATTGAACCTGTATCTCACTGTCCATGTGTCTATGATAACAAACTGGACTTGATTTGAACTGACCAGAAATTCTGTATTCTGGAAATGCATTGAGTGAGTTAGAATTAAGATCTAGAAAGTTACAAAAGGAAGAGTTTTATCACATTCCACCCATGATCATTGTGACATGAAAATGGACAACATTTTATTGACCAATAGATAAGGTTTGAAAATTTGTAAATGACGCACATCATCCTTGGGAATGTCCCATGCTCAGTTGGTGACCAAACTGAAATGGTACAAAACAGTACAATGTCTGTGCCAAACATAGTGCCAAGTGAAACGAACCTCAAATGGTATAAAGAATGACTTATTTAGGGATATATGGTATTTAACCATTGAATGCAAGTAGGTATAATTTGAAATAAAGGACAAAGTAGTTATTGAGATCTGACAGCAAAATAATTAATGTGCTTGAATCCAGGAGCAGTTTGTTGCCATGAGCTCACTGGCACATCCTGTGTATTGCATAAATATTGTTGGTCTATCCACAGAAGAAATATTGAGCAGCCCCACCCTTGTAAATGTCTGTATTGTCATGATGCTCCAGCTCCGATTCCCTCCCCACCTGCCTCTTGCTGCCCACTCCACACTTATTTCACGTGCAGTGTATCAGTCATCGTGCACACATACACACGCACAACGTTTTCTCATGTCGCTTTTGCTTTAAAACCTAGCTCTGAATTTCCAATCCCCGTTTCTGTTTCTGCAGCTCCAGTGAAGATTGGAATGTTTTGATAATTGGAATTAATTTGTCAACACTTCTGTATCAGACCACATATTTCATGCAACATTAAAGTCATTAGACATCATCTCCTTATAAGTTTGGATTAGCTTTGCATTTAGTGTCTCTAGAGTGCTCATCACTGAATCCCCTAATCACCAACGTTTCCACAAATCGTTTACTCAGCACTGCATATCTCATCAATCATGATGAATGTCTAACATTAAAATCAGAAATATTGTCCATACATTTCCTTCGTTATGACTGTGATTTCAATCCTAACATACTTAATTGGCTATAAAGCATTTTCAAATGTGGTGGGGACTTTGGGATTTGGTTCTGTGGTTATGAAAGCTACTATGTAAATGAAGGTCATTTGTTTTACCATTACATGAACAGGTCTGAACATCCAGATTCATTGGCCAAAACATTAGTGTGTTGTGACTGAATAGTTTGTAAATGGGTGATACCCTGTCACAGCATGTCAGGCTACTAATTTGGCACAGTGTGCTTTGCACTCTCATGTGCTTTCCCATGCATATTTTATCTGAAATGCCAAATATTTTTTTCAAAGTAAAACGTATCTTGTTTGAAAATAATATGAAACCTGACAGGGTTCATTTCGATCACAACTTTGCAAGCATCTAGTTTAATAATGTTAGTTAATAATTTAAACAGTCTGAAGAAAGGTCTCAACCTGAAACATCACCAATTCCTTTTCTCCAGAGATGCTGCCTGTCCCGCTGAGTTACTCCAGCTTTTTTGTGTCTATCTTCGGTTTATACCAGCATCTACAGTTCCTTCCTAAATATTTTGTGTTAATAATGTCAAGTCTAGTCCATTCAGCATTTTACTGATGACTGCTGGAGACTTTTCAAACTCGTTCTTCACAATTAGTGGTCTTGCCTCACTCTTGGGACTTGGGTCTGTCTTGAGGATGACCAAATGATGGATCTGGCTGGCTGTAGTGTATTTATTTTTTGTTGCCATGACAATTTGTTGGAACTCTTCATCTTTCTGTTCTCAAGAGCATAACCTTCCATACATTGGATGTGTCTAAAATCTCGCCCCTTACTCCTCTTGCCTTAGCTTGAATTTTTGTAAATGCACAAATCTTCCTCTCAAGAGGCTCATATTCATCTTAAATTATTTGATTTCTCTAATTAATATCTCTGATCTTTTTTTGTCAAAAGCACCACCTGTTACATCTTTCGCTTTCATATACTTTCACCTATGATACACTTTCAATTTATCTGCCTGCTATATCCTATTTCAAGGATTCCCAAATCTGGTAACCAGGCACGTGCCGTCAGGGTAGGCAAGGTAGGCACTGCCTACCCTGACTAAAATTATGAAATGGCAATTTTTAAATATAAATAGTAAAGGCATGGGAGAATTATGCCTGTCTAAGAGATCGATCTCTTAGGTAGGCATAATTCTCCATGCCTTTCACCCGCAGCGCTTGTAACACGGGAAGCTCTGTGCAGCCCCCGTGCCGTCAGCGCTGCCAGAGCCGTCAGATTCAATGGGAGCTGAAGGCAGCAGAAATTCTGCCTTTGCAGCACTGCGCATGTGCATCATCTTTCTGCGCATGCGCATCGCGAGTTTCTTGGCGGGATGTTCAAATATGGATTGCCATTATTTTAATAGTATCTTAGCAAACAAATGGAGAATGGACTTAATGTACCAAAAATGTGGTAAGTGCATTTCTTTGTGCTTTATGTTTTTAAATACTGTAGTTCCCAGGGTGGGGGGAGAGCTCCGTTCACAGTGTTTGGGCAGTCTGGTGTTGTGAAGGAGGGGATCGGGGTCAGTAACCCACTTGCCACGCTCCGGTCTGAGTGCAGGTGAGATGGGACTAGGTGAGAGTAAAAGTGTGTGAGGGGTGAGAAGTCCATGCCGGGTGCCGGCCGGCCGCAGCCGCTGTTCAGATTGTTGGGAGACGGAGCTCAGGGTTCGCCTCTTGAGCTGCTTTGGTGCCCAGGCGTAAGTTGAGGTGGAAGGTGGTTGGGGGTGCGGGGGGGGGGGGGGGGGGGGGGGGCGGGGGGGGGCTCGTCTTCTGAAGAAGGATCTCGACCCGCTGAATTACTCCAGCATTGTTAAAGAAGGAACTGCAGATGCAGCAAAATCGAGCGTACACAAAATTCTGGAGAAACTCAGCGGGTGCAGCAGCATCTATAGAGCGAAGGGATGGGTGACAGGAGGGTCTCGACCTGCTGAAATTCTCCAGCATTTGGATCTAAACATCACCCATCCCTTCCCTCTAGAGATGCGGCCTGTCCCACTGAGTTACTCCAGCTTGTGTGTGTCTATCGTTGAATGGGTGACGTTTCGGGTCGAGACCCTTCTTCGGACTGAAAATAAAACTTGCCTCGCGTGAAGCGGCTTGTAAATTAAAACATAAAAACAAGAAATGCTAGACTCATTTATGTGCTCCTATTCATTTACCTGGCCTGTTGCTGTCCTCCCTCGTCCACCGTGAGCGCTGGACAACTCACTGGGTGCAAAACTCCGCTGCATTCCGGGCGGAGGGCGATGATCACCCGACTGACCGGCAAGTAGAGGCGGCGGGTCGGTCAAGCCCGGCTCCCCGCCACCGGGATAAACACCACTACTGGAGTAAACTCAGCGGGATCTCTGGAGAAGTCTGAAGTAGGGTCTCGACACGAAATCTCACCCATCCCATCTCTCCAGAGATGCTGCCAGTCCCTCGGAGTTACTCCAGCATTGTGTGTGTCTATGGGTTACACAAAAAGCTGGCGAAACTCAGCGGGTGCAGCAGCATCTAAGGAGCGAAGGAGATAGGCGACGTTTCGGGTCGAGACCCTTCTTGTGTGTGTCTATCTTCGGTGCAAACCAGCATCTGCAGTTCCTTCACAATCCCACACTCTTGGCCCCGGGGGGTGGATGGAGCATCACACGTGGATACAACCCACTCACTGCCCAGACTTGCCCCTCCGGCAGGTCTTTAACCGCGTCCTAAAGCCGTTCGTGTTAAAGAAGGAACTGCAGATGCTGGAGAATCGAGGGTTACACAAAGCTGGAGAAACTCAGCGGGTGCTGCAGCATGAAGAAGGTCAGCAGGTCTGAAGAAGGGTCTCGACCCGAAACGTCGCCTATCTCCTTCGCCCCTTAGATGCTGTTGCACCCGCTGAGTTTCTCCAGCTTTTTGTGAAACCCCCATCTCTCACCTGCCGTTCGCCGGCTTCGCTCATGTCAACCGCGTCCCGCAAATCCTTAAATTCCCACAGCCAAGTAACCTAAACTGGACCCGTGAACGCGCTGTCGGAATTTAAAGATTTGCGGGAAGCCGGCCGGCGAGCGGCAGGTGAGAGATGTTCAGACGGAGAGCACTGCCAGAGGTGAGTGGGGACCAGCAGAAGGGGCTGAAGTGGCAGGGTCCCGGCGGCCACTCGCAGTCACCCGAGCTGCTTCCTTCCGCGGAAGTGGCGGCCAGTTCTGCTGTCCGTGTCCGGCAGGTGAGAGATGGGGACTTTGAATCAGTTGTCATCTTATGGAATGACAATACTAATTCAAGGGTCCAATTGGAGGGGGAGTTCCTTTCACAGCGTGTGGGGAGCCTGCGGGAGGGGTTAAATATGCGAGAAGGGAGAAGTTTTGAGAAGGAGGGGGGCAGAGATCATATCAAACTCACTCACCGCTGCCGCAGCGCTCCGGGCAAGGACAGAACTGGCCGCCACTTCTGCCACTTCAGACTCAGTCTCAGTCTGAAGAAGGGTCTCGACCCGAAACGTCGCCTATCTCCTTCGCCCCTTAGATGCTGCTGCACCCGCTGAGTTTCTCCAGCTCTTTGTGTAACCCTCGATTCTCCAGCATCTGCAGTTCCTTCTTTAACACGGAGGGTGAGAGATGTTCAGACGAAGAGCACTGCCAGAGGTGATCAGAAGGCGCTGAAGAGCAGTCGGTTCTGGTGTTGGGTCCCGGTGGCCGCTCGCACCCGAGCTGCTTCTATCCCCGGAAGTGGCGGCCAGTTCTGTCCTTGCCCGGAGCGCTGCGGCAGCGGTGAGTGAGTTTGATATGATCTCTGTCCCCCTCCTTCTCAAAACTTCTCCCTTCTCGCATATTTAACCCCTCCCGCAGGCTCCCCACACGCTGTGAAAGGAACTCCCCCTCCAATTGGACCCTTGAATTAGTATTGTCATTCCATAAGATGACAACTGATTCAAAGTCCCGATGTGCTCCCGTTTTTCCCACCATCTCTCCACCTGCCTTCATCCTCCGTCCCCCACCCATTCAGTAATTAAAAAATGAAGGAGATTTAGAACCTTTGGGAAATTTGAATTGTTACTTATTTTTATTTTTTTACGAAGAGAACAATCTGCGCATGCGCGGTTTTAAGATTTTTTGAAAGCCGGCTGACTGCCTACCCTGAGTAATTACTCACGGCACGTGCCTGCTGGTAACATATCTGAGATGGGCGGATGTCTAGTACTTCAAATGAGCAAATTTTAATTGATAAAAATCTGCTCTTTTCAACAGTTACAAAACCTTTTACTTCAGATTAGATAATAGCAGTTAGACAATGTAGTTACTGATTAATAATTAAAAAATCATAACATTTTTTTGGGATCAAATAATTGAAAATGGAAATAAAATAATATGACATTTCTTTCATATATACATGAAAGATTGTTAATGTTCCTGTTCAACAATTTTACATCAGTTTGAAAAGCTGTTGACTAAAACATTATGTGTAGGAAGGAACTGCAGATGCTGGTTTACCCTGAAGATAAACATAAATGCTGGAGTAATTCAACAGGACAGCAGCATCTCCAAAGGGAAGGGATCGGTGACTTTCAGGGTCTGAAGAAACGTTGACCTGAAACGTCGCCCCAGGGATGCTGCTTTCTCTCCAGAGATGCTGCCTGCCCCGCTGAGTTACTCCAGCATTTTGTATCTATCTTTTAACTGAAATATTACCCTGGGTTCTCTCTCCTCAGTGTATTTCAGACATTTTTAGTTCTTATACCAAATTTCCAGCATCTGCAGTATATTCTGTTTGACTAACTTTTTTCAATGTATGGTTAGCCGGCAGGTGCAGTAATATGTATTAAAAGTAGATTCGAGGGAAACAATAGAATTTGCTGTCAATGATCCCCAGTACAACATCATCTGAAGCAAAAAAATTTAACCACCTCTGCCACTTTACTAGTTGGAGCTGCAATCACTAAGCAAGGATATTGTCAATGGGAGAATGGTAAGAATTCACCAAGGATCTGAACAGGGATGGATTGGAGAAAAACATTTTGAAAGTAAAGAGAATCATGGAAAACTGGTGAGCTCTCTGAGAAAGGACTTCCAGGTTCAGAGACAAAGTGACCAAACAGTCCACTACCACTGATTTATAGAAAGACAATGGCGAGGTGAGCTGAGTTGAAAGTACTTCTGGTACTGGAGAATTAAACCTGGAATCGGCTCAAAGAAGGGAAAATGATCTTGATGTTGCTGAGACATGGTACCTGCAGGAAAGTTGTTGGCTTTGGGGCAGTGAATGCAGGAATTTTATGGGATAACACTGAAATCAGTGGTCTTCTTGATGAAATGGATTAGCATGAGATGGCATGAAGCAGACGCATGTGTAGAGTATTGAAACTGAGAGATTCGAGTTGATGAATATTGATGTCTATTGGTGGTGATAAGTAGCTAAGTTATGCAACTGGAAACAGACATGGTGGTGACCAATGTAAATTTGAAGCTCAACTCGGGGTCCACCATAGTATCAAAATACCAAAGATCCTCTCTGGAAATACTTCATGATTGGCTGAGTATGTCAGCAATTTTAGTTTTGAATCCAGCATCGGCAGTGTTTTGATATCTAAAGTTGCATGCCATGGCATATTTACACAAACATTTGCATCCTTCAAAATGCTGATTATAAAAATACAACATTTCTTAAAATAATTTAACATTTCTGTGAATATGATATTGTGTTCTGAAACTAAGTTAAAGACTATAACATCTAGTAACTATAGCACCAGTACACTGGAGGGCAGCATATACACAGCTTAAACATTAAGATCCATCTTGATGAATCCATCATCCAGCTGCATCTTAATTTGTGATTGCTCACTGTGAAAAAATATGGCTATGGTGTACACATAGACTTGTTTATCATCTATCTATCTATCTATCTATTATACCAAGACACGTGTTGTCAACAAGTGATCTTTATTAGATTAACACAGAACAGCTCCCAGAACCACAAGGGGCAAGGGTGTTACCGGCAATATATATACCCCAGGGGAGACCCGTGACCCACTCGTCCCGCCAAACCAAGTCACATGACCCAACCCCCAGGACCGAGGGGTCGCACCACGAGTGGCGAACCACCAGGGGCTGCCACACTATCTATATTAAACATGCAATATATATATTAAACATACAATACATGTAATCACATACATTAGCGCATGCACCTACACTGCTCTATTTGCTTTCAATCCCATGTTCATCACTTATGATATTGTAATTTATAAACATTGACACCTGCCTTGCCCATTGTCCATTCACTTTTTCAACACCTGGGAACTTTAAGTATGGACAACTGATTTCACTAAATCCAATTTTAATTCCGGTCCTCGTCAGATATTCACATGAAAAACATTTTCTGGAATTCAGGAGTAAGAACTCCTATCAAGTCTCTTTTAAGGCTACATTGAAATTTTTCCATCACTGTTCTCAGATACATTGACTAACCCACAATTAGGTTTGTTGTGTTTCAATATACCAGACATCTAAAACATTATATTACAAAATGCAGGTGATCAATCAGGTCAAAAATATTAGTTAAAACATATGCAAATTAAGAAAGCTGTTAAAATTAATGATCATAATCAAAGGTTCAAATATATAACAGAACATGCCTTACATAGGGCCAGAGAGGTATACAGCATGGAAACTGTCCCTTTGACCCACCTGTCCATGCCTCCCAAGTTGCCATTCTGGGCTCATCTCATTTGTGTACATTTGGCCCATATCCCTCTAAATCCTTCCTGTCCATATATCAGTTCAAATATCTTTTGAACGCTGTAATTGTATCTCCTTCTATAGATTCTTCTGGCAGCTTATTCCAAATAAAAACTACCCTCTGAGTGAAAACGTTGTCCCTGGGTTCTCTCTTAAATGTTTCCCCTCTCACTTCAAGGCTATGCCCTCTAGCTTTAGAATCCTTTACACTGGGAAAAGAACAGTAAGCATTCACTGTACATCAATAGACTTTATGATTGTGTATACTTTCATAAAGTCACATCTCAACCGCCTCTGCTCCAAAGAAAAAAGTCCTTGCCTTTCCTTTTAACTCAAGCTTTTGTACAGCTAACAACCTTGTATGGTGAGCCTTGTATCTCCAACGTCTAAAGTGTCTCTTCTGCACCTTTTCCAACAATGACATCCTTCAATAGTTAGGTGATCGGAATTGTACACAATATTCCAAGTGCGGTCTCACCAACAAATTGTACAGCTGAATCATGATGTCCCAGGTTTTGTCCCGAATACCTCCTTAGAAGGCTTAAGAAGTTTTACATGTCCCCAACAGTGTGGGCAGGGGATGTGTTCTGTGGTTCATGGTCCCAGCTACTCGGCCAACTTGTATAACTCACTCGTAAGCACTTAATCGCTGACTATTTTCCAACTCCTCTCTCTCTCTCTCCCTCTCCTTAGTTTTGATGCTATTTAAAATGAATGTGAAGTAGTTCTTAGTTTCTCACTCCAGCTTTGAGAACAGACAGACAAAATGACTGATAGTTGCCTTGCTGTTCACAATTATAAACTCATTAGTTTTAATTAGGTTAATTTGCAAGCTCAGAAGCTGAGTGTGTATTTTCTGCAGCAATTATTTTATGTAATTGTTTCTCCACAGATGCGAAAGAACAAACACCAACATGCATGAATATATTTCCTGTCCTTATTTGGAATACAATTCTTTAGCACGGAGAATTAAATGCTAACTAAATTCACAGAATAGAATAAAGGTGGCCGTCTGTAACAGACTGCTTTTCATTAAGCTTCTTATTTGTGCTAACTTATTAACTGACAAACATAATCTAAACAGATTTGGAAATACAAAGGAAATCAGATCACCAAAAGCTCTGAGAAAATTGCTAGATCTTATATTAACTTTTGAAGAATAATTAACATATTGTTGTTCTTGTACTTAAAATGCAGTTTGGAATCAATAGGCTTATGCATCAGTTGAATGCCAAGTCTTGAGGAGATAAGACGGGCAGCCCTATGGCACAGTGAGGCTGTTTCATAGCTCCAGTGATCCTGATTTAATTTTGAGCTCGACTCGATCAATGTGGATATTCTTCCGTGACTACAAAATGGGTTTTGTCTGGGTGCTCTGGTTTTTGTCCACACCGAATTAACACTCAGAATTAAAGGACATTCCGTTAGGAAGGAGATGAGGAGGAGTTTCTTTAGTCGGAGGGTGATGAATCTGTGTAATTCTGCCACAAAAGGTTGGGGAGGCCATCAGTTGATATTTTTAAGGCCGAGATTGATAGATTATTGATTAGCATGGGTGTCAGGGGTTATGGGGAGAAGACAGGAAAATGTGGCTAGGAAGGAGAGATAGATCAGCCATGTTTGAATTAGGGAGTAGACTAGATGGGCCGAATGGCATAATTCTGCTCACTTATGACCTTATGACCCTACAGACTTGCAGGTCACTACGTCAATTGAGGCTGATAAAGGGCAAACGAGTAGTAGAATCCAGAAGATCTTGATGAAGATATGGTAGAATAAAATGGGATTATTTTAAGATTACCAAAACTAGGCACTTGATGTTGAGCGCAGTGTCATTGAGTTCAATGTTTTCAAAGGTCTTATTGTGACGTGTACCAATTAAGGTACAGTGATATTCAAATTACCACATAACCATATTTTTTTAAAAAAGCAACAAGTCACTCAACTGCATGAAAGTAAACATAAACATCCACCACAGCAAATTCCCCACATTCCTCGCTGTGATGGAAGGCAATAAAGTCTAATCTTCTTCCCTCTTTATTCGGTCGAGGCAGCTGAAACATCCGCAGTTAGGGCGATCGAAGCTCCTGCGGCTTGGACCTCCCGAAGTCGCTCTCTAACCAGGGATGGCCAGCTCCATGATGGTAAATCCTGCAGGCTCCCATGGTTGGAGCTCCCGGTCGGTCTCCAGCAAGAGGCCGCCAACTCCTCGATGTTAGGCCGCAGTGTGGACGGAGATACGATATGGAAAAAAATCGCATCTCCATTGAGGTAAGATAATTTAAAAAGTTTCCCCCAACCCCCCCCCCCCCCCCCCCCCTCAACCCACCACCCCCCACATAAATCAAATTAAAGAACATTAAAACATACATTTAACACATACTAAAAAAAACAACAAAGGAAGGGACAGACAGACTGTTGGCGAGGCAGCCATTGCTGGTACCACCCGATGTTCAGAGTTGACAGACATGTTTCACATTGTATGGTTCGTTGACTCTAGAAACAAAGATGATTGTACAACACAGTATTGAGGGAATGTTGGATTATCAGTGCAGCAACTTTTGTTGGACTGTTGAACTGTAAATTCCTAACAGGAAGAAGAACATCAGGAGAAAGCAATAGTCTTTAAAGACACTGGACAGTTTTTCTTCTTAAAATATCATAATCAAAAAAAATGTTTTACCAATTCATGACATGTAGTTGAGGGGTATTGCTATGTAAAGCATGGTTGGTTGCTAGCATAACAACCTATTGTCCATTGAAGATACTCGGCACACAATTCTGTAACATTTGTGCATGAAAAAGACTTCTTTCATTTGATGGCATTGACTTCAATCACATTTCTGTAGCATTTAATTATCTATTTAGTGGATACAATGAAGAGTGAATTTCTAGCCAGTTGCAAAATGATGCGATGTTTGGGAATCATGAT
This sequence comes from Raja brachyura, assembly GCA_963514005.1. Next base: position 18,099,765 of record OY740806.1, on the reverse strand, counting down.
GAACCATTATATGTTTGATTTTTTTTTCCCTCTTTCAAGTCTTCTCCAGGTCCTTTCCGAACAAATTGACTCATTAGGCACAGAACACAGCCCATTGCTTGCTTGAGGGGCTGTTTGTGATGTTTTGTATAATGATGCCGACAATGTGGTCCACAACAGTCAAAACGAATGTTGCTCGTACCCAGCATTTTTGTCATGTTTAGTACCATCAGGATCCTTTCTGGTTCATTGACACCAAAACCAACTTCACCACCAATTATTGGCTGGCTGAGATCAACTCACTTCATGCACACAGGGGAAATAAGTGGAAGAACAGATTTCAGTTCCAAAACCACAAATAACCACAAATTAACCACACATCCACTGGAACTGCTCTTAATATGCACCCTAATGTCAATAGGTTATTCTTGCATCATTTGAATGAGAATGAATAATATTTTGAGCGTGAATTTAAGGTCAAAAGTCAATCTAATAATAACAAATACAAACATAAAGGATCAACATGTCAAAATCATCTTCTAAAGGGTTATCTGTGCAATTTATTCCACACTGGGCAATATAACACAAACTGCAGCAATAAGAATGAACTATGAGCACGTGTACCCTTAACGGCTAATACATTGCCCTTCCGTGAAAAAGAATTCCACAGATTTACCACTATCTGACTGAAGAAATTCCTCCTCATCTCCTTCCTAAAGAAACGTCTTTTAATTCTAAGTGTTAATTTGGTGTCAGAGAAAAGCAGAGCACCCAGAGAAAATCAATTTTGTGGTGACAGGAAGAATGTCCACACAGATGGAATTGGGGCTCAAAATTTAATCAGGATCACTGGAGCTATGAAGCAGCCTCTCCACCCGTTGTAATGCAAGGTAATACAAGGACAAAGATTGTTTTCAAATCAACAATAAGCCATCACTCCAACCGAGGAATAACAAAGTTTTGTGAGAGAAACAGAATATCTTTACCAAACCTCGAAATAATCAATCTAAATGCCGAAGATTTTTGTGTGCGGATAGTTAAATCCAGTTTACCTATTGCTAAGAATGTCATTCTCTGTTTATTTGACCCTTATATCTTTTTGGATCTACTTTTAAGTTCAAGTGGGCAACAGAAATACAGAACACGCTAAAGCTACTTCTGTCCTGAAAATGGCCCAATATAATGAATGGAATGATTCATTGAAAATTAGAGGTTTTATTCTCACCTATTTCATTATATTTAAAAATCAAAAACAATAAAAGGAAGTAGATTGTGCGTGACCTGACATTTTGATCTGATCTTTTACAATAGCTTGCAGAAATTTTGAAATTTATTGATACAATTGAGAGATGTGATTTTTGGTCCAAGGTATAAAATTTCCATATGACCTGATTACCAAGTTCCATCTGTCACAAGCAATCTTGAAGATTTTTTTTTTTTCAAAAACCATCGAAAAACAGTCATGGAATAAAGGGACTTGCTCATGATGTGCCAAAGCATCTATTGAAATGATTTAAGCTTCAGCTTGCTCTGGAGCTGGCTGATCACAGGTTTGGGGGGCATTGCAAGGTTACAATTAACTTGAGTGAACATACTATGATAAAAATGAACCTTGTTAATCCACGTACAATTTTGCCAGAATAGAATAAGGTTGATCTGAGATGAGATCCCTCAGTAAACAGTAATGACCTGATTTACACTTGCAGAGAAGAAAGAAACAGTTAAGAAATGTATCTTTTATGACCTCTAGGTTCCAGAGATTCGGCCAAATTAATTTATCTTTATCTATATTTCTCCTGTCCAATATAAATGTGTTTATAATTATACAAGACAGAATTAGGACCTTCCATTTGATGGGTCCATTGATGGGTTTTACAGATATTATCGATGCTATGATTTTTTCTTACAAATCAACAATACTGCTTTAAGATCCAAAATTAGGATTCTGATCTTAAATCACTGATGCTCGTGTTGGCTAGGACTCAATACCTCGTGAGTAGACGCAGTCCATGAACATTGCCTGGAAAAGTCAGTCTGAGAAGAACCAATCCTGCCAAGTGAGCTGACTCGATTGTCTCCTCTTCTGATCTCTAATCTCTAAGGCCTCGAGCGATGATGTAATTCAAGGCATTCAAATGATGTCATCTAGAAATCTGTTGCATGGCAAGGAACAGGTCATAAGCAAATGAGTACCATTGCAAGAAGAGTAAGCATCCCAGTACAAACCCAACATCTAATTGAAAATTCCATAGATGCTTAAGTGTGGACAGCTTCCATTTGCCATGCTTTGCTTTTATGCAAGACATTTTGTTTTTTTAGATAATTTTCAGTTGCTTGGCATGCTTTTGAAAATATTGCAGGAAATACCAGGATGATAAGAAAATAGTGAATGCAATCCACACGTTGATGGACTAAATTCCAATGACACTTGGAAATTCTTGTAATATAATGTCAACCTTGCCTTGCACTATACAGTGCGCAAAGGGCCAGTTTTGCACAGAATGAAGGTTTCGCTGAACATGCAGTTCCTCTCTTTAGTCACAAGATGGTGCTCATTGTTATCAGAGGACATGTATTTGCTTGGGGAACATTACCGTTGAACTTCAGTGGAAATAGTTGGGCTGTGGCAAGGGAAGGAATTACTTCTATTTAAGAATTGATGCGCCCCTTCCCTCTTTATTTAAAGCCCTTGCCACAATTTATGAACCAAACTCAGGAATTAACATGAGCAATCAGGGGACAAAAATATGGCTTAACAGAGCAGTATGTAAACCACAAACCAGGTTGTTGCATTAAGTTTTACTAACATGTATAAATCAGGACAGAAAGCATTACCAGGGAGTGTTTTTAAAGGCCTATTGTATATTTATTTTCCAACATTGATCAGAAATTTGTTGTTGATTGGTGGAGGTGAAGTGCAGTTTAGGAGCTGAAATTTGTAGTTATTTACTAGACCAGGTGCTGACCCCCAAGGCAATACTCCACCACTGACCCATAGCCCCCAACTGGGTAGGCACGGCTGATGTGCTCCCGATGTGACAGCAGAGATCCTCGTTATGACTTGAGTCACGGCAACCCTCCCTCAACTGCACCTCGGCATCCCTCTTCCTAGCCCTATCCTCCTCCATTCCCCCTCATCCCCAGCACTTCCTCCCCCTCCTCTTCACCCACTCTTCTCTCTCCTTTCCTCCTCCCCTCCCCCACTACCTCCCTCACCTCTCCCTCCCTCTCCTTTCCCCTACCCTTGGTCACTCCCTTCCTCTCTCCGCAACCCCTCTCCACCCCCTCCTCTCCCTCTATCTTCCTGCTCCTCTACTCATCACCTCCCCTCTAGTCCAATTCCCCTTCCTCACCTCCCCCACTGCCCTCCACTCCCTCATCTCCCACTCCCTTCCTCCCCCACTCCCCCCTCCTCTCCTTCTATCCCCCCCTCCTCCCCATTCTCCCTCCTCACCTCTCCCACTTTCCCCTTCCTCTCCCTCTCCCCTCCCTCTATCGCCCTACTTCTCACCGCCCCCCATCCCACCCCCCACAATGATTTTTTTAAAATATACCTTCCCCCCTATCCCACCCCACATTGAAAAATGCGATTTTAAAAATGAAAATGAAAATCACATTTTTCTTTAAAATAACCTAAACACAATGTTAGCTGTTAATAAAGAATGAAGAATTGATTAAAACTGAGTTTTTATGTAAATTAGATTTGGGATCCCATTGTGACATCGACACAGCTGATGGTCAGGGCAAGTGGAAATGGGGTTTGAAAGGTGATTTTTGTAAAGTTTAAAATGTCAATAACTTGTAAAATATAACATAAATCCAAACAAAACTTGTTTCATTTCCATCCCAGGAAAATGGTGAGTAAGGTAGGCCAAAATTTGTAGCGCTAACATGTTGAGTTTTGGCGGGGTTTCGGGTTCTCAAGCACACACATGTACGCTTGCATACACACAAACAAACAAAGAGTTTTAGTAATATACTAGACTAAGTGGGACCCGTTGGGCCCCAGCATCACATGGGAGGGCTGGTCCCCCAACTTAATATCCCACCTCCCCCCAATTCCAATATTGGTTACCAGTAGGGGGCGGGGGGGGGGGGGGGGGGCAGTGCTTTCTGGAGTGCCAGTGTAGGTGTTGTGGGCTGATGGGACTGTTTTCTAGAGGGCTAGTATGGACATTGTGGGCCGAATGGATTCTTGGGCTGGCGGCTCAGTCACTCAAGCCTGTTGTGCTGGCAGCACACTCAGTCATGGCTGGTGGGCTGGCACTTGACTCACAGCTATTCCTTGAAATTCCATTTCAGCAGGGTGCAAGGCCACCAAATTCAAGTGCAGTTTCTTACCACTTCAAGCAGGGTACAAGGCCACCAAATTCAAGTGCTGTTTCATACCATTTCAAGCAGGGTGCAAAGCCACTAAAGAAAGCGAATCGTGACCTCTCCCTCCTCCATCTTGCAGAGACTGAGCCATGCCCACACTTCTGGGTTTTATAGTCCCTCCCCCTCCCACCAGAAGGGGCGTGGCCCTCATGGCATGATTGACAGGAGAGAGAATCTCACCATTTTTAAAACACTAATAACTCTTTTATTTTTCATTGATTGGAAAAATCCTCGGCACCTGATGAACAGAGGGGAGCTCTGAGTAAGATGGCCAAAAATCACCATACATGGTAGCGTTTTTTCTAAAATCAATACAAAGCGCAAACAGGAAGTGGTCAAGATTAGACTTTTATTTATAATGGAAGGCAAGGCAACTTTAATTAGGCAAGCTTTAGCATTTCCAAACCAAAGGCAAAACAGCTTTAGCATTTCCAAACCAAAGGCAACACAGCTTTAGCATTTCCAAACCAAAGGAAACAGACCTTTAGCACATCCAAACCAAAGGCAACACAGCTTTAGCATTTCCAAACCAAAGGCAACACAGCATTAGCTTTTCCAAACCAAAGGCAACACAGGTTTAGCATTTCCAAAATATATTTTCAAACCACATTAAGGGCACTGACAGGTCAGTAAACCCACTCACAGTTTAGTAGACATGTGTTATTCAGCGTTATTCAGAGCTCAGACTGGGAGACGTGACCCTCTCGCTCTCCCATCTTGCAGAGACTGACTGAGGCACTCAACACTTCTGGCTTTTATAGTCCCGCCACGAGGGGCGTGGTCTTTAGGAGAGAAAATCTCATCATTTTTTAAACACTAATAACTATTTTATTTTTAATCGATGGGAAAAATCCTTATGTCCTGCGCAGCAGAGGGGGACTCTGAGTAAGATGGCCAAAAATCACAGCCGTAAGTGGCAGCGTTTTTTCTAAAATCAATATACAGAACAACAGGAAGTGGTCAAGATCAGACTTTTAGTAATATAGATATTAGACCAAGTGCGGACCCAATGGGTCCACTCCCCCAATGCAATATTCCACCAAACTCCACATGCACAGCTGCCAATTTCAAAGTTGTGCCGTTGATGGGTGAAATTAAGTTAAAGTTAGTAAAGTGAATAGAGGACCCATGGAGGCATTTGTAAAGTAGAAGGAAACTTTCCCATGAAGCCTTTAGGTCCCCGTTGTGAGAAAAACAAAACATTGCTATGTGAAAGTCGATTGCAAGATGGCGGCGGGCCCACCTTGCAGGGGGTGGACCCATTGGGATCCCATTGTGACGTTGTTGTGACGTCGAACGTGGCTGACAGACAGGGCAAGTGGAATAGTGGTTTTTGTAAAGTTTGAAATGTCAATAACTTGTAAAATATAACATCAATCCAAACAAAACTTGATACTGCACATCCCAGGACAATGGTGAGTAAGGTGGGCCAAAAATTGTAGTGCTTCATGTACCGTTTTGGCGGGGTTTCAAGATCTCTCACACACACACACACATGCACGCATACAAACAAACAAGATGAGTTGTAGTAATATATACATAGATAGATTAGATTATTTAGATTGCCCGGTACTGCTTATTTCAGGAGCATGCATGCCACAACTTTGACCAACAGCACATCCATCTGATCAAACTGACATTTCTTGGCAGCAGTGTCTGTTTGTCCTTCTGGGTGTTGCTGGCAAAGCCAAAGTTATTGCCCATCCATAATTGGAGTGGTGATGGTGGTGGTGGTGGTGATGTGCCTTTTTGAATGCAGTCCTTCTAGTGAACTTATTCCTTTTGTGTTGTTAAAATGGAAGTTCATAACTTCATGTGTTATAGGAGCAGAATTAGTAGGTTTTTCAACCAATCGAGTCTACTCCGCCATTCAATCATGACCAAACTATCTTTCCCTCTCAACCCCATTCTCCTGCCTACTCCCCATAACCCTTGACACCTCATGCTAATCAAGAATCTATCACTCTCAGACTTAAAAATATCCATTGACCTGGCCTCCACAGTCTTCTGTGGCAATGAATTCTACAGATTCACTACTCCCTGATTAAATAAATTCCTCCTAATCTCCTCTCTAAAAATACGCCCTTTTGTTCTGAGGCTTTGGCCTCTGGAGCCATACTCATCCAGCGCAGTGGACAGTACTCAATCACACTCAGGACTTGTACCTTGAGATGGTTGAAAGATTGCATTTGAGGATAGATCCAAGGACAGGGAAATTTAAGGACAGGAGGAGGTCCCGAGTCGACCTGCTGGTTTTAAGTGCACTGATTTGATTTGCGACATTAAACAGTTGCTCAGATGTCTTCAAGCAAATGAATCCCAAAAGTGGACATTGGCAATCCCAATGAAAGACAAATAGCAGTGAGCACTTTGACTTATGATAGCCAATGCACCCGCTGAGTTATTCCAGCATTTTGTTTCTATCTTCAGTGTAAACCAGCATCTGCAGTTCCTTCCTACCTGCTGTGCCGTTTTTCTTAGTTGTTCATGTTTTCTTCACAACCAGGTAGCTGTCAAAAGTACACAAAGACAGCTGTCCACCTACTTATGTGTCATCAGCAAATTTAGCAACAGAATCTTTGTTCCCTTCTCCCAGCTTATTCACATTTATTATATAAAGTTAAGACCCAGGATTTATCTCCAGTGGCACACCACTTGTGACATCTTCCCAAACAGAATAAAAGGACCCATTATAACTACCCTCCTCCCTGCTGGCCAGCCATTCTTCAGCAACCATATAACAATATAACCATATAACAATCACAGCACGGTGCCAGGCCATCTCGGCCCTTCTAGTCCGTGCCGAACACTTACTCTAACCTAGTCCCATCTACCTGCACTCAGACCATACACCTCCATTCCTTTCCCGTCTATATACCTATCCAATTTATTTTTAAATTATAAAATCAAACCCACCTCCACCACTTCCACTGGAAGCTCATTCCACACAGCTACTACTCTCTGAGTAAAGACGTTCCACCTCATGTTACCCCTAAACCTTTGTCCCTTAATTCTCAAATCATGTCCTCTTGTTTGAATCTTCCCTACACTCAATGGAAAAAGCTTATCCACGTCAACTCTGTCTATCCCTCTCATAATTGTAAAGGTCTCTATCAAGTCCCCCCTTAACCTTCTGTACTCCAAAGAATAAAGACTTCTCTTGTTCAACCTTTCTCTGTAACTTAGCTGCTGAAACCCAGGCAACGCCAGCATGTTACTGCACAACTGATGAGCTTTGATTTTATGCAATAACCTTTGATGTCCACCTTATCAAATGTTTCTTTATATCTAAGTATATTACATTCACCCGTTGTCTAATATGTACTGAATATATTATTTTTTTCAAAGAACAGTAAAATATTGGTCAGCCATAATTTTGCTTTCACAAAGCCATGTCGACATTGCCCATTTACCTTGAATTCTGTCAAGCATCATTTTAATACGTATTTTATAATAGCATCCAACCTTTTTCCCAAGATGAACGGTAGCCTAATTGACCTGAATATTCAAATTTTTCAAATGCTACCTGCTTTAGATAAAGAGTTCCATGTGGTATTTCAAAGGTAGACAAAAATGTTGGAGAAACTCAGCAGGTGAGGCAGCATCTATGGAGCAAAGGAAAAGGTGTTTCGGGACGAGACCCTTCTTCAGACTGATCCATGTGGTATTTTCCCATTTTATGGATCCTTCCCCACATAATTGAAATCAAGAGAATGGTGATAAAATAAAAGCAATCTCTTGCACAACTTAATTGCAGGGCCTGGTATGAGGTCCCTGGGGACTGAAACTTGCCTGTATGCAGCTCCAACAACTTGCTCAGTCCCACTCGTCCATTCTCCTAAGATCCTCCCTCACTTCCAGATTGCAATTTAAACCTGTTTCTGAGATGTTGCTAGGAAGAACTTCAGTGTCAGCCTACCTTGTCCACGGCAACCACAGATCATGCATTCACATTAGTTATATGTTATCCCACTTACCTGCAATTCCCCACACACTAGGGCCAATTTTACAGAATCCAATTAACTCTCAAACTCCTACGTCTTTGGGAAGTGGGAGGAAATTCTGTGTCCCTCATTTTTCCTTTAATTCTTCCCTTTTCCTCCTGTTCCATTCCACCCACTACCCCTCCTTCCATTTTTATATTCCATTCCTCCTCTTCCTTCCACTCTGTTTCCACAGCTAGAGCCTTTGGCCTTCATCTCGCCTCAAGCCATTGTTACTATTTCCACCCATCTGCCAATTACCCCATCTCACCCAAGTCCATGTATCGCTTATGTAATAACAAGGAACTGCAGATTGCTGGTTTATCAAAGAAAGACACAAGATGCTGGAGTGACAATAGACAATAGACAATAGGTGCAGGAGTAGGCTATTCGGCCCTTCGAGCCAGCACCACCATTCAATGTGATCATGGCTGATCATCCACAATCAGTACCCCGTTCCTGCCTTCTCCCCATATCCCCTAACTCCGCTATCTTTAAGAGCCCGATCTAGCTCTCTTTTGAAAGTATCCAGAGAACCGGCCTCCACCGCCCTCTGAGGCAGAGAATTCCAAAAACGGACAACTCTCTATCTGAAAAAGTGTTTCCTCATCTCCGTTCTAAATGGCTTACCCCTTATTCTTAAACTGTGGCCCCTGGTTCTGGACTGCCCCAACATCGGGAACATGTTTCCTGCCTCTAGCGTGTCCAAACCCTTAATAATCTTATATGTTTCAATAAGATTCCCTTTCATCCTTCTGTTCCAGAGTATACAAGTATACAAGCACAGCCGCTCCATTCTGTCAGCATATGACAGTCCCACCATCCCGGGAATTAACCTTGTAAACCTACGCTGTACTCCTTCAATAGCAAGAATGTCCTTCCTCAAATTCGGGAACCAAAACTGCACAAACTGCACACAATACTCCAGGTGTGGACTCACTGGTGCCCTGTACAACTCAGCGGGTCAGGAGTCATCTCTGGAGAACATGGATAGGTGATGTTTCTGGTCAGGACACTTCTTCAGGAAATTTAGGTCTTCCCAACTATCACTTTCCAGCTTTCCCACACCCCTCCATCTGACTTCTCCTTAGCAGCTTCTCTACCCCATTCCTTCAGCCTGAAGAAGAGTCCCTGCCCGAAACACCATCTGTCCATTCCGGTCACAGATACTGCCTAACCCAATGAGTTCCTCCAGCACTTTGCGTTTTGATTGCGATTCTGGCATCTGCAGTTGTTATGTCTCCTTGCTGGTCTTTTTGGTCCATTGGTGAGCTTGTACATTAAATATCTGCCAGCAGGCATCACACAGTGGGCCTTGCCCTGTGACAAACAATACTCAGCACAAGGACATAACTTGATTAATGTTAGTAATGCCATCCATTAAGCAGAAGCACGAGACAAACTGTGGTGACTCAGCAACCATCCAGTCTGACTGAAGATGAATGGAGAACAGTTTGCAATATAGTGCGATCTATTGCCCATATCCCACCAGCTGTTCTCCCTCTCTAAAATGAATTGACATTGTGAGCCTTATCAAACTGTAACTGCACCACTCCTGACTATGATTTATGGACTGAAAAGTTTTATTTCGTTAGCTACTAATAATTCAAGAAGTGAAAATACATATTTCATTATGAAAGAGCTGAGCTGCAGCTAATTGAAATTTGGCACAAATTAATTGCTCTTACTTTTCTAACATCAGCAGTTGGTGCTCTTGTTAAAAACAAATGTCATCCTGTCATACTTTCGACTTTCCTGACTAATAATCTTAAGGATTGCCAAAAGAAAATCCCAAGAAAGTGAATCAGAGCAGAAGCATCAGCTGTTCTTTCATTGGCGATTTCATTGGCGATTGTGCCATCTAGGGCATTGTATGGTCCAAGCTCCTGGGAACTCTGTTTTGTTGGCTGCATGGAATTCCCTCCCACAATATGTATAACACACTCTGGAACTTAATGCGTTACATAACTTCTGGTTAGTGCTTTAAATAGATTTACAACCAAAACACCCACGGATGTATCTGCTACAAAAACGCCCACGGATCTCTTCAGCTTCAAGTATAGCAGGCCTAACCACATGTATGGCACACGGTATACATGTAACCAGATGGAGAAAGCTCCAGTCTTGATTTAAGAGCATAATTCTTCAGATAATTGTTAAATGAAAGATGAGTACACAGTTTAAAATGTAAGCCTAGAACAGAGATTACAATATTGGAAGCCAAATATCTAAGCCCATTTCAAGCCACATTTGTTTGAATCTGGTGGTTGTTCTTCACTTGATTTGGTAGCTATTAAATGTCTCCATAAGCTGAATTAATAATTTTCAAGCAAGAAGTCATTAGAAAATATTCTTTGCATAAACTCTGAACAGAGAGCTCTTCCTCAAAGAAACAAATATTCATATGATTGAACCAAAGGTTAAGTTTAGTGAAAGTTACGGCGGGGAAACAGGCCCTAAGGTCCACTGAGTCCACACCAGCCAGCGAGCACTCCGTACACTAACACTATCCAACACACCAGGGTCAATTTACAATATTTTTTCAAAGCTAATTAACCTACAGACTTGTACGTCTTTGGAGAACTGCATGGGATGATACCGGAGCACCTGGAGAAAACCCACATGATCATGGGGAGTACGTCCAAACTCTATGCAGACAGCACCCATGATCAGGATCAAACCTGGGTCTCTGGCACAGTGAGACAGCAACTCTACCACTGTGTCACCCTTTTAATACATATTTATGCTGGTATATAGGCAAAATTAATCAACATTACATGTATTGGGAAATCTATCTAATCTCAAAAAGGACCTTTAAATTTGATAGAATTTTTAATCTGGAGTAGGCCTAACTGTCATGCTTCAATATATTTACCTTGGACATAGAGAAGAGTTTGGAAATCATCCTGCAAAAGATATTTTGAAGAAGTTTTATCTGGTGCCCTTTTGAACATTTATTGTCTATCCATCACTTTTCATTATTGGGAAGTTATATTATATTAATGTCCATTGATTTAATTTTCAATATGAGCATTCAAAGCTGCCAAGACTGTTTTGAATCGACACATATGAAGAATTATTATTATTATTTTAAAAATATATATATATTTGATACATAAATCAAAAAATAAGAGAAAACAGGAAAGAATGAAGAAAAAGAAGGAAGATGCAAAAGAGAGATAAGAAGAGACCCCAGAACAACCAAAGAAGTGCGAGAAGAAAAAAGAGGTGCGTGAAGAAATAACAGAAATGAGAAAAAAAAAGACGGAAAGATGCTCCACTGTCCCTCCCCAACTGGTCTTCCCATGCTCGCCTATACATCTCAGAAGGTGGGGTATCCACATTTAAGAGAGTGTTATAAATGTAAGGTACCAACTTACTTATGTCGGCATGTCTATTCAAACAATCGTCTAATATATCTGGACCCATAAAAGGACAGTCTTGTGTGTATGTTTTCACATAATCACGGATTTGAAGATATCTAAAAAGAATGCTTGCTTTCAAATGATATTTCTCCTGTAGTTCTTGAAAAGAGAGGAAAGCCCCCTTTTTATAGAGGTCTTGCACAGTTTTAATTCCTAAGTTTTTCCATTGAGCAAACACCTTATCGAAAGTAGACGGTTTAAACGAGGGATTGTTAGCAATAGGCAGAAAGAGAGACAAATTTCTCAGTTTAAGACTTAATTTCAACTGTTTCCAGATATGTAGGGTACTGTGTATTATTGGATTTTGCTAATACGTTGATTTATTCAGATGTATTGGAGATAGAAGAATCGAGCCTATGTTAAAAGGCAAACAATCTTCCCTCTTAATTTTTGAATTCTCAATGATGCATTGAAGAATATGGAAAATATTACTTCCGTAATAAAGCATGAACTGATTGGAAAAATAGATCATCCATAATTGAATGGCGGAGTGGACTCAAATGGGCCAAATGACCCAATTCGGCACATGGCCATTCAAAAAAATGGACTTAATACTCATCCTTTTATTTCCACTCAGCTGGTCACTAAATTATGCCATTCAGCTTGCAACATGCCTTTTGAAGCATTTCAGGAAGTTAGTCGGGGTAGCCTTGCAATAACCATCATTAGGTGTTTCTGGATAAACTTGCTTCCAAATGCAATGCTGGATAAGAATTGTTAAAAGACAAGTCCCACACATCTTCAATCCTGCAGGAAGCCACTTCCGCACACTGGCACCTATTCTTTCCAATCCATCAATCTCACCGTTACTCTTCTCCTCCAATCTAGCTTTCAATCCTTCAGTCTTGCTCCCAACCTCTCGACCTCTGAATGGGTAAGAACTGCAATGGAAGCCCCAATCACCACCCCTCCCCTCAGACCAATACCTGATTCCCTCACACCTTCATCTCCTCTGCCTTCCAGCCTCAAGCTTACTTACAGTCTAACCCACCCAGTTATCTGTTCACATACTTAACTAAATGGGCCTGGAACAGTAGGGCCTCTCCCCACTGACCACCTGGAGAAAATCTCAGTGCTGGTTGACGTATTGTTCCCAAAAAAATAAGTAAGTGTGCCAGGGACCTAGGTTCAATCCTGACTTCTGCTGCTGCCTGTGCGGAGTTTGCATGTTCTCCCTGTGACCATCTTGGTTTCCCCCAGTGCTCCAGTTCCCTCCTACATCCCAAGATCTTGCGGGTCGGTAGATTAATTGTGTAGGAAGAAACTGCAGATGCTGGTTTATACCAAAGGTAGACACAAAATGCTGGAGCCTCAATGCTCAGGCAGCATCTCTGGAGAGAAGGAATGTGTGACGTTTCTGGTCGAGACCCTTCTTCAGACTGATTTGGGTTGTTCCCAGTGTGTGGGTGAGGGATAGAATCTAGAGGGAGTTGTTGAGAAAGTGTGGAGAATATATGTCAGATTAGTGGTCGATGGTTGACATGGACTCGGTGGGCTGAAAGGCCTGTTTCTGTGCTGAATGACTCTAACTAATCTGACTGCAGCAGAGCCCAGAACTTTGAGCTTTAGATGCTTACATTGGTGGAACAGCCATGGGTTCATAGCTCGTACAACATCTAGCCTCACATCTGGGGGCCGAGGTCTGAGCTTTAGGCACATATACGAGAAATGCACTCTCAAATGTTTTGACGGACATTGTGAAAAAAAGTGATCAAAATTGCACAGAAAATGTGGGTATTAAAACAAAAATGAAATCCAGTATTCTGTATATAAATTAGCTCTTTTTTTTCATTTTGGCACTGCTTTGATATTAAAGTGTTTCTAACAGATGGAATATGCTGCAGTTCAAAAATAGCTCCCCCCTGACACATATCCAAGTGAGCACATCGGCTCCTATACTCTGGGCAGTTGTGATCGCTGAAACAGCACTTAGATTGGGTTGGAAAATAATTAGTATGCTTTTGATTTCTCTTTACATTTTCTTTTGCATCCTCCTCTCCACAAGGCAACAAATTTACACTATAAGATCTAAGTTTCTGCAACTGAAGAACTGTGCCAATAACTCCACTGATGGTAGGTATGTTACAAAACTTACCTTGAGTGGTGCTGCATTTGTGCCACTGCCCGTGTGCGCGCCTTTGGCGCCTTTGAGAGGTGGGCGGGTTTAAAATGCAGTTTTCCCCAGACTATTCAAATCGATTTTTCTCAGGGTGTTTAGTTGCTGAAGAGAAATCGCTCCGACATTTGTTTTATGAAGTTATTTTTAAACTTCGCTGGATAATTTATTAGCATGAGTAAATTAAAAATCATCTTGTAAAACCGTGAACACCAACAATGGGATGGATCTCACGTAGTGGACAAGGCAAGGTACACCGTTTATTATTTCATATAAACTTGCTTCTTAGGATGCCTTTAATCAAAATTTCATGTTGTGAAAAGGTCACTTAGAAAAGATACAAACTGGCAGTATTTTTCCTGACATTATGGGGTTTAAATTCACCGCAACCGCAACGTTCCAATCTATCACGTTCCATAAAATCCCACTCGCAAGATGATTTAAATGACCATTCATTTACGGGAATTAAACACTAAATTCCTTCCATTTGGCTATAAATTCATGACAATGAGATTTAAAAATCATGTTATATTGTGAATTCTTGTGTGAATGTTATTTGGACACTTGGGTTATTTAAACATGTTAATCTTTTCATAAGAAATGGATAGATGTTTAGATCTAGTAATTGAATTTTGTAATCAGCTACAATTGAGTAACTAACTAATTATATGCTTTAATTTCAGGTCATCCAAGTAAGATTGTTTCATATTTGTTTCAGAATACTTCGATCTATAATAACTGAAAATTTCTTTCAGTTCTCTTAATTTTTAAGAAAGTTATGGGCTTTTGACTGTCCACGATCACAGCTTTTGTGTTAAGTCAATGGAAAGCAATAGGGAACAAGATGCTAATTTGCGAGTATGAAAATAGCCATAACCTTTTAATACAGAAGATATGAAAGTGAATTAGGTGTCAAATTAAACTTATTTTTATGCTTTATCTGATGGGATAAATTGCAGACTTGATTTTTTAAATCCCAACATTGCTACTGATGTTTTTTGTATTCTTTGCTGCAGTTCACAGGATTTAATGATCAATGGAATTATTTGCCTTTGGTACCTCAATAATCAGGAGCGAGCTTTGACAATGAGCAGTTACGGCGCCATCTAATTATGTCCAGGCCAGATTTAATGTGATGCAAGACGCATTTATTCTTCTCTCTCAATCAGTGGATGTTAGGTAAAACAGCATGATGTTATAGAGTCATAGTGATACAGCATGGAAACAGGCCCTTTGGCCCAACTTGCCCACACCGGCCAATAATATCCCAGCTACATAGTCCCACCTGCCCACATTTAGTCCATATCTCTCCAAACCTGTCCTATCCATATACCTATCTAACTTTTTCTTAAATGTTGGTATGGACCCTCCCTCAACTACCTCCTCTGACAGCCTGTTCCATGCATCCACCACCCATTGTGTGGACCTTCTGTTGATCAGCCTTATTATAAAAGATGACCTGCTGGTGCTGTGCCTGATATATTTAACTTATCTGCATAATGTGGTTGTTACATTTTCTGCATGACACCTACTATTTCATTTACTGCAGAGCTTTTATTCATCCTGAAAGGAGCATGAAAGGCAATGTAAAATGAAGAAAAAAGACATTACCACATTTATCACCCAACGCAGAATAGTAAATGGTTAGAAAACTTGTAATGTTATTCATCTGCAATTCGATGGCACATACACTGTAAATGTTCTCAAGGGTCTGAGAATTAGAGGTATTTGAACAAATCACGGTGTAATGAAAGACTTGTACACATTCTCATGAAGTTGTTTAAATTAATGTGTGGAGTACAATTAACCTCGAGATATATTTTGGGAGAACAGCCGAATGTTCCATAGTTCAGACTAAAGTGAGTTTCCAGGAACTAGAATTGATTAAGTCTCACTCCAGTTTAGTGGAACTGGGGCAAATGGACTACCTCAATCCATTTCAATGGGATTGGGATAAGAGAACTGTCACAATAAAGACAAAGGGGATAAAGAGAGAGAATCTCACTCCAATTTACCAGCACTCAGATACACAACAAACCCACTCTAGTTCACAGGATTTGGGGTAAGCAACATATCCAGTGGCGTGGCGTGTCACAGACAGCACAGCTCCAGCGACCAGGGTTTGATTCTCATCTTTCAAGCCGTCTGCGAGTTTTTCAGTTCACTATGTGTTAATACAGGTCTCCTTGGGAGTTCTTCTTTCCTCTCACATCCCAAGGCCATGTTGCCTGTTAGGTTGATTGGCCACTTACTTCCCATGCAAGTGGCTGGAGGGAGAGTTGGGGGGGGGGGGGGGGGGGAGGGGGGAGGGGAGGGTTAATGAGCAAGAACAAGTTAATAGGTTACTGAAAACAAGAGGGGAGATGGGTTTGATGGCATTGCTCTGAAAGCCAACATAGCCAATGGGCTGAATGGCCTAATTTCAGTCATGAGGGAACAGAAAATATGAAAATGAAACTGCATTACAACAAGTTTGTATAGTCTACCACATTCTGGTTCACTGCGACTGTCCATTAAGTTCTTTGTCTCAACCACAATTGGTTCATTCTGCAGGTTCATTCTACAGACATCAAGGTTCTGATATACTTTTTCTCATGCATTTTGTGTTGGAAAGGTTATGGGCTTTGACTGATAATTCAGCTAAGTTTAGTTTAGTTTATTGTCACGTGTACTGATGTACAGTGAAAAGCTTTTTGTTGCATACCATCCAGTAAGCGAACAACTATAAAACAAACCACCCACAATGTAGAGATACAGGATATATTATTTTTGGCACTGGTTTTCATCTGCAGGAAGCAATGCAAATATACTTGATTGGCTCAAACTACACTGAAATCATCACCTTGAAGTTCAAAGTCTTAGAATATCTGTTAACCAGTCTTTATTTCAATTTTTTGGAATAACATTATCTATTTGATGGATGAGCACACAACACACACATGCTAGCATGCCTCTTGCTATTCAATTCTGAACGATAAAGCTGTTGAGGAAGATTTCCACACTAAATGCGACAAGAAAACAAGATTCATCTTTTTCACCAACGGGGAGTAAAATGACTCGAATTAACCTTGTAATCTGAATGGACACTAAATGCTAGAGCAACTCAATTGTTCAGGCAGCATCTCTGGAGGTCATGGGTAGTTGGTATTTAGGATTGAGACACTTCTTCATAGTGATTGTAGTAGAGGGAGAGAAAGCTAGGTGGCGCCAGGCAGCTCACATGGGATAAGTGGACACAGGTGAGTGGGGGTGGGGGGGGGGGGGGGTGGTTGGGGTGGGTGGTTGATTAGTAGATGGTTGGGCAAAGGCCAGAGATGAAAAGATAAAAAGTATCAAATGAGGAGACAAGGATCGAAGATGTGTGAAATGTGAAGCCAGAGGAAAGAATATGGGGAAAAGGGAGAAATGACTACGCATCCATGTGGGGCACAGAGAAGAGGGAGGTCAAAGTGGGGAGAAAAAAAGGAGGGAGCGTTTGTAGATTAAGTACTAAAAATTGGAGAATTCAATGTTTATTGCCACCTAATTGCTGTGTTGTAAGCCACCTAAACTGGAGGTGCTATTCCTTTAGTTTGCGTGTGGCTTCATTCTGGCAATGGAGGAGGCCCAGGACAGAAAGGTCAATATGGGAATGGTTAGCAACCGGGAGATCCAGCAAGCTCCACAAAACATCGACTAGTCTACACTTGGTCTTTCTGTTGTAAAGACGGCCACATAGGAAGCACCAAATGAAGTAGATGAGGTTAGAGGAGGTGCACATGCTTATGCACAGTTTAACTTGGAAGGACTGCTGGAGTTTCTAGATGCATGTGACAAAGGAGGTTTAGATACAGGCTTGTGTGGTTGTAGGAGAGAGTACTTGGAGAGGGGATCGTTTGATTGGAAAAGGATGAGTACAGCAAGGAGCACAGTAGGATCAGTTTACTCTGCTGTTGGCTAAGAACCACAACTATGGATGACCTTTGGTGAGAGAGTTGGGGCAGGCCAAGTGGCAGACACAAGGTCATTTTAGTTAATTTCCAGGTACACGTCCAGGAATAGGCAAGCAGCAGCCAAGTGGCATTTAGAGAGCCATGTGGTCACCGAGGCCTTGTCCAAATTATTCCCTGATCAGAATGGTTTCTTAAAACATAAAACATAAAGTATGGCAAAATAAGTAGAACAGAACTATATTTTGCAATAAAGTAAAAAAACATATATTTGAAATAAAACGTTGTATTCTCATTTGGATGACATTTCAGGTTGAGATCCTTCTTTAGAGTGATCAGTCTAAGGAAGGGGCATGATCTACAATGTCTCCTGTCCATTTCCCTCCACTGATTCTAACCCTCCATGTTCCTCCAGCAAGTTTGCTATCACATATTTTACGAAGCAATTGGACAGGTACATGAATAGGACAGGTTTAGAGGGATATGAGCCAAACGCAAGCAAGTGGGACTAGTGTAGATGGGGCATGTTCAAGAAGGAACTGCAGATGCTGGAAAATCGAAGGTAGCCAAAATTGCTGGAGAAACTCAGCGGGTGCGGCAGCATCTATGGAGCGAAGGAAATAGGCAACATTTCGGGCTGAAACCCTTCTTCAGACTGATGCAGGGTGGGGGGCGGGAAGAAGAAAGGAAGAGGAGGAGCCGGAGGGCTGAGCGAAAGCTGAGAAGGGGAGGAGACAGCAAGGGCTACCGGAAATTGGAGAATTCATTGTTCAGCCACCAGGATGCAGACTGCCCAAGCGGAATATGAAGTGCTGCTCCTCCAGTTTCCGGTTGTGCTCACTCTGGCTCTGGAGGAGGCCCAGGACAGAAAGGTCGGATTCGGAATGGGAGGGGGCGTTGAAGTGCTGAGCCACAGGGAGATCAGGTTGGTTAATGCGGACCGAGCGGAGGTGTTCGGCGAAACGATCGCCAAGCCAATGCTAGGTCACACCAATGTAGATCAGTTGGCATCTAGAGCAGCGGATGCAATAGACGAGGTTGGAGGAGGTGCAGGTAAACCTCTGTCGCACCTGGAACGATTGCTTGGGTACTTAAATCGAGTCGTCAGGGGAGGTAAAGCGACACCTAGCATATCTTGCAGTTGCAAGGGAAAGTGCCCGGGGAGGGTGTGGTGCGGGTGGGAAGGGAAGAATTGACGAATAGATTGGACATGTTGGTCGGTGTGGGCAAGTTGGACCAAAGGGCCTGTTTCCACACAGTATGACTCTATGACTCTGTGTTGTTATTTGCTTACGGTTCGAACACCTGTGTCCCAATATTAACCCTCATTTCCCTTTACAGAAATATTATCTGACCTGATCTCTACTATTTTCATTTTTTATTTCCTATTCCCAGTATCTGCATTATTTTACTTTTGTATTGGTGCCACATCATTAGTATTATAAGCTTGTTGTGTACCTATTTCTGCTGAACAAGGCAGCCAGGTAGGGTTGCCAATAAATGGTTGGATGTATTCCTGGAAGTAAAATCACGTGGCCTCAGTTCTTCCAATTGGCCCACCCTAACTTTCTCACCAAAGGTCCTTGAACACATTAATTGTCGTTGTTTCCAGCTATTTTCAAAGCAAACAGATTCTATATTATCCAATTGGATGGGTTATAATAGTCAAACAGAGTTTCTTCCTACTTGCCCCCACAGTCAAATAAATGAAATGAAATAAATTCTCCCATGCTTGTTGCAAAAGTGACCGAAGGATTTGTGTTATATTGCATTTATCTATGGAACTAATGTGCTGCAATGTTGAGAACTATATTCTACACTCTGCACTAGTGCACTCAGTCATTGGCTTCCCCTTTGCTCTTCCTATTGTACTTGAGTTTGAGTTAATTGTATTTATGTATAGTGTTGGCTGCTCTGATGAGCTCAGATGCACAACAAAGCTTTTCACTGTATCTGGCTGCACATGCCAATAATAAACATAAGCCTTTTCTAAAGGACACGAGCATCGTCAATAGCATATTAATGGGAATAACCAAAGCCTTTGCCAGTTTGTTCCAAGTTGTAGAGGTATAACAACACTTCCCTGTCATTTGCCAGGGTTTAACTTAAATCTTTACGTTTGTGGCTGTGGAGCAGTTTTTAAGCCATTCCATTGAAATGAAATGTGGCTGTGATTCACCAAATGTTCAAACCTTTTTGACTTGCAAGTGCCAGTAGAAAAGGTTAGCGCTTGCTTGTCCTTGTTGAGAATTCGCGTTTCCGATTAGAGCAAAATCAGACACTTCCATTTGCTCTTTTGTGCATCAAAAGTGCCACTGGGCATCAATTAACACAACAAATTGGAATGTCTGGCAGCCAAGGAGAAATTGGCGGCGCTAGGAAATGTCATCAGAATGAGGGGTGAAATGGGAAGGTTTGATCCATCTGCAAACAGCACCCAGCCTGCCAAACGATTGTAATGGGCATGATGAGAGGCATAATTTTCACAGAATTGATGATAAGCAATCATATTAAACTACAATGACCAGGCTTCAAAAATATTAAAAAAACAATAGTTAAATTGCAGATTCATTTTCTTTGAGAGGGACAGTGAGCTATCACGTGACACTGGTTGTATAATTAAAACTGGATCATAAGTCAAAACATGAAAGGCTGTATGGTAACTAAGTGCTGAACTGGATATTCATTGACAATATCTGTCACTTATTGTTGTTTATTATATAGAAGCTACATCATTAGTCATAACTCAGCACTAGGAATAATGTTGAGTTAATCTGAAATGCGCAGGATTGATTTATGTTCTATCACTATGCTGGATTCGCAGTCTATTACTCTGCAAACTCCACTGGCTCCGTGTAATCCTCCATGTACCATATCTTCGCACATTAAAGATCACATATTTTCCCTTATTCCTGTGTTAGGTTTTACTTTTCGACCCACTGAGTGTGAAATCAGTTCATTTCTCAAAATGGAAATGGAAAGTACTTAATATGAATCATGGAAAACAAATATTCAAAAGCGCTAATTTGCATTGGGCAATGATTTATTCCTGGATTATAAAGACTTTCATTGTGTAAAGCTACGGACATTTAGCAGCTTTACTATCTGAGGTTTAGTATCTTTATGTGGACTAGATGCATTTAGATGCAATTTCTCCCAAAGAGCAAATTGACCTGCTTTCAAAATGTGCACTGTTTAATGATCTACTATGCTAAAAAGAACGTGCATTACATCACGTGCAAAGCCCACTAGAACAAGGCAATTCAGAATTTACTGAAATATTAATTCTTGGGATGCTGGAGCAGATGGTCTCTGCTGAAACTAACTAACGAAGACTCATGGGAAACCAATAACTGCAGCGAAATATTTATGGAGGGGAATTTCACACCTGACCAACTCCCAACTTTTGCCCACCATGTACTTGGTCATCAGTTTTTAAAACCTCACACACACAGAGATGTCTTGAATTTATATTGTGTCTCTGACATGATCAAATGCCCCAAGATGTTTTGCAGGAGCATCGTTATACAGCGGAAGGGGGCAGGCAATCATTAACTTCATCAAGGAAGTAGGAGGGTTTCAAAAACCCTGCTCAAAGTGACAGAGAAGTGGAGGACATTTCAGAGTTAAACATCTTGCCATACGAAGGCATGGACTGAACTAAAGCAGCATCAGAGACCTGAAACAGCCTTTTTGACTGGATGGGGCATGAAATCTTCAGGGACACTTGCAATTGTCCACCGTCGGAGAATTGGCAATCTCATATTTAGGTACACATCATCTGTTTTGCAGCGAGTTCTTTAGCTCCTAATGTTGTTCGTCACAGTGCAGCAGGTGAAGGTTTTAGTAGACTACCACACCATTAGTTATTTGAAATATGTACGATATTGGCTCGGATTACGCACTGCTGGTTTTGTGTATTCTAAATGCTGTCATGTTGGTGATTCAGCAGATGCTTAATTGTACATTTATTTATGCTTGGAATGATAGGTTAAAATAACAGGTTGGAATTTACAAAAATCTCTGACACAGCCATATGTAAGTAATACTGAATAGTCATCAATTTCCAAAGAATGCTGAGATGCAACCTAGATATGATGCCATAAGCAACGTTGTTGGTAGGTGGGGATTTGAAGCCACAGATTCTTAATTAGCGTACTTGGTTTGTTTTGGGTACTTGCTGATTAATCAATTCAATCATAAAACAATGCTGAGCGTCAACTATGTTCTCAATTGACAATTACCTTGGAAATAAACCACTTTTCTAATTGGTTTCCTTGCAGACTGGTTTTGAAATATTTTGTACAATCATTTGTTTCGTGGCCTATTTTGTCTCATCCTTCAATTATAATCACCTAATTATATATGCACGCACAGATACTATTTATCCACATTCAGAGCATGAACACACATTAGCTTTGCTCTAATTTGCATACAACAAAATATTTTCTTTTAAAATTTCCGTGAAGGAAAACTGTGCCTGGTGTGTAAATTTAGAACAGTGCGCTATTCATGCTATGGCAAACAACATCTGAAGATTGTGACTTTGTTGTCCAAAAAGCATTCCTCGACCTTCCATCCACACACACTAAGAGCCCTGTCCCACTGTACGAGTTCATTCAACAGTTCTCCCGAGTTTGCCCCGGTTGAAACTCGGAGATATATGGTAATGGCCGCTCGTTGGTACTCGGGGCTCTCGTGGACATTTTTCATGTGGACATGTTGAAAATTCTTCATGAGTCTTACCGAGCTCACTGCATACCTTCCGTTAGCGTTACGACCCGCTAAGAGACATCCCCAACTCCGACGTTCCCGCTACGTACATTCTACGTGCTTCCACAAGTTTTTTTTTTTAAAAACTCGGGAGAGCTCTTGAATGAACGCGTACAGTGGGACAGGGCTTTAATTCACATATCATTGGTGCACATTAATATTCTTGCGCAGTAATGATTCAATGATCGTGATGCTTATGTGAATTATATGCAATTATATAATTTTAATCTTCCTTTCTGGAAGCCACATTCATTTTATAGAAACTTCTAACAATCACCAATTATTATTCAAATCATCCTTTAGCTTCTACAGTTTATCTCCACAATTCTGTTACATTAGATTGAGAATAATTCACAAGACTTTTGCAATCCATTGAACACCTTCCTTGGAGCCTATACATCATTACCATGACTCATAAGCAAGTGTGATTTGCTTAATTTGCACTGAATCTGGCTCAACAACAAAGCTTCTCAGAGAAAAAAAAACAAGTTATTCTGTGATTCCTTGATGATCAATAGACGGATATGAATGTTAAAATGGGAAGTCCTGTTGACATTTTCTGTGATTCGTATTTGAAATGTAGTGATATTTGCATGAAAAATTGAAACATGTTTTGCACAATGGTGACCAGTGACTGCAGATTAGATTACAGCATTGGGAATGTCCTTGATAGATTTTATGATAAAGTCCAAACGGATATATATTTATTTTAATTGATAGTATGTGAAAATGCAAAGAGTTGAAAGAGGAAAGGTTGGATGAATCAGAGACCAAAACGGAGCGCGCATGGCTAAAGTACTAAATGAGGACATTACATCAGGGCTAAAATTAGATATAGATAAGGTACTAGAAAGACTACCTACACTTATAGTAAATAATATCACCTGGTCCAGATGAATATGTCCCAGGTTGCTGAAGGAAGTACGGAAGGAAATTACAGAGGCTCTAGTTGTAATGTTTAGTTTCGTTTAGTGATACAGCGCGGAAACAGGCCCTTCGTCCCACTGAGTCCGCACCGACTAGTGATCCCCGCGCACTAACACTACCCTACACACACTAGGGACAATCTTACACTGATACCAAGACAATCAACCTACAAACCTGTCCGTCTTTGGAGTGTGGAAGGAAACAGAAGATCTCGGAGAGAACCCACGGGGTCACGGGGAGAAAGTCCAAACTCCATACTGACAGCACCTCTCCGCAGTCTGGATTGATCCCAGGTCTCTGGTTCTCTACTGCTGCGCCACCAGGCCATCACAATGTTCCAGATATCGATAGATTCAGGGGCAGTGCCATTAGAGCATCAAAGATAGGAGCAGAATTAGGCTATTCGGCCCATCAAGCCTGCTCTGTCATTCGATCACAGCTGATCTATTTCGGCCTCTCATCCCCATTCTTCTGCCTTTTCCCCGTAACCTTTTGTGCCCAAACTAAACAAGAACCTATTAATCTCCATTTAAAATATAGCAAATGACTTGGCCTCCGCCGCTGTCTGTGGCAATGAATATCAAAATAATACCAAGTGTTATCACCCATCACCCATCACCCAAAGCATCACCCATTCCTTCTCTCCAAAAATGCTGCCGGTCCTGCTGAGTTTCTCCTGCAGTTTGTGTCTATTTTTGGTATAAACCAGCATCTCTAGTTCCTTCCTACACATTTTGTCTGCTGTAAGAACTCAGTGGATCAGGAAGCACCAGTGGAGTGAAATAGACAGACAACGTTCAGGATCACCCATGAACCTGAACCCAAAGACTCAACAACCCGAAACATTATCCTTAATTTCCCTCCACAGTTGCTGCCTGACCTGCTGGCTTCCTCTAGCGGGTTGCTGTTTGCTCAAGTTCCCTGCATGTACAGTCTGTTGTGTCCCCAACACCAACAGTGTGTCGTGTCTTGCGGATGCCACACTATCGGAAAGATGTGCAGGCTTCGCTGAGGCATTGATTTAGCACAACTGCTTTTGGTGATGAAGGACTTTAATTAGGTTGATAGACTGAGGAATATTGGATATGGCTGTTTAGCACAGTGCAAGCTGGAGGGATCTGAAATTTAAAATTGTAGCGTATAGGGACACATGAAAGCTGTTTTTTTGGTGTTGTGTTCGATAAATCACCAGATTCGGACAACAGTGTTTGAATACCAAGGTATTTTATTAAACTGCCACATAGGGCACATAGACTCATGTGTCTGCGCAAGCACGCACAAACCCCAGGTACACAGCAGAGCACGGCGCCAGATCGTATCCTGTTGTTGATCACCTGGCACCGTTCACCTGTCGACACAGTCCAAGGCTGGGGTTCTCTCTTTCGCTGGAAGGGCACTTCTTTTATGGTGTTTCTTGCCCATTCTGATCATGCCATACCCCCTTCCCAGGAGCAAATCATTATCCCATCCAACCAGGCCGTGCCACACTGTTTCTGCACTACTTGCGGGAGGGGGTGTAGGTGGTCTGCCCAACTATTGTGGTGTTTTGCTCAGCCAACCCAGACATTCCCAGAAATTCTCAGGAATATAAAATCAACAATTCCTGTCCCACCTTACCTTCACCAAGGAATATAAAAATTTCACACTACAAACAGCTTACAATGGCCTGTTTCCTTTATCATCGATACTTTTTTGCATATCAATCATTCATTGTTCTTTATCTCTCCACATCACTGTCTATGTCTCTCGTTTCCCTGATCCCTGACCAGTCTGAAGAAGGGTCTCGACCCGAAACGTCGCCTATCTCCTTCGCTCCTTAGATGCTGCTGCACCCGCTGAGTTTCTCCAGCTTTTTTTGTATTCCCAGACATTCCTTGGGAACATCTACTTACATCTTCTAGTTGTTTGGGAACATCTTCGTAAACATCTACTTGCTGCCAAAGGGTTTGGAATGCTATGCTGCTAATTTAGCTGACAACTCCATTTTAGCTGACATGATCTGTTTGAACCTTACAATACACGTAGTGCGGTCCAGAACTAGGGAACATTTTGTTCTATAAGAAATTGGTTTGGAACAGTGGATGCAGAATCAAGTGGGACACTGAAAAAGGAGATGGAAAAACGAATTCCAAAACTATGGGAGAGAGTGGGACTAGTCAGGTTACTGATTTGGACTCAATGACCAAGTTCCATCTTTCCACATGTAATCACTCAGTGAATCTGTTTCTCAATCTTCACAAAATGCCCAATTTAGTTACAAATAATAGAAAAAAAAAGAATGCATCATACCATAAGGTTTGAAATAGACAATGAATTAGTTATATGCATCATGGTGCAATATATTTTCAGTCTCAAACTTAGTTCATTTAAACAAAACTATGACTGTTTATAAGATAAAGTAGTCTACAAGAAGAAAAAGCAAAAGTCATCCAGCACACGCAGAGATCAGCCTCCATGTTGTTGCAATATAAAATTAATACCAATTAAAGAACAAACAAATCCATGTACCTAATTTGTACCTAGCACTCGTAAAGAACATCATTCCCTCCTATTGTGAAAAAACACGTTGGGCTAATCAATTCTCAAACTCTTTTCACAAAGATTTGCTGGCTGACTTGGACATGTACCAAATGTTTTCCAATAAAGCATCTGGCTGCATAATCTGCAGATTGGTGGGTCCCACTGCATTCTGTCAGGGAGGTGCTTAATGAATGAAATTAAAATAAATCCTATTAATCTACATTGACAGAGGTCCAAGAAGACCCCTTGTTGGGAGCCAGCAAAAGGCAGTCGAGGAGATTGGCATCTTTTGGGGTTTGAGCTATTTTTCATTCAATTCTACCGCTGTTGGATGCCAAGATTTTAAAATGTTGGACCTGAACAGAATGTATTAAATATTGGTCTAATTTTAAGCAGTAAGTGAAGAAATATAGGAATCCAGCTATGTTATCAGAAGAAATGGTTTCTTAGTTTGATATCTGTGTCCCTGCTGGTCTCATCCTGGTAGAGTTAAAACAAAATTCAGAGACAAATTTGCATACACTGATAGTTAGCAATAGTTTTCTTTTAGTACCTATATTATTAGTGTAAACATTATCATTGATCTGCCAATTTAATGGGGTCTTCAGTGCAGGAGAGGGCAGGGTGGCACAGTGTCACAGCAGTAGAGTTACTGCCTTACAGCGCCAGAACCGAATTTGATCCTGACTACGTATGCTGTCTGTACGGAGTTTCTACGTTCTCCCAGTGACATGCGTGGGAGTGCTTTTCTCGGGGTGCTTCGGTTTCCTCCCACATTCCAAAGACGAACAAGTCTGTAGGCTAATTTTGTAAATAGTCCCTTATGTGTGTAGGATAGTATTAGTGTGCGGAGATCACTGGACTCAGTGGGTCGAAGGGCCTGTTTCCACATTATATTTCTAAACTAAACTAAAACAGTAATAACTGGCATTGTGGAGGAATTCATAGGGTGCATGTGATGTTATGCTCAGAAAATACCAGCTGTTCAGGGTGTTTGCCCCATTAATGCTTCCATTAAGAATGTCGCTGAGGGTTCTCCCATCGCCAGAGCACCATCACCCGGCGAAGAAGGGCCTGGAACATAGGCCCCCGTAGCGGCGACTGTGGAGGCCTCAATAGGCCCGACTATGGGTGAACTGGGGATGGGGTCTGGACTTTGTGCCTTCCCTCATAATGGGAACCATTATGGGGGGATGTTTTTTATGTTTTATGTTAAATTATTTAATGTTATGTCTTATCTTTATCTGTGTGCTGCATGGCAAGACAAATTTCACTACACCAATTGATGTATGTGACAATAAATGTCCTTTGTCCTTTGTTCTTGTCCTTGATTACCAGAAGGCGTCCCACTACTTCCATGATTCCTATTGTGAACCATTGCCACAACATGGTAGGATGGTGGTGGGTGGGGTGGGTGGGGTCTGGGGATATATTAAGCTGGTAAGCTTACACTTGGCCCGTGACTCCCCAAATTACAGATGATTGCCTTGTGCAAGTGGGCTCAAGCCTTGTGAATCAGGCAGCGGAGTCGCAAAATGCCTTTCATACCTTTTTGCACACAAAAAATTAGCTCCTCAATAGTTGCAGATGTAAGTGACACAGTTTCTATCTTGCACCATTTTGATGCAAGATAGAATTTCTAGCCCGCCCCATTTAATATTCTACTCAGGCGTCAATACAGCATGAATCGCCAACAAACGTTCAGAACGATGTTTATCATTTGCAAGAGCGCGAAAGATTGCAAACCCATTTAAAGATTAAGCTGGATTTCTTTCTTAAGAGTGGCATATATCAACATGGGTGACATTTTAATGTCGAAATGAATGATTGCGTTCAATATGAAAAGCAGAAAATATTGGAAATGCTTCTCAGGCCTGCCAGCTACTGAAGGTGGACGCTTCACAGTTCAGGAGGAACCTTTCATCAATCTTGCAGAAAGTCTCCACCTTAAATTCAACATGCCATTTCCTTCCTTACTGCCTGTATGTAAATGTCTCCTTTCAAATTCCAGCATCTGGGGCTTGTAGTTAATCTTTATCTTTAGTCTCACATGGCCACATATATTTTGCATTTTACACAAATATAACCTTGTAAGGAAAAATCTAATGCATTCTAATTTCTCCAGTGGGGATCAGTAACACCTTTGTAGACACAATTCCAGAGCTGCTTATCCGAGCTACACTACGTTTGCTTGTCTTTTATGCAACATTAAAGCATATTACAGGTTTCATTTGGATTTTCATCACCACTGTCATCTTCATTAACAAAGTATATTTGATTCTGAATATAAAGATCTCAAAATATAGTGTCATAGTTTGTGGTCTGAGCAAAATAAATCAAATATTATTGGTCCACAAAGTTTTCAGTGTGAGGTAAACAGAGAATTTACTTCTATCAAAAAAACCTGCAATTGCCGGAATGATAATCGTGAATGCTGGAAATACACAGCGGAGTTAACTCTACTTCTCTCTCCACAGATATTGTCTGATCTGAAGATTATAAGCCTGCATTCACTGTTTTAATTTACATATAAATGGCATCATATGAGAATTCATCCTCACAATGCCACAAACGTGCCATACATTGTCTTCAAAACTCAGTTTCAACTCGTATCAATGGAATGGATTTCAGAAGTGTGTGTGTGTGTATTTATATATATATATATATACACACACACACACAGATACACATGCACACACACACATAGCATATGTTATTCATAGCGGAGAACTTTAAGATATATCAGGGCACCTCAATAAATATCCTCATACAAGACTGGGACAATTAGCATGTGGCGATTTGTAAGGCAACTGGTGGATTGGACTAGGAAAGTAGACAAGACCTGATGCATTTGTGTCAGGTTTTGATGAGGCTACTTTTGATGTTGTAGTCTTAATCTTCTAGTATGAGGAAGACCATGCCTTAAGACGATGCCAAGAACATTCACTTGATTGATCCCTGGGATCAGCAAAGATTACACTTTTGCTCCAGGGAGTTGAGAATGAGAGGTAAAATTTCATTTCAGGCAAATAAGATTCTCAGGAAGCTTGGGAAGGTAGAAGCTGTGTAGATCTTTCCCTGGCTGGGGAATTAGAACTTGTGCTCATATTTTCTGATTGAAGGGATAGACATTTAAGAGATAGAATAATTTATTTTTTCAAAAGGATGCAAATCTTTGGAATTCCATATCACAGACAGCTTCGTTAATAATGTTATTTGTTGCATATTCTGAGGGCTTAGATTTTGGACTATTGGAGGAATCAATGTGAGGATTTGGCCAGTGCCAACCATATTCTTTCTCATATAATGACACAATAATTGTGAATCATTTTAAGAGTCCAAAGTGCAGTTTGAACCTAATCGATCAAACGCCTCAACATGTAAAAGGAAGGTGATCATTAAATCATATTGAAGAGATGTTATAGTTTGGGAGTACAGATGGGAAAAAAACCCAATATGCCAGCTACACATTCCCAGCTAAATGTGTACTTCATATTTCTTCAAACAAACTTGACACAGAGGGTGGTGAATACGTGGAACGAGTTGTCAGATGAGGTAATAACAAGCAACTGCAAGTGCTGGGTTATACTAAAGAAAGATACATACTGGAGTAACTCAACAGGTCAGGCAGCAACTGGAGAACATAGACAGGTGATATTTTGGGTAAGAACTGAAGAAGATCTGAAGGGCTGAAAAAAGTCTTAAGGTCTGAGGAAGGGTTCTGACTCGACATATCACCTATCCATGTTCTCCAGAGATTCTGAGTTACTTTAGCATTTTGTATCTTTCTCTGCCAGTGGAAGTAGCTAAAACACTGACTACAACAACATTTACAAATTAATATCATAATTGGTGGTCTTGGAAGCTACAAAGGTTTCAGGAAGTGATACAGAGAGAGCAAAGTAGCTGGAAGGTAAGTAGATAAAGTGGTGCCTGAAGGCATGGTCCCGGTGCAGGTTAAGTTTTAATGACTGCACACTGACCCAAGATAATAAATCATAAATAGAGACCATCTGTGCACTCATACATTGCTCCGCACAGTACACCTCAATCCCTCACCACCAGTCAACACCAACAAGTTACATTAGGGATTCAGGTTTCTTATTATTAAAAATATATAATGGGAACTGTGGGAAGCCCAGCATTTATTCATAATCTAGTATTTTTGGAGAATGTGCCAAGGAGTTACATCTGGGCACCACAACTGCTTAGGGGCAGGTTCCACATTGTGATATTTGTTCAAAATACATTTTGGGATCTATGCATCACTGGCAAGCCCAACATTTATTGCCTATCCCCAACTACCCTTGGGCAGGTGGAGGAGAGCCTTGAATTGTTGCCATCTTTCTGGAGAGGGGAGTCCTACAGTACTGTTGGGGGTGGCATCACCTGGACTTAGAACCAACAACGACGAATAACAGGATAAATGTCCATAGTCAGGATGGTATGCAACTTCAAGGGGAACCTGAAGGTGATGGTGTGACCATATGATTGCTGTCCAGCTCATGGGTCTGGGAACAGGCTACTGTTGGATTACCCTGGGTGAGTAACTCGTACATTTTGTAAGTGGTACACACTGACTGGTGGCAGTGAATGGAATAAATGCCTGGGGTTGATCGATTGCCAATCCGATGGGCTGAGAACTGAACAAGCACATAGAAAGAGGACTAGGTGTGTCAATGTTGGAGTCCACCTTGCTCATGAGAGGTGCCCTTGCTTTTGCCAGCCATACCAGTTGAAACAATTTCAAGTGAAGGTGTGTTTTTATGTTCCGTGCTTGCCTTGTATTTTAGGTGATATGACATTATTGCAAAATAAAAAAGTAAAAATCTAAACAAAAGTCTCAAAAAAACAAGAAATTAAATGTACAGCGTGGAAGAAAGATAAACTTTGGTGATATCTCTTTATGCAAAAATGGGATCTGAACTATTGATTAGCTCTGATTGGTGTAAAGCAGTGTTTTTTTTAACCTGGGGGTCGTGACCCCCTATGGGGGTCGTTTGCCGGGGGTCATGAAGGGGACACAAATAACACATCAATTTATTGAGCCCATGTTTAGGAACCTAACAAAGGTGCATACCACATACAGTGTTTTGTTTGCGTATGCGCGTACTGGTGCCAAAAAGGTTAAGAACCACTGGTGTAAAACTTTGGGGTTGGATATATGAAGGCAGCAGTGTCACTGTATGCTATGAGACTCCACTGGATTCAATGATAAATCCTGAAATGTGTAGTTGTCGGTGATGACACAAACATTGCAGATATTTGGCAGTTTAGTTTAGTTTAGAAATTCGGCGCTGAAACAGGCCCTTTGGCCCACCGAGCCCGCACCGACCAGCGATCCCCACAGCTTAACATTATCCTACACACACACTAGGGACAATTTTACTTTTATACCAAGCCAATTAACCTACAAACCTGGATTGTGTGGGACATAACAGAAGATCTCGGAGAACCACTCAGTCACGTGGAGAACGTCCAAACTCGGTACGGACAGCGCCCGTAATCAGGTTCAGACTCGGGTCTCCGGCACTGCAAGTGCTGTAAGGCCGCAACTCTACTGCTGCGCCACCATGCCACCCGTGAAGTACTCTGTAAAAACTCTGGTGTGATCCTGCCCAATGTTTTTTTTTAAATCAGAATGAAAACTTTGGATGGCCCTCCCTATCCGAGAAGTGTCAGTAGAATATCAGAGCAGTGACAGCTGTTTACATGGTTATTAATGGAACCCGACCCACACTTGACAGTGTATTTCAATGTGAAGGCATTTGGCTAATTCCCCTTTTCACTGTCTGGTCCCAAAATAATTTCTTTTCATCATGCACACATCTGCAGTTTCTGCTTCAATATGCATTTATCTCCATTAAAATGCATTTATATTTCATACCATCTGCTGAATTAGTTCAGCTCTTAAATGCAGCTATTATTCCTATATTTGCCATCGAGCCACATTTCTAACAAATATTATTACATTGCAATAATATTCTCCTCTGTGTCATTGAAGAATAGTGTGAATTAACCAGATCACAGTGCATGAAATCATTATTTCTGGCATCAGCTAATGGCTTTCCAATGGATAGACCTTTTCCCATTTATTGAGAATTATGACTCTGTTCACTGTTTGTGCTCCTTCAGTGAAAACCGATAGTGTCTCCTACCAGCACCAGCATTTTTCATTCAAGGAATTGGTCTATAATTCCCTGCTCTATCTGCTACTCTTTTTCAAAACTTCAGATTAGTTTAGATTAGTTTACTGACACAGAATCGAAACAGGACCTTCAACACATAGAGTCCACACCCACCATCGATCACACTGGCTTTCTGATATCCCACTTTCTCATCCACTCCCCTCACACCAGCAACAATTTACAGAGACCAATTAACCTGCAACCTTGCATGTCTTTTGGGATCTTGGAGGAAACCAGATTGCCTGGAGAACGTGCAAACTCCACAAAGACAGCACCAGAGATCAGGATGTACCCCAAGGCTCTGGTGCTGTGAAACACCAGAACTAGCAGCTGCGCCACTGTGCCACTGCTTAACTATAATGCGAGATTAACAATAACATTTCTTCTGTTCATGAATTGCTTTAATTTTCTATTGTTTGTAGCTTCAGCTACTGCCTTCAGTCACATCCATCACTGCTAACCCGGGGTGCTATCCAGATATTTTGTTCTTTTACCGTCGTCAGTCCCTGAAATATACATTTCCACTTGTGTGGTAGCAGCTTCTGAAAAACCTATAGGCTGGATTACTTCTGCCATGGGTTAGAAACATAGAAGAATAGGTGCAGGAGTAGGCCATTCGGCCCTTCGAGCCTGCACCGCCATTCAATGTGATCATGGCTGATCATCCAACTCAGTATCCTGTACCTGCCTTCTCTCCATACCCCCTGATCCCTTTAGCCACAAGTGCCACATCTAACGCCCTCTTAAATATAGCCAATGAACTGGCCTCAACTACCTTCTGTGGCAGAGAATTCCAGAGACTCACCACTCTCTGTGTAAAGAATGTTTTCCTCATCTCGGTCCTAAAGGAATTCCCCCTTATCCTTAGACTGTGACCCCTTGTTCTGGACTCCCCCAACATCGGAAACAATCTTCCAGCATCTAGCTTGTCCAACCCCTTAAGAATTTTGTAAGTCCATAAGCTTTGTTCTATTTTGAAGGAACTAGCTGTGGTAGAGGGGGACATTGGCCTTGCTTTCATTATTCAGAGCCAGCACCCTTCTGCATGGGCTCTGCAGAGTGGGAGTTTGAAACTCACACTGCTTCTGCTGTGTAATCACGTTATAAGAAGCTTTTCAGATGAAACATAAGCTCGTGCTCGTGCACACTTGCTGAAAGCCAATTTATCCATTTTGATGGGGGTCCCAATTAAACTACTGGGGCCACATGCAAAAATGTAGTGGGGCACTGAGAAACTTAAAATACAAGCGCTATTTAACTTTGCTCTTGATATGAGGTGCAATAGAACAAGTTTCAACGTAGAATTTTTTAATGATTTTTGTTCAGAAATATCCGTGGCCTGTTAAAAATGAATAACGGTTTTATTTTAAATGTAATAATCATTAAAACATTTTGAATAAACAACATTTTTTATTTATTTTTAATATTAAACAAACCACCAGTAACTAAAAATAAAGGAAGATAAACTTTATATTTATTTTCATAGAATCATACAGAACAGAAATAGACCCTCAGGCCCATCAAGTCTACACTAACATTAGGTCTCCATATTTATTGATGTTATTTATGCTTCCCTTTGAATTTACTGGGTTAGCAATTCTGTGCCTGGTCTAACCTGGTACAGATTCTGAGAGCCATTTCTCCAGTGAATTTTGGGAAATCCAACCACATGGCCTTCACCCCATGAAAACATTGCAGCAGTGAGTATTTAAAGATACAGCAAAAAATAATCATGAGTAATTTCAGATCTTTGCATTTGCTCGCACAACTTGTAAATTGCAATTTGCCGTCTTTTACCACCGTGAGTCATAATCTACAATGTATTTAAAGTTTCTCCCTGCAGCAAACTGTCAACGATTTTCCAATATTGGAATAAGAAGCTCCTGACAACCTTTTCATTGGAATAACTTTGGAGCCAAGCTGAGATGTGTGAAGTGATGTGTGGATGTTTAAGAATCGTGATCTGAACGGGACCTGTGCCTTTTGATTCATGGTTCAGTGGCAATGCAGAATGCCTGGTAAAAAACTGCCTTCATTATAAAAATAACATTTGCATGGGATGTCACTCATTCTGAAAACTAAATATTTTTATTTATTTATTTATTTATTTATTTTTAATATCTTTATTTATTAGAGGTACTGTAATTTACATCAGTGTACATCCCATGTATATTATTACAATCATTGTACCCCTTAATTTTTTAAGGCTTTAGAAAAAAATAAAAAAGAAAGAAATATCAACAGAGAAAGTAGAAAGAGTGAAAAAGAGTTGTGAAAGTGAAAAAGCATGCCAGAGGGAAAGGGAACCCTTGGGCGAAGAGTTAGAGAAAGGAGATTAAGAGATAGACCCTGGGGAGGAGAAAAAAAGGGAAAGAAAGAAAAGGAAAAAAGAAAAGCCAATTACTTTATTATAAACATCTCGCAAAAGGAATCTATCAACTCGACAGTTTTTCTTCCCCCTTTACCAAGACCCGACACCGTTACTTTTTTGAGTATTCTTACACCTGCGAAAACTAAACCTGATTCAAAATGAAAAGAATGTTAATGTAAATGAAGATTCACAAAGAAAAATCAAAATGATGCAGAGTAAATAAAATTGAGGAAGACTAAAACCGAACGCTGATGAAAAAAAAAAAATGCACCAACTTTAATCACTGTGAAATGAACACATTAGTCACCATCACATTGCTTGTGAGTATTCATTTGGAACCATAAAATGGGACTTGCTTTTGTTCTGGATCAGTACACATTCTGCAATAAGGCAGGAGAATGACCATTTAATTTCTTTGGCCAGTCAGCAATAGCAAGCCCTCCCCGCTCTATTTGGTCCCTGCCTCAAAACTTAATCTCCGTTCAGTGTTCATTTGGATCCTTTGGAGCCTATTGCTATTAATGCGATATTGATAGTGAGGAAAATCTGCCTCAACAATAAGGTATAAGCTTGAAAATGTTAGATTCTGTAACTGCAGTACTTAGCACTGCCATGCATTTTATCCAGGCCTCTGAAAACTCCTCAGTGCAAAGCAGTCTGGAATCTGAACAAACTAAAACCACATTGGGGAGATATGGGCCAAGTAAGTCAGTAGCTTGTGGCATGGATAATTTTGAATCAATCCAGATATTCCATCAGAGTCCACCCAGCATAACTCTGCTGTTGTTTTTGACCAAACTTGCATCAAATCACAGGGAATCTCAACCAACCTGTCTTAGCATGTTGTAAGAAAAGCATGTCTTCATACTATATAACTAAACTGGTACTGCATTCATCTGTACATTCTGCAGATGCTCAGCATATCAATGGAATCAATAGGAGGTTATTGAACAGAAATGTGTGTGTTTCTCTCCATCTCCTTCTCCTCCTCTCTCTATCCTCCTCCTCTCCCTCTCTCTCCTCTCCCCCTCTCTCCAATCGCTCTCTCTCTTTCCTCATTACCCTTCTCCCCTCCACCTCTTCTCACAGATGCAGCTGGATCTTCAGTTTAATCTTGATAGCTCGCATCTCTAATTTTATTTTTACTTTGATTGACCCTGTTTTTTAAACACCATGTTAACCAAGGATCTCAGAGCGGAAACCTTCTATCCTGTGCTTCTCCACTTCCTCCTCAGTTGTGGGCTTTGCTCATTGAATTGGTATGTGCAACAACCATTTAATTCCCACACGCAGAGCACATGGATCAGATGCGGAGTGGTAGAGGAGGACATCGACAATATCGTCTGGCCAGGTTGACCCCCCCGCTCCTCCAACCCAGTGCCACTGCCAGGGTGATGGGCCTTTATAGCCAAGTTAAGACTCAACATTGTTAATAAATCTGAATTTGAAGGAAACGTGGTGACTTCTGTATACTGTCTTTGTGTAATCCACTATCTTATACTCTTCTACTTAAGTATAATTGTGCCTCAGATATAGTAAGGTTGGTTCTGGATTGTATGCAAAAATATAAATATTCACAGTGCCTCGGTACATGTGACAATAAAGTGCCATTGAGTGCATCCCTGATTACCCAGACACATGGATAAAAGTATATAGTAAACACATATTGTGAGGCAATAACATTTCAACTAAAAGCAGAGAATGAGGATAGAAGAGAATTGGAGGAGTTCTGTAAAAGTGGAGTCATGGGAGATACCAAGCCTGCAACACGGCAGCAACTTGGCATCCAAGGTATTTACTGAAGGACATGTTGCTTCAGGGACACCAGTGGCATGTGAAGATTTTTGCAAGAAAAAAATTATCAGGAGCACTGATCATGCACCTTCTTGTGTTGAGTGGGCCAAAAATTAATCATTGAACCACAGGACATTGGTGAAAATGTTGTACGTTGTCTCTACGTGTTTATAAAAAATACCATGCTCAAAAGATTACAGGAGAAAGCAGGAGTATGGGGTTGAGAGGGGAAAATAGATCACCCATGATCTAATGGCAGTGCAAACTCGATGGGCCGAATGTCCTAATTGTGCTCCTATGTCTCAAGATCGCATGCTTTATATTGTGAGACTGTGAGAGAAAGAGTGATAGAGAGTGAGTGAGTCAGTGATATGGTGAATGCACCTCTCCATCCTCCAGGTGTAATATTGAAAAATAACAGTTTTGTTAAACCAAGAATGGGTTTGTATGAATCCTTTTTCAAAAACAAGACTAATCAATTTGATTTTAATCTTCAGAATAGAGACTGCTGGCCTTCATTTAGGATGGGTCTGACTCAGAATTAATTGAAAAGCAGGACCGAGTCTGGCACTCCTTACATTTTGAGACAAATGCATTGTTTTGTTAGATGTGTTTTTAACACCAATAACTAAACCCTTTAAGAATCTGCAAGCACAAGAATCAATAAATGCACATGAACTTTTACATATCCACTTAAAAACAAACATTCAACGGGATAATGTGTTTTGACATTCACTGATTTGTTCAGATGACAAAGCAATTTGTTGAAGCCACAATGATATTAAGTTGACACGTGGGTCATGTTTAGACATTCGAGCTGAGTATCAGATGATTGAGTTGAGCTGAAAATGAGAAACTGGTTTTAAGGGACGTACAATGATTTTATGCAACAATGAAAAATAAATTTTAAAAAAATCACAGATTTCCAAAATGATGTAGGTATATTTGGTACTTCCAGAGCTAAAGAAATGGATCCTTGTGCAAAGGTGATGTAACACCAACTATGTTTTGAAACTGAAATGTAATTGTTAAAAGCTATTGATTTAATTCAGCTTTGGCCTTTGTAATAGAAAGATTCAATTCTACAAACACAGAACATAATCAATTGTAAATGAAGGTAAAAATAGTGTTAAAACATAGCTGACCCAATTCTGCTGCCCCTATTTCACCACTGTTAGCAGCAGAGATGATGGATTGAATACAATCAGTCATTCCTTTGCAGCTTTCACACATTCTGTTTCATTGTTTCCTTGACAAATGGGGCATATATTCTTGTATCTTTTTACATACGGAGCTTCAGTAACTGCAGAAAATTGCAGTTTTAGTACTGAAGTGCATGTGTACCTCTCAGATCCAATTCAAGGTTTTGCAGACACCGTCTTCCAGATGATTTAATAGGTAAATACATTCCACAGTTCAGAGGGGCCCATTTTACTATTTCCCAATGATGTTGCATTTGCAGAGCAAGGCTATAAACCTCTTATGAAAAATAAATCAGTGACGTTTCTGAATCCTGGTATTACTGTCAGTATAGTGAAAAAATGCAATTAAATTGCAGCTGTGATCACTTCCTCTTCTCCATCATTTACTGAGTGATTAATCTGGTGACGTTAATAGTTGAATGGTACTTTAACGTCACATGTACCGAGGTAAGGTGCAATTTCTTTTTGCATACAATTAGTACAAGTATTACTGTACATAATACATACATTGTACGGGCAACACAGTGGTGCAGCGATAGAGTCGCTGCCTTACGAAGCTTGCAGCGCCTGAGACACGGGTTCGATCCCGATTACGGGTGGAGTCTGGACATAGTTTGTACGCTCTCCCTACGACCACATGGGTTTTCTCCGAGATCTTAGGTTTCCTCCAAAACTCCAAAGACATACAAGTTTGTAGGTAAATTGGCTTGGTATAATTGTTCATTGTCCCAAGTGTTTGTAGGATAGTATTAATGTGCAGGAATAGCTGGTCGGTGCAAACTCGATGGGCTGAAGGGCCTGTTTCCATACTGTATCTCTAAACTAAACTAAACTAAACATAAGCACCTTGTTAGATTAATCCCAGTGTTTAGTAATAGTACTAGACATGGAAACATAGAAATATAAAAAATAGTTGCAGGAAGGGGCCATTCATCCCTTCTCCCCATATCCCTTGACTCCACTAGCCCCTACAGCTCTATCCAACTCTCTTTTAAACCCATCCAGTGATTTGGCCTCCACTGCCCTCTGTGGTAGGGAATTCCATAAATTCACAACTCTCTGGATGAAAACATTTTTCCTCACCTCAGTCTTAAATGACCTCCCCTTTATTCTAAGACTGCGGCCCCTGGTTCTGGACTCGCCCAACATTGGGAACATTTTTCCTGCATCTAGCTTGTCCAAACCTTTTATAATTGTATATGTTTCTATAATCTTCCCCCTCATCCTTCTCTGTGCTTTGAGATAGTAAGCAAGAGTCGCCAGGTTTTGCCTCAACTTTCAACTCCAAGTTGGTTTCAGTGGAGAGTTCCTAACCTGGCCGTAAAGGCCTGTTGTTCTGGCAGCATTGCAGGATCATCTCAACTATCTCTACAAGGAGAACAGTTACTGATGTAAAATGGGTTTCGGCTGAAGATTATTATTATCACATGTATCAAGTTATGGTGAAAAACTCTGTTGTGTATGCTTTCCAATCTAATCATGTAATGCTACTCATAAATACAATCAAACCAAACTCAAGTACAAATGGTAGAGTGAATGAAAAAATATAGAGTGCAGAATATGGTTCTCAGTATTCTAGCTTATTAAAAGCCATAATAGGTAGGCTAGACAGTCAGAAGCTTTTTCCCCAAGGTGGAAATGTGAAAGACGAGTGGGCATAATTATAGGCATAAAAACAGGGACAGTTTCTTCCCAGCTGTTATCAGGCAACTGAATCATCCTACCACAACCAGAGAGGAGTGCTGAACTGCTATCTACCTGTTTGGTGACCCTCGGACTATCCTTGATAGGACCTTGCCGGCTTTATCTTGCACTAAACGTTGTTCCCTTATCATGCATATCACCTTTCCACTGTAAATGGATCGATTGCAATCAAGTATTGCCGTTCTGCTGACTGGGTAGCACGCAACAAAAGCTTTTCACTGTACCTCGGTACAGGTGACAAAAAACAAAACTAAACTGATACGATGAGAAAGCCAAAGTTTAAAGGAGATATACAGTATGGGGCAAATCTTTTACACAAAGAGAGGCGGCTGCCTGGAACGTGATGGCAGGGGTGGTGGTGAGGCAGATGTGATAGTGGCATTAAAGAGACTATCAGACAGACACATGAATATGCAGCGGATGTAAGGGAATGGATCACATGCAGGCAGAGGAGCCTAGTTTATCAGCATTATGTTTAGCATGGACATTATGGGCCAAAGGGCCTTTCCTGTGCTGTACTCTTCTATGTATGATCCATACAAGACATCTAACAGTGATGGAACCATGAAAGGCAACTGAAGAATGCAAAACACTCAAGAACTTTGCCCAGATGGCGGGTATGGTGGTGGGTATATGGAACAAGTTGCCAGAGTAGATTGGTGAAGCTGATACTGTAACATTTAAAAGATTGTTGGACAAGTACATGGATTGTAAATTTATTTAAGGATTTGGGCCAAGCACAGGCAAAAGGGACTAGCTGAGATGGGGCATTTTGTTCGGCATGGACGGGTTGAGCCAAAGGCCTCATTTCCGTGTTGGATGACTCAATGGCTCTAACTTTGCTCAGATATTTAACAATTAAAGTTGTCTACTTTTTGCTCCCTCAAAATCATTTAATATTTATATATCTTATTTCAGAACATATAGGGGTTATTTAAAGCAATAGTGCATGTAGAAAACTATTGACAGTCAACAGGCCATCCATTATAGAATCAACTGACTATCTATTTAGCATTTGATGCAAAATCCTTTCAATTAAAGTCAATGGAGAAGACAGCTCACTAGAATTCCGAATAGGTGATCGATCCACTTTGAGATGCCATCGATTTGTCATTTTGTTAAAAAATTCACCATTATGCATTCATATTTTATGGATGTTGTTCTCACTTGTGTTTTCAAGTTATATATTTTTTCAACAAGTAAGCAGTCATTGCACACAAAATGTAGGTGTTTTATTCAATAGAACTTCATGAAATTCATTACATTGCTGAACTCAATTATATAAATCAATAAAATTATTTGAGCAAAACTTGATCTTGACCTTTGAAGCCAAAGTGATTTCAAATTCTATGTACACTAGGTATTAAAATGCAATGGTCAGGCACACAAAATAACCAAAATGAAAATCAATAAATAATCTGCAGTGGCTGGAAATATGATATAATAACAGAAAATGTTAGGAATTAGAAAAAGAACATCACATTTTGGAAGGTGGTCTGTGAAAACTCTATTAGAACTGGACAACGGAGGAAAATAAGTTATTTTTAAATTACAGAGAGGGGTGTGGAGGGATAGATAGGAGATAGTGATTACCTCTGATAGGATGCCAGGATTGTCATACTGATAAGATCTTGATGTAACTATTTGAGTGGAGCATTTATCAATTGCATTTTTGCAGTTTCACAGAATAATCAAAATTGCTGACAGGAAATTTGAGGGAGTAGAATATCTCTGGAGGACGGGAGGATAAAATGGAGGATGATTTGCAGCAGATTCACTACTTACAGCGTGAACATTGTGCAAAGTTCTGTATCTTAAACAAAAAGACATATTTTGGCCTTTTGGATTGACCAGAATATTCCCAAGTTGAAAGGTTAAATTACAGATAGAGATCATATGGACAATAGTCATGGTCAAGAATGATGACATAGGGGGGCATAGGGGGGGGGGGGGAGAGAACCTTAATATTAAATTCCAGCTATTCAGAAGAAATCTTAGTAAATAAATGTTTTTGTTTGTCCAATGAAAGGTAGAAGTGGAACTAGAAATGTCTGAAAAATAGAGATACTTACCTGACTAACTTAAAACAGCCTTTTGCTGTTATATGGAATTGAAGGACCTGGAAGCCATGAAGTGTTAATCAGCTATGAATTCATTGATGTCTACATGGATCTAAAAGGCCGAACGATTTCGCCTGTTCTTATGAATCTCAGCTGAAGGTTCCTCCACTGTGTGGTCAGTATCAGGTTTGTGGATTTGGTGCAGTGTTTGCAGTTGTGGAGCTGTAGGCTGTAATGGGAACCCCGGACTCACATCAATGAGATGATGCTGTTCAACAGAAGGTTCAGGCAGAGAGGGAGGCTTGTTAAAGTGACTTGAAACAGCTTCCAAACACCAGGAGGTCAATTTCCATCTGTATAATATTAAATAATGCAGCACAGGGTGATTACACTTCCAGGCTGATGTGATTAAAAATGTTCTGACTTAGTTGAGAAACAGAGCTCAAGAAGATCATTTTTTTTCATTCCATTGCCTTTCCTTAAAATAGGCTCCAATTATGTCGAAGAGCATTGTTCTCATTGCAAGAGTATATGCCAACTGCATTTTAAAACACAATATAACATTAACTCACGTGCAATGTTTCAATATCATTTTCCATTCAATCAAATATACAGGTCCATAAAGCTGGATTGTGTGATCCACATTCCATGGAATGTCTGAACATGCATGCCATACCTGAAGGGAAAAGGCCCTCGCCCTAAAGGGAGGGGAGATTTTGATCAGGTGAGCCTGGGAAGCCTTTAGAATGAATTTGGTAATGCCTGGGAGATGATTGCCAGACAGCTGAGATTAAGTACAGTAGTTTGCAGAATGGAGACAGGGGATGCAGATTACAATAAAACATGTCAACAGAGTTTGCATTTGATCTGTTCTGCAGACCAACATAGAAATAAAACTGGGGGGGTAAAAAATCCTGCATGAGGCTCTTTGTTCCTGAAAATAATTTCCAGAAATTTTCAGGAAGTAACAAAATTATTATAAATCAGCATCAACATCTTGTCATTGGAGACACTGACCTTGTGGCAATGGTTACCTTCAAAATATTGAACTTAAACTAATGACTTTCATTATTTTTCACTGGCTCATGTTTCCCAGTGCCAGTAAAATGAGTTGAGACAAAATATAATTGAATAGTAATCGGTTTTGAAATTTAATACAGAAGATAAATTGAATCATTTCACTTGGTTATCTTATGTTGTTTCAGTGGAACTCTTTACTGTTGTGTGTTGCTGCAGTGAAACTCTGTGCTGACACATATTGACGACCGTACTACAAACTTTCAAACCACCAAGCTTTTTACATTTTGCATACACATCAACAACCAATCTGCTTGGTTTTCTCGACAAATTCCAGTTGAATATTGCCAATTAATTTGACAATGCCATTTTCAATTGAAAATGAACAAGCTTTCTTAAAATACACAGTGGTGAATATCTAGTCAGATAAAGGGTCTAGTCAGACATTACGCGGGGCTCCGAAAATTCCACGCGCCAACGGCCTGTTGGCCCGCTGGCGCATTGAGGGTGTATGCAGCATCTTGACGGCGTACGCAGCGTCTTGATGGCGTACACCTAGCACGTGGCGTTGCACAATTACGTCACCGCTCGGAGTGCCGTTGCGAGATTACGTCACCGCCCAACGCCGTGCGACGTCCAAATTCAGTTGGCCCGCCTCCTGCCCAGCGGATTGGTGAGTATGATGGCGGGACCAACCCCGCACAACTCCATACGCCTCCGCGGTTCGAAGTGGAACCAGCCCCGCGTGGCCGTACGCCTCAAGCGACTACGTTTGATCGAGCTAGCGCATGCAATCACATGCTAGTGGGACAGGCCCTTAATGGTTGGCTGTAATTCAAGTAACATTGGCTCCATGCAAGTGTCAGGTATTTGCATATCCACCAATTCAGCTATTAACTCTCTTAATGGCAATACCATCACCCAATCTCTCACTACACCACTTTAAATATCCTTGGGGGTTGCCATTGATGGGAAACAGAACTGTATCGATCATATACACACTGTGGCTCAAGAGCAGGTCAGAGGCGAGAAATCTTGTGGCAAGTAACTAATTTCCTAACTTCCCTAAACCTACTCATCATCCACAAGGCTCAAGTCAAGGACTCTGATGAAATACTCTCCACCAATCCACATCCATTCACTCCACCATTCATTCACAGAGGCAGCAGTTTGTACAATCTGCAGAATATACTGCACCGACTCACAAAGACTCCTTTGATACCACCTTCTAAACCTACATCCTCTGCCTGTTCGAAAATCAGGGCAGCAAAGCATGGGAACACCGCCATGTGCAAGTTGCCCTCCAAGCAACATACACCATTCTGATGTGGAGATGTATCACTGTTCTATCATTGTTGCAGAGTCAAAATCCTAGTTCTCTCTCCCAAACAGTGTTGTGGGTTTACCCAAACTTGTAGCAGTTCGAGATGGCAGCTCACTATAATTTTCTCTTTCTCTGGGGCAACTAGAGATGGGTAGTTCAATGGTGACTCAGCTGCAAGGCCCACATCTCTTGAGTTATTGAAAAAATATTAATATCTCGCAACAATAACTGTTGCACCACTGTGGGAAAGACCTGTAGAAGAGGAGTAGCCCCAGAAGAAATATGAAGGAAAAGCAAAATCAAAAGCCATCCTACCCCCACTAAGACAACATGGAAGTTGTTGTTTTAAACAGATGTTTTAGAACACACTGAATTATGTATGATTTTGCACGGTCAGAATTCTTTGCCCTTACCCTTTAAAATGGACCACAGAGGATTTGTGCATCAATAATCTGTATACCTTAAACCAGGGAATTTGAATGCAATATCTTCTCTCTTTTCCTTCGACATTTCTGATTAGAAAAAGCAATTACCTAAACTGACCCCTGCTCACCTCAGAAGTTTCGCACCTCTTACTTCCATTGCAGCTAGCTTTGCTAATTAAAGTATTACGTTGTCAGACTTTCCAATTGTCTTCACTAATTATTTGTGAAAAATAATTACTGTGATAGTAGAATATGATAAATAATTTAAAAAATAATTGTAACTATCTGAATGTAATTAAATAAATGTTTTTTTCTTTCTTAACCAGGTAAAAAAAAAAAAAATTTCATTCAATAGCTGGACATTGAAAATAAATCCTGGGCATCTTATTATGGGAACATGGGGCAGTTGACTACCACTGACAAAACATTAAACAAATACAGACTATGTCAACCCAAGGATGGCTCAGAGGCACAGTGGTAGAGCCGCTGCCTTAGGGCAACAGAGGCCCAGGTTCAATCCCGACTACAGCTGCTGTCAGTATGGACTTTGTACGTTCTCCCTGTAACCATGTGGGTTTTCTCCTGGTGCTCGGGTTTCCTCCCACAGCACAAAGATGTACAGATTTGTAGGTTAATTGGATTCAGTAAAATTATAAATTGTCCCTTGTGTGCAGGTTAACGTTGGTGTACGGGGTGGTTGCTGGTCGGTGTGGACTCAGTGGGAAGAAGGCCTGTTTCCCCACTGCATCTCCAAAGTCTATGCCAGAAACAAACAAAATACTGTGGATGCAAGAATAGGAA
Source organism: Raja brachyura (assembly GCA_963514005.1). The sequence continues at coordinate 18,054,850 of OY740806.1, read as the reverse complement.
ACAGAATCAGTCACTGCTGGATATACTCAGAATATCTGGCGGCATCTATGGAGGGGGAAACACACTTTGTGGTTCACGCTAATCGTTTTTCATCTGGAGTGTGAATGGCTAGAGGCCAAAGAAAGGGAGAGGGCACAGAAATGAAAGAGAAAAACAGGGTGTGGGATAACGGGGAAAACATGAAACCAGTGCTTTACTGATGCAGACATTATGGTAAACACAGACCATCTCACTCCAGGTTGACTTTCCTGCCCATCACTCATCGATTGGCATCGACTCTCTAGCACTAACCCAGTGAAATTAAATGTCTAAGATTTATCATCAAATTGCATCTTTGCTCCACTGACCTTTGGAGTTATTTCCAGGCTTAAGTCGCCCAATATCATATATTGGTCACCCTAACTAGTTACGCCCCCCTCATTACACCTTCCACCCAGTTAAATCAAACATCTTTTAACCGATACCATTCACAGAACCTCTGCCTTTCTCCCTCTGGTACCACTTCTCTAAACGATTCTGGGTTCAAATATCAAGCTTTCAGTCTGAAGAAGGGTCTTCAGCCTGAAGAAGGGTCTTGACCCGAAACGTTGCCCATTCCTTCCCTCTTGCGATGCTGCCTCACCCACTGAGTTATCCCAACATTTTGTGTCTCCCATCAAGCTTTTCAATGTCACCACTCCATTAAGTTAATCAGCAAACTATCTTGATCGACTTTGCGGCCCGTTTGGTACATTGACTAGATGTTGAAAGAGAAACTTAAATTGCCTGTCATTTTGTTATGAATTGTGAACAGACATCAGTGACTCCACGAATACGTGCTCCTGCATAAGTTAGGCATTATACTCAATGCAGATTCTGATTAAAATTGCAACCTGTCAGTGCCAAATAGAAGAGGGCATGGCTTGTACAGTTTCTGCACTGCAGGTGCATAATCTGACAATCACAGTACTAGGAAGAAATATTTTGCTATTCCTCCTTGTTTCCCCCATACATGGAATGAGAAGAATTAAAAAAAGATTTATTATGGATGCACTTGCTCGGTGCAGCCATGTTAAACCTGAAAATAATACTTTATCAAAGAATATACCCACCTATCATCCTCTGTACTGATTACAAATACAGTATGGAAATAGATCCTTCGGCCCTATGCTGACCAAGCTGCCCCATCTACACTAGTCCCACCTGCTCACATTTGCCCAAAATCCCTCCAAACCTTTCTTGCCCATGGACTTATCCAAATATATATTAAATGTTGTTACAGCATCTGCCTCAACTATTTCCTCTAGCAATTCATTCCATATATACTCCGCCCTCTGTGTGAAAAAGTTGGTCCTCAGGTTTCTATCAAATCTTTCCCCTCTCACCTTAAACCTGCATCATATCACCTGGTTTCCAATCCCAAAATGCAACATCTCACCCATATCTGCATGAAACTCTTCAAGCCATTGCTCAGCCGACTTGCCCAACCAATCAAGATCCTGCCATTTTTGTTATCCACAACACCACCCACTTTTAGTGTCATCTGCTAAATACTCGTTATTTAGATACAGATTAGCAGTTTTCCAGAAACTCATATCCATTCACTGATTCTGTCTGAAGAAGGTTTCCAACCCAAAACCTTGCCTGTCACTTCCCTCCAGAGATGCTGCCTGACCCACTGAGTTACTCCAGCACTTTGTGTTCCACTTGCTAATTATGTTGCCTGTATCAGATGCCCCATTTTGCAAACCACATGATGCATCAGGTAACACTGGTCTCACTCTCAGGTCATATCATGGCAAGACATGGCAACCAGCTCAAGGTCTGCTGCTCAAACTACTGCAATCAGCTGGGGGTCCACTGGAGATTCAAATATCCTCCTCGTTGACAGCTAAATATTTGAACCTTATCTAAACAACAAAGGTGAGAGTGAAGGAGAATAACATCAAACATCCTCCTGTTTACCATTTTACGCAGTTTATCATTTCTCAAGCAATTTCAGAGCTATGGTTAAGAAACACCAGCTTGTTTTAAAGGTCAATTGTTGTTTCCCTGAGGCTCTTTCGTAAAGTATCCACCAACGCTGCTCCGAGGCATGCAGTCCAGGAAATTTCAAGAACTGATTTATGTCAGCGCTTTGTTTGTTTGATGCCAGAACTAAAAAAGAAAAGAAAATGAGCCTAGGAAATTTTGCATCCTTGCTCGATGAACTCCACAGAAAGAGACAGGAAAAATGCATCAGAAATATTTTATTCTTGTAGGTGAGAAACTATGCACAGTGAGACTTATGATATAGCTAATCCATTGGACTAATAACCTGAGCTACTAGGCATGATCTAAAGTGATAAGGTGTCCATTGTGAAATACTGCTTTTCATTTCAGCAACAACACATATTCTTTTTGTTCCTTCGAACATATTACCCAAGAAAGCGGTTGCAGACTTTCCCAGACAAACAATGGTTATATGAAAGAGTAACAACTTCGCCATCACCATGTCCTTGATATTTTTCTGCTTTACGTTTAGTTGTATCTATTTAGTTCATTGTTCAATTGTTATTGTATTTTCTTCTCATTTGTCCTTGATTTAACTATTTTCTAATCCACAGTCCATGTTGTCAACCTATCCACATCTCATTATTTTTGGCTTATTTCTGATCGATTGAATCAAAGCCCAAATTAAGGTGCCAACTTAAAACACGGAGAGCTTTATTTCCAGTCCAGGTCGATTTCAAATACATTCAGAGCAAAGAGCAAATTGAATTAGCATTGGTCTATATGGTACGTGATTAGATAAGACATAAAAAGTGCAAATTAACATTGACTTTTGGAAGAGATCTTGATGAACAAATGTAGACTGTTCCCAGCACCAATGACTCACTCAGTTATTGTCAAATATAATGTTCACATAACTCCACTCATACTTTCTTTTCATAATAAATTGTGAAGGATTATTTTTTCCTGCTGTGCAAACGCTGTTTCCCTTATCACATCTTCCTTATTGTGCATTTACTTCGCAGACAACTGAAGAATGGCATCAAAAACCTTGCCAAAATGTAACTATGATTCCCATTGTTATCAACATTGTAATTTGCCTCAACAACTTTAATAGATTTGATAAGGAAGTTGTCCAAGCCCAGACAAATCTCTTTTAATATTTCATATTTCAAGAATGCTTTTCGCACTTTACTCAAATTTGAGCAAGGGACCAGGCTGTCACCAATTTAGGTTTTCCCCTGGTCCCTCGTTCAGCAATTCGCATTCTATTAAAGTTTCCAATTCTTTTGTACCTAACTCTTGTTTGTAAGAATCTCAAATGGTACTGGCAAGGGTGAAATTGATTGCCTTGGCATTACCATGATATTCAATATATAAAAGGAGACAAGGACAGAAATAGAAAGAGTCGAGACTGTTTAGCTTGCTATTCTTCGTGACCAGAACAATAAAATTCTTACTTGGTGAAACTTTACAATATATAGGCACATTCACTGGGGAGAAGGCGAGGAAGCTGTACATGTATTGAGCTGTCTCAGCAGAAACAGATAATGCAAGCAATATTTTTGCTTATGTTAACATTAGGGCTACAATGTGCAGTTCTGCCAACTCACTTTTAGAAAAGATTAGACTAAGTGGGACCCGTTGGGTCCCTGTCATACGGTAGGCTTGGTCCTCCAATGCAATATTCCACCACTCACCCATAGCCCCAACTGTCTTGAAGTGGCAATAGCTTGTAAAAAATAAGATCAATGTGAATGCATCCCACTCTCCCTCTTCAGTCCTCTATTCCCCTCCTCCACTATCCTCCCTATCCCCACCCACCACCAACCCTCCTCTGCTTCCTCCCCTCAACCCCTCCTTCCCCTCCTCTCTCTTCCCCTCCCCGCCTCCATTACCTTGCTGTCCCTCTTCCTACCCCCTATCCTCCTCCATTCCCCCTCATCCCCAACACTAGCTCCCCCTCCTCTTCACCCTCTCTCTTCTTTCTTCTCTCACCGTCCCCTCCCCCACTCCCTCCCTGACCTCCCCCTCCCTCCCCTTGCCCATACCCTCAGTCACTCCCTCCCTCCCTCCATAAGGCCTCTCCCTGCCTGCTCCCCCACTCCTCGCCTCCCCCATATCCCACCCCCCCCCCCCCCCACCCCCCCACAATCAACTAATTCCAATGGCAAAGGAACCAATTGAACATCAACTGTTCATCAAAACCTGGGGCGACATGGAAATATCAGTGTGGACACAACGAACTGTGGATGCTAGTTTATCAAAAATAAGACAAAGTGCTGGAGTAACTCAGCTGATCAGGCAGCATCTCTGGAGAGATGGATTCGTGCTGTTTTGGTTTAGTTTAGTTTAGTTTAGAGATACAGCGTGGAAAGAGACCCTTTGGCCCTCCGGCTCCGCACCGACTAGTGATCCTCGCATATTAACACTATCCGACACACATTAGGGACAATTTTTTTTAACATTTATCAAGCCAATTTACCTACATACACGTACGCCTTTGGAGTGTGGGAGGAAACCGAAGATCTCAGAGAAAACCCACGCAGGTCAGGGGGAGAAGGTCCAAACTCTGTACAGACAGCACCCGTAGTCAGGATCCAACCTGGGTCTCTGGGGCTGCATTTGCTGTAAGGCAGCAACTCTACCGCAGCACCATATTGCTGCCCAAATAGAATTGGGACCCTTCTATAGGCCAAATACCAATGGTTAAATGCAACTGAAATAGGTCCAGGATTTCTGCTGGTGCACCTTGAGAAAAGGATGTCCAGGACTTACTAATAATCCAGAAGACCCAAGCAGTCACCTGTATTTGGCAAATGGCTGCAAATAGTATCCAATAGCAAAGTCAAGGCTACAGGAGGAATGGTTGCATAAATTTGATGGGCCCAATGGCGTTTGCTTGTACCACAAGATTCAAAGATTCATATAACACAGAAAAGGTTTACAAAACTTAGGTCCTGGAAAGAAAGTTCAGAGAAAGTTTTGATATTCATATTGTCTCCTATGAATGGTTCATCAAACCAGAAAAGTTCCCCCTGTGACACCCCAAAATCTAATCCACAACATTTCAATCATCGTCCAAAAATCAATGGTAAAGTGACTGAATAAGCTTGACATTGCACATCTCCCTGCTCTGACGGCAACCTAAGCAGTCTAGGATTTCAGACCTCAGTGAAAGCTAATCTATCTGATCCGGGACAGTTAACATTTCTGATAGGTGAGAAAGAGATTTTTGATCCTAAAATAACTGCGTGACATATGTTTGAGTTCAATAAAATTAACCGGGCAGCTGAAACCTTGAATGCATGTAGAAAACATGTTCAGGCTGGTTTCTTTTGTTCATGGAAAATGAAGACAAGGTAACAAGAGCTACCCATCTTTAGTCATGTTGACGGCATTAAGTATTTGACATGATGCAGACACACAGTCTGCACTGGGTACTGAATGCAGGGCCTGTCCTCTGAAAGACATGAATAAATCTGCAGACTTTACGTTCGATTTTTTTGCAACTGCTGCCAGCCCATAAATTACCAATTGTATTAAATTAATCTCACAGCTCACAATGATGACATTTAAACTCAGGACATCTGGGATGCTGGTGGTGTCCCATGACATATGAGATTGGAAAGTTGCTCTGAAAGGGGGAAGAAAATGGTATGCTGGAAGGGAGAAGTAAATGAGAGGGAAATATTTAGGTATTGAATATACATTTTGACTCCAGCTCCGACTGACAATATACTGGCTGTTCTTCATATTTCATAATCTCACTGTTGAATTAATAATGTTATCCTTGTTGCTGCACGTTCATTAAAAAGTCATTTGCAACTCATTTCAGAAACTATCAGTCTGTGTACTTTATAAAATGTTAGCGGCAGAAATGCTATTCTCCTTTATCATCGGCAATAACACATGAATAATATTGTCTTTAATTTCAGTTCTACTCTATCAGACTGTTGCAGCTGGAGAGAAAGAAATGACTTTTACCTGCGTACAATGGTAGGAACCATAACAAAGGTAGTCAATAAATCTATCCCAATATAATGAATGATTAATGCTTGAAATTCTCTGTTTTGGCATCTCAAGGACTAACTGGTCAATAGTAGTCAACAACCACTCAAGCACAGTTAACTAATGACTGCTTCAGGGGGCGGGCCGCATCTTCCAGTTCAATAAGCTGTTTTCAAAATTCTAGACATTAAGGCTATCCAAATCTTTTACACATTCATTGAGATCGTCACGAAAGAAGAAGGTCAAAGCATAAAAACATTGACTGCAGCTCTGTAAAGTTTTTGATGCACTTTTGAATGAAGCCATCCTTGTTACTTTTAATCTATTTGTTTGTGCACGCCGGGTTGATTGCATTAGTCAAAACAGGGTGGACCGCATGAAGGTTGCAATAAGTGTCCTTTTGCGGTAAGCCGGAGAAGAATGACGAATTCCCCAAGTGCCTCGGAGTCACCCTGGATCGCGCCCTCACCTATTGTGAACACCTGAAGAGGGTGGCTGATAAACCCAATGTAAGGGTCAACATCATCGGGAAACTTGCAGGCAACAGCTCCAATGCACACACCCTCCGTACCACAAGCTTAGCCCTAGTCTGCTCAACAGCCAAGTTTTGTTCCGCAGCTTGTGCTAAGAGCTGCCATACCAAACGAGTTGACACTGTCCTTAACTCTGCAATGGGGGTCATCACAGGGAGGCTAAAGTCAACACATTTGCAGCGGGTCCCTGTCCTCTCCCATATCGTCCTTCCCAGCATAGGCAGAAGGGAGACGATGTTGAAAGATTGGTGCACCATCGAGACTAACCCTGACCTTCCCATCCATGCTGACTTGAACAATCTGCCCAACATGCACCTGAAGTCCCGCAAACCCTTCTGGTCTTCCGTTAAATGCCTGGAAGACTTTAATTCCAAGTCTGAGTGGCACAGAGCCTGGAAAGATGCCAACACCAACAAAGGAGACCCCACTGTGAAACCACCGGGTTGTGACCTCCATCACAAACAATGGCTAACCCTGAACAGAATCCGCACCCTCCATGCACGAACGGCCCATCACCTGCACGTGGGGGATGACAGACAGCCCTGCTTGCGACTGCGGACTTCCAGACCAGACCATCCCACACACTGTGAATGACTGTCCAGTGAGGCTTCTCCCTGGTTGCATCAAAGCCATCCACCCAATAACATGCTGTCCTGGCCTGGATGTCTACCCTTGATCTACAACTTTAGGCTGTGCATGCCGGACGCAAGAAGAAGACTTTTAATCTACAGAATTACTTGGAGGAATTTAAATTTATTGGTTCTTGGGGAAGCATGTATAAAATCTTGAACTTTTTGGGATGAACAAGCATCTCCATGCCTCAAACAATCGCTGAGTGACTATTGAGAAGGGCAAAGTTCTAAAATGATTTACTCCACTTGGCGTTTGGCCGATGAATTGCATCCTGGCATGCAACCCCTAATGGGTGTGGCAGCATCTATGGAGAAAAGGAAATAGGCAACATTTTGGCCCAAAACGTTGCCTATTTCCTTCATTCCATAGATGCTGCCGCACCCGCTGAGTTTCTCCAGCACTTTTGTCTACCTTCGATTTTCCAGCATCTGCAGTTTCTTCTTGAACATGCAACCCCTAACACCTTGTGTACCTCATCCTTGGATCAAAGATAGACAGAAAATACTGGAGTAACTCAGTGGATCAGGCAGCATATTTGTAGAAAAGGAGGAGGTGACACTTTTGGTCGCTACTCACCCTCAGTCTGAAGAAGGGTCTGGACCTGAAACATCACCTATACCTTTTCTCCAGAGATGCCGCCTGACCCATTGAAGTTACTCCAGCATTTTGTGTTTATCTTCAGCGTTAACTAGCATCTGTGGTTTCTTCCTATTCATACTTTGAATGCTCACCAGTAACAAAGCTTAATTGTGCAAAATGAAATTCCACTTCATTTAGGTTCGGGGGAAATGGTCGTTAACCAAAGCAGCAGAGGCATTGGCTGCAGTTAATAACTGTTTCATAGCAAGAAAGTGGGAAGATATAGAACAGTTGGCTTGTCATGTCTGGATTTTAGGTGAAGATGAAACACGGGATAAATTATGATTCTCTCTGCGATGAAGTTGCCTGCTGATACTTTATCCCAGAAAGATAAAACGACCACTTAGATTGCCCATAGACACGTTATTTGTTTTGAATCATTAACACATCCACATGAAGGTAGCAATTGGAAAATAGCAAAGTTGAAGGGAAATATTACTGCACACATTACTATATGTCATAAAGGTCTTTGTGGACAACATTAGTTCATATGTGGGTACACAAAAGGCTGGAGAAACTCAGCGGGTGCAGCAGCATCTAAGGAGCGAAGGAGATAGGCGCCGTTTCGGGTCGAGACCCTTCTTCACATTAGTTCATATGTCCTTTCTTCTGTTGCCTTGCAGTAAGAGTATCCAAAGAGGCAAAACCATGTTCCCAATTCAATGAGATGAACTGAGATGAACTGCCTTTCACCTCCATCCCAAGAAATCAACTTATTATTTTTAGGAAGGATGTTCCCAACGCTGCTGATTGGGAATGGGTGGAACAGACTGGGTCTCTCTTCTATTGAAAAGAGAAGGTTAAAAACCTACCTGTTATACATAGACAGAGGTACACATGCACCTCCTCTAACCTGATCTACTGTATCTGGTGTTTACAAAGTGGGCTCCTGTACATCAAGCGTAGACTTTCACTGAACACTTAGGCTCGGTCCGCCAAGACCTACCAGGTTTCCCGGCTGCAAACCATTTTAACTCCCCTTCCCATTCCCACACTAACTTTTCTACTCCAGGCTTCCTCCATTTCCAGAGTGAGGCCACACACAAATTGGAGGAACAACAGCTCGTATTTCGCTTGGGTCACTTGCTATCCAGCGGTATGAATGTTGAATTCTCCAATTTTAGGGAAAACACAAGTTTAATATTAAGAGTGGGTTTTGATATAGTTGACATGGAAGGAATGATTTCACTTGCAGAGAAGAGTCAAACTACATGGAATCTATTTGAATCTTTTTTGGGAACAGCATCACAGAAAGTGGTTGAGGTTAACAAAATGGATGTGCATGTGGACAAAGCAAAATATGTATGTACGGGAGAAGGATGATTGTCGTGATGATAGAGTGAGATTAAGAAGGATGAAAGAAGCTTAAGTGGAGTATAAACTCCAGAATTGAATAATTACGTTGTAATTTATTTATGTGCTGAATGAACTGTACTTTCAAAATAAAGCACTAACTGGATTGCAATTACATCCCTCCTTTAGCCAGTGAACAAAAAAAAACCTTGGCTGTGCAGTAAATCAGTTGTTTTCCCGGCCAACCCTGTTCATCAGCTCTGCATGACTGTGCATCCACGTGACTCTGAAAAATGCACTCCACTTCACTTACTAGCCTCCGTGCAGACTAGGACAGAAATATATATTCTTAACACATCTATTTGGCCACTCCAGCGCCAGGAAAGTATTATCATATGAATTATTAAAACTGCTCCTCAGCATCCCAGATCTTTGAAAGGTATATGGAGATAAGGCCTGGGCATTTATACCCCTATGTTTGACTTCCATGATTCTCTGCTTATTCAATTTACCAGGTCACAGATGAATGCAGAAGCTATAGTTCCTGAGCTTCTTAGGTTACTTTGTATTAAAGGTATGGTGCTAAGTCACTGCCATTCCTTATAGTGCATAAGCCTATAACTGACTCCACTAATACTCGATGATTCATCCCATACATTGATTTACTCTGCGAATATATCAGATGACTACAACACTCCTAAAATATTACAAACTTGTTCAGACGGCATTCTAGCCAGATGGATGTGAATTATGTTCAAGTTCATAACTGTAAGATAAACAGAACCTACTGACTAATATTTTTCTTGACATAAACAGTAACGCATCTTCAATGTAGGAATAGAGAAACAAAAATAAGGTTGCAGTTTGGGGGAGTCTCATCTCACAATGTTTTGTTTACATTGACTTGCAATGTTTTCTGGCAAACTTTTCACCACAGAATGTTTTTACTGCCAAGACACATTATGTCAACCCATCAGCCTCTGAATAATTTCTTCTGCCACATCACTCATGCCAACATTTAGAGATTCTTAATATACACAGACATCCTGGTTGCCAAGGGAACCAGGTGAGAGCAGTCAGATCTCAAAGATTCAGTACTGATGCATGAAATGTCTTTGCTTTCTGTAGGTCACTCATAGCCTTTTGTCCTCTCAACAGCGATGAGCTGTAGAGAAATTCAGCTCTAAACAGTGGGAAGTCCTTCATGTGTTGTGCATTCTTGTTAAAGTGAAAACACTGTAGATTGCAGCAAGCCTATCAATGATTCAGTGAAACATCTAACAGGGAATCGTGAATTAGCTAACAAAATTCATGAGCTTCCAGACATTAGATTTCTATTTAAATATTTATTACTCTCAGTTGCTTTTAGGAGAATAATTTGTCATCAGTCACTGATATGTTTTGAAGAGTTTTGCAGATATTTTGCCTTCATCGCTTTCAACGTTCTCCATTTATTGAGTCACTTCACTGTACTCTAAGTAGTGATAATCCTTTCAGTCAAATTCATGAAAGATTAAATTGTTAAACAATACAGAGCTGCAGGAAAGCTGCATTACATTAAAACACCACAGAAAATAGGACTCCATCTTTAGTGAGCTCGCTCAGATATTATTTATGATCCTTGAGCATCTTACGCCAAATGTGAGGAATTTTCACCTCATTGAAAATAAATTCAATGATTAATTCATGATTTGAGAAGGTAATATTGAGGTTACGGCAGTGGTCATGAGATGAAGTACCTGGATAGTTCAGAAATGATGCATCCTGCATCCAGCAATTGTATTCTGACTTAAGTGATCAGAGAGGTGGACTGATGGGAACCAGATTACTTGCACAACAACAACCTCAACATTTAGATTATGAATTAGGGAAAATGGATGGATGTTGCAGGTCACGATTGTCGAATTCCTAATTCTCCACCTGGCCCATGTTTATGTCAATAGGATTCATCCACAGATCCAGATACTGAAAGTATTGTCTGTTGACGTCATTGGGAAGCAAATCTGAAAACAAGTATTTTTTTTTTTTTGTGGGTTGTTCAAATATCATTTCCAGTGACCTAATTACACCTCAGTGAGAAGCTCGGCATATCTGCAAATGAAGGAACATTCTAGATATCTTTAAGAAAGAACTGCAGATGCTGGAACATTCGAAGGTAGACAAAAATGCTGGAGAAACTCAGCAAGTGAGGCAGCATCTATGGAGTGAAGGAATAGGTGACGTTTCAGATCGAGACCCTTCTTCAAGACTCTTCTAGGTATCTTGGCTTTTTCACTTTTAAATTCAGATTTCAGTACATGGCAAGGCTTAGTGTAACCCATGGTGAATCAGAAGGCATTAATGCAGAGAACAATGTATCTGAAATGCCAGACTCAAGATGTAGATTTTATGGAACGTGATCCATCGAAAATATACGTTATCACTTATTGAGTTTATTTTGAAGTGAAATTATGCATGTATGATTATGTGTAGTTATTCCATCATATGGACAGAAGGTAGAGTTCACACTGAATAGAACTGACGGCAAGACCTATTGACAGTACAACCATTTTAAAAATAGTGCTAGTATACTTACAATATTAACATGATACATTAGATCTTATGACTATTTACAGGGTTTACAATGTTAATACAATAAACATAATGTCAATTCTTGCACCGATTTCCCATATATGATTACTATCAAAAGATTACTTCAATCAACAATACTACATTTCCATGTTTGCATCAATATTCTATATGTGATGACTATCAAAAGATTATTTCAGTAATGAAGGAGCACCTGTCACCACAATTCACAAAGTCTGTGCTCTACAAATATGTCTCCTGGACACAAGAATATCATATTGTGGCAGTGATGGTTGTAAAAATGAAACTTGGTCCATGCAGCTTAACAGCTAGTTAATCAGGAGTCATGAGGCACCATGGTTAAAATACAACACTAAGCGTGATAGCAATCCCTCAACTCATGCATTCAACTTGTATCAGAAGCGCTTTGACTGGAACCAAGATATGAAGACTTTTATAAAATTAGCAACAATGGTATAAGCACAGGTACATGGATCAGAAAGGTTTACAAGGATATGTACGAAACGCGGGCAGGTAAGACTAGTATAGTTGAGGCATCATGGTGAATCCTAATCATGGGCAAGTTGGGAGGATGGGACTGTTTTCGTGCTGTCTGCCTCTATGACTTTATTATGTGGAAGAGGCTTAAATGACCTGAGGATAAGGGTGGGGAGAAGAAAGGAGTCATTCGGACAGAAGGGGAGGTTGGATCAAAACCAAATTGGCTTGGTTATGGGGCAGGTGGTGGAGTTTAATCATTGGGCTGAGAACAAAGGTTGGCCAGAAGGGTATAGGCTGTATTTATTGGTGTTGGCTGAAAGGTGGGGACTGTGGTTGGTGCTGATGTGAGATGGATGGTTCTCAGAAAAGCAATCAAACGGTATAGTGAATGGGATGATGGATTAAAATGGTGAACATATAAATGGTGTCAGTAAGGGTTGTGTGATTGTTGGGCCTCGAGACAGGATTGTGATTGATGAGCCTCAGGACAGAGGGAGGGATGGGGGTGGAAACATATACTTAATCTACCCATTAGTTGATCAGGTTACATCACTTTTAACTAATTCCAAATGAAATAACACTTGGGTTTATATTTACATGCAAGCATTAGGCAAAGCTAGCTCAACGGTAGAGTTGCTGCCTTACAGCGCCAGAGACCCGGGTGCGACCCTGACTATGGGTGCTTGTCTGTACGGGGTTTGAATGTTCTCATTGCGACCGCGTGCGTTTTCTACGTGTGCTCCGATTTCCTGCAACACTCCAAAGGCGTACAGGTTTGTAGGTTAATTAGCTTCTGTAAATTGTCACTAGTGTGTAGGATAGTGCTGATGTACGGGGTGATTGCTGGTCTGAGTGGACTTGATGGGCCGAAGGGTCTGTTTCCACACTGAAGTCTAAAGGCTGTTGCAAGATTTGTAATTACAGAGCAAACATGTTAAGTAACAATAAAATGTGTGCTGCATGCAATTTGCTTTAATTAACTACACATGTCCAGTTGTGCCTGCATGTAAATGCAGCGTAGACATCGGGAACTGGGATCACAATTGCAGGTAACATTTACTGGCTCATCCATTTAGATTTAATATTTTGGAGGGAGAGAGGGAGATGGGGAGATGGAGGGAGGGAGAGAGGGAGAGAGGGAGGGGGAGGGTGAGGTGGGGGGGGGGAAGGGGGGGGAGAGAGCGAGAGAGCGAGAGAGCGAGAGAGAGAGAGAGACAGACAGAGATAGAAACAGAGTGAAAGAAGAGTAGAAATTAAAGGAAGAGCTAATGAGAAAAGCCATGTTATAAAATACCTCCAGCACCAATTAAATTATAAAATTTAGATTTTGAAACTGCACACCTGTAAAACTTTATGTTCAGGCTAGTGAGGATGGTCAGGATTCACTATCATTAATTATGCCATTGAATAGTACAGTCATAAATGCATCCACCCTGCTTTTTCCAATATCATCAATGATGAACTGTGGCTTGACACTCTTGAGTTCACTTTGCTGCATTTATTTTAATGCAACTCTATCCATGGAGACATTTACATTGCACCTTGTCATGGTAAAGGTCTTCTGCAACAGCTACATGCAGATTTACAAGTTTGAAATTTCACCCACTTACTCCAATCCTTTTGTTCTATTTGCATTTGCTATCAGTTTAAATGTTACCAGGGTCACAAAAGTCTATGCTTGTAACTTTTACTTGCTCGGAAGATTGTAGATGTGTAACTCACACTGTTTCATTCTCAGATATAGTTTCTAATCATATCTCACAGGGGGTCAGTTTTAAGACCATCAAATACTCAACATATTTAGCTGATCAGAAATAATATGTATTTGGTTCTTGTCTTCAACTGCTCCTTGCACAATTGGTTTAACGTGTGCTGAATTTGCTGGAGAAAGAATGCCTGGTGCTTGTGATGATGGATGACTTCAGTCGACCATCCTACACTGTAGCTTGATAATTACACAAGCCTTTCTCCAGGTCACTAACTCCCTTTCACAAAGAACTAGAACACACCAGATGTTATCCCATCTTATGTAATGTCACCCTCCACTCTGAAAAAGAGAGATACAGAGAGAGAGAGAAAGCCAAAGAGACAGAGACACGGGGGAGCAAGACAGAGAGAGAGAGAGGAACGGAGAGAGAGAGAGAGTGAGAGATGGAGAGAGGGAGACAGAGAGAGACAGAAAGACAGAGAGAGAGGGAGAGATAGGGAGAGAGGGAGAGACAGACACAGAGAGACAGACACAGAGAGACAGACACAGAGAGACAGAGACAGAGAGAGAGGGAGAGAGAGAAAGAGAGACAGACAGAGAGAGGGAGAGACAGAAACATCCATCATTTTGAGATAGTTTTCAAGTCAGCCACAAGAATTTGCCTTCTGCGTCTTTCATCTAATTCTCTTAGTTGTCCTTCTGCCTCCTCTTGCCCCCATTGAGCTGCTGCTGGATCCTCTATCCGCATCTTTGTTGCAAACAGAATCATCATTCTAAAGTTTTCCGACCAACATCTGCCCTCTGCTCATCGAGCTCAAACAAAATTGTCCAGCCTATTTCCAAACTTCTTTCATTCTATTCTCTACTTATTACTGTCTTACCCAAATAATCCCTCTGTATCCCTGCTGGATCATTTTGCAATTTCTGCATGACTCCAATTCCGTGTCCTTATGGATCTATAACATTCTTCACTCTGTTTTGGTGAAATTTCCATCATCTCACCAGCAAAGACACAAAGTGCTGGAGTAACTCAGTGAGTCAGGCAACATCATTGACACTTTGTGTCATCTTTTGTACACCAGTATCTGCAGTTCCTTGTTTCTGCCTTCTCACCAGCCGTCTCCATTGCTTTCTCATCACTCAATGTTTAAGAAACATGTAGACAGGTGCATGGATAGGACAGGTTGAGAGGGATATGGGTCAGACAGGTGGGACTATTGTGGATGGGACATGTTGGCCGGTGTGACAAGTTAGGCCGACAGACCTGTTTCCATGCTGTACGACACTATGCTACTCAAGATGTTTCATTATATTTTTTTAGTTTTTTTAGTTTAGGTTAGAGATACAGCATGGAAACAGGTCTTTCGGCCCACCAAATCCATATCCACCATCGATCCCCATACACCAATTCAATGGTATCGCACCTTTGCAATCTTACACACATCTTACACACTCGGGGCAATTTCCTGAAGTCAATTAACCTACACACCTGCACATCTTTGGAATGTGGGAGGAAATCCTGGAGAATGCACACATGATCAGAGGGAGAACGTACAAACTCTGTCTAGACAGCACCCGTAGTCAGGGCCAAACCCGGGTCTCTGGCGCTGTGAGGCAGCAACACTGCCCGCTGCATCACCGTCCTACCCGTTTATCTTTAATCTTTCTCAAATATCTCCATTTTTGAAAACCTTTTTTTGTCTAATTATTATCGTTTGAAGCACTTGGAAAGATGTGTTGTCCTAAGACATAACAAAAAGTTTTAAGTTTTTAATAAACTTGATCTGTGGTCATAGATAAATATTAAACCAATTATTGCATATGACCATCTGTTAGAGCTTCTGTTTCTAATGTAACTAAGTGTACTGTTCTGGGATATGACAATTCCCTGATTTCTTTACAGAGAAAATCATGTGGTACTTCATTAGATGCATACACTTATCTTGGGAACAATAAAAAGTATTCAAATAGCAACCAAATCATAAAAATGATGAGAAGAGAGATTAAATTCTCCTAGTCATTCCCAGAGCTGATTCCATTGTAACTATGGCTAATGAGCTTTGCTGAGTCACAGGTTTTAACACTGATATTTACAGGATGCAGCATCTGCACGTTCTCATATCGGTTGAAAAAGATTTTGCTGTCGATAAAATTTTAAAGAATGCCAAAAATCAGAAGTTACGAAAAACATAACACATTGAAAAAATAAGAATTAGATAACCATCCCATTAAGAAGTCCCCAGAATGTTTCAGGATGCTGTAACCTAACTGGGTATAATATTATAAAATCACAAAATGATAAAACATAGAAGGAAGTAATTCAGCCCAGCATGGCAATGCCATGTCTTTGCCAGAATGATTCGAGTAATCCCATATGCTGCTCTCACCCCATAGTTCATGATCTTCTGACCTCTTTAAATATGGGACAATTCTATTTAGAATGTGCTTCTATTCTCCCATTTAGCCGATGCATTCCAGATCGGAAATAAAATTGGCACATAAAAACAAAAGGTGTTATTTGGTCACTAAACGTTTTACCACTTATTTTGGATCTAAGTCATAAGTCTATCTACTTAACATGCCACAAAAAAACGAACATGCCCTAATTATGTTCTCAAAACCATATGTGATTTTGAACAGCTCCGTTTAATATTATTTTGTTGGAGAGAAACAATCCAGTTGTATACATGTCAAAATGTTTGCACAACTGAATTCCAAGAACCCTTGTACCATTTCGGTAAATCTAGAAAATCTCCTTCACCACGTCACCTCACCTCAAATTGAACACAACATTGCAGTAGAGACCAAGTCAGTGCTTAATGACGGTTCCAATCTATGCTTCGGTTAATAATATGCTCTTTCAGTAAATTTCTCTAGCTGTCATCTTTGATGATTTGGGCACCTAAAGGACCCAGCCTCATTGATCAAAATTGTATCGGGTTCTGATGATCTGACCTCTCAAACTTTCTGAACTATATTAACAATATAAAAGTATTCTCTGTTTGAGTGTTAATAGTTTATGAAATTATTCTGAATGCCAGGAATATTCAAAAACCATGCAGCGTTCACTATCGCTTGGGTGTGGATGAACCAGTGGACTAAGGTTTCACAGCCACTTCCTGGGCATGTCATGTGCAAGCTTCCTAACAGTATCAGACTATCACAAATAGATTCAGCACTGAGCAAGACTTCACATCTTCCACTTGGATGCCAAATGATGGCAAATTCACATCAAATGGAAGTGAAATATATTGATTTGCTGTTTCTGCGCATTACAGAACAATGGGCTTCTGAATTAAATATTTTAACGCACCTTCCTACTCACAGTAAGAATTCTTCAACCTGATTGATTCAAGATACACAATGTTAGCAAAGATACAAAGTTCCTGCTGAGGTGCGAACAGGTCACCCAACTGTTGGTCACACTTTAGTAAGTAGAAGCCCATTAAATGGCTGTGGGTGCCTGCGGTTGTAACTAGTTGCACGTTCCCTTGGTTCTTGCTTACAGCAAAATCTGGACCAATATAAGCAAACATGACAATAATATCCCCCCCCCCCCCCCCCCCCCTTACTGAAATTAATAAATTGACAGCAAATATATAGATTGATACATTTCCCAAACCCATTTTGTGTTCGGCAATCATATTTATATAAATGTGTTAAATTAGGCACATTATGTGTGAATACAAATGTTCAACCTGCTTACTTATGTCTTTCCACCATTTTTTGTCTGTTATCTAAATATAGCATTATTGCCCGAAACATCTGTTCATTGCTGACTGCTGGATTGTTGTTCACCCTGCTAGAGCGACATGGAGGTTGGGCAGTTGGATAGAGTAAACCTACTGAATGGTAGTGGGCCCAAGGGCTGAATGGGCTATATCTGATCTAATGCGGTAAAATAGTAAGATTAAACAAGAACTTACCAGTTTGAAGTTTGATCTTTATTTTATGAGGAGTTGCGATGAGGGATTTCGTGAAGACCCCGCCAGGCACGCATGCGCGACATTCTTCAAAGCAGCGGTGTGGAATCACAGATCACAAACCGAAGATAGTAAGATTAAAACTTGACCATACCAGTTGAATATATAATAGAGGGTTGGGAGCGGAGGGCACGAAATCCCTCATCGCAACTCCTCATAAAATAAAGATCAAACTTCAAACTGGTAAGTTCTTGTTTAATCTTACTATTTTACTTCGGAGTCACGTGAGTGACTTCGTGAAGATTTCAAAGCTCTGTGATTACATGCCCTGGACCACGCCCATGCTCACACACTGCCGTAATTCTGATGGAGGAAGTATGTTAACGTATTTCAGACTTGAACAAGCTGAAAAAATAATAACATTTGTTAATACAACAATAACCCCCTGAACTCGGGGACAAACGTTTAGGGAACAGCACTTAAAACTGAATCCGCCAACGTTGCGGGAGCGGTTATAAATCAGTTATAAAACCGCTGAAGTGTAGATTCACTGGCCCAGCTCGCTATTGCGAGGCCAAAATCCATGAACACCGCCATAGTCCTTGCCACTGATGTGGATGCAGCCCTGATAGAATGACATTTAAAATATTAGTGTCTTACCTGCTGCACCGAATACCACCTCGTGTCATCTGGAGATAGTCTGCACAATCACCCTGTGACGTGGGTTACCATGGCTGAAACAGACCCGTCTCCATACATCTGATGCCCATTTGCAGACGTGTAGTCCCAGGTCTGTGTAGTGTAAGTAATTCTTCTGTAAAGAAGTTACCTTAGTATGGTCCGATCATTCTATCCAGGTTTAATTCCTGTAAAGTCATGACCTGTTGAGCTGTGTTCAGTGCCATTATCATAAGCACTTTGAAGGTGAGTAAGTCCATCATAGGCGACCAGCTCCTGAGGAGGGTCAACACTACCTCATCCCAGTCCAATCTAGCGATAGGACGACAATGCACTCCTGGCACTGTATACAGCACTGTAACTGAGGGACTCGTCATAATGACGACCCATGAGTATTCCAGCACCTTGGAGAGTATAGCAGATATGTAGATGGTCTAGGTCCGACTACAGAAACCTCCCATATCCTTATGTAGGCGAGGTACTGCTTCCTACTGGACTCTCTCTGCACGATGCTGTTTGACATCCATGGTCCTTTATGTTGCAGAGCCTGGTTGCGTATCCTGCAGCACCTGTCTGATGAAGCAGAATGGGGAAAACATAGAAACCCCGCATTTCCCCCCAACGTAGCGAAAACGCGTCCATCGCCACTGCCCCAGGATCTAGTTCTCAAGACATATGTTAGTATCCAATGGCTCAACCTGGACGCAAAGAGGTCGAAATCTGGTATTCCATATTTAGGCTATAATTTTAGCAGATATTTGGAGGTTCAATCTACTTGATGTCGTTATTAATACTTGTGACCTGGTGTCCGCCACTATATTGAGCTTATCCAGAAGGTACATAGCTGAACTCAAATTTCTTTCAATCCACCAGAGCCAAATTAATGTTTCCAATTCATCCCAAGATATTAACTTGACGCCACCCATAAGGTTCAATATGCCTCCTCAGTGGTATTATTTTGAAGACGAACATACGTATGCTGCAGATTAGTACATTAATGCGCAGCCCTGGACATGCTCCCAGCATTTCTAAACAGTTTATACCTTGTGATTGAAGAAAGTAGACTCATGCAATCCCATTTACCGCCCCACCTGGAATGGTGTCAGTAGTTCCCCAGCCCTCGGCGCTTGCGTCGGTTTGTAACGCGACTACTAGGTTTGATGTAATGATGGGATTTAACAATCACAACCATTGCTAATCCACCGTTGTACCTCAATTATGCTTGGATTGGCAGCTGCTTAAGCTCGTAATTGTAAGCATTCGCTATACATGCCGAGATTTTGCTTATTCACCCAAGCTTTGATAGCGTAACGACCCAATTATGTGGCTGGAATGTAGCTCCAATTTACCCATAGCTTAGCAGCATGTCGAAAGTCAGTTCCCTGGCGCAAGCAAGGCTGTTACATGAATCTATTATGGCTATAGCTCTGTTCCCTGGATAGTGACAAACAGAGCCGCAGAATGTATGTACCTCCCTCCTACTTGTGAGGTTATGCATGCAGCACTTCCAAGAGAACCAGGCCCCCTTACCTCCATGGTTACCGGCGAGCCTGACGTTCTGGTTTCTAGTATTCCTTCTTTGCTGGGTGCTGCTCGATCGCCTCGGTAAATCCTTGTTCCTGCAGCTGGTGTGTGGTGAGGTAGTCTATGCTGGCTCTGCCCTAACAAGGCTTCTGCTGTTGGGGAGCTGGTGCGGATGTGTTCTTGATGGCCTCGTCTTTGACCGGCTTGGGCAGGTCCTCCCCAAACAGCTGTCTTGGAGGTGTGGTGGAGGTACGACCCAACCCAGCGAATTCAGGGTTAATGTCGGGCCGGATGGAGCTCTGACTAAAACAGTTTCCCGAAGTGTGCTACACAGGAGGGCTAGAGCATCCTGCTGCTCTGCGGATGCACCTGCCCCATCGAGGGTCCTGATGAGCGCCGTGATGCCCGACGCCAATAGCTTCAGAATTTTCTGCCTCTTCATCTCTTGTTCCCTCGCATTGGAAATTATGTTCCCTCAGATGGCTGAGTCGACCCTCGGGACGTTCAGGGTAACACAGTTTCCAGGATCCTTGTACTTCTCCGTGTTTCTGAAAGCACCTGGTCTAGGAACTGGTGTGTCGTCAAGAAATTAATACTTACTGCCAATGTAGAGTGCAGCGGTACCCCTGAAAACAGGTTTCGGATTTTCGACACCTCCAACTTCTTCTTCTGGATCGAGAGCAGTGGGCTCTTCTGCTGCCGCTGCTTTGTCAAATCGGCCATCTGTTGAATGCTAGCACTCCCGATGGACGAAGGTGAGATTGAAGGTGGTGGTCATGATCCGAACTCCCAGACCGCTGAGACTCCTGCTCTTGCCGACCCAGGTCCTGCTGATATAGTTGCTCCACCATTAGCTCCATCCTAGCCATGCGACCGCTGCCGCTACACACGGACAACAGGTCGACTTCCCCAGGCCCTGATGAGTCGCTGGGGCTTCTGCCAGTAGGTCACACCTCAACGAAGTGGCTGACAGGTACTCGTCAGCACCCGCTCCTGCGGGGCTGAACGACTTCCGCACGGACAACCCGCTAGCCCGGCATCCCTCGGACCTTAGCGGCCTCTCTACCTGACGAGCAGGCAGAGGAAAGGAGTCGGAACCGGTCCCCAATACCGGTCCGTGGTCCGTGCAGGCACACCGTCACCCTCACCCCCAGGGGTCTGTGACGGCGCTTGGCTGGCTTTACCCGCAGCAACGGGATTGCCTAACCGTATTCTGCTGCCACCGGTCTGCGCTCCGGCAGCCTGTTCCGGTGCAGTGCCGGTACCTCCTGCTCCCGCAGGCTGTACGACTCCTGCACGGACATACCGCTAGTCCGCCGTCGTTTGGACCTAAGCGGCACCTCTGCCTGGTGGGAAGGCAGAGGGAAGGATCGGTACCGGTCCCCAATACCGGCTCCGCTGTCCGTGCAGGCTTGCCGTCACCCTTAACCACACGGGTCCATGAGGGCGCATAGCCGGCGTTACCCGTAGCAATGGGGTTGCCTAGCCGTAAACTGCTGCCACCGGTCTGCGCTCCGGCAGCCTGTTCCGGTGGACACCGGTACCTCCTGCTCCTGCAGGGCTCCCCGATTTCCAGCAGGTCCATCACCGGCCTGCAGTCTAGCAGGTTACCCCCGGCGGTATGTCGATGCCTCCCACTGCAGCGGGGCATGACCTGTGCGCAGCTCTCCCCATCTCTGATACCTGCATAGTAGGAGAGACAAAACGAGCCGCCGAGCGGGTCACATGTTTACGCACCTTTGCCCCACAGTCACTATGCATAGGTGAGAGTGGTAGGGAGTCCAGGTCTTGCCCATCCTGCTCCCACGCGGTGCTCCACCATTTTGCGGCCCCATGGTCAGCCGTGGTGGAGAGACGGGTCCTGGCTGCGCAGGGCTCCCCGACCTCCGCGTTCTTCTGGAATGGTGGCCGCTGACTCCCATCTGAAGTCGCACGGCCCTTGGAGACCTGCTTCGCTGCCTTCATTCTGGTCTCCATCCCTCTGTAAGCAAACTCGAATACAGACGCTTAGCTATTCAAAGTTAGTATCTTACCTGAGGGTCTTTAAGAAGTATGGTGACCAGCCTCTCATGCTTTAATAACTTTTATATGTTGGCAGTCGGAACTTCTTGAAGACAATGCATACCCTAGAGTAGCAGGGCACTTTAATGTAGCCAGGCCACAGAATCCCTGCAGTTGCAGTGTGGAGTCAGGCTGCCTTTGCTTGCAAGCCTGCTTCTCCCTGAATGCCAGCAACCCGCAGAACCCCTGCAGGCTGCGGTGTAGAGTCGGGCTGCTGCCCATGGCAAGCACAGCAAGCCCTACACCACATGCACACCGCCAGCCCGCAGTATCACCCCCGCGGGCTGTGGTGTAGAGTCGGGGCTGCCGCTCCGCCGTTGAAACTTCTGACGGCGAGCCTGCAAGCCCGACTCCTGCATGCACACCGCCAGCCCGCAGTATCCCCCGCGGCTGCAGTGTAGAGTCGGGGCTGCCGCTCTACCGTTCCTACTTTGAACGGCGAGCCTGCAAGCCCCACGCCTACATGTACACCGCCAACCCGCGGTGTTCCCCGCGGGCTGAGGTGTAGAGTCGGGGCTGCCGCGCTGCCGTCGCGAACTTTTGACAGCGAGCCGGCAAGCCCCATTCCTTTTCGCCCGCGGCGTCCCCTGCGGGCTGCGGTGTGGAGTCGGGCTGCCTCTGCCGTCCTCCGCCGGCGAGTGTATGAGCCCGGACCCTCCTGGGTCAACGGGCTTCCCGACTCCAACTATTGGAGCCGCCGCTGACTGCCGCAGCAGTCAGATCCGAGGCGGCTGCGAGACCCTGCGACAGGGCCACCTAGAAGAAAAAGACCGCAGGTTAGTGTTTTACTTACCTGCAGGTCCCAGCAGTAGAGGAGCAACGCTCCTCCCTGCCTGTCGCTCGCATGCGGTCGACGATATGTCGCGCATGCGTGCCTGGCGGGGTCTTCACGAAGTCACTCACGTGACTCCGAAGTAAAATACAACATTAAAGTTCAAATGGTGCTGAACATGGCTCGTTAATGGGCACACTGCTTTCAGCCATCATCTTCTTGGTTGGCCCCTTTGGGTTGAGGATAGTTTCCACTCCAATTCAATGGTTCTGATATGACTAATGAAGGCAATGGGGGAACTGCAGACTCTACCAGATATGGGGCATGAGATGCCTGATGGGATGGGACGTTTGTTTCCACTGGGCCAGTGTGTGGTCCCAATATCTGGGTTTGAACATTACATTATCCAAATTGTCATAAGGTTAAAAGTGATTGGAGCAGAATTAGGCCATTTGGCCCATCAAGTCTACTCTGCCATTCAATCATGGCTGAGCTATCTCTCCCTCCTAACCCCATTCTCCTGCCTTCTCTCCATAACCCCTGACACCCATAATAATCATGAATCTAGCTATCTCTGCCTTTAAAATATCCTTTAGCCTCCACAGCCTTCAGTGGCAAAAAATTCCAAAGATTCACCACCCTCTGACTTAAGAAATTCCTCTTTGTCTCCTTCCCAAAATAACGTCCTTTAATTCTGAGGCAATGACCTCAAGTCCAAGACTTTCCCACTCGTGGAAACATCTTCTCCACATCCTCTCTGTCCAAGCCTTTCACTATTCAAAAGTGGGAACTTCTGTGGGAACTGCAGAATCTTCCAGAATTGGGGTATGAGATGCCTGGCGGGATGGGTGGATGGGATGCTTGTTTATACTGGGCACTGTATGGTCCCAGTGTCTGGGTTTCAACTTTGCAATATCATCTAGTATGCTCCTTCTCTAATTTAACTCATGATGGGCCAATGATTCTCAGGAGTCTGTGGGGAGTTGTATTTTTTCACATGTTTTGAGCCCCATCCATAAGTTCTAGGAGCAGAATTAAGCCATTTGGCCCATCAAGTCTACTTCACCACTCAATTATGGCTGATCTATCTTTCCCTCTCAACCCCATTCTCCTGCCTTCTCCCCATAACCCATGACACCAAAGATAATTGATTCCTTTCCTCTGTCCACCTGATGTCTTCCATGATACAGCCCAGGATGGAGTATCTGCTTCAGTAGTCTGCTGTTGAGCATGTGAGCAACATTACTTGTGCAGCAGAACCAACTGCTGGGATATTAGGAGAGGATACAGATGTTGGTTTATTTATCCTTCCAAAGATTTTGAAGCTATTTGGTGAGTGTTATCTTCCCAGTGCCTTGAGATGTTTGTTACAGCAAATCCACATTTGGAAGTATCAGAAGTATGTGGACCTCTCTCCATCTGTCAAACTCACCTTTTGCTGCAGAGGGCTGACTTTCCACATTACTAATTACATCCAAGTAGCTAAAGACTAATTTATTGCTACTTAATTTGCTTTTGATTAATGGGCAATTGTCAGGGAGACAACAGATGATGAAATTGATTATGGTCACACGTACAGTCCTTTCACTAGAAAAATAAAGCATGCCCATAAATGAAATTGATTATGCATTCATCTTATATATTGGAACTAACAAGAGTGTTACAATAGGCCAATAGGGAATCCCAAATCCTGAGATACGAAAGCATATTTACGTGTTAGGTATAAATCCAGAAAAACAATCTAAGTATTTTTGTTCAAAGTCCAAGATGCAGATTAAATTCAGTCTGAAAGAAACAACCTCTGCTTTATCCACATTTCAAATGGCTCTGTACATGAAGTGGTTACTGATTCTGCGTGATAAAATGCAAAAAAAATGTGCATCATTCCGCTTCTCAGTTGGTCAAAATCTTGTACCTGCTGTCCATCCAGGGGTCAAAATCACGGAGCAACTTTCATCTCCTTGTGATCTTTCCTCTTACCTTACGACCACATGACAGCATCTCATAAGCCATCCATCAACGTCATTGTGCAGGGTGGATGGATGAATGATTTTCACTTACCTGCAATAAGGAAGAAAATAGATTAATGCACAAAGCCAAAAATACGAGTTGAAAACAACAGATTCAAAAATGATTTCAATGTTCTTGTGTCATGGGATCAATTTTCCACAAACCTCCATCTAAAATAAAAAATCCTGACAAATGCACAGAGCACAAGTTAAACTAATAATGCAAAGCATATTCCTTGCCTGCCTCACTCGGGTTCTGGTCATTTACAGCTTCTGAAGTATGAGCAATAGCAACAGAGAGCAATTACTAGATAGTGGTAATGAAATTTTATACTCTTCACAAACCTCTATTGTCAGCCCATAAATTTTTATTGCTTTCAAAGTATGGACAAGAGTGTTTGATGTTAAAAACAATCCTTCACTTCAGTTTACTTTATAAGTTTGTACTTTTTACTTTCATGAGTTTACTTTTCAATGGCTCGGAGTTGCATGAAGGATTGCAACAAACTCAATGTGCAGGAAGGAACTGCAGATGCTGGTTTATACCGAAGGTAGACAATTTAGACTAGAGTAACTGAGTGAGCCAGGCAACATCTCTGGAGGAAAGGAAAAGGAAGTAGAAGGGTTCCGACCTGAAACGTCACCTATCCCTTTTCTCCAGGGATGCTGCCTGACCCACTGAGTTACTCCAGCATTTTGAGTCTATCTTGCGTCAAACTCAAGCTGTATGCATCCAGGGAGTCTACTGCACAATGCACTCAAGGCAGAGCTGAACTCTGCAGTTATTGCAATGGCATTCCTTTGATACAGATAGAAAATGAAAAATCTTAGATTGGGACAGGAGATATTGGTGTCATTCAAGCCGTTCCTAAGGCAGCAGCACTGGCCCACAGGGGCGAAACTTCAAGTGGTTCCTCAGGGCACAAAGCCAATCTAAAGGGAGACACTGAGAGCTGTGTGACCTACAAAGTCTGAGTGAGTGATGGATGGTGCAGAATCTATCACTCTGCTCAGTTAACTCAACTTGGTGCAGCTACTTTCTAAATTTAGTTCAAGTGCATCGTAATTCACTCAACCTATTCAACAAGTGGAAGAGACCTGTGTTCTTAGGTAGATGGTCATGCCAAATAGTTATTACCGCAGTGTAGCTGGGAATTAGATTAATTATCCGACCATTCTCGACACCTCTACCCTCTACATTCACAGATAACTCCTGCTAGCATGGTCGTTTTAAAACACGGGAGTAAAGCAACGTGGAATATAAATGTTTTTTAACTAAATAGTACTGCAGAAAGCGAGAGAAAGGCTTGCAGCCTCATTTACTCGTGCTGGTAACATCAGGAAATATGACCCCATAAAACATAGACCCAATTCCAAATCATAATGTTAATGAAACCACCTATCCCAACTTCCAACAAATGTATCACAATCCTTTTAAACCTTTGTCCTAGAATAATTAAAAGCTACCACAGTCTCGAGCTCTTCACATCATCTCAATAGGACTAACATGATCTCTCATCAGAAAAGTTCTTCTTGAGGGAGCAGTCTTTTGAGAGGAAGCAAACATAACATTGAAGTCTTCTCTTAGACTATTAAAATATTACTCATTAAGGGCCTCTGGTAAATCAGGCTAATGAGTAGAGAAATAAATTAAAGCATAAATTATTGTTCACGAGCAGCTGCTAAATGTTTAGAACAAACTATTAAGCAAGATAATGCCATAAAAATCATTGGAACTGTTCAAAGTACAATTAAATGTTATGATAATATTGTTAATATAATAGATAAATGCGCTTTAATGAGTCCAATAACATTTTCACAGTCTTGCCATCTTGGTGTTCTTGGTGCCTCAGCGATGAGTCAACTGGAGATGCGTCTCTTGTGGCACTAATTAACTAAGCTAAATCCTAATTCTACCTCCCCCTCGAGATGAACAATTTGCCATCAATCTAGCAACCAAGTCAACATCCCTTACTCCCAACTCACGTGAAGTTGAGATTACAATAACAGCAGGTAGGCAAGGTAACTGGGACACACTGGTGAGCATCTGTTTGGGATGAATCATCTCCGTGCTTATGCTATTGCAGTTTCATGGTGTTTCCATATTTATAGACCAACACCTGGTGCCACATTTATAGCCAGTATAACTTCAGCTAGTTATAACTCCAGTGCAACTCTATCGCATGGGTGTGTCAATAGACAATAGACGATAGACAATAGGTGCAGGAGTAGGCCATTCAGTCCTTCGAGCCAGCACCGCTATTCACTGTAATAATGGCTGATCATCGACAATCAGTACCCTGTTCCTGCCTTCTCCCCGAATCCCTTGACTCTGCTATCTTTAAGAGCTCTATCTAACTCTCCCTTGAAAGCCTCCAGAGAATTGGCACAGATTCACAACTCTCTGTGTGAAAAAGTTTTTCCTCATCTCCGTTCTGAATGGCTTACCCCTTATTCTCAGTATAATTTCTACAAGTTTTTTTTTGTAACCAAATATATTTATATATTCAAATATATAAGAGTACTATTTGTAGAGTATGGAATCACAATAGTTTCAAATCATTATGAATAAAACAAGGAATTTGATGTCACTCTGTGCATGAGTTAGCTTGGTCCAATATACAAACCCTGAATTACAAACTAAAACAATGTTGTAAAATTACTGAACACTTCTTAAAAAGGAATATCTCATGGACAGTAGTAATTGTTCATTTTTGAATATGGAAGTGAATAGCATTTGGATCCAGCCATTTATTAGGTTTTGCACAGCAGTAAAAGCAAATGGAATGTATTCCTAGTCCTTCCCTTTACGGATATCTGATTGGATTCACCGTCGGAATAGAGACTCAGTTACTGACCCACGAGTGGATGCATCTCATGTTCACTCAAGCACTTTCATGCTAAATTCCATTGATTTTTCTCCCCATCTTGTTCTGTCCTTCAGTGAGCACAAGCCGGTTTTAATTCCGTGCCTTGCTTACAAATCCTTGAGAACAGCTCTTTTAAACAGATATTTTTTTTTTCTTTCCACCTCCAAGATAACAAGCTTCTCATGTCAAATTGTGTCTGTCTGATGGCTCCAGGTTTCTCTGTCCATGCGTATTTAATATTTCTATTGGAGACACTTGTTTGCC
This sequence comes from Raja brachyura, assembly GCA_963514005.1. The sequence goes on along the minus strand of OY740806.1, from coordinate 18,026,892 downwards.
ATTTTAAAATAATCCATGCAGGGCATGTCACTTCATCAATATCGGTTGGGACTTTAGCCAAAGGTTTTCCATTGTGTTTTATAATAGATACAGGGCCAGCTGTGTTTTTCTGGACTCCTCAGCGCCACATTGGCTTGGATTCTCTCCCTCAATTTCTCCACAATGAACCTACCTTATTTTGTTATGGACAACTAAGAGTCCACTGGATACCATAATAACTGAAGCGACTGCTCGTAATCCACTGGTTGAATCCCACTGAAATCTGGATCTCAGAATGAGTAGCGTCAAATAAGGTCAGTGCAATGTCTAATATGCCCTTCATGATAGAACAAGACAAAATCTTTAGTCTGCTCCTAATTTTGGAAGTCACTGCATATTCGCATCACATGTGAGGCTCGCATGATAGTTTGCTGCAATTATGGACCAAGATAAATAATTAGTTACCACTCTGACATGACTTTAAATCATCATCTCTTTCTCTCTTTCCAGCACTGCTACAGAATGGCTCAACACAAGTCCATGGACCAGCGCTTCATTTTTCATATGGGCATATTGCGACCTTTAGGAATCAAAATTAAATTCTCCAACTTCAGATAATTTGCCCTTTCTTTCTTTCTTTCTGCAGGACTGGCCAATTTTTCCTGTCATTCTTTTCATCCCTTTCCTTTCATTTCTTTATTTCTTTTGTTCGGTATATATTCTTCTGCCCATTGCCCACCGCAACCTTGTGCGCCATGCACACTAAACTGTTGCCTCTATTTCTCAGTTCTGTTGAAGGGTCTTCAATCCGAAATGTTAACGGTTTCTATTCCCATGGATGCAGCCTACTAGCTGAGATTTTCAGAACATTTGGTCTCTTACAATATTTTTTCTTCTTCCAGTAATTCTTGTTCATCTTACCTTCTATAGGCTTCCTTTACTTGGCTGATAAGTCACAATCATCACTTATCTACCTGCACATAACTCATATCCCTCCATTCCATTGTGTATATTCAAAAGTCCTTTAAATGCCACTAACATTTCAGCTTCAGCCACCACCCAGTGTGTTCCAGGCACTTACTACCCTCTGTGTAAAAAACTTGCCCTGCACATCACCTTTAAGCTTTGCCCCTCTCTCCTTAAATTTATGCCGCTAGTATTTGATTTACCAATCCTGGGAAAATGATTCTGACCGTCTACCTTATCTATGTCTCTTGTCATTTTATATACTTCTAACAGATCTCCCCATAACCCCTCTTGCATTCCAGAAAAAAATGATCCAAGTCTGTCCAACCTCCGCCTGTAGCTAATATTTCCTAATCCTAGCTTCATCCTGATAAACCACCTCTGCCCCCTTTCCAAAGCCTCCACATCATTCCTGTATTGGGACAACCAGAACTGCATACAATATTCCAAGTGTGGCCTATAAAGTCCTATAAAGCTGCATCATGACTTATTGACCCTTATACTCAATGCCACAACCTATGACTGAAGGCAGACCATGTACCTTTTTTACCACTCTACCTACTTGTGTTGCTACTGTTGAGGAATTATGGACTTGGACACCAAGAACTATGAAATCTTTATCTATAGTTCTACATCGATTATAGTGCTTAAAATGTTCGTTAAAAAGGTATTTTTACCTGATTGATTTCCTGCCTGTGGAAATATTTCAACGTGATTGACCACTCAAGTACATTGTAAGTGGATGTGAAGAATCGTGCTGATTTGACAGGTAAAAACAAGCAATCCAAACCCCAGAACCCTGAGTCTTGCTGTTTTCTGGGTCTTTAAGGGCAACATTTACCTCAGGTCAATTGTGAGGACAATTACTTCAGACCAAGTGTAAAATCTAGGCCAACACCATTACGTTCAACTTGCTACAGTATGCTGCCACTGATATTTGTTACTATCTTTATGTAGATGGAGATAGTTGACACTTGACCCAAAACATCACCCATTCCTTCTCTCCAGAGATGCTGTCTGTCCCGCTGAGTTATTCCAGCATTTTGTGTCTACCTTCGATAGTTGACCAGGGAAGATTATTGACAATCAGAGAATACAAATCTAATTGTGGCATTACAGTTATCTGATCATTGGTCCACTGACTGATTTAGTAAATCATCCGTCAATTTTACCTGCCAGGTAATAAATAAAATTATTATCTTATTTTGCACTGCTCCTAAATTTTATGAGCTAACATTACGATTTTGTATTCGGCATTGACTCAAGGCTGAATCACTTTCCTACTTTTAAATGGAGCAGAAACATTTCGGACTCCATTGTAAATTATTTAGCAGTTTTGCACAACTATCAATTGGTGAGAATTTATTCAATAGACTTGACCACTCTGAAACAATGAAAACACTCAGAACAGGTCACTTTATAACAATGACTTCACACTACAAATGCAAATCTTCCTGATGGAGATATGTTTGGCCCAGTCACTAAATACAAAATTGAAATTGCATATCGACATCAAGCGCAAAAGAAAAATATTTTTGTTTAGTTTGCTTTGCCTCAGTCAAGGGAAGAATTACTGCCTCACGGTTCCAACCACCAGGTTCAATCCCAAACATTGGTCTGCGTGAAGCATGCATGTTTTCCCTGACTGTAAGGGTGTCCTCCAATGCTCCCATTCTCTCAAAGTAGTCCAAATTAATAGGTTAATTGGCCACTTAAATTTGGTTCCAGCGTGGAGATTTGAGGTGGATTCTGGGGTGAGTTGAGGAGAAATAAAATGGGATTAGCATAAAGGATGTTAGATGGTCGGCAAAGACTTGATGGGTAGAAAGGTCTGTTTCTGGGCTATAGGACTCTCGCACATTAGTATGAACATGTTTCCATTAAGATTTGTGCACATGATCTCACTTGCCTTTGCACTAAAATAGTGAAAGATTAACACCACCAGATTCACTTCAAAATGAGGAAACTTTAAACTCGTTCCATTCATTTTAAGTAAATATTAAACACTTTTACAGCCTAGATTTACAATGTTCAGAAATTATTTGGCATTTGGGAAAAGTTGTGCAACTAACCAATAACAAAACCGATTAAGCTGTCAGTTTTTCCCCTCTTGATTTGTGGGAGAGTTGTGTGTGAAAATGTGCTACATTTTCATTGTATTACAAGTGCAAAATGCAAATAAAAAATCATGGCATCTTCAGTGATTTGAGAGGTTCCTGATTGATGTGATATTATTTTAATTACAATTTTTAATCAATAGTCAGTTTCCAAAAACAAAGCAATGAAATGTGGTTTCCCATGACTCTTTGTATCACTACATATCAACACATACATTGTTTGTTTGAAGGCAGTAACTTCCAGCTAAATAGCAGTATTTGATATACCACCGTATCAAAGATACAACTAATCAAGAGTCTATCTATCTCTGACTTCAAAATAACCATTGACTTGGCCTCCACATCCTTCTGTGGCAAAGAATTCCACAGATTCACCACTCTCTGACTAAAGAAATTCCTCCTCATTTCCTTCCTAAAGGAACGTCCTTTAACTCTGACCACTGATTGTAGATTCTCCCACTAGTGGAAACATCATCTCCACATCCACTCTATCCAAGCCTGTCACTATTCGGTATGTTTCAATGGAGACCTAGGAGATACACAACATCATCACAGAGGTCCATGCCCAAGAGAACAAGGACTCTTGACAAGAATACGTCATGACTGGGGTGAAGGTGAAGAACATTCTACAACATTGCATCTATCCAAAAGGCACTGACACTTCTAAGCTGTTGCATCTTTTTCTGCTGTTTATGAGTCCCTCGGTTCATGTACAAAATCAATGAGGCTCAACTATGTTTCAAAACTCTCTCAAATAACATATTATTGTTTTCACAAACTAAGTTCAACAGAATTGATTTTTTCTTTGTTTGCACTATCTATTCTCCAAATATCAAACCTGGTTTTATATATATGAGAAGTAGAAACATCAAGTTGGAAGGGGCATTTCACCTCGAACCTCCACTCTGAACTAGGCCAACAATCTGAAATCATTACCTGAGGACCTCTGCACAGCCATTCTCACCTGGATGTGGAGGTTTAAGTTTCCAGGTATTAGCAAGGCCACAAACACAAGAAGGCCTCAGAAACCATTGTCCAGAAGTTCCATCCCTGAGATGCCCAGGTAGCTTTTGATGCAATATACAGCTTAGACTGCTGATAAATCATGTGAACTAAATTTCTCCACATGCTCCATGGCAGCTCAAACCTGGTTTAGACAGGAGTTGGGAGTGTTTTATTGATGTATGTAACCAAACAGAACAATTAAATTCTTACTTTCAATAGCACTAACAGGTCTGTGCTGCTGCAGGTAAGGATTGTGGTGGTGCACACAATTCCCAAGCCCCTGAATTTGGCCTACAGGCACATTTTAGTGGTATAGTGACGCTAATGTTTGCAATTGATGATTTGCTCAAGTTTAAACAGACCTTAACAAGTTGTTTGGAAATTAAAAACAACTGGAATAAAGCTGTAAGGAATTTGAATTGATAATGCAATAATCTGATGATCCTTTGTATCATATAAGCCTTTGCCACTTGCCGAGATGAACAATCATTGAATCTGCTGCCTCCACCACTTAACGTTGAGGGCAAATGTCTATCCAATGGTTTGAAATTTTAACTTAACATTATCTGTCAAATAACCCATTATTGTAGTCAAAGAATGATGAATCAACAGCTCCAATAATGTTGGTTTTACTCTTCCCAATTTTTTATTTAAGTTCATTAATCATGACGAACCATTGAAGCTATTCACATAATTGAAGTAAGATTGAAGTAAGGCAGGAATGGGGTAAAGATTGTGGATGATCAGCCATGATCACAGTGAATGGTGGTGCTGGCTCAAGGGGCCAAATGGCCCAATCCTGTACCTATTGTCTATTGATCTCATTGTCTAAAGCCAATATGGGCTGGACCCGTGATGCAAATGTTGGAGGCTGTAAATAAATCAAATTGTATTATGATTTGGAGAGTCAGCCCAAGCTTATTATTCTTTTCAAATGGTAATTTAAGTTCATGGTGAGTCTGAGTGAATCTCTGTGTTTTGAAGTGGCTGGCTATTTTACAAATCAGTGCGCCCGACTAAAATACCTTCATGATAACAGGATCAGCTTCTGTTAAAAGTGAGCGATTGGATGTAGCAGGTGGTGATGATTTACTTTAAACTAACCCCGCATCCATGTCGAGTTTGTGAAATGGAAGACCATGCCTTCAAGCACTCTCCCAGCATTTATAGAGGCGTATTCTTTAGTGTTTTTCCAGTAAGTCAGTTGTGGATTTAAGCCTCAGTGGTGTGGAAATCCCAAAACTTGGAGATGCCTTATTTGTTAAAGTCACCAGCGAGCACCTTCCATGCCACAAAACCATTTTGAACATTGCTGCGATCTCTGCTGCATTTCTTGGGTTCTGTGGTGAGTTGCAATACCCATCGCTATCTAACTATGCCCCGGCCCTGATGCACACACCATTAACATATCGTTCCCTAGCCTTTGTGTTCCGAAGATGCCAGCTAATACCGGTCACTTTACATACTCATTGTCATTACGTTAGCGCATTGCAGCATTCAGAAACTGCCAGCCAAAAACCACTGTTGAGAACAGGTAAACAAAAATGCTAGAGAAACTCTGCAGTTCCTTCTCAAACAAAACGTTGAGCGCAGCTACCTTCAGCAACTATGTATCCTGTGGAGCCAGGTTGCGATCTAGTGTCGGGATTATTAACATACTAATTATCATTATCTTTTGCACCCGGTTAAGGACGGAGCCAAAAAGTTTCGACCATTGTGTAATGAAAACGTAAAGTATAGATTCTGTAATTTACATATCAATCTACCTCACCCTTGTACTTCATTAGTAATTATATTTTTGGTGTATAAATGCCCTTCTGTCCCAACTTAATATTAGAGTTGTGATCGCGGCCTTTGACTGTGCTTGTACAAGTAAAATAAACTCACTGCTGATGGTTCATCACGTCGTCCATGAGCCATATTGAAGAGTTTGACTGACAGTGGGCAGAGCTAAGCGCATAATCTCAGTTGACTACAAGGACTACATTAAAAAAATGCTTTAAACAAATGAGACATTATATTAGTTAAGTTTAGTTTAGAGATACAGCATGGAAACAGGCCCTTTGGCCCACTGGGTCCGTGCCAACCAGCGATCCCCGCACATTAGTACTATCCTGCACACAACAGGGACATTTTTTACATTTATCTAGACAAGTTACCTACATACCTGAAAGTCTTTGGAGTATTAAGATTCTGTCTATGCTCTTGTGGAGATTCAATTGATTTATTGCAACATTTTGATGACAGCAGACACAGGGACTGCAGGTGCAGACTTATAAAAACAAGGCACAACGTTTCAGTGAAACTCAGTGGGTCTGGAAACATCTTTGGAGAACATGGATGGGGGACGTTTTGTGTTGGACCCTTCTTCAAAGTAATTGGCGTTGGGGGTTTGAAGCTGATAAAAGATGTTCAGGAGGGAATAGGCCCGGCAAGTGATAGGTGGATAGAGGAGAAGAGGGTCTTTTATTGGCAGAGGGGTTGACAAAGGCCAGAGATGAAAAGAAGACAAAAGGCTAAAAGATAAGTAGAGAAGACATCTGAAAGATGAAGCCAGAGGAAGGGATGTAGATGGAAGGGGATCGGTGGTGGTTGGGGAGGGGGGGGGGGGGGGGGGGGGGGAAATGCATGGGATAGTGAAATAAATGGTTATGCATCCCAGTGTGTGCACGGAAGAGGGGGTGAGGGATGAGGGGGGTTACCCAAAATGGTGCCTATCCACATCTATCAGAGTTGCTGCCTGACCCATTGAGTTACTCCAATACTTTATATATTGATTTGATGAGAGCATTTGTTCATTGGACGCTGGCCACCGTTTTTCTCCTGACCAAAATGCTCTGGTCATAATCACACTGGTGTATTTCGGTTCAACAACCTATCATAATATCCAAGTAATTGCACTCAAAAGGTTTTTAATTGTCTACAAACATAGTTTAACAAACTGAGATTGTGAAAGGTTCTATCTAAACTCAAGCTTTTTAACTTTAAACCAACAATATCCCTTTTAGTAGAGATGGAAGAAGTTATGATGCATTTCCTGTAAGTGCAGTTTTTATTTCTTGGTAAATTCTACTAATCCTTTCGGACTACATTGACTTTGACCAATAGAAATGCAAAGAAGGTGTAGAAAAATGTCAGTCTTTTTCAGACTATGCAGGCTGGATAAGGATTTATCTTTTGCACCAAGTAATCCCTTCACATATGCACGCTAAATTTTCATATCCCTTTATCCCTCTTTCCTTCAAACATCAATAAAAGTTATTAACTGCTGAAGAAATCTCTATTTCTATCAGTGAAGCAGATAGTCCATTTCAAAGCCATCTGTGTGAAAAAAAAATGATTTTGCTCTAAATCTCATCCCTTTAATCTCTCCTTGTTTTAGATTCATTTATTGTTGTAAACAATTTTGAGCCAGCTGTTCTCAAACAAAGTGGAGATGCAAGGAACTGCAGATGCCAGAATTTTGGGCAAAACACAAAGTGCTGGAGGAACTCAGTGGGTCAGGCAGCATCTGTGGAGTAAAATAACAGGAAAAGCCTGACCCAAAACAGATGCTCCCTTACCATCTGAGTTCCTACAGATTTGTTTTGCTATGTTTTTCTTTATTCTCAACAAACTTTCTTAAGGGTGGGTTGGAGGGTGGGTGCACAAAGACTCCAGACGTTACCTTCTGTACATTTATTATACTGTACCTAAAATACTCGAGCCATACCATTTGCAATAAAATTATTCCATCTATATTTTGAAAAAAAACATCTGAAGTTGAACTTTTGATGTCTTATTTTCAGCAAACCATATTTTATCCTCTTCTTGTCCACATTCAAATTATAATTGCTTTCAAAAATGTTTAACTGAAATTTATTGATATACATTCCATCTGTTACTTCTTACATGTTTCTATCATCTTATCACACTCTCTTTCCAATGTTTGAATTCTTCAATAGTCTCCTCAAAAGTACCTTGTGACAAAACCTTCTGTGAGTCCCTGTACACAGCATTTCACATTCCCGCTGTACCTTTTCCTTCCTCACTGAAGTTTCTCAAGGTCAAACTCTCTGAATTTCACTGTTGGCTGTTTGACATTAAATCTCTTCTATGAATTTAAGCATTTTATCTGCATTTGAGATACAACATTTCCTTTACATTAAGATTTAAGCTAACCTATTTGTAACTTTTATTTTCAATCGAATCTGCCAATAGTTTAGAAAAAGAGAATTGGTTTCTAAACCTTTCTTTTTGCACATTCCCATTCTGAGCAGTATTTTGATTTTTTTTTTCATTTTTTCCTTTCTCCATTTTCCCAAAGAATGCCTCACTTATTCCATCAGGCCCCTTCTTATCTGCCTCACCAATAATTTAAATACACATTACTATGGCTCAGAATTATGAATTAAAGCGTCTATCTTGGCATGAAGAGATTTTGTATCACAAATTGTTGGAAAGAAGCAAACACGCCCAGTGCCAAACCAGCAGTCCACATATTTCATGTTTTCCTTTCATACAACTGCCTGCAATCCCACCCATTCTACAGTATTTGCATGGATTGAGCATACATTAATCTGAGGTGTAGAGCAGGGGGTGGAGGAGGGCAGCATAGAGATAGATGGGTGGATTGGTTAAAGTGATTCCTTAGCATTCCACCCAGTTTTAGGTTTATCATTGCCACATGTACCGAGGTTTGGTGAAAAGCTTTATTTTACATGCTATCCAAACAGATTTGATATACCTTACATAGACACAATCAATTCACACTCAAGTATAATAATAGAGCTGTTGTGATCGGGGCCTACAACATGAAGCAGAAAGACCAGCTCGTCCAATATCATTTTGCAGATGGAAATAGGCTATCGAAAAGCAAAAATATTTCAATCTTTAGTTTTCATCATCCTGCTGGGGATTTAATTATCCAAGCTTTCTGTTGGATATCCGGATATTTACGGCCATCAACCAACATAACCAAACACTCATTCTGCAGCAGCAGCAGATGGAGCAGAGGATCGGAGCGAGAGAGCGGATGGGGGAGTGTTTACCGCGTAATGGGAGGCGCTCTGGGAATTCTGGGATCGACCCAAGGATGTGCCGTTTGCCGGAGGCTTTGGGTTTGGCACGTTGGCGGGTCAAGGTGTGGGCAGAGTGGATGCCCTGCAACAGCCGGGAGATCGCAGGGATCAGTCACTGCTTGAGGCCACATGGAGGTTGAGTACATGGATCGGGCATGGCCTGCAGCAGCACAGAGCGGGCGAGCAGCAGTGGAGGACATCGATACCATGCCATATTGGGCCGACCCAGTGCCGCTACCAGGACAACAGGCCTTTAAGGCCAAGACAAGACACTATTTTAAGAACTTGAAAGGTACAAGATGGCACTAGAAAAACGTGGCAACTCTTTGAATGCTGCCTCACTCATCTACTTTTCCTACACTCCAGTCATTGCACTTTTATATTTATTTATCATTGCGCTTATTTTACTGAATTGTATGTAAAACAAAGAGTTTAACTGTATTAAGGTACACATAATAATAAAGTACCATTGTATCGCTGAATGTCTTATTAAAATAACTGTCTGGACCAACATGATAGAACCTAGAACATAGAACATTGAAAAGAGGTGCAGGAGTAGGCCATTCGGCACTTCAAGTCAGTGCTGTCATTTAATGATCATGGCTGAATGTCCAAAATCAGTACCCCATTCCTGCTTTCTCCCAATATCCCTTGATTCAGTTAGCCCTAAGAGCTAAATCTAAGTCTCTTGAATGCTCTCTCTTGAACTCCAGATATCAAGGATGTAACATGGGTGTTTTTACAAAATCCAGCAATTTATAACAACTTTATTTTCTGGAGAAATTGGAACCCAGGAATTGGACCCCAGGCACCACATGTGGAGCCACAACGTAGACACTGCGCTTGCCCACAGTGGCCGTGGTGTTCTCAGCCGCCGAGTACTGTGCACCGGTCTGGTGCCCTAGCCCTCACGCCAAGAAGCTGGATGCTGCCCTTAACAGCGCCCTGCGGACTGTCTCTGGATGCCTACAAGCCACCCCAGTAAACCAACTGCCCGTCCTCATTGGCATCGCCCCAGACAACATCAGATGAGAAGCAGCCACACTGGCCATCTTTCAAAAGGCACAGACCAGTGAATCCCACTTCCTCCATCGGATCGTCACAGAGACACTACGACGAGTGCGCCTCAAGTCACGGCTCCCCTTTGCCACGCAAGCCCAAGAGCTGCTCTGCACAACGCCGGCTGACGCTTCTAAGGCCGCCTGGGTCAAGACGAGATGGAGAGACCAGTGGAAGTCAGCGGAACCATCTAGGCTACACCAGTACATCAATGACCCCATGGACGTCCCTGGCCAGGACCTGCCCCGAAAGCAATGGGCAACGCTCAACCGCTTGAGGACAGGCATCGGACGCTATGGAGTAGCGATGAAGAGGTGGGGCCTCGTGGACAGCGCCTCTTGCGGGTGTGGGAACCCAACACAGACAGTAGAGCACATAGTCACCAGTTGCCCTAAACACCGGCCACCGAATGGTGAACAAGGTCTAATTGACCTGGACGGTGACACGTTGGCCTGGCTCGCCTCAACGGAGCTGCAGGTCTAAAAGACATACGACAGGATAAGAAGGAATTAACATTATTTTTAGACTATCATCCTGGAACTTTTAATTGCACGTAAAATTACATTTATTAATAATACTCTATTGACATTAAAGAATTGTCTTCTCGTAGTTATGCCACAATGTTTATGAGAAGTAATTACAGCTGTAAACTTTGAAAACCCCATTAGCCAGTATTGTAATGGAGTATATTAATATTTCTGAACAGAAAAAAATATGCATGGAATTCATTTTGAGAACTAACCAACATGACCAACATTTTTGAGATATAAATCAAATTAATCTAAATTTAAGTTATTTACTTCAAGTTTTGATTTGGTTGAGTCACGAACATGGGTGGAAGTTTTGAAGCTTTCTCCATGTTGTTTAATGCACGACTTGGTCCAAAATAAGAATCCAGAAAACATGAAAAAAGCCAATTAATATATAATATTTGTTTAGCACCACACATTCATGTTACATTGACCTTTAATCAGTCCCTTCTCTAAAAATGATAATTGAAAACATTAAAATCTGCTTTGATGTTCATGCTGTTAGCTCCTGGCAGGCAGGTTTTGAACAGATGGTGACAAAACCAAACTATCAAACAAAATGCCTTTGCTCAACTGACTTTAGTGAATTCAGGTGGTTAAGACGAGTGTTTCCACTGACTATGTTAAATCTAAGCTGTAGAAGCTGATGATACATCTGGAACACAAGGATGGGTATGGGCCATTCTGCCCCAACAACTTGCCCAGAGTTTCGAGACACAACAGGGAAACAGGGCCTTCAACCCATGCCAATCATTGATCATTAGCTCATCCACTCCCTGAGGGGCAATTTACGGATAAAAATTAACTTACCGCACTCCATGTCTTTGGGATGTGGGAGGAAACCGGAACACCCCATTGGAAACCCACATTGTCACAGGGAGAACGTACAAATTCCACACAGAAAGCAGCCGAGTTCAGGATCGAACCCAGGTCTCTGGCGCTGTGAGGCAGCGTCTCTACCAGCTGCTCCACAGTGCCACCCCTACTATTGTTCTATCATTCAATTCTATCATGGTTGCTCTTTACTATGTAACTATTAATACCTTATCTGCTGAAGACACTTCGTCAGACATGGGCCCTTCTTCAGACTTGGGTCTGAAGAAGGGTCTCGACCCGAAACGTCACCCATACCTTCTCTCCAGAGATGCTGCCCGTCCCGCTGAGTTACTCCAACTTTTTGTGACTATCTTTGACATTTACGGTCACTTGGTGTAAATTGTTCCTGTAATCTTAATAAATTCTAATTAGATCGAGCACTTTGCTAACATTATCCCATTTTCTTCCATACTCAAAGAAATACAAGCTTCGTGCAAGTCACCTGTATCTGCCCCCTTAACACTGCATTTCTTTAGGATACGGAAATGTTGCTAATAATTGTATTTATTGTCCAGCTCTAACAACCCCAAATTGAGGTGGTAGTTAAGAGATAAGGATAGAAGATTTCCTATCCTCAAAAACATTGGTGAACCAGCTGATATTTTACGATACTCTGTTTTATGAGTACTTTTTAAAAAGGAAAATAAAATAATTACTGTTTTTATTCAACTATTTGCATTTAAATTCGCCATCAGTCCAGATGGGATTCACGCTAAATGAATGGTTCAGTACTCAGGCAGCTAGTTCATTAACCTGACCATTTAGCCAACATATCCCTGAGTAACAACAGCCTAATGTCATATATGTATTTAACAAAGTTCCAGTCAGCAGCTTGTTTCACTATAATATTGCAAGTATCTATCACATGAAACAACTTAATGTATCAACTTTATTAAACTTGAAAATCCCCTTCCAACAGACACCTTCATTGGCATAAGCATGTTGGGCTGCTCTTAGTCATGAAGTCAGAGTCGTAGAGACTGCATAGAAACAGCATAGAAATAGACCCTTTGGCTCACTCGGTCTTTGCTAACCATCATATCCCGTTTACTTTAATCTTATTTTATTCTTCTCCCATTCCTATCCCATTCTACCATACACGTATACACATGGGACAGATTGGCCATTTCACTAAACAACATGGGTTGTGGAAAAAATGTGTGCTGTGCCCACATAAAAGTAAGTCTTTCTTTCATTTTTCAACCAAAGAGTAGTTACTTGAAATGCTGAACATACATACACGTGATATTATTGCCACAGGAAATGATGGCCCAATTCCATACTGTCATAGCAGTGGAATCTGTCCTCACCTTCTCCATCATGGTCTGGTTTGGCTCAGCCACCAAGAACGACATCCGGAGGCTGCAGCGAATCGTTCGATCAGCTTAGAAGGTTGCTGGCTGCAACCTTCCCCCCATTGACAAACTGTACACTGCCAGGGCCAGTTAGCGAGCAGGTAAGATCATCTCTGACCACTCTCGCCCTGGCCACAAACTCTTTGAAGCACTTCCCTCTGGAAGGCAACTCCGGACTGTCAAAGCTGCCGCAGCCAGACATAAAAACAGCTTTTTTTCCACGTAAAATAAACCTCTACTCAATAACCAGAAGTGTGCAGCCTTTTACTCTGGTATTTTATTTCATTCATTTGTTTAAGCTATAATGTTTTATTCTTAATATTTAAATATTATAATGTTTTATTCTTAATTTGTTTTTATTCTTAATATGTCATATTGTTACTTGGCCAATAAACCTATTCATTCATTCATTCATTCATTCATTCATTCACTCATTCATCAATTCATTCATTCAACTCAAATAGGCTTGGTTGGAAGACAAAAACCATGGGAAAATTCCAAATCAGTTGGTAGATGAGAGCTTTGGAGGCAAATGAGGTATTCCTTAATCAAGTGGTTAGACACAAAGAGATGAGATTGCGGAACAGAAAATGTTGCCTTTTGGGAAAATCCTGACAGACCAAATGCGCAGCTGTAGTCATTCCCTTCATTTGCAGCAGAGCAGCAGTAATTACATTTTCACAGCTCAATAAACTGAAAAGAGTGACACCTGATATCAGTGTCAGGCAACAACTCAGTCCACAGAAATGCCAACATGTCAGATGGAATGTAAATATGGTATCATTGCTTGGGACTGGCACCCTCATATTCTATGGATTTGTTAACAGTTTCTTACTCCCTTGAAGAGAGTCCATAAAGGGAAGGCCGTTAAAAGCAAGGGCCTATCATCTCCCTTAGATACCTGAAAACGGCACAGTAGTGCAATGGTAGAGTTGATGCCTTAGAGCGCCAGAGACCCGGGTTTGATCCTGACTATGGGTGTTTGCCTATAGGGACTCTGTACGATCTCCCCGTGACCTGCGTGGGTTTTCTCCGGGTGCTCCGGTTTCCTCCCTCACTCCAAAGACAAACAGGTTTATAGGTAAAATTGTAAATTGTCCTGTGTGTGTGTAGGACAGTGCAAGTGTGCCGGGATCGCTAGTCAGCATGGAGTCAGTGGGCTGAATGGCCTTTGTCCAGGTTGTATCTGAACTAATCTAAACTAAAACACTGGAACCAGTGGAGCCAGAATCCACACAATGGAGCCAGAATCCACACAATGTAAATTTCTAAATGTTGGAGAGAGCATGATTTTCAAGACAATCCGCATAATGCTTTGCATTTTATGTGCCAATAATGTTTCACACCCATGTGAAACTGACTGCTTGCTTCTCTAAACCCCATCCCTTTGTTCCCATCCTGCTTCAATTCTGACTTTGGTGCAAAAGCTAGCAAATATGATTTCTGTGACGGCAACTGTTTAATCTTTTGCCTGTTTCAATTTATTTGATCGAGTTGTTGCTATTTCCTTTTTCGACTCCAGAACAGAATTCAAACTGTGCAGATAGTGATTCATGGCTTAGCCTTCAAAATCACTGTTGCCCTGATCAAGCCTCATCTCAGGCTTTAATAGTCTTCAGAAGTAATCCCTCTGCAGGTTGAGACACATTAGTGAGTGGGAATTCTACTTAAAAAACAGACAGGCAGGAGAGATTAAACATCCGGGGTCTATAATCTCCACAAAGGTCGAGTGGAATGAGGGGTGCTCTCGCTGAAACGTGTTATAACTGGATATAAGCAGGGATTTTTTTTTTCCGTGCAGCATCTAGAAACAGGGGTCATGACACAAAGTTAGAACTCATCATTTAAAGACAGATTGTTAAGTAATGTCATAAGGTGGGTAAATCTTTGAGCCTTGGAGACATAGGGAGATACAGCATGGAACAAAGCCGTTTGGCCCATTGAATCGGCACTGACCATCAATCATCCATTCACACCAATGCTCAGCAACTCCATTTCCATCAGCTCACCTCCACCACATGTTACCACTCATGCACATTGACAAGGGACAACTTACTGTCACCAATTAATCTATGTGGGAGGAAGTCACAGCTTTTGGAATAAACCCATGCAGTTACAGGGAAAATATATAGACAGGAGGAACTGCAGATGTTGGAGGAACAACATTGGGTCAGGCAGCATCACTGGAGGACATTGACAGGTGATGTTTCGGGTCAGGACCCTTAGCTTAGAGATACAGCACAAAAACAGGCCCTTCGGCCAAACAAGTTCACACCGACCATTCTTCAGACTGACTGTAGCAGGGCAGAGGAAAAAGCTGGAAGAGAGGTGAAGTCAAGCAAGTGATAGGTAGATGCAGGGGTGATGGATTTGCTGGCAGATGGGTGCACAAATGCCAGAGCTGAAAATAAGATAATAGGCTGTGAGATAAGGAGAGAAGGGCACAAAATGTGAATCCAGAGGAAGGGACACAGGTGGAAGGGGAAGGGGGGGTAAGGGGAAGTGAGGCAGGATAGAGGGAGAAATGGGTGCGCATTCGGGAAGGACATGGGGAAGAGAGGGGGGAGAAAAGGCAGGGGGTGTTGTTGGTTATTTTTCATACAACAACACCTCTTCTTTCCCTCTCTCTTTTCCCTGTGACCCACCTGGATGCGCACCACTTCCCCATCAGTATTCCACCCCCCTCTTGCTCTTCCACCTCTTCGTTCCTCTGGCTTCACATTTCATTCGTCCGCTCTCCTTCTCTCACACCCATTTGTCTTCTATTCATCTCTGGCCTTTGTCCACCATTCTGTCAATCAACCCCCCCCCCCCCCCCCCATTCACCTGCATCCACCTATCACTTGCTTGTGATAGACACAAAAAGCTGGAGTAACTCAGCGGGACAGGCAGCATCTCTGGAGAGAAGGAATGGGTGACATTTCAGGTCGAGACCCCTCTTCAGACTGGTTGGGGATAAGGGAAACGGGAGATATAGACGGTGATGTGGCGAGATAAAGAACAATGAATGAAAGATATGCAAAAAAGTAACGATGATAAAGGAAAAAGGCCATTGTAAGCTGATTGTAGTGTGAAAATGAGAAGCTAGTGCGACTTGGGTGGGGGAGGGATAGAGAGAGAGGGAATGCTGGGGCTCCCTGAAGTGAGAGAAATCAATATTCATACCACTGGGCTGTAAGCTGCCCAAGCAAAATATGAGATGCTGTTCCTCCAATTTGTGTTTAGCCTCACTCTGACAATGGAGGAGACCAAGGACAGAAAGGTCTGTGTAAGAATGGGAAGGGGAATTAAAGTGTCCATTAACCGGGAGATCAGGTTGGTTCAGGCGGGCTGAGCGAAGGTGTTCCGCGAAACGATTGCCTGTCTGCGTTTGGTCTCGCCGATGCATAAGAGTCCACATCCTGAACAACGGATACAGTAGATGAGGTTGGAGGAGGTGCAAGTGAACCTCTGCCTAACCTGAAAGAACTGTCGGTGTCTCGAGACAGAGTCGAGGGAAGAGGTATAGCGACACGTGTTGCATCTTCTGCGGTTGCAGTTGAAGGTACCTGGGGAGGTGGTGGTTTGGGTGGGAAGGGATGAGTTAACCAGGGAGTTGCGGAGGGAACGGTCTCTGCGGAAGGTGGAAAGGGGTGGAGATGGGAAAATGTGGCTAGTGGTGGGATCCTGTTGGAGGTGGCGGAAATTTTGGAGGATTATGTGTTGTATGCGATGGCTGATGGGGTGGAAGGTAAGGATTCTGTTGCGACTAGGGGGAGGGGGAGCAAGGGCAGAGCTGTGGGGTACTGAGGATACACGAGTGAGGGTCTCATCTATGATAGGCGAGGGGAACCCCCATTCCATAAAGTATGGAGCACCTCATCTTGGGCGCAGATGTGGTGTAGACGGCGGAATTGGGAGTAGGGGATAGAGTCTTTGCAGGAAGCAGGGTGGGAAGAAGTGGAGTCGAGATAGTTGTGGGAGTTAGTGGGTATGTAATAGACATCAGTCAATAATCTATTTCTTGTGATGGAGACTGTGAGATCAAGAAAGGGGAGGGAGGAGTCGGAGATGGTCCAAGTAAATTTGAACGCAGGATGAAAGTTGGTGGTGAAGTTTGTGAAGTCCATGAGCTCTGTAAGGGTGCAGGAGGTAGCACCGATGTAGTCATCAAAGTAAGAGAGATAGAGTTTGGGCATAGGGCCAGTGTATGCCTGGAACCAGGATTGTTCAACGCACCCTACAAAGAGGCAGACAGAGCTGGGGCCCATACGGGTGCCCATAGTATACGCCTTGGACTTGGAGGAAGTGGGCGGAGCCAAAGGAGAAGTCGTTGAGTGTGAGGACCAGCTCCACTAGGCGGAGTAGAGTGTTACTAGAGGGAAATTGTATGGTTATGCGGTCAAGGATGAAACGGATGACGATAGGGCCTTCCTGGTGGGGGATGGAGGTATAGAGTGATTGAACATCCTTCATAAAGATGAGGGAGTGGGGGTTCGGAAAGTGGAAGTCAATCACGTGCCTTTTTTTTAACAGAGAGAACTTGCAAGCTCCAAACAACATTCAAGTTTAGGACTGAACTCGGATCTCTCCTGATGCAAGACAGAGCCTCTACCAGCTGTGCCACTATGTTCCCTGCATTCCACTGCCCCTAGAGAGCCATGTAGGCTGTTGCTGAGTATATTCAAGAGAAATATATTACATTTTTAATATATTAAGAAAAGCAAGGGATACAGGGTGAGCGTAGGAAAGTGCTGCCAAGGTAAAATATCTTCTGCGATGCTAGTATGAGGGGCTGAACAGCCTTTGCCTGCTCATATTGCTGAAGAGTACTTCAGAGATGTGATCCAATTGCTATTTCAGACATTTCAAAGCAGCATTAGCATCTTCCAAAGATATTATCAAATAGTCTTGAACTACAAATTATGTGGAAATGGAATTGCCAATGTAACGCCACTGTGAATGAAATGGTTGACTAATAATTATACCTCTACCAGATTTAACTCAGCCTTGTTCTGTAATTGAGTTGAGCTGCTGCCTCACTGCTACAGTGGCATGGGTTCAATCCTGACACCCGGTGTTACGTGGAGTTTGCACATTCACTCTGCTTGCACACCCTCCCTGTTGTTTTTCCCCAGGTGCTTTGGTTTCCTCCCACGTCAGGAAGATATGCGGGTTGGTAGGTTAATTCGTGCTGTAAATAGGCCTAAATGGCAACATTCTGGAGAGTGGTGGAGGGAAATCAAAGGGAATGGAGGGAGAATACATTACAGGAACATAAGTGCAAGAACAGGATCACTTTGTAATCTGCCATAGACTTGATGGGCCAAAAATGAGTCGTTCTATGTCAACGCTGTCATAGAGAGTAACTTAGACAAAATCAATGCCCTGGTAGACATCATTAATATTCAGTGAAATTTATCCAAGAGAAACAAAATTTAAAAATAACCCACAGATGTCAAACAGAAGAAGTGGGAGATGCAAATAGTCAGGCAGAAAATGCTCAAATCCCTTGTTACATAATTGAATGACGGAACAAAAATAGCATTTCTGAAAGGTGAAAGTGAAAGAAATATGAGCCATCAGAAGAAATGCGTCGGACAAAACAACCCACAAATGCAAGTGATGCACAAAAGTTAAGGGTAAATTTGGGAACAGTGGAAAATGGAAATGTTACTGCGATCATAGATAAACGTGAAGTCAGGGTACACTGACAGAACCTCTCTTCCAAGAAGAAAATGCCAAAGACTAGAGGGCATAACGTTAAGGTGAGACGGAGATGTGCAGAGCAGGATTTTTTTACTCAGAGGGTGGTAGATGCCTGGAGCACACTGCCGAGGGTGGTGGAGGAGGCAGATACGATAATGACATCTAAGCGGCTCTTAGATAGGCACATGGATGTGCAGGGAATAGAGGGATATGGATCACATGCAGGCAGAGGAGATTGATTTATCTTGGCAACATATCCAGCACAGACATTGTGGGATGAATGGCCTGTTGATGCATTCTGTGCTTTATGTAATGGTGGCAGATGCTAGAGTTCAACTTGACATCTTTTGAGATCGCTGAGTTCTGGAAAGTTGAGTTGGAAGTTGTGAAATAGGCTGAAGAAACCATAGCCTCAATTTTAACAGTATTGAAGGGTTGGCCAAAGTTTATCCTGTTACAATTAAGCGATCTAAACCTCATTCTCAATTGCTGTGTAAATGCAATCCCTAGAGGCTTCAACTAAATATTTATTTACTTCGAACATCATCACCCTTATCGCTGGAGAGATCTTTGAGGCAGCAACAACCAATGTGAGGATATTTCAGTTGGTGAATGTGAACATCTTGAAATATATCTTGAAACCTTTTTATGAGTGGCTAAGAGAAAGTTTGGATCTGCTGCAACTATTGATGGAATGGCTTGCTCAAACTAGGGTGCAATTGAACCAGACAGTCAAGGCAAAATGGGTTCCAGATGGTCAGCATGAACTTGGTGGGTCATCTGGCCTGTTTCTGCATTGCAGTGTGATCTTCAATTCATATGATGTGGTTATCATCATCTTGAAATCCATCTTTCCTATATCATGATCAGAGTGGAGGGGTCAATTGGAAACAAGCTGTCAGGCTCGGATCGTGGAGGAGGGAGGAATCTTGTGGCCATGGTACGAGCATAATTTAAATTAATTGTTTTCCTGACATAATAGTAGCTTGATTCGTATGTGCAGATTCCCCCTCAAGGCATCCTGAGTTGAAGATTTTGGCAGACTCTGAATAACAGAACAAGCAAGGTGACACTAACACAGCGCAATGCAGATTCAACTTCCCGTCTCCAATCCCTCCTGTCTTCCTGCTGGAATCATACAAGGTTCGAATCAACATCATTAACCTCTGCTGTGAAAAACTCAGATTGTGATGCCTCATTACTGAAGCTCCCAGGTCGTATGGACTTTCCTGCATCACTTGAAAAACCAGCAGTTTTTCTGTCTTACAATTGGAATCCTACTGAGGCAAGCTTCAAGGTCAGTAAATCCATCAGACATTTAACATGCACCTTGTATATTTAGTCTCCAAAATAAATTCAACCCATTTTAACTGGGACATCTTGCGATATTTATTTGTTAAAAATGTGTTTCAGATTAAAATAATACCAATATTTCTTCGGGTACTAGGAAAGAGGAGAGCCTGTGTGTTAATATAGAACTTAAATCAGTTGAATTACTGAAAGCAGAAAAACAGTGAGGAAAGTTTTGTACAGCATTCCTTAGTAATCATACTGAATACCAGCTCCCCCACATCACACTCTATTTATCTTCTATTTATAAAACTTTGGCAAGTTGTTTTCATTAACTTGTCTATTGTACTCTGGCTACTTTTACCTTATTTATTCTATTACTGTTCTCTTCCATTACACTCTTCATCAGTCCTCATTGCTCTCTCTTCAGCGCTCCATTCCTGAATAATCGCCATGCGTACACGTATAAACTGCAAAGTAGCTTTCATAGTGGAGGGGGAAATTGCCACACAGGGTGGCACAGTCACGCAGCGGTAGAGTTGTTGTCTTAGAGCATCAGGGACCTATGTTCAATCTAGACTGCGGATGCTGTCTGTACAGAGTTTGTACATTCTCCTTGTGACCACGTGGGTTTTCTATGGGTGTGCCAGTTTCCTCTCACACTCCACAGACGTACTTGTTTGCAGGTTAACTGGCTTCTGTAAATTGTCCCTAGTGTGTAGGATAGTGTTAGTGTATGGGATAATCGCTTGTCAGCTCGGATCTGATGGGCCAAAGGGCCTGTTTCCACGCTGTATTTCTAAAGTCCAAAGTAAAGTATGTGGAACTTACTTAAGCGACCCATGTATTAAATATAACACAATGAATCCGAGAGTGGTACAAAAGAGGGGTTGAACACATTGTTACATCAATGCACAATTAGCAAAGCTTGAATAATTAAACATGTTAATAAAGCAAGGTAGTGATTTCTGGTGCAATGGCATGCAGGCCTGGATTACATGTTTGTAATTCAGGAATCCCTGCTTTCTCTTGGTGTCAACATGTCCTGATACCAACAACAACCTCTGGATGCTGTGCATGCACAGTTTGATGCAGAATTCTCAAATACGTTATCAGCAAAAAGCAGAATGTAATGCCTATAAAAGTTTCAATGAAATTAGGACTTTCATGAAGTTCTCCATTCTGCCTCGTCAAAGGTAATCCGCACAGCTGTCAAGTTTAAACTAAGGTAAATAAACAGCAAGAAGCCTGGGACACGACTTGAGAAACATGTCAACGTGGAATAAACATCCAGAGCAAAAAGATGTATTGACTTTTGGGGGGAAGAATCTGGACTCATTATTGTCTCAGATACAGATTATAACTTGACAAAACAGAGAAGTATCCAGATTGCAAATATGTAAGAAAAGGTCTGCTGCCTCTTTTCTCTCCTGTTAGAGGGAAGTCTTGTCCTTTAATGGAGACAAAATCATGAGAGGAATAGATCAGCTAGACGCTCAGAGTCTCATGCCCAGAGTTGGGGAATCGAGAACCAGGTGAGGGGGGGAAAGATTTTATTGCAACCTGAGGGGTAACTTTCACATGCAAAGGATGGAAGGTATATGTAACGAGCTGCCACAATAGGTAGTTGAGGCAGGTACTATCACAACATTTAAGAACCATTCTGACGAGTACATGGAAAGGAGAGATTTTCGAGGGATATAGGCCAAATGCAGGCAGTTGGGACTAGTGTAGATGTGGCATGTATACTGGTATGGGCAAGTTTGGCCGAATGGTCTGTTTCCATGCGGTAAGGATCTGTGACTCTACATAGGAATGCTTGAACAGGTCTGTGTACAATGTCAATAGCCCACCCAGAGCTGTGTATGCTGAAAGCAGCCTGAACATCCATTGCAATCAACCAACTCGGCTCAACATAGCGATGTTTTATGTGTCATCAGCCATAAGTTAACTTCCTGATCATTGAAGATTCTGCCCAAAGTCTTCAATATTTCCAATTCATCTTAAATATCTCATGCCTGTTCATGTGAACTTGCTGAACTCAAACATGCAGATGGCTCATCCTTCAGTGGAACAATCTGTGTGGTGCCTAGGTTTGCGCCACGACTTTGGTCACTTGCTGTCACAGTGGTCTTGAAATCACCACTGTTATTCTTCCTGTCA
Organism: Raja brachyura; assembly: GCA_963514005.1. The sequence continues at coordinate 18,004,804 of OY740806.1, read as the reverse complement.
CTGTCTGCCGACAAAAACTATTCAAAGAACATTATTCATGATTCTCATTCATTTCAAGCAAGTCTCTTGTTGTTCTGCTGTACCTGGCTTTGTAGGATATGAATCCCATCGTCTACCAGCAAGTAGTTTAGTTTTGTTTAGTTTTAGTGTGGAGATACAGTGCAGAAACAGTCCAGCAATCCCCGCACATTAACACGGGCACATTAGCAGGTTAACACATTCGCACGGGTGATCAATGAGGAAGATGACTGAATTTTATTGCCTTCCCTCGCAGTGGAACCGTTGATTCCGCTGTGTGGGGATGTTTATGTTAAACTCCATCGTGTCTTGTGTTCTTTTTTTTCGTATGACTGCATGGCAACTCAAATCCCACTGCACCAATTGGTGCATGGGACAATAAATACAACTTGAACTTGAACTATCCTACACACGCTAGGGACAATTCATACTTATGCCATGCCGATTAACCTTCAAACTTGTACGTCTTTGGAGTGTGGGAAAAAACGGAAGGTCTCTGCGAAAACTCACACGGTCACAGGGAGAGTGTACCAACTCCATACAGACAGCACCCGTAGATGTGATCGAACCTGGGTCTCTGATACTGCAAGTGCTTTAAGGCGCAACTCTACCACTGCGCCACCGTGCCGGGCAAAAGTTGTGAACAATATTGTTGAGCAAAATGGTTGCCCTGATAATGGTGGCAAGGTTTCCTATCAAGGTTTCCTGCTCTGCCCAGGTGCATTAAGCCTGATAAAGAAGACATTGCTATTATTGCAAAGTTGAACACTTTACGCATTTTTATACACTGTGCCGACTGAAACTGTTCACATTTGTGCCATCATTCCCATGGCAGTGGCTATGTCATTTGCCTTATCAAGGCGAGAGTCTGTGTTTTGAAATGTTTTTGCCTGAAGAAATTTATGTCAGAGCACAAGTATAACCTGAGATAGACACTAAAAGCTGGAGTAACTGGACATCACAATACATGCATAGGGATACAACAAAATTACAGCATCAACACCAGCTTCTTCAACTCAGCTCTATAGTTGCTGATCTTTTTTTTACGGTCTAAGATGTGGTGTCAAATTTATAACCCTCGAAGATTTCTAGTAGCATTGAGCTTAACTGACTGTATGATTTCAGCAACGTCACTGAATGGAACGGTAATTGCTCTGCAGGGAGCAAGCAAGTTAACTCATGTTAACCTTTTCTACAGAACAATGCCCTTTTCCCATTTCTAAATGGCTTTGTTTAGTGCATTGCCATTTTCATCCACAACCACTATAATATTGGTAGCGTAGAAAAGCATTTTCATCCCTTCCCAAATGTTATCATTGCTGTTTAATTTATCAATATGCACAGCCTGACATTATTCCTGTATTCTATTCCACACAGTCCAACTTCCAAACTTCTCAGTTTAGGATGCACTGCGATTAGTTTGCACCAACTCAGCAGATCAGGCAGCATCTCTGGAGAATAGGAATATGTGATGTTTCAGTTCGAGACCCTTCTTCAGGCTTCAGACAGTTTGCACCTGGATAGTCTTTTTTTCAATGACGAAGTTTAGAATAGAGAATCTGTCCCAAAAGTTTGTTAAAAGTAGGAATGATAATAGCCCTATCCCACGGTACGAGTTCATTTCAAGAGCTCTCCCAAGTTTGCCCTGATTCGAACTCGGAGATTTATGGTAATGGCCACTCGTCAGTACTCGGGGATCTCGTGGAGAATATTCAACATGTTGAAAAATTTTTATGAGTCTTCCCGTGCTTACCTGCCATTAGCTAGTCTTCCCGAGTACCTGCCATTAGCGCTAAGAGACGTCCCGAGCTCCAACGTAACCGCCACGTTCATTCTCCATGCTTACCACAAGTTTGATTTTTTTTTAAACTCAGGAGAGGCTTTAAGGCCTGTCTAAAAGGAGCTGACCTGGCTTCATTCAGGCCTCAGTGATGAGAAGAGGGCCTACAAATGGTCTATACTACATCAGATTTAGATTTACATCAATTCAAACTTTATCGTACCATTCACGCAAACAAAGTCTGTAAGATCGACACAAGGAAATGCAGATGTTGGTATCTTGAGCAAAAAAAAAGCAGCGTTGGAATAACTCAGCAGAATAGGCAATTTTTCGTGTTGGCATTAATGGGTTCAAGCACAAAACGTCACTCATCCACATCCTCCAAAGATGCTACGTGACCCATTGAGACCACACAGTACTTTGTTTGTTGCTCAAGTTTGTAAGTTATAATTTTACACTTGACTGGAAATCAGTGAAAACGATGATGAAGAATTTAGGGCTGTTAGCTAACTGATTGTCTTTTAACGATTTGTATTAAGCAAAAGAGGAGAATAATGTGGAATATACGTTTTGTGGGTTGCAATTTGAAGGACATAACTTGAATAATATATTTTAACTGGATAGTGCTACTCTATGTATGGTGTACCATAATGCATTCATAAATGTACACTATATGCACAAAGACCTATGGAATATCTTCTGAATGCACGGAAGATGGCATCTGCCTTATTCTGCAGTATAATTTGTATCTGTGATCTCCCAAATTTAGTGGCGCATGTTCCACCATTGAGTCATGGTGATGAGATGGCATTGGAAGGAGAGTGAAAGTAATGGTGAGGGGAATTAATCCAAGAGAAGATATGTGTGGCAGTCTTTCAGGTGAGTTGGGATGTCAGGTGGAGCTCAGTTGGTTATCAAACCAATGATAAGAGTTTTGAAGGAGTTAAAGCCTTTGATGGCAAGCTCTATTATTATTTTAAAAACTGTTTGTGTACCAAAGTCAGATTGATCATAAGCAAGAACAATGACACAAGGGACAGGAGGTGCTAGTTTATTTTTAAAAAAAGAGAAAAAATGTGCAGGAGCAACTCAACGGGTCAGGCAGCATCTCAGGAGGACATGGATAGGTGACATCAGGCGGGGGTCCTTTGTTCAAATGCCTTAATTTGACTCAGAAGATAATTAGACTGTTAGAGGTAATATTTATTCTTGCTAATGATATAAGGCACAATGTGTCTGAAGAGGCTGATGTAGAACGAAAATCTGAAGCAGGGCCTCAACCCGAAATATCACCCATTCCTTATCGCCAGAGATGCTGCCTGTCCCGCTGAGTAACTCCAGCATTCTCTGTCTATCTTCATGTCTGAAGAAGTGCCCCAACCCAAAATGTCAACAATCCATGTCCTCCAGAGATGCTGCATGGCCCACTGAGTTACTCCAGTACTTCATGCCTTACTTCATCAGCAAGAATAAACATTGGCAAAAGTAGAATCTCATTGTCCTCTGAATGAGTCATATAAAGGCATTTTAATCCAAGTTATTCTCGTCATTACACCTTTTCATTTTCCATCCCTAATTATAGTTTTATTTCAACAAGCACTATTCTTATTGGATTATGTGCAAACTGAATGCAAAATTCTTAGGCATTTCTCAATTCTGAGCAAAGTGTCATTATCCAAGGACATGTAACTTCTCTCATGGCTCCCTGATTAAGCTACATTCTCCAGTTTTCAAATCCTGAACAAAAGCACTAATGTCGAAGGAGGCATAATTTTGTTCATAAAGCCACCTTTGAAACATTAATGGTTAGATTCACATTAACTCAAAGAGCAGAATGACGTGGAATGTTCTTCAGTGAGGGATGCAATTTGGATCTTTGTGCAAAATATCCGGTGATCGACACAACTATAATAATACATTTTAACAGGCTGCCGATGAATAAATGACACATTTGTGTGTTAACTTAACTCTGGGTTCAAACAGACCAATGGAATATATCTTTTCAAATCATACCATGGATACCCAACTAGGGAAAGGGAATATCTATAAACTTTTAAAATTCTGTGTGTGTGTGTGTGTGTGTGTGATTTTGCATATGAAAGGTATTTCCTCGAGAACCAGACGCAAAAACATTGAGATTTTTACAATTTCAGTAGGGATTTAGCTTATGAGCAGAAATCCACTCCTCTCTAGATTTCATCAATTATTTCCCCAGATTTTGAATAAAATTGTTCACAAAACATCAAAAAAATGTAAAATCAAACTGCTGAATGAGCCAAAGTTCCACCTCACAGATGTCCAATCACAATGGATCTCATTTACATATAGGACATCACAATGGGACAGGTGAGGGAGATTGGAACCTTCACGTGTTCCCACTAAAATCAAACTTCTGCATGAGTCACAGCGCTATCTCACAGATGTCTAATCACAATGGGACAGGGGTGGGAGATCTCTCCCCCTCCCTCCCTCCCTTTCATAATGCCTTTGCACCAGGCCCAACTGGTCCCGCCTAGCCCTGCCCCCCCCCCAGCATGCCTGGTGGCCCCGCCCAGCCCCTCCTGGCCCCTCTCGCTGACCTCACAATGCCTTTGTACCTGGTCCAACTGGCCCCGCCCGGCTCTGCCCCCCCCCCCCCCCCCCCAGCCTGTCTGCTGGTCCCTGCCCCCCCAGCAGCCAGTTTGTAGATTCCATTGGTTTTCAATGAATTTAATTTAATTATTTGTCACTTAACATCACTAATTCTTAACATTAACTTTTAATTCCAAAGACAGTTAAAAAAAATAAATTGCTGTATTAATTGACAGCATAGATCGGACCCGCTGTGTGTGTGTGTGTGTGTGGGGAGGGGGCGGTGGGGAGGGGGGGGGGAGAGTGGAGGAGGGGAGGGGAAGGGGGGAGGAGGAAGGGAGAGGGGAGGAGGGGGGGAGAGGGGAGAGGGGGTAGTTAGAGGGGGGGTGGTTAGTGTGAGTGTGACACGGCAGGCTGCTCCCCTGAATTCCATCGAGCTGCTGACAGCTTTCGTGCAAGAAACGCGCACGCTTCATTTCCAGAACATTCTGAACGCGTGACGCACGGTTGCTTTTCGCTCTCTCTGTCTCTCCCCCTCTCTCTCTCTCCCCCATCTCTCTCTTTCCCCATCTCTCTCTCCCTCTCTCCCCATCTCTCTCTCTCCCTCTCTCACCCCCCTCCCTCTCCCCGCCTCTCTCTCCCCCCTCTCACTCTCTCTCCCCCTCTCTCTCTACCCTTTCCTCTTCCCAACCCCCCACCCCCTGCCCTCCCCTACCCCCTTCACCCCATCCCCTCCCCACCCGCCCTCCCCCCTCCCCCTCCCTTCCCCCCCACCTCTCCCCCTCCCTCTCCCTCCTTCCCTCCCCCCCTCTCAGCCCCCCTCACTCCCTCTCTCTCCTCCCCTCTATCTGTCCTCCCATCTCTCTCACCCCTCCTCCCCCACCCTCCCCCCCCCCTCACCCACCCTCCCTCTCCCTCTGTCTCTTGCCCTTCTGTCTCTGCCCCTTTCTCTCTGTCTCTCCCCAATCTCTCTCTGCCCTCACCCTCTACCCCCCCTCCCCTTGCTAGACGCACATGTGAATTGGGGGCTATGCGACAGTGGATAGGGTGGTTATGGGGTAAAAGGAGCAAATTAATAATATTAATATAATATCACGGGGGGTAGTTAGTGTGTGTGACCCCCCCCCCCCCGCAACCACACTTTGGGGGAACAGACCCAACGGGACTGCACTTGGTCTAGTAACTACTAAAACTAAAAATACTCTCTCCCTACACTTTTAATTAGCTTTCCATCATGCCATAAATGTCAACAATTGAATTTAGAGGTGACAATTAATTTTTATTATGTTCCTTCACGGCCATGACAAACAATGACAAATAGTGCAATCGCTTCATTTTATAATATGTTAAAGACTGAAAACCAATTGGCTGAAGTCAGTTTCAATGCCAAATGTTATGCTTAAATTGGATTTTCAACAGCCTACATTAAAAATTCAGGCAGCGGTATTTAAAAAACAATGTTTTTATTATCCTTCTAGTTTCATTAGAATACTATAAAGGCCAACTTTTCAAGTTGCTTGCGTTTCACCATTTGGTGCTTTTAACTTGACAAAAGTTGCTACAACTTCTCTTCAAATTCAATGAAACATGGATGCAAGAAGAGGCCATTCGACCCTTTGAGCCAACACTGCCATTCATGGCTGATCATCCACAATCAGTAACCCATGCCTGCCTTCTCCCCAGATTCCTTGATTCCGCTAGCCCCAAGAGCTCAATCTATCTTTCTATTAAATTCATCCAGTGAATTGACCTCTACTACCTTCAGTGGCAGAGAATTCCACAAATTCACAACTCTCTGGGTGAAAAAGTTTTTTTCTGATCTCAGTTTTAGATGGCCTCACGTTAATTCTTAGACTGTGGCCCCTGGTCCTGGACTCCCCCAAAATTGGGAACATTTTTCCTGCATCTAGCTTGTCCAGTCTTATTATAATTTTATATGTCTCTATAATGTCCCCTCTCATCCTTCTAAATTCCAGTGAATAAAAGCCCACTCTTTCCAAACTTTCCTCATATGACTGTACCGCCATCCCGGGGATTAACCTCGTGAACCTACGCTGCACTGCCACAATAGCAAGGATGTTCTTCCTCAATTTAGGAGACCAAAACTGCACACAATACTCCAGGTGTGGTCTCACCAGTGCCTCTGTACAACTGCAGAAGTACCTCTTTATTCCTATACTCAAATCCTCTCGTTATGAAGGCCAACATGTCATTAGCTTTCTTCACCGCCTGCTGTACCTGCATGTTTACTTTCAGTAACTGATCTACAAGGGCACCCAGGTCTTGTTGCACTTCCCTTTTTGGGACAGGGACACGTTTATTCCTGCTCTTTGTTTCCTGTCTGCCAACCAATTCTCTATCCATGTCAATATCCTACCCCCAATATCATGTGCTCTAATTTTGCCCGTTTATCTCCGGTGTGGGAATTTATCAAAGGCTTTCCGAAAGTCCAGATACACTACATTCACTGGCTCTCCTTCATCCATTTTACTTGTCACATCCTCAAAAAATTCCAGAGGATTAGTCAAGCAGGATTTCCCCTTCATAAATCCATGCTGACTTGGACCAATTATTTTACTGCTATCCAAATGCGCTGTTATTACTTCTTTAATAAGTGACTCCAGCATCTTCCCCACCACCGATGTTAGGCTAGCTGGTCTACAATTTGCTGTTTTCTCTCTCGAAACCTCCTTGAAAAGTGGGATGACATTAGCTACCCTCCAATCCACAGGAACTGATCCTGAATCTGTAGAACATTGTAAAATGATCACCAATGCATTCATGATTTCTAGAGCCACCTCCTTGAGTACCCTGGGATGCAGATCATCAGGCCCTGGGGATTTATCAGCCTTCAGTCCCATCAGTCTACCCAATACTATTTCTCGCCTAATGCAAATTTCTTTCAGTTCCTCTATCTCCCTAGATCCTCTGTCCTCTAGTACATCTGGGAAATTGTTTGTGTCTTCCTTAGTGAAGGCAGAAACAAAGTACTTGTTCAACTGTTCTGCTATTTCCTTCTTCCCCATATTAATTTCACCTGTTTCTGCCTTCAAGCGACCCACATTTGTCTTTTTTCTCTTAACATATCTAAATAATCTTTTACTATCCTTCTTAATATTCCTAGCCAGCTTACCCTCGTACTTCATCTTTTCACCCTGTATTGCCCTGTTGTCCTTTGAATGTTTATCAATCTTTTAGCTTCCCGCTACACTTCGCTATTTTATATACCTTTTCTTTTAGTTTTATTCCATCCCGAACTTCCCTTGTCAGCCATGGTTGCCTCTTACTCCCCTTAGAATCTTTCTTCCACTTTGGAATGAAGTGAACCTGCATCTTCTGGATTATGCCCAGATATTCCTGCCATTGCTGTTCCACCATCATTCCTGCTAGGATGTTTTTCCAGTCAACCTTGGCCAGCCCCTCTCTCATGCCTTCATGGTCTCCTTTGTTCAACTGCAACACTGACACTTCTGATTTAACCTTCTCCCTCTCAAATTGCAGATTAAAACTTATCATATTATGGTCACTGCCTCCCAGCGGTTCCTTTACCTTGAGTTCCCTGAAGATTAGACAGGTGAGAGTTCATCCATTTCTGGTAGCTATTCAAGTTATGTATAGTTCCCATACAGATGTGCAGTACAGGAATCAACAAGAGAATTGGAAAACATAGACTCTTTACCTCTGATGCCATATGAACAGGTTCAAATCAGTTTGCCCCAAAATTAATTTCTTGTCCATGGCACTGGACCTAGTTCTATCAGTGTATGGCAGTAAACATCTAAAATTGTTTTTTTGTGGACTTCAAAAGAATGGATATCATTTAACGTGACTGACCTGAGGTACATTTACAGACATTTATTCAAGCAAAAGAGATGGAAGATTATTGTGGATTAAGAGTGATATGCTTAACATGAAATGCTTGGTACATCTGAATTATACTTCTGAAATGCAAAATATTCTTTGAAGTATTAATGTCACCTTAATATTCATTAAGCTCACACAAAAAAATGCTTACAAGAAATGACTGCTATCTATGTCCAGAAATTTCATCCAAATCAATTAAAAGAAAATCAATGGAAATGTGCCTCTTCATAAGTACTCAGACCGAGGAATGACCAATTATTTATATTTTCAATTTTTCTGTGATTTGCTGATTCATATCATAAGGTTTCAATGGCCCTGGATTTAGGGCCATTGCAACCTCAAACTATTGTGTGTGTTTCTGTTCAGTGATCAACAGTTCATTCGCTTCTCACCTGGACACAATCTAAATATTGGAAACACTCTGGTCATTTAGTAAATAACATTGAAGCATAACTTCATGAAAAATTTTGGAAAAATCCTGCCTGAGAAAAGTTTCAGGAGTCCAGAGATGGATGTGGGATTCTAATTGGAGATTATTCAAAAATAAATGGTAGATAATAATGTATCAGCAAAAGGGTGTGAATGATATGCATGATGTATACGAGGATGCAGCCACCACTCAAGGTCCAAGAGCCCAAAACTGTGGATCACACACAAAAGGAAGAGGTTATCCACCTGGTTTGAGAGTATTTGGAGTGGTTACTTTGGTGACGTTAATTATTGCATTTTAAACAATCTCGGAGGTTAATATTACGAGATCATTTAGATTTAAAATTGGTTGACATGGTAACTGATAGACATCTGTAAATACTCAAACCATAATATACATTTACATGTGTAAATAGTTGATGATTTGGCTGTGTTTAGCCCATCATTAAAGAGGCAGTGTGCTGTATGAAGCTGCAGAGGGATATTTAAGAACTGAGTGTATAAGATGATGTGATTTTGATACATTGAGGTACCAGACATTATTGTGTGGTTGCATATTGCCTTCACTGTCCTGGGGGTGGAGTTGGATTCATTGGAGATGGTCTTGGAGGGGAGGATGCTCCTCAAACTGCAGAGCATCTTGGACGACACAGCTCATCTCCTTCCTGACACGCTGGTCAACCTGAGGAGCACCTTCAGCAACAGACTGGTTCCACCAAGATGCAGCACAGAACGCCAAAGGAGATCCTTTTTCCTGTGGCTATCAAACTGTACAACTCCACCCCCATCTGTAGTGGGTTAGACTGACTCACCTTCCCCCGCCCCCTTCCCCCGCCCCCCCCCCCCCTCCCCCCCCCCCCCTCCCCTCCCCCCTCCACAATCTTTCCACATCCCCAATCCTGGACTTTACACTTGTCACATTAATTTCATGTTTCTTGCTGTGTTTTATAACTGTTGCCAGACCAATTTCCCTCCTGTTATAAATAAAGTTATATCGTATTGCAAACATATTGCTGGTGGTTCTACCTTTTGTTAACTTTCGTAGCAGCCTACACACACAAGACTAAAGGTAGGTGGAATTCCTGGGGGAAAGTTACAATGAATTGGGTGATGGCAGTGGACTTGAGATTGTACAAGGTAAAACACACTGCAGGGACTTTGAATGTTATGTGCGTAGGAAAATGAACAGATGCTGCTCAATGCATGACATTGGGGGAATAGGAGCAATTTTGGAAAACCACTAGACTGTAGGAGGTGTAGATAACTTACAATTATTACTGCATCAGAGCCTAATAAACATTATAAACAAGGAAATGGTTATATGGAAAATAATAATATTCATCAATTCAGTGTCATTAGAATTTATTAATAAAGCATGAATATACTAAGCACTGAGATAATTATTAATTAATCAGCATCAATCAACTTAAAATTTCCACCTTGCAAACTTGAGTCGAATGCCATGAAGCAGCACTATTTGTTGACACTACCTACTGGCATTACTGAAATGTTGAACTGGGCAAGCTTACCTATTGTTGCATAAAAATCAGAAGGAAAAAAATGTCCATTTACATTCCCATGCATCTACTTCATTTTCTTTCTGCTTATGAACTATTAGATTTAAAACCAATCAGCCTGCTAATGGCAGTCAGCCTGCCAACAGCATTTTCCATTTCGCCGCATTCTTTATTTGTCTCATCTTTTTTTCACCTTTAAAAAATATGTAGCTGGCGGCACTGATTAGCATTCAGTATGCACTGGGTTTAATTGTGTAACAGTTCAGGAATGGTTGCTCTCTTTCTCTCTCTACCCACCACCCCCACCCCACATCCCCAACCTTGTTGTAAAGTAAAAAACAAGGTGATTTCTATTGTTCAAATGGGATGGGCAGGTCTCTGGCAGGCAAGTTTATGGCCTGTTGTAAGGACGAAAAAAAAAAAGAGCCATTGCACTTGCAGAAAGGAAGAGGAAATAGCAAGTCATGTGACCTAGTATCGCCCCATTACTTTATCAAGAATTGCATGCAGAGAGACATGGAAAGATGAATAAAAGCAAACCAATACTGTATGGTTAATCTTTCTCATTAACTTTGCTTAGTTTCCCTCTCCCACTCTGCCACATACTCGCTACGGATTAATACATCCCTTACGAATGTGATATTCCAAATACAAGTACACAACCTAGCTTGATAACCTAGTCTGAAGAAGGGTCTCGACCCGAAACGTTGCCTATCTCCTTCGCTCCTTAGATGCTGCTGCACCCGCTGAGTTTCTCCAGCTTTTTGTGTAACCCTAGCTTGATACATGCTCTTCAAATTTTAGTCCTTTGAAACCCGCATGGTAATCAACTACAGCCAGCAACAGCTTTTATCCTTTTACCCTTCAATTAAAGAGGCAGTCGCAAGATTCTTTGATGTGGATCATGAAAGTGATTCAGGCAGTTTTATGAAATCTTTTCCATTTGATCTGAGCACTCTGCCTTTTGATTCTAATAGAAACAAAACAGAGGGTTGTGGGTGGTATGAAGTCAATTGGTGTCTTGACACTGATCCCCCTATGTTTCAAGTCACACACCTGATATCCCAGTGAGGAAATGTGGTGTGAATATTCCACTAAGTCCTAAAAAATGCTCAAGCTAACAATGATGACATGCTGATGAATCAGTGATGATTCTTGGAAACAGAATAATATTGTACAAAAAGTGGAATTTATTGGAGCTACGTAACCTGAATTAGTTCCTCATTCTTTCCAAAGCATTAGCCACTTATGTTTTGGTAGTTCCAATAAAAGCTACATCCACTACCCTGCCAGACATTCAATACCATGTCATGACAACTGTATGATTATGTTTCTCTACATCATCTCAGACTTTTCACCAATCACCCTTAATTTGTGCCTTCTGTTTTTCCAGCCCCTCCACCATTGCAAACAATATTGCCTATATAATTACACAAAATACTGGAATGACTCAGCAGGTCATGCAGCATCTCTGAAGAACATGAACATTGATGTTTCGGGTCGAAACCTTTCTTCAGACATTGAATTCGCTTATTGATTTGATTGCCCTGCCAAAGTAGTATTAACTTCTGCGTACGAAAGAAGGGAGAGCTTACTAGAACTGCCAGCTATTGTTTTTAGAAACATCAACCATTCCTTCCCTCCAGAGGTTGTTGCCTGGCCCGCTGAGTTATTCCAGCATTTTTTGTCTATCAGTCATTTTCACCAAGTTTTCACATTTGATGTTTACAGAGAGGAGGAAGTTTTGGGGGAAAAAATGCGATGGAATGATCAATCAATCCCAAGCTTGCTTTTAGTAAGTATTTGCCATCAGAGGGCGCATGTCGGAATATTGCAGGAATGCTGACTGATGATATCCTTCAGCAGGAGCGCACCACAGAGTTTCCTAATGGGCAACACATTCAGCAAGGAAGCTGCGAAGTGAGATAATGGTTGTGAGGGATCAACGTTCACCTTTGCCATCTGTTATCCACTAAACAACATCGGTACTTCAATTTATCTGGTGTGAATTAATGTTGGCTAATAAACTATTTGCAATATAATTGCCTGTACATAGGTTATTTTGTGTCCATTGATCCCCTTGTAATTGCACTTGCCTCAAAACCCCATATCCCTGATTAATGCACTTAATGGGAAACTGCTGTAGTAGCATCTCATTTCAATTTGTCGCTTGCTTATCTCATTATCTCCCACGTTGCAGCAACACGGCCTCACATTAAGACACAGGAATGAAATTGAGCAACATGCATTAATAAGATGTAAAAATAAAAAGGCAGAAAGGTCAAGTGAGTATGACCCTCTTCCGAAATTGATGTTATGAAGGAAATACTGCAGTAAGGGGTAGGCCATTTAGAACGGAGACGAGGAAAAACTTGTTCACCCAGAGAGCTGTGACTCTGCGGAATTCTCTGCCTCAGAAGGCAGTGGAGGCCAATTCTCTGGATGCTTTCAAGAGAGAGTTAGGTAGATCTCTTAAAGATCGCAGAGTCAAGGGATATGGGGAGAAGGCAGGAACGGGGTACTGATTGTTAAAGAAGGAACTGCAGATGCTGGAGAATCGAGGGTTACACAAAAAGCTGGAGAAACTCAGCGGGTGCAGCAGCATCTAAGGAGCGAAGGAGATAGGCGACGTTTCGGGTCGAGACCCTTCTTCAGACTGGACTATACCAGTCTGAAGAAGGGTCTCGACCCGAAACGTCGCCTATCTCCTTCGCTCCTTAGATGCTGCTGCACCCACTGAGTTTCTCCAGCTTTTTGTGTAACCAACGGGGTACTGATTGTGGATGATCAGCCATGTTCACAGTGAATGGTGGTGCTGGCTCAAAGGGCCGAATGGCCAACTCCTGCATGTGTTGTCCATTGTCGAACTTTATAAGCAAAGAAACAGGACCTCAGGGTCAACATTGTCCATTTCCTGTGAATTTATGAACTGTCCAACCCACCGTCCACATGCCATTTTAGCATTGTATTGTATTACTATCTGCATCCACTATCTTCTCAAACAGCTTGTTCTGAATGTTCATCAACCACTGTCTGGAAAGCTTCCTCCTTTGAATTTCTCCCCTTTCACCTTAAACCCATGCCCTCAAGTTCTGGACACCCTTGCCTTAAGAAAAAAGATTTGGACAATATAATCTATACAGTCATGAGAAACGATTTGGACAGATCCTAGACATAATTCTGTGTATTTACAAAGTATCTGCATTCATAGTGACCAGCATTTGATTAGCCTTGTTGGGTTGGCAACTATTACATTTGAAATTTGTCGTCACTATTTCAATCACCATTTCATCACAAGATGACTTTCCCAGCTTTACTTGTTCTGAAAATATTCCTTCCTTGGACAATGTCTTCATTCAGTCAATTTGTTTCACTCCTTAAATTCAGTTTATTCACAGCAGGAATTAATTCCAACAATGCCACTAACAGCTATGATATTCCGTCCATAAGCCAAAAGACCAGTCATGATGATGGATTTCGTCCATGAGCCAAAAATACCATTTGTTATAAAGCAATAGGGCATCTTGAAAGGGATGCGAACATACCACGCAGATTTCTTTCCCACAATCTGAACTTAATTTTGTTCTTCCTCATTGTAATTGAGTCCACACAAAATGTTATGGCACAAAGTATTAGCATGGCCAACTAAGGTTAAATAATGCAAGCCAGAAGTTTACCTTCTAGCTCCTTTGCCCAATCTCAATGACACCATCTATTAGGTGTGCTACAACCAGCCTCAGTACACCAGGCATACAAAGTGGGGGGGTGGGGGTGGAGGGGATGGGGGGGGGGGAGGGGGGGGGAATGAATGATTTGCTGTCTGCTAATTTAGTTTAGTTTAGTTTAGAGATGCAATGCGTAATTCTGCCCACCAAGTCCGCAACGACCAGCGATCCCCACACATTAACGCTATCCTACACACACTAGGGACCATTTTCACTTACATCAAGCCAATGTGCCTGCAAACCTGTACGTCTTTGGAATATGGGCGGAAACTGAAAATCTCGGAAAAAAACCCATGGGGAGAAGGTACAAACTCCGTACAGACAGCACCCGTAGTCAGGTTCGAACCCGGGTCTACTGGCGCTGCTAAGCATCAACTCTACCTCTGCCACTATGCTGCCCTCTGCTCCACCGTGCCACCCTGATTTAATTATTTAAATCACACCTTCATTTATGATAAAAGGATTGCTGAAGTGGATGAAGTTCCTACTGAAACGCATTGACATGATTTAATAAGAAAAATGGTCTAGATTTGACACAATGGAAGGCCATTAATACTCATGGCTCCATACCCGACCAAGGGAACTTTGTTGGTGTCAGTGAATGACTGCCTCCTATTTCATGCTTATTTTTAATGTTCTGAAGTTCATGCTAGAGAAATTCATGCCCTAAGAAAAAGTTTTCGATCTGTTTTAATATAAAGTGTGGCTTCGTTGAAGAATATTGTAACAACATGTTTTGCTAGACTAAATAAGGAAAAACTGCTTCCACTTGCAGAAAATCAATAGCCAGATTGAAGCTAAGTTCAACGGATGAGAGAGGATGGGACATTGGTGAGAGCAGGAGTGGGAACACAAATTGTCCATCCAGCCCATCAAGCATGTTTCACCATTCAATAGATCACATGTAATCAGACCTTCCTTGTCCACTTCCTTGTCTTTTCCCCCATGCACTCTGCTCAAACAATTCTGTGTGTGAAACTTAACTCTCCAAGGGAAGAAATTCAGTCTCATATCAGGTGTAACTGGCTATCCCTTTATCTGAGAATATGTACTCTGGTTCTGGACTCCCTGTCATAAGATACATTCTTAACGCTTTGCACCTCTGCCTTAGCTCTTATGTATGCTCCCGCTGAGTACTGTGCACCCGTATGGAGTAGAAGCACACATACTAGCATGGTAGACACGAGCTTGAACAGCACCTTGCGAACAATCACTGGGTGCCTTCAAACTACTACAGTTGAGCAGCTCCCTATACTTGCAGGCATTACACCTGCAGGGATCCGAAGGCAAGCAGCAACTCTGGCACTATCTTGTCGTGCCATGGACCCAGATCACCTCCTCCATCAGGCTATCAGCAGAGAGCAGAAGCCACCCCAACTGAAGTCCCGTCACCCCTTTGCTGCACATGGAAAACAACGCCGAGCATCCATCCAGCCAACTGAGACAAAAGCACACTGGATAGCCACCAGGTTGTCACGGGAGTGGAAGGCAACCTCATCTCCATTACACAGCTGCATTTTTTCACCAGATAAAAGCTACCTAGGGTCTGACCTCCTCAGAGGAACATGGGTGAAGCTCAACAGACTGGAGCTGGGCATTTCAATGCCAGCATGTGGAGATGGGGGCTCCTCCAGAGCCCAGCCTGTGAATGTGGAGCAGAACAACAGACAGCCAAGCATGTCATCTCTGGGTGCCCGCTCTACCACCCACCAAATGGAGCTCAGGGCCTGGCAGACATTGACACAGAGACAACAACCTGGCTGCTCAACACCCGGCTTGAGATCTAACTATTCCTTTGGTTTATTTATGCTTCATTCGCAAGAAGAAGAAGATACATTCTCTCAGCATGTACCATGAGTTGTGATTATCTTGAAGTTACTGTTCAAAAAATATAGGATCAATTTCAAAAGGAACCTGTATGCGCGTTGGAATTATTATTTTTTTAAACTGAGAAGAAAGTGTAATGTTTAGTTTAGTTTAGTTCAGAGATACCTGCGATCCCCTCACATTAGCACTATCCGACAAACACTAGGGTCAATTTATAATGATACCAAGCTAATTTACCGACAAACCTGTCTTTGGAGTGTGCGAGGAAATCGAAGATCTCAGAGAAAACCCATGCAGTCACAGGGAGAAGGTACAAACTTCGTACAGACAAGCACCCATAGTCAGGGTCCAACGAGAGTCTCCGATGCTGTCAGCACTGTAAGGAAACAACTCTATCGCTGCCCCACTATGCTGCCCACTGCGCCACCATGCTGCCCACAGGGAAATGGGATATTTCAATACCTTTATCCTTGGATATTTACTAGAAGAATTGTGAGCTACAGGGCTACAGACAAATAGCTGGAAGGTGGCTTGAGGCAAGGTAGACTTTCTTTCATGGATGTAAGAGGTCAAATATTTCTCTGAGTTTATAATAAAAAGCTGCGATCTGATAAATAAGACAGTCAAAGAGAGTACACATGTCTAATGGTCGATATAGCCACCTTCTGCGGTTTATAAATCGAATACATTAATAATTTTCCTGCAATCCAGAGAAGACATGTCGTTATATTTTTGTGTTTTGCATGTTCATGTTTTCCAGAGATAATCAAGTCAGATTAATTTCCCTGTGCACAAGGACAGTGAGGTACAGGGACGATGGAAATCTTGCAGCAGCATCACAGACGCAAAGACTCAGACAACACACAAAACAAATATTGTGTATCATTTATGTGCAATTTATGTATGTTACACAAGATCATGAAAGGGATATGCAAAACCTTTAAGAAAACAGTTGGGTCCAGGACAGGGCATCAGCGATGTTAACACCCAGGAATTTGAAACCACCAGAGGTTTCTCCACCTCTGACACACCAACGAAAATTAACATGTGGTTGTTCTTTCTGATGTCAAAGATTAGTTAATAATCAGAGTCCTCAGGATCATATTCAACACTGTCCTTCGAAACCACAACTCATGTTAGTTCAAGTATAAATCTTAAACTCAACAGCACAAGTATTGATGGAGAAACAATGAACTGCAAATGCTGGCTTACAAAAATAGATGAATTCCAAAGTGCTGGAGTAACTCAGCAGTTCAGGCAGCATCTCTGGAGACCATGAATAGGTGACATTTTGGGTTGGGACCCTTCTTTAGACTCTCTCCACACCAACCCACCAATGAAAATGCCAAACATTAGTTATTCTCTGATGAACTATGCTCAAGATCAGTTTGGATTTCAAACTCTAATGCAATGCAGGCTTTAAACTGGGAATGTAAAGCAAGTAAAATGCAACAAACATTAACGGAGAATTTACCATTAATTAATTGGGAATGTTGAAACAACTATGACTAGCTGGGTTTTTAATCATCAGACAAATCAAATTAATAGAAGTTAATAAAAATTGCTGTTCTACAGCTAACATATCACTAGTCCTGATGCATGGTCTTAGCCTGAAATGTCGACACATCTCTTTTGCCTCCAAAGATGCTGCTTGATCCGTTGAGTTTTCTCAGCAGTTTACTTTTTGTTTCCAGATTCTAGCATTTACAGCCACTTATCTCTATTACCAATCCGCCCTCTATTGTCTTTCCGCTGACTGGTTGGCATGCCACAAAAACCTTTCACTGTACCTCTGTACACGCGACAATAAACTAAACTAAACTATCCCCACAGTTAATTATCAATGGGATCTTGCAATGGGAATTTTGTGCAAAACATAAAGTATTAATTTAGTTTTGAGATACAACCTCTAAACAGGCTCTTCAGCCCACCAAGTTTACGCCGACCATTGATCACTCATTTCCACTAGTCCTACGTCATCCTACTCCCTCATCCAGTCCCTCCATACTGGAGGCAATTTACAGAGGCCAATTAACCCACAAACCCGCATGTCATCGGGAGAACGTGCCAACTCTGCACAGACAGCACTCAAGGTCAGGATGGAACCCAGATCTCTGGGGCTATGAGGCGGCAACTCCACCAGCTGTGCCTCTGTGCTGCTCGTGCAAGAGTGCCGGAATAACTCGGCAGGTCAGGCAGCATCTGTGGAGTGAATGGATAGATGATGTTCTAGGTTGAGGTCTTTCTTCAGACCTGAAACACCACCTATCTATTCCCTCTACAGATGCTACCTGGCCCACTGAATTACTCCAGCACTCTGCTTTGCTCAAAATTCCAGCATCTGCAACTACATGTATCACCAACATTATTTTTACCTATCTTCCAACAAAAAATCTCTTTATGAATAAACATAGAATGTGTGAGAATTATTCATGCTATGCCTGATGCTTCACACTTTGATACGTTTTGTAGGCTGGTTGCCCTCTGCAAAATTTCTCCTAATGTGTAAGGAGTGGATACAAAATTGGGAACAACACACAACTGGTGTATATGGATGATTGATAACCAGTGTGGACTCAATGGGCCGAAGGTTTCCATGCTGTAGATTTAATTTAAAATCTAAGTCATTCTAAACTTGTTAAATTAACTTTAAATAGCAACATCCAAAAGCATTGATTCGAAAATAAGTGTCTGTGATTTCAGTTATAGGGCAATAAGGTAAAGGAATTCGGCAACAATGTATTCAAATATTTCTGTGTCAAATATGGGTATCTCAAAATCTGAAGAAGGGTTCCAACCACAATAGAAAAATAGAAAAACATAGAAAAATAGGTGCAGGAGTAGGCCATTCGGCCCTTCGAGCCTGCACCGCCATTCAATGTGATCATGGCTGATCATCCAACTCAGTATCCCGTACCTGCCTTCTCTCCATACCCCCGATCCCTTTAGCCACAAGTGCCACATCTAACACCCTCTTAAATATAGCCAATGAACTGGCCTCAACTACCTTCTGTGGCAGAGAATTCCAGAGACTCACCACTCTCTGTGTAAAGAATGGTTTCCTCATCTCGGTCCAAAAGGAATTCCCCCTTATCCTTAGACTGTGACCCGATGATTATCAGGGATTCTCCAAGGATGCTGCCTGACCTACTGAGTTACTCCAGCATTATGTGTCTTCATTGGTATTGCTCAGGAAGGCAGTTAATATACTCTCGAAACTCACACAGTTGTTTTTGAATGGTTTGGAATAGTGGAAAATACAATTTGGAGAGTCAACATTAGGAAGAAAAATATACTAAAGGGCCTGTCCCATCAGCATGCGACTGCATGCGGTGAGCTCGACCTAACGTGGTCGCTTGAGCTGTACGGCCTCGCGCGGCCTGTGCCACTTTGATCGCCGGAGTTGTGCGGGGCTGGTCCCGACATCGCGTGGGGCTCCGAAAAACTAACACTGTTCAAAATTCCCGCGCGGCAACGGCCTGTCGGCCCGCAGCCGCATTGAGGCCGTACGCAGCGTCTCGACGTCGTACGCAACATCTTGACGGCGTATGCCTAGCGCGTGGAGTTGCGTGATGACATCACCGCCCGAAGCCGTGCGATGTCCAAATTCAGTCGGCCCACCTCCTGCCCAGCTGGTTGGTGAGTATGATGTCAGGACCAGCTCCATACGACTCCGCGGTTGGAAGTGGGAACGGCCCCGCGAGGCCATACGCCTCAAGCCACCACGTTTGGTCGCGCTCACCGCACACAGTCGCATGCTGGTGGGCCAGGCCCTGAAAGCATTTCAATGAGAAGCCTTCCTAACATTTCCCATCTGAGGATAGACTTTATCCCACAAGGGAACAACATGCTCATATTCTTTTTGTTCAACTCCAACTTATTCCTTAAACATTATATCATCTGTCATGGGATAACGGTGGTGGCCCATAATAAGTGTGTGATAATGGTTGATTCATTCATGAGCTCAGCACCTCATCAGCTACAATATGGAAATTCAATGATTTCTTTTCAATGTTCTATTAAATATAGTAAAAGAGGATTGCCTTGCTTAATTGAACTTAAATGTTATAATTCTGAGGCGTTGATCATGACATGTGGTCAAACTCAATCACCCAACTTCATTGCCCTGCTATGCTGTAAAAATGCCATTTCAGCAAACCATATGATAATGCCATTCATTAGCAAAGCCTCTATGTCAATGTAATTCTATTATTTAATGAAAATATTCACTTTTCTTCTTACATTGTCCATTTATCCTGTTTGACTTGCCTAAATCAAAATTAACAAGTTGTTATATGAATTTATGATGCCACAAATCTCCGGAAATCTCAATGAGAATACTCTAGTTAGTGAACCAACACAATTTCATTTCTTTCTGATCTCGAACAAGCACCATACCCAAAATATCTATTTCCCACTTTTGAGAGCAGATGGATGTTAATAAGTTTTAATATTTTTTTCAGTAACACTTTGGGAATAATGAGTAGATTAAATGAGGCTATTCATTTCTGTGGTCACAGAGCATTCACCACAAAGTCACATCCTATCAATTTATAACAGCTTATACTAAGCTACAGTGCATCATAGCTGAGTGATTTAAAATGAGGAAAGGGATTTATCTGTCTGACCTGTTCATTTCCAAGGTCAAAAAACAATCTTACAAATGTGCAGAGCCTGAATATACTCTATATCTTCCCCTTATTTCGTTATACATTTCCACGTCGAAACACTGCTTATTTTCTTCAAAACCTCCCTTCAAAGTTTTCTTTCTGCAAAGTCTTCTTTCTTCAAAGACTTTTTATGGTGCAATTGGTTCAGAACACAACTTCCACAAGATGGGTAGACGTACTGGTAAGAGAGGTCACCGTAATGATGAGGGAGAACATATAAATTGTGATCAGTGAGGATATTTTTGTGGTATCATTCCGTGAGACTTAAGTGCATAGCACTTAGAAGCAAGAACGGGATGATCACTTTGGTGGGACTGTATTATAGGTCTCCAAATAACGGGAATTAGAAGAGCAGATGTGTTGGGAGATAGCTCTAAGAATAACAGGCTAGTATTAGTGGGCGATTTAAACTTTCCTATTATTTACTGGGTCCCATATAGTGCAAAGGGCTTGAACAGACTGGATATCGTTAAATCTGTCCAAGAAAGCTTATTTAAGCAACATATGGAGGGCCCTACAAGAGAGCAACACTAGACCTCCTCTGAGAAGGCAAGGCAGGGCAAGTGATTACAGTGTCAGTAGGGGAAGTACTTTGGTATCAGTGATCATAATTCTATTAGTTTGAAAATATTAACAAAGAATGTAGTACAGGTACATAAGGTCCTAAATTGGTCTCAGCATGAACCCAGCCACTGCATGGTTCATGTAGACTTGGTGAGCTCACAGCCTGGGCATGTCCTTTATCTCTCTTATCTCAAGCTCATCCCATCTTCTATCTCAGCACCCCATCACCTTTGGATGGTGCCACTTTTAACTGTGAAGGACAAAAGAACTCTTAGCATTTCTACAGTACATTATCAAACAAAATAATTGCTTTGTGTGCACATTATCTGCCGGTAATTGAATAAACTCCATAAATATTGCAAGTTTCTCTCAATTTAATAATTCATAATAAATATAAAACTTTAAAGGTCAAGTGAAGATGTAGTCCACATTTACCCTTCAGCTTAAGGATAAGTATAGAACTTTAACCTAACGACCATCATGTCCCAGTAAGGAGAGGAAGCAAGCAGAACAAGTTTGGAGAACTGGGCGGCACCGTGGCGCAGCGGTAGAGTTGCTGCCTTCCAGCGCTTGCAGTGCCTGTGATGCGAGTTCGATCCTGACTATGAGTGCTGTCTGTACGGAGTTTGTATGTTGTCCCCGTGACTGCATGCGTTTTCTCTGAGATTTTTGGTCCAAAGACGAACAGGTTTGTAGGTTTGAATACTCGGTATAAGTGTAAATTGTCCCTAGTATGTGTAGGATAGTGCTAATGTGCAGGGATCACTGGTTGGTGCGGACTCGGTGGGCCAAAGGCCCTGTCATCGTGCTGTATCACTAAACTAAAGAAACCTGGATGTAGAAGGGCAAACGGGATGTGTCGACATTTTGGGTTAATGCCCTGCATCACGATTTGGGATATATTTGCTGCTGAATAGCATATTTTTCCATTAAAACCAATTAATTAATGGTACATTATATCTGCCGTTAATGCTATATGTTGCATTTTTGTTCGGTTTATATTCCAAGTTCAAAATTTACATTACATCCTTCAATGCTTGTTCCGCTGTGTTTAAGATTGATGCATGGCCCAATATGGATTGCGGTTTCTGAGGATTCCTGTATCACCTGATTGTTGACTTCAGAAAGGAGAAATCGGGAGTGAGTTAGCAGCTTCAAATTCCGAGACTTAATCTCGGATGGAATGTCCTGGATCCAGCACATAGATTATAATGACGAAAGCATGGCAGAACTTCTACTTTCTTAGAAGTTTAAAAATATTCTGGCTGTCACCAAATAGTCTAACCAATTAACAGATGCACTGTAGAAGATATCCGGATTTAGGCCTCAGACTTTTAGAGATACAACTTAGCACCTCACGATTCATGGGCAGTTTCTTCCCAGCTGTTATCAGGCAACTGAATTATCCTACCGTAACCAGAGAGCAGTGCTGACCATTATCTACCTCTTTGGTGACCCTCAGATTATCCTTGATCGACTTTGCTGGCTTTACCTTGCACTAAACGTTACCCCTTATCATGTATATATTCACTGTAAACTGCTCGATTGTAATCATGTATTTTCTTTCTGCTGACTGGATAGCACAAAATAAAAGTTTTTCACTATATATCGGTAGATATGACAATAAACAAAACTGGAAACAGGCCATTCGGCCCAACGCGTCAGTGCTGATCAGCGATAACCCCATACACTATCCTACATACTGGGGACATTTTACAATTTTACCGAAGCCAATTACCCTTCAAACCTGAACATCTTTGGAATGTGGGAGAAAACTGGAATACCTGGAGGAAACCTATGAGATCACAGGAGAACTTACAAACTCTGTGCAGACAGATTAGTTGCATTATGGTTTGGTACAGCAATTCCAAAGCACAGGAACACAAGAGACTGCGGAGTGCGGTAAACTCAGACCAGTCCAGCATGGGCATAGCCGTTTTCACCATCACAAACATCTGCATGAGGTGTCGGCGATATCAATTATCAAGGAACCCCGCCATCCAAGTCATGCCCTCCTCCATTGGGCAAGAGGTATTAGAAGATTGAAGTCCCACATCACCATGTTCAGGAATAGCTACTTTCCCACAACCATTTGGTTCTTGAACCAACCTTCCCAACACTAATCCAGCCTTTTCAATGGCATACTGCAGCCCATCCATTGCAATAGGGAGGTTTCACGGCAGTCGGGTCACGACCCATGACCTGTACTGTTGCTACATAACGCCAACTGGAGTACAGGCGATGAACGGCAGGTATGCACTGACCATTGTTCCCAGCACAGTGGGCCCCTTAAAACCCGCCAAAATGATCAATTTTTGCACTGTAAATAATTATGGAAATCGGGATAAGCGTGAGACACACTTAGCCCACTTCAGAATTCCAAAAGTGAGGAGAAATGACAGTAGATAGAAGCGAGAGTTGAAGGGACAACAACAGCCAAAGTGCTTGACGAACATTGGCCGTTTGCTCACTGCATTTCATCAACTAAGGCATTATTTGTGGTTTTTCTTGATTCCTTTGGCATCTAAAAAGTTTCAGAAATGATAAATCTGGCTGTAAAATTTTAAAATCGCCCGTGGTTCTCAAGTGGGTTTTTACATACAAAAAGAAGGCGCCTCTGAAGCAAAATTTACAGCCAGATTTATCACTTCTGAGACTTTGTAGATACCAAAGGAATCAAGAAAAAAACACAAATAATGCCATACTGTTGATAAATGCAGTGAGCAAACGCGATCATTCCCAATATTTTCTATTCCGATATCTGCACGGCCAATGTTCGCCAAGCATTTTAGCTGTTGTTGTCCCTTCAGCTCCCGCATCTCTTCCTTAATTTCGCTTCACTTTTGCAATTCTGAAGTTGGGTCCATGTCTCTCACGCTTACCCCGACTTCCACAATTGTTTACAGAGCAGAAATTCAACATTTTGGCAGTTTTCAACTGGTAGGAAAGTACACGTTTCTTGCATTAATAACATATACCGGAAGTTACGGATGTCCTCCAGATGGATTGAGTGGCTCCGTGCGTCAAGCCCTATGACCCAGTGACCTTACGTGCAACCCCCGTATACCAGGGACTTTTAAAAAATTATTATCTTTTCTGTAATGTCTTTTTTTTGCACAGTCTTCTTTCTTTACAAATGTTATCTATAATATATTTATAAATAATTGGGTTTTGTGTGTTTGACTGAATCCGAAGCAAGAATTCTCATTGTACCTATCCTTGTGCATATGACTAAACTCAACTTGACTTCAAATGACCTTAATGAGTGCTAAGTTAAAATCCTGAAATGCAGTGGCCCAAGAGGGCTGACAGCATGCCTGGAACCCTTCAATAAATATTTAGAAAAAGACTGGTTCTGAATTCCTTGAAGTGGAGAAGGTTGTGGAAGCAGATTTAGAGGTATTCAAGCACTTGAATTGTCTACGCATTGAAAACTACGGGCCAAGCTTTGGAAGAAGATCTTAATAAAGAAGGGTACCCACTGGTCAGCATGGATGTGTAGGGCTGAATGTTCTGTCTCCATGTTGTGTGAGTCTATGACACTTTAAATTGTGCATTGTGGAATGCCAATGAAGGGATATTAGGAACCTACAGTGAACTGGTGTTTCCTACCTTTCTCATTTGGTTGTGACCATCACACAAGGATAGTGACTGCTCATATATTTTAGCAGGTGGTTCTGGGAAAGCAGTCTGTCGCACTGTGCTAGAGGATGGCAGGTTCTTATCTATGCATGGAGATAACTTGGGTAGCTGTTATATTCACCCCCCACAAGACCTTTCTTTCTGATTGTTAATTTTATTTTCTCTGTTCAGTCCATCAACATGGGTAACAAAACCTTTGCATGTCCTATTGAGTGGGTTCCTAGTCTTTGCAGCATTATATAACGTGGGATAGCAGCAGAAATGCAACAAGCGTTTAATTTAAAAAGTGGCCAACTTTCTTTAATTAACCAAGTTTCAGTTCCTCAGCATTTTTTAACATTTTCTTCTGGACTAAATCAAGCGATCAGCTTACCATGTCAGCATTTTAACGTGCGATACCACACTTGAATAACTATGTGGCATCAATCCTAAAATTGACTTTGGAGCCATCAAAATTTGCCTTTGCTTTGGCATGCATTCATTCTACTCAACGTACAGGCAATCATCTTCTTGAGACCTTAAAATAATACACTGAGTTAAAGGATAAATAATGGTTAACTCCTATAGTGGGGAGTAGAGAGCATGGAAAGCGCTCGATTATTCAGGGTTGACATTTCTTCACATATTCAAAAACAATCTTCATTTTGTTCCCTTGCGATAAGCTGTTGAGAAGAAGTCAGCTATAAATTTGCAAAGATTGCGAGACTTTTGTTTGGCAAGGATATTAAAGGTTAGAGCATCAAGGCAAGGCGATGCAAATTTCCGATGAACTGATTGAATGGCAGAACAAGCTTGAGGGTCTGAATGACCTACTCCAGTTCCGTCTGTTATATTAATTTTTGAAAAACTACCAATGCAATTAAGTAAACAAATTCTGCACAGCTTACATAATGTGAAAAGGGGGATTTCAGAGCATGGCAATGCTTTGGAAACCAATGAGGTTAGATTTTTCATACATATTTTGTATATAATCATAAGATCATAAGATCATAAGTGATAGGAGTAGAATTAGGCCATTCGGCCGATCAAGTCTACTCCGCCATTCAATCATGGCTGATCTATCTCTCTCTCCTAACCCCATTCTCCTGCCTTCTCTCCATAAGCTCTGACACCCGTAAGAATCAATAATCTATTTATTTCTGCCTTAAATATACTGTATCTACAGACTCTTCAGCTTTGTGTGGCAAAGAATTTCACAGATTCACCACCCTGATTAATGATTCCATATTAAGTGCAGAGAATGGTACAGATTAATGTTCTTGCAACCATACATTTGGATATAACGAGAGACAGATTGTTTCACATTTAATAACTGTTCAAGTAAAAGTTAGATGGCAACAAAAATTCAATTTGTTCACAATTGTGCTTCATGAACATAACCTTCTGACTACTAGCTCGCCTGTGCCAGATATAATTGAGCATTAAAGGACACAAAGTAATCAGGCATGGCATATAAGTATGATATCATCGACATCATTCATTGTAATTTGCAGCAAACATGGAGGCCGTTCTGTCCATCATCCATGGGCTTGCTCTCTTGAAAGGTCATTTATTTTATTTATTTTCTGATCATCTTCATTCACACAATTTGCAAAGGGAAGACATTTTAAAAATGTAAAAAACTCTTTGTTAAATCAACCGAACATCTCAAACCCATCAGTAAAATCATTTTAAGTTAAAAAAAAAAGATGGGTCCTCAGAGAAAACATTGGTACTTTGTAAAAACAAAATTATATAATTCAATAAATAGGTTAGTGTTCTTGCCTCAGACTCACTCAGCCAACATAGGGAACAACTTTATCTCCTGTGTAAGTGCAAGGTTTCTTCTTCCCAGGAGCACAATCGTACCTTCCCTGTTTTCACCTCGAGACCAATCTGAATCCTTCAGTGCCTGCCACCTGTCCCCGTGCTCCACTCATCAGAAGCCATTACCTCCTGCCACCTGTGCCCACACCCCCCTCACTCCAACACTCAGCTCATCACATCCGCCAGCTACCACTGAAGCAACAGATATAATGGAGTCAATGATTAAAGGAACGGGGGAAATGTCTGAAGTGAGAGTAAGAAAAATGTAAACAAGGGAAAAGAAAATCAGATTTATGAGAAAGAAATTATGTTCGACCCGAGCTAGGGTTATAGAGCAACGTGCTGGAGGAATTTGTGTAGGAAGGAACTGCAGATGCTGGTTTACACCGAAGATAGACACAAAATGCTGGAGTAACTCAGCGGGACTGGCATCATCTCTGGAGAGAAGGAATGGGTGACCCGAAATGTCACCCATTCCTTCTCTCCAGCGATGCTGCCTGTCCCGCCAAGGTACGTCAGCAGTTTGTGTCTGTCTTTGCTGGAGGTATTCAGTGGGTCAGGCAACACCTGCCGTGGGAAATAGACAAAGGAGGTTTCAGGTCCGGACCCTTATTGAAACTGTTGGAGTAGAGGGGAGAAAGTTGAAACAACGAGGTAAGGATAAGGAATGAGGCCTTGCACCTCTCTCTACTTGTTATCTCAATCTACTCTGTCTGAAGAAGATTCCCAACCTGAATGTTGTCTCTTAGATGCTGCCTGACCCACTCAGTTTATCCAGCAGTTTAATTTACAGCTGGGGTTGGTTTGTTCATCTTTCCACACATGTGATAATAATTATTTGATATCATTTGGAAATAGATGCATGTTTACTTGTAAATAAAAATTAAAAACCTGCAGATGCTGTATGCATCTCCAAACAATATATTTCTGGATGGTGAGCTTCTGGTGAAATATGCAGTCCAACCTGAAACATTGACCACTATTTCTTTCACCACAGACGCTGCCTGACCTGCTGGGATCTTTCAGCATCGCCTGTTTTGATGCGTTCAATGCTACCTAAACCTTGCAATCTACTGCACATAAAATAATTGGTGGTAGACAAAAATGCTGGAGAAACTCAGTGGCTGAGGCAGCATCTATGGAGCAAAGGAATAGGTGATGTTTCGGGTCAAGACCCTTCTTCAGACTGATGTGGGGGTGGGGGGAAGAAGAAAGGAAGAGGCGGAGACAGTCGGCTGTGGGAGAGCTGGGAAGGGGAACGGAAGGAGGGAGAAAGCAAGGACTACCTGAAATACTGTGATATTGTGTGTGAGAGAGAGAGAGCGGTGAGGGCAATACAGAGGGGGAGAGGGGGAGAGGGGAAGAGGGGAAGAGGGGGGAAGGGAGGGAGAGAGGGAGGGAGAGAGGGAGGGAGAGAGGGAGGGAGAGAGGGAGGGAGAGAGGGAGGGAGAGAGGGAGGGAGAGAGGGAGGGAGAGAGGGAGGGAGAGAGGGAGGGAGAGAGGGAGGGAGAGAGGGAGGGAGAGAGGGAGGGAGAGAGGGAGGGAGAGAGGGAGGGAGAGAGGGAGGGAGAGAGGGAGGGAGAGGGAGAGAGGGAGGGAGGGAGAGGGAGGGAGGGAGAGGGAGAGAGGGAGGGAGAGGGGGAGAGGGGAGAGGGGGAGAGGGGGAGAGGGGGAGAGGGGGAGAGAGAGAGAGAGAGAGAGGTGTCAATGTTCATACCACTGGGGTGTCAACTACCCAAGCGAAATATGAAGTGATGCTCCTCCAATTTGAGGAGGGGACTCACTCTGGCTATGTAGGAGGCCCAGGACAGAAAGGTCGGATTCAGAATGGGAGGGGGAGTTGAAGTGCTGACCCACCGGGAGATCAGGTTGGTTAATGCGAACATGGCAGAGGTGTTGGGCGAAGCGATCGCCAAGCCTGTGCTTGGTCTCAAATAATTGGTATTCTTTTACCAATTAGAATTATTGGTAGCAAAGAGTAGCAACAATAATTCTAAGGAGCAAGGAGGCCATCTGGTGCGTGTGAATCATGACCCCACTAGTTATCCACATGTGCACTGGGAAAATTGTGCCCATTAGCAATGGTCCCAACATTTAGCGGCATTGTCAAACTGTCAGAGGCTAAGCAACTCTCCTCCACAGTGCTTGCTTTAACAAGACTGCACATTAGACAAGAGAAAGGCTTTTCTGTGGATCACTGTGCCCAGAGCATTTACTTCAATCCCATTTCTGAAGCTTGAAAATCGAAAAGTCAAACTACTTCATTTCCTCAGGTCTTTCCCTTTCTCGATCAGTCCAATTTAATTCTAGTACAAAAATGTGATGAAGTTTCACGATAAACTATGTGGCTACTGATCCATTCTGCAAGTATCATGTTTCTTAAGCCTAACCCATACCATATACCAATATTATTTTTTGATCCATAGTCAGTAGTTCCTCTCACAAAATAACATTCCAACAATTTCTAAGAATGCTCTATAAATTACCATAGCCAGTTACCTCTGGAATGCCTGCAGGCAATGTTATGCACTGCATAGTACCAGGGCAGATATCTTCTGTATTTTCTTTTAATATTTCTGAATGCCTCTTGAAACTTAATAATTGGACTATATTTGAACATAGCTCAGCCACAGGTTCAGGGGAAAAAAGAAATGTTTTCTGTACAAAATGAACCGTTGATGTCAGTAATTGCTATCATAACTGAGAGGCAGAGATCTGTCATGTCCTGGTGCCAGCGTAAGCCAGGACTGCTCATACGTAGCTGATCTTGTCTTTCTCTGGGCCATCTCCAGCACATTCAACTGATAAACACATTAAAGGGCCTGTCCCACTTGCCGACATTTGCACGTCATTTACACGACATCATTTACGCGTCACGATGTGCACGTGATGCACACGCTCATGGCGTGCATTACGCGCGCATGGTGCATGGTGACGTAGGCAGTGACGCACGGTCACGCGCAGCGCCCCAGGATTTTGGTATTCACACAATCTTCGCACGCCACCTGCATGACGCGCAAATGACACCCAAGTGGGACAGGCCCTTAAGGCTTCATTGCAAAGTGGATGAAAGCTGCCTTTCCTTCCAGATCTGTATGAAACTCCCACCTCCTACATTCCCTTGTACAGAGGCACTGTGAGAGAA
This sequence comes from Raja brachyura, assembly GCA_963514005.1. Next base: position 17,975,246 of record OY740806.1, on the reverse strand, counting down.
GGAAGATACAGTCCTTTGGTAAAGACACTCTCACTATTAGAAATAACATTTATCCACAAACGTATCATCCAACAGCATTATTTTTAACAGGGCACTGGAACTAATTTAAAACATATTTTGTTTAGTTTAGAGACACAGAGCAGAAATAGACCCTTCAGCCCACCGAGTCCACACTGACCAGCGATCCCTACACACTAACACTATCCTACACACACTAGGGATAGTTTACATTTATACCAAGCCTATTAACTTACAAACCTGAACGCCTTTTGAATGTGCGAAAAAAATGAAGGTCTCGGAAAAATCCACGCAGGTCATGAGGAGAACATACAAACTCCATACAGACAGCACCCACAGTCAGGATGGAACCCGGGTATCCGGCGCTGTAAGGCAGCAACTCTACCATTGCGCCTCCCTCGGTATCTCGGTATGGCAGCAGGAATGCGGCTTTTTTTAAAAACGGATTGCTTCATTAATTACATTTTCTTTGCAATTCTGAAAACAAGCTCATACTGCAACTTTGTCAAAATTCTACTCCATTAATTTCTAAACTAAGGCTGCAGCAAAGTAAAGGTTAATCAGAAAAAACCTGAAGTTGCTGGAAATCTAAAATTAAAAACAGAAAATGCTGCAAAATATTTGACATCAGAACAGAAAATGCTCAAAAAGCTCAGCAACATTGGTGGAAAGAAAAATAAAGTTTACATTTCAGACCTGAAATATTATCTCACAGATGATATATAGCCTCAGTGAGATTTTCAAGCAGTTTTTGTTTTTTGCACGTTACTCATTTATTTTGGAAATTCTCGACCCGAAACGTCGCCTATTCCTTCTCTCCATAGACGCTGCCTCACCAGCAGAGTTCCTCCAGCAATTTTGTCTACCTTCGATTTTTCCAGCATCTGCAGTTCTTTCTTAAACATATAACGCAGGCTACAAGGTTTACCTGGAAAGCAAATCAATATTAATTTTGCTGAATCAGAAGATTTTATTAACGAAGGAGTATCCATCAACTTCAAGTGATGACAATAATGTCCTGCTTTGGCCAGCATACTAATACATGAATTTCTGTTGTTTCAGGCTCGTCAGGCAGGTCAGCAGGTCAGGCAGCATCTCTGGAAAACATGGGGAGGAGCCATTTCAGGCTGGGACCCTTTTTCAGACAGCTTCAAGAAGAAGGGTCCCAGCCTGAAACGAGTGGAAAGGAACTGCAAGATGTTGGTTGAAACCAGTTAGATACAAAAAGCTGGAGTAACTCATTGGGGGGTATGGACATGATCGAGAACTGGTTGGCAGAAGCAAAGAGTAGGAAATAATGGGTCTCTTTCAGAATGGCAGGCAGTGACTAGTGGGGTGCCGCAAGGCTCGGTGCTGGGACCCCAGTTATTTACAATATATATTAACGATTTAGGCGAGGGAATTAAATGTCACATCTCCAAGTTTGCAGATGACACAAAGCTGGGTGGCAGTGTGGGCTGCGATGAGGATGCTATGAGACTGCAGGGTGATTTGGACAGGTTGGGGGAGTGGGCAGATGCATGGCAGATGCAGTATAATGTAGATAAATGTGAGGTTCTCCACTTTGGTGCCAAGAACAGGAAGGCAGGTGAATAATGAATGAATTAAAATATTTAATGGCCAAGTATGTTTACATACAAGGCATTTGCCTTGGTGCTGCGCTCGCCAGTGACAACATGACTTACCGTGACAATTAAGAATGACACACAAGAACAGGAAGGCAGATTATGATCCGAATGGTGTCAGATCAAGAAGAGGGGAGGTACAACGAGACCATGTTGTGCTTGTGCATCAGTCACTGAATGTAAGCAAGCAGGTACAGCAGGCAGTGAAGAAAGCTAATGGCATGTTGGCCTTTATTGCAAGAGGATTTCAGTTTAGAAGCAAGGAGGTCCTGCTGCAGTTGTACAGGGCCCTGGTGAGATCGCACTAGAGTATTCTGTGCAATTTTGGTCTCATAATTTGAGGAAGGACATTATTGCTGTTGAGGGAGTGCAGCGTAGGTTCACCAGGTTAATTCCCGGGATGGCGGGACTGACAAATGATGAAAGAATGGGTCGAATGGGCTTGTATTCACTGGAATTTAGAAGGATGAGAGGGGATCTTATAGAAACATATAACATTCTTAAGGGATTGGACAGGCTAGATGCAGAAAAAATGTTCCCGATATTGGGGAGTCCAGAACCAGGGGTCACAGTTTAAGAATAAGGGGTAGGTCATTTAGGACTGAGATGAGGATTTTTTTTTCACCCAGAGAGTTGTGAATTTGTGGAATTCTCTGACACAGGAGGCCATTTGACTGGATGTTTTCAAGAGAGAGCTATATTTACCTCTCAGGGCTAAAGGAATCAAGGGGAAAAAGCAGGGACAGGGTACTGATTTTGGATGATCAGCCATGATCATATTGAATAGCGGTTCTGGCTCGAAGGGCTGAATGGCCTACTCCTGAGCCTGTTTTTCTATGTTTCTATATTACTAAGACATATGTAGATCATAAACACTGGTTGGATGACAGAGCTGAAAATCTGTAATCTGTGGAATTCATTGCCACAGGCGGCAGTGGAGGCCAAGTCAATGGATATTTTAAAGGCAGAGACAGATTCCTCATTAGGTGTTATGGGGAAAAGGCAGGAGAATCGGATTGGGAGGGAAAGATAGATCAGCCATGATTGAATGGCGGAATAGACTTGATGGCCTGAATGGCCTAATTCTGCTCCTTTCATTTGTGAACATGAAAATAACTGGATAATTCCTCTGTCAATCAAGCTTGCTGTTGATTGATTTTATTTACAAGCAACTTTTCATTCACTCACTTCCTGAGAATGTTTCTGAATTTAATTCAGTGAGTTTGCTAGAGTATATATTTCCTTTACTATTAAATAAAGTCAGCTGTCTGAACAAATTGATTCTGCATACAGTATGACAGACTGCTAACGAAGGGACATATGGCCCGCACAACTTTAATTTATTGGCAGATGCAATGTTCTCCCTAAATACAACATGTAGAAATTACTGTGACACAGTATGAATCACATAATCTTACAACAAGGGAGGAAGGAAAGAGGACAATCAGCACTGAGTCTGAGTCGTGCTGCAATCTGACTTGATTATTTACTCCAATCCCCCAGAGCTGACTTCCTCCACTTTACTGCTGATCCTCTCATAATTACCTGTTGAATCCCCAGCAGCCACACTCAGTCCCTGCCACCTGAACCAACAATCTCTGATTCAACCACCAATTCCTTCCAAATTGATGCCTGCGCAACCAAATCTCACCCTGTATTGAAGGGAAATTTCCTCAGAATCCTCTCCTTGAACCATGCACTGCAGCCCCTTTCCGATGATGCATTGGGGAAGTATCAGAAGGGGATTGAGACCCAGCAGACAAAGAGTGATACAGTGTGGAAACAGGCCCTTTGGCCCAACTTGCCCGCACCGGCCAACATGTCCCAGCTACATTAGTCCCACCTGCCTGCGCTTGGTCCATATCCCTCCAAACCAATCCTGCCCATGTCCATGTCAAACTGTTGCTGAAATGATGGGATAGTCCCAGCCCCAACTACCTCCTCTGACAGCTTGTTCCATACCCCCACCACCCTTATGTAAAAAAAGTTACCCCTCGGATTCCTATTACCTGGAGCACCGGACCAAACCCATGCAGCTCAGGGAGAACGTACAAACTCTGCACAGACAGCACCCAAATCGGGTCTCTGGCGCGGTAAGGCAGCAACTCTACCACTGTGTCACCCTCATCTCCATGATGCTAAAATGGTGGAAACCTTCACCAAGTATAATGCTAGAATACTTTTTTCACAAAGAGAGTGGTGGGTCTCTGGAACTCTCTGCCACATAGGGTAGTTGAGGCCAGTTCATTGGCTATATTTAAGAGGGAGTTAGATGTGGCCCTTGTGGCTAAGGGGTTCAGAGGGTATGGAGAGAAGGCAGGTACGGGATACTGAGTTGGATGATCAGCCATGATCATATTGAATGGCGGAGCAGGCTCGAAGGGCCGAATGGCCTACTCCTGCACCTAATTTCTATGTTTCTATGTTAGAATACAATTCCCTTTCTGTATTTTTCCAGAGAAGGGAGAGTAGAGTCCTCCATATTTAGCCCAAACCAGCTCACACTGTGCCGTTGTAACATTGCAAACATATGCTCTATCGATGGTCAGATTGTCACGAGTATCACATACAAAACCTGGAATGGATTAAATAATTTGTATATAGTAAATTAAAAGTAAAAGGTCAAGAAAGATATTGATCAACTTTCTGCTTACTAACTAACGTTTCCGTTTATCATCAAGGCTTCAGTAGGATGGCAGGTAACATTAATCAGCTGCTTCTCATGTTGTCCCATACATCAAAATCCCTGAACGTCACTCACAAAATAGCCTAATTCCTCAGCAGTTTGTTTAATTTCATCTCTTTTGGTGTTCAGAACCATCAGACCTGATCCATGACTTCTCGGAGAAAATTCAATCCCTCTGATATTGCTTCACTACAGTGCTACAATATATCAGAAGCAATCAAAAGTATTCAACTCTGAGCACAGTTTTCTTGTCACGACATTCATCTATATGCCCATTCACTTTTTTGGGTGAACAGCAGTCAGTAGGCAAGCGTAACAAGGTGTGAGATGGACGAGCTGGGAAAATACTGAACTTTAGTTTTAGTTTAGTTTTTGAGATTGAGCATGGAAACAGGCCCTTCGGCCCTCTGAGGCCATGCCAACCATCAATTACCCCGCACACTAGTTCTATTCTACACACTAGGGACAACTTAGAGAAGGCAATTAACCTACAAACCGGCACGTCTTTGGAATGTTGGAGGAAACCAGAGCACCAGAGGAAAATTCACGCGGTCACAGGGAGAATGTATAAACTTCTGACAGACAGCACCAACAGTGAAGATTGAAGCCGGGTCTCCGGCATTGTAAGGCAGCAACTCTACCACTGCGATGCTGTGAATTGTGTGCAAAAAGAAATTAACTGTAGAGGTACATGTGACCATAAAGTAATATTGAACAACGGTCAATAGTTTGACTTGATATAGCGAGTTTTGTTTTCCCTCACCCTATTTAAGAATGAGGTGGCTACTATTAATTGGAATATTCATCACACAGGGTTCCTGCTCCAGAGAATTTTACACTGGGAAAATGTGCTTGCCAATATCAAGTTATGAAAGATATTTCACTTCCATAGTCTGGCATAAGTGTTGCATATTGTTGGATGACACTGGAACATGGACAGTAAGTGGTCACATGCTGACAGAACCTCACCATAATTCCCAATAAATGGATACTCTATGTACTTAGCAATCATGTTTTAGTTGAACGATTGAGTTTTGCGCATCAAAAAAATGATATCAAGGAATTCAAGAATATCCAAGGTGTACACAGAAAATCAATAAAGGATTGGAGATTCTCCATTTTGTTGTTCCATCTTTTAGATGAAATTGAACAATGTTATTGATTTCCTTGCAATATTCAAGGATAATAGTTTTACTCTATAATTGTGCAATGTGAGCTGAAGAACACTGCGCAACCTAGAAAAAGTCCATAATAGTTCACTGTTGAGGTGGAGGTGTGGTTGGAGTTGTGCAGTATAGTTCACTAAACTGAAAGTTGCTGGGCAAAAGCTGTTCCTGAACCTGGAGGTAATGGTTCTCAGACTGCTCCGGGTGGTCGCAGCCAGATGAGGGTGTGGCCCAAGTGGTGTGAGTCTTTGATGATATCGGCTGCCTGATTGAGGCAGTGCGTCCCGTAGATGCTGTTGATGAAGGGGGTGGCAATACCCATAATGGACCAGGCAATGTTGACCATTTCCTCCAGCCTCCTTTGCTCCAGGGCATCCGAGTTCCTGAACCAGGCCATGAGGCAACCAGTCAGTATACTCTCTACAGGTAGACAAAAGTAGCACTTTTGTCTACCTTTGATTATCTAGCATCTGTAGTTCCTTTTTGAACATACCCTCTACAGTCTGACTCTAAAGGTTCAATTGGATGTTCGGTGACATGCCAAACCTCCTCAAACATCTGAGGAAGTCAGGGCATTGATGAGTTTTATTTGTTTTTGCATCGATGTGCTTGGCCCAGGACAGGTCTTCAAAGAGTGTGTAGGAATGAACTGCAGATGCTGGTTTAAATCAAAGATAGATACAAAATGCTGGAGTGACTCAGAGGGACAGGCAGTATCTCTGGAGAGAAGGAATGGGTGACGTTTTGGGTCGTGACCCTTCTTCAGTCTGAAGAAGTGTCTTGGCCCAAAACGTCACCCTTTCCTATAGCATTTTGAGTCTATCGGGTCTTCAAAGACGTGCACACCCTGAATCTCAAAGCTGTTGACTCCACCGCTGTTCCACTGATGAAGCCAGGTGCATGGAACTTCCCAAACTCAGCTCCTTGATCGAGCTCACGTTAAGAGTTAGATTCTGACACCAATCAGGTAATCGATTTCCTCCTGCATTCCGACTCATCGTAATATTCATAGGACCCGTGGTTCCATGGTAAACCTGAGCTAGAATACATTTAATTAACAATTAAAATAAGGTGCATTTTTGATTAACTTATCCTGCAAAAGATGGAAGTCAAATATGATGGGGACAAATACCACTGTGAGTTTGTTATGTGAGTAGAACATAAATCCTTTAAAACCCAAGCATTCCTTTTGCAATGCTTTACCTACAACAGTTTGGGATGTGTTCTGTGAGCAAGCAGAAAATGCATATCATCATTATTTGATTTTTCATTAATCCATTTTGATCACTGGAACTGAAAACAATACTAATTTATGCAAATTGTTATTCCAATGTTCCTTGCTTGCATTTAAAACAGATTTTATTTGATTATATTATAGTTATGGCATTATGTTAATGAAGCTAATGACAATGGCTTTGAGTTGCAAAGCCTTTCACAGCATCATTTTTGCTAATTTAAAAGAGAATCTGCTTATTACAGAGAAAAGGTTTATCATCATCTGCAATTTATATTTGGTTAATGGTAATGTTTTTTTTATTGTCACCTGTGCAGGGATACAATGAAGAGCTTCATTTTGCGTGCTATCCGGTCAAACAGTACTTCACACGAAAACATTTAAGACTGACATAAGCAAACAAGTAGGCAAAGAGAAAATATCAAGACGCAGGAGATATGGTTACAGCATTATAGAGTTATAGTTGCAGAGAAAGTGCAGGTTAAAAAAAAAGTCCAATGTCTGCAATGAGGTTGTTTGGGAGATCAGGACTACACCCTAGTTTATGGGAGGGTCATTCAGCGGTCTGAAAAACAGCAAGGAAGAACCTTTTGCTGAATATTGTGGTGTGCTTTCTCGCTTTTGTATCTTCTGCCCAGTGGGAAAGGGTTAAACAGGGAATGACTGGGGTGAAAATGTTCCTTAATTAAATTGGCTGCTTTCCCGAGGCAGCGTGAGGTGTTGATGGAGTCGATGGAGAGGAGTGGGTGAGGGCGCAATGGTGTGTGTGATGGCCTGGGCTACATCCACAGCTCTCTGCAATATCTTATCGTCACGGTTATAGATGTATCTTCTTTAAAGCTCATCTCCAGTCTTTGAATTTTGCTGTTGACAGCCAAGTTAGGGGGTCATCCCATTTTCTAGCAATATCCAGTTCGATTACAGTTCATCCAGTCATTTTCCTGAACATAACTTTAACAATCCACCCCAATCTTCCTTTCTATTTTCAACTTTATTCTATTTCCATTAACATGGCATTTATTTTCTATTCTTGTTAAAAGGAACGTTAGCATTTGTTTCTTTATGAAAATGCTTCTACTTGATTGAGGAGGAGATGCAGAGCATGATTGTCTCAGAATTAAATTGTCTGATGAAGTGTGTAAATGGTGATTTATTTTTATGAACTGGAGCACCTGAAAGTTTTATAAATAATTTATTTAATTGACAGCACCAGATTTTGTCGCTGAAGCTTCAAAAATGTTCTAATGAAAATCTAATGATTCAGTTTTGTATTCATGTGTAGCCAGAACAATTTATACACAAAGCCCATTTATCAGATGAATGAGGAAGTCTACAACTTGGCAGGTGACTGGATAATGCCTTGTGTCGATTGTACGTGGGAGAAGAACTAATGTCCAAAAAATGTATCCCCATTTATATTCCTTCTCTGACAGTTGAGAGATGCTGTTCTTGGGGGAGATTGCAACAGCCTAGTTGTTCCGATGTTGCTTCATGTTCTTTCCCTCACATGCTTGGTTGGTGCGGATATCCTTCACGATTCGGTGGAAGGTTTGCGGGCTTTAATTATATTCCTGCCAAACCTCGTCAGAAAGCCAACCAAATCTCAACATCTTATCAAAAGAAAATGGACAAGTGAGTGGGGAAAGAAGTATCAGTTTAGAAAGAATAGTTTCATTTGCTGAGATGGTCTGTTTACTTAAAGCCCTGTAACAATTGCAACCTGAAATCAAGACACAGGATTATTCCTTTATTGCGAGGGAATGAGTACAGCAGCAATTGATTCCATTTTCATTGTCAAATGCAGCTCAACAAGCTGGGCTTATATCAATCTATCTGGATGCTGAAGTTATAGTCCACCTTTCTCTTACCAAAGTACAATCCCCCCAAAAAAACAGTAATCTTTCTGAGCATGTTCTGCAGGATCAATGGAAGATCCATAGAATGAATGGATGGACAAGCTGGGAATTTGTTCAATAAAAATAAACCTAAGCAGCTTTGATAGTTGTATTGAGTGGATCGCTGTGTAGTAATGTCTAGCAAGGGTCTTAGACATCATTCTTGGGTTATCAGATGACCAGTCTGAGTAGAGCTGGCGGATTGAATGGTGCTAAAATTAACTTCTCATAACTTGTTCCGCAGTTCAAGGACGCCACTCAGAATGTGATCTGCTTATCCTGGCAATAACTTGGTCAAATTGCTAAGGGCTTTAAGATAATTGGAGATCAGGCTACATTGTTATTACACAGAAGGGAGCTATTCAACGCATCCATTCTATGCTGGCCCAGCAGACCAATCACAATATTTCCATTCCCCCTTATTTTCCTGCACCTTTGCAACTTATACTCTTGCTCAACAATTCCCCTTTAATTTTTGCCATTAAACTAATAATAATGGGTCATTTTCAGGACTTTCACCACTTAACACGTCTATGAGGCCGCAGCATTTCATGCACACAGTGCTCGCTTATATGAACACATACATCAGATGGGTAATTCCCCTCCATGTGTGTGGATGCGGGCACACAAACAGGCCAAGCCAAGCCAAGTCTGAAAAAGGGTCTCGACCCGAAACATCACCCATTCCTTTTCTCCAGAGATCTCCAGAGATGCTGTCTGTCCTGCTGAGTTACTCCAGCATTTTGTGTCTATCTTCAAGCCAAGTCAAGTCGAGTTTATTGTCATATCTGAGTGGTACAATTACAAGGAAAATCTTGCTTGCAGCAACATCGCCGTCACATAGACTCAAGCAACACGTGAAACATAAATTATACATACATTACACAAACTCTGCAAAAAAAAGTGAAACAAGTGAAAAGTGAAACAAAAAAAAGACCAAATGACATCTGTACAAAAAAAATTCAAACAAACATGCACTCTCACATAAAGCGAGCACATATAAAGACTCAAACACACATAGACTCACATGTAAGCACATTTTAAAAGCACACACACAAAACGTGCTCACACACCCAAATATGTGCATGCACCTATAAAACACACACTGTGACAAGAGCTTTGAAAGCCAATTGGGACTTATCCCAATTTCACAGGCTTCAACACAGATATTACAATTGGGATATGCTGGAATATGCAATGTTGGTGAGACAAGCAGGATTAAGATTGGACAGGATCTGATATGATAATGATTGTAATTGTAAATACTCAAAGATAGACACAAGATAGACACAAAGTACTGGAGTAACTCAGTGGGTCAGGCAGCATCTCTGGAGAAAAGGAACAGGTGACGTTTTGGGTTGAGACCCTTCTTCAGTCTAGTCAGAAGAAGGGTTCTGACTTGAAACATAACCTGTTCCTTTTATCCAGAGATGCTGCCTGACCCACTGAGTTACTCCAGCACTTTGTGTCCGTCTTTGGAAAAAAATCAGCATCTGCCGTTCCTTCCTTCACAATAGACACAAGATACATTGGAGTAACTCTATGGATCAGGCAGTATTCCAGGAGAGCCTGGATAAGCAAAGTTTCAGGTCCGAACCCTTCTTAAGACATGTAATAGTACATATTATCTGAAATAATATAGATGGTAAATAATCAGCCGAGTTTGGGGGAAGTCGATGGTCTTGTTCTATGCAGGATATCCTGGCGAAGCTGTGGTTGAAGGAAAATGTAGACAGGCTAATTTGCAACTGCGATATTGGCCAACACATGGCACCACAAGTGCTTCACAGGCAATGGACATGTGTTGTCCCTTTTGCAAATTGTGGGATGGGATATCAATCAGTAGAAAAGTAGATTCCACGGGTTTCAATGGGTTAATGTTCTACCTTTAGGCTTTGCTGGGAGGAGTGGAGAGAGAAGGGTCTCTTTGTTGTAAATTAGTTCAACATGCAGGTAGTAGGCAAGAAACAACTCGAGATGAAAATATTTGAAATCGCAAAACAGATTGGGGAAATGCATTTAATAATGCATAATAATGTAGGAGGGAGAGAAAGGGAGAAAGAATAAGTGTTCTCAAACCAAGTCATGGATAAAATTATACATTAAAATAGAATGAAAATTACAACAGCTCAATAGCCCTATTTGATGATCGTGTTAATGTGAACAACATCCATTCCTTCACTATTCACATAATACTACCTTCAATCATTAATTTTTCCTAAGTTTCCAGGGAAATGCTGAAACATATTGGCTTCAATGTGTGGGCGAGGATTTCATTTTCAGCTTGAGGTGATAGAAACAAAGCCTCAAGCAACGAACTCTTCCACACAGATCAGTAAACAGTGCAAACAAAAGTCACATGATTGACAAGATTAAAATACCCCAGCATTTAATTCTGTCAAATTATTCTCAGACAATTACCTCTTTAGAAAATAATTGATTGAGTGTGAACACAAATACACATATATCTGTCACTCACTGATTGGAAGGTCTCCAGCTGATAGCTGCTAGAAATGGTCAGAAAGATGGCAAGAAGATTACAAGCATTATCAAACCACGATTTAGCTTCTGTAAAATCATGGGGTGTGATATAAAATACATGTTCACTATAAGATTGTACCAATAAGGAAATATTTGGTAAACTGGATTATTTCCTTTTGAATAGTAAAGTCTGAAGGTGAGATTTGATTGGGGTGAATAAAATTATGAGAGGCCAAAACACATTATAGAAGCAGGAAGACAGAAATGCTGGAGAAACTCAGCGGGCGAGGCAGCATCTATGGAGCGAAGGAAATATGCAAAGTTTGGGTTCGAAACCCTTCTTCAGAAGAAGGATCTGTTTATTTTAGCAGAGGTGACAAAAATCAACCTCCTTTCGTTTTTTTCCAGAGATGCTGCAATAAATCAGAGATGCTGAGTTACTCCAGCATTTTGTGTTTATCTTCGGCATAAACCAGTAGTTCCTTCCTACACAAAAACTAATGAGTGTTGATTTAAAGCTGTTGGTAATTGGACTGGAGGGAATATGAGGAAACATAGAAACATAGGAAGTAGGTTCAGGAGTGGGCCATTCAGCCCTTCGAGCCAGCACCGGCATTCAGTATGATCACAGCTGATCATCCACAATCAATACCCCATTCCTGCTTTTTCCCCATATCACTTGATTCCATTCGTCCAAAGAGCGATATCTAACTCTCTCTGGAATACATCCAGTGAATTGGCCTCCACTGCCTTCTGTGGCAGAGAATTCCACAGAGAGTTGAGATTGATGAGGGGACTGGAACTTACTGCTTCAAAGACAACTAGAAACAAGTAGCCACACAACACGTTGAGAAGCACCGGTCCACTAGCTCCAAAACTATCTCTGATTTCATCACCTCTGGCGATCAGCCCTCCACAGCCACCACTCATCATTCCTCTGCCCCGCATGACCCATTGTTTCTGCCTGCTCCTGCTCCACTGAACTCACCTCTACATACCTCCTATCCCCCATTGCCCAATCCCTTCCCAACTCTCTCCAAGGTACCTTAAGTACCTTTCAATTCTTTAATAACTGTCAGTATAAATTTTAAAGCAGTCTGAAGAGAGGTCCTGACCTAAAACACCGCCAATCCTTATTCTACGGAAATATTGCCCTACATGCTGAGTTATTCCAGCACTTTGTGCCTATCTTTGTTATAAACTAACATCTGACATTCGTTGTTTCTGCATTTGAGAAATGTTTGGATGAGTATTTGAAAAGCTGTCGTCTGCTACAAACCCAATATTGGAAGTGGGTTAGATCAGGTCACCTTTTTTCAAACTTGCTCGGCCAGCTTTCTACAGTGCTTGTCCTTGTTCACTTGGTTTTGAGCATCACAAATCTGTTTTTCTCTGCTGTGAATTTTCCAGCTGAACCCACCGAGTTCAGAAATGACTGAAATTCTGGCTGTCAAGGCGAGTCTGTGGGCTGCAACTTTCGGCACATGGTAGATTAATATCTAGCATGACAAATGTGACTTGCTCATAACAAGTGCAAATCAATTATAGTGAATTCACATGATTGAAGACTGTGTCATAGCTATAAATATTATCCAACTAAGCAAAGATAAACACAACTTCAGTTGAATAAGTGGATGAGATCAATTTTGAAACAAAACTTAGCCAAAGACATTGGCATGGGAACAAGAAGCATAAAGTCATCGTTTAGAGCAGAGGATGTGAAATGAAAATCCTTAAAATTGTACAGCTTGTGAACCATTAAATACCTAATATCCTTTGGCAAAAGATCAGATCAATTTGTTATTAATCTTGCTAACTGTGATCAATGTTAAATAATTGACCAATTACCAGGAAATTATCAACTTGGACATCACTAGTGCAAAATAAAACAAATGTCTCCTCCAGGCTGTTAAGTTTGTCTCATATGCCTTGACTGGTAGATACTTCTTGGCGTAAAAATGGGTCTATTTTAAATAGCATTTTATTTTTATAAATTGAGATAATGCCTGTATTAATTGGTACCTGGACGTGGCGTCGAAGGACAAGATGCCAAAGCAACGAAGTAGAAGCCAAATAACCGAACGGAAACAAAGGCAAAAAGTCAAATAACCGAAAGGGCCGGACGCCTAAAAGCAAACTCACCGAAAGGTCACTCAGCCGAAAAGCCAAATAAGGGACATGATGTCTGGGGGGGGGGGATGGGAACTTGTCAGCGATTGTCCAGACCCCCGCGTCCATCACATCACTGGCCGGTGGAGATGGGAGGGTGGGGTAATTTTCCCACACAAGTCATAGGTGACTGAGCACAATGAGCACCAAGTTGTAAGCGGCTGAAGGAGCGCATCCCTCGGGACAGCCCCCACTCCGGCCTCCGCCCTCCGCCTCATCTCCCCCGTGTGGCCGCATTGTGGCAGGCTGTGGGTCGGGTGGAGCGGAGGTGTGGGACAGGTTGGTCCCTCCGCTCACCCAGAGTTACTGACCGCGATGCACCGCCATCGGTCCCCAAACCCCCACACCAGGGTGATTCTCCCCCCCGATGCCCAGACCCCGACACACACATGGGGTGATTCACCCCTGACACCCACACCAGGTGATTCACCCCCCACCTCGGCTGTGGGGACAGATGGCTCAGGGCATTGGCAGCCATAGTAAATCGCTTTTAAAACATGGGGGGAAGACACACAAATTCCTTGGCGGGCCGATGACAAGTGTGCATGAATACTGGTGTGGCCATACCCAGAGATATGTGCAGATTTTAATTAACAAATAATCTACTGGCATTTGAGGCAGTCCAGAAGAAATCCACATAACTAATTCCAGAGGGATATTGTGGCTGCAGAAATTCCAACCATATTTGGTGTGTTTAGAAGAATAAATGATGGCTTTATTGGAACATGAGTGGGCATGGAAATGTGGATGTTGACCTTTCCTACATGGGGGAATCTGGAATAAAGAAATTTAGTTACAAGATTAGGGAGTAATCCGAAAAGTAAAAGGCATTCCAAGTGTTTCTCGCAGGCATCAGTGAACCTGGAGTTTTCCACTCCAAGAGCTGTGGAGGAGTTATAATTGGGTTCAATGAGGAAGTAGATGTTTTATTTTTCAATGATCAGGGAATTCAAAACTTTGGCAAAGAAGAGGAGATGAGACAGGAGGCAGATCAGCCATAATCACAATGAGTGGTGGGGCAGAGTTGGTGGCCTGTGTGGCCTACTCCTGCTATATACTTAGTTTAGTTTAGTTTAACGCAGAAATAGGCTCCTCGGCCCACTGAGTCTGCGCAGACCAGTGACTCCTGCACATTAACACTATCCTACACAAACTAGGGACAATTTACATTTATACCAAGCCAATTAACCTACAAACCTGTATGTGTTTGGAGTGTGGGGGGGAAACCCAAGATCTCAGAGAAAACACACATGGTCACAGGGAGAACGTATAACCTTCATGCAGACAGCACCCGCAGTTGGATTCAAACCCGGGATTCAGGCGCTGTTAGCGCTGTAAAGGGCCTGTCCTACAAGCATGCAACTCTATGCGATTAGCGCGACGTAACGTGGTCGCTTGAGCCGTCCGGCGTCGCGGGGCCGGTCCCACTTCGATCGCTGGAGCCGTGCGGAATTGTGCGGAGTTCGTCCCGACATCGCGCGGGGCTCCGAAAAACTGACTATGTTCAAAAATTCCGCGCGGCAACGGCTTGTCGGCTCGCAGTCGCCTCGACGCATTACACACCGCCCGGACATCGTGCCTCCGTGAACCTCTCTGTAAGTGCCTCCTTGACCCTCCTTGTGTGTGGCTCCGTGTCCCTCTGTGTGCGTGTGCCTCTGTGCCCCTCTCTGTGTGCCCCTCTCTGTCCTGGCGAACTTACCTTAGACTTCGCTCCAAGTTCGCCTCACTTTGCGCCGCGTTGCGCCACTCACCCGACCTCCGTGCAGCCCCTGCTGCCGGTTTGGTCGCTCTTGTCGCATGCAGGCGCATGCTGGTGGGAACGGCCCTGTATGCAGGGGATCACCCAACCTCCGCGTGGCCCCCGCTTCTAGTTTGATCGCGTTCATCGCATAGAGTTGCATGCTTGTAGGACATGCCCTTAAGGCAGCAACTCTACCGCTGTGCAACCGTGCCACCCTAATCTTGTGTTCTTAAGAATTCTTGCTGTGTATCAGTGGTTTTGTCTAATTACCTTACAAACAAATGGGTAATTATTTTTATTTGAAAATAAATTTGACTGATGGGTTTAGCCTAAGGTAAATATTTGATACCTACATGAGATAACCCATATGGTCTCCAGGCTGCCGCATCAAGTAAGTAACATTTAACTGTTTGTCCAATGGTATATCATCCAATAATGTGATAGGCTGTCCAGAAGACTTGCTTAACTTGTGAAATCACCTTTGACCATGCTTAGAATTTTTGCGGGTGAGTCTATACATAGCTGTCACAATAAATTGCAACTTCCAAGATAATAAGAATACTTTTTTGTTTGCTGTCAGAAAAAAATAATTCCTTAAAAAAATGTATTACATTTTCTGGTTATGACCGAGCAAAAAGAATGTTTCCAAGGACTGGAATGTCAATAAATAATTAATTTTTTTCTCAGACAAGACTATTACAGAGATACAAATTAATTGAATCCGGTAAGCTTGACCATCTTAGTTTCCAAAACAAAAAGAAGCCAATAAATATTGAAAGGTATTTAAAGGAGGTCTCCAAATTGGGGCCATCGACTTTTGGAGAACACATCTATGACCGTTGGGCTGGGCCTATGAAAACCAGATTTTAGTTTTCACTACAAGACGAAACAATGGTGGAAGTTGTTATATAGTAAGAGAGAAATGACAAATCTTTTAAGAAAGCCTGGGGTCAGAAATACGAGAAACTATCGAACTCAAAACTAAAATCAAAGACCTCAGAAAGCAAAGTTAGATCATAGGGAAAATGGAGGACAAGAATAAACTGCTGAAGTTCCTCAAGATGAACAGGTCCTGGTCCTTGCCATGGTACGCCTCAAGTCTCACAAGCCTGATATACGCTGAGTATTCTCCAGTGAAATAGCAGCAGTAAGCTTTCATGTAATCCCTCAGTACAACTTTAGTTTCCGCTGCCTGCGACCCAGACACCATTCACGGCTTCATGAACCTCATAGAGTGACAGAGATATCAGCAGGACAGAAGAATATTGTGGCTGTGGTTCTCGTGTTGGTCAGGGGAGGGTGTCTGTGAGGCATGGACCACGTTGGCTACGATCTGGCCAAGTGAACTCTAATGAACCCTCTTCTGCACAGTCGGATTCCTGACTGCCAAGGCAGTGGCAGTGTTTAACGTCCACACACTTCTTTTGCATTAGAAATCATCAGATCAACAGATGTCTCTCAATAGGATGAGCCAGGGTAAATGATGTCTCCATATGTATTTTCTTTAAATCGAATTACACGTTTCTGAAGGAATGCCAGTTTGCAAATTAAAATTCCTGCTTGTGTGCAGCGTTGTGCCAGACAGCAACAACCAACATAACATGTGAAACCAGGGAATGAAATCAAATATGTCAGCATCTGCTTGCAAAGGTCATGACAGCAGGTACGGCGAGAGATGTTCTTGGAACTCTCATCCTAAACAGGGCCCTACGTTGCCTGATTGAGATCTGATTCCCACACATGTGGTTTACTACACTTGTCCATCATTGCTGCTGCATCTTTTTCATGAAAACAGTGCAAACCATTCCCAATTCTGCCTCTTATGAATTGCAATTCCTGCACTACAAAGTGCAGATGCATAAACTACCTTTGTGACAGAATGGATTCTTCAACAATGTTTTCAAATTTAACAATTAATCCTAAACTGATTCAGGGAGCAAACTCTGAAAATTACAGGTCACAATTGCAATGTTTATGTCGCTTTTCTCACAAACGATGCAAGGACCAAGAGTGGTCAGCAGATTGCAAATTGGCTCATTCGGTGAAAGATTCTAGCTTTGAGAAAACCAGTTGTAAATTATAGTCAAACTACCAAAGCAGCCTTTGCTCAAATTTGTTCAACTTTAGAGATATGGTTTGGAAACCGGCTCTTCGGCCCAATGAGTCCGCACCGACCAGCAAACACCCTATACACTAGCACTATCCTACACATTAGGGACAATTTATAATCTTCCCAAAGCCAATTAACTTACAAAACTGTACATCTTTGGAAGGTCAGAGGAAACCAGAGCACCAGGAAAAAATCCATGTGGTCACAGGGAGAACGTACAAACTCCGCACAGACAGCACCCATAGTCAGGATCGAACACGGGCCTCTGGCACTGTAAGGCAGCAACTTTACCGCTACTCCAATTTGTCGCCCTCTTTGTGTGGATATTAGAACGAGGAAGAAACCAGTCCACCTCAAAAACATATGCTTTTTAAAGGGATTTTTGTTGAGCCAGGGTTTTATGGCATAGATACTGCCAACAAACAAGTACACATCCATATTGAACTTATTTACCATGGAATTCCATCTTCCTGCCATGGTGCTCTAACAATAACAATCCATTTTGTAGGTGGCACAGTAGTGCAGCTGGCAGAGCTGCTGCATCACAATGCCAGACACCAGGTTCGATTCTGACATCAGCTGCTGTCTATGTAGAGTTTGCATGCTCTCCCGAAGACCACACAGGGTTTTCTCTGAGTGCTCCGGTTTCCTCCCACATCCCAAAGACATGTTGGTTCATAGGATAATTAGCCACTGTAAATTTCCCACAGGGTGTGGATTAGAAAGTGGGATAAACATAGAGCTGGTGGGAACGGGTGATCGATGGTTGGCATGGACTTGTTTTCCATGTTGTATCACAAAACTAAACCAGAACAGCTTTAAAAGTATTTTGCCTGCTTTCCAAGTATTTCATCCTAAATTACCATAGAATTTGGAAAAGTAATTTGTAGTCTGACTTCCCTTACTTTTAATATCCATCCATTACTCCTTGGAATCAGTAAAGCCTCCATTAGACTTAGGTTTTAGAAAATAAATCCTCTGGTTTTTTTCCATCTTAGTGTTAAATTGGATTGCTAGTGAGCCGTCTTTTATTGAGGCAAATAAGATCAGTTAGTCATAAGGTTTTTTTTTCCCATTTGACTCAACTTGCTGCAGATTAAGAGTGAATGCACGGAAACTACAGAGATTAGAATGGAAGGTAGTCGTGCCACATGGAAAATATCTCAGCGGGTTTCAGATAGTTAAATTCCCTGCTATGACTAAGGATTAAGATCTCACCCTCACACTGTGGTACATCAGGAATGATAAGATCTTACAGTTCACTCTTTTCTCATAGTGTACACACTTCATTGTGATTACAATGAATTTATTATGTTTATTTTCAGATGTAAACCTTCAACATTGCAATCATATCTGCCACCTCTGGCATCTCCTCTCAGCTGGTGTAGAACTGAAAACCATTGCAGCTTGTGAAGCAACTATGAAGGATTCAGACAGGTAAAATATATCTGCATTGCAATTGAAATCTCTGCAGACCCACATACATGTTGTAGGAAAGTATCTTCAGCCTGAATAATTGATTTGTTGAAATCATGTCAGAAAATAAAATCTCAACATTACTCAAGAAGATGCTGGCTGAATTCTACGAGACCTCCCTGGTGACAATGTTTATTCTCCTTCACAGGACTAAGCTATAAAAATAAACCATTGCGGGGTCTTGACCCGAATCATCAATAATTCCCTTCCCCACAGATGCTGTTCAACCTGCTGAGTTCCTCCAGCAGTTTTAATTTCTTTTCAACAAATTCTGCAACAATTTTCAACAAGTCTGCAACCAGAAACCATTTTGTTTCTCCTCTTCATACCATAGAGGCAAGCCATAGTTCACTTCGAAGGTAAAGAACTGCAATAGCTCTTGAACCTCTGGACCAAGGGCTCTGTTATTGAACCAGTCAGGACATTGCGTAAATCCATGGAAACGGTCACCTGTTTGAACATTTAGTACCCAGTCTGTAGCTATCAACATATTAAGGCACATTGCTTCATTTAAAACAACTTTATTTAGGTTTAGGTTTGTCATTATCATGTGCATCGAGGGACAGTGGAAGGCTTTGTTTTGCATGCTATGCAAATCAAATCAGATAAAATTACGCATGAAATCAATCAAGTTAAACTCAAGTAAAACAGGTGGAGCAAAGGGAAAGATACAGAGTGCAGAATACACTTCTCAGCATTGTTACATAACAGTTCCAGAGACAAAGTCTAACATCCCCAATTAAATTAGTTTGAGAATCGGACTCTACCATAGTGTATGGAAGGACTATTTAGAATCCCGATTACAGAGAGGAAGTACATTCCTTCCATAATTCGAGTCTTCAACTACCTCATGCCAATGTTTCATAATTTATCCACGCAAGTACATAGTGCAGGAAAGAGTGAAATAATGTTGGGTAGGTCAATAAGCTCATTTGTGATTCTTTTTGTGGTGGAGAATTTAAAGCTGAAGGGATATAATGATCAATTTTTATTTATCCTCATTGTTTCATCAAAGGAGAAAAAAAATGAATAGTTTACATATTATTCACATATCTTTTACCAGTTTGAATCCTTGCTATCACCCACACTAACTTCTCTGCATAGTCATTTCACATTAACTGAGTAAATGCCCTTTGGATAGAATTGATCCCATCATTGAAGCTTTACCTTTCAAAAGAGCTTATTCTGTGAGATGAAGCACTTAATCATCACATGCGGTGTACGGAAAGAATGGTGAAAGAAGCATCACATTTCAGTATCACTTAAGGTGATGTTTTGGTTATTATTCTTTTTCCTAACCGGGGAAATGTAACAATCTGTAACAGTTACCAGGCAACCCATGGAGATGCCTTTCATGTAGCATTTGGGAGAGTCTGGACTGGAGGTCATTGCCTCAGAATTAAAGGACATTCTTTTAGGAAGGAGAAATGGGTTTCTCTGTGGAATTCTTTGCACAGTGGGAGGCTGTAGAGGCCAAGTCAGTGGAAATTTCTAAGGCAGAGGTGGATAGATTTTTGATTAGTACAGGTGTCAGAAGTTATGGAGAGAAGGCAGGAGAATGGGGTTATGAGGGAGAGATAGATCAGCCATCATTGATGGCAGAGTTGACGATGAGCCAAATGGCCTAATTCTACTCCTACCACTTATGACTTATGAAGCACTACCAATCAGTCATTATATTTTACATGCAAGGTAATATTAATTCACAAGGTGCGACTTTAAGCCCCTTATTTGCCTCATGGAAGATATAAAACTAGAATGGTGATCTGAGGGAAATTCAAATCTTTTTTTTGAATGCAGCTTCAATAATAAGGTGTGTAGGGAGGAACTACAAATGCTGGTTTAAACCAGAGATAGACATAAAAAGCTGGAGTAACTCAGTGGGTCAGGCAGCATCAGGCAGGTCTGAAGAAGTGTCTCGACCCAAAACGTCACCTGTTCCTTTTCCCCAAAGATGTTGCCTGACCCGTTGAGTTACTCAGCTTTTCCTGGCTGCCTTCAATGATGAGGCATGGGTCCGCCACAATTTGCAGACTTTGCGCATGGTCAGTTCTGGCCTTTTACTCACCCTCATTTTTAACTGCTTCACATGTCACGGCTGTGGCTTCTGAGCTCTGGGAAACCCTTTCTACATAGTTCTACTGCTCAACTCACATTTTAAAAAAAATCACCTCTGTGGCCATCAAGGTTTTTACACAAAAGTGCAAAAAAACTGATCAATGCTGCCCAGTCCAGCATGGGTACTGACCTCCCCACCATCGAAGGGATCTACAGGAGTAGAGAAGCTGCCTCAAAAAGACAGCCAGCTTCATCAGAGACCCACACCACTTTGCCCACAAGCTTATTTCACTCCTACCATCAGGATTAAGATATAGGAGCCTGGAAACTGCAATGTCCATGTTCAGAAGCAGCTGCTTCCCAACAACCATCAGGCTGTTAAACACTGCAAAGTCCAACTAAACCTCAAGCTACAAATTGTCTTGTTTGCACGAGCGATTTAGGGGCATTGCTTTTGTCTTTGCACAATATGTACTTTTAATATATTGAAAGAGTTTTTGTTTTTAATTACATACCTGTGTTGCTGCTACATGTATGAATTTCATTGTTCCGTTTCTGGACATATGACAATAAAACACACTCGACACACTTGATATGGCAAAGTGTGAAAACTCCCTCAAAAACAAGGCTGTGAAGTATTTGGTACCACACCGCTACATAAATGCAGATTTCTGTAGCTGAAATTGAAACCGATGAGGGAACCAGCAGTTTTGATTCAGGACACATCTCCAAATATCATTTATCATCAGCGATTTTCCCTTTAATTAACTGGCACAGGAAATGTGGAGGAAATTAATGGAAAAGGAATTATGTTTACAAGCGTCACTGATTGACAGCCGAGGCAGAGAATTACAACTGAGTGCATGGAAGATGTTCTACAATTTATCTTTAGTTGTCACAAAGGCCTCAAAATTAAGAGGTACGACACTTTTCATCTCTGTCGCCTTCAGAAAAGCTTTCAAACCAAGCGTAATAAATATATTGCTGTCCCACTGACTTGTGCATTTAAATGGTGAACACTGCTCAGAGTAGGAACCATTAGTTTAGTTTAATTTACTTTTTATAGTTCAGAGATACAGCGCGGAAACAGACCCTATGTCCCACCGGCTCCGCGCCGACCATCGATCCCCGCACATTAACACTATCCTACACACACTAGAGACAATTTTTACATTTACCAAGCCAATTAACCTACAAACCTGTACGTCTTTGGAGTGTGGGAGGAAACCGAAGATCTCGGAGAAAACCCAAGTGACCACGGGGAGAACATACAAACTCCGTACAGGCAGCACCCGGGTCTCCAACGCTGCATTCACTGTAAGGCAGCAACTCCACCGCTGTGCCACCGTGACAGACAAGCAAAGAACTTGCCTACTTAAATTAAGTATGTGATGTGTTTAATATATGCAAATATGGGATGGATGGATGTGTAATTCTCAACAACATAGATTAAACATTCCACAGTGGTTGTTCTGGAAATTTCCAAAGTGAAGTTAAAAATATAGTCAATACCATTCAGAAGAATTAATAAATAAAAATTAATATCCATATTCCTATTGGCTTCCTGAAAGTTTAACATTGTCGGGATAATTCCTTTATTGGCTACCAGATGTTGCCTTGCCCAAATGGTGACATTTGGGGGAGTTGAGTGAACTGGACAAGGGAGAGTGGAGATAGACATAAAATACTGGAGTATCTCCGAAGGACAGGGAGCATCTCTGGAGGGAAGGTTCTTGTCTGGACATCGGTGCAGGATTTGCCACTGCAGCGTTTGTGCAGCATTGATAGAACGATAAGACTTAAAGAGGTATGTACAGTGTTTACTTTAGTTTACTTCAGAGATACAACATGGAAACAGGCCCTTCATCCAACCGATTCTGCACAGACCAACAATTTCTGTACACTAACACTAACACTATCCTACACACAAGGGACAATTTACAGAAGCCAATTAACCTACAGACTTGTACTTCTTCAGAGTGTGGGGGGAAACCAGAGCACCTGGAGAAAACGCACATGGTCATGGAGCGAAAGCACAAACTGTCTATGCAGCACTTTCATCAGGATCAAACCCGAGTCTCTGGCGCTCCAAGGGAGCAACTCTACGATGGGGTATAGTTAAGTTTGACTGCAGGAAACGTTTCCCTACATTAGACATAGAAAAAATTAAAGGTAACTCTAACTAATTAGAGGTAATTAGAAGTCATAGAGATGTGCAGCATGGAAACAGGCCATTTGGCCCAACTCATCAATGCTGACCAAGATAGATTTAGGGTAAGGGTGAAAAGATTTATTGGAGATAGGAAAAGCACTTTCTTTAGAGAAGCACCATAGTGCATTGATGGAGAGAATGGTTGAAGCTGGGTCACTGACAGCATTGTCTAAATGAGAACCTGATTTGGCCAGGAAAAAAAGACCAAGTCTTGGAGTGATGAATAAAGTTGACATGAGTGAATTGAGCCAAATGGCTGTTTCCTTGCTGTAGATATCTTTAACTTCTTTCCATGGCAACCACAATAGTTTACTGTAGAGATACAGTGTGGAAATGTGCCCTTTGGCCCACAAATTCCACAGCAAAAGGTCCCTTGGAAGGAACGGTGGGGGGGGGGGGAGGCTTATAGCACTGAAGCTATCCCCCTCCCACGATGATCTGGTGCTTGCCCGATGAATGCTCCTGTCCAGTATGGATTACTCAATGGACTAGTTCTTGCCAAATGCAACATCTGCTAAAAATAAAAGACTGTGATCAATGAAAGGAAATTCAGTGACTAATTTCCCATTGAAAAGTGACACTAGCTGATGCTGTGTGCAGGACGTCGATATAACACGGCAGACCTTAAATTAAATACCCGTTTACAAACATTGCAAGAAGTGTTCTTCATTTACTTGTAAGTTAATAATTGGATAGAGTGGATGTGGAAAAGATGTTTCGATTAGTAGGAGAGTCTAGAACTAGAGATCATAGAATTAAAGGACATTCTTTTAGGAAGATGAGGAGAAATGTCTTTAGTCAGAGGGTGGTGACTGTGGAATTATTTGTCACAGAAGGCTGTAGAGGCCAAGCCAGTGGATATTTTTAAGGCAGAGATAGATAGATTCTTAATTAGTACAGGTGTCAGAGGTTACAGGGAGAAGGCAGGAGAATGGAGTTAGGAGGGAGATAGATCAGCCATGATGGCAGAGTAGACTTGGTGGGCCGAAAAATCCTAATTCTACTCCTATTCCTTATGACCTTATGAACAATGGAGTTTGTAGTTCTTCCACCAAGGATTTCTGCCATCGTTGAATGAAAGAGGTATGGCTCAGCCTGCGATGTCATGAGATGTGCGACTTGAGGATTGAAAGTCTTGTTTCTGTGCCGATGAACTCCATGGCTCCATGAATGTTGCATGGAGGGAAACAAAGCGCTTCTGCACTCCAATTCCACTTCGACAGACCAGCACTTAGATACTAAACCACAGTCAAGCAATTAACAGGTCAAGCTTTATTGCAACGCCCAGTAAACAGAGGCAAAATCAACAACAAAAAAATCAATTAAAATAAATCACTTCAATTCGTACTTGAATCCGAATTATTTATTTAGAGTGTGAACAGTTTGCTATTCACAGCATCACTGTACTAGTCACAGCCTCTCAGCCCCAATTGATTCATTTATTCTCTCTTTAAACCAATCCTCAATCCACACTATTATATTGTCCCCAATATTGTTGGCTTTAATTTGGTTTAATAATGACTTGTGCGGCATCATAAGCTGGTTTACCCTTATCTATTTTGTAACCTCAAAGCACACTAACAGATTTGTCAAACACAAATTTATTTCCATAAATTCATGTTCGCTCCTACTATTGTTTTCGAAGTGCCCTGTTACATCTGCTTTAATAGCAGATTGAAACATTTCCCTCCTGCTGATTTTAAGGTAACTGGTCTACTGCTCCCTGCTGTCTTTCTCCCACTTTTCTCCAGTAAGTCTGACAATTCAGATTAATTTATCCACAAGTGCAACTGAGTAACTTCTGTGCGGTTTATTTAACAATTCGACTAACATATTTTGTTTTCAAACAAAAGGACTCTTCCTGTCTCTAAATTGCTCACGGCAGGTGTGATATTCCTATCCCGAGTTAATCTAATTTGGTTTGAACAAATCCACAGGATGTGAATCACTAGTCACAATTTACAGATATTCACAGCAAAATAAATTCCCTTCAGTTTTTCTTCTGAATTCACATTTCTTGGACACAAAACAAAAGATCCTGTCCTCTCCCAAACCTATACTGTCTTCTCTGAGGCCTGACTGGCCGTGGCCTTGGATAATTTGTCGAATCAATAAATTGTCTCAGATGATCAAAATATAGTGTACAACAGTGCACTGTTTAAATATAGTGCATATTTTGCAGCTGATATATAATTTTATATCCTCCTATTTTTAAAGCTGATTTGACAAAAAATATGAGGAGTAAATACAACAGTGGGATATACATGTTTACATCCAGTTTCAGCATATAACTGTCATATTTCCTGATAAAGGGGTCTATTTGGCCTATCGAGCCTGATCTCGGCAATGGATTTCCTTTGTTATTTCCTGATCTCTCATGCCAGCTAACTTCCCCTTAATTTTCCCAACACGCATTTAGAGTTAATTTACCAACCGATGGACATATCTTGGGATTTGGGAAGAAATTGGATAATCTAAGGAAAATCTAATTGGTTACTTGGAGAATGTGAAAAATTCACACAGACAGAACCAGGCTTGATTTTTGGAAGGAGATGCATCCATTTTCATAATATGGATTCATGATTTCTCTCTTCTTGTACAAAATGTCGACATTGCAAGCATGGCTGAAATTTTGCTCTATTTCCAGTTAGCTTTGAGTTGTGAGTTTGTGAGTTGCCTCCTGTACCGCTGCTACCTTTCTGGTGAAGGTGCTCCCACCCCAATATACAGTTTGGTGGGGATTCCCAGGATTTAGCCTCAATGGCAATGAAGGCACAGCAAGGCACTTCAAAGGTCTGTACAGTGTGATGTGTAGGACAACCTGCAAGTGGCAATGTTCCTTTGAGTGCAAAATATAATCCATAATATAATATCCATGTCACATAATCCTTCTTTGTGATTATGATTAAGATCACAATTGTGTGAGGTACAGCTGGAAAGCCTTCAGAATTTAAATGCTTTGATCTAATCTTGAACTGTTGTAACTAGGAGTGAAAATTGGTAAAGATTGTCCCCAACAAAAACTCTGCCATAACTAACCAGGGTGGCACATTAGCGCAGCAGTCGAGTTGCTGCCTCACAGCGCCAGAGACCTGAGTTCGATCCTGACTCTGGGTGCTATTTGTGGAATTTGTACGTTTCTCTCGTGACTACGTGTGTTTTCCCTGGGTGCTCCAGTTTCCTTCCACATTCCACATTCCAAAGGAGTTCAGGCTTGTAGGTTAATTTGGGTTTGATAAAAAATGTAAATTGTCCCCTGTGTGTAGGATAGTGTTAGTGTACGGGTGTTCACTGGTCAGTGCAGACTCGATGGGCCGAAGGGCCTGTTTCCACGCTGTATCTCTAAACTAAACTAAACTGAGAAATTATGGAATTTCAAAACACCTGCTTCAACTTATTGGATCGAATCGTGCCAATAGCCAGTGAATGATCCTCAGTGCATTCTGAAACTCTGCAGTTCCATTGTCTTGCTGTAGCATGGAGTGCAATGGGTTAAATGTGGGCGCATCTGATGTCCTTCTCCTCCCCTGGACTCAGCATTCTTCTGAGGACTGGAAACACATTGTATCTGGGCCTACATAATTTCACCATTTGTGACAAATTCATCTCATGTGGTCATTCATTTAAACAGGATATTGACTGAGTAAATTATATTTTTCTTTGAAACTTAATCTTAACTAAATATTTATGTTTTTAATTCAGTTAAGTCAGGCAATGTATGTTGAAAGAATTTGTTTTTAATTTTATATAAATAATTAAATCAGTTTCAGGTGGGGGGTTTTGAATTCCCCTGATTTCTATCTGCAGTCTGGTTGCAGAACCTTGTGCCATGTCAAAAGATGAGGGCAGCAATACCTACAAGGTCTGAGGAACCATACGGCTGTAAAAGATACGATGGCTACAGGGCAAGCACAGTGGTGACCACAAGTATCTGAGCCGATTCAAGTACAATCTGACGCATTATATCTGCATATAACGCAAATTACAGAACGATCGATAAACTTTTCTCCCCCCCCCCCCCCTTCTCTTAACAATGTCATTAAAGCCCTTACTCACAAATATCGCTCTGTGATTTGATCTGATTTTTGCCAGTGTCAATGGCAGTATGTTTTGATTTAACCATCAGGGCTCAGACTGCTGCTCTCAAAGGTGAAGGAACATCAGTTACTTCTTAACATCAACATCAGCGGCCTCACTAGACACATTCAACAGTGGAATTGCAAAATTCAAATAAAAATTACAGTTTAATTCAAAATGACAACCTTAAAAACTATTTTTAAAGCAGCTTATGTTTTTTTATTCATATTTAATTCATGATTTTGCACTTTTATTTCTATGTAACCAAACTATTTACGTTCTTGCTGCAACCATATTTAAGCTGCCACATTGACGGCAACAGCAATCTGTTCAAAGGGAGATGGCTAACACCTCATTCTTGACTAAATCACACATGGATTAAAAAAAAGAAATGTTTTCCAGTTTATTTCTGCAATATGTTGTACTGCAGGAAACTAACACAACAAACATTGATAAGAACATTATTCTTGTTTATTTCTTCATGTTTCAGCGTTGTATGTGATAAGACATCTCTGGTAAAATATTCTGAGTTTAACAATTTTAATAAGAGGCAGTTGGCATAAGACTTTTTCAAGGCGAATTTCTTATTCAAAAATTATTCTCCTCAGATATTATTTCTTAAATTCTCATACAGGTCTGCTACCAATTTTCCAGCATCCTTGGTTCCATAATGTTTCCGGTTCATCCATTTTGACAGACCAACAGTCCGCCTGGGCCATCGAGGGGCCGAGATACGGCCCGCAAAGTCAACCTTGGAGGTCGGCTATGGAGTCGGATTTGCTGACCCCGTCCGGGTCGGAGTTCCAGGATCCCAGCCGCAGGAGGAAAATTTGACCCATCGATTGGAAGTCTGGCCTCAGAAGTTCCGATGGGGTGGAGTTTAACCACCTCAACAGGGCTAGGTGCCAGACTTTCTGGGGGACTTCAAGTGCACTCTCGTAATTGTGCCCAGATTCAAGGATGTGCTGGACCACCATTTGCTGGAAAATCGATGGTAGACCTGAACTTTTTTATGACAGAAATGGACATCGCTCAAGTTATAACTATTGACGGCCGAAATAATTAGATGAAAATCGTGAGATTTACTATGAAGTGGTCATCTTTAACGCATTAAATTGTTTGGTTTACATATTAAATATCTCAAGCAATAACCAGATAATTCTCCCATTTTCAATATTTTATTTCTCATCATTGGCTCGCAGCTAGCTAATTAAAAGCCAACCAAATTCAGCATTAAAATCAATGGGCCAAAATCCACTAATTAAATGTCAGAGTTATTAGTGGAACTATGCTGGCTAAATGATATGCTCTTTGTCATGATTTAAGATGTAATTAAAACCTGACATTTGCCAAGAATCGCAAAGAACGAGATCCAACCAAATACCCTCTCACCTGGTGTAGTACCTCTGGCTTCCATGGTCATGTTTATGCAATGAGGAGAATTGCTACAGCACCATAGTGGTTAAGTAGCTACACTAATGTCTAAAATCCTGAACTAATGATCCAGATCATGAGTTCAAACATCACCATGACAATTGCAAGTTGATTTAATTAATACATTTAATCTGCAATTTCCAATCTAGCATCAGTAATGGGCATCATGAAACAACTGGACTGTTGTTAAAACCCCATCTGGTATCCTTTATTTAAACCCTCTATATTGGATAAGGGGTTTCGACAATGGAAACATTTAGGAATTATAAGGATAGAACACCTTTACAGGAAAGGAACATTTCTCTCATTTCAAGAGTTAAAAGATGTCTATGGATTGCATCAAAATAACTTGTTTAGGTATTTACAAATCAGAGACTATATTGTCAAACATGCAAGACTATAAAAATAGAGAACCAGGATTCCTGGATGAATTGCTTAACAGAAATACAGAAACACAGAATACAGAAAAACTAATAGCGTATATATATAATAGTCTTTTGGATAGGGAAATTCCAACAGAATCATACCGCCAATTATGGGAAAATGAAACAGGCGTATCTATAATGAATGATATTTGGGAAGAAAGTCTACAACGTATACACCGTTGTTCGTTAAATGCCAGACATACTTTGATACAATTCAAAGTATTACATTATTCAAAAATGAAATTAAATAGAATTTTTCCTAACATCTCCTCTATTTGTGATAAATGTCAGAATTCAGAAGCTAATTTAACGCATAGTTTTGTAACATGTATAAAACTTAATAGTTATTGGACCGATATTTTTAAAATCATTTCTGTAGTTCTTAAAATCAAATTGGATCCCGACCCAAAGCTAATAATATTAGGAGTTTCAGATTCAAACCTAATACTAACAGTAAATCAAATAAATTTCCTTGATTACTGTTTGATAATTGGAAAAAAAATAATATTAAAATTCTGGAAGGGAACATTATCCCCCACAATTAAAATGTGGACAGTGGAAATGTCGGAGACGTTGCATTTGGAGAGAATCAGGTTTGTCCTAATGCACAAATATGAACTTTTTGAACAAATATGGTCTCCATTCACTGACTATTTGAAGGGGTAGCTGAGCTCAGCATTGTAACTCAATAAGTACCCTGGTGTAGGATGAGATGAAATGATCTATTTTGAGATTTGTATACATGTCTCTATAGATATTGTTATGTGAAATTGTTCCATTCATTGTTAAGACGTATACTTCAATCTTTTTTTATTATATAATAATTGTTTGCTTGTATTTTTTTTAAATTGTTTTGTTTTATATATATTTTTCAAATGTTTTTATTTTTCTTATATAATCATAATCAACATTATTTAATTTCCATCTTCGTTGATTATACACCTATTCTTTTACTTCTTTACTTTCTAAAAAAATAAAATAATAGAAGCTTATATAAATCATTTCGTATTATTTGTATAACTTTTGAAACAAGTTAAATGTGTATTTAAAAAACTGTTATATCATTGGCAACATGCATTGCTTCTAATAAAAATATATTTTAAAAAAACACATCTGGTTCAAAAACGTGTTTCAAGAGACGCAAATAAATTAAACATCTTAGAGTAAAAATGCTGGAGTAACTCAGTGGACAGGCAGCATCTCTGGAGTGAAGGAATGGGTCAAGACCTTTCTTCAGACCTGAAACGTCACCCATTCCTTCTCTCCAGAGATGCTGCCTGTCCCACTGAGTTACTCCAGCATTTTCTGTCTATCTTCGGTTTATACCAGTATCTGCAGTTCCTTCCTACACAAGTTAAACATCTTACCTTGGTTCATTGTTTATCATGAATAGCCTTACCCCAGACTGGTCTGCATATGTCCTCAGTCCACCATTATGTATTTGCCTCAGCTAGACTTTGGAATGGCTGAGCTTGTTACTCAGCTCAGGAACAATTCAAGAATCAGGGGGATCGAGAGTGCTTCCTTGTCCCAGACATGATAATGAAATTCTTTCTTGCGCAAAAAATCCTGCCAAACTGTTGACAGCCAAACACCATGAACATTACATTCCACAGAAATGTTGTTAGATAATAATCTAAATTATTGTCCATCAAAGCAAAACAAAGCAAACACAGGGAACTGCAGATGCTGCTTGACAAACAAAGAATCAAAGTGCTGGAGTAACTCAGTGTCAGGCATCATCCCTATTGATGGTAGATGGGCGACGTTTCAGGTTGGGACCATTCCTCAGATTGATTAAGATGGGGAGAAAGTGGAAAGAAAGGTGAAGGCAGGACAAAGCCTGGCAAAACAAATACATGGCTGATCTTCTGGATTTTGGGTCATAAATGTAGTGGTGGCACTGTGATTCAGATGGTGGCCTGTTGGGCTGCTGCCTCAAAAGTCCCACATCTCTGGCTTCCAGTGCTGTTTACGTGGAGTTTGTACATTCTCCCTATGATTGCGTGGGTCTCCTCTGGGTGCTCCAGTTTTCTCCTATATTCCAAAGATGGGCTCCCCAGTATGTACCTACTGGTGGGATCTGGGGTGAGTTGATGAGAATATGAGGAAATTAAGTAGAATTTGTATATGATTTGTGCAAATGAGTGCTCAAAGTTATGACTGCAAGTTCTGAGGTGCCAATTGTATTGGAATAACTGAAGCCAAGACACAATGCTAAACACAATTATACCTTGGGATAGTTTAACATGATTACAGTCATGGAAAAACTTGTGTTGAATACAACCATGTAATTTTGATTATACTTCAATCTTTCCCTGATCTGTTCCCATAGCACTGAATGTGAATCAGAGCTGCAAGTTAAATTCTTTCTTTCTATTCTAACAAATAATCTACTTTAGTATTAAAGGTGCAGCACAGTACATTTGCCTCTTAATATTCACACATCAGAAACTGAGAGAATGTCTGTGAATTTTGCAGTAGTCCTGTTTTTCAATTTTCAAATGGTTATTGATATGAACCAAGGTGAGATGTTTCAACTTATTTCCTTTCCAGTTATTAATCCTGTGTCTTAGAATGACTTGGTGCTGGGCCTGACAACACTGGCTGAAAGATGACAGCTTGATACTTGAGAAAAACATTTCCTCAAAACCAGAAAGCAGAACATTTATTTACTTCAACAAGGCTTGCCTATTGTGAGTTCAGTACAGGTAGATTTAATGCACACAGATGGCAAACCATCAGCCCTGGACTGCTGTGCACATTAACCAGGAATTACAATCCCACTTGGGGGCTTCAAAAATACATATCCACAATATTGGGAAAACGTATTTTCAAGCGGGCCCTGTGATGAGAGATGGGACTGATCAGATAACACACGTTAGATGGGTCCACAGTGTAAGAAGGCCTTTCAACATTACCGACTCAGCACAATACAAACAGCTCCTCACCAAGATTTGTGGAATGAATCAATCAAACTGTAAAGAGTAGCCCTACTGCAGTGACCCAAACATTCATTGAAGGAATTGGAACTGATTAGAGAGCAAATGTGCATTTGTAATGGGTGGGTCATGCACAATAAATTTTATTTTTGAGGAATGAAGAATAAAAACTAACAGACAGGAATATAAGACTGGAAGTCGATATAGGTTACATAGATGTAATGTATATGGACTTCCAGAAGGCAATAATTAAGATTTAATAAAATTAATCTTTAGTTTAAATAAAAAGGTTCATGCAATGCTAAGTAGGTCATCGAGTCACAGTCATGCAGCACAAAAACAGGCATAGAAACATAGAAAATAGGTTCAGGAGGCCATTCGGCCCTTCGAGCCAACACCGCCATTCATTGTGATCATGGTTGATCACAATGACAAGATTCATCTTGTCAATGCCGACCAATATTACACATCAAAGCCAGTTCCATTTGCCAGCGTTTGGCCCATATCCCCGTCAACATTTCCTATGTATGTATCGTCCAAATTCTCCTTTAAGGATTTCTATCAGCTGTTTTTTTTGCTTCACGGAAAAGCATCTGATTCAATATGCCATATAACCATAAAGTAATCGGGTGATTTTGGATCATGACATCTAATGAGACCAAGTTAGTTTATAATCATCCAGTAAAGAATTATCCAAGGAGAATTGATCGTGATATGATAAAAACAATTATATTAGGTTTTAGAGTGAAGCATTTATGTTGGAAACTCAAATCATGGACTTGAAAAGGGGAAGTTAAGTATATACTATCAGGAAGTTGGCTGAACTAGGTTGAAAAATTGATTTACTGGCAAATTAATCTTATCACTTAAATTAATATTTTGTGATTATCAATGAAAGATGAATTCTCCATGGCAAACATCATCCATCTGTGGGTGTCGGAAGAGATTAAAAGTGCATCAAGCAGAAAGAAGAGATTAATAATATGGCCAAGAAGAGTAAAAAGAACTGGAGAAAATAAGAATATTAAAGGCTGCCAAATAAAGGGCGGCATGGTGGTGCAGCAGTCGAGTAGCTGCCTTACAGCACCACAGACCCGGGTCCAATTCTGACTCTGGGTGCTGTTTCTATGAAGTTTGTACATTCTCCCCGTGACTGCGTGGGTTTTCTCTGAGATCTTCGGTTTCCTCCCACATCCCAAAGACGTACAGGTTTGTAGGTTAATTGGCTCGGTTGTAAATGTAAATTTCCCTAGTGTGTAGGATAGTGTTAGTGTTAGTTTAGTCTCTAAACTAAACTAAGCTAAAAATCTCCAAGACCAGGGATCAAAAGTGGGCAGCAGAAGAAAGGGAGGATGTATGACTTAATTCTGGCACAAGCCCAGCAACTTGGAAGGTGGCAAGAATATATTGCCTCTTTCTGTATAGAAACTAGAAGTTGGAATGTTGGAATTCATGCTCCAGAGAGCTGTCGGGTACTTTGAAAATTATCATTTTATTCGGCAGATTTAACATGATTTTGTGAAAGAAAAAAAAATGTCTGAAAGCTAATAGTGTATATAAAGGGGAAATCAGCAAATGCAACACATTAACATTTTGAATGGGAATATTAGGTGATCTGGTAGGAAAGATGGCCTGTTGTTGCTGTGGGAGAGCATTAGAAGATAGATACTCTGCAGCAACCCCAACATTATCATCAAACCCGCTGACAAGGGAGTTGCCGTGGTAGTCTGGTGAGCTGACCTCTATCGCGCTGAGGCCAGGTGCCAGATATCAGACACCTCCTTCTACTTATCCCTGGACCATGACCTCACAGATTAGCACTAGGCTATCATTTTGCAGATGCTCCACTGGAGAGCCTCAGCCTGACTATCAGAAAGGTTTGTGGAGATGATAGAAAGGAAGAAGCATTTGGGGCATGATGTTATATGTGTGTGATCGTGGTATTAGGAATGCAATGAGTGGAATATTCAGGGTGACTGTACAGTAATGGTATAGTCTTTCACCCAGAATAGGGGCATCAAGAACCAGAAGACATAAGTTTAAGGTGAAAATGCATTCTTTAATTCAATAAATATGAACTTGAACATAAACTTAACAGGAACTTTTTCCATTCAGAAGGTGGTGGGGGGTATAGGGAACCTGCTGCCAGATGAGGTGGGTGAAGCAGGCACTAACACAACATTTGAAAGGCATTTAGATAGGTACATGGATAGGAAAGGTTTAGAGGGATATGGGCCAAACGTGGGCAGGGAGAACTAGCATCTTGGTTGGCATGTACAAGTTAGGCTGAGGACCTGTTTCCCTGCAGTGTGACTCTATGGTGCTAAAGTGGGAAAGCCGAACGGGTGGATGAGAGGTGGCAGTGGGTGTGACCAAACACATGGAAAAACCTTGGATTCCTCCAAGAAGACCTAAAAGTTTATTTACAGGACAGCTCACTGACTACTTACAGTGTGTCTCCTTAAGTTCATGGAACAAACTGTTCATCTGTGAAACTGCTATATGTTGTGTTTAGCTTCATTGTGAGATGCCTTTGCTATTTGTTTAATGAATCAATTTCACCGTGAATGTGTACTTCCATCTAGATAACTTGTAATGCCACAATCTTAGTGTGTTTTGTGAATTTGCACAAGCTTGCCTTTATTGAGCTGCTTGCTGTTGATCAATATTGTGAATAATTAACACTTCAGCATATTTTTATTAGCCCATTCCATTAGTCCACTGTTTACCTATTTTTCCGACTCTGCATAGAAATATGTGTCTTTCATGTGCGGTAAATGTGGTGGATAATAATGTGTCTGGATTAAACACTACTTCTCAAATCCCATTGTCTTGAAGCCAGTGGAACTGAATTTCAGAAGTAAAACTGAATATGCTGTATTACACATTTATTACCTTTAATAATGGAAGATTCATTTATATTTGTTTGTCTGCTATTCTCCAAACCAATTTCATAATCAAGCACCTGAACTTTTATCCAGGATTGGGGAATCAAGAGACTCAGGACCCAGGTTTAAGGTGGGAGGGGAGAGATTTAACAAGAAGCTAAGGGGCAACTTTTTCACTCAGAGGGGGATGGAGATATTGAACGAGCTGCCAAGGAGGTAGCTGAGGCAGGTACAATGATAACATTTCAGAGGCACGTGGACAGGTACATGGATAGGAAAGGCTTAGAGGCATATGGGCCAAATGCAAGCAAATGGGACTAGCTTAAATGGGACATCTTGGTTGGCAAGGACAAGTTGGGGCGAAGTACCTATTTCCATCTGTTTGACAATGACTCTCGGATCTATTTAGAATTGCATGAACGCTAATTTTAAACAAACAATTTATTTTATTCAATCTTAATGAATGCCTTGTGGAATCCATATATACTAGATCTATGTAACATATATGGACTTCCAGTCCTATATTCCTATCTGTTAGTTTTTATTCTCCATTCCTCAAAATGTCAATTACATTTATTGTGCATGACCCACCCATGACAAATGCACATTAGCTCTCATAGGCACATAGAAACATAGAAAATAGTTGCAGAAGGAGGCCATTCCGCCCTTCATTGTGATCATGGCTGATCATCCACAATCTGTAACCCGTGCCTGCCTTCTTCCCATATCCCTTGATTCCGTTAGCCCCAAGAGCTCTATCTAACTCTCTTTTAAATTCATCCTGTGAATTGGCCTCCACTGCTTTCTGTGGCAGAGAATTCCACAAATTCACAACTCTTTGGTGAAAACGTTTTTTCTCTCATCTCAGTTTTAAATGGCCTCCCCTTTATTCTTAGACTGTGGCCCCTGGTTCTGGACTCCCCCAACATTGGGAAAAATTTTCCTGCATCTCGCTTGTCCAGTCCTTTTATAATTTTATATGTTTCGAGAAGATCCCTCTCTCATCCTTATAAATTCCAGTGAATACAAGCCCAGCCTTTCCAATCTTTCCTCATATGACAGTCCCGCCATCCAGGGGATTAACCTCATGAACCTACGCTGCACACCCTCAATAGCAACCTCTCTGAACAGTTCCAATTGTTCTAAGTGTTCAATGACTCAATGTTTCATTATAAATTACAATTACTGCCCCATAACAGATGTTGGATCAACAGGTCTAAGATTTTCTGGTTTCTCTGACTCACCTTTCAGAAGTAATGATGGTACCTTAGTAATTTTCCAATTTAAAGGAACAATTTCCGAGTGCAAGTTCTTGCTTTCAATGTGAATTACCCACACAGCAAAAATGCTGGTACTTAGAACCAATTATGATAAATGGGTTTCATTGTAAAATTAGCATTCAAAACATCAATTTATTGCAGTAAAGTTAAAATGACACGCGCCTCAGGTTAATTTACACATCTTGATTATACCATTGTTTACTATCATATGTTTCATTATTAATGGACAGACTACGCATTCTATTTGGCCCTGTTGTTTTTGTTCAAGCAGTTTATTCTTTTTTTTGACATTTCGAAGTCAATAAGCTGGGAAGGTTTTGAAAATATATATACATTTGGGGCTGAATATTCCTGGTTCGCAACATCTTATAATTAAAAATAAATTAACAATCACTGTAATGTAAAAAAAAAGGATACAAAGTGCTGGAGTAACACAGTGGGTCAGGCAGCATCTCGTGATCGGTGACACATTCTATGTCGGATACTTCTTGATTCTACACTCGTGATTGACAAAACTCCATTTCGAGAAGCCAAGAAAAAGTATTTAGATTTTTTAAATGTTTGACATCAAAAATTCAAATCACTGTTCTGAAAAATCACACTTCAACTACAACCTTTGAAGGGGAAAAATGAATAAATAATATGGTTTAAATTGGTCAAACATATTGTGGATAACAATTCATCGCCTGTCAGCCCCTGCCCACCCCCCACCTCTCCCACATGTCTTTACACTGGTAACGTCCCCTCTACTCTTTCAGTCCAGATGAAAGGTCTCATTCTGAAATGCCAACAGTCTATTTGCTCCACAGATGCTGCCTGACCGAAAAAGCTGGAGTAACTCAGCGGGACAAGCACCATCTCTGGAGGGAAAGAATGGGTGACTAAAGAAGGGTCTCAACCCGAAACGTCACCCATTCCTCCTCTCCAGAGATGCTGCCCGTCCCGCTGAGTTATTCCAGCATGTTATGTCTATCTTTGATTTAAACCAGCATCTACAGTTCCTTCCTACACATGCAGCCTGACCCTCTGAGTTTAGTTTAGCTTAGAAGTGCAGCGTGGAAACAGGCCATTCACCCCTCGAGGCGCAACGACCATTGATCCCCCCCATGCACTAATTCTGTATTATCACTGTTTTCGGTTCAATTTCAGATTAGTTTATTGTCACATGTACTGAGGTACAGTGAAAAGCTTTTGTTGCGTGCTAACAAGTCATCGGAAACGCAAAA
Source organism: Raja brachyura (assembly GCA_963514005.1). Next base: position 17,938,103 of record OY740806.1, on the reverse strand, counting down.
CATGATTATACTCGAGCCATTGACAGTGTATAGATACAAGATAAGGGAATCATAGTCAAAGTAAGAAATGTTGCTGAAGGAGCAGATATTTATAAGCATGGAGAGATTGTAATATGTGATAGTAGACCTTGCATCCTACAATTTACAGAAACCAACTAACCTACAAACCTGCAAGACTTTGAAATGTGGGAGGAAACTGGAGCACCTGGAGAAAACCCACGTGGTCACAGCGAGAACGTGCAAACACTGTACAGAGGTCCTCCAGAGGCTTTCCTTTTCATTGTCCAGATACCTACACCTGCTGTTTCCTGTGCCTCAGATAATACAGGTAAATTGTGTTAAAAGATGACGGAGATACTGGGCTGATGTTAGAAAAGCATAACTAGTTTTAAGAGTTATTAAACTATATAGGACTTTCTGCTGAAATGAACAATGCTGGAAAGAAGCATTTAAAGGTCAGAGTGCCAAAAGAAAATAAAAAATATTTACTTTGGAATGAATGAGGGGAACATTTCTTTGGTCCTGAAGTTGTGAACCTTTGCAAAGACCGCAGTCACTCAATTGTTAGTATATGCAAGATCAAGCACAGCAGATTTTTAAAAAATATTGAGAGAGTTAATGCATACGAGGAATGGGCAAGAAATTGAAATCTAATTTATAAGCCGGACCCAAAGGATTACATAATCAACTTCTGATCCTACTTCTGAGAAAGGTCTCGACCCGAAACATCACCCTTTCCTTCTCACCAGAGATGCTGCCTGTCCCGATGAATTACTCCAGCTTTTTGTGTCTATCTACTTCTTGGGACCTTGGGTATGAAAACATGCACAATGTATATTCCATACTTTGGGGAAGAAATGGTCCCAGTTAGTCATGTATATTTCTGTATATCATCTGCGGATTACGTCATTGGCAGAACCAGAATCAGAACCACAGAATCCAGACCGTTCTCATACTGAAGAAAATCAAACGAATTCCATTAATAAATTTAAGAAGTAACGAGAATTCCTGAACAGTTACATTCAGGTTGAAATATTTGGCCAACGTTCACAAACTGTTTCAGCATCATTTTACAAGCATTAAAACATGTCAATATTATGACTGTTGCATAAGCTAGTGATAAAATACAGAAACTTTCAACCTTGAATATTCCTGAAGAAATGCATGAGGCTGGGATATCTCAGAGAAATCATTTTCCTTTCTCCTCTCCCTACCACGAAAAGTGAAAGAAAATATTCACTGAAAATATAAGCATGGAGGATGTATTACTGGTAACATGGAATTATTTCAAGCTGACAACTATATTCAAATGTTGTCGAATGAGACAGTTAATCCCACTGCAAATGTCCTGTTGAAGTTAATTATTCATTTTAATTGAGACATTTCAAATGGAGTGAATGCGCTCTCCTGTAATAAGTGCTGAAAGCTGCTGACCTGTTTCGTAGGAAGTTATCATGCTGTCCCCAAACTGTGGCCTTTATGAATGCTTCCAGTTACAATAACCTTTACAAAAGCTATTTATTTGATAGCTTACCTCAGTAATCCTGTTAAGTATGTAATTTATATAATTCCCCCCATTTTGCATTTTAATACATACTTATCATGGGCAAAAATAGGATTGATATGGGCCAGACCGCTCCGTCATTTTGACCAAATCCGATTGGATATACAGCACAGAGTGTGCTCCATGTGGGTTTCTTATTATTAAATGAACTGTTTGCAGTATATATGGGAATAAGAGCAAAAGATAATTGAGATAAATTGCTTCAGAGCCACACCAGAGTAAAATCAGAACTATGTCCATGTTGGTAGAAAATGTGGATTGTGGCACCATTAACTAATCTATGTATCAGTGGGCAAAACCAACAAACCGCTACCAGAATCTGTCACTTGCCTTGGGAATAAATAAAGCCGGTTGAATTTCTCATCTATGTTTGATGTCCAGGAGTCAAATTGCATGTACGTACAACATAACACCAATGTTATTCCGAGAGTTATGTTGCCGCCTTCAATCCGATCAAAAGGTCAACCAATGTGTCAAAATGTAGTCCAACATCTTAAGGTCATCTCTTTATGAAAGGTGTTCAATACTCTCCTTGCTCGTGTGGGGAATAAAGGATTTGTTACTGGTATTATTGCACATAAATATCATTTACTACCAGTCGAGGGAGCAGGTTCCACTGGAAGAAAATAATTTAAATGATACCAGTTCCACATTTTAAGATCTTCTGATCTTAGTACATATCACGGGTACGGCACGGACTTACCATCATGGAGCCTGGGATCTTTTGCCGAGGATCGCCAGTGTAGGAGCTCCGACCGCGGGGCCTGTGGACTTTAATACCGTGAAGGAGCGGTCTCCGGTAAGAAGCGCCTGATTCGGGAGCTCCATGCCGCGGAGTGTTCCAATCCGTCCCGATGTCGGAGTTTCGATCATACCGACGAGAGGGCCTGAACAGTGGACCATCGGCAACGGCAAGTGTGGAGGGTTCAGGCCCAACCACGGGGGAACAAAGGAGGAAGATGACTTATTGCCTTCCATCACAGTGAGGAATGTGGATTCCGCTGTGGTGGATGTTCATGTTAAATTTTATTCTATGTGGCTGTGTGTATTGTTGTATTTCTCACCTAGTATGGATGTATGGCAGCTCAAATGTCACTGTGCCTTAATAGCTACATGTGACAATTAAATTGAATCTTGCATCTTGAATCTAAATTAATTTTAAAATCTACTCAAAACAAAGTAGTTTCCAGAAAAATTCATGAAGGCACATGGTTAGATAACGTTTCATTAAAGAAACAATAACTCATATCCCACTGCATTTCAACAATAGAATGTGCAGTGTGTGTCTACATTGACAATGTCATCCAAGCATTCTCCAAATGACTATCAACTACACGGAGTTCCACTGACAAACTTATTGTTATTTTTACTTTCTTAGAATAGAATGCCTTTTATTGTCATTCAAACAACTTGGTTTGAACGAAATTGCATTTTCTACAGTTTTTTACATTACAAAAAAACCCAAGACCGACACTTAACACAATTTACATTAACATCCCTCACAGTGAGTCTCCAACACCTCCTCACTGTGATGGAAGGCAAAGTCTTATCTCTTCCCTTTGTTCTTCACCCACGGTCCAGCAGTTCAGCTGCAGCGTCGAGGCGAACTGGGGCTCACGATGTTAGAGCCCCTGGCGGACAATGGTAAGTCCAGTGGCCATTAAGCCACGCCGGCTGATGATCTTTATGCTAAGTTTGTGTATATTTTAATCATTTCTTGTTTTAAACCTTAAATATTAAAATATTTAAACTGTTTCATGAATTCCACATATTTTTCAATGTAATATTCCCTGAAAAATATTCAATTTTCTTTGAACGATTTCCAAAGAGCAATTTACAAATTAGCTCGAGCTATCATCTGGGACTTGTTATTTGAAGCATAGGAGGCTGGATTTCCTTTGGGTGCTCCATTTACTTCCCACATCCCAACTACACACAATGAGAAAGTTACAGTAGCCAATTAACCTGGCAGGTTGCTAAGTTATCTGGCCATCATAAATGTTCCCCGGTGTGAAGTTGATTGGGAGAAGCTGTTGGGATTTGGGTTGGGGAATTGGTAAGAATGTGGGGAGAATAAAAGGGATTCATGCAGGATTAATGTAAACAGGTTGTTGGTGGTTGACACAGACTAGGTGGGCAAGTGCCTGTTTCGAGGATCGATATCTGCCTATTCATGACCTTGTTCACATCAGATCATTGGTTTAGGAATAATATTCTGGTGAATACTGTCCAGGTATGCTTTGGCACCAGAAGTGGTCAGTGTTTCAGATATGCTGTGTGGCCTGATTAGTTTGCCCATGTGCAGGAGGGTCCACTGTTCACCCTCTGTGCTTTCATTGCATCCTCTGAACTGCAATGCAGAGACCTGGTGTGGGAGTTGGATGGGCCAGAGCCCAGGCATCTGGGCAAGAGTCCTGAGGCAACCTCTGTGGTGTGTCGGCTGGGAGGAGAGGAAATTGGAGGCAATGCAGTCAATTCAGGGAACCAAGATTCAAGGTTTCAAGGTCAGTTTATTGTCACATTTGAGTTAACATACAGCCATATTAAGTCAAAAGCAACAAGACGCACAACCACATCAAAGTTAACATAAACATCCACCACAGTGGATTCCACATTCCTCACTGTGATGGAAGGCAATAAAGTTCAATCTTCTTCCTCTTGTCCGTCAGGGCAGTCAAATCATCCAAAGCCGACAAATTAACTAAGGAACCTAAACTGTGAGATCATGCTATTAAAACATAGTCATTCTGAGAATGCTTCAAGGCAAGGCCACTTAAGAATAATGTTCGAAAGGAACAGTGTGCATAATTGCATCATGCCATGCATGGCTGATGTCATTACCACTATGTGACTTGAGTCTGGAAGCATCTGGTTATATTTCAATGCAATTACATTCTTTGCAAGAAATAATGGATCTTCATAAAGTACAAAGAAAGCACCATGCAGATGAATGTTTAACTAGACACACGAGTGGAGGAACTGGGAATGTAATGCTACCAACTTCAGAACTATAGCATTTCCCTGCTGTACTTACTTCAGAAATTTCCATAAGCTCGAGTGGGAAATAATGGAGAATGCTGATACTGCTGCTCTCTTTACAACTACAAAATGTGAGTCGCAACTAAGTCTAATACAACATCCCATATGTTTTGTCATTGAACTTTTTGAATGATTAACATACCTCATAAAAAATTAATAGAAAGAAAAGTTTTCACTTGATTCCAGATTTGCAAGTACAAAGTGGGGTGAAATTCATTTTAAATGATTCAATAAGCTTTGCAGGATGGGGTGGGAGAAAGAGGAACATTCAAATATGCTAAGTAATCAATCTGTAAAGGTAATTCAACATCAATGCTTAACCAAAAATCAAGCATAATTCTCTCACCTTTTGACTGTGATTTTAACCTTGCCTGCCTGAACAAAAACTGGGATAAATGGCAATACACCATTGTTTGATGTATGCTGCTTATGGCCAAGTAGACCCCAAGGAATTGAAGTCAATGCCATGACAGATTAGGACAGATTGGGAGCTGGAACCCTCGTGAGAGAGAAATCAAGAGGAATTATTAATAACGAAGGCAGCTACATGTTGAGACAAGTCGCTGCTGTGAGCGCTCCCACAAAGTGATTAATAAGGAATGAAAACAGAAACAACATTAACATGCCTATGATAACTGAATGCTTATTATACAAGGGTTTGCAACAAGGACAGGACAAGATTGCTAATGGATGACAACTCCAACAACTTGCAATCTTTTGACATTAGATTCCGCCAAGGATGCTTCCTTTTGGATTCATGCATTGTAATTTTATTGTATTCCTACAAACAAATTCATAATAAATAACCTGCACTATTATTCTGCAACAATTTATTTAATAAGAACACGTGCATAACAAATTGAAATTTAATAATCTTGGATATTAATGTTTCTGCTCTGGAGAAATATTAGGAACCACTTCTGAAATATCAAGTATCCTGTTGCTAAGCAATGATTTCATTTTTAATTTGCATAACGCACTGCTACCAGGTCATTTACAAGCATTCAATACATTTTCTCAGAAAGTGGGATCTTCTTCAGGGTCCAATTAGCTTTCTTTGCATGGCTCACACTGGCTGTAAAAGCAGATTGCAACCTCAACGAACATGCATCTCCAAAGGTTGAAGCCTTGTGCCATTCAGCTCAATGTCCTTGACCATCAGGAATATCCCTCATCAAAGGGAACCAAATGCAATTGAGAGTACAGCAAAGCAAGATCTAGAACAGCAATAGATACAAAGTGCTCAAGTAACTCAACATGTCACGCAGCATCTCTGGAGACATGTATAGGTGACATTTCGTGTCAGGGAAAAAGAGAGAGAACGAGAATGAGTGAGAGAGTAAAAATGAGTCCGAGAGAGAGAAAGAGAGAGGGAGAGAGGGAGAGAGAGCAAGCGAGCGAGAAAGAGATAAAGAGCATGGATAGGTGCCAAAATGTCACCTTTCCATGTTCTCCAGGGATGCTGCCTGACCCACTGAGTTACGCAAGCACTCTGTCTTTTTTTGTAAACCAGCATCAGCAGTTCTTTTGTTTCTTATTCTAAAAGAGTAATTCTGTGTCTCTCTCCTCAGACATTTCCTGGACAGCAGAGTGTTTCCAACATTCTCTGAATTATACTTAAGTTGTTGCTAGCTTCTCGTTCAGTCTCCTCCAGACTCATATACCACAGCGAGATGCTGTTCAATCGTACACAGAATCAGACTGGCAAATGTTAAACTGCAAATGCTGCATGGAACAGGAGTAAAATTATTCCCCGAAGCGTCACACACCCCAAAAACATACATCAGACCGTCACTGCAACAGATAACTGTCCACTGCAGAATATTTGAGATCCATCAAAGTCTGAAATTAAGCCAAGACTGATAGCAGGCCAGAAAATAGACAAGAGAGGGATATCGCAGCACAGATGATATAAGCAAGTCAGCCCACGATTGAAACAGATGAGAAAGGGTATTAATGTAGATTACTGGGATGAAAGCAAACTGAGCTTGAAGAGGGCTGCTGGGTGTGTGTTATAATTGATGAAGGTACCGATTACTTGAAGCAAGCATCATAAGTGGGTGTGAATGAGAAGCCTCCTGCACCTTGCTCAACTCCCATCACCTCACACTCTGCATCAAAGCAAACAAGGGTGGGAGGGGAATTAGTGGCATTTCATGCCTCCTTAAATGACAATGGCAATGACAGGAGGACGTTAACCAACAAAGCAAAGCTAATTCAATGAATACAAACAGGTCCGAGACAAGATTCATGGTGTTGTATTCAATGCTTATATAATGAATGTGGAGGAAGGAACTACAGATGCTGGTCTAAACCGAAGACAGACGCATAATGCTGGAGTAACTCAGCGGGACAGGCTGCATCTCTGGAGAGAAGCAATGGGTGACGTTTTGGGGTGAGACCCTTCTTCAGTCTACCCTTCTGTCTACTTGCATAATAATACAATTTGCGTATGTAAAGCATTGAGAGACTGAGTCATCTAATCATTAAATTGATCTCAATCAATTTTTCATGAATAGGCATTCATTGCATTATTGAAAAATCAACTCTGCAACCAAATAAAACTCAACAAATGTTTTTGGTTGTAATTGGGAATACTCCAAATCTCTCAGCAGAATGGCCTCAGGGGAGAGGTGTACACATTGCCAATCTTCACTGAAATCAGTGGAAATTCAGATTTGCCAGATGGAGAATAATTACACACCAATGAACCACAGCAAAATAACAAATGCTTATCATTTGAGTAAATGTGGAGGAAGTTAATAGTCTAATAATCATTAATAGACAGCAAGTGTAGCAATGCTGCAGAAGGTTTTGGCAGCTACACAGTAAGGGTCAACGTCCTCTCCATCCTAGAAATAATGTCACTATTTAGCTGTAAGGAAACCTAGGCACTGCAGAAGATAAAACGAGAAAAAGCATGAATGATTGAGAGAGGGAGAGAGAGGGAAAGAGAGAGGGTAAAAGAGAGGGGAAGAGAGGGAAAGAGAGAGGGAAAGAGGGAAAGAGAGATGGAGAGAGAGAGAGAACGAATGAGAGGGAGAGAATGGGAATGAGAGAAAGGGAATGGGAATGAGAGAGATTGTGAATGAGTGAGCGAGTTTTATGCAATTCTTAATCTTAAATCAAATGGGAAGCTACAATTATAAGAATACATGGCTGGTGGAGTTTTGTCTGAAACTGATCAATCACTAGAGATTGAGCCTCATTTTATCAATGGACTCTCCCTACAATGGCTGTGAACATACGCAGGGTACAGCACAGAATTATCAGCTGTTTGCCATTTCTCATCCGTAGCCACCAAAGAATAAGGATTTTCTTTTTGTCGCTTGCTTCAAATTCCTCAACAGGATTTATGCCGAGACTGTGAGAATTAATTACCTATTTACTGGCTCATTGTAACATAGGCAGGGTGATGCACACCAGGCCCAAATAAATCAGCTGGCTGGGTGAAACCGACACAATGGATGAATTACGCCGGGTCTGTACAGCAGTTCCAACTGGTACCTCCAGAGTTCAATGGCCAAATTGACTTCTTCAACTTCCATTTGCATGTTGTGCTCTGTCATTCACTTCAGCAAGTAGCTTCATGTAATCTAACAACAGAACCAGGGTGGCACAATGGTGCAGCTGCTGTACAGCACCAGAGACCCGGGTTCGATCCTGACCACAGCTGCTGTGTGTACGGAGTTTGTACGTTCTCCCTGCGACTGCGTGGGTTTTCCCTGGGTGATCCGGATTCCGCCCACACTCCAAAGCTGTACAGGTGTGTAATTTAATTAGCTTTGGTAAAATTGTAAATTGTCCCTGTTGTGTAGGATTGTGTTAGTGTGCGGGGTGATCGCTGGTTGGCATGGACTTGGTGGGCCGAAGGGCCTGTTTCCGTGCTGTATCTCTAAAACCGCAGGGAAGCCTGGTGCCAAACAAACTGTACAGAAACCAAGACTCCTATCACTTCACTGGTGATTGTAAGGCAAAAATATAGACAGGCAAAAAAAGCATTTTTATAGAATCAACAAGTCATAGATTTTAGAAGCAGATCTTGGAGAGTGGGCCAACACCAAGCATCCAATAACACTAATCCTACACTTTTAATTTTATTCTCCCCACGTTCATTAACTCCCACCAATGTTACCACTCACCCCAGGCAATTTATACTCACAGTTAACCCACTGAACTGCAAGTGTTTGGGATGCATGAGAAACTGGGACAATTGCAGGGAGAACATGTAAACAGACAACACCAGAGGCAAGGATTAAACCCAAGTCACTGGAGCCCTGAGGCAGCAGCTCAACCACCTGTAACATTGTGTAACTTTAATATTACTTACTTTTAGGTTTTAAGTAGTTCGAAGATTGTATGTGTTTGGAACTATCCCTTATTTTTCTTGTTTTTTTTAAATAATTGAATTGTAAAGTAATGATTTTGACATCCCAATAAAGAGAAGAACATTATAACACTTAAAATCGTTGGCAGAGGAAGAGGTTCCAGCTTCACCTTTGCCATCCTTCAACAATATATCAACAGATGGAACACGGAGTGCTGGAATAAATCTGCAGGTCAGGCAGCATCTTAGTCTAGTTAAGAATACAGCCCGTGAAACAGGCTCTTCGGCCTAGCGATTGTGCACACCGGCCAGCAATCCACATACACTAGCACTATCCTGCACACTAGAGAAAATTTACAATTTTTACCAAAGCCAATTAACCTACAAACCTGTACGTCTTTGGAATGTGGGAGAAAACTGGAGCACCCGGGAAAAACACAAGTTGTCACAACGAGTATGTACAAACTCCATACAGACAACACCCTTAGTCAGGATCGAACCCAGGTCTCTGGTGTTGTAAGGGAGCATTTCTACTGCTGTGCCACCGTGCTGTCCACTAGTCTCTGAAGGACGTGAATAGGCAACCTTTCATGTTGGGGCCTTTCTTCAGAATACTCATGGATAGGTGATGTTTCGGGTTGGCACTCTTCATTACGCACGTGTTGATCCTAATAGTCACCTAACCACATCCTCTGGAGATACTGCCTTACCCACCAAGATACTACAGCACCTAGACATAGGAGCAGAATTAAAGCATTCAGCCCATTGAGTTAGCTCCACCATTCGATCATGGCTGATTTATGTTTCCCTCCCAACCCTATTCTGTTGCCTTCTTCCTGGAACCTTTAACACCCTCACTAATCAAGTAACCATCAATTTCCATTCTAAAATGCCCAATGACTTGGCCTCCACAGCTGCCTGTGGCAATGAGTTGCACAAATCCACCACCCTCTTGTTGAAGAAACTTCTCCTCATTGCCATTTTAAAGGAACATCCCTTTATTCTGAGGGTGTGCCCTCTGGTCCTAGACTCGCTCACTACTGGAAACATCCTCTCCTTATCCCCTCTGTCTAGGCCTTTCCACACAAGATTCCAGCAAGTGGAGTTCCTTGTGCCTCTATCGGCAGCTAGGTCTCTCCACGATGCTGGTCAAAGCCTTATCATAACTGAGCTTCATCCATACACTCTCTACATCTGGACCAGATACATGCGGCTTCTTGGACCACAGGTAGCAGTTCTGAGAGAGGGAATATCAACACAATCCACTTCAATATACTGCATCTGGAGAAAAGGAATAGGTGACGTTTCAGGTCATAACCCTTGTCCAGTCTGAAGAAGGGTTCGGACTTGAACACTACCTATTCATTTTATATACATCTTTTCCTGCCATTTTAATTGTATGTTTGTATTGAAAAATGAAGTAAGGAAATCATTAGCCATCGTTTCCCGTTTTCTTTTCAAATCCAAGAAGAAATTGTGAAATTCTATTCTGCAATGCACACTCCTTTAAGAACTTCACCATGGTAGCATTTGGTCTTAAATTAAAAATGCAAACAGATTAAAGCCCTTTCAATAGTTTCCTTCAAGGGAATTTGAGGTGCTGCTTTATTCAAGTTTAATGCACATGCTGAAAGCTGGTACTGGCTATCTGATGCTCTCCTCATATCAGTACAACAGCCCCTTGCTGTGCTGAAGGATAAAAATTACAGTGTAAGAACTAACATGCCATTTAAATATGTAGAACGCTGGTTCTGGTGAATTCGAATACTCCCACACAGTGTGAGAAGAACTGCAGCACCATCTCATCTTTAGGTTATTCCCTCTGAAATGAACTAATATATTCCACTGACACAAGAAACCTCGGATGCTAGAATATTTCCCGTTATTTGCTGAGAATGGAAGACGGATCTGCAGGTAAATATGTCGGTTCAAGACCTCAAGGCATCCAATGGATTTCACTTTACATGTAGTGTAATGTAGGAAATGCACGAGCCACTTTATACCCAGCACGATCCCACATGCCTCAAAAGGGTAATTACAGGTTAAATATAGACTGAGCATTGAAGCGAAACTGTCCTCCAGTTATTTCTCCAACTCCTTCCAGTGCCAGAGACCTGGCACTGTGCCAGAGACCTTCCAGTGCCAGAGACCCGGGTTGTCCATGGTGGATCCTAATGCTCCTACACAGAACTGTGAGGACTCTATCCCTGTCATCCCCTCCAGAAATAAATGAAAACTTCCATTGTGAGAAATGGGGGAGGTTTCTGGTGAATATCCTTTGAATTGCAGAATTCCCATTGCATGTTGAGCTGGGACATAACTGAGATCCACCTTTTTTTTTTAAGCGTTCAGTTGCATCTCCAGCAGAGATATTGCAGTTGCAACTTTGGGGAATTAATGGCCGCAGAGAATAGTTGGTTGCTTGACCATACAATTGACTGCACTGATGCAGTCAGTCCCATTTAAAACATCACACGTTATCTTACAATTGGTAGGTTGAAGTGTCTCCCATAGCTTAACTAGTGATTGGCATGCCCATCCATCACCCACTTGTCCAAATAAAGTCTTCTTCCTCATTGATGTGAGACGTTGAAGCTGCAGTCTTGCAGCTGTTTGCAATTACCAATGACCTTTTCTGTCAACGGCACACCATTAAAGTGAAACACGGATCAGCCAGAACGTTTGTACAACCAGACAACTCTCAGCTTTGCTCAGACTTTTAAAATAAATATGCCATGAAATTTTACCTCGGCCAAAATGCTTATTTAGAATGACCACTGCACATAACGTACCAGAGCTATAGAAAATGATCTAATCTGTTCTGCAGACTGACTGATATTAGTGCCTCTCTGGAAATTAGAACATTTTGAGAGAGCAAGTTTTTCACGAGCACACATCCCATGTTAAACGTCGAGACTCCATGATTTGACATCAAGCTTCCAAAGAAACCATTCTCGATAAAGATATTTGTTTAAAGTTTGGGTTACATCTCTTTTTGTTGCAATAACACATAGGTTCAGTGCCCTCTCAAAATGTATCAAAATAAGTTAGCAGCAGGTTTGGGGTACTTTGCATTGGAAATGTGCATCAGAGCATCACCCACACAGCAATCAGAGAAAGATGTCATCCCTTGAAGTTGCATGGACAAACTCAAAGACCATGTCATAGAATTTCACACAGGCCTGTAATGACTTTTAAAGCTATGTATGTAAGTAATATTGCTCATGAGACAGGCCAAGGAAAGACATCAAGCATGAATGGCCTCTAGTCTGGTATGAGGTCTGGGTAGACACAAGGAACTGCAGCTGCTGGCTTACAAAAATAGAGAACCAAATAAAGCACTGGAGCAGCTGAATGGGTCAGGCAGCATTCCCGGAGAACGTGCATGAGTGATGTTTCAGGTCAGGATTCTTCTTCAGACTCAAAAATGAGGGTCTGAATAAGGGTCCGAACCTGAAATGTCATCTATCCACATTATCCATAGATGCTGCCTGGTCTGCTGAGTTGTTGCAGTACTTTCTTGGTTTATGAAATGTAGGTAGTTGGTGTGGCACAGAATTACCACATGAATCCATACACTTCCAGAACACCATGATGAAGACCATCAGAGGGAGGTTTTCAATGACATGGAAGAGTGAGATGATTTGCACATTAGACACAGGACATGGAAGAGCACAGCACATGAACAGGCCCTTCAATCCACAATGTCTGTGGATAAACTAATCGTATCTGCCTGCATATGATCCATATCCCGCCATTCCCTACATATCTGTGTGTCAATTAAAAAGCTAAAAAGCTTCTTGAACATCACAAACCTATCTGCATCCACCAACATGTATAAAACTCTTTTCTCACACATCTCCTTTAAACGTTGCTCTTTTCAACTTCAAGCTATGCCCTTTAATCCTGGACTACCTGCCTACCCGACCAAGTAAGCATACAATGTATACTTTACTAGGTTTATGAGCAGTCCTCAATCAGTCCCAAAGGTGACATTTCGGGCCTTCTAATGTATAAAGAATATACCATTAAATCTTGAGTTGAACAAGGAGGTATCACACTGTACTCTCTTTAACTGAGCTATCCCACACTGGTCATTATGTGAAGGTTTAAGCTATAATACACGTCAATACTAGTTGGAACAAGAGTTGTGTGCATTTTCACATCATTCTGTGAGCTTACTGTGCCAGAAAAAAAGTAGTTTCAATTGTTTATTTGCTCAGAAGTGCACAATCCAATTTTCTAATTGGCATGATTTTCCAGAAATACCAGTCAACCAGATGTATTCTCAGTAAAATTGTGTTTGGAATCTGTCATGCTCAGAAAATAAAAGTCTATGCAATCCTTTGTCTGGGCTATTCCCCCCTTGCCCAGGCTTTGAAGGATGTGTCTGAATTGTTCAATCTGCTTCCTCTCAATGCTAAATGGTGCATAACCCAGAATGACACCTTTAACAATTAATAGTCCACCACAATCCCGTTCGCAAGACAATGTGCCATAGTGGCGCAGCGGTAGAGTTGCTGCCTTACTAGAGATCAGGGTTCGATCCCGACTACGGTTGCTGTCTGTTTGTACGTTCTCCCCTTGACCTGCGTGGATTTTCTCCGAGATCTGCGGTTTCCTCCCACACACCAAAGACATACGGGTATGTAGGTAAAATTAGCTTGGTGAATGTGAAAATTGTCCCAACTGGGTGTAGGATAGTGTTAATATGCGGGGATCGCTGGTCGACGCGGACTCAGTGAGCCGGAGGGCCTGTTTCCGTGCAGTAAATCTAAACTATACTAAACTAAACAAGTAAGTGAGCTTGCAAAACATTGTACTCCAATAGTCTGCTCTTGCCTGAAATATTCCAAAGCCTTTCACAAACAAACCCATTGTTCATCTTGGCTTCTTCAGCTTATAACTGCATTGGCAGCCCCTGAAAGTAATCAAGAGCAATTGATTGAACAAAATATGGACTATTACAACCTTTTGATCCATCTTTAATTTTATACAAGCTATTTGGAAATTGTTGAACAGATTGGTTTGAAGAGTGAGAGATTGGCGATGTAATGAATAACAGCATTGCTGCTGAACAGTTGCCACTGGCTTTAGAATAATAGCCAGCAGGTGAATTCCATTGAAACTTTGTGTTCCTGAGTAGTGTTTCTTCTGTAATTAAAAGATGGTGTTCAGAAACCAGATCCTCCAGCTCATTACGACATGCGAAGCAGGAATAAACTGACCGCTGTACTGCATCAACTGATGGTTCTCTATCAGTTAGCATGCAGCAGGATTGGCTCATTGCTAATTACGTTTCCAAGAGATCGCAGATGAATACATTTTTTAATATCAATTTACAAAGCATTTATAGTTTAATTCTTACCACCTTGGGAACCTGTGCTCAGTATGGTGGCACGGCGGTGGAGTTCTGCCTTACAGCGCTTACAGCACCAGAGACCCGGGTTCGATCCCGACTACGGGTGCTTGTCTGTACGGAGTTTGTACATTCTCCCTGTAACCGCATGGGTTTTCTCTGAGATCTTCAGTTTCCTCTCACACTCCAATGACCCACATGTTTGTATGTTAATTAACCTGGTACAAATGTAAACATTTCCCCTAATGTGTGCAGGATAGTGTTAATATGCGGGGATCGCTGGTCGGTGGGGAGTCAGTGGGCCAAAGGGCCTGTTTCCACGTTGTATCTCTAAACTAAACTATTTCACCCAAACATTATCTTTTAAGGAGACATTTCATTTGACGTCCTCAACTCCTGTGGGTTTTAGGCACATTGAACAGGATCAAAAGTGCCCAAATGGGAACGAGGCTGGGATGGAGTGAGGAAAAATAGAGATATTGCTCCATTTGGTGTTCCTGTGGTGGAAATATAATCTGGAGCAGTTGGAACCTGGGGCATAGTGATAATCAGACTAGTGTTTGAGGATGAAGGTTGTTATTGGGGCTCCCGTGAGGTGTTTGGTAAGATGTCATGGGAGTTCATGGTTCAGTGAAGGCTAAAAGTGAGATTGAAGGTCCAAGAGATGTTGTTCTGCTGTGTTGAACTATGAAAATTAAATTAGGTACTTAATGGCAGCAGCACAGCAGTGTGGCAAGTAAAGCTGCTGCCTCTCACTGCTTGGGACCCAGCTTCAATGCTGACCTCAGGTGCTGTCTAAGTGGATTTTGCACATTCTCCCTATGACCACGTGGATTTCCTCTGCATGATCCAGTCTCCTCAAATATCACAAAGATGAGCAGGTCTGTAAATTAATTGGGTTCTGTAAATTGCCCTAAATGTGCAGGGAATGACTGTGAAAATGGAACGACATAGCATTATTGTGAAAGGGCGATCAATGGTTGGCATGCACTCAGTGGGTCAAAAGCCTGTTTCCTCGCTGTATCTTTCATTCTATCAAACTTACAGGGTCTTAATCCAAGGGTGGACTTTGAAAATATAATCGCCCCAAAAGCATTCATTGATGCCAGCACCTGAGGTATTTTGGTCTAATTTCCCATGCAATGTCCGTATGACATCTTTCAAAAGCAATGATCACAGCCTGTGCGACTGATGTCACGTGGGCTCACAGAGGTACCTCGCAACGGGAAGTTTAGTTTTAGTTTAGATGAGAGATACAGCACGGAAACAGGCCCTTCGGCCAACCGAGACCGCGCCGACCTGTGCATTAACACTATCCTACACACACTTGGAAAAATGTACATTTATACCAAGCCAAGTGTGGGAGGAAACCGAAGATCTCGGAGAAAACCCATGCAGTCACAGGGAGAACGCACAAACTCCCTACAGACAAGAACCCATAGTTGGGATCGAACCCGGGTCTCTGGCACTGTAAGGTAGCAACTCTAAGGTAGTAAGGCCGCAAGGTAGCAACTCTACCGCTGCCCACCATGCTACCCACCGTGTCAAATCAAATTTCCAAAGTGGTGCAAAATGACCCAGAATTTGTTGTTTTTGTGTTTCTTTTTTGGAAAAATCTATTTTGAATCACATGACATTGAAGATACAAAATTATGTGATTTAATTTCTGGATAAGGGATCGGCCATAATCAATCACAATCACAATAATACTTTATTCGCCAAGTATGTGTTGCAACCCATGAGGAATTTCATTTGCCAAGTCAATCAAAAAGCACCAGAAACCACAAAACACATTTTAACATAAACATCCACCCCAAGAGACTCCGCATTCCTCACTGCGATGGAAGGCGAAAAAAAGTTCAATCTCTTCCCTTTGCTCCCCTGCGGTCGGGGGCCTCGAACCCTCCGTAGATGGGATGATCTTCACTCCCAAAGCCGGCGGCGTTTTGGGCCTCTGCATCGGGGCGATCCAGCTCCTGCATCAGGGGGATGTCAGCTCCCCCGCGCCGGGCGATCGAACCCTGCGTCAGGGCTGGTTGAGCCTCTGTGTTCGTTGGAGTTCCTGACTAGCCCCTCCCGAGAGTGCGAGCTCTCGATGGTAAGTCCGCATGCCGCGGTTGGAGCGATCCCAGGCAAGGTATCGGCTCTGATATGAAGTCTGCGTTCCGCGGTGGGGCCCAAGGTCAGTCTGAAGAGGCCTCCAGCTCCATCGATGATAGGACACAAAGCGACTGGAGACGCGACCCGAAAACATCGCATCTCCGGCAAGGTAAGAAACTAAAAAAAAATTTCCTCCGACCTCCCCCCCCTCATAAAACCCCACGTAAAACAAACCCGAGAACATTTACACAAACTTATAAAACGCAAAAAAAAATTAAAAAGACGAAAAAACAAACAAACTATTGGCGCGGTGCCAAACGTTCGGCGCCCCTGGTGGTTTTTTGAATTGAATGTCAGGACAAGGTGGGAGGTGAAACACAGCCCATCTTTCCTTTTGTCTTTTCATTCATAGCTGGCCAATTATAAACTCTATCATGTTCCAATAAGCTGAGTTCAAATAAATATCCAGCTGAAGAACAAAGTACTTCAATCGAGCCTGGTTCTGATATCCTATACTCCTGGTGAAACACAGAAAATACAAATAAAACTCAAATGAAAGCTGTTAATATTGTATTTTTTTCATATATGATTTTGAAAATTAAATGATAGAAGTTAAGACCCAGGTTCATGTCTGAAAATGGATAATGGAGATGAACGCAATTTATAGAAGTCCAATGATGTGAACTGTAGTTCATGACTTAGATGTCTCTGTGTTTCACCTCTGAATACTTTCTCATGCATCTTTCTGAAAAAGGCCGGCACATGATAGCACATAACACTTGACTATATCAATAAATGAAGCAATTAAAATAACCTTTGACATATAATTAAATGTTCTCTATGAGCATCTCAATTAGACATCAAAACACCCTTGGCCTCAAGGATTGTACAGAAGATACACAGTAAATCGATACACATTAGATTAACTCTAAGCATCGCCTACAATCAACCTTAATTTGCAAAGGTTGACAATGGCACTATCGATAGACCTGAACAGATATTTCAGGCAATATGAAAACACAAGGGAGATTATTTGGAGGTTTTAGTTTTCGAGATACAGCGTGAAAACAAAACCTTCCGTCGTTCGACCGCATTGACCATCGATCCACATGCATTGACACTATCCTACACACATTAGGGACAATTTACATTGTCAATGTACACTGGGAAACATTACACATATAGGTCATCCTAATCACGAGAGACACATTCATGTACAGAAGTCATCTATGCCCCTTCAAGGATATTGACCAATCGATCAGATCCACAAAGTAAAAGAAAAATCCAACATTAGATCTTTTTTTAACTGCATGGAAATCTATTCTGCGTCATTTTCCCAAGGAAACAGCTTATTTTCTGCATCCAAATATTATAAATGCTGGAGTAGCTGGAATTTCAACAGGCTAACTCAAGAGAGCAATAAAAAGTGTAAAAGAAACACATATGGGGTTTTGCTGGAGTCTATAAAAATAAAATAAATGCTTGAAACATCATGTCAGGCAGTATTTGTGAGAATGAAAAACAAATTAAAGTTTCACGAGACCTCCATCTCCACAAGTGCTGCCAAAACTGCTGAGAAATTTTCCAGCATGTGTAGCCTTTTTACACTTTTCAAATTTGTGGAATTTTACAAACTGTCTCAGTGTTAAATTCCTATTTATTTTCCTGGAATGGGGACGCTAAAGAACCCATTTGTTTATACATTGTACAAATGAGGAAACAATTGATTTTGAGGCAATCTTTCAGTCTTGGAGTCCTCAATCCATTCTCCTATCCCTCAGTTCCTCTGCCTGACTACACAGAACAACCGTTAGAGCTGCTCGATTTCCTATAGCTTTCTAGATTAAACAGCCAATTTTGGTAGCCAATGCTATTGACTGGTTTAATAGGGGCATTATCTACTACTGGAGAAGTGTGCAGGAAAAAATAAAATAATAAGGAGCAAGGCAGAGCCCGTGAGGTGTTTACAAGAGCCTCAAGAAGGAATTAGACTAGTGGAACAGATACGAAATATGTTGCATATTTGGACTCTCTGATGGCTTTGATTAGGTGCCACATAGAAGATATTAAACAGAATTTAACAGGAGAGGGAGATGGTGATGGGTTTACACACAAGCAGACAGTTGAAATGGTGATGTCGAAACAGAAAATAGGTGCAGGAGTAGGCCATTCAGCCCCAGCACCGCCATTCACTGTGATCATGGCTGATCAACCACAATCAGTACCCCGTTCCTGCCTTCTCACCACTTCCCTTCACTAGTCTATCTTTAAGAGATCTATCTAACCCCCTCTTGAAAGCCTCCAGAGAATTGGCCTCCACTGCCTTCCGAGGCAGAGAATTCCACAGGTTCACAACTCTCTGTGTGAAAAGTTTTTCCTCATCTCCGTTCTAAATGTCTTACCCCTTATTCTTAAACTGTGGCCCCTGGTTCTGGACTCTCCCAACACCGGGAACATGTTTCCTGTGTCTACCATGTCCAAACCCTTAATGTTGCGAACATGTCTGGTCTCCCTACTGAAAGAGGCACTTGTGATAGGAATGTAACTCAGATTGATGAGAGTGGTTTTCGTAAGAGAAGAGATTAAGTAGACAGACCGACGCCTCTCTAGGTTTTAGGATAAATAGATTGATTTTATTGAAACTTTGATATATTTCCTGGGGCTTCACAAGGTCAGTGCAGGGGTGGTGATTCCTCTGGCTTGATCGTGAGATACAGGATTCACAGTGTCAACCATTCAGGGCAGGAATGGAGAACACTTTCTTCACCCAGAGATTCGTAAATAATTTGAATTCTCTGTACTAAAAGTCTGTGTTAGCTCAGTCACTGAACACATTCAGGACAAACATCAATACCAAGGGATGTGGGGTTAGTGTAAGTAGACGCATGGGAGCAAAATTGAATGCCAGAGTAGACACAGAAGTCCAAATAACTCATTCTATTTCTCAGGAAGTTCTGCATCTGAGGATAGATTGAGTCAAGTGAACTCCTTGATCTTCAAGCATCTCCTTGATCTGGAACAGAGGACTCTCTAAACATTGGCTCCTGCAGCTAAAACCCTCGAGTTTCTAAATTGAGATTGCCACAACAAGAAATAGAAAGTGGAAGTCTACAAATGCTTCTCTTTGCCAATGTTTCCAGTACATGAATGTATCTATTCTGGTTTATCTGCATTAACAATCCTAGAACTATATTACTGGTGCTGAAACCCAAGTTATATTTTTATCTTCACCTTCTCCGATCAAATATTTCTTGAATTTGAAAGGGTGTCAGCTTCAGGCGTAGAAATGTATTTTTTAATCTCTTCATACTTTCGAGGGGAAGACTTTCTTTGGCAATCCTTTTACTTTCACCACTCCCCACCACACGCCTACCAAATGAATGTTGAATACAAGTGCTTTCATGAGACTTTCTAAGTGGCACACAGATACACAAACCATTCTATACATTGAAGTTTGCATTTTGCAGCATGTCAGTATAACCTGGCAGATAGATCTCAGTTGGGCCAGAGAAAAGTTACAGTAAACGCAGACATTCTGAGCTTGTCTGTGCACAAGAGTGTGAAACGTCTGAGATCAGATATAAAGGTGCAATTTGTCCAAGTTGACAAATTGATTTGCTCTCTTTGAATTCATTTGAGTCAATTTTCTAATAATTGCAAACCCATCTCAAAGATTGACAACCAAATTACATTTTTTTTTGTTCACACACCTGGTTTGTGTGCAAATTTATATGGTTCAGAGATCAAAAAATGTCATAACATGCCAATGTATGCTGATAAGCAAAAAACCCTATAATAATGGAACCATAATTAGGCATCTTTAATCATTGAAATCATAAAAGAAGGGAAAATAGATTTGTAAAAGTTTTTTCTGTGACAATAAAACAGCTGCACATTTCCTCACCGTACACATTCACATGGTTTACTGCAGTGCTTGTTGGTCACGGCCATCAAAGGCAGATGCATGTTCCTGCAGACAGAATTACACTACAGTAGTTCCACAATTGAGTTCACTTTGTCTTTCGCAAGGAGAGAGCACACCCATTCCTCATTAGGATACAAGGAACTGCAGATGCTGGTTTACAAAAAAAGATAAAATGTTTGTTGTAATGTCCCTCTGTCAAAGTCTATTGAATGCAGTTTTAGATTCAAAGAGACATTAAACACAAACCACTGGATTCAAGTGTAATTTCTGGAGAGAGAATTTCATTATTTTGTTTCACAAAGTCCAAATCAAGTGCCAAGGTCAAACTTCAAGATATCCCCAATCATCTTCAGCCAGAAGAGTGCAGTGGATAATTGTTCTCAGCTTCCTGCCCAGGACTGATTTCTGAAGTCAGTCTTCAACCATTCATTTAATTCTACTTGTTAACATGAAGTGGTTGTGTTCACTGAACACAGCCCTGAATACAAACAATATCCTGAAGATGGGAGGTCCAGAATCAATATTTCTCCCACCAATGTGGAACAATTGCATCTTCCCTTAAAACAGGCCAATAAATTACTGGAGTAGAATTGGCCATTCGGCCCATCGAGTCTACGCCATTCACTCATGGCTGATTTATCTTTCCCTCTCAACCCGATTCTCCTGCCTTCTCCCCATCACCTTTGACACCCTTACTAATCAAGAATTTGTCAATCTCAATACGAACACAGAACCATATAAACTAGGTGCAGGAGTAGGCCATTCGGCCCTTCGAGCCAACACTATCATTCAATATGATCATGGCTGATCATCCAAAATCAGTACCCCTTTTCTGCTTTATCCCATATGCTTTGATTCCATTTTCCCTAAGAGCTCTATCTAACTCTAGGTCAAGGCCTAATCTATTATGGGACATTACTGCCCAGTAATTAAAAATCCTATCAAATGACAATTCAACACCAATAACCTGGCAACTGATTCTCATCAGAGATTCACTTGAACAAGTCCAACTCATTACAACCTGCATCTAAATATAAACATGTAGCTCAATTCCAGAGGAGAATTGGTGTCCAACCTTGACACCAAGCCAGCATTCTACCACAGATATTGTGGACAAATTGTACCACAAGTAGGAGTTACGTTATCTCAAGGGTATATAGTTGTAATCATTGGAGGTGAATCAACTAGGGTTGGCACATAGTTGCAAGAGCTTTGGTCAAGGCCCAGCCATAATCAGGTCTTCCGTCAATGATAATCATTCCAACTCAAGATCAGAACTTGTAATATGATGACTGCACAATCTGTAGTTTTATTTACAGTTTCATAGCAAATGAAGTAGTCCCTGCCAGCATGCAGGAAGAATGGGACAACATTAAGGCAGGAGCTGATGAATGGCAGGTGACATTTGCACTAACAATCTGCCAGGTCATTACTATTTCAGAGACACATTCTAACCAGTTATTCTTTACCGTGACATTCCCATCTTTGAGTTCCACAACGTCAACACCTTGAGAAAGAACATTGACCAACACAGACTTAGCTTGATCAGCCACATAAATCCCGAAGCTCCAAGGAAATGTCTCTGGTGTGACATCTCCTGACTCACAAATGGTTTCCAACATCTAATAGGCACAAACAAAATGTGTAGGGAGGAACTACAGATGCTGGTTTAAACCGAAGATAGACACAACATGTTGGAGTAACTCGGTTGGACAGGCAGCATCACTGATGAAAAGGAATTGGTGATGTTCCGGGTCGAGACTATTCTTCAGACTATCAATCTGTCTGTCTATCTTTATGTCTACTGGGCAAAGTTCAAGAGTTGCACTAATAACTCCCTGCCTGCTTGGATAAGCACAGTTGCATCAATTCTCAAGAAACCTGATAAAATCCAGGACAAAAGAACGCACTTGATTAGCACCACCTCCAAGCGCATAGCTCATAAACGTTGTCCTCCATCTCAAAAGCATCTTAACTACAGGGTGTACGAATTGCAGAATGTACTGATATAAACTGCTAAAGCAAACCTTCAATCTCAACCAACAAAAAGAACAGGAAGCACAACCATCTGCAGGTTCTCCTCCATGTCACACTCCATCCTGAATCTGCAACATATCACTGTCAAGTCAAGTCAATTTTATTCGGCACATGCACATAAAGTGCAGTGAAATTAACTTGCCAGCAGCGGTACAATAAAAAAACATACAATACACAATAACAATTTGACACAAACATCCACCACAGCATTTATCACTGTGGTGGAAGGCACAAAGTTTGGTCAGTCCTCCTCCATTTTCCCCCGTGGTCGGGACCTCAACCCTCCGCAGTCGCCGCTGCGGGTGTCCAGATGTGCAGACAAGGCAAGTCCTGAATCGGTGCTTCCCCACCGGAGACTGCTGCTTCAAGATGGTGTAGGTTGCAGGCCGGCGGTCGAAGATCTCAAGTCCCCGTCACGGCGCAGCCAGAACCACCACAGGGCCGGCAGTCAGAGCTCCTCTCCAGGGATCCCCAGCGAGGGATCCCGCTCCGGATGGTAAGTCCCCACCCCGCCCGCGGTTAGAAGTAGGCCGCGGGCCGACGGTCGGAGCTCTTCTCCTCCGGGGTCCCCAACGAGGGATCCCAGGCTCCGGACGCTGCGCCAGCCGGAAGCACCGCAGTCTGCGGATTCTGGATGATGTGGGCTGCAGGCCGGCGATCGGAGCTCCTCTCCAGGGATGCCCGGCTGGGGAATTTCAGCGGGTCAGGCAGCATCTCTGGAGAACAGAAATAGGTGACGTATCGGATCGAGACACTTCTTCAGACAGTTTTAGATTTTGCGGCCCCTATCAGTGCAACAACAAGGATTGCGAAAAGGATGAGATCCTGCAGATTTTAGAAATCTAAAAAGAGTTTAAAAAACAGAAATTCAAAAATTGTCATCTCAGTTACTCCCAGTGCCACGTGCTAATATACAGAGACAGGTACTGGGCAGATGAATGCTTGGCAAAGTCAATGGTGAACAAGGGAGAGCTGTAGATATCTGATGCTATGGACCAGTTTCTGGGCAGGGTGGGACCAGTGCAAATAACATGAATCGTACATCAACAGGAACAACGTCACCTTTCTTTGCACAAGGTGGGATGTGCTAGTGGTGCTATGGGAGTTTAAATTGTCACCCAGTGGCCACCGGGTGGCGCCGCAAGTGGCAGCCTCGCCAACAGCCTGTCTCTTCCCTTTCTTCTTTTGATTGTTTATGGTTGGGTTGCTATGCTGTATGACTGTGACCAATATCACATCCCCAGCTTTCCATCCTCACCCCTGTAGGCTACAGTGCATGGTGGCCACACAAATATTTTTTTAAATATGATTTTAGTTTTTGCTTCTACCACTCTTTCTGAAGTGAGTTGCACCATTCTCAAGCTTAGAAATAAAACATATTAATTGTATCTTATCCTCCAAATTTTGATTTGCTTCTAAAGGCTAATAGGTCCTTCCTGCTCATCTTATTCAGGCCTCTCAGGTGCTGATAGTTTGATTAATTCTTTCCTGAGCGTCAAAAATGGCACAGTGTACAACTGGTGGGGTTGCTGCCTCACTCTGCCAAAGACCCGGGATTGATCCTGACATCGGGAGCTGTCTGTGTAGAATTTGGGCATTCACCCTGTGACCACGTGGGTTTCCTCTGGGTGCTCCAGTCTCTAACCACAGCTGAAAAATGTGCAGATTTGTAGGTTAATTTGTCACCATAAAAATCGCCACTCGCGTATCGAGAGTGAATGAGCAAGTGGGATGACACAGAGCTAGTGTTGGAGGGTGAATGTCGGCGTAGACGCAGTGGGCCAAGGGGCCTGTTTCCATTCTGCATCTCTAAACTAAACTAATGTTCAAAAGAAAACCACTCCAGCCAACTTCTCATAAAAATATATTTGTAGCCCCAGCGAGACTCCGTGCCAATTTCCTCTGCTATCTCCTCACGTTATCAAATTCTTCCACCAGTCCAATAACCGATTTAAATATTTCCCATTGGTCTCAGAAGCCTTTCAACAAGCTATGGATATTCCTTACATTTAGATGAAGACACTCCAAGTGGATGCGTTGGTAAGGGAGTTTTAGTCCTGGACTAAATAATCTGCTTGCAAATAAAAGACTAAAACTGAAGCAGAAAGCAATGATGTGAACAGCAGAGACAGGTAGGTTGTTCACTATATTGAAGGCCACAGGGAAGTCACAGACATTGAGAATAGTAGATTACAGTTATAAGATACGCCTTAGAGACATTGCAAAGAGCAAATTTGCTTTATTAGGTTTGAATGCTCGTGTATCATCCAGCTCCTGTTATATGCAACACTTATATGTGGAATGAATTAGAAATGGTATGGTTATATCCATTGCACTAGTGCTTGGCTTTGAATGGTCTACAGTTCACTCTAAGGAGATAGGTCTCGTGTGGAGCTTTAGTATCGTGTGATGACAATGATGCTCTCTCATTGATATCTGCATTACTTTTCATTCTGCTGCAGAGACTTGCTTGGAGCCAAATATATTTAGTCTCCCACAAGAGGTTGGACTGTAACTGGAAATATGGGCTGTAACTGACAATAAAGCTCTTTTTCATTGATAGCTGCGATACTTTTCATTCTACTGAGAGTGAATTGCGAAGAGTCGAAATACATTCAGTGGCCTGCAGGCTGTAACTGGAAATAGGCCATGGAATTTGTGCCTTATACATATTCAGTGATCTCTCATGTAGTTAAAACGCAGCTTTCTTGCACTGTCATGAAATGCGCAGTGTCACCTAAGCCACCTACCTCACACAATTCACCAACACCCATCTTATTAAGAGCTAACATCTTGCAGATAGAAAATAGGTGAAAGCAAATTAATCTGACAAAGTGCAAATCAGAAATCTCTGAAGAAGGGTCGCGACCCAAAGTGTCACCTATCCATCTTTTCCTGGGACGCTGCTCGACCCACTGAATTACTTTGTCTCTGCTTCAAAAAAGCTGAATTAACAGAGTACTATTTGTGGTATTAAACCAACATGATTTGTTTTTAAATGTGGCTCAAATATTTCCTCAGTAACCCAATTTCAAATATAACTTGGAAATCAGTGGTACAGATTTTGTTGGGAATTGTCACCACTTCTGATTAGAATCATTGTCATTTGTATTAAATGTTCACATACCTGAGAACTATGCACATGCTAAATTAGATGCAAAACAGGCTTTTTGTCCCACTGAGTTCATGCTGACCATTGATCATATGTTGACACCAGTTCTATGTCATTCCACTTTCCAATCAAATCTCTCCACACTAGGAGCAATTTACAGAGGCCATTACAAACCCACACATCTTTGAGTTGTGAGAGAAAGGCGGAGTACGCGTTGGAAACAAACGCAATCACAGGGAGAACATGCAAACTCCACATAGACAGCGCCCAAAGTCAGGATCGAACCCGCGTCTCTGAAGCCATGAAACAACAGCTCCACCAAATGCACCACTGTGCAGCACATATTTCACCAGTGGATTTCACACAAATCCCAATAATGCGTTCTTTCTTGCTGAAAAACTATCTTCACATGGTTTTGGAAATAAGGTTTCAGAAATCATAGACCTTAGAACTGGTGTGGAATCTGCAATCCTACTGCTTTCAATAGGATCATACAGCGTGGAAACAGGTTATTCTATCCAAGTTGCCCATGCCAACCAAGATGTCCTATCTATACCTGCGTTTGGCCCATATCTCTCTAAACCTTTCCTATCCATGTACCTGTCCATATCAAATTATTAAGTTGCTTTTCATCAGTTGAAATCAAAGTTTTAAGTGAATGACAGATTAATTAATTAAAAGATACAGCATGGAAATAGGCCCTTCAGCCCCAGCTGACCATCATCGCTTGTGGTAAGAAACCAGCACACCCGCTGGAAACCCACGCAGTCACAGGGAGAACATGCAAACACCACAGAATAGTTGGAGTTAAGAGAAGAAAGACACAGGACTTCCATTCTTTAAAATGTTTACCATTTGTTTAGCTTTATTTGCTTAAATTTGCTTTAGTTATTTGCTTTAAAACAGCGTCCATAATTTACAAGTTTGCTCTTTTATTTTGTTTCTGGTCATTTTATAATTGTTTCTGACTACAGACATCCAGAATATGCAAACCCCACAGATACAGCACCCGAGGATTGAACCCAGGCCTCTGGTGCCATGAGGCCGTGGCTCTACCAACTGCACCACGGTGCCATAACCTTCGTGTCATCCAACATTCAGGAATTATTGCAGGAATTCCTTTTATAATCAGACTGGTAATATTCAGGCCTTCCGTAGTGGAGAGGGAGGCACCTTATCAGTCTGTGCATTTCACTGAAATATTAATTTCATAGCTCACTTCAAGTAATAATTGTCAGAAGTGAGAGGAGGGGAGGTGGTGGGAGATGGTGAGAATAGCGGTTAGGAAAGAATGAGTATTTGTCAGGAAACCTTGCTAACTCTGAAGACTGAAGGTCAGTGTTAGGACTTTGCAAAGGATCCTGGATGCTTACTGTGATTTCACTGGTAAATGTAATTAGTTTGCTTGAGTGCTTGGTTATCAGCGCGGAAACATAAACTGACACCATCGTTCAGACTAAAAGAAACAAACAACTGGACACGTTCTGCTCTTTATGCACATCAGCAGTCTGTGCAGGAATAAGCAGGTGGTGAAGGTATCGATGTTTGATTACTAATTTCTCATCAGCTGCACTTGAAATATAGAAGTTAAAAACAGCATTGTCCTTAGTGCCTTAATTGAATATGTGGAACCCATGGAGATGACCTCTCCTGGCCCAATTTGTGTTGGCTGATGGTTTGTGGTGTGAGGGGGGCTGCCAGCCCTCAGGCCTTAATGCCTCAGCACCACAAGTCCTCAGACAACACAAGTTAGGCCAGGAGAGGAGTTAGGTCACCTCCATGGGTAATCTATACGCGCTTGATCGAAGGTGGAAGATCAAGGTGTGCTGAAGCTCAGATGCCAGTGTTCATTGCTGAGCAAAGCAGTGGTGGGCTGAAGAGAGAGCCCAGATCTATTTCACATCCAAATCTCAGCCTTACACCAGAATTCACTGAAGTCAAGGACCCAGGGGAAAATGTAAGCACGAGATTTAAGCGGCCAGATTTTTCTTTCCAATTACATTTTAAGGTGTTTTCATTTAAAATATTTTGCTTTTAATTTGTAATTGTTTTCAGTTTTAAGTAATTTAATTCTAATATTTATTTAAATATAATTGATTATGTGTTTGTCAGAGTCTCCCAGGTATGGGGCCTCAAGTTACAAGGTGCCTGGAACTGGCTCTAACTCATGGCATTGATATCAAGACAGAGTTCTTATTGTGGACCCGTCGAATATTCACTGGAGGCCATCTCATCCCAAGATGTTTCTAACCTTAACCAAATGTTATCTAAGTTGAAAAAAGGGACTCTGGGCAGAGGATTCAAGAGGCGGTTAGTGTCTAGGGTGATTCACTCCTTCTCATCTTGGTCGTCATATCGAGACACTCACGTTTGCACAGAGGACATCATTCTTATGGACATGAGGACATGTTGACATGCTTGTGGACATTATTTGCTGTCATTTTTCATCTCAGGGCTTGCTCTGCGTGAATGGCTGCAAGTCATGGATAGATTTAAGAGCGGTAACGGCACAGAAATAAAATAGATAGCTTAGAAATTTGAAAATCATTACATAAGCTCATTAAATGTTGGGAAAACATCCTAAGTGAAAATCAAAATAGGATGGGTTTGGTTTTTTGATTTTGGTGTCTGGAAAGTTGATCAGATCTAATTTTGGGAATGGAATGTCCCTCATTTGTCCATTCAGGATCAATAGACAATAGACAATAGGTGCAGGAATAGGCCATTCGGCCCTTCGAGCCAGCACCGCCATTCAATGTGATCATGGCTGATCATCCACAATCAGTACCCCGTTCCTGCCTTCTCCCCATATCCAGGACCGGCCTTAGGCCGGTTGGACCGATTGCTCCCAATTGGGCCCTGCGCCTAAGGGGGCCCAATCGCTAGAGTAATGTACTCTCGGCTCGGGTAGATCTACCCCGGGTGGAGGGGGAGAGAAGGGTGGAGAGAGAGTAGAGGGATGTGAGGGGGAAATGGAGAAAGGGGATAGGGGGAGGGGGGGAGGTGGGTCATTCGCTCATGGCCGCGGGGCAGCGCTCCCGCCCCTTCATTCGCCGTGCTTCACGCACACAGCCCCGCTCCACGCCTCTCTCTCCTCTGGGAGACAAGGTGAACAATACAGGGAGGGCTGGGGGTTGGAGCGACGTTTACAAACATCGGTCTCAGCTCACACCCATCCGCCCGGACCCCGGCACCCGCTCCCACCGCCGGCCCTCTCCCTTCCTTCTCTCCTTCCCTTCCCTCCCTACCTTCCCTCCCTCCCTTCTCTCCTTCCCTTCCCTCCCTCCCTACCTTCCCTCCCTTCCTTCTCTCCTTCCCTTCCCTCCCTCCCTTCCCTCCCTTCCTTCTCTCCTTCCCTTCCCTCCCTACCTTCCCTCCCTCCCTTCTCTCCTTCCCTTCCCTCCCTACCTTCCCTCCCTCCCTTCTCTCCTTCGCTCCCTCCCTTCTTCTCTCTTTCTTTCCCTCCTTTCTCTACTTCCTTCTGTCCTTCCTCCTTTCTCTCCTTCCCCTCCCACACACACACATCACGCACAGACAACTAACACACACACACACACAACATAGTTAGGATGGGGCTGAAGCCAACAATTTAATGCCTGGACTGGTTTTATTGGTTTTCCAGGATCTATTTAATTAAATCACTTTTTTTTTAAATTTCACAGTCACTAAAACAAGTGGTATTGTAACTATGTACCTTTCCAAGGTGATCTACACATTTTGCTTGTTACTTGTAGGCTTATATGTATGCAATTTTATATTTAAATGTTGCTTAGATCTGATTGGTCCATTAAGTCGCACATTTTGATTACTTTCCATTCTACCATAGAGATATAAAGTCTATAATAGACTTTAATTATTTTTCTATGAATCTGCAGACCTTGGCTGGGAACCAGGGGCTCACCAAAATTGTTCCCAATTGGACCCCACACCTCCTAAGGCCGGCCCTGACCATATCCCTTGACTTCGCTATCTTTAAGAGCTCTATCTAACTCTCTCTTGAAAGCATCCAGAGAATTGATCTCCACAGTCTTCTGAGGCAGAGAATTCCACAGATTCACAATTCCCTGGGTGAAAATTTTTTTTCTTATCTTCGTACTAAATGGCCTATCCCTTAATCTTAAACTGTGACCCCTGGTTCTGAACTCCCCCAACATCGGGAACATGTTTCCTGCCTCTAGCGTGTCCAATCTCTTAATAGCCTAAAATGTTTCCATATAATCCCCTCTCATCCTTCTAAATTCCAGAGTATACAAGTTCAGCCGCTCCATTCTATCAACATATGACAGTCCTGCCATCCTGGCAATCAACCTCGCGAACCTACGCTGCACTTCATCAATAGCACATTCCTTCCTCACATTTGGAGACCAAAACTGCACTCAATACACCAGGTCAGGTCTCCCTGTACAACTGCAAAAGGACCTCTTTGCTCCGATACTCAACTCCTCTTGTTATGAAGCCCAACATGCCATTCACTTTCTTCACTGCCTGCTGTACCTGCATGCTTACTTTCAGTGACTGATGAACAAGGACCCCCCCAGATCTCATTGTACTTCTCCTGTTCCCAATTTGACACCATTCAGATAATAATCTACCTTCCTGTCTTTGCCACCAAAGTTGATAATCTCACATTTATCCACATTAAACTGCAGCTGCCATGCATCTGCCCACTCACCCAACCTGTCCAGGTCACCCTGCATCCTCATAGCATCCTCCTCACAGTTCACACTGCCACCCAGCTTTTTGTCATCTGCAAATTTGCTAATGTTACTTTTAAAGCATCAAGCATTTTCAGAGACTTGCACTTGAAATGCTAACTCCATTTCTCTTTCCACAGATGTTGCCTGTTGTGCCTTTTCAGTTTTAATTTTGGTCTTCCAATTTTTCTTTAATTATCAACCACTCTCTTTGATTATAGATTCCTTTTTATCTGTGCAAATGTCCTACCACCTCGGAAGACTATTTCCTATCTCCTTTCTCAACTTTCTATGAATTAAACATTCATGCCATTACGAGGAATTTGCATCCAATACATTGTACTTGCAACAGATGTTCCAATTTAGATCAGTAGTTTGAAAAAAAACATGCAAGATTGTCCTACAGAAGATGCAAAGGAGACTTTCTTCTTATGAATGGGTTACAGAAAAGATTGCACACAAAACAAATCTTAGTTGCAAAATGCTACTCTGAACTCATGGATGAAACTATTCTACTATAATGTTGCAATGATATAACAAAACTATTATAGAAACTGCACTGGAAGGAACATGGTCTCGACCTGAAATGTCATCCATTCGTTCTCTGCAGAGATGCTGCCTGTCCGGCTGAGTTACTCCAGCTTTTTGTGTCTATCTATAATAGAAACTATATGATTTAAAAACAAAAGAGATCAATTCTCCCAAGTTGTCTGGGTATTCTTCTCTCCAAGGTAATGGA
This sequence comes from Raja brachyura, assembly GCA_963514005.1. Next base: position 17,907,207 of record OY740806.1, on the reverse strand, counting down.
AAATAGTTTGTGGTTCATATTAACATGAGTGCCAGAGAAAACCTCTGCCTCTTCAGTAGCTGGTGAGAAAATCATGCTTGTGCATTTATTAAGTGATTCATTTTATTAAGTACCTTATTAAATGATAGTTAGCTTAAAGTGTCAGGGCAGCATTTTCTTGCTGTGGCTATCTTTCCGAGCGTAAAACCAATTTTGGCAAGTTCCACATCAAACAATGAAACAACACAGAGCCGGATTAATGGCATGACATCATACTTGAGGGGGTCCACATGGTACAGTAATGATTCTTAACCAAAAATATACTTGGCATATATATGGTCTCGACCAGGAATGAGAGGAAAGTCAGAAAAAAAAAGAAACATAATTTGGAACACAAAGCATGAAGTTAAAGTAAAACATTTTGCAGACCAAACAATAAAATGTGTGGTTTGATAATAGTTTTATTAAGAAATGGGCAGGGCAATAACACAGATAACAAGAGGATGATGGCAGATTTATTAAATAATTTATTGCTATTTATCAGAACAGATGGACATGATATTGGATGATAAGATGAGTAATGAGTTAAGTGCATTTAAAATGGAAAAAATATATATGAAATAAACTAATCTCTATCAATGTAGATAAACCTTCTGATCTAGAGTGATTGTATCTATGCACAATCCTAAATTAATTCAGGGAAGAACACAGTATATCTTTAATAATTTGTTAGAAAAATGTGCAATACTGGAAAAATGACAGATGGTTAACATAATATATATTTTTAAGTAGGATAGAACTTTCTCAGTGAATCATAATCTTGGGGTTTAACGTCACATGAAGAAAATGTTCAAATCCCTTCTATAGGATAGAATATATTTAAGAATGAAAAATGATAATGTGCAGTCTGCATGGATTTCAAATCAGTTGCTTTTCATTAACTGAACCTAATGCGTTTTTTTTTCACTGAGCAGGCAATGGTAATGTAGTTGGCATAATTTATCTGAGTTTTAAAAAGGCTTCAATATGAAGTCCATACAATGTCAAATACGTAACATCTTGGAATTTGGAATCATGGGAAACAAAGGATTGCATGTTTCTGATCTGTACACTTTACTTTAGACTTTAGAGATATAGCACGGAAACAGGCCCTTCGGCTCACTGAGTCCGCACCGACCAGTGATCACCTCGTACACTAACACAATCCAACACACTAGGGACAATTTACAATTTTACCAAAGCCAATTAAAACCTATAAACCTCTATGTCTTAGGAGTGTGGGAGGAGACCGGAGCACCCGGAGAAAACCCACGTGGTCATGGAGAGCACATCCAAATTCCATACAGACCGCACACGTAGTCAGGATGAAACCCGGGTCTCTGGCGCTGTAAGGCAGTAATTCTACTGCTGCTGCCCCCAAGGGTCATAGGTTATGTAGGTCACAAGTAATCCTCCTTGAGGTCCTATAGCTATCTGACATGATCTCTCTCGAAAAAGTACTATGAGACGTTTTATGTCAAACTGAAAAATTAAAGTGAATTTCTTTTAACCCTGCAGAAAGTCCCTCAATAATGCATTCTAGTTTGACCTGTAACACGTCTGTTCAAGACCCTGAAATAAAATCTGAACTCTAACCTTATGACTCAGGAGCAGAAGAGTTCCGTCCAACATACGCAACTGATGATGAAAGTTCCATAATTTAATCAAAAATATTAACTAATGAAGCTGGTACAGATATATTTTTAAATGGTTAAGGGTGTTGTTTTGTCATGTGCACCAAAACAGAACATTTAAATTAGTTGGAGAACATGGATAGGTGACATCACGTATCCAAGGTTTCCCGAGATGCTGATCTGCTGAGTTACTCCAGCACTTTGTGTCCTTTTGTGTATTGACCAGCATCTGCAGTTCTTTATTTCTACAATTAACTTCTTACTTGCAGCAGCACAACAAGTTGGTAAACACGGTACTCCATAGATTATAGAATAACCAAACAATGGGGAAAAGTTCAATTAAAAAAAGCAATAAAATGCAAAGCCAAACAAAGCCAGAAGCTGCGAATGCAACCAATGCGGTTCATATTTTAGCTGAATTTGCAGTGTTCAATAGCCTGATGGTTGCTTCCGAGAGTCTTTTGAATTGCTACCTTAGTTTCAATCAGAATCTTATTAGGCTTCATGCAGAGGTGGAGCACCGCTGAATTCCAGGGTGGAGGTGTGAGTGACCATTATTTTTATGAAGGGAGCATTGATCGAGCAGCTTCAAAGTGGCTCAGTAACATTAAGGAGAATCAGTGGGCTTGACCAGTTAAAGCATAAAGGGTGATGCTTGTGGTTATTTTAAGCCAATTATCTCTGCACCAGCACACATTGCAGAAGTCCCTTAGGGCAGTCTGAGGTCAAATTATTTCCAACTGCTTTATTAAAAAGTCATCGGGTCAGAAGTGGAGGATTTTTGTGATAATTGCAGTGTTTAGTTCCAGCCACTATTCCCCAGCTAATGATCAGTTCGTGACCATGAGCAGCCAGACCTGGTCAGCAGTTCAACATGAGCTGTATGCGGCAAATAACATTCACACCACACGGATAAGAACCAACGACTATTTACAACAAGAAAGTCCAATCATCACTCCTTAAACTTTGGTGGCATTGCTATTATCATATTTGAATTGTCCATCTGAAACATTCAGAGGGGGCAATGGGAGCAGGATGAGGGGGGATCTCATTGAAATCTACAGAATAACGGAGGGTCCAGATACAGTGGACGTGGAGAGGATGCTTTCTGCAGTGGGAGAGTCGAGGACAGGAGGGCACACCCTCTGAATAAACGGGCATACCTTTTAAATGGAGATGAGGAAGAATTTCTTTAACCAGATGGTGGTGAATCTGTGGAATTCATTGTCACAGGCTTCAGTGGAGGCCAAGTTATTTGGGGATTTTCAAAACAAAGATTGATAGGTTGTTGATTAGTAAGGGCGTTAAAGGTTATGGGGAGAAGGCAGGATAGGGTTGAGAGAGAGAAAAATATATCAGCCATGATTGAATGACAGAGCAGACTGCCGGATGACTTAATTCTGTTCCGATGTCTTACGATCTTTACAATTGACCATATCTTTAATTGAATCACATATAAAATAGTGCGGTTGCAACAGATTACAACAGGATATTCGGTGGTGCTCATCATCCTTTTCCCACTGCAGAGCAGTAAGGCTAAGGTCAGGGGTATGATGGAGATCCCCTCCAGCACTTGGCCAAGGGCATCTTCAATAACACTTTTGTGCAACAGGAACCAAAAAAGCCCTATTCGTCCCTTTCGATAAGTCACTCCCTCCATTCACAGTGTATGCCACCTGCAAGACCCGTTGATAAGGTTTAGAAACAAGGGACGCCGCATTACAAAAAGGGACACAAAGTGCTGGAGTAACTCAGCGGGTCAGGCAGAATCTCTCGCGAACACAGTTAGGCAATGTTTCGTGTCGGGTCTGAAGAAGGGTCCTGACCAGAAATATCACCGATCCGCGCTCTCCCGAGATGCTGCCTGACTGAGTGAGTTATTCCAGCTCTTTGTGTCCAACTTTGAAAAGGTTTTTTGACAACTGTTCCTAAATGTGCACCCACAGCCACAAAGGGAACAACTGATGATTGGGAACATTTCAAGTTGTATGGCATGCATTATAGTCTCTCCACAAATATTGTTCTGTGACGATTTCTAGGACTTTACACAAGCTATGACAACCTGCCAGAATTACTTATCAGAAATATATTTCAGCTTCTTCATTGGTGCTGGGTCAAAGCCCTGAAACCTGTTACCTGGCAGAGCAGTGCAAGTACCTTTGAAGCAGGCAGCAAATTGTTCGAGAAGATTGTTCACCAGCAAATCCTTAAGGATAATAAATATATATGTCATGAAAGTCATAGGAGCAGAATTAGGCCATTTGGCCCATCGAGTTACTCCACCATTCAATCATGGCTGATCTATTTTTCCCTCTCAATCCCATTCTCCCGCCTTCTCCCCATAATAATGTTTATCTCTCCAATGATGTCTGGATCTCCTACCCTTCTGTGTGTTATTTTTGCTATTTTTGTTATTGCCACATTTCCCTAAGTGTACTATTAATTCAGTTGATATTATTCATTAGGCTGTTCATGACCAGTCACCAGCGGTATGAACATTGACTTCTCTAATTTTAGTTAGCCCTTGCTTTCTCCCTCCTTCCCCTCCCCCTTCCCAGTTCTCCCACAAGTCCTACTGTCTCTGCCCACTTCCTTTATTTTATCCGCTCCCCCCCCCCCGACATCAGTCTGAAGAAGGGTCTCGACCCGAAACGTCGCCAATTCCTTCTCTCCACAGATACTACCTCACTCGATGAGTTTCTCCAGGATTTTTTTGTCCAGCTCCATGTTTTCCAGCATCTGCAGTTCTTTCTTAAACACCAACTCTCCTTGTTGGACATGTAGAATAATGTTCCAGATCACCTCTGGTTACCTTTCAAGAATTATTTTATAACGACAAACTTCTGTTTCAGAGAACATTATATACTTGTAATTAGGACATAGAACAGTACAGCACAAGAACAGGCCCTTCAGCCCATCATGTTTGTGCTGATCATAATGCCAACACCAAGTCTTATCTGTCTGCACATCATATATATCCCACCCTTTCCTTGCCCATCCACAAGTCTCTTAAATGCCACTATTGTATCTGCCTCAACCACCACCCCTGGCAACGTGGTCCAGGCACTCACCACCCTCTATGTAAAAATAACATCCTTTAAACTTTGCCCTTCTTAACTTCAATCTTCTGCCGTCTAGATTTTGATTGTTCATCCTTGGAAAAAGGTTCTGACTACCATATCTATGCCTTCATAATTAAAAAAAAATCTATAAGGATTCCCCGCAACCTCCAGTGTTCTGGAGAAAACAATCCAAGTCTGTCCAACCTCTCCCTATAGCTACTACCCTCTAACCAAGGCATCAAGGTGGTGAAGGTAGTTAAGATTTATATTGTAAAGGTAATTCAGTTAACAATAATGGTTTCTAAATAAGCAATAAAGCAATGTAAACTTTTAACCAGGAGTTGTGGGTCTGTGAATTCTCTCCCACAGAGGTTACTGGAGGCCAATTCACTGGATGTTATCAAGAGAGAATTACGTATAGCACCGAGGGCTAACGGAATCAAGGGATATGGGGAGAAAGCAGGAATGGGATACTGATTTTGGATGATCAGCCGTGATCATATTGAATAGCAGTGCTGGCTCGAAAGGCCGAATGGCCTACTCCTGCATCTATTTTCCATGTTTTGATGTTTCTATGTTTGTAAAATGCTGCAAACATTTTAGATTATCTCTGCTCTACTAAATACTTTCTCATTTGTTGACGTATTATCATTGAATATTCAGCCTTGGAAAGAGTAAAACATTTGTACATTGCTTCTTATCCAAATTCAGGATATCCTTGGGTTCAATTCATAGCTCCCGAATTGAAGCGTAATCGCTTGTAACGTGTCAGTAGTCAAATTGCTCAAAGAGCTCTAGTTAAGTTACATGAAACAGTTTATTGCCTGGTTTTGACAGATCTATTGTCTGTGGGAAGTTACAAATAACTCTCAACATGTTTTAATCTCTAGACTTAAATATAACAGTTTGATAATACAATATTCCTTCAATACTGCACTGAAACAAACTATTTGTGTTAACAATCTGTATGACAACATGGCATTTAATCCTGGACTAGCTCCAATGAGCAAAGTTAGCTTTCGTTCATTTATTCAATATCTCTATGTCCGTCTACATCTCTCGTTTCCTTTTCCCCTGACTCTGTCTGAAGAAGGGCCTCGACCCAAAATGTCACCTATTTATTTTCTCCAGAGATGCTGCCTGACCCATTGAGTTACACCAGCCTATTGAGTCTTAAATCTTCGGTTTAAACCGCCATCTGCAATCCTTCCTACACAAGCTTTCTAATAATTGTGTTTATCCCCTTTTTTTGATGTTCTACACAATGGACACAAATATTTAAACTCTTGTAAAATATTTTTTAAAAAGGAGCAGCTGGAGGAACTGAGCAAGTCGGGCAGTGCACGGAGGGGTAGACACAACTTGCTGGAGCAAAACAGCGAGTCAGGGAGCATCTTAGATTTGTTTAGAAATTGTGTGGAAACAAACCCTTCAGCCCACAGAACATAACCACAAAGCACTAGTAAATCAGCGGGACAGGCAGCATCTCTGGAGAGAAGGAATGGGTGACGTTTTGGATCAAGACCCTTTTCAAACTGAGAGATATCGATGGTGATGTGGAGAGATATAGAATAAATGAATGAAAGAAATGCAAAAAAGTATTGACGATAAAGGAAATAGGCCACTGTTAGCTGTGCGCTAGGTGAGAACAAGAAGCTGGTGCGACTTGGGAGTGGAAGGGATGGGAATGCAGGGGTTACTTAATGTTAGAGAAATCAATATACATACCACTGGGTTGTAAGCTGACCAAGTGAAATGCAAGATGCTGTTTCTCCAAATTGCGTTTAGCCTCACTCTGACAACGGAGGCGGCCCAGGACAGGAAGGTCAGTCTGGCAATGGGAAGGGTTTAGCAACTGGGAGATCAAATAGGTCCAGCCGGACTGAGCAAATGTGTTCAGTGAAACGACTGCCCAGTCTACGCCCAAATTGCACTCACCCCAACTGTCCCTTTCTCTTTCCTCCTATCTATTCTAGTCCTCCCTCACAACCCCTTCTTCCAACCACACCCACTCCCCCTCAAGACCCTATCTTCTCCCCCCACCCCCCATCACTGGATCGCTCCCTCTCCCCCCCACCTCAGTTCCACCATCATTCCCGCTCAGAATCTAAGAACTGCAGCCTATTGTTCTACACATCCTGCTATCCCGATATATATTTTTAACAATGAAGGGCAGCACAATGGTGCACCTGGTAGTCCTGCTGCCTTACAGGGCCAGCGACCCAGGTTTGACCCTGACCCTGTCTGTGGGGAGTTTGCACATTCTCCCTGTGCCCGTGTGGGTTTCCTCTGGGTGCTCCAGTTTCTTCCTATATCCCAAAGACACGCAGTTAAGTGGCCTCCGTAGATTGCTGCTCGTATGCAGGAAATGAATGGAAAAGTGGGATCACCTGGAACTTGTGAATGTGCGATCGATGGTTGCCATAGACTTGATGGGCCGAAGGGCTTAATCTCATGCTTTATCTTTGATTCAATCAGTCAAACATTCCCTACTGAACTAATTCCCTACTGAACTAATTTAGGATCACCACCTAGGTAGTAAGTGCAGATGCAGTACCTCAGATGGAAATGATTATTGCATAAAATACTTACACTTTACGGTGCGTCATGGTGGCGCAGTGGTACAGTTGCTGCATTACAGGGCCAGAGACCTGGGTTCGATCCTGTCTCTATGGATACGCTACATTCTCCCTGTGACCTGAGTGGGTTTTCTCCTGGAGCTCCAGTTTCCTCCCACATTCTAAAGGACTAAAGGTTTGTAGGCTAATTGGCTTTGGTAAAATTGTCCCTAGTGTGCGTCAGATAGTTGTTGTGCGGGGATCACTGGTGCAGACTCAGTGGGCGAAAGGGCCTGTTTCCACGCTATATCTCCAAACTAAAAAGTAAACTGAAATTCTATTTCCAACTCTTAAGCCGGAGGTTGCAAAAGTACCTGGTTTTGATTGCTGTATCTCTTCTCAATCTATCCCATTTACAGTAGCATGCTGTTAGCGTGACCTGATATGGCGAAGAGCACCTTCAGTCTTTATCAGGGCTGAAGACCCTGCTAATTAATTTGCAATCCGCATGAAGACAGACTAAATTTGGCCGACTGGTTTGTTGAAGGTGATGCTTCTCAGAGGTAAATTGAACACTTTGAACTCGTCTGCTTCTGTTGAAAGTGCAGAAGGTGGGGAATTGCATCATACACATACTCCGAGAAGGAGCACATAATGGTCGGAAAAGATATTGCAATTCAGAAAAAAAGCTGGAATCTCACATTTACATTTCTTACACTTGTCCACTGCTCCAATCGTAAAATTAACTGCTTGCGCCATTCTCCTATTATCCTTCACTTTAGTCAAGTCCAAAAGCAACTCTGGACAGTCAGGGAGTTAAGCCCTTCTGTATTTCCATTCCTGTAACTCCTTATTGATTTATAGCTCAGTATAAATCAAAGGCTTGCTGGTGGCGCTCGGGTCTGGAAGTGTACTTGAGGGAGCGATTTGAATTTGATTTTACAAACTATAATAGACCTATTTGGACAATCAAAGCAGGATCTATAGCTTGTCACTGGAATATAGCCTGTGTCACATTTTCAATTGATTGCACTGGAAGGATTTATTGCAGAAATTTATAGTCGACACACTTGTAGAGACACACAGTAAGTACAGTGTATAATTGAACCTCTGTTACAGTTCATTTCCTAATGTGATATTTACAAAGTGTTTTCATTCCGATTCACTTCTTTGATTTCCAATGATGAAAACATATTATGTTCTTTGATAGCCTCAAATCCCAGAATCAAAAATGACAATTAAATTTACAAATGAGGGCTATGAACAGTGAAAAATATTATAACTGCACAAATGCCATTCAAGTTATTGAATGCTGGGAGCATTGTGCCAATAGTGGTGGCTTAGGTTTTGATACTCTGTTTCTGAGAATAATTATTTATGCACATCCGAACAAATTTAAACACAGTTTCCATTATGGCCCCCTATGGCAGAGAATACAAATCCAATGAGAAAGGAGCAACTTACACAGCTTCTAATGAAAAATATTTCTCAGGGAAGAAACGTTAGTATCAAATTCACCAATGAACGGATGTCATGTGTATTCACACATCGATACTTTCCAATGTAAATAAATCAAGGCCCCAAAATCCAACCTTGTGACATCTACGAGAATATGGGATAGTTCATGAGTCTGACATTGAATTAAAATATCAGCCATGATCCTACTGAGTAACAGAATGACCATAAGGGGCCGAATGGCTGAAGACTAATCTATGTAGAGTCATACAGCATGGAAGCAGTCTCTTTGGCCCAACTTACACATGCCAACCAACATGTCCCATCTACAGTAGTTCGGCCTGTCTGCATTTGGCCCTTATCCCTCTAAATCTATCCTATCCTAGTACCCGTTCAAATGTACCGGCCTCAACTTCCTCCCATGGCAACTTGTGCCAACCACCCACCATCCTCTGAATTAAAATCTTGCCCCTCAGGATCTATTCCTCTCATGATTTTGTACATCCCTAGCAACATCCTGGTAAGTGTTCTTTGTACCATTTCCAACTTTACAATTTCTTCCCTATAACATGGTGCCCAGAACTGAATGCAATGTTCTATATGCAGCCTCTTGGTTCGTGATCCTCCAAAATATTCCAAATGGTATTTAAACTGACCAACATCTTATATAACTGCAATGTGACTTCCCAATTTCTATACTCTTATGTGTGTTACTCTTATCACATAACATTTCTTATGTTATGTTGAGACTTTAGAGAAACAGAGACATTCTGGAAAAAGGCTATTTGGCCCACCAAGTCCATCCCGACCAGCGATCATCGCATACACCAACACTACCCTACACACTAAGGACAATTCACTATCTTACTGAGGCCAATAAACCTGCAAACCTGTACGTCTTTAGAGCGTGGCAGGAAACTGGAGCAACCAGAGAAAGCACACACGGTCTCGGGGAGAACGTACAAACTCCGTACAAACAGCACCCATAGTCAGATCTCAGTGCTTTGGTATGAGACAAGCTAGCCAGAAACCAAGGATGCAAAGTCAACAGATTTAAGTGAGCAAACCTATTGATGGTAGCAGGCCTTGAAATATGATTTCATAGAATAAATAACCATCCGCTGATAAAGATTAGGCACACGTTAAATGACAGTGTCAGCGCATACAAGATTACCTCACTAGACCTGCTCGAGCAGTCCCTGCTCTTATATTTCTGCTGTTGTGGCAGCTGAGAAATGCTTTTGCCATTACATCATTATTTTACTTGCCCTGAAGGGGAAGTTATTAAATTTTGTTAAAGATCAAGAGTACCCCAACACACTTGAGAAGCAATAGTATTGAAGTAGTCTGCAGCCTTTCAGGAACTATCGGTTCAGTAATTCAAGTCATGGACATTTTTGATAGGGGCAGCACAGTGGCACAGCTTGTAGAGCCACTGCAGCCTCACAACACCAGAGAACCGGGTTCGATCCTGACCCAAGGTTCTGTCTGTCTACATTGAGTTTGCACGTTCTCCCTGTGACCGCGTGTGTTTCCTCCGGGTGTTCCGGTTTCCTCGCACATCCCAAAGATGTGCGGGTTTGTAGGTTAATTGTAACCATCTGTAAATTGCATCGAGTAGTGTTTGCAGTAGGCAGGAAAGTGGGATAATAGAACTAGTGCTCTCTATACTGTATCCATGCTGTATCTCTTAATATAACCAAACTAGCACATCTAACCCATCACGCAAAATATTGACAATAAAAATGGAATGAGTAAAACAATAACATCAAAAATGCATTTCCAATTCTCTTAAAAAAATGGTTGAGTTGTTTTATATTGCATTTAATATATATATATATATATGTATATATTATGCTGGTCCAAAATTCCTATTGCATCTTGCAATGTGTTTTTGTGATCAGAACGCTCAAGTTTAATCAAATCTAAAAGCCAACTGCATTTTCCTTAATACTTAGGTTATGCTGGTTGTACTATTGGTTCGCTAATATGTAATCATGGCATGGACATTATCTGATGTACAAAAGATGCAAAGAAGTACCTTCTTATCTCAAGCCTAAATAGTTAATTCTTCATTTGAAACAGCAACCCCTAGTTCCAGCATCCTTTCCAAGGGAAGTTAATGGCGGGGTAAGTTATGTAATAACAAAACTGCTCACGGTAGTAAAATTATCAATTACGTCCTTGTGTTACAATCCTCTGTACCATTGCACTGCCCTGTGGAAGGACAACATGTTTTGTGTCTACCTGAACTTTACTTTTTCTCAAACAGCATTTCTTGTCCAATATAGATCCAATATCTGTCTTGTCAACCAACACGGATGTGGGACACCGCAGCTGAAACTCCCAATCTACAAATCAAATGCTCATGAATTTGAAAACTATTTTGTTGAGATGATACAGTTCTTCTGCATGAGTTGAACAAATTTGTCACGTTGATTAAATAGTTAATTTCCCTGAAATAGAGATGAAGGGAAAGCCATCTTCATTGCTTAATTGTCCTCACAATGTTGTACAACACCAATAGCAGGCGCAATTGGTTGATTGAGGTACACCATCACTTGTTATATGAACTTTGCATTGAACTTCATTAGTACCATCAGAACATAATGTGCAACTAAGCTGCGGTATTTTTTTTCCCCAGGTGTGTCAATAATCCATGTCTATTTCAGATGGGGGATGTGGGAAGTCACAGACTTCCATAATTCCAAACCATATTTAGTTTGATCCATTTTGTTTAGTTTAGAGGTACCATGTGGCAACAGGCCCTTTGATCAACTGAGTCCAATGCATGTTCTCTATTTCGGATGGGTGATGTGGGAAGTCACATATTTCCATTACTCCAAACCATATTAGTTGAGTTTAGTTGAGAGATACTGTCTAAGATACGGTCTTCCAGTTCGCTGAGTCCTGATACTATTACTATTACATGCACTTAACTATTATTTGTCCCTATCATTATTATATTAAATGCAGTCATAGACAGAGCACAGGAGTTCATTCAGCATATTTTTACTTTAATAGCTCTGAAGGTGTCCTCTAATTAATGCAGTCTGCTTCTTTCATCCACCCCCTCCATCACAACCCAACTGTTTTCCTTTTCTAGCATTTATAAACATATTTGTTTGAAAATTGCTAAGAAATGTTTGTAATAGATTCTGCTTCTATCTTCCTTGTAAGTATCAACGCCTTTAGAATGTTCAGCATTCCTCTATCTCTCTGTGTATTTATTCTACCATCATCCTCATCTCACTTTCCCACCATCATCACCTGATCAGTAGCAGCATTCTATCCTTGTGTACTCATGTATCAAATTGTGTATCACAATACCCTTTTAGAATTACTGCAGAAAGATTTAAATACTTGGGTATTCAAATTACCAGAAAATATAAATCTTTATTTAATGCAAATTATCTGCCCTTACTTACTAAATTACAAATGTCGATCCAATTTTGGAAAACACTACCGATGTCCTTAATAGGCAGAATAAATGCCATTAAAATTATTTTTCTTCCACAAATACTGTATTTATTCCAATCAATACCTACATATATACCTAAAAACTTACTTTAAAAAATTGACTCATACATTACAAATTTCATATGGGGCTATAAATCCCATAGAATTCAAAGATGACATTTATGCAAACCTAAAGAATATGGTGGACTCGCACTTCCCAATTTTACGTACTACTATTGGGCAATGAACATTAAAAATATAATGTACTGGTTGGATAGTTCATCACAACAGGCAGAATGGACAATAATGGAGAAGGAGGATTGTACTCCTTTTAACATAGGAGTCATCCTTTTCTCCCCAATAAAATGGAAGAACACAATATATAAGAGAAACCCGATGATTCACAGTACAATACAAATTTAGAGACAAATAAAATCCTCTCTTAAATTAAGAAATCTTTCGCTTCTCTCATCGATAGCTAACAACCCGGCATTTAAGCCATCGACTATTGAGAAAAAGTTCACCCTCTGGGCACGATTAGGAATTAAGACTTGGGAAGATTTGTATGAAGAGGGAAACATTTTACCATTCCAAAACTTACAGCTTCAATACAATTTGGAAAACAACCAATATTTTAGATACTTACAAACTCGAGATTCCAAACACTCACAAGATTATCAAAATTTGGACCTCCTAGAGCAAGGCATGAATAGACAGGTAGAATTGGATCATTTAACATCATATTTTCATAATACTATTCTAAATATAGACATACCTTCAACAGAAGGTATAAGAAAAGAATGGGAACAAGAATTAGCTAAAGAAATTCCCAAGGACAGATGGGAAGATTATGTCATATGTACATAAATGTTCGATTAACGTTAGACAGACACTGATCCAATTAAAAATTGTAAACAGATTATATTATTCAAAAACAAAACAAAATAAAATCTTTCAAAATGTCTCTCCCTTCTGTGATAAGTCCCTAACTCAAGAGGCAACAATAGCACACTCATTTGTTTCCTGTGCAAAACGTCAGAATTTTTGGAATGAAATTTTTGAAAGCTTTTCAAAAATATTTAAATTAAGACTGGACCCAAACACAGAATTGATTATCTTCAGAGCAAGGGAAGCCTGTTCTGAACTAACCATATTTCAAAGATGTTTCCTAAACTATGGTTTGATAACGGCAAAAAAGCATATACTTAAATTCTGGAAAAACGCTCCTATCCCAATGTTTAAAATGTGGATCACAAATATGTTGGAAATACTACATCTCGAGGAAATGAGACGCGTTCTATCAGGAAAACAAGAACAATTCTTAAGAATGTGGTCACCTTTGATTTGATTTGTTACAAGTATAATATGTTGCAGCATAACCCTAGTAAGTTATTGTTTTAGAACTAGGTTAATCGTTATGAGTTCGGCACATTCCCTTTCTTTTTTCTTCAGCTCTACCTTCTTTAGAATTTTTACTTATTTATTTTCCCTTCTTAAGGTCCTCTTCTCTTCGAGGCCTTGTTTTCTTTTTTTTTTCTTTCATTTCTTTTTGTTTTTCACACTCTCAAGCACGCAGTCTACTTAACCATCATTATTCATCTAACGCCAACCACGGCGGACTACACTTCACCACTATTCTCATTCTTCTCTTCTTTCTCTTTTCTTTTTTTCTATTATAGGTTAAAGTGTATAAAAGGAAAAAAAAAGAGAAGTTGTACACAAAATGTATTATGTTGCATATCATGATTAAGATGTTTGTACAATGCTTCTAATTAAAAAAAGTTTTAAAAATTAAAAAATTGTGTATCAACTGAAGCACATGTCGTATAGTTTACTTTTGCCACGTGTACCAAGCTACATTGCAAGAGAGGAACTCGCTATGAAAACATGGAGGGGACGGGGAACACAATATTTTGGCGGCTGCGCGCCAATGCGCACGCACACACACACACACACATGCGCGAGGCCTCAGAGGCTCAATCCAGCGCTAAGCAAAGATACTGCACTGGTTGTGGGCCTGGGGTACAGCTCACGCCTGACTCCCGACCTCTCTGGCCACCCATGGGGGGGAGGCACTCGGGTGGGGACGGGACAGCGCCGGAGACCCGGCCGAGATCGATCCTGGCTGCGGATGAGGCGCAGATTTTGGGGGGGATGTCCCCCACCTCTCAAAACATGGGGGGGACGTGTCCCCTCTGCCCCTCCCCCCCCCGTGTTTTCCGTCCCTGCAACAGTGAAAAGCTTTTTTGGTGCTTGCTATCCGTCAAAGAAAAGACTAAACATAATTATAATCAAGCTGTTCACAATGTGTAGATACAGGATAAAGGATACATGTTTAGTGCAAGAAACCTCAGTCTAATTCCAATAAAGTCGAATAAAGCCTGATAAAATCCGATTCCAGGTAACTTATTTACAAGTATAATATGAACACTATTGTGATTTAACATTGCATTTGCTTTCAGAAACGCACATGAACATTTAAAACAACATTTTATTTTAATTAATGGTGTCAAGTTGAGATGGCCACCTTTTTTAATGTCCTTTGCGATATTATTGCTCAAATACAATTTTGAACCAATCTTTATCTCACGGATAAGGTCCTGTACAATGGTGCTTCTAGGAGCAATAAGCTATGTGTGAATGCCTTTCATGTCTTTTGTTAAAATAATTGAAACAAATGGGAAAGAATGAAATGCAGATGCTGGTTTAAACTGAGACCAAAGATAGACACAAAAAGCTGGAGTAACTCAACGGGGCAAGCAGCATCTCTGCACCCATTCCTTCTCTCCAGAGATGTTGCCTGTCCTGCTGAGTTACTCCAGCTTTATGTGTCTATCTTTTTGAAACAAATGGTACAGGATACTGAGTTGGATGATCAGCCATGATAATATTGAATGGCGGTGCAGGCTCGAAGGGCCGAATGGCCTACTCCTGCACCTATTTTCTATGTTTCTATGTTTCTAAATGGGTAGCCGAGTCTGGTATTTGTCAGGAAAAGAAGCATAAAATCATAAATTTAGGACACGTCATAGTTTACTTAGTTAAAAGGAGTCATGCAGGCATACAAAATAAGAGTAGGCGACATGACTCCACGCACCAGCTCGACGATTAATAAGGTCTGGACCGATGTGATTATTATATCAGTTTTGTTGTCCTGCCAATCTCCAGTTATTTTTCATTCCTTCCTTACAAGGATCTATCCAAGTCTACCTGAAACATTTATGCATTCGGCTTCCAATGTGCTTTGTCTGAAGAAGTCCTCGACCCGTAACGTCGCCAATTCCTTCTCTCCATAGATGCTGCCTCTCCCGCTGAATTTCTCCAGCATTTTGTGTCTACCGTGCTTTGAGGAAAATTATTTTGATGGTTCATGACCCCCTTAAAGGACAAAAGAGCATGGCATCTCTGTTTTCAATGAGTGGCCATTTATCTTGAATCAATGATCTCTATTTCTAGATTCTCCTGTCAGAAGAAAAATCCATTCTACATCTTTCCTATTGCGAGCCCTCTGGATCTTACGTTCCAATTAATTCATCTCTCTTTGAAACTCCAGCAGATGGAACACTAAGCTGTCCAATCTATCTTCATATATTAACCAATGCTGAACCACTTCCAACATATTTCGAATGGAATGCTTTATTGTGAGGTGTTACAAGGCACAGTGAGATTTTTTGCTGCAAGCCCAGGATATACAAAAAGCAGCCGCCTACGGCACTGACAATGTTACAAAGCACACTGGCTCCCACTTTTGCCCACCCCCCCCAGTAGTTCTCCCACGCCAGGTCGCCATTGTCTTTTGTTCTCCTCCCACCTCCCTCAAGGTGGTCCTCCCAAGCTCTCATCGACCGTGGGTCCACCCGCAAGGCATCGCCGCTGCCGCGAGGTTTTACCGCCAACGAGGCACCATTGTCACGAGGCTTCACCGCTGCCGCCATTTCACCGGCATCGAGGCCTCACCACTTTCGAAACCCCACTTCACGCCTTCGTGGTGCTGACCCGGCCCCAGCCACGGGCTCCACTCACCTGGGCTCCGACCCGCAAGGCCCCGCTCCTCCGTCCGACCTGCGAGGCCTCGGTCGGGTCACAACCCGGGCTTCTACGCAGCGATCCAGAATGCATCGACACCGCAGCACCTCCATAAAGGCCTCGGGCCACGTTGCCAGCCTACAACTGTGGCCTGTCGGGAAGCCTTCTGACCGCACGGCCATCAGGAAGCCTTCTTTCCTTTTTGCATCCTCTCTTCAAGACCAATTCTGTTCATTGTATTCCAGATGTGGTTTTGCCGATGTCCCATGTAAAGTTAGCTCTCTATCTTTGTATCCCATTCCCTGCGCAATCAACAATAGTGATCTGTTGGCTTTCCTTATTAGAGTGCTGTCATTGCTGCCAATCCTTTTACAGATCATGCATGATAATACCCAGACCCAGCAATCTCTCACTATTCAGATAATCTGCTTATTTCTCATTATTCCTGCCAAAATGGTGAAATTCACATCTACCCACATTGTACCCTATTTGTCAGATCGTTGCCCACTCACTTAAACTCTCCATATCCCTGTGGCCGACTTGTGTCCTCTTGCCAATTTACTTTCCTGACAATTGCTTTGTTCTCAGCAAATTTGGCTACTGAACCACCTTCCTCCATGCCATTTGCATAAATTACTATAGGTTTAATGTCCAGTCGTGATCCCTGTGGTACAACACTTTAAGCATCTTGTCAACTGGAGTAAGACCCATGCAAGTCTCCGCTATTTCCTGGTAGCTTCTATCTATACTAACACACATAATGTACTAAAGGCATAATGGTGCGATGATAATGGAATAAAGGTAGCCCTGCGACATGTACAGTCTATATAACTCGTTATATCCGAGTGCATGGTTGATTCAATTAATTTACACAAGGGTGTACATCATGAGCATTATTTTCTCTAATAACCTTTGATTCAGCACTTTATTAAATGCCTTCTGTAATACAATGTTCATTAGTTTCCCTTTATCCAGTGAATGTCACTGCTTTAAAAAGCTGCAATAAATTGGTCAAACATGATTTCCCTTTCATCAAGCCAATTTGGTTCCCTTATTTACTTTGATTTTTTTATGAGTGCCTATTATGTCATCTTTAATGAAAGCTTTAACTACTTTCCCTATAACAGACGTTAATGTGTGTGATCTATGGTTTCTTGCTCACCGTCCTCTCTGTTTTTAAATAAAGGAGTTACGTTTGCTATATTCCAAATTAATAGACCATCTCAGAATCTGGACAATCTTGCACAATTAAAACCAGTGCTCACACTTGCCTCGCTGTTTATCACCCCAGAATGAAGCTTTCAGGCCACAGTCGTACCAGTCTGTAGCTCCCAGAATTTGTTTCCATATCGCTTCTCCCAATTGTAATTTTCCTGAGTTCATTCATCCCAGGTTCGTCTTTTAGTCAATGACACAGGCATACAAACTGATCAACAGTATGATGTGAAGCTTTAAAATCAAATCAACATCAACAGGCTTGGATCGAGTGGATATGGAGAGGATGTTTCCTCAAGTGGTAGAATCTAGGACTAGAGGTCATAGGATCAGAATTAAAGGGCATTCTTTTAGAAAGGAAATGAGGAGGAATTTTGTTAGTCAGAGGGTGGTGAATCTGTGGAATTCATTGGCACAGAAGGCTGTGGAGACACAGTCAGTGGATGTATTTAAGGCAAAGATACATAGATTCTTGATTAGTACGGGTGTCAGAGGTTCTGGGGGGAAGGCAGCAGAATGGGGTTAGGAGGGAGAGATAGGTCAGTCATGATTGAATGGTGGAGTAGACCTGATGTGCCGAATGGCCTAATTCTGTTCCTATCATTTAGGATCTTATGATCCTGGTGTACACAGTTTTGTCGACTGCAACAGCAGCATATCTTTTGACTGATCACAATTTTAACGATTCAAATTTGCAAATGCTTGTTCTTTTTTGTTGCTTTCATTGCATTTATTCTCGTAATAAATTTGCTTTGCTGATGTTTTATTTTCTCCAAAGACTAAGATGATATTTCAGCTGGATTCAGGGATGCTCAAAATAATAGTTTACAATGAGGAAGTTTAACTTTTTCTTTACATCTAAATCAGCAGTTTTATGACTGCACAATAGTACCAACATTTTTTTTTTTTTCATTGAGAAAAAAAGCTGAAATTAGGCATTAACATTAAACACGTGGGATTTGTTTCTATTTGCACATCTTGGTGGAGTTGAAAGGGAAAGTAATACTCACCGTACCCTACCCTACACATGCTCTGTAACAGAGCTATAAGATTTTATTCCGTGTGGCAATGAAAGAACTGTGAAATATAGTCAAGGCAGAATGGTCCATTACTTGGAAGAGAACACTGATTTGTTTAGTTTTAGTTTTGTTTACTTTAGAGATATGGTGCTTGAACAGGCCCTTTGGCCCATCGAGTCCGGACAGACCAGCGATCACCCCAAACACCCCTACAGTATCCTACACACACTGGGGACAATTTACAATTATACAAAGACAATTAACCTACACATCTGTACGTCTTTGGATTGTGGGAGGAAACTGGGGATTGAAACTCCACACAGATAAGCACCTGTAGTCAGGATCGAACTCGGATCTCTGCCGCTATAAGGCAGCAGCTCTATCGCTGCGCCACCGTGCCACCCTTACTTTATTTTTGAATTTCTCACTGGTCGAGATCAAATAGCTGGGATGTTCTGTCAGAGAGGCTTGAATGGAATGCTACAGTCCATTTTACAGATGGCACAAGACACACAAGAGTGATAAAACACTACAACATGGGAACAGGCCATTGGGTTCACTGTTTTTGTGCTAAATATCATGCCAAGAGCAACTTTTATTTGCTTGCACACAATCTACATCACTATTCCCTGCATGCCCATGTGCCTATCCAAAAGCCTCTTCAAAGCCACTGTCTTATCGGCCTCCACCCCGTATCGGGGGGGGGTGAGGAGGTGGTGCCCGTCATTGCCGATTATCTGCAATAGCCAAGTTAGGGATTATCACTGTATAAATAGTAGAAACAAACAACTACAGGTGCTGGTTAATACACAAAAGGACACAAAGTGCTGGAGTAATTCAACGGGTCAGGCAGCAACTCTGGAGAACATGGGTAAGTGACTTTTCGTGTCGGGACTCTTCTTCAGAATGATTGTGGCATTGGCAGCCCAGCCCGGCAGTGAAGGTCGGTAGGTCAGTCTGCTATAACCAAAATCCTTTTGAAGAGTTCCATAAAACAATGGTTTACTGTACTGAAGGCTTCAACCAATGAATCAATCAACATAGCAGATGCCTTCTTTACCACTATGCAGTGGTGTGTTGAATGCTGATAAACGGCGTGCTGAGGAGTACTTAGGAGTAGATCTTCTTAATTTGGTGGTTCTATCACAACCAGACCAATACAACGCATTCTGTCACACTCTGGTTATGCCTTGTAAATTGTGGGAATGGCTTACGGGTGTCAGATTGAGTCGCTTATTGAAGTATACACAGTCTCCAACCGCTTCATGTGGGCAGAGAAATGTATCTGGCTGGTCCAGGTAACAATAGGATAAATTGACCAAAAATAATTTATGTTGGTGCCCTCAGTTAGGGAGAAGGCACAAGAGACTGCAGATGCTGAAACTGTGAGCAATCTTTGGTCAAGAACCCAACATATGAAGCCTCTTGAATCTTTACCGCTCCACTGCAAAATCTCAACAAACTAAATCCTCATTGAAGAAGTTCTGCTCTGCTCCCCATCAGTGCGAAGGAGGGTCCTAACACAAAATGCTGTTCCGTTTTCCACCACAAAAGCTGCCTGGCTTGCTGATTTTCCCCAGCAGTCTGTTCTGTTTTTCCCCTTCATTAAGGGTAATAGTCATTTACTGATGAACAATTAGGTCTACAAATCATGTTAAAAGAATAATGTATTGATTTTTCCAACATGACAAATCATTCAATAGAATTATATACGGCAGACACAACCTACATATGTAGAAAGAGCAGCAATTTAAAAACGTGTTCCAGCCTTATCATAAATCAGCTGAATATCCTCACAAAATAACTGAAAACTACACTTAAATATGCTTTCCTTCCCAGCAATGATTTGTGCACATTCTCTGCTCAAATACTTTAATGGGATAATTAATTTTTATTCTGGCAGAAGTGAAACATTTTCAAGAATGACTCCAACTGTGATGGGAACTCAGATTGGACCTTTCATTGAAGGATAATGGAGGTCCGGCCAAATCTAATGGTGCTATCATATCATCATTATTCTTTGTTTCTCCTTTGCTAGCCAACTGTTTTGGGTGGCAAGCTGGCAATTGGGGAAACCAATGTGTGGTGGCAATAGGGTTCGGACCATGGAAATCAATGGACGGGGAGAGGTGGTTGGTGGAAGAAGGATAGAGCCAGTCATTAGCTGAATATCCATGGGGCTTTGGGTGGGAAAGCCCACTTCAACGTCCTGGTCATGAACAATGCTGTAAGATTCAATTGTTTATCTTATAAAGCCAGTAGCCCTCGAGTCCCACAGAAACTCGATGTTATGGGATTACATCGAACTGGTGAGAATGGGTGACCGATAGTCAGCATGTACCAGGTGGGTCGAAAGGCCTGTTTTCATGCTGTATCTTTCAATTTAATTGAAATCAATTTAATGCGGCAAGGTGGTGAAGCAGTAGAGTTGCTGCCTTACAGCGCCAGAGATCCGGGTTCAATTCTGACTACAGGTCCTGTCTACATGGAATTGTACATTCTCCCTGTGACTTGCATGTGTTTTCACAGGGAGCTCCGGTTTCCTCCCACATTCCAAACACGTACATCTTGTTCGGAAAAAGAGGGAGATCTACAATAATTATAGGCAGCATGAAGTAAATGATGTGCTTGAGGAGTATAAGGAATGTAAAAAGAATCTAAAGAAAGAAATTAGAAAAGCTAAAAGAAGATATGAGGTTGCTTTGGCAAGTAAGGTGAAAGTAAATCCAAAGGGTTTCTACAGCTATGTTAATAGCAAAAGGATAACAAGGGATAAAATTGGTCCATTGGAGAGACCGAGTGGACAGCTATCTGCAGAGCCAAAAGAGATGGGGGAGATATTGAACAATTTCTTTTCTTCGGTATTCACCAAGGAGAAGGATATTGAATTATGTGAGGTAAGGGAAACTAGTAGAGTAGCTATGGATACTATGAGTTTCAAAGTAAAAGAAGTACTGGCACTTTTGAAAAATATAAAAGTGGATAAGTCTCCAGGTCCTGACAGGATATTCCCTAGGACATTGAGGGAAGTTAGTGTAGAAATAGCCGGGGCTATGACAGAAATATTTCAAATGTCATTAGAAACTGGAATAGTCCCCGAGGATTGGCGTACTGCGCATGTTGTTCCATTGTTTAAAAAGGGTTCTAAAAGTAAACCTAGCAATTATAGACCGGTTAGTTTGACTTCAGTGGTGGGCAAATTAATGGAAAAGATACTTAGAGATAATATATATAAGTATCTGGATAAAGAGGGTCTAATTAGGAACAGTCAACATGGATTTATGCCTGGAAGGTCATGTTTGACTAATCTTCTTGAATTTTTTGAAGAGGTTACTAGGGAAATTGACGAGGGTAAAGCAGTGGATGTTGTCTATATGGACTTCAGTAAAGCCTTTGACAAGGTTCCTCATGGAAGGTTGGTTAAGAAGGTTCAACTGTTGGGTATAAATGCAGGAATAGCAAGATGGATTCAACAGTGGCTGAATGGGAGAAGCCAGAGGGTAATGGTGGATGGCTGTTTGTCGGGTTGGAGGCAGGTGACTAGTGGGGTGCCTCAGGGATCTGTGTTGGGTCCTTTGTTGTTTGTCATGTACATCAATGATCTGGATGAAGGGGTGGTAAATTGGATTAGTAAGTATGCAGATGATACCAAGATAGGGGGTGTTGTGGATAATGAAGAGGATTTCCAAAGTCTACAGAGTGATTTAGGCCAGTTGGAAAAATGGGCTGAAAGATGGCAGATGGAGTTTAATGCTGATAAATGTGAGGTGCTACACCTTGGCAGGACAAATCAAAATAGGACGTACATGGTAAACGGTAGGGAATTGAAGAATACAGTTGAACAGAGGGATCTGGGAATAACCGTGCATAGTTCCTTGAAGGTAGAATCTCATATAGATAGGGTGGTAAAGAAAGCTTTTGGTATGCTAGCCTTTATAAATCAGAGCATTGAGTATAGAAGCTGGGATGTAATGTTAAAATTGTACAAGACGTTGGTGAGACCAAATCTGGAGTATGGTGTACAATTTTGGTCGCCCAATTATAGGAAGGATGTCAACAAAATAGAGAGGGTACAGAGGAGATTTACTAGAATGTTGCCTGGGTTTCAACAGCTAAGTTACAGAGATAGGTTGAATAAGTTAGGTCTTTATTCTCTGGAGCGCAGAAGGTTAAGGGGTGACTTGATAGAGGTCTTTAAAATGATGAGAGGGATAGACAGAGTTAATGTGGACAAGCTTTTCCCTTTGAGAATAGGGAAGATTCAAACAAGAGGACATGACTTTAGAATTAAGAGACAGAGGTTTAGGGGTAACATGAGGGGGAACTTCTTTACTCAGAGAGTGGTAGCGGTGTGGAATGAGCTTCCAGTGGAAGTGGTGGCGGCAGGTTCGTTGGTATCATTTAAAAATAAATTGGATAGGCATATGGATGAGAAGGGTATGGAGGGTTATGGTATGAGTGCAGGCAGGTGGGACTAAGGGAAAAAAGTTGTTCGGCACGGACTTGAAGGGCCGAGATGGCCTGTTTCCGTGCTGTAATTGTTATATGGTTATATGGTACAGGTTTGTAGGCTAATTGGCTTGGTAAAATTGTAAATTGTCTCTAGTGTGTGTAGGATAGTGCTAGTGCGTGGGAATCACTGGCCAACACGGACTCGGTTAGCTGAAGGGCCTGTTTCCGCGATATATCTCTAAACTAAAGTCAACTAGTTCAATTCAATTAAAAACGTTCAATCAAATTACATTTTTGGTACGAAATGTAAACCTATGAACTAAGTTTTCCACCGCTTTGCTAAAAGATACTTGGGTGCCTCAGAATCTAAGATGGGAAATTATCACCACATTGTGGTCAGACGGCATACCACATTGTTCCATTTAATCAATGGTCCCCTAAACATTGGCTGTCACTTGGAATGGTCGGATGTTGGTAGGATGTTTGCTTTGAGCAGCAATGAGTGTTTGTAAGGGACCTTTTCTGTCAAATGCAAATCCAGAGTCTCTGCAACATGACAACACTACTATGAATGGGATGAGACAATCTAATGCCTTCACTTGGAACATGCCGTTGTGGAGAAAGGTGTGCAGGGATCTTTGGCATGGTTGATTTCTAACAGTTGTTTAACACAGGACTCTGTGTTCTGCGGGCTGGTCCCAGGGATGCATGCTGAAACAGCAGGAGCATCTGCATGTTAAATTTGCTTGTCAAAACTGTGTGCATGTCACTCGGTTACTTAGTGCAAATTGGGGAGAGGCTGCTTCAGGCTGTCCATAAACCTGTTGAGAAGGAAGATACAGCTGCAAAAAACAGTGCTCCCTTTTCTTCCTGAGAATGATTGCTCTTCCAGTGACAAAGCTGTTCAAGAGCAAATGATGAAGATTTGTGCACTGCGTGGTCAAGGACACATGCTGAGGGGTGTACAGAAGCTTGATGCAACCAGCACAAAGGCTCTGCAGACTTAATACAACAATATACTGCCACTGGATACTGAAGGGCACCGATTTATTTAAAACCCTCTTGGACATATCACTCAAATCAAAACAAGGGCTTGCTATTAAGGAAAGATTATGTTAAACATATGTCCATGTGCTGACATATGAGGATGGAATTAAATTATAAGGAGGTACCAATATAAAGACAACAGGCAGAATAGACTGGGAGAGAGTAAATAATTTACACTGGTTTCAGACTTTAGGTTTGTGAACCCAGTCTAAGATTTGAACTGAGGTTTTCAGAGTTTTTGTTGAACTAATACTTAAGTGGTGGAAGCTTGGAATTTAACCGAGGTATGAGCTCTTTTTGTGTGAAAGGATTGATATCGCAATTGGCCATAATTCCATTGATTGGCTGGAGACTTCCCCGTGTTTCTATGCTCTTGACCTGCACAATCTAAGTGAGGTAGAAATCTTCAGGACGACTCAGTCCTCCTTGCTATGCATTTAGTTTGGAGCGGGGGAGCGGTTGTTGGGCTGAGTTGATCAGGGCTACTGGGACATGAGGAGAGAATTGAGGGGGAACATCAGTATCGTGTGTGAGACCTCTGGGGAGAACAGGAGGTAGCGAGGTTAGAGTTCATCATTTGGGGCCAGGTGTTAATGACCTGGAGCCCAAGGGATGATGTAATTGGGCGTCGGTGTTGGGAGTTGGAGGGGTAGTCAGCAGTGTGTGAGATCATGAGTGGGCAATTGAATTATGATTTGTATTTTATCTGGTTATAAATGACCCATGTCACTGTTTCATCGTTGTTTAATAATGGTTAAATCCTCTTTCATTGGTTAAACAAATGGTTTGCACCATTTTTGTTAGAATTCAGGTGAAACAATGCAACACTTAACATCCTGGGCAATCAACTTATTTTTCTTTGAATTGTCCCCTCGTTGCTCCACCGTGCAGGGTCAAGAACCTTCGTGTATTTTGCTATCAATTCGGAGCATAAATATAGAATAAGTGTCCCTTCACACAAAAGGACAAGGAACTGAGGGACAGCCATCCTTCCAATTCTGCTCACACATCTAACACAAAAGCCATGAATTGTATCTTCATGGATTGAGATCAATATGATTAATAATAGTGGCGGCATAGTGGCGTAGCAGTAGAGTGACTTCCTTACAGCGTCAGAGACCGGGGTCAATCCTGACTAAGGGTGCTTGTCTCTATGGAGTTTCTACGTTCTCCCCGTGACCTGCATGGGTTTTCTCCGAGATCTTTGGTTTCCTCCCACACTCCAAAGACTTACAGTTTTGTAGTTTAAATGGCTTGGTGTTTACGTAAAATTGTCCCTAGTGTGCGTAGGGTAATGTTAATTTGAGGACATCGCTGGTCAGTGTGAGGGCTGAAGGGCTTGCTTGTGCGCTGCATCTCTAAACTAAACTAAACCTATCTTCCTTCTCAACAGGTTTATGGACAGCCTGTGGCAGCCTCTCCCCAATTTGCACTAAGTAACCGAGTAACATGCACACAGTTTTGACAAGCAAATTTATCATGCAGATAATTGAGAAATTGGTGCAGAATTCATAATAAAGTAAAATTGTTAGAGAATATATTATTTTCTAGTTAAAAAATATTCCATGCTTTAAATAGCTCATTAATCAAATTTAACGTTTATTCACATACAAATAACATTTTGAACTAACCACAGTGATTTGAATCAGAAGACAGTGATATTTTATTTTTTCTGGAAACTGTCACTGAAATGGTTATTGCTTCAGAATCACATACAGCCTTTTACAATACTTGAAGAACTTGTCACAATCTCAGAAAGGGAGAAATTGAAGGTTTTTGTTTCCTCCTAAATATCTTGGTCAACTTCCTTGAAAATAAATCTTCACAATAATTGGTTCCAAGTCAATCTGGTTTCAGTTTTTTCAGTAATTAATTACACTTCAATTACACTTTCAATAATTAATTACACTTCATTCAAACACCAAGAGGTCATCATTTTAATCATGCAATTTGTTTGCTCATGACAGTATCACAAAATATAGGGCTGGGTTAAAAACTTCCCAACAAGTGTAATGCTGAAGTAGATAAGTATGCTTGACATGAGGAATGGGAAACAATGTAAGATTTTAATTATCATGATAGACTTTGAAAAAAAAAAAGTCCTGTGGTCCACCAAATCTACACCAATGATAACGTACCCATTTACACTAATCATACATTAATACAATATTTTATTCTTCTCATATTCCCATCAACTCATCCAAGATTCTACCACTCACCTACTTCCCAGGGGACAACTTACAAAGGCCTGATGAATTTATTTTGTTACCACATCCTTCTTGTCATGTGGTGACCAAACCTGTGCTTAATATTTCAAGTGTGGACCTCTTCTTCTTCTTCTTTCGTGTGGCGTGCACAGCCTAAAGTTGTAGGACAACTTGTTCTATTTGATCTTCTGTTTGTGCTGGTCCAGTTGATTGCATTAGTCGAAACAGGGCGGTCCACGTGAAGGTTGCAATCTTCCACCCCCAAGTGTGGACTAACTAATGTTTTGTACACATGCAACATAACACCCAACGATTATGCTCAATGCCTTCGTCTATGGCAAAGCATATTAAATGTCTTATTTTCAACATGATTCACTGTGTCTTCACTTACATGGGGCTATAGAGTTCCAGTTCCATTTGTACGTGTCTCTGGGTGTCACGGGTTATAGGGAGAAGGCAGGAGAATGTGGTTGAGAGGGAAAGCTAGATCAGCCATAATTGAATAGCGGAGTAGACTTGAAGGGCCGAATGGCCCAATTCTGCTCATGTAACATGAGCATCAATGCAAATTTCCTACCATTCACTCGACAAGTCCCACCATAAATGTGACTCTCCAAGGTGCATGACATCTCACTATCTGAATTCAATCCCATCTGCCACACATAAAAACTTGCAAAAAACATCACAAATGTAGATTTTAACCCTCACAGAATGTAAAAGTACATTATAATTGAGGGGATCACCTCATAACTCATTTTTTAAATAAAGTTTAACCAAAAGCAGTTGTTATGAATAGCAACTTTCGGCAAAAGGCTTCCGATAAAGTAATTGCATGCTCCTACACAACAAATCACATTGATATCGCTTTCCAAATTGGGGACAAACTGCAGAGCAAGAGGGAAAGGGCAGAGAAGTGCGATTAATTGGACAGCGGTGGCAAAGAGAGACATGCATGATCAGCCAACCATCCCCTTGCATGGCTGTGTGATTCCATAAACTCTACTGATCCCATTTCAATGGGAAATAGCTGGTTTCTATTTGACTTGTTTCATAACAATCCTTCCCTCTACTATTTATTTTAACTGCTGGTCACACTTCAAAAGTCAAAGTCAAAAGTCAAAAGAGTTTATTGTCATGTGTCCCTGATAGGACAATGAAAATCTTTCTTTGCATAGCACAACAGAACATAGAAGGCATTGACTACAATTCTATACATAAATACACCCATGACTTAATAAATTAATAAAGTGCAAATAACGGAGGGATATTAATGATTAGAGTTCCGAGCCAGGTTTAATAGCCTGATGGCTGTGGGGAAGTAGCTATTCTTAAACCGGGTTGTTGCAGTCTTCAGGCTCCTGTACCTTCTACCCGAAGGTAGCAGGGAGATGAGTGTGTGGCTAGGGTGGTGTGGGTCCTTGATGATGCTGCCAGCCTTTTTGAGGCAGCGACTGTGATAAATCCCCTCGATGGAAGGAAGATCAGAGCCGATGATGGACTGGGCAGTGTTTACCACTTTTTGGAGTCTTTTCCTCTCCAGGGCGCTCAAGTTGCCGAACCAAGCCACGATGCAACCAGTCAGCAAGCTCTCTACTGTACACCTGCAGAAGTTAGAGAGAGTCCTCTTTGACAGACCAACTCTCCGTAATCTTCTCAGGAAGTAGAGGCGCTGATGAGCTTTCTTAATAATTGCATCTGTGTTCTCGGACCAGGAAAGATCTTCACAGATGTGCACGCCCAGGAATTTGAAGCTCTTCACCTTTTCAACCATCGACCCGTTGATATAAACAGGACTGTGGGTCCCCATCCTACTCCTTCCAAAGTCCACAATCAGTTCCTTGGTTTTGCTGGTGTTGAGGGCCAGGTTGTTGTGTTGGCACCATATGGACAGTCGCTCGATCTCTCTTCTATACTCGGACTCATCCCCATCAGTGATACGTCCCACAATAGTGGTGTCTTCGATCCTTGAGACGTTGAATTGGTGGCAAAACTATTGCAGAGAATTTGCATGTCTCTTTAAACCTCTGTAACCTGAAAGCATGGTTAATTACGCAGCTTCTTTGAGGAAGCTTCTGATCTCTGAATGAGATGCATATATGCCAAGAAAGAAACTCTCACCAGGGTTCCAAGAGATCAAGCTGGATCTGACTACCACCATTCTCTGGGCAGAATTAAAGGCAGCTCATCAATGTCAGTAGACAAAAAAAGTAGTTAAGGGCACTTAGTATGCATTATAATTCAACCTTTATAGACTGCGATATGTAGTCTTGAAGCATGTCATGTTGAACGCCATCAAATGGCATTCAACAATTGATATGCTAGACACTACATTTGCCTCAATGCACTCCTGACAGATCTTTTTATTGACTGTCCTACATAGTCTTAATAATTCATGATTGAATGAGTTGTGATAAGTTTAATGGAATACAAAAAAACACATAAATGGAGTGATTTACTATTGATAGTAGCAGAAGAGTTGCACCCTTAGAGCACTTGAAACACCAGAGACCCAGGTTCGATCCCGACTACGGGTGCTGTCTAGATGGAGTTTGTACATTTTCTGCATGACCGCTTGGGTTTTCTACGAGATATTCGGTTTCCTCCCACACTCGAAAGGCGTACCGGTTTGTAGGTTAATTGGATTGGTATAATTGTAAATTGTGTGTAGGATAGTGTTAATGCACAGGGATCGCTGGTGGTGCGGACTCGATGGGCTGAAGGGCCTGTTCCCGCACTGTATCTGTAAACTAAACTAATTTATTGCTGAATCATCCACCAAAGTATTACTTGAGATCACGTTCTGTCTATATTATTTTAAACAACAGTTGTGAATGGAATGAGGACCAAAAAAATAGTGGCTACGCATCATAAAATGAGGAAACTAAATGCACTAGTTTAGAAATCTATTGTTCTTGGTGACCTTCAAAAACACATTATGATTTCTGTGCATTATAAAGTCAAAGGTAAATATGATCCATATGGGCCCAGATCCTGTTCTATTTACTGGGAGAGATGCAAGTTTAAGTATTCTTAACCAGCTTTTCCACGAATTGATCACAAGTGCAAAACAGCTGACAAAAAAATGGAGTACTGATTTACAACCTTCGTCAGAACATGGAAGTCATGATTCAGTGAACGGAATTGCCACTGTTGGGTTCAAGAGACAGTAGTCTCTTGAGTTTGATGTGCACACATTGTTAACGAAGGTGAAAGTCGTCTTTCATCCTACTCTTGCAACATCCGGCATAGGACTGCTTTACCTGTTAGGCTGCATGGTTATGAAGTCTGTCTGACATTCAGCACAGAATAGATAATTAAATCTAAAATGATGCAGTCATATTTAGGCCATCAAATTTATTTCTCATGAAGCTCCAGATCTATAACAATCACTTTCCCAGTGATTTCAAAGCGGTGTAATTTTCTTTCCCTCAAGGCATTTAACGGCACACCCTCACTTTTAGCATATATATAAAAAACCAGCAGAATAATCACAATGGAAATTCAACAGAGCTTTGTGGTTTCCTTTGAAGATTTTGCTGGCAAAGTGGATAAAAGCACAATCTGAACTGCCACCATGTCATTCAAGACCAGCCAGCTGCATTTTCCATTTGTAGCCTCTGCTGACTGAGTCAAAGCAACTTCTTGAAACTGTAACTATTCAGAGTGTCATCGGCTTCCCAGTCACCTTGACTGGAAAGTGAATCTTCAGGCTGGCTTTGATGGTTTTCAAGGGGACATTCTCTACTGATGCTTTACAGTCACAAAGAATGGTATGGTTTGCATATACCTTCCAATCACATTCTCACATAAAGAACTAGAATGGTACAGTACAAGAAGCCCTTCAGCCCACTATATCAGTGCCGGACTAGATGCCAAGACACACGTCTGACTGCCTGTGCATAATCCATATCCCTCCATTCACTGCATACCTATTAGCCCATCCAAAATTATATTAAATGCCCCTCTCATATCGGCCTCAACCACAGCCAGAAGCACATTTCAGGCACTCACCACCCACTGTGTAAAAACATTGCCGTGCATATCTCCTTTACACCTTGTGCCTCTCACCTTAAAGCTATGCCTTCTAAGATTTGATTTTTCTATACTGGGAGAAATATTCCGACTGTCCATCCAATCTATGCTTCTCATATTGAACATGTTTCAATCAAGTCTTCCCTCAACCTCTGGTGGTCTTGAGAAGGCTGTGGAGTTGTGGACAATGGATATTTTTATGGCAGAGATATATAGATTATTGATTAGTACAGGTGTCAGAGGTTATGTGGAGAAGGCAGGAGAAAGCGACAGATCAGCCATGAGTGAATGGTGGAGTAGACTTGATGGTCTGCTTGGCCTAATTCTGCTCCTGTCGCATGAATTTATAAAATATTCAAAGTCTGCCTAACTTCGCCTTGTACCTAATATCCCCTAATCCAGGCATAATTCCGGTAATCCTCTTCTGCAGTCTTTCCTAACCCTCCATGTTCTTCCTGTGATGTACTTGCAATACCCCAACTGTAGTCGAACACAAGTTCTCTAAAGCTGCACCATGACTTCTTACGCTCAATGCCTCGACCTATGACGGCAAGTAAAGCATGAAGGCAAGTATATCTTCTTAATCACAAGCTTAAGAACCTTGAAGCAAGAGCTGATATTTGAAGGTGAGAAGGTTTGAGGAGACATTGGAGTGGAGTTTCTGGAAATAGGATATGATGAGTTGGATTTGTTGGTGTGGACCTAACTGTACCTGCTAGAACTTCTGAACAGAACTTCCAGCAATTAATTATTTTCATTGTTTGTCATACAGGAGGTTCTGGAGCTATTGACAGCTATGGAACTCAAACCCTGCTAACTCAGTCTACTGCTGAATCAATCCCTCTACCAGAAGCAGAACCAAGCTTCCTGAACATCCCAAATTGGGAAAAATCTCTTGGATCTCACGGGATGGGAAAAATCAAATATTAGAGGGCATAGTTTTAACATTTAAAAGAGTGGGCGGGCGAGTTTCTTTTTACATAGAGGGTGGTGAGTGACTGGAACATACTGCCTGGGGTGGTGGCGGAGGCAGATACAATTGTGGCATTGAAAAGACTTTTGGATGGGCATAAGAATATGCAGGAAATTGAGGGATGTTAAATGCGGGAGTAACTCAGCAGATCAGGCAGCATCTCTGCAGAACATGGATAGGTGACATTTTGGGTCGAGACCCTTCTTCTAGACTTAAAAAAGGGTCTCTACCCAAACATCACCTATCTATGTTCTCCCGAAATGCTGTCCGACTTGCTGAGTTATTCCAGCATTTTGCATCCTTTTGTGTATTAACCAACATCTGCAGTTCTTTGTTTCTACTATTGCAGGGGTGATTGGAACATCCTTATCTGGATCCATCTGTCATTTGCTAGTCATGTCCCGCCCTTTCCTCCCACCTCTCCTGTCTACCAGCTATCTGCCCTCCACGTCATCAATCTGAAGGAGGATCACATCCCAAAATGACCTCTGTCTATTCTCTCCACAGATGCTGTCTGACCCGTTGAGTTCCTCTAGCACTTTACGATTTGCTGTAGAAGAACTCGGTACAGTTTGTTAATAAGAGCTAAGTACACAGATAGCATTCCCGCTGATAATACAAAGATCAATTTCTGTCCTAAATCTCAGAAAAACATTGCAATTGGAACCCGCTGTACACTGTAGATGGGTCGATTGTAATCAAGTACCAGCACACTTTTCACTGTACCTCGGTACACATGACAATAAACTAACCTAAACAGGCACTTTAATTTTATAAACAAGACTTTCCACTGACTTTGCAACTTAAGTCTCGGTACAAGAGAAACATCAAATAAAACGTCAAATTAGTTTAAACTATCAAATGAAGTTCTTCCATCTTTTATGTAGGCAAATATTTATCAGGACTTTTTCTCTTCAATGATGGAAAGACGGACTTGATTTCAGAACATCTATCTACAAATATATTTTTAATTGATAGACTTTCCATCAATAAGTTATGTCCTGAACCTTTTCCAAATCCTCCAAACAGCCTGACGAAGCTGCTGGAAGCTGGCCTGAAGTATGGGGTCATTATGTAATCTCCACATCAAAGTAGTTTGCCTGCCAAGCAGCAGCAGTTTGCAGTTAAAGCTGCAAGGTTTACAACACACACACACTCTGCTGCTGTTGTCAAATACTATGCCTTTCCCCCCTCTTTGCTTCATCATCATTGTTTCAAAGTAATGATTCTGTTTATTTATTTGTATTTTGCGTTGGCTGTGGAACCAAATTGGTCTCAAACCACTTTCAGTGCTCCCCATGTGGGGATTACAGCACAGTTTCACAAACATAACCTCAGTTGCTACATCAGGAGCTTCACAGCGCCACCCATGGAACAATCCCGTGCCCACAGAATTCCAAGGTCAATGGTATTAACCTAAAAGCTTTTAGTATTGATTAACTGAAGAAAATAATTCTGTGCCACTGCCTCTCACCTGCACTTAGTGCAGGGAATGATCTAAACAAAACTGCACAGCTGTCACTTTCTGAGGTATCCTTGCCTTTGAAAGAGGGACACGATCAAATTACAAGTGACAGATCTGTGCTTGTCCACAATTATACTCTGTGTGCAAACAACTGCTTTGTGCTTCGATCTGCCAAGGAGCGTGCTGATTCCATTCACACGAAGGGCGGAGGGAGTGTGGAACGAGCTGCTAGAGGAGGTAGTTGCAATGCAGGGACTATCGCAATGTTTAAAATATAATGACAGATACATGGATAGGACAGGTTTAGAGGGATATGGGCCAAATGCTGGCAGATGGGACTAGTGTGGATGAGACATGTTGGTCGGTGTGGGCAAGTTGGGTCGAAGGACCGGATTTCACGCTGTATGACTCTATGACTCTGAGTCAATGAGCCATGCTGACCAAGAAACAGCTGATCGGGTGGTTTATCCATTAGTTGATGTGATAGGAGCAGAATTGGGCTATTTGGCCCATCAAGTCTACTCTGCCATTCAATCACAGCTGATCTATCACTCCCTCCTAACTGCTGCCTTCCCCGTTACCCCTGACATCCATACTAACACAGAATCTATTTATCTCTGCCTTAAAATATCCATTGACTTGGGATCCACAGCCTTCTGTGACAATGTATTCCACAGATTCACCACCGTCTGACCAAAGGAATTCCTCCTCATCTCTTCCCTAAGGAACGTCCTTTAATTCTGAGGCTATGACCTCTAGTCCTAGACTCTCCCACTCGTGGAAACATCCTCTCCGCATCCACTCTATCCAGGCCTTTCCCAATTTGGTAAATTTCAATGAGGTCGCCCCTCATCCTTCTAAACTCCAGTGAGTACAGGCCCAGTGCGGTCAAACACTCATCATATGTCAACCCACTCATTCCTGGGATCATTCTCGTAAACCTTCTCGGGGCCCTCTCCAGAGCCATCATATCCTTCTTCAGATATGGGGCCCAAAACTGCTCACAATACTCCAAATGCGCCCTAACCAGCGCCTTACTTCCTCACTTCCTCACTTCCTCACTTATATAGCCTCACCATTACATCCCCAGTTTTGCATTCTAGCCCTCTTGAAATAAATCAATTCAAGAGTCAAGAGTGTTTTGTGACTCAGTGTTTTATTGTCATACGTCCCAGATAGAACAATGAAATTCTCACTTACTGCAGCACAACAGAATTTGTGGTTATCCAGTGAACACTGCTGGAAGTGAAGGCATGGAGAAAGGTGGAACCAGTCGTAACGCTTCCACCGTTGTAGAGCTTCTCGATATTCATCCACCTGAAGAATACTCCCTTCGCTGATAATTCATGACTTTCAAATGATTATTCAGTACAGTGAATGTCTTTGTGGAAGGAACACCATCCCTCGAAGGGAATTTGTGATCTTGCAATTACGTCCATCATTCACTATAAGGTCTTGATAGAAAATATGTTCTTCCATCAAATTGAAGGAAGCAACAGTAAGTAACACAATACTCTTGACGGTGGTGATTCTAAAATGGGGAAGTGAAAGGCATCAGATTTTTTTGTTTGCATGTTATGGGATTCCTGTGGAAGGACATTGAAGAACTTTGCAACCCATCACTGTATCTAATGTGTTCAATATGAGTATGGAATCAAACCCAGGCAGTGCATAACGCAGTAATGAGTCTCCAAAGGTTCATCTCTATATTGGAATCAATATCTTGAGTTGTCAAATAAATATATTGTTTGGGGAAACCACAAAGTTAGTCTGGAGACCACTGCCTTACAGATCTCTTCAGACTAAATTCTCTGATATCAGATTCATAAAGTGACAAAAGCAGTGGCTGATTGATATCTACTGTAAATGTTTCTGTTTTTTTTAATATTTCAACTGCAGATCAGGTGAAGCTGTGTCCTGCTGCCCATTTCATATGTACATTTTGTGATGCAGTTGACTTAAGGTTATGATGTAAACAATTATTCAGTTAACACAATATCTCAGATTTGTGTAAAAGCTTACAGAACTATGGTTAAATTCAATCGAGTATTTTTTCTTAAAAGTGAGACGGTGAAAATATTAATGCAGAAATGCAAAAGATCCACCTAGTTATCGGTTCACTCAAAATGGGTCAACGTGCTTAGCATTCTTTATATGATGGCATCAGAACCCGACTTACAACCAGCAGGGGGTCCTAATTTGTGCAGCTCATGTCCATGCCAGAAATATTGAATTTTGTATGAAGTGTGTGTTCAGTTAGCTTATCCCAATAGGTACTGATCCACCCGGTGCGGCAGAGGCTGACCAGCACCTCCTCCAACATCATCTATTGCATCCGCTGTGGTAGGTGTCAGCTGCTCTACATTGGTGAAACCAAGCGTGGGCTTGGCGATCGCTTCTTCCAACACCTCTGATCGGTTTGCAATAACCAGCCTGATCTCCCGGTGGCCCAGCACTTCCAACTCCCCCTCCCATTCCGAATCCAACCTTTCTCTCCTGGGCCTCCTCCATGGCCAGAGTGAGTGCCACCGCAAATTGGAGGAACAGCACCTTGTATTTCGCTTCGGCAGTTTACACCCCAGAGGTATGGACATTGACTTCTCCAATTTCAGGTACTCCTTGCTTTCTCCCTCCTTCCCCTCCCCTGTCCAGTTCTCCCACAGCCTACTGTCTCTGCCTCTTCCTCTTCTTCCCACTCCCCCCACCCCTCCCACCTCCACATCAGTTTGAAGAAAGGTCTCGACCCGAAATGTCACTTATTCCTTCGCTCCATAGATGCTGCCTCACCCGCTGAGTTTCTCCAGCATTTTTGTCCACCTCCAATACTAAAGTATATTCGGCACTGAAAATCTTTCCCAGGGCAAATTGCATTATAAATGTTATTTCCAGGTAACTAAAACACTCTGAATTTATCTGCTTCCGAAGTGTAAATGACTCCAAGATCATTTCAAAAGCAAGGAGATCTCCGAATGTCCTGGCCATTTGGCAGAGGAATAGTATTCAAGGTCTGAGAACTATGAGGAATATTTTGGAATATCCAAACTACCTACAGTGCCTACCGGTACTTACATAAAAACAGAGACTCAACTCCAAATGTAATTCAAGTCTACATCCGGCAGACACTAGAAGTCTGAAATAAAGGCGAGGAATGAATTCTTGGCAGATCAGGGAACATTAACAAAAATTGAAACAGAATTAAAGATTCAGTTGAATGATCTTTCGTCAGAACTGGGATTAATTAAGTATAATTCAAGTTTAAAAATGCAGGGAAAAATTCCCCAGGTGGCAAAATTTTATAGACTTATTCCAATTTGAATAAACTGCATTCAATGCTCATGATCTTTGCCTCCACAAATTTGAGGAAAGCAATTGCAAATTAAGTGACAGTTTTGCAGGATACTTTTGTCTGTAATGACACTGGTATTCAAGCTGATTTCCACCTTGACCTCAATATGTTCAAGGTCCTACACTGCTACGAAACCGTTCAACCTCAAGAAACAAACTCTCCCAAATATACTCCTTACATTCTTACACTCGGTGCTGAGTTTAACAACATCTGATCAGTTTTCTCTGTATCTGCTTTACACATTCAGTGCAGTTTTCTTTGGATGATTTCAGATATTTATATTATTTCTCCCGCTAACATTTCTTCCAGAGCGACCATTTGCTATTTACTAACCCTGTTTCACTCTAATTTGCTAAAAACTTTTTGTCATTTAATCTCACCTTTTATTCTGATCGAAAACCTAGATACTTTCCCTTAACTCCATTTTAAATACCGATGAAAAGTCATTAACCAAGAAAAAATAGAGCGGCGCGATGGCGCAGCGGTAGAGTTGGTGCCTTAAAGGACATTTAGATAGATGCCCGAGATCCGGGTTCGATCCCAACTACGGTTCCTTGTCTGTACGGTGTTTGTACGTTTTCCCCGTGACCTGCGTGGGTTTTCTCCGGGTGCCCCAGTTTCCTCCCACACTCCAAAGACATACAGGCTTGTAGGTTAATTGGCTTGGTAAAAATGTCAATTGTCCCTGTGTGGGATAGTGTTAATGTGCGGGGATCGTTGGTCGACATGGACTCGGTGGCCTGAAGGGCCTGTATTTCTAAACTAAACTAAACAAAACTAAATTTGAGTCAAACGCAAAAACAATTGAGATGCTGAAAATTGGAAGTAGAAAACAAAAATATTGAAAATATTCCACAGGTTTGGCAGCATTTGTGGAGTTAGAAGCACAGTTGATATTTCAAATGTATTTGCTTCTATAAGAGCACAGATGATCCTTGTCTTAACTAATCCACTCGGTGATATTTAAACCTTTAGGGGATTTGTCTGTTTGTCTACGAACTTTAATCTTCTCACTTGCAAAATACACCTATTCTGTGGACATCAAAGAGGATGAAAGTATTTGAAAGTTACAAAAATCTTTGGCGCTTCATCTGAATCATATCAATTGAAAGAATACTCCTTTTCAGAGGATGTAATAATCAAGCACTTGTCCTCGTAGACACAAAAGTGTGCACAACTTTATACCTCTTTTTCCTGATCATGTCCATTTGTATTACCCTCTTCCCAAAATCTCAGGGTGTATCACTTACCTTGCTATCAGTATCATATCAACAGTGTTTCTTAATCTGGTTGCCAGTAATTTAATAACAAAGAACAGTACATCACAGGAACAATATCCATGCCGAACATCATACCAAGATAAACTAATCTCATCTACCAAAACAAACCATATCCCTCTATACCCTGCATATCCATGATGTTAAACTAACCGATCTCATCAAAACTGTGGGGAAATTAATGCAAAAATTGTGTCTTTACAGGAATTAACTTTGTACATGCACTCTCAAATTGGCATTGAAGGTACATAGCTTGCTTTCAGTATTGCCAACACCAATCATTATCAATTTTTCTTAATCAATTTTAGTTTTAGACATGTTGCCAAAATTGAAGAAAAAATTGTGCCATTATTTCTCAATCTGATCAGCATTAAAGACTCAACTATCACTTGAGCACCACAGTGGTGCAGCTAGAAGAGCAGCTGCCTCCCAGCACCAGAGATCTGGGTTTGATCCCAATCTCGAGGCGATGTCTGTGTGGAGTTTACACATTCTCCCTGTGAGCGCGTAAGTTTCCTCCGGGTGCTCCGGTTTCCTCCCACATCCCAAAGACTTGTGGGTTTGTGGGTTAATTTCCCTCTATGAATTGCCCATAGTGTGTAGGGAATGGATGAGAAAGTGGGATAACACAGAGCTAGTGTGAACGGGTGGTCGATGGTCGGCACAGACATGGTGGGTCGAAGGGCTTGTTTCCAGGCTGTATCTCCAGAGTAAACCATATAACCATATAACAATTACAGCACGGAAACAGGCCCTCTCAGCCCTTCCAGTCCGTGCCGACCATTTATTTTCCCTTAGTCCCATCTACCTGCACTCAGACCATACCCCTCCATTCCCTTCCCGTCCATATACCTATCCACTTTACTTTTAAATGTTAAAATCAATCCTGCCTCCACCACTTCTGCTGGAAGCTCATTCCACACAGCCACCACTCTCTGAGTAAAGAAGCTCCCCCTCATGTTACCCCTAAACTTCTGTCCCTTAAAGTAAATCATTTGGTAAACAAAATGTCCATTTACCACCACTAAATGGCAGCAGTGAACCAAATAACCCAAATGTGACCGAGTTAACTTACTACCAGAGATTACAAATACAAACAGAAATGCTGGAAACACTTAGCAAGTCAGACAATATCCAAGGAAGAAGAACCGTGATGGTTTCCAGGAACTTTTTACAACATGGAGCAACTCACACTCACAGGTATGTTCCAACTGTCCAGTCCTTCTCAAGTTAGAGAATGCATAATGTTCTTGGATCCATCTTTTAATTCAAGGTCATGTATTTCCTTAAATAGGCAGAAAAGTCTGGAGTAACTCAGCGGGACAGGCAGCATCTCTGGATAGAATGAATGGGTGACATTTTGAGTCTTGACCCTTCTGTCTCAACGTTACCCGTTCCTTCTATCCAGAGATGCTGCCTGTCCCACTGAGTTACTGCAGCATTTTGTTTCTATCTTCAGTGTAAACCAGTATCTGCAATTCCTTCCTACACATTTCATACCTAACTGTTTCTCCTCCCACAGATGCTGCCTGATCCCTTAAGCATTTCGAGCATTTTCTATTTCCTACATCAGCACTTTTTATTCCATTTTATTTTATGAGTGATTACAGTTTGAGGGATGCAATGGTTAGAAATGAAAATTCAATTATCAGAACAGATAATTCAAATCTAAGGGAGTAGTTCTGGATGAAGAAAGGTCTCGACCCTAAATGGCATTTATCTATGTTCTCCAGAGATGCTGTCTGACCAGCTGAGTTATTCCACCACTTTGTGCCCTTCAGTTCTGATCTTGCCAGATTCATTCTATGGGTGATAGAGTGGAGTAACTGCTGAAGAAGGAACTGCAGATGCTGCAAAATCGAAGGTAGACAAAAGTGCTGGAGAAACTCAGCGGGTGCGGCAGCATCAATGGAGCGAAGGAAATAGGCAACGTTTCGGGCTAAAACCCTTCTTGCTGGATGTTTTTTTGCAAATAACAATGTTTTCTTTCCATTTCAAATTAACTGCAATAAAATGCTGCATACTCCTTTTGCTTGTGGGTAGAAAATTAAGGAAGGCAAAATTCTGAGAGATCATGGCTTTCTGATCCGATCTGAAGACCAAGCTGATTAATTAATCTCAGTGATACAGGATGACATTTGAGCTGCATCACTTGCCACAGGCAGGTACCCAAACAAATGGACTCTTTGTCTTTACCCAAGGAATCAATTACAAATGCATTGTTTCGACTGCAGCATTCTACTACCACAGTCAGCTCAATAACTAGTTTGCAACTCATTACCCCCTGCTGATTTAAAGCAAAATCAAGTAATTAAAGCAGTTTCAATCAGGTTTTTCCATCCTGTTACAATGCCTCAGTGACTTAAACTGGTAATTTTATGTACGGTAGACACAAAAAGCTGAGGTCACTAAGTGGGTCAGACAGCATCTCTGTAGAAAAGGAATAGTTGACGATTCGGGTCGAGACCGTTCCTCGGACACTGTTGCTCTTTTCTGTCAGACTGTTGGGAAGGCTTTTTCATAATCCTGAAATATGGTTAATGGTCATCATTACAGAGATAGTGGGGTGGGAGATTGCAATCTTCACATGGTCCATCTGTTTCGACTAATGCAATCAACCCGACGTGCACAAACAAATACATCTAATAGAACACGTTGTCCTACAACTTTAGGCTGTGCACACCATAAGCAAGAAATAGAAGAAGACAGAGATAGTTGCTAGGTTGAACATCTAAATATTGAGAGGCCAAATGCAAATCAAACAAACAACATCTCATAAAAGGACACGAAGTGTTGGAGTAACTCAATGGGTCAGGCTGAATCTCTGGAGAACATGGATTTGAAGTTTCGAGTTGAGACTTCTTCAGACCGAGGACTAACTTTGAACAACATCGCATATTCCACTTGGAAGTTTGCAACCCCATGTACAAATGTTGTATTTTCTCATTTCAAGTAACCCACATTTCAGGTGCCTTCCTTCAATACAGTCACCCGTTCACCTAGTTTTCCTCTAGGTTTATTCATCCCTCCATTTCCCTCCCTACCTATTTCTTCCTCTACATTATCTGACTTCTGCATGGTCCTTCCTTAAGCTGGAGCACGGAACTGATTGTCCAACCTATCTCATTGCCAACATTGGACTTTTTTCTCTGGAACTGTTGAGAAACTATATTCTGTACTCTGCTATTTTTTCTCTTCTCTCTATCATTTGTACTTGCGTATGTCTAAATATATTCATATATAATATAATGTGATTTGATTAGACACCAAGTCCTTTAGAGAGCGCGTGGGGGGGGGGGGGGGGGGGGGGGGGGTGAGGAGAGAGAGAGTAGAGAGAAGGGAGAGGGAAGGGAGACAGAAGGGGAGAGAAGGGACAGAGAAAGGAATAGAAGGGAAGAGAATGGGGGGAGGGGGGGAGATGGAGTGGAGACACTTTTAAGAAGTATCATAAAATTTAACGAGCATTTTACTTACCAGTAGGTCTTCCTTGATCCTGATAACTCCAATGAGCCAATCAAAATGCCCGGTCAGCGGAAAAGATTGCCTATGGCTGCCGTCGACTGTCTGCAAGTAAATAGTGACCCCATTCCACTGCACTACGAATGAAAACAGCCATGATCACATTGAATGGCGGTGCAGGCTCGAAGGGCCGAATGGCCTACTCCTGCACCTATTTTTCTATGTTCTATGTTTCTAATCTGCCCATCAGCCTCTAAAGGCCCACACCCCAAATGCCTTTATTTCTTCAGAAGACCAAGGAAGTTCAGCATGTCTCCAGCAAGTGATATAAATCTCTACAGATGCACCAGATAAAGTATTCTATTGATATATGTCGCATCTTGGTTTGGCAACAACACTGCCCATGTCTGCAAGAAATTCCAGAATTGGTGGATGTAATCATGTCCATCACACAAACCAGCCACAGCTCACCCATCCCACACCACCAACAACCACCCCCTTCCCCCTTTCCCTGCCGCTGCCCCCAATCCATTCCATATCTACTTCATGTTGCCCCAGGAAAGCAGTCATCATAATGAACAATTATTTACACCTCAGACATTCCCTCTTCTCTAATGAGGGAAACAGATGAGTGCAGAGCTGTGCATACCTTGTAAATTCTAACTCCAATATCTCACTTATTTTACCACTGTCAATAAGACATGGTACTAATTCTGGATCACAGAGGAGTCTGAGAGTGAATACCAGGAACATCACCATATATCTCTAAAAAATATGAAGGGCTAAGACTGGATCAACATCACAGGACCACATGCACATGTTAAATATTTTATTCCAGATACATCAAAGTGATTCCAACTTCCACATTTAATGTTTCAATCAAAGTAAGCCATGCACATGCATAACTGGCATTAGATAATTCAATAGCTCGTCAGAGACGGAGATGCCAAGAACATTCTCTTTCCTGAAGGGTCCCGGCCCAAATATCAGCTGTCCATTCCCTCCTCTGTTGCTGCCTGACCTGCTGAGTTCCTCCAACACTTTGCGGTTTGCTCAAGATTACAAGATCTGCAATTGGATGTCTCAACTTTCTTATCCTCCCTGATCTCGTTCTTATCTGTGCACAAGACAGCCCATAGCAAGGCTGAAGTGTTACCAGCCTTCTGTACCTTCTTTCTAATGGTAGCAGCAAGATGGGAGCGTGATCATGATGGTGTGGGTCTTTGATGATATTAGCTTCTGTCTTGAGGCAGCACCTCCAATAGATCTCCATTGACCACGAGGAGATCAATTGCACCACAAATTTACACGTCAACTGCCAATATAGATCACAAAAACAAAGATCCCAGCACCAATCCCGGGAGTAAACCACCGCTCACAACTGTCCAAACAGAAAAGCAGCCACCTACTTCTTCCTATCACCAAATCAAATGCTGAGGAAAAGATTGGTCTTTGCTACCTCCCAAAGTTCAACCATCACATAGATCAGTCTTCAGCTAATTCAATTCACAACCTGTGAAATAAAGAAAACATTGAAAATTGCTGGATTAAATATCTTGGAGTGAGTACTGGTTACCTGCTTCTGAACTGTTTCAGTAGAGATGGAACACTAATATCTAACTAATTGTCTGGAAAATTATCTAGGAATATCCTGTAGATGAGTTGCATTCTGAAGATGAAGTGAGAGGTATATTTTTTAGTTTAGTTTAGTTAGAGATACAGCATGGTAACTGGCCCTTCGGCCCACCGAGTCTACACTGACCAGCGATTCCTGTACACCAGCACTATCCTACATATTGGGGTCAATTTACAATTTTAACCAAAGCCAAATTAATCTACATTGCGTACAACTTTGGAATGTGGGGGGAAACTGGAACACCTGGAGAAAACCACACCATCCTTCTATTTGTTCCTTGTTCTTTTACTCACGTCCCACTCACTCACTGCTCTCATTCACTTATTGACCAGTCAACCTTAACTGCACCTTATTGCCTGTTCAACCTGGTTTTATCGAAGCAGACTCATCCTCCTCTCCCAAACTTCCTGCAGCATACCAAGATCCTTGTTTCCCTTTTTTAAGTTCTGGCAAAGGGTCTTAATGCTAAAAGATTGACTCTGTTTCTCTTCACAGCAATTTGGCTGATCAGCTGAGTTTACCCCGCGTTTTCTAATGTGCCTGCTGCCCTGCCTAGAATCTGTGGCAAATATTCTAAAGGAATAATGAATGATCTACATGCCAGTCTTGGCTGGCAACGTGACACCTATAAATGTCGCTCTTCTTTCACAACAACGCATTTCATTTTGCATTGAGAGGATGGCGTGTTGGTAACTCTGTCATCATTTCTTCAACTTGTCGGTGGCCGCCAGCATAATAGGCAACTTGAACCATTCAATGGAAAACCTTTCTATCTTAACATGTATTATAATTAATATCAATCATGATATTGACACAACAAGCCCCTACATGACTATTAATGGAATAGATAGGTGCACCAACAAAAACAGGTATTAGTAAATTGAAAGTGGACAACAACAGCAAATTGCAAAACACTTGATTACAATTTACTTAATATTACAAGTGCCGAAACTGAAATGTATATGAACACGCAATCTTTATCTTTCTTGCAATATTTTCAACAGAGATAAATGATAAATGCAAAGCAATTAGAGTTTTGGTGCATCATCATTTGACCTGGAAATTGATTCCCATTTAGTCATTTGCATGTTATATATAATTTGTCTTCCTATCTATTTGGCACAATGTTTCATAATAGACCAAGGGCAGTAAGTTGTTATTATGTGATCTAAAAATGTCAGAGCAACACTGATGATTTAAATGGACAATATTTCAGCATTGTGCTGTATGCTAAATGTTTCCACTTATCTAGTCTGTGCTCGAACGTTATCCTGGTCTTGCTGCATGCAGGCAGGGGTTGTACTTGGGGCTGTAAATTGAACTGAGCATTGTGCAATCATTGTCAAACATTCACAGCTCTGACTTTACCTGGAAGAGAATGGCATTAATAATTAAGTTGCTGAAGATGGTTGGGCCAAGGAGAGCGATGAGTCCTGGGATTGAGATAAATAACTGCCAACATCCATAGCTACAATATCTTCCTCTGCCCTGGTGAGACACCAAACCCAGGCAGCTATTCAGACAATTGTATTGCTAAAAAGTTAACTCTTAAAAGTTAACTCTACGGGTGCCGTCTGTACAGAGTTTGTACATTCAGCCTTCACAAAAGGGACACAAAGTGCTGGACTAACTCAACGGCTCAAGCGGCATCTCTGGAGAACATGGATAGGGGATGTTTTGGATCGGGAACCTTCTTCAGGTGCGGCTAAGTGATCCCACAACCAACATATTAAACCAAAGCTCTGCAGGTTTACGAGAAGAGCAATGAACAACAGTGGATAATTAAATAGCTGGCGTGACAAGGAAATGCAAAAACAACCTCGGCCTCTATGGCATTCAATTGTTGTTGATCTGAAATGGTACTCTCCATGGTCCTGAAACAGTTTGCTTCACTTTAAAGCCGAATGTGTACTACTGTTATGAGCAGAATGAAGACAAATAGGCAATTCCTGTCAAGACACCGCTCAGCTGTGACAGTGAACCATTTCATACCTATGGTGTAACCAACCTCGACTGACCATATTATGCTGGAAAAATAACCTGTTCATACCTGTCCTTGTTGCAGCTATTGCACCTTTTTCTTATCATCTGCACTTTCTCTGTAGCTGCAACACTACATACTACATCTGTTTATTTTATCT
Organism: Raja brachyura; assembly: GCA_963514005.1. Next base: position 17,862,726 of record OY740806.1, on the reverse strand, counting down.
ATTGCACTACCTGTTGCACTCTTGCCGAGTATGATTGCAGTAATGGCATGACCTGCCTGGATAGCACAAAAAGCAAGGTTCTTCACTGTATCTCAGCACATGCGACAATAATAAACAATACATGTCTATCTCCATTCATTGCATGTTACTAGTGACGTAGGTGTCACAGAGTCATAGAGTGATACAGTGTGGAAACAGGCCCTTCAGCCCAACTTGCCCACACCAACATGTCCCAGCGACACTAGTCCCACCTGCCTGCGCTTGGTGCATATCCCTCCAAACCTGTCCTATCCACGTACTTGTCGAACTATTTCTTAAACATTGGAATAGTCCCTCCTGAGCTACCTCCTCTGGCAGCTTGTTCCATACACCCACCACCCTTTGTGTGAAAAAGTTACCCCTCAGATTCCTATTAAATCTTTTCCTCTTTACCTTGAACCTATGCCCTCTGGTCCTCTATTCCCCTGCTCTGTCTGTGGGAAACTCTTAAGGGGAAGTCCCACTGCGGCGACCTAATCTGTGAGTTTAGACGAGTTTGCCCTCGACTCAAACTCGCAACATGGTCGACACGTGGTCCTAGGAGGTCCTATGAGGTCACTGGAACTCTCCTTCATGTTCGAGGGAAGTTCCCAAATACTCGCGGCATCAGCTAGGTCACGGTAAATTTTCAGCATGTTGAAACATTTTCCTCGTGTAACATTTGGTCGGCATGGTTCTTTTTAACTCATAGTGCAGTGGAGTGAGGTCACTATTTAGTTGAGGGCAGCATTAAGCAATCTCCTTCGCTGAATGGGCATTTTGATTGGCTCTTTTGAGTTTTCAGGACCAAGGAAAACCGACTGGTAGGTAAAATGCCTGCTAAACTTTATTATATTTCTTAAAAGTGACTCCCCCCATTCTCCCCCCCTTCTCTCCCTTTCTCTCCCCCCCCCCCCCCCACCCCAAAGTACTGTACACTGTGCAGCCATCTTTTCCCTCCATCTTCATCGCAGGTCTGAATTTCAGATAGCGCCGGGTGCGTCTCCGGGAAAGGCCGCACCGATCCTCGATATTAGGCCACGGGAGAGGCGACATGGATAAAGTCGGCTCTCCATGGAGGAGGCGACCAAAGCTGTTTCCCCCTTACCCCCCGACACCACCCCCCACACAAGACACACAGAGAAACATTAAAAACACACATTGAGACACAATAAAAAACAAAAAAAAGTAGAAAAAACTAACACTCTGCTGGCAGGGTTGCCGGCTCGCAGCGCCCCCACTGACCTCCAGCTTGAGGTTTTCCAGGTGAGTGCCCTCGAGCTTAAAGGTCAAAGACACTCTTCTTAACTTACTGATTAGGTCGCCGCAGTGGGGCAGCCCTTTTACTGCATGAGTTTACCATAGTTTTGTCTACAAATTCTGTTGTTTTGCTTTTGCACATACTCCATTTGAACAGATGGCTCCTGAGTCAATAGTTATCACTGTAAAATAGGCTGCTGCATGGTACACTTAAGTCCCAGCCCACAATCAAGAGACTGACACAGTGGTATCGATATAAATTGTGTTCCTTTGGTTTATGAAGAAAAATGTGCTTCCATTCTGAAGCGAGGTCTTTAGCAGCAGGTCAACTGCTGAACATGGGATTCTGCCTTGCAGCAAGTTGCCAATCTCAGCCCAAGCTCGCAGAAAAAAATCTCTGATGTAAATTTTCCCTCTGTCCTCCCAATGTTTGCAGTTGTCAATTACATCCAAATAGGGCTTCAAAGTGAGTAAGATTTATTCAGTGCAGTACTGTGCTGAAAACTAAAATATATTCCAAGCGATGGATTCTCAACAAGTTATAATACAAAAAGAGAGTGGTTTCGCTCCGTTTTGCAACACGGAGGCATTAAAACGAGCGAGAAAAAATATCCCAGCACCTCTCCATCAAAGTAAAAGGAGAACATTTGAAGAGCAAAGTTTTAAGGAAAAGTGCATCTTAATAATTCCCTGTGTTTTCATTCCAGATGTAAGATCTGAACCTTAGCCTTCGAATGTCATTCAACAGCACTAACATAGATACTAATTAATTGCAATTGATGCCAAAGAGCATGTAACAAGAAACATCTTGCCTCAGTTTTGTTTTAATTGGTGCAATTTTTGATGAATTTATTCTTTTGGACTTTGCATTTGCAAAACAATCAAAACTTGTTTTGTTACATGGTTTTTTGCTCAAAGATAATTTGAATTATGAAACCTAATCTTTTAATTAACTGTGGACTGCTGCCTCACCAACAGTCTGTCCCTCGTTCTTTTTGTTATTTTTAGTATGTGCTAAAAGGTATGTTTTAGCGTTCCTTGGTTTGTTTTATGCGAAGGGTCCGGGAGGGGGTTGGGGGAACCTTACTTCGATGGACATGCATTTTTTTCTGTATCTCCATCCCCACTGCGGCCTAACATGGTGGAGTTGGTGTCCTTTCCTGGAGACCAACCCGGCGCTACAAGCCGCAGGAGTCAGCGGGACTTTAACATCGCAGAGCTTGCGATGCTTTGCCAGGGATCGTGACTTTAACATCGTGAAGCCCGCGGTCTCCGGTAAGAAGAGGCAGACTCGGGAGCTCCATGCTGCAGAGTGAGTTTCAACTGCCCCGACGCGGGAGTTTCAATCACCTCAATGGGGGCTTCGATCATCAGCTGCGGGGGGTTTGATCGTCACAACTGCGGATGGTTTGACTGCCCCGACCGCGGGACAACAAAGGGGAAGAAGATTGAACTTTATTGCCTTCCATCACAGTGAGGGATGTGGAATCCACTGTGGTGGATGTTTATGTTAACTTTTATATGGTTATGTGTCTTGTTGTTTATCACTTATTATGGCTGCATGGTAACTCAAATTTCACTGTACCTTAACTGGCACATGTGACAATAAACTGACAAAGAAACAATAAAACCTTGAAACACTAAAGACAAAGTGAGCTCACGGCCACAATCATAATGTCAGCAGATGGGACATGCAGGAATGAGCTAATTTCTTTTTTACTTAATAAAAAACGCTTACTTGCACAAGCACGTATTCATTTATTAGCATTCTGGAGGATTGCTATTGGGGTGAATTGGCAGAGTCCAAGAATTGAGATGTGATTCTGTGATCCATGTTAGAGAAGTGTTATGTAAATCAAGGCTGGTACTAATTATGGTATGATCATCAAAAATGCGTCCATCAACATCCAGACAATTACCTTTGACCAGTGGCTCGGATGGAACTGGCAACTATCACATAAATTCAGAGGAAGGAATTAAGAAACAATTAGACAGGAAAATGAATAGGACAGGTTTGGGGGGTTGTGGACCAAATGCTGGCAGGTGGGACTAGCGTAGCTGGGACATGTGTGGGTAGGTTGGGCTGAAGGACCTGTTTCTCCACCCTATCACTTTATGATTCTAATTGTCCAGGGATATTTTATGTTTTGACCCAAAGTCTTTACTGCAAGTGAGGCAGATCAGGATGGAATATACACTGCATGCTGTGGCGTGTGCATTTCTAGCAGCGTTGTTCAGGTCCAAAACCATCCAGTGGAAAACAGTGCACTTAATCACCAGTCCATCAATCCCATTAGAGACCTGCTCCAACCACACCATCCTTTTGTATCTTGTGCAATATCTGGACCAGGGAACAAACCAAGCCTACATGGGTGGACAGATTATCACCTGTACTCACCTTTCTAAAATTCACAAGCTATATAAGTAGAATAAGGCCATTCGGCACATTGAGTCTGCCCCGCCATTCAAACATGGCTGATCTCTGCCTCCTAATCCCATTTTCCTGCATTCTCCCCATAACCCTGACACCCATTCTAATAAAAATGTGTCCATCTCTGCCTTAAAAATATCCACTGACTTGGCTTCCACAGCCCTCTGTGGCCATGAGTTCCACAGATTCCACAGAACCACCCTCTGACTAAAGAAGGTTACACAAAAAGCTGGAGAAAAAGCAATTTCTCCAGCTTTTTGTGTAACCCTCGATTCTCCAGCATCTGCAGTTCCTTCTTTAACACTCTGACTAAAGAAGTTGCTCCTCACCTCCTTTCTAAAAGAGCGCCCTTTAATTCTGGGGCTATGAGCTCCGGGTCCTAGGTTCTCCCACCAGTGGAAACATCCTTTCCACATCCACACTGTCTATGCCTTTCATTGTTCTGTACATTTCAATGAGGTCCTCCCTTAACCTTCTAAACTCCAGCGAATGGAGGCCCAGTGCTGTCCAACGCTCATATATGCTCACCCACTCCTTCCTGGAATCATTCTTGTAGTCCTGCTCTGGCCCCTCTCCAGAGCGAGCACATCCTTTCTCAGATATGTGGCCCTAATTTGTTCACAGTACCTTCCCCTGCTGATCAGTAAGAACCTATTACCATTATAAGAACCTCAGAAATATGTTGACAGTTGGCTAGGCTTGCGCCTAGACTTAGACCGTTGGACACTGGAATGTTTCTCAATTTCATTCATATTCACCAACTTTAAATGTAGAAAAGACTAGAGGTTAATGATTGATGCTATTACACATTTAAAATGAATTAGGAATGTTCAACAATTAAATATATTTAGAGGTCTTTGTTAATTCAGTTTATTCAAAAACTGTAAGTTGTCTATTTCCCTTAAAGGTATTGCTTTTCTTTGAAGTGGGTGGAATCCCTGAACCTAGTGTAGATTCAATGCCCAGGATTTTTACAGTTGGATCACAGTTGAAATGACAAAGTCAAGGATCACCACGGGATTTGAGGGATTTCCATCTTTAACAGAAGACTGGGGTGTTTTGAATTGTCAATCCCCACTGTTGCAGATGAGTGCTCTTTCCTCTACAGGATTTCTCCATAACAAGTGGCTGAGACTCATTTGGGAAAACCTCCAAAGCCCGTGCCCTCACCTTCTCAATTACTTTAGGCAGCCATTCCAAGTAGTCTCACCACATCCCCCCAAATGCATTTTTATACCTTCACGAAGCAAGCTCACTACCAACTAAGAATAAATAAATAAAAATATTTGCTGCACTTGTTGGTGACATCAAGAATGATTTATTTTAAATATTCCCAGCTAACCCAAACATTATAACATGGCCTTGGCAAAATGATGGAAGTGCCAAAAATAGTTTCTTCATTAATTCAAGTTACATAATGGGCTCCCTGAACAGTAATCTCTTCAATTCCAAAGTCACTGCAGGATAAACATTAAAATATAGGCGAGGTGTCAAATGGATATGTTTACAGTAGTCAAACAGAGTGAAAGTTTAAGATCATGAAAATGATGCTCAGAGTAAATATTTGATTCATTCCTGATGTACGAGAGGATAATTACAATTGATGTTTAAGTCAATCATCACTAGCTGAGTAATGTTTCATAGATCCCTTTCTTTCCCCGCACAGAACAAAAGTTACTGCTGATAGCTTCCTGTATGTTTAAAGTACCAGTGGTGTAAACTGGCAACAGTTAACACTCTTGAACAGAGTGTTACTTGTTCTAATTTTTTTTTTCAGAAACATTTGCCTTTGATTAATCGGAAATGGTTGCCACGGTAAAAATCATGATGTGAAGAGACATTTTGATATCGTGTGCACAGTCAGATCAGAGAAAAAGACACAAAAACAAACAGTTTCTCTATCATACAGTCAAACAACGAAAGGTCATCTTTAGCTTTAAAATAAGGCATTTGTACAGCAGATATCAACAACTGAACGTTTTATTCACATTCTTTGCAAATTTAACTCTATTTTTTAAAAAAAGTATAATAAATCTCTTTCTGCATCACTTTTTTGAGTTAGGCCAGAATTAAATTCTGGTCCTTCAAACAGTAGCAGCAACTCTATTACCTAAAGTATTACATAAAGTACAGTAGCACAATAGTCTATTTGCGATAGTTGGTTTTTGCACGATTGAAAATGAGCAGCTTCATTAATGACACCTTGATGGACGTTACTGTTATTGCTAATGTTAAGTTATACTGTTATGGCAAATAGCAAATGCACTGAAATATTGGCTGCGTTTTGGTACTGGGTTCTAAAGGGCAAATGTACAAACTTAGTCATAAAGCATAGAAACAGGTCCTTCGGCCCAATGTACCCATGTTGACCAACATGCCCCATCTACTGTGAATCCATCTGCCTACGTTTGGCATATTTACGTAGCTAGGAACCTACATGAGAAATGTTTTTAAAAGTAGCATTCTAAATTGCTCATGCTATTGTACATTTCCCGCCAATAATTAAAAAAGACCTGATACATTATATATCTGAATTAAGTCAATACCAAGCACTAGTTTTCAACAAATGGCACATTTTAGCCAAAATCAAATGAAGAAATTGTACATTTTTTGATGAAGGCATGTTGGTCTAAATTCAACTATTATCAACAATACAATTTGACATGGCTGAAGACGGAAAAGTAGACACAACAAGAATGTGAGATTGGGAATTAGAACAGCTCGGATTTGTTTTTAAGAAAATCATTTTCTGCTCTCGAGACAATCTCAAGACCACGTGCATTAAGCTTTCTACCCTGGGATCAAACTACTACTGCAACTGACTTCACATCTACAATAAAATCGATTAGATGAATAATTCAAACAACCCAATCCATTTTGAACCTTCATCATCTGTTAATTTGTACCATTTTATGAAAAAAAAGAAAACAAAAAGATTAATTTTAAGCAATATTAAGAACTTGCATCATAAGTGGGTATGATCTCCCCACCTCCTTCTGCTTGCCACTATTGAAGCCAATGGAACCAGGTGCCAATCTTTATATCACAGGTACTCAAAAGAAAAAAAATATTCCTATGTTTCACATGGATGTAAAATTTAAACTATCAAATTATACTAGAACCATTTCAGGTCATTTAGAAACCTGCATTCATTATTTTTATTTACCCTTTAAGTTCTGATCAACACAGGAATATCTCATCTGGTATTCTGCAGAATGGAACTTTTATTTATGGTTATGTTTTTGTACCGTTTGAAAAAGTGAGATCAAAGCAAATGAAGATCACCAGGAATGTCAGAAAGCCATCACACCCTGCAACAGCAAGTAATTTATTTATTAATTCACATCTTTATTTGAAATGTGAGGTGGAATTTCTTTCACTTTGTCAGCTGCTGCAGACTGATCAATAATAACAAATATATTTTTAAATTGTTATGGGATTAAGACTTCCAAACTGCTTGTGTTACTTTTATTTTTGTTCCTATTTATCACCGTTGTGGCAGTCAAAAGCTAGCATAAAATCACTAAGGTTGATTGCTCATTTACTGAACCGATATCACCTCACCTCAGCTGCAGTAACTGTTCCCACAGGGACATGGTTCGAGTTCTTTGCTCACATTTTTCATCTCTTATTTTGACAATTTCAGAGCACGAAACAACTTGTAACTTATTATTTCCATCAGTCGTTCAACTGTCAATAATTCTAGGTTCTTCCACGAGTTCAAGTAAGGCAGATTAGCTGATCAATGTTCTCGAATTGAATATTAGTAATTTAAAACCAACCAATTTTCTCAATGGCCCAACCTGCCTCTGAAACGAGTTTTTCAATTTCCTTTCTCATGTGGTATTGATTTCTGGACAAGTGGTGAAACTACTGCAAAACCCAAAAGCAAAAAGCAGTCTTTACAAAATTAATCTACCTGTTTTCAGAATGTTCTATTGCATGTTTTTTTGTGTGTGTAGGTAACCAACATGAAGGTCAGAGCAAATAATGTGAGTTTAGCTTAGTTGAGACTTGCAGAGTGAAACAGGCCCTTCGGCCCACAGAATCCACGACAACCATCGATCACCCGTTCCCTAGTTCTGTGCCCTACACACTGGGTGGCAATTTATCAGAAGCCAATTAACAAACAAACCTGCAGCTCTTCGGAATGTGGGAGGAAATATGGAGGATCAGGAAAAAAACAGGGAGAACGGATACATTCCCCTAAGACAACTCCCATAGTTAGGATTGAACCCAGGTCTCTGGTGCTGGGAGGCAACAATATCTCTGCCTTGTGTTAAAGAAGGAACTGCAGATGCTGGAAAATCAAGGGTACACAAAAGGCTGGAGAAACTCAGCGGGTGCAGCAGCATCTAAGGAGCGAAGGAGATAGGCAACGTTTCGGGCCCAAACCCTTCTTCAGACTGATGGGAGGTGGGGGGGGGGGGGGGGGGCGGGGAGAAGAAAGGAAAAAGGAGGAGGAGGAGCCCGAGGGCTGGGGGAGAAGTGGGAAGGGGAGGAGACAGCAAGGGTTAACAGAATTGAGAAAATTCAATGTTCAAGCCCAGAGGATACAGACTCCCCACACGGAATATGAGGTGCTGTGCCTCCAATTTGCGGTGTTGCTCACTCTGGCCGTGGAGGAGGCCCAGGACAGAAAGGTCAGATACGGAATGAGAGGGGGAGTTGAAGAGCTGAGCCACTGGGAGGTCGGGTTGGTTATTGCGGACCGAGCGGAGGTGTTCGGTGAAACGATCGCCAAATATCTCTGCCTTTGTTGTTAAGAAGACAATGTAAAATAATGAACTCATCAAGATAATCATTGGATTTCAAGCATCCTTCAATAGCAGGTTTGATAGTCTTTGAGTTGAATTTTATATTTGCCCATACAACAGTCAGAAAATGTGTTTTCTTATTGATTGCAATATTAAGGCACTGTGAAATGTTTCCAATTGTTTCTCAGTCAGAAGGTCGTGAGGTCTGTTCTATTCCAGAGATTAGAGTGATGCATCACTGAGGTAAGGATATGGACGGAATGTTACTTGTCAAGAGAATTCCTTTCCACGGATGAACTGTTACACGATCCCCCACCAGTACATCCAGGCATTATTGGCAGTGCTTCAGACAGCAATGGAGCTCTCCATTTAGCAATCTCCCTGAAGCCAACAGCATAAAAGTCAATTCCATGATTATTTGTCTTCCTATCACTTTACTGCATGCCAAACCTGGAAACTGCTTATACCAAAAAATATACAGTGACAATACTTTCAAATAATCAGTGGAAGTAAAATACTTCCGAACATTTCAGTTGCAATATACATGGTCTGGATCAGGACTTATTTTCATACAAAGCATGTTATACAATTTCGAGTGACATAGTTATGTTTTTTGACAGACAAATTAATCTGCAAACAAAGCATTTAATGGATAAAGGTCAACATATTAAACTTGCTGTTTTTAAATTATTTTCGTTTTTGAATAATGAATGACAAATATGTAAGATATATTTACAAAAATACGCTATATTTACGAAAACGCTTTTCCTCATCTCAGTCCTAAATTGTCTACCCATTATTCTTAAACTGTGACCCCTGGTTCTGGACTCCCCCAACATCAGGAACATTTTTTCCTGCATCTAGCCTCTCCAATCCCTTAAGAATTTTCCATGTTTCTATAAGATCCCCTCTCATCCTTCTAATTTCCAGTGAATATAAGCTCAGTCGATCCGTTCTTTCATCATATGTCAGTCCCGCCATCCCAGAAATTAATTCCTCACTCCCTCAACAGCAAGATATCACCTCTCACTCTCGCAAACACGCACGCTGTTCTGGTCTACAGTTTCCAATTCTACCTTCTCACTTGGCCCACTTTTCAGATCCCCATATAATGTGGCCATGTGTACTTGTTGGGTGGCACCTGCTTATGCCCACTAATGTCTGAGCATTAATATCTATGCAGCAGAGCCTGGTCTCCAATCAACCTTGGTACCATTTTGCCACTAAAACTCTGTGAAAGCTGTTGTGCTGTGGCTGCCACACAAATAAACCATCAACCCTCTTCCAGGGTTACGTTCATGCCCAGGTCTCCTTTGAAAAATGAGCACACGTTGTCCACGGACAACATGAAGGAGTTCTGGGACTGCTGGACATCCCAGGGCTTCGGCTGTATCCTGGATCAGAATTGTAATATAGTGATTTGATGTTTAGTAGCAAAGAATACTTGACAGTTTTGTATTATGGTGGTGTGTGTATTGTTATAGTTTGTTGCGCAAATACTATTGTAAATAATTGAGCATATTCAATTTTGTATTAAAAAAAAACCATTGACTCCACAATACAATGTTGAGTACCTTGAGCACCACAGCCCTCATAGACCAAAAGAGCATCGGCAGATCTAACCATCTCCCTGGTATCGTCGCCTGGGAACTCAAGACGCTTTGACATCAATGCCATTACCCTAAGAGAGACAGGCAGGCAGGAGACGGCCAGTCTCAGATAACTTGTGAGTCCACCTTCCTCTGAAATGCCAAACCAAATGCATTAACATCTTCTCACTCTGTGGGCTTTGCCATCACAGTCCAAAGCCTCTGCAGCTGTGCCTCTAGAATTAATGGACTCAAGATTCTCTGGTTCACTCCAACATCCATTTCTCAGCAACACGTCGAAGCCCAGCAACATCGACAGAAGGAGCACAGCACTTCACAAGCCATCCATCCATCAGCCTTGTCAGGCAACTCCTGCACCATCTGTAGAAGAGTCCGTGGGTTTGCTCCTTATACACCCTTCTCCTCAATCATCCAACAACAGTGCCGGTGCACTGAAGATATAATTAATTTTATCGTTGATGTATACCTCCTCTGCGAGGCCCAGAATCTGAGAAGTGGCCGACATTTCAAGGTCTCGTCATGAATGTTTGTTGTCTGAGGGAGGTGTTGTACAGCGGCACAAACTGGCAGAGAACCTTTCTCGCGTACATGCTGAAAAAGGAACTGCAGATGCTGGAACAATCGAAGGTAGACAAAAATGCTGGAGAAACTCAGCGGGTGAGGCAGCATCTATGGAGCTCAGACTACATGTTGAGTTCAAGTCTTGTGAGCTTTGGCGATCAAGCTGATGATGATTCAGAGATTGAGTTTTGAGTGTGTGTAAATTAAAGCATCATCTAGTCTCTGCAGCACAACATTATGGTGGACACAAAAAGCTGGAGTAACTCAAAGGGTCATTCAGTGGAATAGGTGATATTTCAGGTCTGAAGAAGGGGTTCGACACAAAACAACACCTATTTGTTTTCTCCAGAAGTGCTGAGCGACCTGCTGAGTTACTCCAGCTTTTTGTGTCTATCTTTGGTTTAGACCAGCATCTGCAGTTCCTTCCTACCTCAAAAGTCGGGGTAACCTTAGATCTGGGGTATAGTTGGTGCTGGAGAGGGAAGAGTTTCTATTAACTCCGAAGACTGGCAGCGGGCAGGGACTTAGATTCTTAGACCACTGGGATCTGTTTTGGGATACGGGTGAATTGTACAAAAGGGACGGGCTGCACCTTAACAGGTGGGGGACCAGCATTCTGACAGGTAGGTTTGCCACAGCTACACGGGTGGGTTTAAACTAAATAGTGTGGTGGGGGTAGACAATTTGGAAATACAAGGATGGAGTTAAAGGGAAAGAGAGTATAGGAAAAGTTAAGAGAGACACCAGAATTAATGGGACAGAAAGCTCACGTAGGGATAGGAGGGTATGGCCAAATGAAATAGGATTCGATATGAAAGTGAGGTGAGTAATGGATTAAAAGCATTATATGTGAATGCACAAAGTATAAGAAGTAAAGTGGATGAGCTTGAGGCTCAGTTAGAGATTGTTAGATATGACATTGTGGGGATTAGAGAGACATGGCTGCAGGAGGATCGGCACTGGGAACTGAATATTCATGGTTATACGTCCTATAGAAAGGACAGGCAGGTGGGCAGAGGAGGGGGGGGCAGCTCTGTTGGTGAGGAATGAAAGTCCCTTGCAAGGAGTGACATTGGGACTGAAAATGTTGAGTCGCTGTGGATAGAATTGAGGAATTGTAAAGGTAAGAAGACACTACTGGGAGTTATCTACAGGGCCCCAAACAGAAGCCTGGATTTAGGGTGCAAGTTGCAGCAGGAGTTAAAATTGGCATGTAACAAAGGTAATCCCACTATGGTTATGGAAGATTTCAATATGCATGTAGACTGGGAAAATCAGGTTGTTTCTGGACCACAAGAAAGGGAGTTTGTAGAGTGCTTCCGAGATGGATTCTTAGAGCAGCTTGTACTGGAGCCTACCAGAGAGAAGGCAATTCTGGATTTAGTGTTGTCTAATCAACCAGATTTAATAAGGGACCTCAAGATAAAAGGTAGTGACCATAATATGATACATTTTAATCTGCAATTTGAGAGGGAGAAGTGTCAGTGTTGCAGTTGAACAAAGGGGACTATGATGGCATGAGAGAGGAGCTGGCCAAGGTCAACTGGAAAAGGATCCTAGCAGGAATGATGGTGGAACAGCAATGGCAGGATATTTTGGGTATAATCCAGAAGATGCAGGATCATTTCATTCCAAAGAGGAAGAAAGATTCTAAGGTGAGTTAGAGGCAACCGTGGCTGACAAGGGAAGTTGGGGATGGAATAAAATTAAAAGAAAAGGTGGATAACATAGCAAAGAGCAGCAGAAAGCCAGAGGTTTGGGAAACTTTCAAAGGACAACAAAAGGTAACAAAAAGTGCAATACGGGGTGAAAAGATGAAGTAGAAGGGTAAACTGGCCAAGAATATAAAGAAGGATCATAAAAGCTTCTTTAGATATGTTGAGAGAAAAAGATTAGTAAAGACAAATGTGGGTCCCTTGAAGGCAGAAACAGGTGAAATGGAAGAAGAATTGAACAGGTACTTTGTTTCTGTCTAAACTAAGGAAGACCCAAACAATCTCCCAGATGTACTAGAGGACAGAGGATCTCGGGATACAGAGGAACTGAAAGAAATTTGAATTAGACGAGACATAGTATTGGGTAGACTGATGGGACTGAAGGCTGATAAATCCCCAGGCCTGATGGTCTGCATCCCAGGGTACTTATGGAAGTGGTTCTAGGAAACATGGATGCATTGATGATCATTTTCCAATCTTGTATAGATTCAGGATCAGTTCCTGTGGATTGAAAGTTAGCTAATATTATCCCACTTTTGAAGAATGGAGCAAGAAAGATAAAATAGGGAATTATAGCCCAGTTAGCATGTCATCGGTGGTGTGGAAGATGCTGGAGTCAATTATTAAAGAAGTAAAAACGGCACATTTGGATAGCAGTATGGATTGGTCCAAGTCAGCATGGATCTATGAAGGGGAAATCCAGCTTGATTCATGTTCTGGACTTTTTTGAGGATGTGACAAGTGAAGTGGATGAAGGGGAGCCCGTGGATGTAGTGTATCTGGACTTCCAGAAAGCCTTTGATAAGGTCCCACACAGGAGATTAGTGGGCAAAATTAGAGCACTTGATACTGGGCGTAGGGTATTGACATGAATAAAGCATTGGTTGGCAGACAGGAAACAAAGAGTAGGAATAGATGACTATAATTCGTGAATTCGTGGAGTTCTCTGCCACAGAAGGCAGTGGAGGCCAATTCACTGCATGCATTTAAAAGAGAGTTAGATAGAACTCTTGGGACTAGTGGAATCAACAGGTATGGGGAGAAGGCAGGCATGGGTTATTGATTGTGGATGATCAGTCATGATCACAATGAATGGCGGTGCTGGCCCGAAGCCAAACGGCCTCCTCCTGCACCTATTTTCTATGTTTTATTCAATCCCTGTACAATTTTACAATCAAAAAGCAATAAAATAATATAATCACAGTCTTTATGACGTTAACCGATTATCAAAGAACAGCATGCACCATTAACGTACGTGTTTGCCTTGTAGATTCTGCTGAGGTGCAGTGTGTTTCTCAAAGTCCACAAGCACATTTGTGCAGTGACATAGTTGCTGCCTCACAGCGTCAGAAACCCAGGTTTGATCCTGACCTCAGCTGCGGTCTGTGTGGAGTTTGCAAGTTCTCCCTCTGACCACGGGGGCTTCCTCCAGTTGCTCTAGTTTCCTCCTACATCCCAAAGACATGTAGGGGTTGTAGGTTTAAGAAGGAACTGCAGATGCTGGAAAATCGAAGGTAGACAAAAATGCTGCCTCACCCGCTGAGTTTCTCCAGCACTTTGTCTACCTAGGGTTGGGGGTTAACTGGTGTCTGGAAATTGTCCCGAGTGTGCAAGGAGTGGATGCAAAATCGGATCAACATACAACTAGTGTTAATGGGTGATCGATGTCAGAGTGGAGTCGGTGAGCTGAAGGGCCTGTTTCCATTTGTAATTTCATGCGACAGATCCTGACACAAAGATGTACTATTTTATTATACATAGATATGCTAATTAGAGGCAAAGCTGATGGCATTAAACAAATGTGTTCAAAATATTGCAAATAACCATGCACCTTTCAGATACAATTCCAACGTTGTGATCTTCACGCTACATTTTCATGTTGATATTTTGTGAAGCTAAAACCATCGCATTGCAGTTTCAGGCTTCCGCCACCAGGTGATGTCATGACACAAACTGTCTCGGTGCACCCACCATCTCGTCTTTCACTGGACTTTCACATATATTTTCTTATTTAAATTTGAAGACAGCCCTTCCTCCAAAAAAACGAAATTCCCTCACATGCATTAAGTCCAATTTCAAACACTGCCTTGTGAAGACCGTGATCTCCACAAAGGTGGATTTATGCCCATCCTCGTGACATTGCCCCATCTTCCCTGTCTCGTTGAATATTTTGGGTCTTCCTGCCAAACTGCAACTGAAGATTCCTCTCTTTTGACCACTAAAATTTACCAGCATCCCAACTTGCCTGCATCCCCCATTCCTCAGGGACCTTTCCTCTCAGCGACAGCACTTCATGATGAATTAGTTCCCACTGAAATTTTAATGAAAATGCTGCATAAAATTTCAAGTGGCATTTTAACAGCTTCAGTAAACCACAGTACTGAAGGCATATTTAGTTTGCTTGTTGCCATTTTGTTTCAATGCAGGAAATAACCCAGCTGCTGTGCAGAGGCCCCTTCTGTTTGCTGTAGCATTAACTGTGCCTGAGCAAATTGACAACCTTTGTGTTTTGAATTAAAGAAATGCAGTTTCTTTGAAATCGTTCTTGATTTTCATTGATGCCGCAAAAGGAAATCACTGTGCTGTTGTGAGGTTTGTTAAACAGGATACATACTGAGATGCAACATCAAGGAATGTGCTTGAACAATGAAAAGCCTCAGATGCTGTTCAGGGTTTCATATCAGGTCTGCGCTGTGTCCTTTTTAATAACATTAGTAATTTTCTCATACACAATTAATGTCCCATGTGCTCTTTTTCATTCCCACCTGTGCTTCTCTCACTTTGCTCAAAAGATGCTGAAATAAAAAATAGATTTACTCTGATTTTGGAGTCATTGGAGGAAAATAATGTCCTGTGAACCTTCAACAAACAGAAAGACGTGGCTCACTCAGTTGAGCCAATATAGTCCTCTTTGGAAACAGGTCGTGGCAAGTCTGAAAACCCAACAATGGACCATTGTGGGCTCCACTCTTCCTTGATCATCTGTTGCCGGTCCAGTTTTATTCTGGCCTTTTCTTACCTCCAGTTCCCTCTCCTCTACTTTCAGTCTGAAGAAGGGTGCTGACCCGAGACGTCACCCATCCTTTCTCTACAGAGATGCTGCCTGACACACTGTTGGGTTTTTTTTTCAGTAGTATTTTTTAAACTTTATACGTTAGAGATGCAGCCCTTCGGCCCACCAAGATAGACTTTGTGTCTATCGTCGAATAAACCAGCATCTGCAGTTCCTTTCTACACATACATGAATATCTGGGATCAATTGGTACTTGTGATATTAGCTTTCAGTTGTCATCCAAGGTTCTTCTATCACTGATTATGAGTCAGTGCAGAGCAGAACTGTTAGAGGAGGCAAGGCAGGTGCATAAGTCAGAGGCAGCTGGGGTGGAAAGGCAATGGAAGGACAAATTATCCCAGTAGAAATATGGGAGAGCTGCCTGCTGTAAATCACAACCACCATCCTCCCTTCATTGATGATTCCGCATTTCTCCACATTAACATCAGTTGCTTGCTAAGACAACTAATGCACAGAACCCATGAAGGCCTGATTCAATGCCGTGCTGTTCTATGTTCTGTGTATCTAAATCCCTCTACAGCCCTCCAATCTGGCGATATCTTGCTGCACCTTCTGCACAATCTCCAGTGCATTCACATTCTTCCTGTCATGTGGTGACCAGAGTTGCACTCAAAACACCAAGTATGGCCCGACCAATGTTTTGTAGAGGTCTAACCCAATGTCCCAATTCTTATACTCTCCATCCCACCAATGAAAAGAGTATGCCATACTCACCATTCTATCCACCTGTGTGGCCACCTTCACAGAATTACAAGCATGTACACCATGGTCTCTCTGTTCATCAACACTCTTTAGGATTCTACTATTTATAGGGTGACTTCGCAAAATGCATGACCTTGCACTTATTGAAATTAAATGTGT
Organism: Raja brachyura; assembly: GCA_963514005.1. Next base: position 17,846,440 of record OY740806.1, on the reverse strand, counting down.
TCTGCTATTACTCTGCTCCACTCTCCAGCTGAGTTACTGTATTCCCACTGCAGCCTTAAGTAACTTTTTTCACTTATGCTTGCATCACCCACAAACTTGCTAATCATACCTCCCTGATATGCCTGTAAAGCTGCAGCAAATAAGAATTTCATTGCTCATATCCAGTGCAAAAGATAAATAAACCCTGTTTTCTTGCCTTGTCTGTCCTGTATCCAAATCACTAATATACATCAAAAACATCTAGGTTCCAAGCACCAATTCTTGGAGTGCACCACTGGTCATGGACTTCCAATCAGAAAAAGCATCCTTTCAGCATCACAATCTGCCTTCTATCACCTATCACCTATGGTTATTCTATGATGGATAAAAACATTTCATCCATCGAACGTGTCCAAAGACAGGCCGCTCGATTTGTTACTAACACCTACGAGAGAGAAGCGAGTGTCACCAAACTTCTGAATTCTCTGGGGTGGAACCCTCTCCAAGACAGACACGAAGCTCACCGTTTGACCTGTTTTTACAAAATGTTAATTGGTCAGCTAGACATAGATCACAAGACTTACACCAACCCCAAACCAATTAGGAGCAGACGAGAGCATTCGATCCAATTTGTGGTCCCAGCCTCAAAGACAGATGTGTACAGCAATTTGTTCTTTCCACGCACTATTAAAGCATGGAATAATCTCCACCAAGCCACGGTTGCTCAGCCAGATGCAACTAAATTTAAAGTGGCACTTTCTTCCCAATAACCCTCTCTGGCTAAACCCCTCCCTTCACCACCTCCAGTTTAAATTCCAGTTGGAATATTTTGGAGGACCAAGTAACCAAGAACCAAGAACCAAGAACCAAGAATCACCAAGCCAATTTTGGTTCCAAATTGCCATCTTGCCTTTGATCCTGCACACTCTAAACTTTGCAGCATCTAGGATATTACCAAAGGTCTTACTAAAATGTATTAATATAAATAATATACACCACCCTCCCTCATCAGTCGTCTTGGTTATTTTTAGTAGTATATATTTTAATATTTTTTCAGTAGTATATATTTTAGACTTTAGTCGTTAGAGCCCACCAAGTCCACGGCGACCAGTGATCACCCCATACACTAGCACTATCCTACACACAAAAGCCAATTCACCTATAAACATGCACATCTATGGAGTGTGGGAAGAAACTGGAGCACCCGGAGAAAACCCACGTGGTCACAGAGAGAACATTCAAACTCGGTACAGGCAGATATTGTGCTATTTTCAAAATAAAAACTTAAATTAATGAAACAAGATTTCCAATACAAAAAGCCAAGCTGATGATTCCTTCATCATCCTTCACTTCAAAGTGTAGATAGATTCTATCAGAATGTTTTCTAATGATTTCTCTACCACTGATGTCAGGCTCACTGGTCTGTCGTTATCTGGCTCAGTTTTCCATGATTGTCCTTGTGATGTAAGCACAGCTGTGTATTGTTCTTAATCAACAATCAACCATGGTGCCAAGTTTTGCAGCCTCCTATTATTTATCACAGATCATCTTCAAAGACCTGATCTCTCAGTCACATCTACATTATACTGAGAATGGATAGGAAAGGTTCAGAGGGATATGGGTCAACTGTTGGCAGGTGGGACTATTGTAGATGAGGTATCTAGTTTGGCATGTGCAAGTTGGGCCAAAGAGCCTCTTTCCATGCTGTGTTACTCTCTGACACTCAGTGATAGCAGAGCCAATGGATCATATTAAGGCCCTGTAGCCTACCACATGCTGTTGGAATGGTGGTGGACAATTAAACAATGTTCGATGATTATTCCCAATCTCAATAATGGTGGAACCCAGCATCCACATTAACAACAAAACTCATGATTTATGACCTTTTTCCACATAGATTAGATTCATGATTTCAGCTCCTCTGGATATCTCTCCCATCATAAATCCTCGTCTCATCAAGTTCTAATCACATCATTATTTGTTAAGAAAGGGCTGCAGCGTGGCTATGAGTTGCAACAATATCTCAATTGCAGTGGCAAATATGTCCTTCAGAATTAAACACGTCTCCAGCTAAACTTTTCCAGTTCAACCATAATGTTGGCATCTAGTTGATGATGCAGAAAATTGCCCTCAAACATCCTGTCCAAAATATGCAGCATAAATCCAATTCAGCCTATTAGTTTCCATCAGCCTGTTCTCAGTCATCAAATATATAATGGATAGGTTTGTTGACAGAGCAATCGAACACCCTTTACTCACTAATACCTTGCTTATTGGTGCTTGGGTAATTTACCGGTACTGCTTTTCTCCAGTCCTTGGTCAAAAAGTGGGGGGAAAAGAGCTAAATTCCATAGATATACAATGAGTGATTGTTCTTGGCATTAAGGCAGCCTTTAACTGAATAACAAGCAGGATCCCTTGGAAAACTGGTTTGTGAAAATCAAAAACAAATTCTCCACAAGAATATGTTTCACTATTACCTTCTGAGAGGTAATGAGAGATCAATAATAAACAATTACCTGCTCAGTGACATGAATAACAAATAACCTAATATTTAGCTTGGTGCAGACATTGACGTTGGTTCCACCACAAGTCCTAAATGTTATTTAAATATGGTTATTCATGGCCAGAGCCACACTGCTAACCATCTTCACATCCTATTGATGTGACATCAGACTGAGCTGTATTCCTGAACTATCTGATCTAACTTCCATCTTCACACAACATTCAAACTCCTTTGAAGATGCCACAGTACAGTAGACTTCCACAAGTTGTTGCCTGTCTCTCTCGTGTGTCATATTCTCCGGGGATTTACTGCAGAAACCATTAGCTCAAACACATCTCGTGCAGCTTTGAGGCACATCGTATTTGTTTTATATAGACTACAATTTCATTTTATATCAAGTGACAAAGACTGTGTCAAATACAGAACTCATTTATATGATGAAGTGGAAGGGGATGAAAACCATCCATTTCTATTCTCACTGAAAACCATAGTTTAATACGGAGCATGTTAAAATTAGCCCACCTGTCTGAAAGCAATTTCATCACAATCTTAGACTGCCATTACTCGGCAGTAGAAGTGCACACAGCCTTGACTGAAAATCATATTTGCTGCCTTCATTCCATTTCTGATATCCTAATCTATCAGTAGAAATGATGGCAGCTAGGAATGCCATCTCTTTAATAGAATAAATTATATCAGGTTGCTAAACTCCAAGCAACTGGTTTGGAATTCAATGTCTTACATCATGGAACTATTTTTAATGACACTATATATCACATTCAAGTTTTTCTCATCTTGCTCCACCTCTGGTGTGTCGCTAAAAGGAGCATTAATATATAAAATGGATGGAATTGAATGGTATAAAACTGGCAGGGACAGGCACATGCTGATTAACTCCATTCAGAAAACAACTTCAGTGTGGTGCCAACCTTTCTTGGCAGTCCTCTTCAGGAATCCGCTTTCCACTTTTGACCAGTGTAATTAACGCCTCTCACAATAAAAAAAGACGAAGTTGGAGCTCTGCAACACCTCCCACAATCTAAGATACTGCAGCCAATGTAGCAACTGTTAAAACTACTGCAATGTAAGAAACGGATCCATACCAAGCAATACCCCACTGTGACTAAGTAGGGTATCTACCAAGTAGATATCCTACTTGGTTGCAGTGGGATATGCTGTAGCTGAAATTCTTAGTCATAGTCTTAAAGTGTGGAAACAGGCCCTTCGGTCCAACTTGCCTATGCCAGTCAACATGTCCCATCTACACGAGTCCCACCTGCCTGCATATTCCTCTAAACCTGTTGTATACATGCACCTGTCTTAATGTTTTTAAAATATTGCAATAACACATGTCTCAACTATCTCCACCAGCAGCTTATTCCAAACACCCACCAACCTTTATGTGAAAAAGTTACCTGTCAGGTTCTCATTTAATCTTTTCCCCCCTCCCCTTAAATCTATGTCTGATGAAGGGTTTCGTCCCAAAACGTTGCCTATATCCGTCGCTCCACAGATGCTGCCGCACCAATTGAATTTCTCCAGCACTTTTGTCTACCTTCGATTTTCCAGCATCTGCAGTTCCTTCTTGAACATTAAATCTATGTCCACCGGTTCTCAATTCCCCAAGTCTGGGCAAGTGAGTCAGTGTTTCTACCCGATGTATTCCTCTCATGATTTTGTAAACCTCTCTATAAGATCAGCCCTCATCCTCCTGCGTTCCAAGGAATAGCGTCCCACTCTGCTCACCCTCTCCCAAAAGCTCACGCTCTCGTAACCTGGCAACTTGTATTCCGCATTAATAATGCTGGGTGGTGACATGACCCATGGGAAAATGTGATCAGATGCAGATGCAATATACTTACCCTGATTTCACAGGTATCATGTAAATGCAAGAATGTTTGACCAACCAATGGTGTGAAAATTGAAGTCAACATATTTCAGGCATGGATTAAGAAGCGACCAGTAATATTATTTGGTTGAATTTCAATGCAACTTGTGCCTAAATTTGGCAGTCTATTGATTATTGGGCAAATTGCGGGGACAAATGGTTCACAATGGGATTCTTTCATGTTAAAATAACATGTTGGAACTGCCAACAAAACCAAAAAAAAACAACTAATTTTTCTGTCACCAACATCCCATCAATGAAGAGTTGTTGCCAGCACTTCCTATTTGGAGATAACTGCAGTCAGTACTGGCAAAAAGGACATTTAGGGAGCATTAAGTATGCATCTCAGTGCTTTTATAAAGAAGAGAATTTATGTTGAGAGAATGTCTATAACATTGGGGAGTGAATCTTGCTGAAATTCTTTTTTTGGGGACTAGAAAATTCAAAGGGATTTTTAAGAGAAATTGAATCTACCCTCATCAATTTGAACAAGTTCATTAATCAAACGGGGAGAGCCAATTTTAAAGCTGTAATGTAATTTTATAAATGAGTTTCTGTGAGGCTCATCTACTTTTCAATTACAACATAACGTACTTCAGTACTGACCTGTTCTGACTGTTCAACAAGTAAGTGTGAAGGGCAACTGAGAAACCAAGTAATTTCTGTGACAAATCTATCTTAAATTCTATAACCTCCAGTCACATACAAGAAGTTCAATGGCTTTTCCCATAAAATGCATTTCAAATTAAGGTGAATAGGATACTTAAAAGTTTTAAAGCTTAATTACTGGTGCGGTGATTATCTCAGTATGAATCTTCTTTATGACTTTCCAAACTTTATTATGCAATATGTAGAAAATTAATCTTGAGAACAGAGGCCAGTGTATTTTGGGAAATACTTTATTTCTTCCTATCAAAGTCATTTTGTATTAATGAGACATTTAAAAAAAATGAACGGGGTGAATTTCATATTGAAGTGCAGTTACAATGCCTTTGAAATAAGCAAATTAAGGCATAGATTTTGGTGCTGCTGCTGAGGTTAGCTGAAGAAAGTTGGGTTGAGTAATTTGGGTATATCTAATTTGATTATTAGGAAAGAAGAACATTTGGTCTATTGTCTGCAGGGCTATCATTCAAGGAATGTTAGTTGAAGAACGGTCTCAACCCGAAACGTCACCCGTTCCTTCTATCCAGACATGCTGCCTGTCCCGCTGAGTTACTCCAGCATTTTGTGTCTACCATTCTGGGAGTTTGATTATAGCATTCATTCAGATTAAGAACATTTTAGAAGCTCACCATTTTCTAGTTTGGAGATTTGACATTTTTTGCAGATGGTTGGGTTGGTAGGAAGAACAATATCTTCTTATGAATTAATATGATTACGGTATGTAATTCAATACCATCTCGATATCCTTGGATGATTTCAAACTACATTTTAAAAACCCTTGTGCAACTTCATGCTGTATAAATAAAGGACTGTGGCACTGTGATCAATTCTAAACAATTGTGCAGTCTAGCAGTGCAAATATATATGACTTCAACACTTGTAAACGATAATGCAAAATGACAAGAAATATATTCCTTTTTACAGCATAAGATAAAAAAAACATTTATTTTCAGAGACATTGAAAATGATCAGATAAAAAACCATGTGCCTGTTACGATTTTCCTGTCAAAAGCTTATTTAAGTTTGTGAGACTGACGATAATGCCAACTATCGTTTTCAGCAAATAAACAAGCCAGCTGTTGTTTGCCAATGTTTATGACCCACAGAGCCTCATCCCAACTTTATTCAGCTAACCTCAGCAGCAGATTATGCAATCTATTTCTTTCCGATTTATTTAGCTGAATGGATTGAAGCAATTTGACAGACAATTCCAGAAGGCAGCCAACTCCATATTCTAAACATTCTCCAGGCAAAATATTCCTCCTGAATTTTATAACTGCCTTATTATTACTTCCTCGGTTTTTAAATCTCCTGCATATATAAACCTTCCCATTGTCTCTACCCTCTTAAGCCTCTTTATACTGCAGTATTAACAACACATTACGCAGGCACATGACACATTAGCCTTCTCTTTTCTGGGGAAAAGAGAATCAGTCTGTTCATTCTTTCCAGTAAGAAATAACGACACAGTTCTGGCACAGCCTCACATCTGCTCTACTGCTTCTATCATTTGGTGATGTGCTCTGCTGTAGCATGCATGAACTCAAGAATGTTTGATGACCAAATCCAACATAACAATTATGTTTGTTCATTCTGGCCCTCTAGAAATAAAAGTCTGCATTCTCTTTGTGTTGTGTTGCCTTGTTTGTACAGAGTCATACGGACATGAAGCACAGAAATGTTCCAGCAAATCGCACCCTCCATTCTAATATTATTGTCCACTAACACTAATCCCATTTGCCTGCATCAGGACCATACCCTTTTTTGTCTTGCCGTTTTTAAGTGTCTGTCTTAATTCCTCTTAAACATAGTAATCACATCTGTTTCCACCACCTCCTCCACAGCATGATCCATACAGCAAGCAATCCCTGCAATATATTGTAATGATTTGTTAATTTGAGCTCTTAAACTATTTGCTTCACCGTTTCAAAATGTTATATGTTCTCCTCAAACAGCAAAATATAATGTCTTTCACTCCCATGTTGAAGTTAATTTCTATTTCTATATTGCCTTCACTACAGATCACAAAATATCTTGGAAGACACAGAGTGTCTTGTCATACATTTTCAGGAGAACATGGATTGGAGCCATTTTGGGTTGAGGCTCTTCATCCTATTGATCCATTGGCAGGGACTGTTTCGTCCCAGTTGTTATCAGGCAACCGAATCATCCTATGAGAGACCAGCCATGAACTACTATCAAACCTCATTGGTGACCCTCGGACTGTAAATGGCTTGATTCTAATCACGTATAGTCTTTCCGCTGACTGGTTAGCATGCAACAAAAGCTTTTCACTTTACCTCAGTACACATGACAATAAACTAAAATATACCAGGAAGGTCGCAAGGCCTTAAACAAACTACATCTGAAACACCTCAAAGACAGATGTGTACAGCAATTTGTTCTTTCCACGCACTATTAAAGCATGGAATAATCTCCACCAAGCCACGGTTGCCCAGCCAGATGCAACTAAATTTAAAGTGGCACTTTCTTCCCAATAACCCTCTCTGGCTAAACCCCTCCCTTCACCACCTCCAGCTCAAATTCCAGTTGGAATATTTTGGAGGACCAAGTAACCAAGAACCAAGAACCTCATGCACCCTTCAACTTCAATAACACGCAGCTTTAAATAGTCCAGTTTAATTTCAGTCCAATTGAAATCTACTTTTAAAGGTTTTGTTTTATACTCTGACAAAATAAAAATAATTTGTTAGGTGGTTAAAGGTTTCTCATGTTATTCGAAAAGAGAAGATTGCACTCAGTGCCTAAGGAGTGGATGTGAAAGTGGGATTACACTGAACCAGTGTGATAGGGGGAACAATGATCGGCGTGGCATCACAAATGTCCTTAAAGTCGGCCGTCCACACATGGTGAATCTTTACATATGGATGATCCATTTATTTTTTGATGCTGGGATCTCTTTCATGATCCTTCTGTACTGCAGCTCATGTCAGAAGTGCAATGTAATAACAGTTATTCACAATAAGCAGCAAGGCATTCATTAAAACCACCTGCAATTATAAAATAAATTGCTCAATTTGTATTTGGTGAGTGAGTCAATATTTTACATCAAACCATCCCTGCTATGTCGTAGCAAAACACATCCTGTTGCAACCTAGCAAATTTATACTGAAAGTGCTTCCTCCTTCACCTGGGGAACTATCTCTATATACAATGGGAATAAAGTCATCTTCAATTCATACACCCATCTGCCTCGGACATGGTGCCCCATTCTTTCACTGTTGCTGGCTTATGATCCTAGAATTCAACAGTTAAAATCATAATGCAAGAATTATCACCGCAAGGGCAGCATTAACTCAGCAAGTGCAAGTCTTACAACCTCGTTGAAGGAAACAGCAATGAGCAATAAACACTGGCATTTTTGGAGAACAAATGAAACATTTAAGGTTCATTTAAAAAATGTTAGATCATTTACGGTGAAGATCACAATTGGAGTTCCGTTATAATTTTCACACGAGTCAAAGGAAAAAGGCTGAAGTGGGGTTAATGTTCAGCATATATAGTACATAAGGAATATCAAGCAAATTATGGATGTCCCTTTAATTGGATATGAATTCACTGTGAAAGTGTTCTTGTTGAAGCACTAATAGAAACAGATCTAATTTATCTTCACCACTTCATGCAGAAAGGAGTTACTGTACGCAGAAAGAGATGAGGAACATTGTACTCCTACTCCATCATGCGGAGACTCTAAATGAGAGTCAGGTAGCAGAGATTGTTGTGATGTACTTGACGAGGAATATCAAAGTGAGGGACTTTCATAACTGGAGGCAGAGCAGAAAGACTCATTAAAGGCTGCAGTATTAAGCAAGAGTGAAAGCAAAAATGTTATTGCTCTTGATATTAGAGTGCAGACCAACAGCCTACAATTCGCAGCTGTGCATTTTCACAGCTTGTGGTCAACAAGCAAAGATTGTCAAATGAAAACTCTGCTCATAGTTCTTATAAATTGGTTCAGCATAAAAAACTGGTTTGTGGTACAGCTCAGAAAATATCCTTTGGGGCAACACTTAACAGCATGAAGTGGCTAATTAGATTACAGGCAGATCTAAAGTTATTTTCTCATTGCTTTTGAGCTCGGAGGCTTTCATTTGGCTTACTGTGGTGCAGACAGGAGGATGTACACAAAGCACTGAAAATATTCCCACAAAGCCAAACACAAGATTCAACTGTAACAGATAGGGATTTTAAAACCACGGCAAAAGTCATGAATTTCTTTTTGCATAATTCTATTTCTTTCATGTGTTGCCAAAGTTCTACTTTTTATAAGCACATTCCATGCAATAAAGTTAAAGGAAAGTTTGCAAAAACAAAAGTTGAACAAAAATGAAAGGGATAGCCTCCTGCTGATAATGACACATTCAGAATTTTGAATTTTTTTGTCAGTGAATTAAAGACGAGTAAAGTGGGCGGACAACCAATGGTGCTATACTTGCCGAATGGCGCAATACAACTTCAAGGCAAATGTCATAATTGAGCCACAGGCCCTTCTCACTGATGTCATGTTACTGGCTTCAGTGTGCTCAGCAAAGAGCCCAGAGTAAGTTGAAGGTTGCCATTTAATCTAGACTCAACGCTCTGTCTGCATTCATAAATCTTGTTGAGGAGCTCAATGTTTGAGGCATCATCTGAAATGCCAACTGAATTGCAATCTTGGCTTCCACTCTCAGGGCAGATTTTGTCACCGATTGAACCCATTCCTCATTCAAAAATCCTCCCCCATACTTTGTCTCTTTTTGACAAGTTATTCCTTGAAGCATTAAATATTTCTCAACAACTTATACTGTGTTTATTTCTTTGCTGCTGACAGTAAACAATAATTTTAACCCAATTTACTTCTCCTAACAACACAATATCAGCAAGTACTAATAAGTAATTTATTTCTTTTTGTTGCAAAGATCTAGGATTATAAATCAAGGTTTTGTAAGATTTATGTTTCTGGAAACTCAATTCCCCAATATCTGTAATTGAGTGAAACTTTATTCAGAGGTGATGAAAAAGACATTAATGCTGCACAGTTCTTTCATGAATGTTTTCTGGGTGATTGATACGAGTCACACAATGGCTAAACAACTGGAGAAAGCAATGAAGACTACTTGAAGTCCCAGAAGACACTCAATCACTCACTATCAGTCACAGCCTCCCTTTCCATTTCTTATGGAAATGCCAAAGGATTACAAGGACCTTGTAAAAGATGCAATTAACTAGAGTTGTGCCATAGCTCAGTGATTTGCACAATTGTCTGTGGTGTTGCATTTGATTCAAATTCATAAGAAATAGACAAGACAATCTGCATAATCATGTCTTCTGCAAGAGCGGAAGCAGATAATTTTGAAACATCTACCTCAAGTCCAGCTTTACCCCAACATACTCCGTGCGGTCTTTCCTCTACCAAGTCTCCTTCAAACCTTCCAGTCATGGTCCAGATTTCATGTCCAGAAGATGAAAGTGTCGGCAGAAATCTCTTTTGTATTGAATCAGATATTAGTTCTCCAAGGATAGACACCAGATGCTGGTCAGCAGGTCAGGCAGTAACTCGCGAGAAAAGGGATGGTAATTTTCCTCCAAGTAAGGGGTTATTCAACCAACCAGCACAACCATACCCTAAAAACATGGATACAGCAGTAGGCCACTTGGCCCTTCGAGCCTGCACCGCTATTCAATACGTTCATGGCTGATCATCCAAAATCAGTACCCCATTTCTACTTTTCCCCCATATCCTTTGATTCCGTGAGCTCGAAGAGCAATATCTAACTCTCTCTTGAAAACATCCAGTGAATTGGCCTCCACTGCCTTCTGTGGCAGAGAATTCCACAGACTCACAACTCTCTGGGTGAAAAGGATTTTCCTCATCTCAGTCCTAAATGGCCTACCCCTTATACCTAAACTGTGAGCCCTGGTTCTGGACTCCCCCAACATGGGGAACATTTTTTCTGCATCTAGCCTGTCCAATCCCTTAACATTTTTATAAGTTTTGATATGATTCCATAAGATCCTACCTCGCCAATGGAACTACCCTGCACTACCGTGATGTTTTTCTAATTATGTTTTTTCGCACAATCTTCTTTCTTTAAGAAATATAATGTATCGTTTATGTATAGTTTTGTGAGTGCCCGAGTCCATGTGCCCTGTGATGTTGTTACAAGCAAGATTTTATTCCTGCACCCCACCATACTTCTGTATACATCAAACTCGACTTGATTACAGCATTACTTCCAATAGTCTACTTGCAAATGTATAATAAAAAAATGCAACACTTTCTCCTGCATTTCTTCATACTTAGCTAGCTAACAAATGATGAAGGTCTCAATCAAGTATGTTAACATTTCATTCACTCATCTCTCTCCCCCCTCGATTGATGATGCTCAACCTGCTGAGCTTCTCCATCGATTTAGTTAATTTTATTCCAGATTCCAGCAACTACAATCTCTTGCGTCAAACAAATAAACCAAAACCCTGATCAAATAATTTGTTGGAGCAGCAACAACTTCTATCCTTTACACTTCGCCCACGGTATCATTCAGTGCCTCACAAACAACCCTTCACTTCTCTCATACCTTTGCCAACTAATTGTTCAAAGTGTCATGATCACAGGTCTGGATGCAGAGGGGAACTGATCAATCCTTTGCACCTGTCCCAGCTATTCAAACTTCCAGAATCCTAAAAATTATGTTTTATTATTACTGCATGTTGCTTTTTTCTATTAAGTTTGAGATTTCTTGATTCTATGGCACAATCAAAGGAAGCAGACGTGTAGTGTAAAAGAGGGAAGCTATTTAAAACTCCACTGCAGAAAAGGCAATGAAACGCAGAGAAATTAGAACTGGAAATCCAGCATAAAAACAGAAAATGCTTGGATTATTCAGAAAGTCAAATCGCTTTTCAGAATAGAGAAAGAAATCTGGAGTCACATAAACCTCAACTACATAAAGGCTCTCTGGCACATTTTTTATGCATGCCACTAGATCATAATCCCATTAGTGATCATCAGAGAGTCACTGGCCTTATTTCTTCTGGAGACCATTTCTCCATAGTCTCCAGCCTTGTAGTTCCCTATCCATGCACAACCTGTTTCTGATTATTAAACAAACATAGCACAGTGCAGAGCACAGAACAGGCCCTTCGGCCCACAATGCCCATACTGAACATGATGCCACGACCATCACATTTCCCGGCATATAATCCATATCCCCCCATTCCCAACATATCCACTTGTCTAACTAAAGGTATTTTAAATGCCACTAACATATCTGCTTCAAGTACCTCCCCTGGCAGTGCAGTTCACATACTCACTGCCATCTGTGTAAAAATTTTGCCCCGCACACCTCCTTTAAATGTTGCCCCTCTCACCTTAAAGCTTTGCCTTCTTGTATTTGATTTCTGGATCCTGGGAAAACGATTCTAACCATCTACTCTATCTATGCCCCATCATTGTATGCACTTCCATCAGGTCCTCCCTTAACCCTTAGCATTCCAGAGAATACAATCCAAGTCTGTCCAACCTCTTCTTGTAGTTAATACCTGCTAATCCAGCCATCGTTCTGGTAAACCTCTTCTGCACCCTTTCCAAAGTCACCACATCCTTCAAGTAATGGGATGACTGGAACTGCACACAGTACTCCAAATGTACCCTAACCAAAGTCCTATCAAGCTGCATCATCAATTCCTGATTCTTATGTTTAATGCTGTGACCTATGAAAGCACAGCAAGCCTTTCATATTCTTGTCCCAAAGAACCTATTTCCTACTGGCTTAATTCTATATTTTTGCCTTTTGTCCACCTTTTTCTCACGTACATACATGAGATTTCATCTTCATAATAGCCATCCAATCTCTCTACACCATCCCACACAAAGATGGTCTGAGGGTCCTTTTGCTTCTTCCTTGAATTTATGCTCCAACTGTCCCCCTCCTTTTCCACAATGAACAATTCTTCTTTTAACCGTTCAAAATCAAAAGCAAAGCTATGGAAACCAAAATTGGTATAGGATGTTGAAGATATAATTGATACAAGTGGAAAAATGCTACTTCATCTTTCCCATCGTCAGATATGTGAATGACTCATTGGTTTAGTTTTACTCAGCCACCATCCTGTACCTCACTTTCTTGAAAGGTAATTGTCCTGAAACCGTAACTCTTCCTCTCTCCATACAAGTTACCTGATTTTGCAATCATCACTGTTTGAAGAGAAAATAAGCAAATCAAGTGCACACCTTTAAATCTTGTATTTACATTTGCTCTTAACAATTATCAATAAATCTGATTTATAACCACCTTAAATCATAATGTGAGGCGCATCAATAGAGTAGTTGTCTTACAGCGCCAGATACCGGGTTCGATCCTGTCTATGGGTGCTGTCTGTACGGAGTTTGTATGTGCACGCTGCAACTGGGTGAGTTTTCCCTGGGTGCTCCGGTTTCCTCCCACATTTCAAAGACTTACAGGTTTGTCAGTTAATTGGCTTTGGTAAAGATTGTAAATTGTCCCTACTGTGTAGGATAGTGTTAGTGTATGGAGATTGCTGGCCGGTGCAGACATAGTGGGCCGAAGGGCCTGTTTCCACACAGTACCTCCAAACTAAACTAATTCTTCTGAAGATCCAGATGCACATGGTTGAGAAGAACACAATTACAAATTTTATTTGCCTCTGAGAGTGAAATATGTGAGGGAGTCTTGCTATGGACCACTGATAAACCTCCACAATTAAGGTTAATGGCACGCGGAGATACTTGTGTCAAAGAAAATAAGAATCAATTCAAAACTTTGAAAGCAGTCCAAAAGTTATGCATGATTGAGAAGAAGCAATCACTCGATTACAGAATGAGAAGTTGTGTCTTTTTGTCTCCCTTCTGTTGGAACATACTTACAGCAATGCAAAGTAAATCGCAAAGGACTTCTTCAGCCACATGGCATCAATCCAATACCTCTCCAACAATGCTGCTGCTAATCCTATCTCCACAACTTGGCACCAAAGCCAATATACTTCAGGCAGTGTAAAAATACAATATGGTAACTAAAATGGCCCAGAATCTGCTGTTAACATATGAATGTGGCTAATTATGTTCATTATTATTTATGCACGACTGTTACACTGAGACAGAGTGGATTTGCGCTTGAACACATAAATGAAGGAGTTGCTGTCAGGGATTCAATGTTCTGCCATTAAGTTTGTACAAATTGCATCTCAACCGGTGCTTCAGCATTTAACTGCAATAACCAGCGTTATGTTCAGCACAAATGCACAGCATTTGGACAGCACAAATCTAACTCAGCACCCGAAGATAAGCCAAGTAATCCTGCATCCTTTTACAACATGCTAAATGCTAATTATTGCCAGTCCATCTTTCTGGCACTGAAAAATATATTTTTTTATTTTTTCAAATTTTCGATGTTTTACTTATGCTCATTAACAGTTTTGCTTTTACATTTCATGCTACATTTTTCCCTTTCAACCAACTTTTTATCTTTCCATATTTATTTGTTTCCGCTATTAAATTCAAACTAATTCTAAATTGTAATGCTCATTGGACGATGTTCATTTCAATGGTTCAGTGGTACTTTATTTGTCAGAAGTACTGAGGTAATGTGGAATTCATTATTAGTTTAGTTTAGTTTGGAGATACAGAGCAGAAACAGGTCCACCAAGTCCCATGCCAACCAGCAATACCCATACACTCACACTGTCCTACACACCAGGGACAATTTACAATATTCACCAAAGCCAAATGTGGGTCTTTGTAGTGTGGGAGGAAACCAGTGCACCTGTCAAAAACCCACGTTTGTTCTGCCCCTCCTTTCTCCCCACTCTCTCCCCCTCCCCCGCCACAACCAGGATGAAGAAGGGTCCTGACCCGAAACTTCATTTTCTAAGTTCGAAGTTCGAAACCTCACTAATCCATGTTTTCCAGAGTCCAGCACTTTGTGTCTCTTTTCACTAGTCTGGAGAATTGGTGAATTTCTTGTTGGGCTCCCGCTGTAAGAAATACATACTCTTCGAAGAAAGAAGACTAACATTTTAACCAATATTGCAGGTTCAATCTCCCCAAGAAATGACACAATTGCTTACCTTTGTACTGCTGCCAGGACAAAATACTATTGGTTTTTCTAAAAGCATATATGCTCGCTTTCAATGGGTTGCTTATAAGGCCACCTTTATCTTTCTGAACATTAATATTTTCCAACCTGTTTTCATTGATAAGACATTCTTTTCTGTTTGGGTATTGAAGTGGAAATCCTCACATTTTTTCCACATTAAATTCCACCTGTCACACAACAACCCACTCACATAACATGTTTATATTCGCTCGAAGCTTCTCCTCACAAATTATTCATCAACCAAATACACCTTCCAGTGCACCCGAGGACATGGATTTCTCCAAGAAATGGAGAAGGAAGACAGGCCTAACTTTGACTGAGAAGAGTACTTTGAAAGAAGCACAGAGCTTCCCCTGAGTGCCTGGTTGAGAATGCAACATCTAACTTTGAGAGCATGGAATTCCAGACTCATGTAGAAAGTAGCTTCAGACATCAAACCATTTCATGTTTTTATCATCGCCAGACTTTTCATAAATATACAACACTCTTGCCTTTCAATCCAACATCAACCTGATGGGACTCCAGACTTCAAAAACCTGTTGCGAGAGAAATGACAAACCATCAAGTCATTCAGAATTAACAGTGGTATCAGCATTGGGAGGTTTTTATTATTCCACACGACTGTATCATGGTTAGAGTGCTTCTTGAGTGTAACATGTTGACTGTTAACGTGTTGTGTATGCGCCAAGAAGACCGTGTTTCTGTCTGAATTGTCAGACTGGGGGTGTAACTGGATCAGCAATTTGTCACACTGACAACCTTCTCAGTATAATGTGACTGCCTCCCCTTTAGCAATGACAGCCTTGAGCAAATGGATGGGTCTGTCAGTGCAGCAAAACAATGGTACAGGAAACCAAGCACTTATGACTTCAAACTAAAAATGAAAGTAACTTCAAACAGCAGTTACGTTTCTGCAGACTAGCGCTTTGAATGATGGTACACTTGTTCAACTTCAAACTAAACTGCACTGACTGTGTCCATCAACAGTCACAGATGGAGAAATGCAAGCTTTTGAACTCCACTTTTACAAAACATTTCACTTCTTCTGTGAAAAATAATGCTGTCACTTGCAAAATACAATTAAAGGGAAAAAAAAGGATATTGTATATATGTTACTGGCAATCCTGGTGCCTTAATAAATGATTCAGAAGCACATTCTAATGTTATTATAGCAGCTTGTGTACTCAAAGTGGGACAAAAAGCAAGCATTGGCAACAGGATGTAATCACATTAGATGCAGCTCAGAGTCTGATTAGCTTGTTTCCTGGAATGATAAGCTGTCCTGTGAAAGACTGTTGAACAAATCGGACCTGCATTCGCTGAATGTTCAGAAGAATGAGAGCTAATTTTATTGAGATAATTAAAGTTCAGAAAGAGGTCAGTCTAGCTTAGTTTAATTTAGAGATACAGGGTGGAAACATGCTCATCAGCCCACCGAAACCAGCAATCTCCGCACATTAGCACTATCCCACACTGGGGTCATTTTTACATTTGTCCCAAACTAATTAACCGACAAACCTGTAAAAGGCCTGTCCCACTTAGGTAATTTTTTAGTTGACAGCCGGCAACTGTCATAGTCGTAGCAGGTCGCCGAAAAACTGACAACTGGACCCCCCTACGACAATGTCTATGTCAATGCCTACGACAAGCTACAACAACCTACCATCTAGTCGACGTCAAGCTACGGCAAGCTACCGACAACCGGCGACACATTAGGACGTCCACCTACAACCACACCAATGACGACCTACAACCACACAGGTGACAACCTACGACAACCAAACTCAACCTACGTTTCCCCCGCAACAAGTTACAACCCTGTCGGCGACAACTGAAGACAATTCAGTCGCCGATACCCGTTGCCGGTTGATGTAGGTTGATGTAGGTAGTCGCCAATGGAATTAACCGGTCAGCACCGGCAACAAACTATGACAGCACCTACGTCAGGAGAAGACAAGCTAAGACAAGCCCATGGTCACCAAAAGGTTTTGAACATTTCAAAATCCAGTGGTGACCCGGAAATACACTATGACTCTTTGGGCGTCTGAGGAGACTCCTCACGACCATACAGGCGACACCCCAGCGACCGAGTGGCGACTGCATAGTCGCCAGCAGTCGCCTGAAAAGTCGCCTAAGTGGGACAGGCCCCTAAGTCTTTGGAGTGTGGGGGGAAACCGAAGATCTCGGAGAAAACCCACGTAGGCCACAGGGCGAACATATAAACTCCATACTGACAGCACCCATAGCCAGGATCGAACCCGGGTCTCTGGCGCTGTAAATGCCGTTAGCGCTATAAGGCACTGCCACCTTGTCGCCTTTGAAATTTGAAAGGTCTGATGCAGAAGGTTGTTCCTTTCACAATGATATTTGGAAATGGGGAGAACATTCTGAATCCAATGAGATGCGCATCCAATGGAAAGCTCATCTAATCTGCTCACCATTCTCACAGGAACGTGAATCTTTACAAATATTTACTCTTAGCTGATGGAACGTTTATGGAAAAGGACAACACAGGAACAGGCCCTTCAACCCATGGCATCTGTGATGCACATGATGCCACATTGAACTAATATCTTCATCCTGTATGCGAAACATATCCCCACACTTGAGAAACCAAGCTATGGTTGAGATAGATTGATTTTGAACTAGGAGGGATTCCACAATTATAGAAATAGGTGGGGGAAAATTGGTGTGGCTAAGATCAAATCAGTTATGATATTGAACAGTAAAACAAATTGAAAGAACTGTATAGTCAACTTTGTTTCTAGGCTGCACAAGAAATCTACTTGAGCTTACTGCCATATATGGCCTTGCAGACTTAACACCTCAGTTGCAGAGGAAGTAAGGTTCCATTATCACTTGGATATCTTCAGTAACACTTGGATGTACACCATCTGCACTCACCTAGGAGACTTATTAATTTGACAGACTTCCTGAGACCACTGACATCTGTGGAATTATATGCATAAAATGCACTGGCTAAAATGACAATTTATGTAACAGCAAACAGACGTCTGAAATGAAATAAGAAACTGCTGGTATAATTGAAGGCACCAAAAATACGCAGGCTAGAAAAACAGTTTATGTTTCAGGTCAATGAATTTTCATCAACCCCTTCACCAGGTGCTCTTACCTTGCTGAATGTTTTGGGCATTAAGTCAATTTCATCATTGAATTTCTGATGATAGAAGTGGGAGAAGGTGTACAGTTTGATAGCCACAGGGAAGAAGAATCTCCAGTGGCATTCTGCACTGCATCTTGGTGGAACCAGTCTGTTGCTGAAAGTACTCAGGTTGACCAGTGTGTCATGAAGGGGATGAGCTGAATTGTCCAAGATGTTCCACAGTTTATGGAGCATCCTCCCCTCCAAGCCCACCGCCCATGAATCCAACTCCACCCCCGGGACAGAGCCAGCCTTCCTGATGAGTTCTGTAATCCTATTGGCATTCCCAGACTTCGGCCTGCTGCCCCAGCAAAAGACAGCGAAGGAGATGGCAGCCTTCTCAAAAAGTACAGCCAGCTCTGTCCTTCTTGTATAGGGCCTCAGCGTTCCTCTACCAACAGTAAGATGAGGAGGAAGTTAGGTGGATGCCCAGATTTAGCTGAACTCACTGTGTGGGAGAACAACAGCAGAGTAAGAGTCCATTTGGGTCATCAGGTCCCTGGTGTCGTCTTGCAATTCCTGTTCAGCACTTCCCTCCCCATTTGTTTTTGGGGATTTGGTTTTATCCTCCATGTTCTTCTGCAGTTTCTTTCAGAATGCTTTTGCTACTCTTGCAGCAGGGCATTACAGAGTCATAGAAACATAGAAACATAGAAAATAGGTGCAGGAGTAGGCCATTCGGCCCTTCGAGCCTGCACCGCCATTCAATGTGATCATGGCTGATCATCCAACTCAGTATCCCGGACCTGCCTTCTCTCCATACCCCCTGATCCCTTCAGCCACAAGTGCCACATCTAACGCCCTCTTAAATATAGCCAATGAACTGGCCTCAACTACCTTCTGTGGCAGAGAATTCCAGAGACTCACGACTCTCTGTGTAAAGAATGTTTTCCTCATTTCGGTCCTAAAGGAATTCCCCCTTATCCTTAGACTGTGACCCCTTGTTCTGGACTCCCCCAACATCGGGAACAATCTTCCAGCATCTAGCTTGTCCAACCCCTTAAGAATTTTGTAAGTTTCTATAAGATCCCCCCTCAATCTTCTAAATTCCAGCGTCAATATAGATTGTACATGTTCAATTGCAAAATATAAGTTTCAATTATTTTATGTGCTTAAAAGCAAGAGACAGGTTGAGCAGGCTAGGGCTTTGTTCATGGAACGCAAGAAAATGATAGGTGATCCTTGAGAGGTGGACAAAATCATGAAAGGAATAGATTGAGAAGGGATTATTTCCATGCTGTTCGACCCTCAATGGCAGCAAGAGACCAAGAACAATTTATTAATTAGGCGGTCTGAAGAAGGGTTTTGAACTGAAGCATTCCCTATTTCCTTTGCTCCATGGATGCTGCCTCACCCGATGAGTTTATCCAGCATTTGTGTCTACCACCTATGAATTAGGCAGACCAGTTTTTTTCTCTATTTCAAGGGTTCCCAACCTGGGGTAAATTTCGCCTAACCAGGGGATAAATCTGTTGTTCTGGATTTGAACATATTTTTTCTCATTGACTGACTGTGTTTGATTCTGGTATATCGTTATCCGTTCATCATTAGTTGTTCATAAATAAGTGAAATAACATTGTGGTGTGCTATTAAAGTTACCAGGGGTAAATGGGATGTAAAAGGTTGGGAACCCCTGCTCTATTCATAGGGTTTATATCCCATCTTCTTTGATTCTTAACTCTTCTGCCAATGAGAACATTTGTTTGTTTGCTTCTCTATTGCAATCTCCCATGACATCAAATTCCTTGAAAAACTTCTTTCCCGATCTCCTCAGATCACAAACTGTGTACAGTGCTCATCACCACACTCTCGGAAGTACAGGAAACCACAGGATAAGTCAGAGAGGACATTCACCACAATGTTGAGGGTGTAGCATTCTCTATCTAAGAGACTGTGTTTGCGGAGGAAGCTGAGGAAGATGAGTTGTGGAGGGGCTGGGACAGATCTGATAGAGATGTACAAAACAATGAGGGGAAGAACAATGATAGGGTAGATTGCAGAAACATGTCTCGCTAACAGAGGTGCCCAAAACTAGAAAGAGGGTGAGTAGAATCTAGAAGACAATGTCACAAGGGGGTAGTGGAGCCAGAGACTGGCATGACATTTATGCAGAACATTTAAATCACCAAGTGTGGTCTGATGTCCAATGGCGAACATGGACATGGGGCCAAAGGTACTGTTACTTTGCTGAATGACTCTTGGATGAAATAGCATTCAGACCAGGGCACTAACTATTTGAAAAGTCCCAGGCCCCAGCATACTTTAGTGAAAAACTATTCAAAACAAGAAAGAGGATCTACTCACAGATAGATGGAAATTTAGTTGAAGAGCAATTTAGATTGGTTTAGTTTTGTTCAAAGATACAGCCCAGAAACAGGCCCTTTGGCCAACTGAATCCATGCCGACCTGTCACCCCCATACACAAGCACTATCCTTCACATTAGGGATAATTTACAATTTCTACTGAAGCCAATCAACCTACAAACCTGTACGTCTTTGGATTGTGGGATAAAACCGAAGCACCTGGAGAAAATCAAAGGAGAACATATAAACTCCATCACATAGTCAGGATTGAACCTGGGTCTCTGGCGCTGGAAAGGGGCTGTCCCACTTGGGCAACCTAATCCATGAGTTCTGACGAGTTTGCCCTTGACTCATACTCGCAGCATGGTTGACACAAGGTCGTAGGAGGTCTTTGTAACTCTCCTTCATGCTCGAGAGTAGTCCCCGTGTACTCGAGGCCTCAGCTAGCTCGCGGCATATTTTTCAACATGTTGAAAAATGTCCGCGAGTAAAAAAAGGTTGCCATGGAAATAAATCGCTACTTTTTTTACTCATAGGTTTAGTCGTAGTAGATCGGCATGTTAGTCGTTGGTAATCGAGGGTAGTCAAAGGTAGTCGAAGGTATTCGTAGATAGTCTTCATCATAGTTGAAGGGAAGTTGAAGGGAGGTCGAAGGAGATCGAAGGAGGTCGTCTTCACTCTCCACTATTCGGGGTCCAATTTTCCCGAAGTTAATCGTGGCTAGTCGAAGCTAGTCTTCAACATAGTCGAAGGAGGTATTCAACATTACATTTTTTTCAAACTCTCCTAAACTCGCCATTTAGGTCGTCCACGTGGGACAGCCCCTTGAGGCAGCAACTCGCTCGCTGCTTCACTGTGCCACCAACAGCTACAATTTCTTCAGTATCCAAACAGCATTATCAAATATATAATAATAAATGTTCCTGTTACATTTCAACATTTGCTATTAAAAGTGTTATTGCTATCCTACAGTTAAATCCTGGCATTTCTTTCATATACTATATTTAACATAATATTTTGCCACTCAATAGCGCTCGTTGTTAAGTGTTACGTGGGTCTGTTAAATCAGATGCAGTTAGCATTACAGATGAAAATGAGAAAACAGCAGAATTGTCAAAGTAATTAATTAGCGTCTACCTTCACAATGAAGAGAACTAAATACTTAATATTTCAAAGACACCATTAAATGAAGCAGAAATGCAAGCCACTATAGTTAATATAATTGAAAACAGTTTTAACGTATTTATTGCACGTGACTAATGGTTGTTTTTAGTCTGCATTTTAAAAGTTACAAATGAGAACGTTATTATTGCTTTTGCCAACTTTTCATTTCTGCGGTGGCTGTTAGTGGAAGGCACAATTAAGAAATAAGCGATTGAGCATTTGAGAAATTTGAACCAAACTGATGTTTGAACCAAAACAAAAGACAGGATTTTGAACACCTTACGTACGTTAAGGGCACGTCACATCTAACTAAAGTAATTGCGATTCTTTTTCAAAAAGGACCAAGAGAATGTTTATAAGCAATTTAAGCAAGCTTTCATGGAAGGATCAGTAAATGTACCTCCTTAGCTAAGATTAAAACTCATGAAATGAAAACCAATTTAGACATGTTCAGGAGACTGGCTAGGCAGGAGACTACAGTGAAAACAATAATGTTTGTGAATTTAAATCAAAGGGAAGAGATAATGGGCCCGGAAGATGCTGTTTTGTGCTTGCAACCATAACGTAAAGAGAGCTTCATCCCAATGTTTGTTCATATAAAAAGATCATTGGCACTGTAAGCAATATGGATGAACACAACATTGCAGCGAGATTGATAAAGAGAATATGCCAAAAAAGCTCTGAAATAATGCAGACGTGATAATCATCAATTTTGTATTACAAAAGGATATTTGCTATCATTTTATGTGGTAAAAAGCTGGAAACGGTACAAGTTCAAAGAAACGTAGATGTTTCTATACAATAGTCATACAGCGTCGAAACTGGCCCTTCGGCCCAACTTGGCCACACTGACCAACGTGTCCTATCTGCTCTAGTCCCACATAGCTGTTTGGCCAATATCCCTCTAAACCTGTCCTATCAATGTTCCTTAAACATTACAATAGTACTTACAATGAAAAAAAAAGTATTATCAGACAGGAAAACAATTTTAAAAATGCCTCATGAAGGATAAGCTTTTGTATAGTTTGGCCAAATTACAAGGAGAAGGATAACATAGAAATAGCGCTAACGGGTGATCAATGGCCAGTGGCGACAACGGTGGGCTTTGGGTTTATTTTCATGCTGGATCTCTTAACCGAACTACACTAGACAAGAAAGCCTTCATCAAATCTACTTTAATTAATGGGAAACCAACATGTACTACATTTGGTGGAATTTTTTTTGTCACGAGGAACAAGAGAGTCGCGGTGGCGCAGCGGTAGAGTTGCTGCCTTACAGCGAATGCAGCGCCGTAGACCCGGGTTCAATCCCGACTATGGGTTCTGTCTGTACGGAGTTTGTACGTTCCCCACGTGAACTGCGTTGATTTTCTCCGAGATCTTCGGCTTCCTCCCACACTCCAAAGACGTACAGGTTTGTAGGTTAATTGGCTCGGTAAATGTAAAAATTGTCCCCAGTGGGTGTTAATGTAAGGGGATTACTGGACGGCGTGGGCCAAAGGCCTGCTTCAGTGCTGTATTTATAAACTAAACTAAACTAAAGCGTGTCTGCTGAACATTTTGAGCATGCTCTAGTCTGAGAGGAAATCCTAAAAGACCAGCATGTATGAACAGAAACAAACATCTCTGAACCACTACGGGTGGCACTCGCCAAAGATTTCCACGTCAATAGATGGGCAATGAAAATTATGTTGGGCTGCTGGAATTTGCCTGCAGCAAATCTTGAAAGTAGTAAAGATCTGAATCATCATAAAAGTAAATAAAACATATTCCCCAACTTTTTTAATTGGAGAAAAGATCTTGACCCAGCCCACCGCCACAATAATATATTTGTAGTATTTGCATTTAAATTAACTTATTTGTGATATATGCGCAGTCTAAATAAAGCTTTAAGAGTCTTCTGATGAGCATTGACTAGTTTTATCCACCCACTGAGGCTGAATGAGACGTGTAAGATTATCCAAAGAGCCAAATTGAATTAATACATTAATCCAATTTCCCTGTAGTACGAGACAGAGCTGAGAGACTAAATGGCCGATTGATGTTTATCAATATGTATTGAATGCAGCTTTTTTTAATATGGAAAATTAAAAAAAAATACAATCCCAAATAAGTTGTTGTGATAACATGAACTATATGAAAAAGCATAAAAGAATGAATTTTCAACCAGTTTTCTCTCGATGTTAAATTGGCACAATCTCCAGGGCCAAAACTCAAGTTGCTGCCTGAAGCCTTGCGATAAACATGGGGATTACGAGCTAGACAATGTTTGGTGTGATGAAAATGTCAGAGCTTCCACTTTGCAACTAAGGCAGTAAAGCACTGGCCTTGCTGAGAGTTAACACAAAGCATGGAATCCTTGAAGGTCATTGCTCAATGGCAGCACAATCCAAGATCACCCCCAGCATTCAGGGGAAGCACTGGGAAGAGTTCTCCGTTTCTCAGTTTAGTTTATTGTCACGTGTACCAAGCTTTTGTTGGAAGAAAACCAAATGACAGCAAAGGTTCATGAAATCTCAGAACTCAGCATGAACAGTTGATAGAGAAGGAACAATACCATGAACATTGTGCTCCCAGAGTCAGTTTTTATTTTGCAATAACTTACAGTTCTCAAGAGGCCATTGCGTGTGTTGTCAAGGACATACTATCCTGTTAAATGCTAATTTCCATCTTCTGCCACTTTTGGCAAAAGGTTCTCAATAGGACACCAAGTGAAACAGCTGCACAGAGAAAGGACACAGAATCTGCAGTGTCAATCCGCACAAATTGTCAAGATATTTTCCCTTATATCTTCATTGTTTATTTTGTCAACCCTTGTTGATTATATTCTGACTGCTCTCATCAGACAGATGCAACATGTTTGAATTGTCCCATTCAGACAGCCATTTCTAAAGTGTTTTGCGGTTCACAATGTATGGAAAATATTTGGCCAGGCAGTTATTCCTCGATCAAAGAAAAAAGTGTAATTGCAAATAACACCACAAATAGAAATCACTGCTAATATGGAGCAGCATTAAAAAATAGGGATTGAATTTCAAAATAAAATTACTGCTATTGAACAGGATGGTAATGCTTCATTAATGACAAGAGGACTTCAAACACATCTCTAATTGGAGTGGAGAGGGACTGGCATTGACAAATCTTCATTCAAACTGCAACATACTTGCCAAAGGAATTAAACATTATTCATATCTCTACATGTTGGTTCCACCACTTCAGAGAAGAATAGAGATGCTGCCAAACTACTGCATAATTCTGCAGACGGCTCCAAGTAAAGTCAGGAGTTGAGATTGCACAGAAAATCCGCCATCCACATATTCAAGTTATTGATTTAGTTTTAGGTGGGAAAATTGTCAGACAATTATTGATTAAATTTCATGTTATTTGCAAGAGCACGCTCCGGGACTTTAATAGGCTACAATAAAAATAAGGTAGATTTAAAATAAACATGTTCATTTACATTAGTAAATAAAGTTATGCACTCAGCATCGTAGGAACCAATCAATACAATGGAAAGGTAATCAGGTCCGAAGAACAATTAAATTGATGAAGCAAAGTTAAGGCCGACAGAACAAGATCAGAATTTACGGCCTAAAGTCTCACTTGTAACTATCCAGGTGTTGCATCTCAGATCTAATAGCAAGACACTAAGTAAAGATGACAACCTAGAAATATAATTACATTTTTTATTTAACGTGCTGCATGATTGAATTGAGATTTAAAATCAATAGCTAAGTACAGATGGTACATTATTCATATGGATATGACATTTTCAAACCAGTTGGAGTATTTAATGTCCATGGTCATGCAGAAAGTGGCTCATGACACTGATGCAGGATGCAATATCAATCTGCTGATGGGGCACAAAGAGATGGTTAGGGAATAAACAGGAAAGTAGTCCCCTCTAATAAAAGTGGATTCACTCTTGCAATGGATAATGGGACAGGACTTTCCTTGCATCCATGTTGGGGGAATCCACTTCAAATGGATGGACCACTTGCGAACACCTGAGGTGTTAGGGATTATGGAAAGAACCAGGAGAATGGGGTTGAGAGGGGAAGATAGATCAGCCACGAATGAATGGTGGAGCAGACTTGATGGGCTGATTGGCCTAATTCTCCTCCTATCATTTATGAATTTAGGCACAGTCGTTTGGGTTGTAATGGTCTCCTATGTCAGAAGGAAATATGTGTTATTTCAATTGCAATGAAGGAACAAATGACAGGTCATTATCCAGATGACCCCTCCTGCTTCTTTGCAGTGAGGCTTCAGGCATTTCAACTGCGTCTACCTTTGGGCAAAATCTCCAAATCTTCGGTTGGAAAACAATATGGCTAATCCCTTGAAACTTTCAGTGCTTCTTCTGAGTATGTCCAATGCGTGAAGCACTCACACTTCAGCTCCAAGAAAAGAATAGTTACCAATCAGTAGGTTTGCTTGCTTGACACAATAAGACTTCACTTGGTCTATCCTTTCCGATCAGAAACTACTGTGCCACCATCATCCTGGGATAATGGCAGAAGAGCCTATATGTGCAACTCTGCCTGTGGGTCTGCGAAACTCTGCCTATATGTGCAACTCTGCCTATATGTGCAACTCTGTCTGTGGGTCTGTGAAACAGTTCTCCTTCAGATATCAAATTTCAAATGTTTACAAAGGAGGACGTTGCAATCTTAACTAGGCTAACAGTATGCAGGTCACTGCAAATCTCCATTTCCAAAGAAGGTATTCTTGAGTTCCTATATTAAACTGTTCAAGTAGGTAGGTTATGAGAGAAGCTTGGTTTCTTCCACACCTAGAACTGCTGGTGCACAGGGCGGCACAGTGGTGCCGTGGTAGAGTTGCTGCCTTATAACACCAGAGACCTGGGTTCGATTCGGACTACGGGTGCTGTGTGTGCTGTGTTTGCAAGTTCTGTGACAGTGTGGGTTTTTTCTTTGTGCTCCGGTTTCCTCCCACATTCCAAAGTCATGCAGGTGTAGGTGAAATGGCTTCTGTAAATTGCCTCCGGTGTGTAGAATGAGAAAGTAGGATAACACAGGACTAGTGAACAGGTGATTTCAGGTCAGCATGGATTCGGTGGTTCCGAAGGGCCTGTTTCCACGCTGAATCTCGAAACAAAACTAGAACTAAAGTAAACCTCCATTGAATAGCATTCAAAGTCTTCTCACTTAGCTCAATAAAAGGCAGGGAGAATGACGACAAAAATATAACATGAAAACTAGCATTTGATATGTATCCTCAATGAGGAAAGGTAGCTGAAAGTCTCACCTCCTCACTCAACTTCATTGGGACAGACGTTTGGAGGTGGAAAGTAACTGGAATGTATGTTTCGAGCTGCTGAATGAGAACATGTTAGTTGCCAATGATACGCAAGGAACGTGGGTCTGTTTCCCTCATCTATATTCATGCTTTGATTACCTTAAGCCTTCCTTTCATTTTTACTTTCATTGTCTCTGCACAAGAAACATTTGAATTTTTCTTTTTACCCAATGCTAATATTTATGCATGATACAGGTGATGTTTTTTTAAAACTTTTACTTCAAAGATAAAATTGGTTTCTCTTTGCCCATTGTTTAATTAATGAAAACTATAAAGCCATGGCTTTCATTTTTGAAAAATACACAGGCAAGAAGATTCCAAGTATCCTGGTGTAAACTCTACATTATAAAAACATTGTCTTCTGTTTTTCCATCATGAGCAAATTCTACTTGAATACAGTGATAATATACAATTCATTTTATCCCCATGTGCCCAGTCAAATCTGAGTCCACCCTTTCGGGAGGGGAGAGAGGGAGAAAGAGGAGGGGAGATAGGAGTTGAGAGGGAGTAGAGGCCCGTAGAGGGGCGTAGTAGTGGGTAGAGAGGGTGTAGAGAGGGGTTGAGGGGGTTAGAGGGGAGAGAAGAGCGGGGGGGGAGGGAGAGAGGGGGGGAGGGAGAGGGGGGGGGAGAGGGGGAGAGGGAGAGAGAGGGAGAGAGAGGAGGAGAGAGGGGGAGAGAGGGGGAGAGAGGGGGAGAGAGGGGGAGAGAGGGGGAGAGAGGGGGGAGAGAGGGGGAGAGAGGGAAATGGAGGGAGAGGGAGAGGGAGAGGGAGAGGGAGGGAGAGAGGGAGGGAGAGAGGGAGGGAGAGAGGGAGGAAGAGAGGGAGGGAGAGAGAGAGAGAGAGAGAGAGAGAGAGAGAGAGAGAGAGAGAGAGAGAGAGAGAGAGAGAGAGAGAGAGAGAGAGAGGGAGGTCCACGGGGACTCTGGAGGCCTTCCATCAACGCTGGTGACCGCATGGGGTTGAGAGTATTATAAACAATAAATGTACTGTTGTACTACAATGATTCTTTTTTGATATAGTGTTATTTTAATGTTTCGATGTGTTGTATCATATGTTTGTGTCCAATAAAGTTTTTGAAAAGAAAAAAACAAAGGGAGAGAGAGGGGGAGAGAAAGGGAGAGGGGGGGAGAGAGGGGGAGAGAGGGCTATTGGAAGGGTGGAAGATTGCAACCTTTACGGGGTCTAATGCAATCAACTCGACGTGCACAAACAGAAGATCAAATTGAACAAGTTGTCCTGCAACTTTAGGCTGAGCACGCCACACAAAATAATAATAAGAAGCTATTGGAACCCTTCTTCAACTGAATGAGGATGACTATGAGCATTGAAGATGACATTTGGTTTTGTATAAATGCTTACAGTACAAGATTGTACTGGTTGTACTTGATCACCTCAGTTATGGCGCAGGGAGGAAAATATAATTTATTTCAAAATGAGCTCAAGCATGATTACTTAATTGAAATGCGGAACAGCAAAATGTCTAGTGTATTTCATGAATGCTCTACTGTTAGACATGCCTCATGAATTTTCAAGTTATGATGTTTTTTTAGTCAAGGAATGAATTAGATGTTGTCCATCACTGTGAATGTTTTTTTTTCATATTGCCCAAAAATATCTGTTCAACCTAATGATCATTTATGGGGTGAAACACAATAACAGGTAGATGATCATTCTCAGCAATTCCATCCAAGTAGATAAATGCTCTGTCTAAATTAAATATCAAGCTAAACACAATTATCACCATGGTTGAGTTTCATTTTGGCACTGCTGAAAACATCCGATCCTGAAAATATTTATTGGAAATCCACCAAGCTTCACTTTGTCTGGCAAGGGAAATTCTTTTAAGTTGGCTTTAAACTGTGGTTCCAATTTGGCCATGGTCCACTCTCCACATGTTCAACCTACTGATGACCTTTCATCTATCCCAACCAAGACAGTAAGAGATCTTTGCCATCTTGGATTCAGACCGATCATGCTGCAGATGCTAAATGAGGTGGAAAACAAGGGCTTTCTTTATCCTTGATGTACCGAAACCTAAGTTTTGTTGGAGGTCCACTCATCCAACAAAGTATTCAATCATATTATCAATGTGTCAATAAAAAGGCTAGAGGTGTCAGAAAGTTAATCAATAAGCACAGGGTCAGCCCAACACGTGTTAGAATATAATTTGGATGCCAAGCCCAGATGAGTGATTAACAATAGTACAGACTTCATGATTTCAAGGGTAAGTGGTTGGACTCTGTGTTACTAGAGCTGTCTTGGCACTTCCTGGACCTTGCCCAAATAAAGTCTAGATCCTGGTACATTTAGGCATCACCTGCCTGACCCTTTATGCAGCTGCAAAAATAATTAAACAAATGCTGAATCATTATCAAGCATCTTAATTTCTGGCTTTTGGGTAGGAGAAAGGACATTCATGAATTAACTGAAGATATTTGATCCCAGGATGTGTATGAAGGAACTGCTGATGCTGGTGACGTTTCGGGGCAAGGAAGGGTCTGAACCCGAAACATCACCTATTCATTCTCTCCATTGATGCTGCCTGTCCCGCTGAGTTATTCCAGCATTTTGTGCCTACCTTCAATTTAAACCAGCATCTACTGTTCTTCCCTACACATAAAGACAATAACTCCAGCTTTTTGTGTCTATTTGATCCCAGGATACTGCCCTGAGGCAACAAAATAATCAATAATATTTTGATTGTAACTTTTACATTTCAGGTGAAACCAAAATCAGTTTACCATCAAGAACTGCAATATTTTACCCAATTTAACCGGCCAATCCTAATGAGATTGGGATTTTCCCCTCATCCTGTTCTCCAAACACTGTAAAACAGTTCACAGAAAATATGCATGTGAAAATTTTACTTTATGGTTTAGTGTAGCAGATTGGATTACACATTCATTATTTGTGAAACTGGATACAATTTACTGCCATGTCTTGCACTTAAGCAAATATCCTCAATTAAGCACTCTCTTCAAAGCCATCATATCGTTCCTGTAATGTCCAGAATGACACACATTACTCTAAATGCTGCATAAGCAAAGTTTTCTACCTTTGCAGCATGAGTTTGTGACACAGTGGCGCAGCGGTAGAGTTGCTGCCTTACATCGCTGGCAGCGCCGGAGACCCGGGTTCGATCCCGACTATAGGTGTTGTCTATACGGAGTTTGTACATTTTCCCCATGACCTGCGTGGGTGTATGTAGGATAGTGTTAATATGTGGGTTCGTTGGTCGGTGTGGACTCGGTGGGGAGCGTAGGGAGCGGTGGTGGCTCGCTGCTGCGGCCCGACTCCGGAGCTCCAGCTCCAGCTCCGGGTGCAGCTGCAGACCGGTGGACTGTCGGGATATGGGGAGCTCGCAGGTCCGGGTGGGAGACCGCTCTCCGGAGGTCCCGCAACACAGCTTCTCCAGCCCATGTCGCGGGGTTGGAGCGACCCGGAGCGGGGCCATACATCGCCCGGCGCGGCTTTAATGGCCGTGGGACATTCCAGCGCCCGCCGGGGGCTCCAACTTTGACTTTTGGGCCCAGAGCGGGGCCGTACATCACCCGGCGTGGCCTCAATGGCCGTGGGACTTAACATCGCCCGCCTGGGGCTTCGACCTTGGGAGAGAAATGGTGCGAGGGAGAGAGAAGTCTTTGCCTTCCATCACAGTGAGGAGGACATTCACTGTGATGGATGTTTGTGTGAATTGAATTGTCCGTGTATTTTTCTATGAATCGTCCTGTTGTATGGCTTGTAGAAACGGAGTTTCGTTCGAGCCTCTCTGAGGTTCGAATGACAAGTAATAAAAATCAAATCAAAGGCCATTTCTCCGTGCTGTATCTCTAAAGTAAACTAAACCTAGACTGTCAGAAACTTGTTGGGGAAACTCAGCTATCATCAGCCATGGCTCATGAGTCACACTCTAACCACAGAATGCTGATGTTTCAGAAACATGAACATAAAAATCAAAGCCAACAATCCAGTACAGTCCTACTCTGCTAACAGAGGTGCCATCGTCTGGATGAAATATTAACTTGAAGCAATGGATAGCCCCCAGATCGACGTGAAAAATCCCATAGTGTGCATTCTGATTCGAGCAAAGACATTTCTTCCATTGCCCTGGCAAACATTCATCCTTCACTCGATTTCACCAATCATCTGATTAATTAGTCTCATGTTGCTGGTTCTGGAGCTTAAAGGGTGTATCTTGGTATTTAATACACAAAACCCAAACAAAAAACTCAGAAATCAGCCCTTCAGCCCACAATGTCCGTGTCAAACATGATACCAAGTAAAACTAATCTCCAAAATTATATTAGTTTTCGATATCAGCTAGATCTCCAAAGTTATATTATATATATCACATCCAAGCCAAGAGGTAGGGTTGATAGTCACAACCTTTTCACCCCCAAGGTGGAAATGTTCAACACTAGAAGGCATAGCTATAAGGTGAGAGGAAGAATATTTAATGAGGATGTACAGACACAGGTATTTTTTAAAACACAGAGAGTGGTGGTGGCCTGGAACACATTGCCAGGGGTGATAGTGCAGGCAGATGTGATAATGGCATTTAGGAGGATTTTAGATAGGCACATGGAAGTGCAAGCATTAGAGGGATACGGATCATATACAGGCAGATGAGATCATTAACTTAGCATTGTGTTTCGCACAAACATCGTAGGCCAAAGGGCCCGTTACCATGCTGTGTTCCTCTGCCTGCACATAATCCATTTCTCCCCATCATCTGCATATCCATGTACTTATCTAAAAGCCTCTTTATGCCCCTATCCTATCTAAGTGCACCATCATTTCTTGCATTCTAACCGAGATTTCGCTTTTGTTGTTGCGCACAATGTCAACACAAGACTTGCATTTACATTTTTACCATTCCTTTCATGGAAAAATAATTTTAAAAAATGTCATCATTGCTGTTGAAAATTAACAAAAACCTGGACTCTTTTTCCAAAGTGGAGATATTTGGTTGATACAAGTTTCAATGTTAGCACCAAAGTCAACCATTCCATTCTTTCAAAACATTTACATTCTACAATCTAATTAAATTATGTGCAAAACTAAAACTTAGATTTACATTATAATTTTATAATGTTGTAATGGCACAGTAGGATGACTTTCAGCGCATTAAGTCCATGATGGCTCTCAGGGTAAAGTTATCCTCCCTCACCTAGTTCGCTCGTATGTCCATCGACTTTCTATGACTCTGTCATGTATCTGTACCAGAGGTAATTTAAAGCAGGCAATGAACTAACCAACACTATTTCGCATCTAGAAGGAAATTGGAGCCCCTGGGGGAAACCATAAAGTCACCGCGAGAATGTGCAAACTCCACAAAGACAGCACCCAAAATCAGAAGAGAACCTGGATTGTTAGAGCCATGTGCCATCAACAGTAAGTCAGTCAATGCTACACTCCGCAATAACATATACACACACAGACCCATTATTCCCCCAATACCAGCATGTAATAGAATGCTTGACAAAAAGGATCAGATGTTTGATGTATAGTTATGTTAATTTAGATTTGACTAGAAGTGAAGTAGTCCTTTAATTCCCAGTTGACCAGTGGTTTACTCCTTCTCCCACAATCAGTCAAGGTTCACTCATTTCCACCAAGATTTGCTGATAGAGATGAAAAAGTAATTAGTTTTTCTCGATTACACTGTGGGGAAAAAAAGGAACACAGCTTTTTTTTAAACAAACTCTTTTGCTTTTGCTCATTAAAATGTGCCATTTACTTACCTCGGTAATCATGAATCTCTTGTTGCTTATTTACGTTGTGCACCGGGTGTTTGCGCAAATATTCTGCTCCGGCTAAGCCATGTAACAATTTATCAGAAATCAGCAAATTTCTGTTGATGGGGCATTCAACTGAAGAGGTAGTCTCACACTGCTGTTCTGTGTGGACTTTCAAACCCACTGTTCGACCAGGGAATCATCCAATTCTCTAAATCAATCAACTGTGCAAATACATTTCACACATTGTGATGTGGAATTTTATACAGCAGTAAAATCTAATCAGCCATTTGGAATGGGGCGAGCGATGATATTAATCTGAAGCACATGAATAAGCACAAATGAAATGTTACCTCAATCTAAGAGATCTCCTTTGCTGGGTCAGGCAGGAGTAAGAACAGTTTGAATAGGAATGAGATCTTGGACTGAATTCATCATCACAGCGTTACGATAGCCAACACGGCTTTAGGTGAGGGAACAAAACTAAATACATAAAACAAGAGCTGGAGTGGGAACATGACCATTGGTAAAACAGTGGGTGGCACAGCTGCCTTACAGCACGAGAAAACCGGGTTCAATCCTGACTATGGGTGCTGTCTGTATGGAGTTTGCATGTTCGTCCTGTGACCGTGTGGGTTTCTTCTGGGCGCTCCGGTTTCCTCCCACTTTCCAAGGATGTACAGGTTTGTAGATTAATTGGCTTCTGCAATTTATCCCTGGAGCATTGGACTGAACTAGTGCGTGGGGTGATTGTTAGTTGGCACGGACTCGGTGAGCCAAGGAGCCCGTTTGCACGCTGTGGCTCCAAACTAAACTTAAATAGTCATCAAGTGCAATAAGTTTTGTGTTCCACACAACTGTCAGTGCAGTGATCCATTGTCCCAGAAAGACAAAAGTGCCTCGAAACAATAAGAAAGCTGTGAAAACAGACCTGTCCTTCTTTCTAATGTATGATGTCCCTGCACTGCTTCCTCTTGGTGCATGACAAGGGCTTGTTTATATTATATACAGTTACGTAGCTCAGGCCACTAAAAGTTTGATGTACTGTTATTAAAATCACAAATACCATCCACCCAAAACATAAAACACCTTCCCATGAGTAAATATATGCCTCTGGACTATCTTGTGCAATTGGAGACATGAATCAGACGGATTCTATATCAATGATTTTACTTTGTTTTTCTATCCTTTCAGTAAAGGAGCCAAACAACAACTTGCCAAGGCCCCGGGAATATTAAGCCAGGCATAAATAGTTGAGCTTCTGGTTCAACTGTTCTATTTATACACCAAGAGTGAAAGTTAGCATTCACCAAGGAGAATGGTGAATCACCATTCATGTTTCGTCAGGTTGAGATAAGATGAGATGTGACACTTTTGTTTTCAAATTTTAAGTCACATACACTTCAAACAAACAGATGAACAAGTATCTTTATGCACCCAAATATCTTCAGTTCAATGAACCATGCACTGGACTGCCAGAAATGGCATGATGCTCAAATCCATTTGCAATTATGCAAAAGGTGGTC
This sequence comes from Raja brachyura, assembly GCA_963514005.1. Next base: position 17,812,069 of record OY740806.1, on the reverse strand, counting down.
CTGATGTACCTCACCTGTATCAACCTATTACATGCCAGACTTTGTCCTGCCCCTCCTCTCTTTTAGCTTTCTTTCCCCCACCCCCCCCCACCCCTCGAAAATTAGTCTGAAGAAGGGTCCCAAACTGAAACATCACCTATCCATGGTCTCCAGTTATGCTGCCTGAATTGCTGAGTTACTCTACCACTTTGGGTCGTGTAAACCAGCATCTGCAGTTCCTTGCTTCTACACGTTATTCAACGTAATGTGCATGGAGAGTTTGTGCCTTTTAGCAATCCCTTGTGCTTTGGTTCATCAAATGAATGCAGCAGTAAATCCACCGGTGTGTGGCCTGCCTGTCACTGTTTCTGTGTGGAACAGGAAAGCTCTGAGTGGGTCATCATTCATTCCTCACCATCGGCGCTGCTGTAATGATGGTTCAGACTCTGAGCTTGCAGAGACAGGCTCACCTGCAAGGCCGTCATCCCCAACAGCAACTGCAACTGCTCTGCAAACCACTCAAGCACTGATTTGGCAGGTGAAGCACACACTGGCTCACAGAATGCTATCAACACGCATTGCCAAGAGACCGATGGAATGCATTCCTTGTCAGAGGGAAAAGTAATGGAAGAGAAACGTAATGGATTCCTTTCAGATGCTGGTTAACAAAAGACGACTCAAAAGTAATATAGTCCAACACAAGGGGATGGGGCGGGCGAATGTAGAAACCTGAAGTACGACATCGAATAGTAGCAAATCTTTACACCTTGCTTGACCAACCCCGCTTAATTTTTTATGTTTCGTTTAGAGATACAGCACGGAAACAGGCCCTTCGGCCCACTGAGTCCGCACCAACCTGTGATCCCCGCACATTAACACTCTCTTACCTACACATACGAGGGGCAGTTTACACTTCTGCCAAGCCCATTAACCTATAAACCTGTACGTCATTGTAGTGTGGGAGGAAACTGAAGATCTTGGATAAAACCCACGTGGACATGGGGAGAGAGTACAAACCAGGGTCTCTGCAGCTGCAAGCGCTTTACCGCAGTAACTCTACCGCTGTACCACCATACCATCCTTCTTTGATATAACAGAAAGTAATGTCAACAACATATGCAATTTATCTAAATTTCCAATTGTATGTAGGAAAAGTGTGTCAGGTAATTGAATGATATGAATCATGTGCAGACAGCAAAGATTAATTGAACATGGCATTATGTTCAGAATGGCCACTGTGGGCCAAAGGGCCCTGGCCTGTGTTTTATGTTCCAAATGTCAACACAAATACAAGCAGAGACTATTACCAATAGCACCATCAATAGTGAGCAAAAATCAAACTGCTTGT